>CM062920.1:142212896-143466021 GCA_031878705.1 Tapirus indicus | reverse complement strand
GTAAAAGGGTATAGCCACACTGGAAAATAGTTGGTAATCTTATATAAAACTAAACATGCACTTGTCACATGATCCAGCAATTACACTCTTGAGCATTTATCACAGAGAATTGAAAACTTATAGCCACGTAAATGTCTATATACAAATGTTAATAGCAGATTTATTAATAATAAAAAAACTGGAAACAACCCAAATGTTTTTCTCTGATTAAACAAACTCTGGTACATCCATAAAATGAAACATTACTCAGCAATAAAAAAGGAATGAACTATTGATATATACAACAATCCGTTTGGACCTCAAGGTCATTGTGCATAAATTGCGTAGAACTACGGACACATACAGGAAAGCCTGAAAAATGGTGAAATCTGAACAAGATCTGTAGTCTAGCTAACAGTATTGTACCAATGTCAGTTTCCATGTTTGATATTAAACTACAGTTATATAAAATGTCACCACTAGGGGGGCCGCCCGGTGGCGCAGCGGTTTAGTCCGCGCTTGGCAGCCCGGGGTTCGCGAGTTCGGATCCCGGGCGCCCGCCGACGCACTGCCTGTCAGCCATGCCGTGGCGGCGTCCCATATAAAGTGGAGGAAGACGGGCATGATGTTAGCCCAGGGCCGGTCTTCCTCGGCAAAAAGGGGAGGATTGGCGACGGATGTTAGCTCAGGGCTGGTCTTCCCCACACACACACACACACACAAAAAAAATGTCACCACTAGGGAAAGCTGGGAGAAGTTTACAGGGGACTGTATGTACGATTTTTGCAACTTCCTGTGAGTCTATATTAGTTTTAAATAAGTTTAAAAAGTCATGTAAATGCATCTTTATAAAAATAAATGCATATAAAAGTCTCAATAAATAAGCAAACAAACTAGATCACCGTTACGATTTCTGTGATCTATAGGTGTCAATGATTCTACAATATAGCAACCATTTTGCTTGTTTCCATAATTTATATAGTTTAAATGACCTATGTAATACTCTTTATAAATTTGAAGAAAATTTAAAGCAAATAAGTTTTGTATGGAGATCAAAAAGAACACAAATTTTTAGAAAATTTTAATTGCTAAATATTTCATTTTAGTCCCTAAGGATCCACCTAACAACATGACATTTCAGAAGATACCAGATGAAGTTACAAAATTTCAGTTAACATTCCTTCCTCCTTCTCAACCCAATGGGAATATCCAAGTATATCAAGCTTTGGTTTACCGAGAAGATGATCCTACTGTTGTCCAGATTCACAACCTCAGTATTATCCAGAAAACTGACACATCCGTCATTGCAATGTTAGAAGGACTAAAAGGTGGACATACATACAATATCAGTGTAAGTATTCATAGCTTTTAATTATCCACTTATTTTACAAAGTCAGTTTACAAACTCAGTATTAAAAATACTGTGGCTTATGTACACATTACTTTTTTTATATCTTTTTGTGGGATTGTTGAAGACATGCCAACAGAAAATAGATTTAGAGAAATGAAATTGCTGATTTCCTATTATAATACAGTAAGTCCTATGAAAATATGTAGGTAACAAAAAAGTTTGCACAATTATAGTAGAAATCAAGAAATAAAGGAGAAAGAAAATGCATGTTAAAAGTAAAAGATCAGTGATATATAAAGAGATGATTCTCCCTAAAGGAAAACTAGTTATGTGTGATTTTAAATGGAAAATGGAAAAGCAAATTTCAAACGCAAAAAGGGCAGAAATAACTATTTACATTTTTGAAATTCACATATGTTTCATACAACTATTACTAAAAACTAAGAGCATTTTATATTTTAATTCTAAATTATCCATTTTGGAAAGTAAATATATATGTGAGTTCATATGTGTACACACATACACGCACAATTTGTTTCATCCTTTGACTATTTTTGTAGCACGTCTTGGAATTTTCAAATAGAATTATATGATTCAGAAAATCATCTTTTAAACAACATAGCATTCACTCTAAACATTCAAGTAGCTTAGTAACTAATCCTCCTACCAACTCTTTATAATTATATCAGAACACTGTCATTAAAAATTTGTATATGTATGTGTAATTGTATATATATATATGTATATATCCATTCCTTCCCTCACTCACTTTATATCTTATCATATAATCTCTCTTGCTACGATTCTTGTCACACGTACTGTTCAATGGACCACCATTGTGAAAGATCTAGTAGAGAGAAGTGATGGTTAAGAGAAGGAACTGACCTGGGTTCAAATCCTGGCTCTACTAGTTTCTATCTGGGCAGTTTCCTCAAATCTGTGCTTCAGTATCTTTATCTGAAAAGTTAGTAATAGGAATAGTAAGTTCTTTATAGGATATTTGTGAGTAATAAATATTAATAGTTATGGTAGGTAGTGAGTGCTGTACCAGTTTTGGCTATTGCAAATAAAAGAAAAAATAGGATATAATACAAAGTATAACTAATACACAGTTTAAAGAAAAATAAATAAATCTGATTGTTTGCAAAGTGAAATTAACAGCATCCTCAACATCTGAGAGTTAATTAGAAACGTATAACTTTTGCACCTGTCCCACCTACTGAATCAAAACCTGCCTATCTTCATTTAACAAGGTTTGCGCATGACTTCTTTGCACGCTGCAATTTGAGAAGCACTGCCCATCTTTTCCATTTATTATCTCACTTAAATGTTAGACTGTACCATAAGAAAGTACAAATAATTAAGCACTCTATAACATCACTTTTCATTTTGACTACTTCCTTTTTAAATTTACATACTACAATAAATATTTCCTTTAGATATTTTTTAACTACATTTTGCGGGCTTGTTTATTTACTCTACCTACCATGTCATATATATTTAAATTTTAATTCAATCAAAATACTTCCAAAGTATCCATAGTGTGGAGGGTGAATAACTAATATATAAAACAAATTAATTTCAATGAAGATATATTCTGAATCACATCTATCAATACAATGAAACTGGCCAAGAACATAGTTTTTATTTTATATAGCAAGATAAAGTGAATAAAAGAAGATTCTGGGTCTACAGCTTCCTAAGCACAAAGTTAATTGCAAGGATTCACATTTGTGTAAATCACCCTCTCTATATACAAACAGAAATGCTTTATGTGTATATGCTGCATTATGCGGGTTATAGCTTCAGATACTTTGGGGCAGGGGTGAAGAAGGGCATAAAGGCCAACTTTCAGAGGGATGATTTAATACAGGAAAACCAGGAGGCTGAAGGAATAGGATTTCATGTCAGAGAAGGGAAAAAAGAGGATCTTGAATACGGATTTAAAGAAAGCCAGAGTTACCTAGCTACGGAGAGAAGGAACAGATGTTAGAATAGACAGAGAGTGTAGACATAGTGGCTTTTCTACTCTTTCCTCCTACGGGTTCAAACTGAAGCCACATCCTTTCCTGGTCTCTGTGATCAGGCTGTTTAGGTCTTTGTTCTCAGGGCTTGATACCATAATATCAGTTTTAAGAACTACTTTACTGTTAAATATTCTTCCTCTATATATCATATTCGTTTAAGTGAGTGCAAGAAAATGTAACTAATAGACTATATGCAATTGTTTTTAACAGTGGAATCACTTTAAAATTACATATAACCATAATCAGTTATATAAACACATAAGCAATAACTTGAAAATAGTAACAAGATGTTTCTTTGTTTTAGATTTATGCGATCAATAGTGCTGGTGCAGGGCCAAAGGTTCAGATGAGAATAACCATGGATATTAAAGGTACAGACATGAGCTGCCTTCCCACAAACTGCCGGTGTCTTAATCAAAGAGTAATCATAATTTGCATTCTGTATTAGAGTTAAGGATGTAGTCAAGCTTTTAAACGATGCATATGCATATAATAAGCATATGTTAAGTAATAATGTGTACTTGAAGCTATAATTAAAATGTCTAAATAATGATGCAAATTATCATGTTAAATAAAGAGAATGCCCACCTGCTATTTATCTTATATTTCTTTTCCTAAATTTAAACTTTTCTGAGACAAATTTTATGGTCTGTTATTTTATGGTTTTTTAAATTTTATTGAAAAGAAACTCATCCTTTAAATTGTTTTCCCATGATTAGACTTTGACTAGTTCTGATTAAATTCCTTGACTGACCTTTATTTACCTTGAAAGTCAGATTCTTTTCAGTTAATCAAATAGTGGTTACTGAACTACCATATATTCAACTTTATGATTCTGACTATGAAGTAGATCTATCAGTGCATTATTCTGACAGGTATTTTTCACAGAGAATATAACTACAATTCAGAAACCCCTTTCCCACCAAAAATCTGAAAACCAAAAACGATTTTTAAGAGGAGTTTAGGGCCATTCATTCATTCAAGGTGCCGTCTCTTCCTGAGACTGAAAACATGTATGTAATTGTGTCACATCTCTAAAAATCTGTAATAAAACCTGCAAAGAGATAAAAAAACTGAAGTGTATGAACCTTTAGTAGAATTCCACCTAATGCTCCTCTTTCTAAAGCAAAAAGTAACTTTTCTCAGTCTTTGTTAAGGACAGCAGAACACAGTGATTAAAAGTGCCAGCTCTAGGCTGAGCCTAGAGTCAAACTGCTGAGATTGAATTCGGGATTGGCCATGTGATATCTGTTCGACTTTGGGCAAGTTTCTTACCCTCTATAAGCCTGTATAATGGAGCTAATAGTAGTTCCCACCTCAAAGGTTGTTGTGAGGATTGAAAGAGGTAATCTTTGAAAAACCCTTAGGACAAGGCCTGGAAACTAGTACTATTAAGAATAAGAAATATTCACTGTCAGATGAAGCTGATAAATTTTATCTTTTCATCAATAGGTAGTTTATATAATTGGAATACTAGTTATAAGTATTAATTATTTGCTTTTAATTTATAAATTGTGTACTTGAAATGTGCAAATACATGAAGTCTTCAGAAACATCAGCTATTTTACAAAATGACTTCATAAAGAAGAGCTTACATCATACCATCTTAACTTCTCTTTGTATTCCGTGGCAGACATGTAGGTATGCAGGTAACAGCAGATGCATTATATTTACTCTTTAATAAAGATGCTTTGCTTCATTTCAGATGTGTTGCTCATCCCTAGGTAAAGATGATTAGTTCTGACTTTCCACTCCTTAGATAGGGCAGATAGACTCATGACCAGTTATCTAGAGAAGAGTTTCTCTAGATATATCTAGAGAAGTGTGCTGGTGGCAGTGGTGGGGTCCTGGAGAAATTAATTTTCTCCAGTAATACGCATGATTTTATTAGTGACATGGAGTGACATTGAATTAATAGTATTCTCATTAAATTTGCATTTGACAGACAATATCAAGTTGGATAGTACTGTACAATGCCAGATTCCTCTAATTGGAAACCTTTTCATGGGGACTCCCCAGTGGCCTGGCTGGGAGTTTCTCAGAACTCCCTGCAAACTCAGGCTTTTCCTACTTAATCTTTTCTTCTCCTCTTTCACAGGTATCAGACCTGTGATCTGCGGTCTAAAGGCTCTCACCACCTGCTTCTGCTCCTTGTCCCTTTATTCTTCACGGATAATTCCCACAATAAACTTCCTACACGTCTAATATCATCATAGCCTTTACATCTCGGAGGAGGGAGCTAAAGGATCAAGTCAAAAGATTTGGTTCAAATCTTGATATTTCCCTTGTATATCTATGTGACATAAGGCTATTTCCTCATCTATAAAATGGAAATGATGTTGTTAGTTTTATGGGCTTATTGAGAGGCTTTTAAAAAATTTAATAAATATGGTAATTGAAGTTTCATTAAGCAAATTACCAATGCTCGAACAGCTAGTATTTATAGCTGTAAGATGAAATGAAACAAGCAGAGCTTCTACAAACATTATGAAGATATTTATATGCATTGATGGTAGCGTGAATTATCATGGCACTTTTAGAAATTATTCTGGCAATATCTACTAAAGTTAAAATTTATATATCTTTTTCCCAGAAATTCTGCTCTTGGGAATCTGTTCCATAGAAACAAAAGGATCAGCAAATAAGGCTAAATGTATAAGGCTAATTGTTGCAGCAAATGTTCAAAACCTTAAGGAAAAGTGAATTTCCTTAAGGATGAATGATTGAATAAATATGGTGTAGTTGCAGCATGATATACAACACTGTCATTAAGAAGAATGAGTTAGCCCTGTACTGGGTGACTTGGAAAGACTTACACAAGTCATGTTTACGCAAGCAAAGCAATACGTGGAGTAATTATAATACGTAATACAGCCCCATTAAAAAAAAATCAAACAGTGAGAAGAATCCATTATGTATGACTTTATGTATTTTTATATGATTATGTGAACATGGAGAAAAATATGCAAGGGTATCATCCTTGTGTTTGGTGTGAATCAACTGTGTGTGGGGGTGCTGGTATGACCAGAATAGAAATTGATGAACCAACTAGAGGAAGCAAAAGAAGAAAAAATCCACTAAAATATTAGTATGATTTAATGCATTTATGAAAATTATATATGAGTAACAGCATATATAATTTTAACTTTTTTAATATGTGAAGAGGAGTCAGATGCCTGAAAAGTCACACCTGGGCCCCATTGTCTCAGGCAAGTCTCAAATATATAATTATACCATCAGGAGATAATAATTGCTAAATATCTGCTGTATCCAAACAAAACCCTGTTTCATTTGTTATTTATGTTTGTCATCACTTTATCTGTAAATTACCTGCATGAAATAAGAATTTTAAATGGTTTTTTTCTTCTTTCCCCCCCAAAAAAGTCAATTGTAGCGATATTTCTTCTTTGTTTATAGCTCCAGCACGACCAAAAACCAAGCCAACTCCTATTTATGATGCCACAGGAAAACTGCTGGTGACTTCAACAACAATTACAATCAGAATGCCGATATGTTACTACAATGATGATCATGGACCAATCAGAACTGTACAAGTGCTCGTAGCAGAAGCAGGAGGTATCATCAAACGTCAACTTATCTCATTAAATTGTAGAATGCAAATTGCTGAATGCTAAAAAAATTTCAGTTCAGAGCCTGCCCTGATGGCCTAGTGGTTAACGTTTGCTGCATCGGCAGCCCGAGTTCAGTTCCCGGGTGCAGAACCACACCACTCGTCTGTCAGGAGCCATGCAGTGGCGGCAGCTCACATAGAAGAACTAGAAGGACTTGCAGCTAGAATATACAGCTATGTACTGGGGCTTTAGGAAGGAAAAAAAAATTCTGTTCAAAATTATTAATATAAGGCTGACTCCTCATAATCATACAACTCTTGAGCTTAATAGCTTGTCAGTATTATCATTAATTATACTAATCATTAATTTATGCCTAAAATAGTTTACCAAAATAAGAAAAGGCATAGTTAAAATGTGTGATTTTTTTAAATTCTATATGCTTGTGGGATTGTTTTGATGTTGGCAAAATAGAGTCTTGATGGCTTCTTTGGAGATGTGAATAAGAGGGTTACCCTTGACTGAGAGAGGTTCTTTCCCTTCCTGAGAAGTCATCCTCTACAACAATGCCTATAGATTCACATGTGATGGGGAAGGATAGGGTTCCCTGCTTATCCAGGTAGATCAGCTGAATCATCCCTGGTGGTTCATAGAGTGACAGATGTTGCATCCAGATTTTCTTCATGCAGTTATAAAAAAACTCTTTATAAATGTGAAAATACATTCATATATTACTTGCAATCATTATTCTTTTTTTCTGAAAACAGCTCAGCATGATGGAAATGTAACAAAGTGGTATGATGCATACTTTAATAAACCAAGGCCATATTTTACAAATGAAGGCTTTCCTAACCCCCCGTGTACAGAAGGAAAGGCAAAATTCAGTGGCAATGAAGAAATCTACATCATAGGTGCTGATAATGCATGTATGATTCCAGGCAATGAAGACAAAATTTGCAATGGGCCTCTGAAACCAAAAAAGCAATACTTGTAAGTATAGTTTATGTTTACTATGCATCGTGTTAGCAAGGTAGTTGACATCTTTCACCCATCCATCTACCCATTCTTTCACCTTTCCAGTAAGCACTGGGCATCCATAATGTATCATGACCTCATACATGGTAAAGATCAACAAGGTATTGTCTCTACATTCCATAAACATATGGTTCTATAGGGAAAGTGGGCTAGCTTAAAAGTAATTATGATTTGATATGATAAGTGACGTAAGGACAATATGGAAAATGTGCAATTGGCGAACATAGGAGAATTTAATTCTTTCTGTAGAGGACAATGTGACTAATGTGTAGCATTTTGTGTTTTTCACTCATTATTTTGCCATGTTAATGTACAGGTTTTTAGAAACACGATCCTAATCTTTTGGTTGGTGATGGCTTCAGTTTCCCTCAATCATAGCAGTAATTTTCTGCTCTTTATACCATCAAATCACTGATTGAGTGATTGAAATCTTTATAACTCACTATAATATTTGGCATTTTGTAGATCATAATAATCTAATATATTAAAAAACAATGCTGATATTGTAACTTTATTAAATGCTTTGCTAAATTGATTATTTTCTTCTATTAAATTGACTATATTATTTTTATGTCAATTTTATGTCTACAATTTTTAGAAAATCTTTAAATTATTTAATTTGCAAAATATAATTTTTACTACTAAATTTGAAAAATGCAGCTAGTTGCAATTTTGCCTGCTAGTTAAAGCATTATTAATTTTTTAATAAACATCCTAGCCTAAGTTAACATTAGAAAAGTTAGGCATTTGAAAAAAGAATGCCCTATCATCTATTAAGTATAATCACTTTGGTTACTAAGTTATTTCCTGAAATTTAATCATCATACATATGACAGTTATGAAAATGATATACCACAAAGTTTAATATTCAAGTATTGTTTATTTTGCATATTTTTTCCAAAACAGACTCTTCGTATAATCAATAAAATCATAAGAATTTGAGAATAGTAGGGATTAGATTTTGCACTACAATTTATTAATGTAAATTTGTTTTATATTTTAAAATGCCTGGATGTCTGTAGTTATTAAATAGGGTAAATTTTGGTTGACTCTGAGGATGTTAGATTGATTGAAGGATGATAGATTGATGAAGATTGATTCTCTTCTGCACCATTTTCTATTTTGTGTGTCATAAAAGCATAGAAAGTGAAAACTGGGCTGTGCACCCACAGAATTAAGAAGCATTGTTCTTAATTTGTTTACATGTGAACAAGCGAAGTTCTACATGACCATTCTAAATCTGGTTCACTGGTGTTTTCAAAGGTGGTTGAGGTATAATGGTTATTATGCTTTATATTTATAAAGTATGTTTATCCAACACACTTTCACACAGACATTATGTCATTTCATACAAATAAATCTCTGAGGGAGGTGATCTACTTCATCTGATCAACCTGCTGACTGCTCACGAGTCTGGCCAAATTTTCAGTCACTCTCTCATGAAGTTCAAGAGGTCCATGTGCAGGATAAATTATTTATCTCACTTAACAATAGTATATATTTATCCTGATGGTGATTGACTTCCAAATTTACACTTTGTAAATTTATTTTCTCTTGAATAAAAGTGTATCTTTTTTATAGCTATTTGTGAAATTATTCATAGAAAAAAAGTCATATGGCATGCAAATTGTTGGTCTTTAATTTTTTTTTATTTTATAGATTTAAATTTAGAGCCACAAATGTCATGGGACAATTTACTGACTCTGATTACTCTGACCCTGTTAAGACTTTAGGTAAGACATATTTTGTAGTTTAATTTCATGTATAATTTCAACATGCTAATCATAGTTGTAACATTCATTAGTAAATGAATTAATCCATGACTGAATGTTCTCAAGTATAAATTCATTTCTAGGTTAATTAGCCTGACTAAGAAAAAATAGTATTCATAATATTGTTTTAAGTGGTGGATGTTGCATCTGTTCAAATCTGGACATAGATTTCAATATGGTATGCTGACTTGTGCTAACCTTATATACTAAGCGAATATTTATTTGGCTATTTAATATACAATCTTATATGTAAAACATTTTTACCTAATAAAAAAGAAAAAGGCTTATGGAAATTTTCCTGAAATAATCCTAAAAACTAGAAGCTTACCAGTCCTCTTTAATTTTATTTTCTTTCCTATCAACTCTTTCATGAGTTTTTTAGTTATATCCACCCAATCAGGTCTGAATAAATTTTGAATACAATTTAGTGAGATGCAAGTATATTTCTTCCGCTGCTGCTGCTGCTTCTGCTTCTTCCTCATCGTCACCATCACCCTCGTCATATCCAACATTAAATATTCTGTGCCAGGCACACTTTTAGGCTCTTTGTATGTATTAACTCATGGACTCTTCACAATTATCCATCAGTTTAGGCCAGTGGTTCACAACTAGAGCGATTTCACTCTCCAGGGAACATTTGGCAATGTCTGGAGCCGGTTTTGGCTGTCAGAACTGTGGAGGCCGAGCTTCTGGCTTCTAGTGAGCAGAGGCCAGGGATACGGCTGAACGTCCTCCATTGCATAGGACAGTCCCTCAAGCAAAGAATTATCTATCCCATAATGTCAGTAGTGCTGGGGCAGAGAAACCCTGTTAGATGCTAATGTTAGTTCCATTTTATAGATGAGGAAACAAAGCCCCAGATTAAGTCATTAAATGGCTGTGCCAGGATTCCAGCTCAGATTTCATAACCATTATGCTACAAATACAGGAATTAGACCTAGATTCAAATCTTGGCTCTGCCACTTGAAAAAATAATTTAATTTCTATAAACCTCAGTTTCCTTATTTGGAAAATGGTGATAATGGTGTCTACTTTGAAAAATCTAAGTAAAACAGCATTGGTAAAGGTATTAATATCCTATAGTTAGTACAATTTTAAATGCTTAATAGATTCTTTTTGGATAGTAAAGTATATTTAGAAATATACTTCCTTAGGAAAAACTATTTCCCTCAGATTTCTCTGAGTAGATCACAACTTCCTATTTCCTCTGAATCAAGCTCTGAGAATGTGGAACTTTGTGTGTTGTTCAGATCCATAGTATATCATGAGCTGCAATAATTTCAGTGAGAGCTGTGGCTGGAAGAAAATAGATTATTCCACCATTTTTAATTAGAAATGCTCGTCTGGCTATGGAACATTAACTGTATAAAAAGCAGCTTCTATAGCCTCCACTTAGTTAAAGGAACTTTGGATTTTGAAGAAATTAAGAAGAGGCTTGTGGTTTCCTACATAGATGTTTATAGAGGAATAACAAATTTCTTTGGCTATGCTGTCTAATTCCATAAAATTACTGGTTTGATTAATTTCACCCAATAATTCAATCATTTTAGAATTGGCTGACTTGATTTGTGGTTTTGAAACTGTCGAGCGTTTCTTCATTTGACAGGTGAAGTTATCACACCCTGACACCACCACAGTAAAGTAAATGTCTTGATGGCATCAACATAATGTCCCTTAGGTTCCAGCATTCAGAAACTATTGCTGCAGCTAAATAGTGACCCCACTGTGTTTGCCGAGGGAAGAGAAGACACGGAGACAAAGCAGATAGCCCATATGTCTTGGGGAGGTGACATTGCATAGGAGTAGTGCTAAGAAGAGATCTCCTTGCTGTGTTGTTTGTTGTGTGCTTGCTGGTTTCATACAGATCATTGATGCAGGGACAACAAGTTCAGTCAGTTATCTGAGAGGCAAAGTTGAGACATCCAGGGTAATAGGAATGAAAAAGGGGAAAAGCCAAGCAACAGGACCCATGGCGCACAGGGATGTGATTCCTCAGATTCTGCGAATGGCTTCCCTCTGGTTAAGGATGGGCCTCATCCAGCGCTTTGGTTCCAGGTAGTCTCAAGGTGCTCTTCAGCAATGGTCTTCTTTTTCTTTCTTTATCTCACAGCCAAGGCAGTGGAATATGATAATTAATTCTAGAAAGTAGCAGAAATATACTATCACTTCTCTGGTTCCTTCTTGGAACATAACATCACCACCCCTTCATCCAGATGCTAATGTTTGTGTGCCCTTCATCCAGATGCTAATGTTTGTGTGCCCTGGTAACAGCAGGAACCTAGAGGGGATGTAAGGTGTGGAACAAAGGGCAGACAACAGGATCCTGCCAAGGTTAGGGAAGGAGGGATTGGTGAAACACAGACTGGGTGTAGTAGGTGGAAAGCCAGCAGGTTGGTAACAGGTAGTGACAACGAAGGGTCCCATGTATCTATGATCAAATTTTTCAGAGTTCATATGTTATATATAGACCACTGACATAAGGACAGTCTTGGAGGCTGCTGTTCAGTGTGATCTTCTATGGGCTCTTTCCTGATAGACAGCAGCTTTGCATTAGGCTTCTGCCCTATAACGCATATTCTGGATTGACCACGTGGAGTTCTGCTATCTAAGCAGTCATTTATAGCTAGTAAAGCAGTGACAGGCAGGAGTGGAGAAAATTACTAGGTGTGCAACACTCAGTTATGATGAAATGAGATGTTCAGATTTGGAATATGGAGTGCGCCATTGGAGCAGAATTTCTCAATGACTAGCAAAGTAGCCCCGTCATTTCACTGGTTAATGGGTTTAACACCATCAATCTCTGTCCTCACATTAGTTTTTTATCTTGCTGTTGGCTGTTGTGGTTCTCTGGATATCAGATGCACCCTGATGGGTCAGGCATCAAACAGTACCCTTCAGAATTGGCCCTGATCCGTGATTTGAAATTAATAAAAGGCCATGGAGTCATAAGAGTTTCTGGAAAAAGAACAGTGCCAAGAAAGATATAGTAGAAGGACTCAAAAAGGAAATAAACTTGACCCTTTCTACAACGGTCATTGGTCAATGGCAAGAATGGTTCATGGCTGTGAGAATGGGGGCAAGCAAATAATAAAATGCATTGATATAATACCCCTGGAGTCATCATAATATTACAGAGGATGTTTGAGTCCTTTTTTCTCTCAAATATGTCATGTATTGGTATATATGACAGCATTTGCAACAGGTTAGCGGCTCCCAACATTCCTAACAAGCCCGCTGAAGCCTTATGTGTGTATGTGATTTCAGACTTCAGTGAAAGAAGTCTAGGTCCCATCTATGTCATCAAACCACCAGTGGACAGACAGTCATCCACTGATATTTTGCACACCACAGGCGATAATCTCCAAGCTGAGTTGCCATCAATAAAATCTCCAGGATTTAGGAACCTTTCCAAGGCTGTGTTTTTAAGTTAGTGTAGGGCATATGCTTCAAAGCCAGATCATTTTGATAGTGGTTGTGCCTTTCAGAGATATTATTATTTGGAAGTTAAAATTAGGGGCAAAAGAATCATCAGAGACTGATGAACTAAAGGTTTAAGTTTAGTGAAAGGGACTAACAGAAGTACAAGTGAGAAGGGATCAGGCCTGGCTTTGTGGGATAAGGACGAGTGGGTGGAAGAGGAGTTTGCACTTAGGGAAATCTTTATGGCCTGTAGGAATAAACATGGAAAATAACATGTGCCATTATTTTAATCCTAAAAACGTATTTACAATTTATTTGATTTGTTTTCACTCAGGATTGAGCATTAGCATTTTTATGAACAAAATTCACAAGAATCCTTCTTAAATTATTTTTCAAAATCCTCCCTAGGCACCTCAGTTTATGGAAACTGCTTGTAGGTGATGTTTTGATTACAAGGTTTAATTACAAAGGATTCCTGTGATTTGAAAACCAGACACTCCTTTCTGCACCTTACAGGGCTTCATTAAAACTGAACAAGATGAAATCTTAAACCCAATGGCAAAGGCATTCTGTGATTGTTTTCTTTTGTCATAACACTTCTCATTTAATCATTATGCTAACAATGAAAAGTTCTGATATGCTCACGTAGAAACAGAAATAGGGAGTCGCTATGTATTTTTTGCAACAAAGAATCACTTGCCCCCAAGACACCAGAGTAACAGGGGGAAGTTTTTTGCTGTTAAGGAGGCAGTGGTAATGTGGCAGTGAACCTCATAAACTTTACAGTCAAATAGACATATTTCAGGCAGTTTTGGCACATTGAATTTGTGTGACCTTGGGTTAGTTACTTAACAAATTAACTTCCAAAATCTTATTTCCAAAATGAGAATAATAATACCTACCTCATAAGCTAATTGAGAGATTAAATCAGACAAAGGAATGGCTGAATGAATATGAAATATTTATTAGTAAAGATACTAAAACTTGCCTATTTATATGCCAACCCTTTTACGAGTGTTTTTATGTAGAAACTCATGTTTTCTTTACTACAACCTTATTAAATGATCTCCTATTTATAGATAGCTCCAATTTATTGGTAAGAGATCTGAATTGCTGGATCTTGAAGCCACTAGCCCAAGATTACAGAGCTAGGAAGTGGCAGCACCAGCTTTTAGACCCAGGCAGTGCTGTGGTGTACCACTGTCCCACATTGCCTGCAAATCCCTAAGTGCCCAAAGAGCTTCAATTTCATTACTCTTGGTGATGTTTCTGCTCCCACAGACTTCCTATCCTCCTTATACCATTTTCTCTTCTCAACATTTTAAATTATTTCTAGCTGTTCTTTTTTCACCTTCTCATTTTAGCTTTTTGAGGTTAACATTGACGCATGAGCATGCTTCATTTATTTATTTATTTATTTATTTGTGAGGAAGACCAGCCCTGAGCTAACATCCATTGCCAATCCTCCTCTTTTTGCTGAGGAAGACTGACTCTGGGCTAACATCCGTGCCCATCTCCCTCTACTTTATATGGGACGCTGCCACGGCATGGCTGACAAGCAGTGAGGTGGTGGGCGCCCGGGGTCTGAACCGCGAACCCCTGGCTGCCAAAGTGCGAACTAAACCTCTGCGCCACCGAGCTGGCCCTCCTTTTTGTTTTTTTAACAATGAATCAGTGTGACTTTTCCCTAGAGCCTGGAGCCCACTGTTTGTTATCTACTTTTAACATTTTGCCAATCTGATGTATGAAAATAACATCTGTCTAGGGTCTTTTAATTTATATTTCTTGGATTATGAGATTGAGTGGCTTTTAGTAAATTCTTTGTGTAGTATCGAATATCCAGAATGATTAGTATTGGGCCAAAAGAGAACTCCTTATACTGAATTTCTGTTATAAAACTTGTTTTCCTTTAAGATTAATAACAATACTAATAAGATTTTTCACGTAATATGCACCTATATCAAGAGCCAGACATTGTCCTATGATAAGCTTTATAACATTTAATTCAAACTTCTTAGAGAGATAAAACTGACGTAAGCAATCAGATCCATATGCTGAGTTTAAATGATGATAATCTCAATCAAAAGATAGTACTTATGAAAAATTAGTTCATGCTTTATAATTATGATTTGCTTAATTACAGTAGTATATTTTATTATGCAAATAAAACATAATTCAATTCGACCTTTCATAGGATTTTAAGTCTAGGCAGGAAATGACTTGTGCTTATTACAAAAAGAATCGTGTATATTTTCAAGTGAAAGAATTCCATTTTCTATGACAGGATTTGGAGAAGTGATCTCATTCTCTGCTGGTGATGCTCCGTGGGTACATGCATAGCAGAATAGCAGAATTTGTACTTGACAATCTTGGTACATCTCGTCCTTTCCTAGTAGTACTTTTGTAATACATGTGCCCAAAGGATTACATATTGTTTATTAATACATTATATGTCATTTCCTCACTTCACTTGCGTAGTGCTTTGAAATGGTAATCTAATCTGAAAAATATTTTTGTGCTCTATGAAATCATCTTTTTCCCACTGAGTTCTAAGATCCAGTGATTCATTATTACCTGATAAAGATGATTCTTTATTCATCCTCAGGTTTTCTTTCCCAAGCATATCCAATGAGAGTTAGTATGTGAAAATTCATAGAACAAATCATCCGTATTTTAATTTATCAAAAGGTATATCCAAAATACTTTATGAGCTACATGCTGCTTTAGCATCTTTGAAATTTAGCTGGAGATTCTAGATAACCATGAAACTCTGATAACTGTTTAAGATTCAGTATTCATTCACACCTACCACGCAGAATAGCCACAGGAACGCTTTCAAATTATTAATGTTTCATAAGCACCAATCCAGGGAAAAAAGATGAAACATTAATCCCTGCATATTTTACAGATAGTTAACCTATTTTATTTTGTCATTTGACTTTTTACAGTAAAATTATAAATTGTAAATCATTTACCTTAAAATTGGTTCCAATTATAATTAGTAACTGTGTCTAAAATAAATGGTTAATAATTTGTATATTATTATTTGGTTAAATGCTTGATCTTCGACCTGAAAAGTTTTAACATCTATTTCAAAATCAATATATTTATTCATTAGTAAATTTAACAACTATTTAATGAGCATTTGCTGTGGACCTGGTATTATTCTCAGAACTTGGAATACAGTTTTGAATAAAACAAAGACTTCTGTCCTCAGGGAGCTTACATTCTGGACAGACAATGAACAATAAGGATAATAAATGAATTGTAAGGTATGTTAAAAAGTGGTATGGGGTATGGAGAAAAGAAAAAGTAGAACAGTTTGCAGAGGAGGTAGAAGGGCGGAGGCAGGAAGTGAGGGAGTTGTAGTTTTTAATTTTAAATAGGTGGCATCTTAGTCTGCTCAGGCTGCCATAACAAAATACCATGGGCTGGGTGGCTTAAACAGCAGAAATTTATTTTCTCACAGTACTGGAGGCTAGAAGTCCAAGAACAAGCGTTTAGTCAATTCAGCATCTGGAGAAGGGTCTCGTCCTGGCTTGCAGGATGCCCCCTTCTTGCTATGTCCTCATATGCCTTTCCTCAGTGAGTGTGCACAGAGGGAGAGAGCTAGCTTTTGGGCGTCTCTTCATTTAAGGACACTAATTCTATTGGATTAGGACCTGACCCTTATGATCTCATTTAATGTTAATTACTTCCTTAGACAGTCACACTGGGGGTTTGGGCTTCAACATACGAATGTTGAAGGGACACCTGCACTCAGTCCATAAGAGGTGGTCAGCATGGGCCTCATTGAGAAGGTGATATTTGAGCAAATCCTTGCAGGTAATGAAATGGCTACCCAGGCAGATATACAAGGGAAATACCTTTACAGGCAGAGGAAGAAGCCAATGCAAAAGCCCTATGTTAGGAGTGACCTGGTGTGTTCCAGGAACAACAAGTAGGCCAGTGTGGTTCCAGAGGAGTGAGCAAGGCAGAGATTGGAGGGGAAGTCAAAGAGGTGACAGGGAACAAGAGAGGTAATGAGGGACCAGATCGCATAGGCCATTGGAAGGTCTTTGGCTTTTCTCTGTGAGGGATGAAAATTTTAAGCGGAGAGGTAATGGTTTAAAAGAATTTACTCTTGCCGCTATGTCAAGAAATAGAAAGAGGACAAGGGTGGATACAGGGAGACCATTGGACCAAGTATCCATACAATAATTCATGCAAAACAGGATCATGGCCTGGATCAGCATGCTGGCAGCAGAGGTGGTGAGAAGTGAATAGAGCATACACAAAAGTTTGGAATAGTATGATGAACCCCCAATTAAACCTACTAATTAAATTTAATCATTTTTAACATTTTGCCGCATTTATTTTATTTATGCATTTGTTCTTTTATTTCTGAAGTATTTTAAAGTAAATCACAGAAATCATTATATTCCACCCTGAAATACTCTGTTTCTCTAATAAGTACGTTTTTATTATATTGTCACAATTAAACAAGATTAATGATAAATCCTTGATATTATATAATACTATATATACTTTCAAATTATCCTCTGATTTTTTTTCTCTATAGTTTGACTCAGGATCCTAAGAGGAGGTTCCTGCATTATCTTTTCCTGCTATGTCTCTTAATCTCCTTTAATCTAGAAAGACCTTCTTCCTCTTTTTTCCCCTGAGGCCATAGACTCATTGACACAACCAGATAAGGTGTCCTATAGAAGGTCTCATATTCTAGATTTGTCTGATTGCTTTCTCTCAGTGTGGTTTTATTTTTTTCCTTCTTCCCCTACTTTCTTATAAATTAGAAATAAGATCTAAAAGTTTGAATATTCACAATCGGCATTTTTGGCAGGAATACTTTACATGTATTCGAGCCTAGATCAAAATACCTCACATCAGGAGGTGTAAAATATCTGGTTGTCACATTTTCAATAATGTTAAAACTGATCAGTAAATTTCATGGTAGCAGCATGAGCCTTCACTGGAAAGGTTTTTCCCTTGTTATAACCAGCAGATAATCTGTGGTGTGATATTTTGGCATCCTGTAAATATCCAATTCCTTATCAACCTTCCTCCTAATCGTTTGAAGATGCATTTATGATTGTTACCTGAATCAGGTATTTCATGAAGAATGCAAAATTAATTTCTAATTTTATTATTCCTTCCACATTTATCAATCAGAATTCTCTAATGAAGAGCTTTACTTCCTAAACTAGGACCATTTCTTTATTTCATAAAATACAGTTCTTATGAAAAAACCAGAAAAAAATGCTTAATTTTCTTCCTTTTATTACAAATATTTAGAGTAAGGAAATGGTCGTCTAGCTATAACCAATATTTACAAGTTAGTATGTATTATTTTTTATTTCTCTTTCATTGGATAATATTAGAACTCGTGGAGTTTTATATATTGAGTCTATTTTCATTTTAATTTCAGTTTTTATTCATTATAGAGTTTAAATTCTTCCCTCTTTGGCCAGCAGGAACCTCTTCAAGATGATCTTTTTTCATACCATTCACCTTTGATAGCTTCTTTGCCCCATTAGATGTCTGAACTTCTTTTGTTCCCTACTCCCACTTTGGAATTATTGTCTCCCAAGTTTTCCTAGTTTCTTTTGGTGAAAAGTTTATATACTTTGGAGACAGAGCCAACAGGATTTCCTCAAAGATTTTCGATGTGTTCTATAAGAGAAAGAGAGAGTCAAGTATGACTCCAAGGTTTTGGGCATGAGCAACTGGAACAGTGAAGTTGGCATCAACTAAGAGGTGGAAGGATGCAGTTGAAAGGAGGGAAGTATAGGAGTTTAGCTTTAGATGTATTGATTTTGAAATTTTAATTATACCTCTAATAGGCAATTGAATATACAAGTAAGTTCAAGAGTTAACAGTTAAGTAGTTGTCATCATATAGATGAAAATTAAAACCGTGAGACTGGATGGGCTCACCAAGGGAGTGAGTTTAGATAGAAAAAAGAAGAGGAACAAAGACTGAGGCCCACAGTTAGAAGACCAAGGAGAAGAAGAGGAATAAGAAAATTTGTACATTTTATTAGCATTCTTGAGAAATATGCCAAGAAAATATTTTTTCTGTGATTTGAGACCCAAGATAGTAATCTGTATTAATATTTATTGATAATGTTATACTTCTTCCTCTTCAGGTGAAGGTCTATCAGAAAGAACTGTAGAGATTATTCTTTCAGTCACTTTGTGTATCCTTTCAATAATTCTTCTTGGAACAGCTATTTTTGCATTTGCAAGGTAAGATTTATTTGTACTTCCACTCCTAGGATGCTTTGTGGGCATTATTCAATCACAGTCTAATCAGGAGAGAGAAGCCACAACAGTTACTTGAATGGGAAACATTTAATAAAAAGAATTATTAACTGGAGAAATAGTTAATGATGAAAGGGGGTAAAAGAGAACTCTAAGGGGTCCAGAAATAGCAAGCACAATAAAGCAGTTGCTCTCTCTAGGCTGAAGGAGAGAGGACCATAAAGGAACTAAGAACTAGAAGAAGTCCCACCCCCAAGGTTGACATGGAATGGCTACCATAAGCACGTGCAGCCTATCACCTATCAATTGGTAAAGAAATATGACAGAGGGAAGGGGCTGGAGCTGTTCTGTAGAAGCTACCCATCATTGCTGGAGGGTAGGCAGGCTGGAATTGGTCTCTAGAAGCAGCCCACTCTTGCTGGGTGGTGTGGGCAGGCTGGAGCTACTTGGAGTCATTCACTGATGGGGACACCATGGACTTCAGAGGCAGCTAGAGCTCATCCAGGTAGGCTGCTGGACTTCCACAATGAATAATAATAATGCAGCACTGGAACCCACGGGGAAGGATCTCCCTGTCCCTGTCGCCTTACAGGGTCATTCTAGTGTCCTCTATTGATGAAGCTGACAACGGGAAAATGTTACCGAGTTCAGCTCCAGTATCACAAAGCAGGGCAAAGAAGGATGAGTTTAGAGCTGAGAGACAGTAAAGTGATAACACAAAAGCAGAAGGCGCCAGGCTTTCTACATTGTTTTGAATAATTTATAACTCTGATAGGTTTAATTTAAATATTTCAATCAGGTCTAAATTTTAACGTTTATACAGAAGTGATAAGTTTTACAGTAGCACAGCACTTTAAAGATGTCCAGCTTCGTTGTATGGTTGGTACCTTTCTCATGTTTACTTTACCAGCATGTCTGTACTATGTTTTCCAACTGTTCTTTCAAAATCTTTGTATCAGCCTCCCAATTCCCGTTGTTTACAGGGCCTCGGGGGAAATCTTACTTATGATCCTAAAATCTAGTTTCATAAGGTAGATTGTCAAGTCAAAGGGACCTTCCATTTGTAAAAATAACCATTCCATTGATTTCCTAAGTAGCTCAAGAGGCTCTGTTTTTATTTTATCTGAAGAATGTTGTCCTGTAATCTGTATGCCATTCCTCATCTGTTTCATCTTGAATCTCTTGAATCATCATTTTGATGGATAATTTGAAAAGCTCTTGAAAAATATATTTTTCTTATACCACACACTGTTCTCAGATTCAGCCAGATGATGATGAGAGGGTTATTATTCCAGGCACTTTTAAAGATGTATGTGTAAGACATGGTCCTTGTCCCCGAGGGGCATGCATGGGCCATATTCATATTGTTTCCCTGCTCTAAAATCTTTCCTGACTTCTCGTTTCCTTACAGGATGAACTCCTTATGTGGGCAGGAAACGGTCCCCTCATATTCCCCACAACTTGCCTACAGACTTCTCTTCAGCCCCATGGGTCTATTCTCACCCGAGCATTTCTTAGGCTTTTATACAACTCTGCTTTTGTTCTGTCAACTGGAAATGTGCTTCCTCCTCCTCACTCTGGAACACTCCTTTACTTCCTCCACATACTAATAGTTGTCATCACTTATATAACATTTTATAATGAATCAATTACTGTCTTATGAGCTGTCATTTGAATCTTCTCTCTTTTTATGCTTTTTTTACATTTAGATCCTGATTCTCAACTAAATTGTAGTGTCCTTGAGGATAAGGACCATATTTTATACTTCTGTATCATCCTCAATACATAACTCATAATAAATAATAAATGTTTGAAATGTGAAGACTAGAAGAGCTAAATACTGCTTTGTGATATACTGTACTGTGTCATAGAGAAATAAGCAAGTAAGGGGCTTAAAATAAGAAGACTTTTATGTGATTCTCAGATTCATGTGGCTTTTATTTTTGAAACTGTGTTTTCTGATTGTATATGAAGATAATATATACTTTACAACATTTTTTTAGAAATCAATGAGACAGTTCAGGACACGTTTTTACATATTTTCATGTCTGTAGAAACAATGGAGCAGTGTCTTTTAGCACTGGTGCTGATAACAATGGGTTCTTTCCACTTTGGCATATTTCCTTTTTACGACAAATCTATGAGACAGCTAGAGGGAGGAGACGCAAGCTCACAGCGTCTGTCTCCTTTGCTCTATATTTTAAATGTGCCAGTGGCTCAGGCCTTGACCAACTAATTCCCACTAACATTTGAAACTTCAGAAATATAGAATAGGTTCTATGGAATTAAAACAGGAAAAACAAAAGCTGAGTAGGTATAAATTTGCAACATATTCAGAGAAGTGATCCCACCAAAGAAATTATTTGACTAATGTATTTACTTAAACCTAATTTCATATGCTTTCTAACATACTCCTTTCTTGGACTTTACTACACTTATTTTAGAATTCGACAGAAGCAGAAAGAAGGTGGCACATACTCTCCTCGGGATGCAGAAATTATTGACACTAAATTCAAGCTGGATCAGCTCATCACAGTGGCAGACCTGGAAGTGAAGGACGAGAGATTAACGCGGTGAGCACACCCCTCCGGGCGAACAGTGGTCCAGAGGGCCTGCAGCCATGACCCTATTCTGACCTACGCTTGTTGGAAGTGTTGGCGGGGCTCCTATTTACACAGGTCACAGAGATCTTCTTTCAAAGGGTGACCTCCATCTTCTACACACTTCTCACTGGTGTTCAGAGAATCACTTAATCTTCCTAATACTTTGAGTTCAATATGAACCTTGGACCATAATGTTCAACCAAACTTTTTTTTTCCTGGGCAAATATTTTTACACATTAAACCTTTAAAATTATGTTTAATAATTTACTTTATATGATAGATTTTTTTACATCAGTTTTTCTGAAAGTGTCCACCTTTTTAATCACAAATTTAAATTAATTAAATTTGTAACTACTTGATATTGTTTATATCATTTTTATAAAGGCTTTCTCATAGCTCCTTATTTTAGTATAAAATTACATTAAAAGTCTAAATTGTATATTGACATCTTCATTTTTAAAAATTTCTTAGCATTTAAAAATTAAATACAAAGTAAAAATTTACCTTCAGAAGGAAAAGTAAAACTGGTGTACTAAATATGTGTCATCAGTATATACTGGAAATAGTAAAGTGCTTAAGTTTAAAGAATAAGTAAATTTAAATCCTTTTAAAATCATTACAAATTATTCAAAATGTTGACTACTGTCTATTTGAAAAACTTCTGTCTATTAAGATAATTCATCAAATTCTTAATAAAAACTATCATCAGGCTGTCTTAACAAGTTTAGATTCTTATAAGATCCAATATTTTTTGAAACTTATAAGCACATGACAATTGTTACAAAGTACTTGCACAGCTCTATTGAACTTTTAAAAAGTATTATTAACTCTGAAAATATAGCATCAAAGGTCTTGAACTTAAAAGATAATTAATCATTTATGGTTATCATTTACCGAAGTTAGTCTTTACCTCATAGACTGACTTTGCAAGAATATTTCTAACACATTTAAAAATATTTAATACATGCTATAAGTGTCATTTGACAAGCAGCGTCCTTCCAAATGCTACAAAATGAACGTTATTCAGTGTTATCACTAAATTCAATGGAAATTTGGGTTGTTGGATATGAAAACTTATTTTTTTATATTTAGATACTTACATTTGTTTATATTCTAATGCAGGCTGTTCCCATCCAAAATGGGATAAGTCCAAAGGCTTACATGTAAGATGGTTATATATTACCCAGGACATAGTTTTCCACATAAGAAATGTTGTGTATACAAAATCCACAGATTCCCAGGGTAATCCTTAAAGTTAAAGCATACTGTAGGAACAGTAGAGTATTACTACTACTAGACTATGTCTCAGTTCTAGAAGGGTCATGCTGCATAGTAAAAGGAAGTTTCTTCTCCTTTCCTCCATGGGCCAACCGAATTTCAGTAGTATTCTCCCAACATCTTTCTCATTTCTTTATACCCCTTCCACACGCCTGGGGTCCCAATCTCTTTCTTCTACCCGGAAAGTATACAGGGCATAAAACTTTAAATCTCTCAGTGCAATTCATTTTAGCTGTTTGAAAATTTTAGTTGAATCTGTTCATACTAAAATGTAAACTTCTAACATCCAAACACTTTTAGAACATTTTTTAAAGAAGCTTTATTCATCTCCCAAAAGTCCTTAGTAAGCAGATCTTTAGGAGATATAACACAGTAAAGTGAGAGAAGCCAGTCAGTATTGGAGAAAGTTCTTATCAAGGAGGTTACCAGTCTAGGCAGGCTATGGCGAGGTCAGATCCCTTAAGCTCTATGTATTTTCACAGCTTGTCCTTTCCTCCACTTCTGAACACAGCCATTATCAAAAAGCTATACGATTTTTTTAAACAATGACTGTCACGGCAGCTAATGGAAAAGTTGGGTGAGGACTGTATAGATTTTTTATTATTGGGTATTTATGATTCAAGGACTGCCTTATTTAACCTTGACTCCTCATTATTTATTTTCCTACATCCATGTTTATTTATTTATACATCACTTTATTTGTAAAGGGATGTAGAAGTGTCTTTCAAACATAAATTTTTATTTATTTTTGCACATAAAAAATTAGTATATATTACCATAGTAATGGCAAAGTTGGAAATTTTATTTTCCATGCTTTTTACTTTCCATCTGTTTGTTATGATTTAAGTATTGGTGACGGTAAAACATTCTTGTTTGTAACCCCGGTGGCACATAATAATATGCTTTGCTTGATTTATTACAGAAATTTATTAAAATAACTGTCAAATGGTTTGGATATTACCTCTTTGCATTACAGAAATCTATCTGCAACCTTACTATTTATTGAAGGTTTTTCATGTTAATAAAGTCACTAATACATTAGACAGTAAGACTAGAAAAAATAGTAACTAATGATCCGTAATTAGCCGTGTGCACACACGCATGGTGCTGTCCTTCAGTGAAGCTCTAAAGCTCTTCACCTGTCTTTGAGGTGCTGGAAGATCTAAATGTATCCAAAGCCATACAGGTCTGATGCGGGTAGAGCCACAGAGACTGACGGTAGATTCTGGGAGTGAAGAATCAAGGAGTTTGAGTTAGCTTCCAAATTGTTGAGTAACTTAAGCCATATGTCTTGTTATTAGCGGGAAAGAACGTAGATAATTTCCTTTGAGTCTGCAGCTAACATATGCTCTTTCTCCTGAGACTTTGGCATGTTCTTTTCCATTCAACCTGGCCACTTTCTTCACGCTAACTGGACTTGTAATTTTCCTCAGTGCTATATGTCTTCACATGTCGATAAGAGAAATAATAAAAGAAGAATATCTACTCAATAATTAAAATATTAATTTTAGGGAGTTGTCTAGTTGACCAAAAAAAAGTCATTATGATGCTTTGTATTAAATCCTTCCAAGAATTTGGGAGTTTATAGTTAAGAAATTATTTAACTATTTTATATTATCTGCCTGTGTATTTACTTAACCTTTTAAGGATCATACTATAATTTTTGTATGTGTAAACTCTCATTATTTAATTATGTTCTACCTTGTTTCACAAAGGCTCTGAAGAAGAATTCTCTCACTTTGTACTTTTCTTCTCTAAGGAGAATGAAATTCAAATAAAGATTTAGTACTGCACAACTTCATGAGAACATTCAGGGATATGCCAAGATAATGTTTTACATTCTTATTTGGAAGGATAATTATATCATTTCATTATGCACATTTTATATTTAAGTTTAGATAACACAGGCTTTATTTCTTAGGAAGAATATTTAATATTTTGTGTTCATCTATTCCACATTCACCAGGTTAGAAAAGGACCCTTGGGTTTTGTTATTGATAAGAAATTAACGAAACAACATTTTGTGATGGCTCCTTCAAAACACAGCCATTTAGCCCATTAAAGCGAGAAAAGTTTCTGGGAGGAAATGTTGGCAAGATCAGCATACACACACAAGTAAAACACAGCCCTGTCTCTTTAAGATTGCTGAGACTGGTCCTGTGGGTTGTTTTAACCTAATTTAACTGTAACACAGCCTACCTTCCCAAGAGAGTCATAACACCCAAAATTAAATAAATCAACAGAATTTTCAAAAATTAAAGATTCTATTTGCTAAAAAAGTTTATTTTTCACCGTCTCCTTTCCTCACTTATGTTATAGAAGGTTTGTTTCCTATGGTGACTAAATCAGAAAAAAAATAATAGAATAACATTAATCAATGTTACTAATATTCTTACTTGACAGACACTCAATTTCTTCTAGGCCTCGATTTTATTCCTCAAAATTTTGTGCATCATTCCATACTAATTATCCTGCCTATTTTAGTTAGTGAATGCAACGGTGCATTATTTTTAGACCCAAGGCCCAATTCATTAATCATGAATGGAATTAAAATTCTCAACAAAATGAAGCAAATAATTGAATTGCTAGTTTGAGTATCTTTTTTCTTCAATAATTTTAGAAGTTTGCATGTAAAGTTTTTGTTAAACATAGCTACCATTTAAGCTTACCATTTAAAAGAATCCTATGAGTGTGCTCCGTAAACTGTAAATCAGAATACATTTGGTATTATTATTATTGTTTATAATATTTGTAAAATTAAAAATTACCCCAATCTACTTTCACATATAGGGTTTGCTAATATAATAATTGCTACTGTTTATGAGTAATTGCTATGTTTTAAATTCTGTAGGTAATGATCTCACTTAACTCATTCAATCATTTGTGGTGGGTACTCACATACCCATTTTATAGATGAAAAGCAAAAGACGCTTAGAGAATTTAAGTAACTGTCCAAGGTCATACATCTAGTAAATAGGAGCCACGATGCTAGCCCAGGTCTGTTTGATTCTGATGGACTGAGATACACGTCTATTTGTGTGTGTGTGTATTTATCTCTAAAACATACTCGACGAGATCAATATAAACCCTCTTAAATAGACAGAGGCTCCTGGTATCCTTCTTCTAGCAGCATTTTCTATGCAGAGAATGATTCTAAGGGAAAAACTGCGGCTTTTGAGTTTATTCTCTCGTGATATGGGACAAAGGAGTGATGGCATCTTAGTGTATGTTCAAACTTGCAGAACCTGGAGAATCTTTAGTGGTGTAATTCTTATTGTGGCTTCAATAAGAATACATGATATTTGACTGATACAAGAAACTCTATGTAAAATCATTAGCATTTTAATTGCTATCGGTTCTTTGACAGATTCTGGTCATTAATTTTACTTGTCTTAAACTATTTTGCAAGCAATGGCAAAAATAGGCGAATCCAGACAAGAAAGGTCGACCAATGAGTGAATTCAGGACAAGAAATGTCCTGAAGCAGAATGAAACTTAAGATATTTAATGGTTCATGTTCTTGTAGCAGCAAATCAAGACTAATGTGGTGTGTTTGTATACTAAATAAATAATGAATCTTTACTTCCAGATACTCTTCATTTTTCTTTAGACGTAAGGAGATTTATGTCATCCAGTAAGTTACTGTGGCGATGCAGAACTCTGCTGTGATTATTTTAATCTTGTCAGGTGGTGTGCTCTATATTTTGAAATACATGAAACAGCATTTTGTTGTTTAATGTGCTATGTTTTTCCAAAGCCAAAAAAAAACCCCTATGCTTTCTACTTACAAACTGTCATCTATAGTATTGCATGCTATTGATATGGTAAAGTTAATCTTATGAAAATGCACATTGACTCATAATGTGCATGTCCTGAGAATTTGCTGTGTTCTCATGTTGTATTAGCTTTGACAGTAATATAAGTTTTCACCTAGATTTCTTCACATGCTTCTTGTCCTGTTATTACCATGACACGAGAGCTAAGTTCTCTGTCTGATGGGTGGAGTCCAGGTTCACACTTCCCACAAGCTCGTTTCAGCTACTGCAGGTGGTAATCTGTAAGAAGCAAAATGATGACATTTCTTGTTCTCCGACTCTGAGGCCTACACAGAGTAGCACATTTCATGGAATCTTTACTTCTGCCCTGACCAACAGATAGCCAACTGTTCATGCTTTTCGGCACTCCTCTGATGCTCAGAAATGCCATTTCTATCCTAGCACAAAAAATTGATTTATGTATTCTGAGGGTAACATAGCAAAATGTCAGCATTAGCAGGAACCCCAGCAATTGATTGAGTGCCCCAGAGATAATCACTTTCTTTATGTAAAGGATATGAATGGAGGCAGAGAATGAAAATGCATTTGATTTCAGAATCCCAAATCTACTACAGAGGAGTCAGCTCCATGAGCCACAAGGCTGGATGGGGCCAAGGCTCCTGACATTCTCATTGACCATGAATAGTACTCAGCATGATTGAAACAGAGGAAGCCAGGCCTATGTCCACTCTAATCACATTTAGCATTTTGGAATCGTAGCTAACCTTGTTTTACTTCATATTAAATAACTGCCAAGTTCCTAATGACAGAATTAAAATAGTTTTATGAAAATACTCATAAGTATTTCTCAAAGGACCTACTTGATCAGATTCAAACATTTGTCAAAGTAAGACGCTGTTGAGCTAAAGATTTAAGTGATCACATCACACATAAAATATTCATTTCCAACCAGCACTCAAAGCTGGCCTCTCAGCGTTCCAGACTCACAAGTGGTCTGACTGAGGAACTCTGCTGAAGGTCTCTCTTCGTCATCATTCAACAGAATCCTTTTACTTTTTTTGCTTTGTGCCATCACTACCTCAGAGAAAAAGGCTTCCATTTTTATTGAATCCTCACTGTCTCTCCTCTATCAACAAATTTTCTCTCCTGGAATCAGCGGATAGTGTCCTGCTCCTTTGACAGAACTAAACTTAATGGTTTGGGTTAATGAGAACCTTTACAGAACACCTCTACATAAATCGTATTAGTTAAAGTAGGTGTGGTTTTCCTCCAAATCTAGTTTTCTGAGGTTGCCTTCTAACCCCTAATGGAGGAATGTCAGTGCTTACCTGCCTCACTAGCTAACAGCTCAGGCTGTCAGGACTTCTTTTTAGGTGGTGTTATGTCATCTGTCTCCTCTTCATTAAGTCCTCTCTGAGAACCTTTGCCCACCTCTTCACACAGCTGTCTGTTCATCCTCTCTATCTACTGCTTCTGCCCTACTGCCCCTGAGGTGACTAAGCTTATGCCCATGGTTTTCATTTTGAATACATAGTTGACAAAAGAAAACATCTGTCAAGAATTTGTTTTCAAATATGCCAATGTGGAGAGGATCAGTAATAAGGAAAATTCCACCCCTGCCACACCGGGAATCTTGTCTCAGCTCTTTGACATCAGCATGAATGTTGCTTTTCCACATCTATCTAAAAGTCCATTTCACCTTGTCTGAGGAAAAGAAATATCAACTGGGCACCTATCACATGCCAGGCACTGTTCTAGACACGGGAAACACCGTGATGATAAAAGAAGGTGAATTGCCTCCCAAGAGCTGCCCTTCAAATAGCTAAGCTCCTTTTAAACCCATTTGTCCTCACAGATATGAGGAGACATACTGAGAAAGTACTTAGCTATCACTTACTAATTGATTGTTTTTCTAATTAAATAAGAAAACTGTTACATTACTCACTTATTCAGGTGGTATGTTTACCTTATAAAGTGAAGTTTTAGAGCCCGCTGTATAGTAAGAGCCATTGGTTAGGATAACATTTTTAACTTATGTTGAGGACCACAGAAAAGTAATTGGTGATTTGATAAAAGAATGAAGAAGGATCTGAAAGGATACTATTTCAAAGCCTAGAACAAATAAAAGCAATTGAAGAGAACAAAAATTAAGATACCTTTGAAAGCATTACAGTAAATTCTTCGGATAAGTAATAGAATGTCATTATAGAAGTAGATTAAATGTCGGAATATTTGATGACATGAAATAGATAAACTAAAAAGCACACTCAGTATTTTATAAAACTTGGAAAGATTAACATGCTTTATCAGAAAGATAGGTTCTTTACAAATTTTTATTTGAATATGAAATACACATTAGTATGTACAAGTGCATATTTTTACATCAAGGCAATAGAATTTGAGGTTCTTTTCTTTTTAGCCTGCTTTAACTGGTTAAGTAGAAAACACAAAGTTTCTCAATTTGTCCTATGCCGCTGGTAATGCTGATTTAAGCTGCTCATCTATAGGCCATCATCTATGGCTCTCTATTTGGACTATATTTTAATTCCCTATAGATTTCAGCTAATTGACCTTGAGGGAAAGCTGAGTCTCTGTGACAATATGGTCTTCAATCACCACTGCCAACATAAATAAATGGTTCCTCTCTGGATCTATCAAGAGTAATCTGAGTGGAATTTAAGTTTTTGATAGACTTCTAAAAAATGAGCCCAGACATGAAATAATACCCTTCTCAACAAAAGGGCATTGGATTTAAGACAGCTAAGATTTATGTAATAAAAAGTGTTTAGCCCTTTATATTGGAAAGTGGTCGGTTATCTTACTGAAATCTAGACAACTCCCAAGCCGATTCATATACTAATAAACTGAACATGATTTGACAGTAACCTTCACTATTGTAGGTGAATAAAATAAGAGTACCATACCAGTCTAAAATGCTTTTCATTTAACAATATTTTTAAAGTTTTAAAAAAGTTAATAAAAAGGTTTTCTATTTGAGTCTCTTTGAGTGTCTCCACAGATCACTTGATTTGAAAATAACATTCTGAAATATCTTTGACTTTCAAGCACATTAACTTCTGTGAGTTTCTTTATGCTTATCTAACCAAACAATTTTTCCTAAAGGAATTTAATTACCTCATCAGTGATCAGTCAATTCATTTCCCTCATATTATGTCCCACCTTCTTTTCTAATTCCCTGTATTAATTGTGCAAATTAGTACTTTTCTTATTTAAAAATTAAATTTTAAAACCTCAAAGAAAAGTAAAATTTAGAACACAGCCAATACTTCAGGGAAGAATATACCTATACAATATGAGGTGACGAATCAAAGCAATGATATGATACTACAGACAACAGGAGAAAAAGATCCAATTTTTATTTGAAATAGGTAATTTATGCCCATTTTGGCATAAATTTAATCTCTGTAGATGGGTATTTCAAGACTTCAGTTCAAACATAATTGTGACATAAGCATAGACTGGAAAATTATATAAAAATTAGACTGCTAGAAGTCTTGCTTCTCACATTATGTAGATAAACATGAAGAACAGATTACATAAAGTGATTGGGTTTAGATAAAGAGGTGATACAAAAAAAATAAAATAAAGCCAAAACAGACCCTACTTTTTTTTTTTACCTATTTTTTATTACTTGAGTAGGCAAGAGGGATTTTATTGTTCATATATCTAATTTCCTAAGAAAGTATCCAGCACCTGTTAACTTCTAATGTTGAATGATATGATATGGCCTTTATTTAGACCCATATACTGCTTATTGATGCATCTATTCATCATACTTATCTAAAGCTTTGAGTTAGGACCTGCTAAGAATTCTCAGTTGCTTAATATTTTAGTGGAAAATTCATTTAATTCAGGTATTCTCTCATAATAATCAGAGCACTTACTTTTAGCTTACTGTGTATCTTAGTCTGAATTCATCCACAACTGTATATTTAACAGTGATTTATTCATTGTCTACTATGAATAAGGCTACGAAGGACTTGCAGTAAGTCAAGTGTTGGTCCTGTCCCCCTCAAGTATACATGAACCTTAATGCACATACCCTTAATACATGTACTTAAATAACCATAATACAAAATGAAAGGAGATTTGTCCTTAGAAATTTGGTTTCACAGAAGGAAGAAATTATTTTCTCTGTAATAGAACAGGGAAAGTTCCATGGAGAAGTTAACATCTAAATCAGCTGTTCAGGAGTCAGTAGAATCTGGTTGTCGGAAAACACCTGGAATGGTATAGACTGGGAGGGAGGGATTCCAAGAGACTATCTGGAGGGCAGACAAGGTGTGTGGAGGGAGTTGTAAGGAATCATGTCAGAAATGTGGGCGTGATTGAAATGCTTTCACATGATCATATGAAAACTGAGTTATGACAGTCATTAGATGATAGATTTATTTAGGATCTTCAGTTGAGGACTAGAAAACAAGACTTGTATTTGAAGTTTAGATATTTGTGACCATTCTTTATGCAGAGATCCTGATTAGGAAGAATAAAATAGGAAATCTTGCTGCTTAATTTAGCACAATCTCGTCTACCCATTTTTGAGTAAAATTAAGAGAAAATTCTTTTAGAAACAAAAAATTTTCTTCTTTATATTTGTATCAATTATAGAACAGATGGGTAGGAGGAGCTTGACTTATACAAAATAAACTAGAAAAAGTAATTACAATACTAATGGTACTAACTAACGTTTATGTATTGCTTACCAAAGCCAGGGACTTCTCTAAGCGTTTTACACATCTGAGCTTGATTTACATATTTTTAACCCATTTTCCAAGTTAAGAAACTAAGGCACAGAAAGATTAAGTATCTTACTCAAGACAATTTAGCTGCTAATTGTTGGAGCAGGTATTTGAAGTCATAAAGGGCATCGTATTTTATAATAAGGAAAGAATTCAGAAATATCCACCCATGTCCAATAGCTAGCCAGTTATGGTTTAAAATTAGTATCTTTAGAGAGATCTTTCAAATGCAAAATAAAATAAGAAAATAAAAGCAACTTTCTGTAGTTTTTCACTGAAAAGAAATTGACATAAAAGGAAAGAGTTTAATTAATTATATTTTCTAAATGAGAATAGAGATTACTAATGAAAAGAGCAAGGATGTGAACAATAATATGATGCTTCAGCTATTTCTTGCTCATTTATATTTTAATATGATTATTCATGTTTAATGTCTCTTGGGGATTTCATAAATGTGTACTGATTCTTCAAATAACTCATTGATGGCTGCCCAGAAACTAGCTCTATTTTAGATTCTAGATATCCCAGTGAAAATATTTTGCCAGTACAGCCTCAAATAACCCTGGATCCTCTGAGAAAAGAGGGAAGCTCCCCACTATAGGATGGCAGTCTGACTGTCCTCAAATAGGTGGACCATGGGCCTGTCATTAAATCAGATGTAGTGTGTTTGAATTTCACCAATCACACACTGAAAAATGTTCCTTGTTATTATAAAAGTGACCTCCACACAACTCAAGAATTTCCATTTTTGTCTGGTAGCAAGGAAATTGACCTTGCTAATTCAAATATCTCATTCATTTCTGTCTTAAACTCAGTTAATTAGGATTTGCCCAACCTAACCCCCTTTCCTTTCCTATTTCTGAGGAGCATCGTGGCACAGGAGCATTGGAACATCAGGCATCTGAGGAGGCTTGGCTAGTGGGGGTCTAGCCCATGGTTGTCTTTTTTTCTTGCTGATAGGGTAATTATTTCCAACAGGGATTGATTATTTCCTCTGTCCCCACTGCATCTACTGCCATGTCAGAAGTATTTCCAGGACCTCCAATTCCAATGCTCTGTCTTCCTGTCCCAAAGTCAAGGATTCTTCTGATTCAATAACCGGTTCAGCTATCTCCACATTCATCTAGTTAGAGTCAATATTTCTATGTTGCCTGCTTAGAATCACACTAGGGGATTGTGGGAAGCCCACAAACTCATCCACCAAGACTTTGCTCAGACATTGCCATTTTATCACTGTGATGCCATGTTTGATAATGGGATGCTCTACTTGGTTATACCCTGAGAAGCTGGGAGATAACTCCTTCTGCTTGGGAACACCTACAGCATTAACCAAGAATTCTTGATAATATTTGCTCCAGCACCCCCTCTTTCACCAATTCCTGTATGTTAAGGAAATATACTTCTTTTTGACTCATGTTTTCTTCATTGAACACACTCCTTTGTGACCATTTTCATAATATTAATTATGCCACATTTTTCAATCTAATTATTTTCTTTCATTCGTCCTTTACTTCAAAAACCACGTCCTCTTACAAGTTTTCTTCACTTAAAGAATATAGTAAGATCATCCCTAATAATATTGAAAATTAAAATCTTTGAAAAGTTATATGTTTATCACTTTATTTCATTATATTTTGTGCCTTTTGTGTTTTTGCAGTGTTAATTTGTTGTGCATGACAAACATGTGTTATTAAAGATGCGCCCATCTTTGAATTTGTGTGTTGCATAGTGTATTTCATTGTTAAAAATTATTTTAACTTTTTTCAGAGTGTAAATAACTTCACCAATGAACTGTCACAAAAGATACCTCTCTATGGACAAAGAAAATATATTTTCTTAATTAATTTTTTTTCTTTTTTTTTGTGAGGAAGATTAGACCTTAGCTAACATCTGCTGCCAATCCCCCTCTTTTTTTTTTTGCTGAGGAACACCAGCCCTGAGCTAACATCTGTGCCCATCTTCCTCTACTTTATGTGGGACACCTGCCACAGCATGGCTTGATGAGCGGTGCATAGGTCCGTGCCCAAGATCGGAACTTGCAAATCCCAGGCCACCGCAGCGGAGCACACGAACTTAACCACTATGCCACCGGGCTGGCCCCAAGAAAATATTTTTTAAAATCCACATTAACTCTCTTAGACCACTAAATACTACGCAATATATAAAAAAGTGAACTGTTTTTAGTGTAGTGCCCCAAATACCCAACAACAGAAAAAAGTACCTTCTTAGCTTGAAAGAGACGCTAAATTATTATTTGGCCATATTGGGTCTAAATAACATAATTTTTAAAAATGAAATAGAATTTAAAATAATGATCCCATGTTAGTTAAAGGCATAGCACATTATACACTACTGATTTATTGTATTTTTCTGATTTTAATCTAGAACTCTTTCAGAAAGAGCTGTACCCGCGACTCATAATACATTTAACACAATCTCTGTTGCAGGTTACTTAGTTATAGAAAATCCATCAAGTAAGTTTGTTAAATATCTTTTCTTCTTTTTGAATATCAACTTTAGACTCACTGATTCGATGAATCTTATGTGTGGTTCCTTTTTTGTATGTTTGTTAGAAAAACCTCCAAGCTGGATATAAATCATAAAAGCATGACTAATTGCATGGTAACTGGAGAAATGCATTCTCTCTCTCTGGGGTGAAGCCTGCATGTCTGTATTTTAGCTTGAGAAGTAATACGGGGATATTTAAACTCCTTGGGGTTTAAAAACCATGTCATTATGAGAATGAGGTCACTGCAATATTTTATATCTTCTAAAACCTTGTAATGTATAAAATGTTTTCTGTATGACAAAGAGGTATTATGTGCCTTAGGATTCAATGATAACTTTATGCTCTTACATTTACTTGAAAAGCTTTCTTCATTAAAATGTTAAATCATTCATTTAAAGTCACTTAAAATGGAAGGAATTTTGTACCATGAATACAAAGAAAGTGAACTTGAAAGGGAAAAGTGAATTTTGTAAATATGACAGAGTGACTTTAAATGGTTGTGCAGTTTATGAGTTTTGAAATGTCCATTGTTCTATAACTTTTTAGCCACTGCCCATGCCAAAGCGAAAGAACTCTATCTAACATGACTCCATTTTATACCTTTCTTTCCTTGGAGGCCGATAAGCAAGAAATCCTTCCTGCAACATGTTGAAGAGCTTTGCACAAACAACAACCTAAAGTTTCAAGAAGAATTTTCGGTATGTTACCAGCAGTTGTCACAACATTGCCAGACCTCCAGTCGTTTCATGTGTCACATTTCATGTCCATTTTAAGCATGCAAGGCCATGAAGGACTCTGGCCTTGATAATCAATACCCAATTACCAGGTTGATTGTTTGGATAGTAATGTTACCCTGGGCAGCCTCTGGTGCAACCTGAACAGAATTATTCACCTACTGTGTCAGGAGAAGGTGCACCTCTTCAGACCTCCCTAACAATGGCATCCTGGCCTCGTTTCTTCTCTGCTCTCTCATCCAGATGTAAATACGAATCTGGAATGTTGTATCATTAATTTTTGTTTGTGTATGAGACTTAGGTTATACTATAAATATAGTCTTATATTTAAATAATTATTTTAGATTTAAACTCTAAATAATTCCAATTTATATTTGCCTGCTTTGTTTATGTTAGTGGAATAGATGAGAACAGAACTTAATGTTTCCAGAAATTATAAAAATAACATTATTTCTAGAACTGTCCAAACATAAAAAACAGATAAGTAACGTTCATGTTTTACAAGTTACTATTTTTAAGTTACTATGGAATAAATGCTATTTCACATTATGAAGAATATGTAAAGTTAAGAATTTGTCACCTCAAAACTATTTAAAAGTTAGGAATAACTTTGTTGCTTTTAGCATTTTATACATGTACGAAATTGAAGTTATTTTAAAATATAGGGTAGAGATCAGATCTGCAAGTTATTTTAAGACTTGTAAGCATCTTGCCTAACTTAGATGATTATTTTATATTATAAACATAAAACAGATTTCTAAATGTCATCAAAACTTTATTTCTATTTTTTTCATGAAATTCTTAGTGTGTGAACTTACAAAACAAACAATTGCCCTGAATAATTCAGGATTATAATATTTCAGTCTCTCAGGGAATAATAACAAAAATGTGAGAAGATTAATGGTATTTCCTACAGCTTTTTGGTTATGCTTCTTAAGTAATATTGGTTTGGACTTAACAAAATCAATGGTACCATTAAACTCTTAGCATTTACACAACTAGAACTCTCAATTTTTCAGGAGCAAAAGTAAAATTTCACTGGAATTGGAGCGAATATAATTTCATTATGCATGACTGAGTAGATGAAAAGTTTTATTAGCAATAACATTTTCACATATATTATATTGAGAAACTTTCCAGTTTCACTATTTTGGAGATCACAGTTTTAAGAACTTGGGTTTTTTAATATAAATATATAGGTTGTATATTATATAAATGTATCTATATATGTAAAGAACTTGGTTTTTTTTTTAATTACTTTTTATCCTAATGCTGTACTAAGTTTTTTGTATGTGTGTGTAATGAAGATTAGCCCTGAGCTAACATGTGTTGCCAATCCTCCTCTTTTTGCTGAGGAAGATTGCCCCTGGGCTAACATCCATGCCCATCTTCCTCTACTTTATATGGGACACCGCCACAGCATCGCTTGATAAGCGGTGTGTAGGTCCGCTCCTGGGATCTGAATCTGCAAACCCTGGGCTGCTGAAGCAGAGCATGTGAACTTAACCACTTCCCCACTGGGTTGGCCCCTCTACTAAGTTTTTTACAGCAAAATTATGTTTTAATAAACAAACGCATATTTGACAAATCTTATAACTCAGGTCATATTCACTTATACCTTAAATATTTATAAGCTCCCACTATGTGATTTGTTATTAGTGCCATCAAGTCGATTCTGACTCCTAGTGACCGTGTGTACAACAGAGCAGAACTGGGCCAGGTCTTTTTGCACCCTCCTCTCACCTTCCGGTGCTAGGTCAGACAGTGCTCTGCTGCTATTCACAGGGTTTTCATGGCCAGTGTTTTCAGATGTGGGTGGCCAGGTCCTTCTTCCTAGTTTGTCTTAGTCTGGAAGCTCTGCTGCAACCTGTCCACCATGGGTGACCCTGCTGGTATTTGAAATCCTGGTGGCATAGCTTTCAGTATCACGGCAACACGCCACCACTTTGGTATGACAACCATCAGATGGGTGGTGTATTTCCCTAACCGGGAAACGAACCCGAGCGGCTGTGGTGAGAATGCTGAATCTTAACTACTGGACCAGCAGGTCTAGACCACTAGACATTGTATTTGGCTCACTGACATATATCAGTTCACCACTTAATAGCTAAGTGACTTTGGTCAAATCACTTAAACCCTCTATGCTTCAGTGTCCTCATTTGTAAAATGGTAGTGTCTGTGAATACTAAATTGAGTTGTGAATACTAAAATGATTGAATGTGTGTAATACTCAGAATAGTGACTGGCCCAAGTATTAGCTATTATGATGATCTTTCCTATGATAAAGAAACTCATATTGTAATAAGAACTGCAGACATGTATAAAAAATTGCAAATATACTGTATCGTGGTAGAGACATGCATAAAGAAGTAAGGGTCAACTCTGTTTGGATGGTAGTCAGAAAAGACTTCACAAAAAGGTGACCTTTGAGATGAACTTGGAGACGAGCAGGAGCCCAATGAATAGATAAGGAGAAAAAGTATTCCAGAGAGAGGGAATGAATGTGAAAGCATAAGGATGCAAAACAATCCAGTCATCTGTGATCCACTAACGAGAGGAAAAAAGAGAAAGAGCTGAGCAGGAGCGTGGTTGAGGCTCTGCGTGCCCTGAAAAGAATAAGGCCGCCGAGTATAACATTACTATCCAGACAATCCACCTGGTAGTTGGGTATTGATTATCAAGACCAGAGTCATTTAAATATATAAATAGAAACTTCTGTGTGAAATAATTACAGAATGTAAGTACCACTTTTCAGGGGATTTCCAGTTCACCTTTCTTTCTCCCCATCTCTATTTCTTTGTCTCTTACAAGTATGCTGACATATACTCACAGAACCTTCACACATGGAAGCTGATCTAGGATTCCTCATTTGGTTAAATTTTTTTTTCTAAGTATTTAGAATTTCTAAGCACCAGAACTCAGATGTTTACACTGTCCCTCTCCTCTAACACATATTCACATGCAAAAGACTCTCCAGGTTTTGTTTTTGAGGAAAAATAAGGGGGAAAGGAGAATTATCCAATTAAAGGAAATAATTTATAATGATGTTGAAAAAATACATGCTTTTAACACTTTTTAAGGAATTAGGCAAGTTGAGACATTTCTAAAATGGAAAACTATAAATTTCATAAATATGAATCATCAGCTCAACAAGATAGTGAACACATTTTCTTGCACCAAGTTTCTTAATGATGAATGGATAATATCATGATTTTTCGCCAAAATGTCAATAACAGATCTCCTTGACCCTTCATCTGTGTCTGATCATTCTTAATCGCACCTTTGCATTCCACCGTCGATTTAACAATGCCTGCTGAGACCAAGAATTGACCTTTGGCATCTTCTCAAACTGACCAATGTTGTACCAATTAATAGGCATGAAATCACGCTGCCTGAGGAGAAAAAACAAAAAATAAATCACTGAACTCCCTTCCCCTACTAAGTAGACATTAAAATATTAAATAATACTCAGTGTGTACCTGATGAAACCATTAGTGAAGTACAGAAAAGGGTCACTAACATGGTTGCCACATCTTAGAGCTTCCCAAAGTACAGATTATCCCAGAGAGAGCAATAGCACAACTGACCAATTTTATTCAGGATATTTTCAGTGAAAGTTCATGTAAGTTGATTTCTGTTAATTTGACCTTATTTCTGCACTTATGAAAGGGATTTTCAATTTAAAAATAAAAGGGTTTATAATAAAGAATTGTCTTTAACTAAGTGGAATTTCTTGTTTACCTCTGAAATAAATATAAACTTTGCAATGACTTCATTCCACAGGAATTACCAAAATTTCTTCAGGATCTTTCTTCAACTGATGCTGATCTGCCTTGGAACAGAGCAAAAAACCGCTTTCCAAACATAAAACCATGTATGTGCACTTACTGTCTCTGGTTTTAGAGATGGAGTATTGGAAAATGACCACAAAATGCATCTTAGCATTTTTTGTTTCTTAAATATATTTCCTTATATTAATCGAATTATAATAATGCATTTTATTAGCAACAACTTTCAAATTGTATCTTTTGCTTTGTTAATATTTGTTAATGTACATGGTTTTCAGCTTGTTCACACAAGGTTCACTTATGCAGGTGCAAGAAACTAGACCTAGAAGTTTCTTAGCTTTGTAATTTAATCCAAGTAATGACCCTCTCTAACATCTTCCTACAGACCTACTTCTCAAATGTAAAGAGAAAGTTCACATGTCACTTTGTGCATTGGTTTCCCTTAAGAGCATGGCAGTGCTTTGTTATGAATACATAAAATGCATGCAAAATATTTACTGAGGATCAGAGTAAACGTGTGCTCATCAGCATTGGTTTTACAAAGGAGTAACCACGGCTTCATTTTTCAAGCAATAAGAAAAGAAACTGTTTTATTGCTTTAAGAATTAGCCGTGATGTGAAAGGAAAAACATAACATTCCTCTGTTAATAATAGCTATGTGTTCAATATTAAATTTTTTGAACAGATGTTCCTACTATCTATATTCTGATTCAGTACACTTTGCATCATGAAATAAAAAGTGATATTTGTGATGTGAAATATTATCAATATTGTTTCAAAATCTAGAGTTTTAAAATAATCTTAATTTTAGAGTTAACATATATAATTTTTTTCTATGTTCTATGTCTTTTCAAGACTATCTTGGGAAAAATTCCATACTTAAAAATTGAACTCTTCTATCTAGAAGGACATGGACTTAGAGAAGGATACAATCACAGAATGTAAAATGGTAAAGGATATGGATAGGAAGAAAAGGACCAAATTCTGATATTCTAGAACTAGAGGATAACTGAGGCATAAAGTAAACAAATTTAGGGAAACATGATACAGGAGGTAGTAAGCTAATGGAATCTGTTAATTCCCAAGAATTAGAATAGGATGAAAATACAAATAGCTTTAATCACCTAAAATCCTTTCTGGAACAAAACAAATCATAAGTAAATGACTTTAAGAGCAAGTTGACAAATAAGACATTATTGTAGGAAATAAGGAATGTTAGTATTACGTCTAAATTCTAAGGCATGACCTTTCTCAATAGGTCCTTTTGTTTTCCCTTTCAGAGAGTTAACCTGGGTTGGATGCATCATAAGTTTAAGCAAAATGGAAATTCTCATGTTTTTATATTCATCTATACCTAAATTTCTTCCAGACTGTCTGCTTCACGCTTATTCAGTGATATTCTATGAAAATAAATATTATAATCTGATTGAAGAACAGTTACTATGGAATATTTAATATTCATTTACAGTTGTATATTTGGCTGAAGTAATTTATAATATATCAGTATATATAAAATAAGTAGATCAAATATGTCTAACTTATTTCCAAACACAGAGTATCTAATTTAAAACATGCAAAAATTTGAGATGTTAGAAAGATATGTTTTAAATGTGACATTTCAATCTTTTATTATTAAGATCTCAGTGCATTATTGTCTGAACTCTCATCATGGCTATAAGAAAAGTCAGCCAATACTAGGCTTATTACTTATAGAATAAGAAGAGAATAAGAGTGGTCGATGGAACTAAATAAACAACTTTAAAACAAGAAGAACTGAGAAGTATGATTACTGCAATTCTTCATATCTGAGGATAAGCCAAAAAAATATAATTAAGGATGGAATTATGCTGTAAATTAAGGATGTTCTGGGATATTAGTATAAGCATTGCATGCATTTTTCCCACCTTTGCTAGAGTCAAATGGATAATGTCCAATTGTTTTCTACTTTCTTCTTGATTTCAGTACAAAAAACTTGTGGTAATTTTTCAAATAATATATCTACATCTAGTATCCTTTATTGGATTGGTAGGAGCAGAAGTCCTATAAGAAATAATTTTGTTAGGAGGAATTTTATATTTTTCAAGAATTATTAGACTAACGTATTAATTCAACTAAGACACACTACCTGCTATATAGTAAAAAGGCTAAGAACATGTAGGCTCTAATCAAACTTCCTGGTCTGCAATCCTGTTGACCTATTAGCTGCCTTAGTGCCTGGACATATTATTCAGTGGTGTCTGCCTCAGAAGCTTATTGTGAGGATTAGATGAAATAATCATATAAATCACTTTGCCCGGTACCGGGACACAGAAAGCTCTCAATAAATGTTGGTCCTTATGATTGTTCGTAATTAATAGATTGCCTCTTTTCAAAAGCTGCTAACTTTCTGGGTGAATAAGATTTAGTAACAGGCCCGTAGGGTCTATAGTCTGGAGATAACAAGCCCACACTGCTAACCTGGGTTAGAAGGCAAGCTGTAAACTCGCAGCCACCTCTATGGGCAAGTACAACCCTACCCACCCCCCACCACCTCCTCACACACACCAGGAACAAGCAAACGAGATGTTTAAACTAAGTATATTCTCTCATTGCGCTTGCAGAGACGCCATAAAGCTGAAGAAGTGTTTTTTCTCTCGTAGAGAATGAACTCACTTTAACAGAGTCTGAATTTTAGCTTGAGTCAGCTAAGTGAAGTGCATTGTTTCCCCTGAGTAATGTAGGAAGTAGGATTTCAAATATCATGGTGCATTTTAGAAGATATTAGCTTACAGGGCTTTAAGATACTAGAATTAGCAGCAAATGCTTGCAGAAGAGATTTCCAAAACTCTGTTTGACAGGACACTATGACCTTCAGAAGTGTTCTAACACCATGAAGAAAAGTTTAGCTTGTTGTTGACTCAGATAGTTATAAGCAGAAACCTGATGGCTTCCCTTCCTTAGTCACAGGACTAGCACATGTCATTAAAGTAGTTAGATCATACCAAATTCAAAATCTTTGGAACATAATCGTTTGCATAGATTTGCTTAAACATTCCCTATCTCTGAATTTAAGCCCACAAGGCAGGTCATTATAATTACTAACAATGCGGCTAAGTCATTTAAACATATAACATGTGCTTAAGTTTTAAGAACATGAGAACATGTACTGAGTGCTTACTATAAGCTTTCATATAAGATTTCCTCAAGAGGATTCTACAAAGTAAATATTATAGCTACATATTATGGATGAGGTAACGAAGGAGCAGAGAAGTGAAGCAATTCACCCACATGATAGATTATCTGGAATTCAAACCCAAACCCATTTACCCATTTTTCCTCCACTATTGAGTGCCTTTCTATTGAGGTTAAAAAAAAAAACCTTCAAAATAATTATGTAGTAGTAGATATTTTATATCATTTCTATGTCTAGTTAAAATTAGCACTGGACATTGCAATTATTATACTAACTCGGTAAAAAATCTTCAGGAAAAAATAACTTGTAACTCTTTGAAGAAAAGAAATGGATAGGGGCATCTAATTTTACCAGATCTTAAAATATTCTAAAGAATAATAATTAAAAGTTTGATATTAAAGAAATAATAGGCAGATAAATTAATGGAGGAGAATAAGTAGTCCAGAAATAGACCTAAATACATAGAGAAAAGTCATGTTTGAATGAGGGGAAAGGTGGAATGTTAAAAAATTGGAACTGTTTGTTGTTCTGAATGACAACAACAAGAAACAAACAATAAAAGATAGATTTTACTTCATTCCATAAAAAAAAAACACATACACACAATGGATTAAATATTGAAATACTTAAAAACCAAAAAAATCCATTAAAGTTCCAGAAGAAACTATGAATGAATTTGTGAAACTAAGAATATTGGTGACAAACACCTTTGTATGAATAACACAAGAAGCCATAATGAAAAATAATGAGAGATTTGATTACCAAAAAGTATAGATTTTATATATGGCAAGATGGCTATCTAGTTAGATTTATAGATACAGTCAAAGACAAATAATAAACTAAGAAGAAAATTTCAAAACATATGGCAAAAGTCTACAAATAACCTCTGTTTTTAGTATAAAGTATTTTTTAAAAATAGAAAAATGTTATAATATGAAAAGATAGTTAATAAAAGAGGTATTTTAAGTGGCCAATAAACAAGCAAAGAAGTTTATTTTCATTCATATTTAAGAAAATCAAAATAAATACTGTGGGACATCAATTTGTATCTATCAAAAGATTGTAAATTAAAATGCTTAATAATATCTTGTGATAGTGAAAGAGGAAACAGAATTGTTCAAATGCTTTTGTTCAGAGTATGAATTGATATAATTAGAGAACAATTTAGCAATATCTTTCAAAATTTGAAATGCACAATATGATTTGGGAATTTTACTACTGGTAATATATTCCACAAATACACTCTAATGTATATGCAAAAATTTCAATTATGTTTATTCAGCATCTTATAATAACAACATGAGATGAATTTAAATCTTCATATAGAGTTAAATAAGTATGTAATATTCAAACAATGAAATAGTACATGGCTTTTAGAATAATGAGCTAGGTATCTTTGTTTATGCTGATATGGAAAGATAGGTACATGAAAAAAGCAATTTGCAGAATAGAGTGTATATCATCCCATTTGTGGTTAATTTCCTATGAATATGTATAGAAAATTCTGGAAATATATACAAAAACATATTAATAATCATTGTTTCTGGGGTAGTGGAAATATGGAATAAGAGGAAACTTCTACCTTAATTTTACAACCATTTGTAATGTTGGATGTTATATCATGAACTCGTTTGTATTACTTTCATAGTAAAAAAGTAGTGGCAATTTAAAAAGTGAATTAGCATTGATTTCTTATATTTTCTTCTAGATAATAATAACAGAGTGAAGCTGATAGCTGATGCCAGTATTCCAGGATCGGATTATATTAATGCCAGTTATGTTTCTGTAAGTTGCTATTTTTATATATTTTACATTTTTATATTTTTATAAATCATAGATACTAAAATTATATTACTCTCCCAATTATTTAAAACAACAAATTCATTACAACCTCTACAGATCTTAAAGTGCCAGTTCCTTACAACAACACTGTGTACCCCCATTTTATAGATGGGCAAACTGAGGCTTATAATAGAGAGTGCAGTGGTGGATGTACTAAGTGGTGGATGTACAACTTCAATTTCATATGCTTTGTCAAAGTATTCTCTGTTATAATAAGGTCTGCCAACCTCTTTCAAAAACAAATTAGTCAAATGGACAGTCATGTCCATACAATATAGAAATCTATTATGCTCCTCTTCCCTTCTAGATTGGCCATCTTTCAAGGGGACTATGATGCCATAGTCTATCCTCAGCTACTTGTAGAATGTGAACTCCATTGTAGCTACTCAATAAACATATCTTAAGTGAACCAACATGGGGGAAATTGTGACATGCCTAATGTACAATCTGGCACATCATTGATAATAAATGCTTGCTGAATTGGACCGAAAATTGAATGAAACCAAATTGTTTTAGGGATCTCTCTCTCCCTTTCTCCACAGCTCTTTTGTTCTCTCAATACTTGTCACTATCATAGGTCCATAGAAACCTTATATGCACCCAAAACTTCAACTTGGGTTGATACAGTCATGGAATCTCAGAGTAGGAATTGCCCTTGTGGTTATTTAATTCAACCATTCACCTTGGAACTCTTTCCTAAAAATTTTAGTTGCCTCTCTTGGCATTGATTCATCACTTCCTCCCAAGGCAAACGATTCTATTTCTGATCAATTCTAATACACAGTTGTTATTTTTAAAATGAGATATGTTCCCATATGTTTTCTTCCACTGGCTTCAATTCTAATACATAGCAAGGTTAACCATCTTTGTCATGGTGAGTTTACAGATACTTGAGGGTTTCCTCTGCTGCCCACACTCCCATAGGTCTTTTGTTCTTCTCTTATTCATAGGTCTTCTCACTCAGGCCTGCCAGTCTCTTTGATCCCATTTGGGCTCTGCTTGTGTGGTGCTCATCCTTTCCCCAACATCAAACATATCTGTCCTGTGTACCATTCCCTCCAAGCCTCTCTGTTAAAGGGTGAAAAAAGAATTCATTCTAAATTCTGTATTGATTGACAGTTACTCCAAGATGACAATCATATATTGGGTCTTGTTGTAAAAGGAGTGAATAATGGCAGAATTTAAGAGTTCTTAATAGGAGAAGTAGAGGGGGTGGGGTTGGAGAAGTTAAGGCATCGTTTGAATTTCATCCTATTTTTATGCTAGAACTTTAAATCTGTATCGGAAAAAAAACATGAATTTACTATTGTGATAACATACTTTATTCATTTATCAAATGATTGATTTCCTTGAAAACATAATCATTCTCTAAAGATTTTAGTGAAATCTTGTGCTTACTAATTTTCATTGTAGCCTAAACTCTATAGCATGTTGAAGTTTTACTTTGATTTACATAATTATGCATATATGCATTTAGATATTTAAATTTAATCAATGGTCTAACGATCATATGTTTTGTGATACCATAGAACAGGACAAGGGCAAATAGTTGTATCAGTTACCTATTGATTTGTACAACTTTTATTCACCAATAAGTAGATATAAATGAATAGCTCACATCCTCTAATGTTCAACCACATATGGGGTGACAGTATAGGATATGAACATGATTAAGAATGAAATCAGACAGCTTTTGTAAGTGTAACTGAACCACACAGATGACATAAGCAAAGGAATATTCATGAATCTCCATTGTTCCCTCTAAATATTATAGGTTGTCAGACAGACATGAGAAGATGATAATGCAGGATGAGCAATAAACTAAGAAGTCTGAATATATATATTCTGCTGTAATCAAGTGATGTTGTAATATAATAAATCTTACAACAAAGTCACTATGACCTATATGTAATGATATGCATAATCATTACTGAGCTGCATAGTAAGCAGGTCCAGATGGGAAGCACTTTAAGACAGGTTTCCATACTGGAGTGGGCAGTATATTGCATTGCTCTTACTTCTCACGGAAATCTTTGCTTGAGATGCCAGGACCAGATGGACATAGACAAAGCCATGATACTGTAGTGGCCCTCACATCCCCATCTCCAAATTTAGGCAGTCTCCACCTCAGAAAGAATATCTGACACCTTAATTTCACCCCACTCCCCAGTTTTGTTCCTTGGCATCTCCATCTGAAAGTTCATGACAACTTGTCCCAGAAGCAAAAGACAAAGGCCATCTACAAATGGATTCTGGATTCCTATTTCTTTAAAAGCGAGGAGAACTATAAAGGGAGATGAGGAGGAAAACAAAATGGTGTTCAGATGGAAAAACAAAAAAACTGGAGTCTGGGGAAGGGAAAGGAGAGGACTAGCAGGTAGTCTGAGGGATGGACTTTAAGACTGGGAAACTCCAGGCCAGAGTCTGTAACTGAATTAATATCCCTGCAACCCTCTGCCGTTGACTGTTCTTGGGAATTGTACTCCCGAAGCTAGGACTCATGAGGGCCTGGAAAATGTTGATGAAGGATGGACTGTGGGAGAGAGGTATGGAGGAAAAGAGATACTGCATCTCTGTAAACAACCACTAACTATACAAATGAGTTTAGAAATGTTTTCAAGAGATCTAACAATAACAACATTATATAATGGGACAAGAGGAAGGAAATCCTCAAAATGATCTCTCCTGTCAACCTGAGATGCCTGAAATTACCTTAACTTGAGGATAGCTTTTACCATAATTAGAGATTAATGATGAAAGGCGATGATGCAAATGAGCTGTAATAACTTCAGAAACATCAGATTTGTTCCCACTTTGATAGAAGATTATATACCAAAGGACACTGAGTCCCTGAAAAAGTGAAATGCAAATGATCAGAAGAAACATTTTATAAATTGATCAATTACAATTAATTGTTCTTACTCATGAAACACTTTCTTTATTTGGCTTCCAGGACACATTCTCTTGATTTTCCATCTACAGCTTTGACTCTTTCATCTTAGTCTCACTGGTTCTCTCTTATCTCCTCGACTACCAAACATTGAAATTACCTAGAGCTCAATGCTTGAATTGACTGTTTCCTTCCAAACTCGTTTCCTTGGTAATCTCATCCATTCTCATGATTTTAAGTAAGATCTATGTGATGATTACTTTCAAATTTATGTCTCTAGCTTGGACTTCTTCCTGAATTCCAAATTCATATACCCAATTGACTTCATGATATTTGCACTTCAATATCTCATAGGGATTTCCAGTTTAATATATCCATAATGAATTCCTGATTTTCCCTTCAAATCTACTCATCCTGAAGTCTTCCCCATCCTCCTTTGGAATCATTATTGATTCCTCTATTTTTCTTATATTCAAATACCCAATCCACCAGCAAATTCTTTTGCCTCTGTCTTCAAAATATACCCAGATCTTATCACTTCTCACCATCCCCATTGCTATACCCAAACTACCCCCTTGGTTGGATTGTTGCAGTAACCTTCTAACTACTCTTCCTCCTTTCACCTTGAAACTCCTATAGACTGATCTTACAAAAACCAGAGTGAAACTGCTAGACCATGCACTCTACATGTTCAAAACCTTTCAACAGCTTACTATATCATTCAGAGTAAAGACCAAAGTCTCATAATTACCCACTAGGACCTGAAGCACCCTTATCGTTCCTCCCCTCTTCCTTCTGCCATCATTGTCTGTTACTGCCCCCATCACTTACTCCACTCCAGCCACTTGCTGTTCTTAGAACATTCAAGACACATCTGTCCTTTAATACTGTTATGCTTGACTTTCTTTCTTCCTGGAACACTTTTCCCCCAAATCCTGCAGGGCTTACTACCTTCCATCAGGTCTTTCCTCAGATGTCACCAATGAGTCTTTTCTGAATACTCTATTTTCTAAAAACCCTCTCTCATAGCACTTAACACTTTTAAAAATTCTATGTAATTTGTTTATTCAATAGACTTAATGTCTATTTCCCCTAACTAAAATATAAGAGAAATGAGGGTAAGAATTTTAGTGTCTTTTGTCAGTGATGAATCCCCAGCTCCTAGAATAGTGCCTGGCACATAGTTGGCACACATAAATATCATTTGAATGGAAGAACATGCATATTTTAAAAGTCTGTAAAGAAATCAACCAAAATATTAATGGTGCTTCATTCTGGATAATGAGATTATAGGTAAATTCCACATTCTATTATATATTTTTCTGAATTTTTCCAAACATTCTACATTGAATATATATTACTTTTTTAACTTAAAAAAAAAACCTTACAGTGTAAAATAATTACATATTCAGGTATTTCAACTGAGACTGGAAAAGCAGAAATGCTTTAGCATATAGCATATTTAAGAGACTAAAATTATTATCCCAGAGACTGTCACGGGCTAGCACTGTGATTTGGGAAAATCACCTAAAGTGCCTCATTATTCTTTAAAGCAAAATAAACTGGTTATATTTGATTTTAGGGACTCTTGAAATTTTAAATGTATATTATTCTTATATAATACCATATTCTCTGGCTACTGAGACAATTCCAATTTAAGAATAAATTTTACCTCTTATTCCTCATTCCTTAAAATATTTTGATGTTTGGAATAGACGTAATTCCATCACTACCTTTTCATTTATATAGTACCTTTCTTTAAGAAAAATCCACAGATACTGCTCAAGTGGCATACTTACTTTCCAGTTGAATGGACCAAGTTTTAGAACAATTTGATGAAATGTACAAGAGCTGTCATAATAGAGCTGAGACAAATCTCAGGTCCTATATTAGCTAAATGAACCTTTATATTACCTCCACATTACTCTTGGTTCTGAGCTCTGCAGACTAAACACTAATGCCACAGTTGAAGTAGATACATAATTTCTTAGAGGAAGAGTATGAAAATATCTGCACAACTCATAAATCTATGACAACAGCATAGTGGAGTGGGTAAGAAAGCTGGCTCTGGACTCAGATTGAGACCTTGAGCAAATTACTTCACACTTCTAAGTTTCAGTAACTTCATCTGTAAAATGAGGATAATAATACTACTAATTCACAAGCTTTTTATAAGAAATAAACTAATATATGTATAAAAAACTACATATGTATGTAAATACTGATGCAGTGCTGTAATTATATCCTTCTAGGGCTACTTATGTCCAAATGAATTTATTGCTACTCAAGGTCCATTACCAGGCACAGTTGGGGATTTTTGGAGAATGGTGTGGGAAACCAGAGCAAAAACATTAGTAATGCTAACACAGTGTTTTGAAAAAGGGCGGGTAAGTTATTGAAAATCTTTTCACAAAATGTTATTTTACAATTGTGTTAATATATGTGTGAAAATTTTAGCTAATGTTCTGAGTCATCAATAACTTGGACATCTATAAGGCAGTTTTAACTTAGCAATAACTGTGATATATATCAATATAACAATGTTCTTATGACTGGTGATTTTCTCTGAATACAGATCAGATGCCATCAGTATTGGCCAGAGGATAACAAACCAGTTACTGTCTTCGGAGACATAGTGATTACAAAGCTAATGGAGGATGTTCAAATAGATTGGACCATCAGGGATCTGAAAATTGAAAGGGTAAAAAAAGGAGGGGGGGGCAAACATAACAGAAAATATGAATGCTATAAATGTCTAAAGTAAAATTAATTTCTAGAACTATCCCTTGCAACAATACCTATGTATCCAGGAATGCTTTCCCATTTTTTTCTAAAACAGAAGTTTTACTTGGTATCAGATTTCAATATCTATGTCACTGTGTTTAATTCCAAATCACATAAAGTTTATATTAACCAATTAACATCAAATTCATAGGTAACAAGGGAAGAAAAAGTAGGAAACAACTAAATCACGTTTTATTTTATGAAGAAACTGTAATATTTGACTTAAAACAGGAATTTCCAAAATCTTGTCTCTATCTATATCCTAATAATTTGATTTTCTATTTAATCCAGAACCAATACAGAAGAGATAGCATGGGATTCCACTTTATAGGTTTATACAAATGCCTCTACAAACAGAAAACGATATTAGGATCTTTATATTTTCTGACGTTATCAGACGCTCAATACCTGTGTTTTGAATAACTGGTGAATGTACTTAAGTGTTGGCTCAAAATTGTTTCAAAATCTACTATTTTAGTGCTACAAAATGTTACACTACATTTGAATATAAATACCCTACATTAACATCTGTTTGCAAGCTTTCTTATTACTTTCCTTCATACCGAAAGGCAATTTTCTATATTGTAGCAATAATAAAAGACCTTTCTTACAGGAAATCATGAAAACACATCTTTCCTGTTTGGTAAATAGTCATTTTTAAAAGATCACCTTCAAAAGCTGGGACCTCAGCTGTCTCCAACCTTCACTGTGGTACTTATTTTATCCTGCTTCTTTAATCCGTCACTTTGTGTAGCACGGGGACTGCATGACCGTCCGACAGTGTAACTTCACTGCTTGGCCTGAGCATGGCGTTCCTGAGAACAGTGTCCCTCTAGTTCACTTCGTGAAGTTGGTTCGAGCAAGCAGAGCCCATGACACCACACCTATGGTTGTTCACTGCAGGTACGAAAGATATTTCTAGAACCTTATATGAAACACTGGAAATGGTCTTTAAACGCAATGTGTTCTTTTTATTATGATACCATTGACTAATTTCTGGCAGGATGTTAATGTAGATTCATTCCAGCTTTCAGTTTTCAGTTGTTTTACTGGTTATAACAAATCAAGATGTAGCTTTACAGAAGGTTAGATGGCAGAAATAAAATGAGTAATGAATGTGTCTAAAAGCAAGGGAAAATACATCTTCGTATAGGAATTTTCCTGAAATCTTGACTGGATTTTGCCTTTCAAAGGCCTTTAAAATTTTTTTAAATTATAGCTCATTATTGATGTGTATTAGTGTGTGTGTGTGTGTGTGTGTATGGGATTTTATGAATTTTACAAATAAACATCTGATCCTTCATTATTTCAATTGATGTTAGTCTACTATGACAATTTAAACTTTTTTTGTAAAAGCAAATTTCTAGATTTGAGTTACAAAGAATAAATAAAAGAAATTGAACCTAAAATAAAGATCAAATTAAGTAACCAACCCAAGTATGAGTCCAAATATTTACAAACTTAACTACTCGAATGTCTTCCTTCAACCTAGCTCTTTGGACATGGTTAATAGAATGTGACTATAAATTGAGATTTTTTCCTCTTGTTATTTTCATTGGTATTTAATGTTCTTAGAAATAAAACTCAAAGTTGTTTAGAATTCAGAGTTCTGGGCATATTGATATGATTTTTTTCTAACGTGATATATCTAAATCAATCTAAACTTGAGTCTCGTTGATAACTGGAATTTGTAAATAAGAGAAAAAGTGGTGATAATATACTATTTTATGATTTCATTTATAGGAGGTACTTAGAATATGTAAATTCGTAGAGACAGAAAGTAGAATTGTGGTTACCAGGCATTTGGGGGAGAGCAAGATGGGGAGTTATTGTTTAGTGGGTATAAGAGCTTTTGTTTGGGATGATTAAAAAGTTCTGGAAATGGATAGTGGTGATGGCTGCACAAAAATGTGACTGTGCTTGATGACACTGAATTGTGCACTTAAATATGGTTAAAATAGTCAATTTTATGTTACGCATCTTTTACTGCAATAAAAAATCTTAACTATCTTTTAACTACATTAATAATTAATAAGCTAATTATTAATTTTAATAATTCCAACAATTATGTGATTGATAATTTTTCTAACAGGAGTTTACTATAATTAATGTGGTTAAATATATAAGAAAATATTAATTCATCAAAGGTTTTTACTTTTCTTTAGAGGAAAAAATAAATAATTTAAATGATTATACATTTTCCAGAAATATTTCATATTTTTAAAATTATGAGTAATACATAAATCCTTGCTCATTATAAAATATATGAACTTTTTAAAAAGCAAATAGAACAAAAAGTAAAAACCTTATTCTTACCCTCTCAATTCCATTTCCCCTTCATATACATAAAATTTTTAACAGAGTAGTATATATAAATATAGTGTAAATAGTATAACCGTTTTCTTGGAAAGTCAGTGATTGATTTTAAGCTGGCATCATTGATAATTAAAGGTTAAAGCCTTTAATGGACAGTAGCTGCCTTCAGCCTGTCTGTATCTTGCATATACATTGCCACTGGCAGTAAAATCCACTGAAAAAGGAAAGTACCTTCTCCCTTGAGGTCGCAAAAAAAGTAGAGTCTCCTCCTTTGTGATTTAAATATATAAAAGAGATAAGAAAAAGTATGCTTATCATAATAATCTGCAAATATCATTTTAAAACTTTCTACAAAATTTTTATTTCCAACCCCAACTTCTCACCTCAACTTTAGACTTCCGAATCGTCATGACAACCTGAATGACCACAAAATTCTGAAAATTTGATGCGTCCAAAACAGAACACGATTTAATCTCCAAACTGGCTCCTCCTTCTCATCCCCATCTTGGTGAACAGCAAGTCCACTCTGCTTGGTCCAGAAACTCTGGACTCACCCTCGACCCTCCTCTTCCTCACATTCCACATCCAACCCACTCGCAATCCTCTGATCCCCAGCCCCCCACCTCTCACCTGCACCCTCCGCACCCCGGTGGGCTCGCTCTGTGAACACGGGCCCCTCAGATCTGTGCTCCTTCTGCTTCCTCCGCGGCCGTGCTCCTCTCCCAGATACCCGCGTGGTGCGCTCCCTAACCTTATTCCAGTTTCTTTTCAGCTATTACACTATCAGAGAAGCTTCCTCTGTTGACCGTATCCTACCCTATCACCCTCACTCTCCTTAGCCTGGTTTATCTATCTTCCTCGCACCTCTTACCGCCGGGCTCATTCTATGGATGTTTGTTTATATATATAGTGTCCCTCCGTTCTCCGCCCTGTAGAATGTACGTTCGCTTTAGTTGCAGGGACTTCGTATTGTTCATTGCCGTACCCCGGGTGCCTAGGACGGTGCTGACGCTCAAAATATCCTGAATGATGTAATGACCGACTATGCTTTTCGGGCATATGTGGATATGTGTTACCATAATCGGATTCATCTAGTAATGCTTACCATTTCTTAGATCAAATCATAGGAATTTGATGACATTCTACTATTTCTTACCCACAAAAATGGCATTTTCATGTGGTTCAGAGTAACATTTAGAAGACTAGCTGACCTTTCAAACGTCTTTTTTTCTTTCAGAATAACTTTTTATACTACGCATTTAAATAACTGAGTCTTGTCTTTCTAATGAGAGTTTCTGAATAAATCTTGTCAGGTTTATCAATTAAGTGTCTATGGAGCACATACCTGTCCTCAGGTATTAAACTAATTTCTTAAAAGGAAGTAGCTTCTCAATTTTATTATCTGTGGGAAGTTAAAAAAATCTAGGGAAAGAAAGTGAAAAGAACACATGAGAGACTATTTTACAATATGATGCAGAGGAAATGCTACATGGGCTAAATATTTGACGTTTTTAATGTTTAGCATTTCTATTGGTAACCAAAAAATATGTTCAATACAAAGTTTCTGGTGTTAAGAATTTTCAAGGATTTTTAAAAATCTTCTCTGTACTTCTGCAGCTATATCCCCTAAAATATTATGAAAGAGGAGGAAATATTCAGCTTGTTTTAAAAAATAAACTCAAATATTTGATAGCGTATCAGTGATAATCATCTTGCCCTGTCTAAACAGTCTTGATGACAATATAAATCCAAAGGAACTCCAAAGAAAATCTACGTCCAAATAAGAAAAGAAACTGATTAGAACTTATTGCTATGACAGCTCATTTGCTTCGTCATCATCAACATGAACAACATTTCACTGACTAATTTCCATGGAATTTCACTTTTGCTGCAGTGCTGGAGTTGGAAGAACTGGAATTTTTATTGCGCTGGACCACTTAACACAGCATGTAAACGATCATGATTTTGTGGATATTTATGGACTAGTGGCTGAACTGAGAAGTGAAAGAATGTGCATGGTACAGAACCTGGTAAGAGACCTAAAACTGCGTGCAGTGTCAGTTCTAGAATTTCTGCAGGGGAGTATCTTAGTGGTAGTGGTCTGATTGGATGTGGACTTGAAACTGTATTCGCATAGCAGACACTCTCTTTTCCCACGTTATAAACCTCCTGGGGGCGGGGGGTCTTGGGAAGGACAGCTGATGGAGATTATAGGAGAACTAAAGCCCGCCTGCCGCCGTCATCCTTCAGCATTGTTACTGGCTGCTCATCCTACCTTGTTTATACTGATAGGTACATAGAAAATAATTCAGAAAATTGATTTGTCTTTAGCATTTGGCAAGTTTGGGCAGTTTAGGAAATGAATAAAATCCATTTCTCTTGTAAACATACTAAAACTTGTAATTGGGAAAAACCTTATAGACTTATGAGGTTCTATATATTTCACTTGTCCATATTTGTCCCTATTGCATACTAGTACTAATAATGACTACAATAATATATTATCAGCTAACTGGGAGTTTTCTGTTTTCTTGTTTTGGTTTGGAGGCAAAAATATTTATAAAATATATAGATTTTTCTTCAATAAAAAAATCACACAATATAATGGTAATGAGACTAAAAACTCCGTATTGGGTGTCTAGTGGTTTCCAAGTGCTATACTAGATTCTCTACATGTATTACCTTATTTAATCCTTTATTTGTAAAGTAGGGCCAGTAAAACTAATCAGGAGACTAGGTATTATTGATTCTGCTTTACCAATAGGGAAGTAGATGTTCCAACTAGTTAAGTGATATTCCAAGGCTATACTATTAATAAGTGTCAGAGTCAAAATGCAAACCCAAGTCTGTCTAACTATAATATACAAGATGTTCCTATCTGTATCTTTGGATTGGGATTTGTATGCTATAGAAATAGAGATTTTCTCACAGTAAATATACGGATCTGCTATCACAGTATTTTCCAGGCTATGTCCTAGAAAACACAAGTGACATCACAGTTGTAAAAGGTATGATAAAACAGGTTCTTTGCTAAAATAAGTTTGAGAAAGAAGTTCAACTCGTTTTCTTAGAATTTCTTAGAGGTTCTATACTCATGTGCATTGACAATTACAAATCCAGAGCCCTTGTGGACAACATTTCCCAAACTTATAAGATTGTGAAATCCTTGAACCCTTTTGGACCCCAGAACCTATAATGCCATGTCATGGAACATTAATGTTCTTAGGAAGATGCTGCTCTAGACCAGAGACATCCAAACATTTTGGACTTCACGTACCTTTTAGGAAAAATGTTTGAGCATTCAACTCCAATACATATGTATTTATTTTTTAAGTGTACGTGTTATAATTATATAATTATAAAACATATAAAAAATACAAAATTGAAAAACATATAATTTTGAAAACCATGTTAATTTGTATTATCATTAGGTATTTTTAAAAGACAAAATATATACTTAGCGCAAGATAATTCTGTTCTGGTACTGGTTTTAAATACCTAATTTAAATTATTTTTAATTTTTTGAAAGTCATCTAGCTTTCTGTCAGATCTGATTACGTTGTTGTTTTTACCTCAGAGTATGGCTGCAGGATTATTCTAGGAGTGCAAGGAATCTCAGCCCTGCTTTATGTTCTCATTTATTTGAGTTCGCACGATAAATATTATCTTCAATCCACAGTCTCTCTGTAGGAATCTTTTTAAGCCACATCAATTCTGTGGTGGTTAGATAAAACTAGGCAACATCATCACATGCATCCCCTTATATGCTGAAAGGGAACGAATGAGTGAAGCCTTCCTCTTCTCTCAGGATACTTCAGAAATGGACTATAACTTGTGACCAGGGTTGGCTTCATGGATATGCAACCTGTGCAGTGTCACAGGTCCCCACACTCAAAGGGGCCTGACTGTCTTAAAAATCATTAATAATTTTTGAGGAAGGGAACTCATATTTTCATTTTGCCGTGGGCTCTGCAAATTATGCAGCTGGTCCTCATCCAGGGGTCTTACAAGGGCTCCAATATCATTCCAACTATTAACCATTATTAAAACTCAAATTCTTTTTTATTTTTAATTAACAATAAGAATAAATAGAAATCTAACACTTTCCTCCCTTGTCCCTGGGTGTACACGTGTGCACTGGTGATCAATGCTCTTGACATTGATTGAGATTGACTGGCCCTCTTGGATAAGACAGAGGGTGGGACTGATCGGGATATTGTTTCCTTCTAGAGTCTGGAGTCAATCTTCAATTAATAAAAGTTGAAAAAATTTTTGCCATTCTCTACAACTTTGTGGAACTGAACTTTGTAAAGAGTATATTAAAAAATGCCTGTTAATGATTCCACACAACTTAGTACTCAATATGTGCTATAAACTTTGCATATTATGCCTGTTTAACCAGCCAGAGCATAGTGTTGCAGCTGGGCAGGAGGACGGAAAGAGCATGAATTCTGGACTTGGAAAATTGAGTTCAGAATCCAGCCTCGCTAATTGTTGGCTCTGTGACTTTGTTTAGTTAACCTCTCTGAGCTAATTCTCTTTTGTATATTAGCCGTGTTATACTTTTCACAAGTTTGTTGTCAGTATTAAATAAGAGCAAGTATCTAAAGCACCAAGCATACAGTAAATGCCCAGCATGCAGTAAATGGCTAACAAGACCCTGCTGGATTCTCTCCTTGTTGAAAAGCTGGTTCTCAGAAGCTCTCTTTCACCTGACTTCATTCCCAGGAGTTATGCTCTTTACTGTCTTTTCCCTGTGATGAAAAAAGGAAAATGACCACACCTTGGCTCCAGTCCTTACAAACCAGCATTGCCTTGCACAAGAGCGGTTCTTATTTTCTTCTATTACACTTGGGAGTGATTCCAATGCTCATGTCTCAGCACATATTACAGTAGCCACGTTCAGGGGTAGGGAGGGAGGAACCTCAGCAAAATATCGCCAGTAAAAGGCACCAGAGGGGCAGAGAGACCAGGAAGAGAGCTTTGAGTTCTTTCGCTGTCTTCCAGAAAACAGTTCATAGCAGCCCCAAAAGATTTGAAAGAACTTTATGAGAGAATACTCTGCAGTGAAATAATATCCTGAGATACTATTGGTGCCTCAAATAAGAGTTCATTTGCATGAGCCCCTTCCCTGCTCTGGAAATTTACTGAGGTGAACTCCTATGGTGGAAGAAAAAAAATAATATATTTTGGGTGCCTAGGTTTTTGGCAGGCACTTTACCTATAAGTCCTTTAAATCTCACCACACAGGTTTTATGATCCCCCGGATGAGGAAACCGAACATCAGAAAAGTTTAATTCTTAAAGTAACATGACTATCCAGGGTAGAAACTGGGAGTGACTGTTCATTGCGCTTCGGCAATAACACTCCATGGCAGAGGGATCTTGGAAAATGTAGTAGTGCTCCGTGCAGTTCAGCCTGCCCTGCTGGCAGTTGACACCCATCATTCTTTCCAGTGGAGAAGATGAGATTGGGATAGTCAGAAGTTTCACATATCAAATGTGTCTTCAAATTCAAATGTGGTTTTTAAAAAAATACCAGAATTCATACATTTATATGATTGTTTTCAAAGAAATTATATTGTGTCAATATATTTCTGCCAATAGTGTTAATCCTTGTGTGATTATGTCTGAAAATACTCTTTTGAAATTACCTTGAGAAGTAATTTACTAGCACTTTCAATAGAATTTTATTACTTTATAACAACATTTAATTTCTTACCAAATTAGATTATGTAACTTGATCATCCACCTCACTTACAAATTTGATCCCTAATGACTTTTGGATGTTCTCCAGATGAAATCTGTCCTTAAATGGTGAAGATTGGCTAGCTGTGAGAATTAAATGAGACTAAGTCAACAAACATTTATTACGCAACTACTACGTGCCAGGCACTATTACAGGCAAAGGGAATATAGCAGTGAATATGACAGAGTTCTGCCCTTTTAGAACTGACATTCCAGTGATGAGATGTTTGTGGAAACATTTTGTAATCCATGAAGAAATAGATATTCCTAATAATGACCAACAATTTCTGAAGACGGTTTCAACTGAGGAGTTCCAAAAAAGTTTTGAGGTATAGTAGCAATAGTATGAATACATCCTTGTAGTTTACAAATAGAGACCAGATACTTGACATAAAATGGCCAAATGTCGGGTGATTAACAGAATTGCTAAACGTATTTTAAATGTGCTGATAGTGTGTAGCTATGCTCACTCACAGATTTTGAAAATAAATTTAGCATCTGCATTCCAACAGCCACTCTAACAAGAAAACGCTTTATGAGAAAAATTACTCAGTTAGACCTAACAGGAAACAGGAAACATAAACAAATTTAAATAATCTAATTTGCCACTTTTTAAAATCACAGCAAGAAAGAACATATTAAGCTTGGTGTTTAATAACAAGTATTTTTTAAAAAGTTGTAGCTACAGGAAGCCACAGGAATTTAGAAAACCTTGTCTTTGAAATGGTAAAAAAATCATTCATATGTGTGATGAATTCTGTGCCTCTCATTTAGCTGTATTACTTTTCATAGTAACAGTATAGCTCCCCTAATAAGAAAAATCTCCACCACATTACTTAACGACTCTTTCTTTGGTGTCTAGGCACAGTACATCTTTTTACACCAGTGCATTCTGGATCTCTTATCAAGTAAAGGAAATAATCAGCCCATCTGTTTTGTTAACTATTCGGCTCTTCAGAAGATGGACTCTTTGGATGCCATGGAAGGTAAACAGAGGCAATAGGTACCCAATTCACTAGTTTACTACCTATAGCAAGAGCATCAATTTAATAATAACCATATGTTGAAGATGTTTTAGAAGCTTGGTTAGTGGACATATCAATTTTTTTATTTCTCTCTAATCCAACTTAGGATAATAGCCTTTCCATCTGTACTATGTTTTTGCCATGAAACATTTAACTCTTTTGAACTGTTAAACTTCAATTCTCTCTTGTGACATGTTACTGTATGTTTTAGGTGATGTCGAGCTTGAATGGGAAGAAACCACCATGTAAATATTCAGACCAAAGATTACAACTGGAAGATATTTTCAAATCCCAGGGGCCAAAATTATCCCCTCCTTCTTCTGAATTGAAATGTGCAACCTAAAAGAGATCTCTGTGCTTCCCTTACTGTGCCTTACTAAATGGATTGACATTTTAGAAATAGTTCTAGAAAACAGTTAATTCAGGATACTTATTTGTTTTATACAGAATAAATATTATGCACTTAAAATGTTTAAGAAAAGACACCGCAGAGATTTTTGAAGTCTTCCATATTTTTGGAATGAGCCAAATATAAAATTATTATTATACTAGCATTAATGTTTCAATGTGAATTTGAATTGGATTTAATCTCGAACAAAAGTTGTAAATGTTGATTCAGTAGTGTTATTTTGGCCTCCGGCTGTTGACGTTTCTTGTGGATAACTTCCAGGATTGTCATAATGATCTGTACTTCCATGTATGCCCCTGTGTTTTGAATCCTCTGTTTTATGAGTGCTGAGATGTCATCTCATGATCTCGAACAGCTGAACAGTAACCCCTGACATTGCAGGGATTACTTAGCCTTTATACAACACACAGTAGCTCTTAGGGGACACTTAGGGCTATTTCAATTGCATTGTGAGCTTTAGTTTGAGAAAATAAAAAGAAAAATTAAACAGTGCAATTGCTCATATAAAGTTATAAACTACATTTCTAGCCCATCCACATTTGTACCTTTTCAGGCACAAGCTGTACTACTATATTGTATATATAAATACATAGTTAAATATATCAGAGTATTTGTCCATTGGATGTATATTCAACCTAATGTTAACAATTTTGAAGGATTTCTTCAGCAGAAATGTATAAAAACAGTAATAAAAATGTGTAATGTGTTGCAGGCTTGTAAACTAATGATGTGCTTCTGTGGTGCCAACAGAGACTTCTGAACAGATTACATAAATGGTCTTTATTTCGTTTCCCAAGTTGATTATTGAGGAGTGCATGTGGTGGGACAGAAAACCAAATTAATCAGGATTAAGCAAGTTAGAGATTTTTTTAAAAAGAAAATCTTTCAACCTCTATTTTGTTAGATAGTGACAATCTACTAAGTAAGTTTTGAACTATATGAAATTATTTTGTCAAAGATTTCAATTAAAGATCACAAAATGAAATAGTATTAATTATTCCATTTCTTCTATAATAAGAATTATGTCTTATGCTTATTTCTGCTGGAACATACATATAGAAAATGTGATGGCCAATAAAATTGAATTATAAGGAATTGAGTTACTTTGCAGCGTGATTTCAGAAGTCTTTATAAATATAAATTTGATTTTGTATCACATATTAAGATACAATTGATAAGTATCTTAATACATATAATGAAGTAGTACATAAATATAATAGTATAATATAAATTGTTAAGATATAATTATTTCCCAAGGTACCCATAGATAGTCATTTTAAAATCAGATTCATTATCCATTAAATGAAATCTAGTCTTACAAGCAATCCTGCTTCCTGTTTTTTCATAGCAAGGTAGTGTAAATAAATACAATCCACTACTGTTCCAACTGACAAGTTTACTCTATTGAAAGTTACAGAAAACAATAAGAAATGATGAGAACTCTAAAAGATTCAAGTTGGAGTTAGAAATTCTTCAGTTTGCTTCATGTCAGTCATTGAAAATGTGTGGCAAGCCAGTACTTATGAGTATGGGTTTTTGTATTCATGGAGGACAAGTAGCAGCCTGTGAGAAGTATTGGTGAGGTTACTTTTTAATGTGTTAAATGATACGAAAACAAATAGTTCAATCTACAGGCCATTCCATTTTCTATAATATCTGTATAAAACAGATGTGTACAACATAGAGTTTCAGGTTTGACCCATATGTATATGCATATATGTGTGTATAAAGCAGAGTTTTAATATAAGACCTCCTCTAAAAGAATGCTTATCAGACTTTAATGTGTATACAAATCACCTGCAGATTGTGTTAAACATGCAGATTCTGCTTCAGTAGATCTAGGGTAGAACCTGAGATTCTTTATTTCTAGTAAGTACTCAAGTTGTAATATTGCTGCCTCATCTCAGACCATGTATAAAGTAGCAAATCTCTAAAAGACCTTAGTCAGGATGAAAATTATTTCTTGTCCATGTGAAATTATTTGAAACATGTTTAAAAAGGTTTGGCTTCATTATCAGAAAAAAAAATATCACAGAGCACCTGTTAAATATGTACAGCTCACTAGCTCTATCTCGAAACTATAACTGAATTTGAATTGAAACACATGTTAATGAGAGCTAAATTTTCTCTTAGTCATATTGTGAAATGGCTAGTTTATAGCCAAGTTCTATAGGTGGCTACTAAGTGCAAATTAAAATAATGAGGAACATCTGTAACATTTTTAGATCAGATTTGTCAAAATACGTTGAAGCACATGTACAGTAAATGAGCAACATGTGTTTCATCTGAACGAAATGAAACCGGAGCCTCTCAGAATGGTTTGCCAGAGACCAGAGCAGCTGTGGGTGTCACCTCTACTTTCATCCTGTTTTAAAACGCATAATTTTCTTCTTTCAGTTTATAGGTGAAATGTATAAGTCTTTTGAAAAAAGCTAATTAAACCTTGCCCTCTTCATAAAGGAGATGGTGATCCATTCTCCACATCTGGTACCAAACAATAGATTTTTTTAAATGGAATTTATGTTCAGCAAAGTATTCGATAAGTCCATGACATTATTGCTATAAGTCCATTTTCATGGGCCAATTTTTAGAAAACTCACAGTGAAATTTTTGATGAAGCCTGGAACACAAAATGATCTGAAATTCTCAGCTGAATGATATTAAAAAGGGAAAATATGGGGGGGGGGAGTTTATAAAGCATAATCTTGACAAAACAGCCTTCTTTCTTAAGACAAGTAATATTTCATGGTAAATGACTTCGTAAAAATGCATAGAGTTTCCATGTAGAATCAGGACTCATATGTCCACCAGCTCATGAAGATGCTTTGATGAATAGATTGGATCACACATATGAAAGTGTTTCAAAAATTACAATGAACTCTACAACATTAAGATAATCTTTTACCCAGGCTGGTCAGAGTGTAATGTTTATCAGTAAGATAACGCTTCTCATTTTAAGATTGTATTGTACTTTGCAATATTAGTATCATATCTGTATGTCTGTTTCACATGCACAGCTTGAAGAGAAAATTATGGCAATTATATTGACTTCTGTTAAATAAAACCATTGATATTTCCTTTTTTCATGGATGATTAAGAAGATTCTCAAGGAGTTTTGGACTAAAATGAACAGATAGACATGTACACAAATAACATAAAATGTGATTCAGAAAACAAGTCAAGAAAATTTCCATTTCAAGTGTTTCAACTGGACATTCTGAATCAGTGTCTGCAGTATAGTCGTTTGAAAATAAAACTGCAACTTAATAGAAGGTAATGAAAAGCATTATTCTCCCCTGTTAATAAGATTATGTTTCTAGAGTCACAAACTTAAATTATTTTAATTTTCACTGAAAGTATTCTTGAATTAGGAAGTCATTTTAGTAAATTACAAACCTTTTCAAATACTTTTACATGCATCATCCTGATTAATCTTCACATAATCCTTTAAGATCTGCAGGGTCCCCGATTACAGATGAATATAATGAAAGCTTAATCACTGTGCCCGAGACCAAGACCACGTTTTGTAAGGGTAGGAGCTGCATATCGTAATCAAGTTACTGAAAGTCAATGATAAAGATAAAATTTTTAAAGTGAACAGACAAAATAGAGATCTGTTCAGGGGCTCAAAGATAAGAAAATATGCTGGCTTCTATTCAGAAACCATGCAAACCAAGGGACAATGGAATGACACATTCAAAGTGCTGAAAGTACCTCCTAAACCTGACTAAGGGCAACTACAAAAAAGCTAGAGCTAATATTATACTTGATGAAATATTGAAGGCCTTCACCCTAAAATCAAGAAAAAGGCAAAAATGCCCACTTTCACAACTTCTATTCAACATTATACTGGTGTTCCTAGCCATTACAATAAGACATGAAAAAGAAATAAAAGGAATAAGGCTTGTAAAGGAAGAAACAAACCTGTCTATATGAGTAGAGAATATAAGCATGTATGAGGAAATTCTGGAGAAATGTACACAGGAAGCTGCCAGGTATAATAAGTAGCTTTAAAAAGGTTACATGATATAAAATCAAGGATTTTTCAAAAGTTACAGGATATAAAATCAAGATACAAAAATCAATTTTATTTCTACATACTATCAATTAACAACTTGAAATTGTAATTAAAAATATCATTAACAATAGCATCAATGAACATGAAATGCTTAAGAATAAATTTAACAAAATATGTGCAAGATCTATACACTAAAAACAATATTGATGAAAAGAATTAAAGAAGACTCAAATTTTTTTAAATGCATGTCCATGGACTCAAAAACTCAATATTGTTAAAATGTCAGTTTTCCTCAAATTGTTCTATAGCTTCAATGGAATATCAGTTTTAATCCCATAAGGCTTTTTTCCCTAGAAATCAATAAACTGGTTTTATAATTTATATAGAAATTATGCAAAAGACCTAGAATAGACAAAACGATATTTAAATAGAACACAGTTGAATATTTACACTATAAGTATGTACCATTTCTCATTAAAAGAAAAAATAGAAAGTCAAAAAGTAAATCTACACATAGCTGGCCAATTGGTTTTCAACAAAAATGACAAGGTAATTCAATGGGGAAAAATGGTCTTCCCAATAAATGGTGTTGGAACAACTGGATGTCCATTTGGAAAAACATGAACCTTCATCTCTACCTCATATAACAAATACAAAAATTAACTTGAAATGGAACACAGATATAAATGTAAAAGCTAAAACTACAAGGCTTATAAAAAAAGACTATGAGAAAATCCTCACGACCTTGGGATAGGCAAAGATTTCTCAGAGTACAGAAAAATGAAATATAAAAGAAAACTTGGTAAATTATATTTCATCAAAATTATAACATTCTGGTCTTCAAAAGACACTATTAAGAAAATGAAAAGTCAAGCCATAGGCTGGGAGAATGGTAGAAAATACATGTGACAAGATACAAGTCCTGGGACTTGTATCCAGAATACATGTATATTTACAGAATAATACACACACACACACACATACACACACACACACATGGCCAATACATGAAAAGATGCTCAACACCATTAGTCATCAAGGAAAGGCAAATTAAAAACAGAATGAGATAATCATACCAATAGAATGATTAAAATTAAAATGACTGGAAATATCAAGTCATCCTGGCAAGGATTTTGAGCAGCTGGAACTGGAATTACATGATACAATCACTTTGGAAAACAGTTTGGTAGTTTCTTATAAAGCTGAACATAATACCGTATTACCGTATTACCCAGCATTACCACTCCCAGTCATTTATCCAGGAGAAATTAAAATATATTTCCAGGAAATGTTTCCATGAAATATTTAATATATTATTAAACTATGTTAATAATGCTCTTACTGGGTTTATTTATAATAGCCCCAAAATGGAAAAAGTCCAAATGCCCATCAACAGAAATGAATAAATAAGTTGTGGTATATTTGGATAATGAAATACAACTTGGCAATAAAATAGAAATGAATTATTGATACACACAAGAACAGGGAAAATCCTCAGAAACATCATGCTGAGTGAAAGCAGACGGACACAAGGGAGTACATACTCTAAAAAATTCCATCTATAAGAAGTTCTGGAACAGGTTAAACTAATCTATAGTGATAGATGTCAAATCAGTGATTACCCGGGGTGGGCTATATGTGGGGATTGACTGCAATGGGCAAAAGGGAACTTTCTGGTGATGTAAGTGTTCTGTATCTTGAATGGAGTGATATTTACACAGGTATATTCATTTGTCAAAATGCTTTAAGTTGTATACATACAATGAGTGTATCTTATTTCATGTAAATGATAATCCAATAAAGTTGATTTAAAAATATAGGATGATGAAAATAGAATTTCAAGATATTTACAATATGCCATTTACATAATGTTTGAAAAATACAACAGGTAGTACATATTTTCATGGATTCGTTCATTATAGTACATATATAAAATCATGAATGGGAATGTAAGTATTGACACCAGAATCGTGGTTTCCTGTGACAGGGGAGGAGTGCAGGTAGGGAGATGGATTGCCATGGAATCAGGGGAATCAAAGGTCTCAAACACATTTGTAAATTTTGTTTTAAAACTTGAAGCATATATGGCAACAAAGATTTGTTAAAATTAAATAATGAGTAAAAAAATATTTATTATATTACTATTTGAAGTTTTCTTTGTGTTTGAAAGATTTCATAATTTAAAAGGCATGTGTAAATCTTAAACTTTAAAAATTTATTAAAATGACTTTAATAATTTATAAAATGTTTATGGATTATTTTCACAAATGTATCAGTGGCCTGCTCTCCTGCTTGAAGGAGTAAAATATTTACTTACTTTTGTTATTTACTTACTTCATTCCCAAAGCACTAACAATCAGTGTTTTAAACAGAAAATAAAACTTGACATGCTCTAAGTTCTTTCCACAGAATTCACCAAGTTCTTATTCACTTAGTATTTATAACTGGGTGAATTACAATGGAAGATATGATGAATTCACTTGCTGAACTCGTGTACAGGAGCAAAGAGTTTCATCAATCCGAGTGTAACACATTCATAAGGTCAACTCATGCTAACAGGATTAACACCTACGCCCTGGCTGTTACATCAGAAATTTTACATATTTATGTTCTAAAGAATACTGTACACTTAAAATTGTGATATGAATAATTTGCGTAAAATAGACTATTATAATTTTATTGACTAGCTTAGTTAATAGCTTTCTTTATTGAATCATTACTGTGTGCTAAGCACTTTTTTAAGGACTTTACAAATATTAATTAATTAATCTTCCAACAATTCTTGGAAGTAGGTGCCACTATCTGCCTGTTACAGATGAGAAAACAAAAGCAAAAAAAAGGTTAAATAACCTGCCCAAAGTTACACACGAAGTAAGTGAAAGAGCCAAAATTGAAACCGGAAGTTTGATTTCAGAGTCTGCAGTATTAGCCACCATATCCTGCCATATTACCTAGAGACCACCAGATATATAATAATATCTTTGATCTTATCTAGTTGGATGTAGAACATACACATGAACTCTAATTAATCCCATCCTCAAGAACAGAAGTTTCCTGAAATCATCTAAAATGGACCACTTTATGCAAATTATTCATGTCACATAGTAAGCTGGTGACAGTGCTAGCCTTTGAATTCAGGTATCTAGTCCAATATCCCTTCTTTTCCAATATTCTGTTATTTGCTGCCTCCTCCAATATATATTCGATCCAAACTAAATTGTGTTGTTTATTGTTTTTCCAATTCTCTGCAACTTGTTACCAGATTTTTCTCCCTAGCTCTCAGCTCTGATAATTTCACTAACCTGTTCATTAGCCTGTCATTACCTGTTGAATTAAACTCATAAAAAAATGCCTTTCCCACACTATTGCTCTTATTTTCCTTACCTAAGCCAAACTAGAATACTTGCTACCTCCTAAAACCCATCCTACACATTCCCAGCACCATGCTTTGGCTCTTACATTTTCCTCAATAGTTTTTATCCACTGGTGTTCCCCACTTACTAGGTTGTCAGCTGCTTGTGAACAGGACTAAGTTTTTCTCATGATTTTAACCATGTAGCATTTAGCATAACATCTTACACATGAGATAAACTCAAATAAATATGTTCAATTGAAAGTTTGCCTTAGCAGAAGTAAAATAGTGTTGCCTATGTGATGGTGTATTTTGCTACCAATATACACATGATAAAATATCTTTGCAATCCAGGAGCAAACAAACATTGCTGAGTCAAAGATAAACAATGGTGGAAGAGCAGGGAAACCTGGCATACAGTAACTTGTCTTTTGTTCGGGATTATCATTTATCCAAAATGAAACCAAGATCTTGATAGTATGCACAAAAATTTCTAAACAACTGAAGTTGACAAAAAGGAATTCTGTACAGTTGGGCAAGTTACTTATTAAGAAGTAGTTCATCAACAGTCTTTTTTTTTCTTACATTATAGACACTTCAACAAACTTGGTTTCCCAGTTCACAGCAGTTTGGAACCAGCAAAGCTAATGGTTTATATCCTCATATTGTGCATACACATGCATACACATCACACACACACACACACACACACACACACACACACACACACCCCTTCCTATTAAAAGCATATACGCCTTCAAAACATAAAATTCTGGACCATTTATTGGAATCCAACATATTTTAATAGCCACTGGATAGAACAGAAATAAATATTACAACCAAAGTCCTCTAAGAAAACACATTTGTTCTCTTTAAATTACATTATATTTACTCTTTAAGGAGACAGGAATGAGTTTAACACATTTTTTAAAGGTCTCATCAAAACTAATTACACTAAAAAGGCAGGGTGAGGCAGTTTCAGAAGAAACTTGGAACAAGATATCCCGCAGGGGTGAGGCAGGTGCTGGAGATGCAGAGGCAGGTCTGGATTCAGGTCTGGATTCAGCTGCCAACGTGCACATGCACAGAGGCAGACACCAGGTCCAGAGAGGACAGTAAGAAGGAACAGGTGGCAAACCAGGCTAGCAGGACACACGAGGGTGGACTAGTAAGAGGTAGCATATCATAACAAGCAGGTGGAGCAAGGCTAAGAGAATCCAGGAACTGGCTCAATGCAGATCCAAGAAAAGCCAGAGACTTTGGGGTCAGCAGGGAGCAGGGTCCTCCACGCCAGCTAGATTCAGAAGGGACTCACTTCCTCAGGGACAGAAAGAAAGTAGAGAGATCCAGGCAGGTTTCAATGAGCTCTCATTTCCTGAAGGGATAGATGATGATGATAGATAGATAGATAGATAGATAGATAGATAGATAGATAGATAGATAGATAATAGATAGATAGAAATAGATAGATAGAAATAGAGATACATGTATCTCTATCTCTATATCTCTCCTTCACAGTGCATGAGTACTAAATAAATAGTAACTGAATGAATGAATAAATAAATGCTTTAAATAACTAGGGTAATAGATTTTAGAGGCAAAAAAATTTACCAAATCAGGTACCAAAAATGTATACTGCTAATCTAACCAAAGCATTAAAGACAAAAATAACAGTAGAAGTCAAAATTGTCATTATTTGGTACAAAAATATTGCATAGCTAGAAGATATAAATAAGTAGACTGAAAAACTTTATAAGTAATAACAAATTCTCTAATGCAGGGGGCCACAAAATAAATATACAAGACCATAAACCACCAATATTAATTAGTGAGAAGATATAATGGGAAACATTAGTTCACTGATAATATCCAAAATATTATAAAATACTAAGAGGCTAAACTTATAGGGCATTTATGAAGAAAACCTTAAAACAGGGAAATTTAAAACACGATGAATTTTTTTTTTTTTTTTTGGTAAGAGAAGCGTATTATAAAGAACATGGTTCTTTTCAAATCACTTCATAGGTTTTTGTGCCAATTTAAAAATCTTAATAGTATTAGATTATTTCAAATTTGTAAAAACTTAAGTTCATCTGGAAGAAAAGATAACTGAGAAATAGGTTAAATTTTTTTGAGTAGTAAGAGTAATGAGGGGAGAACTTCTCTTTTATATATTAAAATGTTTTATGATCCAAATAAAGTTCAAGTATATTATTGATGTGAGAGGCAAACAATACTTCAATGGAGCAGACAAGTTTTTCTAACCAGCCCATATTATAAGATTTTAGTACGTCAGTGAGGATTTTCACCAATGGAGAAAAGGTATGTTATTCAGTAAATGATGTAGGAAAACTGGCTGCTAAAAAAAAATGAAATCATGCTAAATTTAACCCCCTCACCTTAAACCAAAATGAATTTGGAGTGAATAAATCTTAGTATATTCCGTGGCCTAGTTTCCCTTCAAAGACCATAGTTTCTCCCTCTCAGGATGATCACTCATAAAACTTCTGATGTCCAGTGGATCCTACCACCCCAACGTGAAACATTTACATTTTCTCCACAATTTACAAGAATTCGGCGATGTATGTACCAGCAACAAAACCCGAAGTTTAGACCATCAGGCTACTCTGAGTGACCTTACTTTCCAGTCCAATAAATTTAATTAAAGTAGCATATAACACAATTAGGAAGGAGATAACAGAAGCTTGTTGTTGGGAGCAGCTACCCAGTTCCTTGCTCCCACACCCCTCTGTACATCTCTGTACATCAGAAGCAATTCAGTTTAACCAAAAAGCTCATCCTCACCCCAAACTCTGGGTAGAATTTGGTCCTTATCCAGGGAAATTTAAGGTATATTCCTTCAATACTCCTGAGTCAGCATCAAGAAAACTTTGCTGCAAATGTAGTACAGGCCTTGTTTCCTGGTCCTAAAAATAAAGATTCTGTCTTATTTACCAGATATACTAGTTCTAGTTGTGCCTAAGTTCCTACTTTTACTTCATTTTGTTACATGATATTCATTTGATTTTCTCATTGCAAAAGTAGAGAATGCTTATTATAGAATTTTTTTAAATTACAGAAAAATCTTTAAGAAAATTTATATCAACCAAAATTCTAGTACCTAAGGATAACTATTATTAACAATTTGGAGTAGTACCTTCTAATCCTTTTTTTCTCATCATGGTCACTGAAAGAAATGCATCAAAATTTCATAAAGATACCTAATAAGATAATTGGGGAGTTTATGGCATTGGTTTGAAGTATGTCCAATTTGCTTTCAAAGCTTGGGCTTGAATTATATGTAATTTACAAAAAAATATTTAATTTGAATTCATTCAAAAATCTGCTAATGGAATGGAAAGGCCTGCTCTACTGAGTTTTCCATTATTATGGGTAATTTTCTAAGAAGTTTATTGGATCATTATTTTTTTTAAATATCTTTGCTATGTTAACCTCAATTTTAAAAACTTTCTTAAATTTTTTGCATACTGAATACAATTTAACTCTACTAAACAGGAACTCAGTACTTGATTTTTAAAAGACATTTCACACAATCTAGCAAAGTTGACATTATTGTGACATGAAATAATTTCTACTTCAGCTCTCGTAGTTTTCATAATATAGCAAGGTAAGTGGTTATACATCAAGAAAAATGTCATTGTGTGAACTTCTAAAGGAAGAAAAATCACGATTTAAGAGACGTTTATGCAAATTTAATTCCAATAATGAATTCTTTATAAAACAAACAATACATGGGGACAAGTGATTCATCCTATCGTTTTTTTCCTACATGTTTGTTTTCACTTTAAATTACAAGTGAAGATTAGGGAGTGATATTAACTCTTAGAGATATTGTGAAAAAGTAGTTAATATATCCAAAGAATTTTAAACTTTAAATGATAATTTGAAATGACTCAAAGTAAGTATGCAATAAATGTTTGCATTTATCATCATTTCTTTGTTATCATATGAGTATTTGGATTTTACAGTTATTGAATTATCATTTTATTTCTTGACCTTGTATTCTAGAATCTATGTTTTAAAGCAAAACTTTACTGGAGAAAAGGAGTTGTGTTATATAAGTAACCAAAGCTATTCATAATTTAAATGACATTTATTTATACGAATGTAAAATCATTTAGCTATATGTATTTTGGAGGAAATTTATGCTCACTAAAAGCCAAGACCTAGTCTTACTTGAAATAAAAAAAAAAATTTATGTTGGAGATTTCATTGATCTTCCTTTCACTTAGTAAATTAAAATGAGAGGTGGGTTTTTAATTAGTTACTAGCTTTTCTTTTATCTAACTTAAGTGTATCTATCAGTTACTGAGCATCTAATATGTATTGGGCATTGTGCCAGGTCAGGGGTTCTCAACTTTGGCTGCACATTAAAATCACCTGGTGTTTTCCAAGCTTCCCAGTGACTCCTACATGCAGCCAAGATTAAAAACCACTGGGTTAGACACACTTAATCCCATCAACAATTCTATTAGCACTTACAGAAATAGTCTACTCCCATTGGGCTACAGTGGATCATGGGAACCATGGGAATGCAAATTTTCACAAGCTAAGCTAGGAATTCTGATACAATTGATCCCAAGACCACTTCTTAAAATAAACCTTAAGGCCTGATTATTTCAATAGCACCTTATATAGATAACTGTGATCATTTCTAAGTCCTCTTATAAATGAGCTATGCAGTATGTAACATTTAAGATACCATTTTTTTAATGAGGATTTGCTAGACTAAAAAATGTTTTACAAAATTAAGTTATTTTAAGGTATATTAAAATATTTTTATTACCAAAAGTCAAGACTTTATGAAGAAGAAAGTTGAAGGATACAAAGAGGGCAGTAAAAGATTATAGTTTCTCATGCTGGGTTCCATAGTGTTCTGACCCTTCAGGTACCCAAGAAACCCTGAGGTTCAGGAGGTAAAAAGGTAGCAACACAGACCAGCTTCTGGAGTGTCCTAAATAGTGGCCAAGGGTAAGGTAACCACAGGTCCTAGGCTGTCACCCTCATGGGTCCAGCTGGGTGAAATAGTGATTCTCATTGACACAGAGGCCACGAACATCAAGGATGGCCAGGTATTCAGGAGCTGGGTGACCAGGAACAAGTAACTCACCAAGAAATTTTAAAATGAGCAGCCAATAAACAATCATATTCTCTTAAAAACATAGCATGAGTGCCTGAACTCAAATTGGTTTACTATAATTTAGTTGTGACAGCCAGATTTAGCAATTAATTAGACTTGGTATCTAAGGCTTAGAAATTTCAGCTACAAAAACAAAAGTCTTGCTATAAAATATTTTTTTGAGTAGACAGCTTCTGGTCGCATATAGATTCCAGAACCTTCTACGAAAACAAAGGTTGGAGAACTACTTGCAAAGAGAGTAAATAAGCATTATATCGTGCGCTGATCTAGATACACATCTTTTGGGCAAAGCACCAATAAATTTAAACACACCTCAAGTAGAAATAGAAATAAATATCTTTAATAATGAAAAATGTCACTTCACCTCAGAGAAGATGAATGAGGGTTTTGACGATTATCACTCTCATTAATTCACTCAGCAAAGATTACACAGTACCTGCTTTTCCACCAGGTAGTCTTCTAAGCACTGATGACTACACAGTTCCTGCCCCATGGAGTGGGTGGTATGAACCAATAAGTATCACAGGACAAAGTGATAAGTGCTCTGTTATGAATAATCATAGCAGCAGACATTGTAATCAATATGGGATATGTGAAAAGAGACAGTTGTGAAAAATGGGTATGGTTTGATGATCCATACTCCACAAACAGTCTCTTTGTGAGTTTTTCCTGGCAGTCATCTTCTTTGGACTAGGAACATATAAGACACAACATCGATTGCTTCCAAGCTCCCTGTGACTGTGCTTTTTCACCAAATTTTATTCCCAAGGAAGCATACCATTAAAAAAAATATGCTCTACCCTAAGGCCTTTTGTGTCAATCCAGTAATGCTAAGCATTTTAAATAATCCTAAATTATGCTTTCATTTTCAAAACATTGTGATTTTTTTTTAAAGAGCTGGTTTTGATAGAAGTCTAGTGGTCGAGTCTGAGCTCAGAACAATTTCACAACCCTAGGTTTCCCCTCCCCATTCCCTCTCCTTTCTGTCCTCTATCTTTAACAGATAGACTATTAAAAACTCCGGAGCCCCAGAAAATTCTTGCTGCCCACTTCTAAAGGTAGAACTAAATTACTGCACCCTCAGGAAATCTCACACTAATCTTATAAGATCTCATAAGTTCGGGCTTCATTTTTTTCCTGTGGCTGAGGTTATTGCTGGGATAATGTATTTATAAAACTCTTTAAGTAACACACCACTGCCAGAAATAGTGTTATAGTATTATCATATGTCCAAAAGCTGATTTTAATCATCACTTTAATCTTCAAAAGATAACTTATTCCATTGAGAAGACTAGGATTTTCTTCAAAGTCGGAAAAAAAAAAATAAGCTTTTTTGGTGAATTGAAATGGATAAGATGAAAGAAAAATTCTTCTATGGGAGTTTTAGAAAGCTATATAAAATACAAAAATCCTCAAAGAAGCAAAAATAAAGTTGGAAACATAAGAAGTCTATTTTAGAATCATATATAGAACATTACAGAATTAATATCTTGAAATTACTTAGTTCTTTAAAAAAGTGGCATATGTTCTTAGTGCTATTACATCATAACATAATACAAAATCTACAAAACTAAACCACATTAATCTGAATAAAATGGTAAAAGAATATAAAAACAATCAAATGTCACTTATTATAGTTATATTATTTTTAAACAGAGCCACCACAAAAAAAATTGCTACCTTTGGTGAACTTCAAATACAAACATTTCCAGGAACAGCACAAGAGATTGAGAAAGAGCAGAGCTACCCTTGATTCTTGCATTCTTTCTTTGTGATGTGATGTTTCTCACTACATCAAAACAAAACTGACACGCAAGAAAAGAGCTTGCTGTGCCATGGAAAAGTCAGTCCACTGCGCGGTCCAACTTCATTTTATTACAAAACAAATATTATACTCATCTACAGACATTCCTTTTATTATTCATCTTTATGCACTTTAATCCTCAAAATGCTGGGGTTTTCCAATCACGAATAAAAATTAGCAAGATTGACTGTATTTCACAAAGGGATCCAATAATCGTTCCCTGTTTCCTAGGATCTGTTAGTGCTTCCAGCCATGGCTGTGAAACGACCTCACTCACACAGTATGTGCACACATGCCTTCCAATCGGAGGGGAAAAAAAAGATTTTCTTTAAGCAATTTACAGCTAGGGATCTTTTGGATCCACTCAGGTCAGGGGCACAGAAGGATGCAGGTTAGGAAAGGAAGCATTGGCACGGATTTACTGCTGTCAATTACTTAATGTCAAACATTACATGTTGGCAGAGAGAACTAATTGATTTTGCTCTTTTCACTTTTTAAGAGGTCAAGCCAAATTTTCCCTCTGTGAGAGTGGGTAATGGGACAAGCGGCAAACTGCGCTCACTACTCTGTGCCATACTTTAGGGCTCCGGTGTTATAGAGTCCTCCGAACACAGAAAGAATGTTCAACAAAAAGCCATATCAGAAGAGTTTGTAAAACCTTAAATTGCTACAACAGCTGAGAGAAGAGAATAATTCTATTGAAAGGAAATTAATGAACAAGTGTCAAAACGGACAGTTGGTGTCAATTCCTAGAGGATTTGGAAGTGAGAAGTGGAGTTGAGGAAACCACGTTAATAGAGCCCTTGTTTGCATGAAAAGAACATCGTACTTTACCAAATATCTATCTTAGGAGTCACGCTTGTCACAGTCCGCGTTCAGCAGAAGAGAATGCTTTATTACAGGCCATGTAAGCACCTTATTTTGTTGATCTCCAACGGCATATGATCATCTATTTTCTTGGAAACAAATTCAGAAAGAAATTCTACCCTCAGCGATGTGGTAATTCTTGGACCAAAATGTGCCCACCATTTTTGAGAAAGAAAAGCCTCTTTCAAGCTCAAATTATCTTATTTCTAAGTGAGTTTCAAAATATTTGGAACTAAAATGTTTTAAGTTTTAGCCTTTTTCAGTAGTAACCCCACTGAAAACTAAATCTTCTCTATTCTGTCAACTATGAAATGAATAGCATTAAAAGTAAACAAACATTTTCCCCCTGATTATTGTCTGACTAAAAGCATAATTAATACTGATTGAAAATTTGAAGTGTATTCCTTCTCTACCTTAGGAAGACATTCTATTAAAAGGATTTGTTAATGAAGGATTTCTTTATGCATGGTTTATATGAAATAATCTGTTAAACTTCAATGTAATTCACATTAATAAACCAAATATATCAAAACAATTATATTGGAATTTAGTTTGTTTCAGCATATGTAAATTATGCTTCATGTTCATCTCCTTCTATCCAGATCTTGCCCATCCTTCCAGCTCCCTTAAAATCCTGCTTTTCCAGTAGATCCTCCATTCGTTCAAATAACCCTTCATTCATGCCATATTCCCTATATTATTCATTCTGGAACTTAACTGTATACTAATTTGTACTGCTACATAACTGCTCCAGAATGTACTTCTTCTATCTCTAATTAGATTGTAAACTCTATATATTACTTGAAGACAAGTAATATATAGATCTTTCTAAATTTATACAAAATTTTGTACAAAATAAAGGCTTATTAAGGAAAAGACAGAGAAAGAATGAGAATAAGGGGAAATTTAAAAAACATTTGACATGGAGTGGAACTAAAGGGGTTTATGGAAACTCTCTGAACTTTTTGCTCAATTTTTCTGTAAATCTAAAACTGCTCTTTAAGTCTATTAATTTAAAGAAAGTCTGTTAATTTAATTTAATTTGAGAGGATATATTTTAAAAAGGGAAAGTTATCTTGAAAAATTTTAAAAACATAACAAATATTGAATGCAGAAGTGGTGAAATAAACTTGGATCTGTTGCTAAATAGTTAACCATATCAATGTTTGTAACATGATATGAAATCTTAAAATCTAAGACGGATGGTAGTAAGTGACAGTTTCTCTCCAGAAGGTACATAAACCACATGTGAAATATAAGTTTTGGTGTGGGGACTATAGGTAGATAAAATAGCAATTTTCAAAGAAGCAAAGAACAGGGTACGGCCAGAGGCAAATAGAAATTAGAGGATATTATTAAACTTTTATAAAGACAGATTTATATTAAAGAATTCAAAAAATTAGGGAAGAAACTAAAAAAAAAAATCAAGCAACAGCAGTTCTAGTTGAAAGCATATAAAGAATCATTCTAAAAGGAGATACAACATATGTTTGCTGTTATTTAAGAATATTCAATTCTACCATAGAGTATAAGAGGAGAAAACAGGAGAACAGATGAAACTAAATATAAAAGCAAATGGCTTGGAAAACATGTTAGACATAGATGAAGTAGGTGTAGCCTATGCTTGTCAACATAAGAAGGGATGGAGGGCCAGTTAAGCACCAAATAACCAAATATACACGAGACACCCAATATTCAGGAGGTCTTATATTGACTACTCATTGGTGAATCCATTTTAGTCTACATAAAGCCATGGCTGCCAAGCAGATTATAAGTGAGCTATAGCTTTTGACTAGGTGTGTAGAGCATCTGTGTATTGGTTCTAGACATCTTCCATCTGCTGAAATTCCTTGCTCGCCCTCAATTCTAGTCCTTGTAACTACTGTAAGTGGGGCAGATTGAAGGAGACGGGAGAAAGATGAGACATATGAACATTGCTTAACTCAGGACTTGAATAGTGTGGTGTTTCTACTCCACTCTTACCCTATCCTAAGTGTGCTAAACAACTTCTTTTTCCCTTCGTTTCTCACTGTATATTTTAAAATAATGAAATGACCATGGGTTTTGAGCATTTTAATCCGGGCATCAGTTTTGTGACCTCTGGAACAGGCTTCTTGTACACGACAGTGTACATGGAAAATACTACTGCACCATTATTTCCCAATGGGACAGAATGCAGGTCCAAATCTCAGCCATCACCTATCAGCACTGCCTCTTTTGGCCACTCTACTAGAAAAATGGAAGTTACCCTTCAGATTGCCAAATAAACACTCAAAGGTCTTCTAAGTTAGTTTGGCTCTAGATTTTTTTTTTTTTCAATGAAGACAGTTCTTCTATTGGTCACTGTAAGGAGGCTCAGAATAAGAACTTCTTTTTGATTATATACATCACTGCTATCGGAGCCAGGATTTAGTTTATAAGCATGCGATCTTGGGCAAGTTGATTAATTTCTCTTTGCTTTCCTTTGTCTCTCTTTAAAATGGAAATAATTATACAACATCTTGGTAAAACATTGTGAAGGTGTAACAGATCATTCATTTAAAGTGCTTCAACACAGGGCCTGTCACTTTTTTTTCAGAATTGAATGACTACAACTTTACAAAATAAAAAACATATATAACTACTTTTTATTCTATACTCTAATAGCACCAATTCTTGAACATTATATTGTGAAACAGCTTAAATCTCATAACAGTTTACTTAAATACAAGAAAATGAAAAATCAATGTACAGCCTTAATAAAAAGACTATACTTACTTTGTAAAATTATATAGCAAGATTTTTCCAATCACAACATCTAGCCCACATCCAGAAATCAGAGAAGATACTTAACATGATGAATTTTTATGTGACCAGTGACATGTTGAACATGTAATTCCTACACTTAAAAACCTCCAGATTAGATACAATTTAAACATATTATAACTTTTGTTATGTTTCTATCACTTATTCTACTAAAAACCAGCATGTATTATCTGAAGGCAAAAATGTCTGAGCTTCTGAAAAAGTGTGAAATGTGTGTGTGTGTCTGATTAAACAACTTTTTTTTTCCAAACTGGTAGAAAAACTTTATGGAATAAATGTGTTTGTACAGTGGTGACTATTTGTCACAGGAGGCTCTGACATAGGCATGAAAGCACCAACTATTTTGAACAATATGTCATAACCAGCCAGTTGGAGGGCAGTAACAAAATCCTTTGCTAACCATTCTATACTAGAGACATCTGTTTATCTCAGCAAGCTAGTAACACCAGATGCTACTATAATTTGGATCATCTGAATATCACAATTCCTTTACTTTTTAAAAGATACAAACAACATTGAAAAATCATTCTGTATATCTTAGACATTTTAAACATTAGTTGTATGTACCATTATGGAAAAATGTTTATGTAATATTTTAAGTAAAAACGTCAATATGTACATAATACTGTATTATAGTTATATATTTTTATTATGTAATACAAAATTTACATCATGTAATATTACATTACATAAAATTTTTGTTCATATAGAAAACCAACAAAAAGCAAAAGTGTGACTTATTGAGGTGATGTGTAAATAGAAGAATTTTTGGTGTTTTTAATCAAAAGTTAAATAATATAATCCCAATTTGTATTGAGTGTTTACTTATGCTAGACATTATATACTAAGTGTTTCAATGACATTGTTTTAATCATTAAAATAACTTTATAAGGTAATATTATTTCTACTTTATGGAGTAGGTACTCGAGACTTAGAGAAGTGATACAACTTGCCCAGGGTCAAATATTAGCAAGTAGCAGAGCTGGGCCTAGAACTTGTATTCAACATCAAACCCTATATTTGTAATCACTAATTATTTTTTAAAGAAAAAAGTCTACTTTATATATCCTGCACTCAGTTCATTGTTTTTATTTATGAATAGATATTTGTTACTGTCTATTCTGTTCTTCTGAGATTAGGGTGACCAACACATTCAGATTGGCCTGCGATTTTCCCAGTTTTAGTGCTGAAAGTCAAGCCTCCTGGGTACCTGTCCCAAGCAAACCTATGCCAATTGGAAACCCACCAGGAAGGAATACTTAACCTGGAAACATTCTAACAGTTCACAGATTTTGCTCTCAAATTCACAAACTTAAAGGAAAAATAGGGGAGAGTGCAGAATTATGAAAAGAATGTCATTTTTTAAGCACCAAGGAATGAGCATTTCTCAGGCAGAAGAGCATTCTTTGTCTCTTTCCCTGGAAATTATGCCTAGAAAGTAAGAAGTGAGCAGCAGCCTCCTTAGGTAGCATTTGGCAACTAGTACATTAACTGAACACAGGTTTTTGTGGAAGTCGTGTTCTATTCCCAAATGGAAGGGAATCGGAAATGAGAGCAAAGAACAAAAAATACACTTTTTGAAAGCTCTGAAGAGCACCCTCTCTTTTACAAAAGCAGCTCCACAGCAGGCTTCCAAACAAGAATCCTCCCTAGTCCAGGCCAGCCCGGTTTCTCTGAATAACTTCTCACTGCCACCATCTGTTGACTGCAGAGGATTTGCTTTTAAAATCTTTCCTTTTCCTCTGCTTGGTTCATGCCCCTCCCCCATGACCTCCGAAGGGACTTGAAGATTCCGTCAGTCTAAGCACAAAACTATTTTTACCACAGTGTTCGGGAATCTCTGGGCACAAACTGTCTGCAAATTAGGTAAATTACAGGTGCCGGGATTCCTGTCACTCATTTAGCTGCCACAAGTTTAAGGCATTAATCTGCCTCTTCTGAATTTTCCCTTTCAGTCAGTGGGTCCTCCTTCACCTTCTATTCTTTAGGGCCACTCACTGGCCTTGCTGGGTTTATCTTTCTTCTACCTGCCAGCTGGAGTAATTTCTGTTCGCTCTCCTTCTCTCCTTTCCTCCCTCTCCCTTTTTTCTTCCACCCTTTTTTCTCTCTTCTCACTGCTGAACAAGTAGAATCATTTTCTGTCTGGCCCTCAGTTCTACTTTCTCAGCTGTAACTGAAACTGCTTTTTTTGAACCAACTATGCAATAATATAATCAATGTGACCCACAAAGATCTCTTCACCAGTTTATGACAAACCCTCATCTATATTTCTTCCTTAAGCTTCCTCCCACTGTTACCACCGTCCCAATCCACACGTTTGCTAAAAAGCTTCAACTTTGCTCCCTAGAAATACCAACCTAACATCTCAGGAACTTCCATCCCCAAACCAGCCTTTTTCAAGTTCCCTGTTCATGACAGACTCTTCACTGTTACACACTCATAAGAACCACGTTCCTTTCTTTCAGATTTCCCACCTCAGTTCTTCATTGTGTGACTTTGTAATTAGTGTCTGTCCCCCAGTAAAATGGAAAATTGTTGAGGGCATAACTACATAAAACACTATTATTGGAGTCACTCATTTCAATATTTTCACTTCCATTATACAATAACACAAATAATCCCCAAATTTATCTTAAACATCTGTCTTACTACATCCAGGTTTTTCAGTTAATTCACTTTGACTATTTCAGTCAGAGGCCTTATGAAATGAGTAGAGGAAGGAGGGAAATTAACATTTGTTGAGCTGCATAGTCCATATCATGGACTCAACATATAGTATTTCATTTTATGCTAACAACAAGCCTGTGATGTATGTATTATATACCGCTCTTTGATCTCTTATAAAACTGAGGCTTGGAAAATACAATTAAGAGCGGCCAGAAGTTAGATTCTGTCTTACTCCAAAGCTCTGTTCTCTTTGCACCACATATACCCCCTTCCCTTAGGATCATAGCTAAAATCCACCGTTGAATGAGCTAACCATGATCCTTTCCCTCCCACTCCTTTTCACAGAGAAGAACTGGACATATTCAAGCTTTTGTGGAGATGATGGGAAGAAAATGCATTTACAAATAATTAAGCATGAAGTAAGAATAATGGGGTGATAAACTATTTGAAAACTTTCAATTCTATCACTAACCTAGTTTCAGATTTTGTTATGAATGAACTCCAGGCCCATGAAGTGATTTATTAATGATACTTAATATAATTATTCTATTATTATTTACTTTTTCCAAAAATGTCCTTGAACTGTTTCAAGCTTGGAGGATTTCAGTTTGCATAAACTTGTTTTGACCACTTGTCAAGGCCTAAGTTCTACTGAGAAATAATATAATTGCGATTACAAGCATCTCATATTTTGTAAACAGTTTGAGTTGTGTATTTTCCCATTACCTAATCTAATAAAGGATGGTTATTTCCCAAGCTGGCATTTCCTTTTTCTCTCCTCCTACCCCACTTCTAACCCCCAAAACAACAACAAAAAGGGAAAAGTCTATTTAACCCAAGGTGAATAACAACGCTAATTTGATCGGCCTGTGTTCTAGAGAATGTTGGGAAAGAGGCTTTGTAATTTAATAAGGAACCACAATTCAATAGTGAAGGTTGAATTCACACAAAGAGATGCCACTGCTGCCTGGGGGCTTGCTCTTGATTAGCACCCCAAGGCTTTCTCTATTTTAGAATCTTCTCTTTCTACCTTTTGAACTCACTGTTTCTCCAGTGGCAACACTTGAGTGAGAGAAAAATAAAGGAGAAAAAGTGCACTTTCATACTCTTTAGCAGGTTCATGATGTGTACACTCTCTTGCGTCTATCCAATACCTCCTAAAATCAGTGGGGAGTCAATGAATGTACCAGCTTAAACATTATTTCCACTACCCAAGCAACAAAATTTCTTAGAAGAGATATTTTTCTAATCTCATTTTTTCCTCTAAACTTAATTCCCGTAATAAAAGTACTTTTCTTTTATAGAGTGTGCAACATTTCTGAAGTGATTTCACATTTTTAGAAACTTCATCTTTATCACAGCCTTTGAGAGTATGAATGTCTTTTGTAATTATACCAACTTTAGGGATGAAAAAACTGAGAAGTTGAGATATTAGGGTTGATAAGTCCTCACAGCCCCCAAAACAATTGTATTCTAGGCCTGTCGATTCCCAATTCCAGGGCTATTTCTCCCATTTTTCATCTCTTAGTCAATTTCACTCTCCCCTTGAGAATCAAACTCCAGAAGTAAAGGGATCATTTTTCACTGATTTATCCTTAGCACACAGGACACTCTCAGGCACTTAGTAAGTGCCCAAAACTGTTGAATAAATTAATTTTAGTCATTGTTATCTTAATCATCTTAGCAATACTACTATATAATTTCACTGGTTAATAAATTGTCTTCACATTATAAGATGCAGCATGAAGTGTGGTTAAGAGCACAAGGTAGTTTTCCAGAATGGATGGTAGACTATACCCTGAGTTGTCATAGCCTCCAATCTGCAGCCTTAGCTGCTGACATTAGCAACCAGGAGACCAGTGGAAACAGGAGAACATATCACGAAAGAAGTATTGGCTTCTTACTCTTCCATGTGCTTCTGACTGTTCCAGAAACCTAAAAATGGTTCTCAAACTTGATAAGGAATTATTCAGCTGCACAATAATGAAAACGTAAAAACAGCTCAAAATGTCAAAACACCGCAATTCTATGGTTCAATAGAAAGAAACTATGAAGAATTATCTTCTGGAATAATCGACTTGACTCAAAAATGGCTAGTTCCTACATTGCCTGACCATTGATTCCTTGAATTGTCTTCACTCTACTCATTAAAAAAAATGAAGTCATATTGAACAGATCCCATAATTATCACTGCTTAAGGTAGAATAAGAAGACCTTACTTATGTTTCCACCTAGTTTTTCAGGCACCGACTATAAAGCCAAAACCAAAGTTGACGGCCATCCCAAAGGCCATTTATAGGTGGAGAGAGTCCTTCTAGAGCTCTAGGAGGAAAGGAAAGGAAAGAGAAAGGAAAGAAAAGGAGAAGAAAAGAATACAATAACAAAGAGGAAAAGAAATAAAGCTCTGCGACAGCTGTCCTGTATTTCCTTCATAAGAAATGCTCTTAGCCTTGACATAGCCTATGCTTTAAGCAATAATTAATGTTCGTCAAGCAGCTAATACAAGGCTATATGCTTCACATGCATGATATCATTTGATCGAATCCTCACCAAAATTATATAAGGCAACAACTATTACCTTGAAGAAATTGAGACCTAGTACTTACCTATGCACACATAAATAGAAATGACCTTAACTAGGACTTGAAGGGAGTTCTTTGGAACCTAGGGCTCCTCCTGCACTCCATCCTTATATTGGACTGCCTCCCCAGCCACCACACTTGGTGCACTGGATCACGGGCGAGCTGCAATTACACTTCTATTGCCTTGCTTTTGCCTTGGTTGCACCTTTCTCATCTAAATCCTACGAAACAACTTATTTGGAATCAATGGATAGTGAGAACGCAAATGAAAAAGCTGTGAACACATAGTGTGTAGAGCAGGAGCCATAACAGAGGCACCTTGAAGTGGGGGCCACGTTGAATCCTGAAATATCAAGTAGCTACAGTGTGAGTCTTGGTTCCACTAAAACAAATTTTAAAGAGAAGTCATTACATGTATTACATCCCCATCCTCTGTCCCACCCCTTACCTCATAGGTACTACCCACCATGGAGGGGTACAGAATTCAGATCTTGGTTGCCACCCCCCCCAAAAGAAAAGATGGCCAAGGAAGGAACCTGAGCACCCTCTAGCCACCCTCTCCAGCTCCCAAATCATCTTACAACCTTAGTAAAAGAGAGGAAAGAGATTTACCTGCTGCTATTGAGGCTGAAGCCTGAAAGTCATGTATAACCTTTGAAGGACTGTAATGGTTTTAATCACAGGAATAGCATCTTTTTGACAGGCGGGAGAGAGAAAAGAGCTGAACCACTCTGCAAATATTAACCAGGCTATTTTAGAGCAATGGCTATTGCCTTTGAAATCTTTCATCATGGGTCTATACTTAGAATTCAGATGAGCCTGGGGGAGGGGAATGGGGCAGTGTTAATCCGCAGTTGTTTTGAAGTTGTCCTGTAAGCAGGTTAGCATCTAAACTGTCCCAAATGGAACCATTCAATGCTTCCCTTAAATTACGTGATTCTCTCTGTGTATTTTGTTTTAATCTGTTCTGATATAGATTGTCACATCATTCTGGGGGTGACACTTCTCAGTTTTCTTTCAAACTAGATGTTCTAGAGAGCACTGGCTGTAATCACATTGGGAGACTGATGCTCCATGACAGCTAAAAGTTGGATTGAGTTTCAGGAGCTACTATATATAAAGCTGGGGTGACTTATGTCACCGCACTAATTAAATGCCATCTGGGTGGTTCCTCTGGGTTTTTGAGCCCATCACCCAGTTCAGACCGAGTCAGAGGCCAAGGAGGAGAACATGATGATGGACCTTTTTGAAACTGGCTCCTATTTCTTCTACTTGGATGGGGAAAATGTTACCCTGCAGCCGTTAGAAGTGGCAGAGGGCTCCCCTTTGTATCCAGGGAGTGATGGTACCCTGTCCCCCTGCCAGGACCAAATGCCCCCGGAAGCTGGGAGCGACAGCAGCGGAGAGGAACACGTCCTGGCGCCCCCAGGCCTGCAGCCTCCCCACTGCCCCGGCCAATGTCTCATCTGGGCTTGCAAGACCTGCAAGAGAAAATCTGCCCCCACTGACCGGCGGAAAGCCGCCACCTTGCGCGAGAGAAGGCGGCTAAAGAAAATCAACGAGGCCTTCGAGGCACTGAAGCGGCGGACTGTGGCCAACCCCAACCAGAGGCTGCCCAAGGTGGAGATTCTGCGGAGCGCCATCAGCTACATCGAACGGCTGCAGGACCTGCTGCACCGGCTGGATCAGCAGGAGAAAATGCAGGAGCTAGGGGTAGACCCCTTCAGCTACAGACCCAAACAAGAGAATGTAAGCCCAGATGCTGCCGGGGCAGGGGAATGCAAAAGCCGATTAGACGCTTTCCTTGGGGCCTTAACCTCCAGCTGCTCCTTCTCCTTTCCCGTCCGGCCCCCTTCCTCGCCCGCCCCTCCAGCTCCCTGTCTAATGAACCCCCAGTGACCCGTGAAGACGGGGTGCCTGCAATAGGCAGGAAATTCGTACCCTGCCCGAGGAAGCAGGGGAGACACCCCCACAAAACTACCCCCTGCCCCGGAACTGATGTTTCTTAATCTGCTGCTGCCTTGGTTTTCCTCCAGCTCGAGGGTGCGGATTTCCTGCGCACCTGCAGCTCCCAGTGGCCAAGTGTTTCGGATCATTCCAGGGGGCTCGTGATAACTGCGAAGGAAGGTAAAGTAACAGAAAGGGCCCCGGGCAGCGCTGGAGAACATCCTGGGAGGGGGCTGGGTGCCCGCCCTGGGCAGAAAGGGCTCGGAGGGAGAGCGGGGACGCGCCCTGCGACAAGAGCGCTCCTTGCGCGCGGGGACCCGGTCCTCCCCGCTGCCTGAGCCGCCTAGCGCGGGTCGCGGAACTGCCTCGTTTTTGCTTCCTCGGGTGCTCTGTTTGTTTTTTCTGCGCTTAGGAGGGGCAAGCATTGACTCGTCGGCCTCCAGTAGCCTTCGATGCCTTTCTTCCATCGTGGACAGTATTTCCTCGGAGGAACGCAAACTCTCCTGCGTGGAGGAGGTGGTGGAGAAGTAACTCCGAGCCCGTGCTGGGGACGTTCTCCACGCAGCAAGAAGATCCCACCCCTCCTTCCTTCGCCTAATCCTTTAGATTAGGTCACATTACATTAATGTTTAGGAATTCAGACCCAGGAGCTTATAAAAGAGGAGACATATTCACAAAGAAACTTCCGGGAAACTGTTGTGCACGCTCAGATGAAAAAGCCTTTCGGCTTTGGGCTTTTATCTTTGGAACCGCGAGTGGCTTAGGTCTAGCAGTGTGACTTCGTTTTTATTTGGTTGGTTTTGTAATATATTTACTTTTATTATGGCGATCCTTTTGTGCCATGTTCAAAAGAAGTTCATTCCTGTCTAAAGCAAAGTGGTAACGTTACATTTAAATGTTAGTGGTATTGAATGTGTTTTTGTAAATAATCTTAGTACTTTCATTTTTTATGTAAACCTAAGGTATATATTTTTAAATGTGGAGTGACATATTGTACATAAAATGTGCGAGGATCCTGGTATTGTGATATTAAAAATTAAGTTTCTATATGAACAAAGTTTGTCCTATTTTGATTTAAATGAAAATGTTTGAAGGCATGTGTACACAAATAAAGGCTAGTCATATTTTAATGTAGACACCAAATGAGCCCATTTATTTGGGTGTTTTCTTAAAGGCTGATTTAAAGGGAGGAAAATAGGTTGTTTTCCTTTGCCTGAATTACACTGTTCACTTTTCTCTCTCATGGAGACCCCACAGTTGTGGTTAGAAGTGAAGAATATCCAGGAGGAATCTGTCCTTTTTCTTTTTATCAGCATCCTTTTTCTTTCTGTTTTAACTGTTCTACACCTGGAGATCTGGGTGAGATTTACTTACCCTAAATTAACTGAATTTTCAATCCAGTAAAATCTCATTGTTGCAAGAAATTACCAAACAAAAACTCTTCGCTCATTTGCCTAAAAGATCTTCAGCTACTTTAGCCCAAATTATTTTCCGTCTTTGACTTCCCAGGCCCAGCTCTTTGTGAAGAAGCATCCATGCGGAGACCCAGGGGCTGCACTGGCCTCGGAGACAGGTCTCTGGCCGCATCCCCAGTTTTCTTGAACTACGGAGACTGGTGGCCAGAAGACCGGAATATCCGCAAGGCCTCGTGTGGCCTGGGTTTGTTTTCCAAATAGAAAGATAAAAGAAGGGGACAATCTGTCTCTTGAGGTGGGGTGGGCTTCTTTGAAGGAAGGGTTGCTTCAAGAAAGGGAAGGGTTAAATGGTTGAGGGCAAAGGACAGCAACAGCACACATGAAACCTCTTAGCTGGACCAAATAGCAAAGCCCCAGAGAGGCTGAAACCCCAGGAGCTCCTCACGGTGAGGATTTTACAACGTGTGCCAGGTTTGTTTATCCTGTAACCTCAGGAAGAAACGACCACCAAGAAACACAGTGGGAAGTGAAGAAGATGAGAGGGGCAAGCCATTTCTTTGGAACTGCTACTTCTTTCTTACATTCTGTAAATGGCACCTTCACTCCCTCACCACCCTTAACTTTGTCCTTCCGTCTTTTTCCCCCACAGCTAGTCCTCAGTTCACAGATGTGAAAGTCAGAACGAATTCAGCATTTCCCAGCCCCGTCTTGCTTCCTACCCAAGGAAGTTCCAGATACCACCACGCACAGCGCCCCCTGCAGGCAGGAGCTGTATCTTGCCATCTCAAAAGGCCTCTTCCTGAGGGTAACTTGTTACTTTGTTTTCTGAGCATATGGATAATTCTAGTTTCTCCTAGAATACTTTTAAAATGCAGGAAAGTTCATAGAGGAAACTGACGTCGACATATAATCCCTCTCAAAGTTTTGAGAAAAGCAGGTGGGAGTGTTGGTGGATGCAAACTGCTGAGCCTCTGAGGGCGTTGACTACCCACATTGAGTCCCGTTGCTCCCGCGTAGCCTTGGGCTGTGGCGGCTCCTCTCTTCATCCTGATTCCTCTTGTAGAAGATAATGGGGACTACAATAATAGTGCTTAACTCCAGGGGTTGTGAAGATTCACTGAGATAACACATGGAAAGTGCTTAGCCAAAACAGGGCACAAGATAAACCTGAAATGTAGGCGCTATTCTCCCTTAGGAAATCTAAACGGACTATCAAAAGGCTTTTCTTCCACCCAAAGCCACAGTTCTTCAGATTCAGTTTTCCAGCCTTTGCTGGCTCTGGCTGGGCAAAGTATGAATAACAAAAGACCAGCAGCAACATGAATGAGCCATGCTTAGCATTTTACGTATTAACTCACGTAATCCTACAACAACCCAGAGAGGGAAGGATCCCTTTGAACCGAGAGATTCTTGCATTTCAAGTATAGGAGGGTCAAGTATAGAGCCAGGACCTGGAACCAGGCAATATCTATGTGCTTTCAACCACCATGCACCCGGAAAGAGAAGCCTTGGGAAATTAAGTAGCAATGTTTATGGTCTGTAGAATAATTTTCCCCAAAAAGTATACATACACACCTATATCTTAAATAATCAGATTCATGCCACAACTGAAATCAAATATCACAATTGGCCAGGGGAACTCATTTGCTTTATGATTGCACATATATTTATAATAAGATTTGTGGTATAAACTGCTCAGCAGCAGAATGCTTTTATCAATTCATGGACTTGACTTGCTGATAGATTTTATTCAGTCTTTGCAAACCAAATCCCCTCTATCTCTCTTAGCTGGGTAACTTGAGAAATTGTTTGGAATAAGTTTGCCTATAGAAGTCTCTTCATTAAATAGAGCAAATAGTTCCCAAAGACTTCATGTGACCTCCACTGCTGTAGCTGACATGTTAGGCTTTCCAGTGAAATCCTTGGTATGTTTGCAATTAAAATGTTTTTATTTGATATTAATGATGATAATCTTTACTAAGGCCCAAGCCAAAACAAACAAGACCATGGAAGCAGAAAATCAAGATGTAATAACTTGGTAAAGATAAGCAATTTGGGATTTAAACTCAGCCTCTTTCCAGAGGCAGGCATAAAGTTATCAAGTATAAAAATCATGAGTGGTTTTCTTTTTTATATTGCTCTAGAAATAATTTGTGGAAAGCCAAATGTCAGCTTTCTCAAACTAACTTTAATCATCACACCTGGATCACTGAATTCCAAGCCTGAACATAGTGGAAATCCACTCATGTCTAATGGACTCTTTTTTTTTTTTTTTTTTGGACTCTTTCACGTGTTCCGGGGGGTGCGAGTGTGGTGCTGAAATTCAGGGTTCCCAAGTACTCTTGAGACTGCCAGAGAAGTCTTGGGTTGCTAAAGGAACCTCTCTCCTTAAGACATTTTTGACTTAAAATTTATTCATTTGTTCTTTTCTCTTAGTAATATTTTATCCCATTTATTCATCTCAAAATCCTCCTCCCAAAGCACCATATCTGGAAAAATTATTTTAGTTCAAACTTTGAATATCTCATTTCCTAATCTCATGTATTAGTAAATTAGCAATAACTTGGTATTTCCTCAAAGAGGCAAGACATTTCTCCAACAGACCCTCCAGTCACTCCCTTAAACTCAAAATAAGCATTACAAAAGATGACCCTCAGCCCTAGAGGTTTCATTCTGAAAGAGAATTTTTTGTAAGCCGAGTTCAGAGTCAGCCTGTGAGATGGAATGGCTACGCCACGTGCTGAACCAAAGATAATGCTACAAGAACTGGCTACTTTCTCTACTCTCAAGGCTGCTAAAAGTCCTTCCTTCGGGCTTTGATCTCTCCCGGGAGTCCTCGAATTCAAGCAGAGGCCAATGTCTTCCTCAGCTGTCTTCTCCACAAATTCTTCCAGCAGCTTTGGCAGGTACTAATGTGTTTACTTAGGTGTGCCTGGTTCCCAGAGCTAATAGCAGTTTGAAATTGTTTAGCACCTTGTGAAGTCATATATATAATAAGCAAAAACCTCTAGAACAACTCCCTTTGTCCAGGAGTTGATATGGGTCTCAGATAGAGGCAGAAGTAAATTGAAACGGACTTATCTTTCTATGTACATTTAGTTTCTCCCGATAAGAGAAGCCTAAAGAATTTTCAAAAATGCAGAATTCCTAGGGTGGGCAAAATTACTAGGAAAGGAGGCTCTGAGCATCATTTTGCTGGTGTGGTCTGTCCATCAACACTAGGTTTGTTGCCATAATGCTTAAACTAAAATAGTTTCTCTTAAAAGGAAAAAAAGTTGATGATTACTTAAAGGTCTTTGCAATTAAAACCTGTCTATAAATCTAAATCATAAGAAATCAAGCATGTATTTATTTTCCCTCAGAATGTAAAATGACAAAAAAAAATTTTTTAAGTGATCTATTTCACTAGGACCTTGGTGGGCATTCATTTATAACACCAGCCGTGTTTCCCCCCCTCATCTGCCTGCTGTGGTGCTTTCCCAGCAGACGACAGTGTTGAAGTATTTCTAACAACCTGTTTGCATATTAAATAAATGTGCGTTCTCTTCACGTAAGAAATCCACTTCTCTGGAGAAATAGTTAAAAACAGATTGTATTTTTATTCTTTTCTATGAGGACAAAAGCCAATCTTGTATGATTTTGAGTAACAGAGGGCACCTGGATAATCAATAAAAGATATTTTTTAAGTGATTTTGAACTTTTTTCCTACTTCCCTGTTCAAGGCCCCCAGTCAAAAAGAAAATATTTTTCTCTGTATCGTTTACCCAGTTTCCCACCTTTCTCTCACATGGTCCCCCTGGGAAAAGAGCAGCGGCACCCCTCCTGAAGTGGGGGACCCAGGCATCTTTGAGGCGCTGTCTTCCTTCCTTCTTTGTATACTGCCTCCTGTGTTTTGATCTCTTTCTCCGCTCACCCCTGACAGCGGTTTAAAAGTTTTGTCTCGTCTTTAACTTTGGTGCTCTGAGATCCTCTTTTCAGCACTTGAGTCCCGGGGGTCCTCAACCCCGGACCCTGTTTCCCCCCTAGCAAGTCCCATTAAGCCCCGGGCGCTGGTGTTTTCTCGGCTCCTCTAGTTCCACTCGCCCGCGGCACTCTGGTAAATCTGTTTTGAGATCACCTTCCCCAAGACAGCCCTAACCCCTGGGAGCCACCGTTACTGACAGAGCCTCCTGAGCGACAGCGTCTTCCCAGGCCCGGAGCGGAGGGAGCGACGTCCCGGACCCAGCTTTTGCGAGTTTCTGTCTGGAGCGCTAAGGGAGCACGTGAGCCCGAACTGATCAAGAAGAAAACAAACAAAATTCACCTCTAGGAGCTCCAGCCCTACAGAAGGGGAAGCCTGGTTTCCAATCCTGTGTGACCTGGGGCAAATTACCTCCCCCTAGGGCTTCCGGTACCTTCTTTTAAAAATGGATCTAATGATAGTTCCCACTAAGGCGCTGGAAGTAGTAAACGAGTGAATACATGGAAAGGGTTGAGAACAGCGCTTGGCAAATAGAAAACTCTTAACTATTGTTTGCTACAAATATGCCACGCTGAGGGGATTGGGACAAAGCACGCTGAGTGTCTGGTGGTAAGACGTCAACTGAAAGGCGAGCAGAAGCGTAACTTCTATCTTCCACTTAAAGAGAAGGTATACTTGTGCCCCAATCATAAATCTGCACAAAACGCTGTTTTAGCTGGGGCTAGTGTGCTAACTTCTGGACGCCATAGCCAAAGAAAGTGGTGCTATTGCTGCAGACCAGAATCTGTGGTTAAGACGGTTGAGAATTTCTGGGTGAGAATATCTCCCCGCTATTGTATTTCAGAGGTAGCAAAGTGCACGCATTGGAATGTTTCCACTGGCGTGGATGGAGTCTTCCATTCCACCTAGGTCCTGTAGGAACTTGACTCTTTTATCTGGTGTAGCTCCCGGTACTGTATTCATTTCAAAGGCATCCACTTGTTAATAGTCCTAAATAAGGTGCAGATGGATTTCCCACTGGCCAGACAATTAAGTAGCTGGTTGGTACCAGAGGGAGCCTGATTTTCAAGGATGGTGGTGGTGTCTTTGTCTCACAGATGACAGAACATGGGAGCGGGGACAGTAACCCACAGTTGTAGCAAACCTTAGTGACTGACACATTCCCACCCCGGATTTTGGGGGCCTTTACTTCTGAAAGCAGATCTCATCCTGAAAGAGTTAGCACTTCTCTGGCCCCTGAAGATGTGGGATCAGCCAGCCATGGTTGCTTTGGGAAAATAATTTCACAAAAAAGTAATAGAAAGGAAAGTCCCTCCCTGCTCTCTGCACCCCCGCCCCCCATAACTTGGGAACCAAAAAACTTACTGGACAGAATGACTGAAGACTGAGGTGAAAACACTCCCTCCTCTTTTAATGGGGCCGCAAGCCCTGGTCTAAAACCCCAGAATACTTAAGTCTATTTATGTAGACCTTAAGTAATTGTTTTTCCTATATATAAACAGCACCTAGCTACCCAGTAATTTGGAAGTGGGTTAAGGGTGGAGGAGGATTGGCAAAAGCTGATTAATAGATTAATTCTCACCTAAATGGCAGCCCTCCCCTCTAGCTTTCTAGCTACCAAAGTTTCCAAGACCCTGGGGCGATTGCTTTTCTGGAAGGCTTTTGTCGCCGAGTGTGTGAAGTTACTTGGGGTTGGAGGAGTTGGAAATTTTACACGAGCCCAGAAGGATTGCTGTGTCGGCAGCTGGGACTCATCTGTAACGGTGTTAGTTTGCCTGAAAGCAGAAAATTAGCGACCCCAAAGCCCAGCTTGGCTGTTTAGTCTGTGGAAATGACAAGGCGGAGCAGAAAGACAGGGGGAATGGAGACGCGCCTCCGGAAAGGGAGTTCGTGGTGTAATTTCTTCGAATACAGTGTTAGAGACCTAGTTAGCGGGCCTCTTTCGCCAGCTCGGGGTCTAGCAAAGGCCTGGCACAAAGGAGGAGGCGCTCAGTTAACACATGCAGAAGGAGGAAGGGGAGGAATGAACGTTCCCGCTCACCTGGCCCTCCTGTGCCCATCTCCTTTGAGATGAGCAGAGAGAGAGAACTCAGAGCGAGCCAGGTCTTGGTGAAAAGGAACCTCCTCGCCTAACCCCAATAACAGAGAGCCTATAAAATGGCAATCTGATCAGAACAAAACAAATTTTTAAAAAAATCTAGATTCACTCCATGATTGAAAGCATCACTTCAAGTTTTTAGCATCCGTTATTTGGTCCACTGATTGAAGAAAATTCCTGAGATAACTAAAGTTCATGAAAAAGAGAAACAAACACTTAAAAATAAGGTGATTCCTCCGGTCCAGGATTGCGAAGGCGGTTCGGCCTTTGGTGTCAGCTGAAAGTGGGGAGTCCTATTTATTATCTTTTTAATGTGTGAGCAATTGCAAAAAGTTGGATTTTCTTCTTTCCTTTTGTCTGTGACACTGTTTACGTGTCCCTTGGTTTAGGTAATCTAGAGACTGCAAGTAAGCGAGTTGGGGAGCCATGCCCCAGCCCCAGCAGAAATGCAGTAAAACCATTAGCGTCAAAAGGGGCAGTAAACAGCAAATTGTCTCTAGAGGAAAGGCGGAGGTTTGCCCAGACAGCCCCGGCGGGGGTTGTGGTGGGATATGCTAATAGTGCCCGGCCACTAGGGCCGGCCTCCCTCCCTCAAGAATATATAAAGAGCCCCAACCCCAGCGGGGCCGACCCAGGCCGCCAGGCGTCTGCCCTTGTTAATTACCGGAGAAACCGACCAGGGAGCGACGCCCGGGATTTGCCCGCCAGCAGCGGCGCCAGGCTCCGGTTTCTCCCCCATCTCTCTCGCTGCTATCCAGGTGCAGCGCCTGCCTCTCCGCAGGAGATGGACATGATGGAAGGCTGCCAGTTCTCACCTTCTGAGTACTTCTACGACGGCTCCTGCATCCCCTCCCCCGAGGGCGAGTTCGGGGACGAGTTTGAGCCGCGAATGGCTGCCTTCAGGGCGCACAAAGCAGAACTGCAAGGCTCAGACGAGGACGAGCACGTGCGAGCACCCACAGGCCACCACCAGGCCGGCCACTGCCTCATGTGGGCCTGCAAAGCATGCAAGAGAAAGTCCACCACCATGGATCGGCGGAAGGCGGCCACCATGCGCGAGCGGAGACGCCTGAAGAAGGTCAACCAGGCTTTCGAGACGCTCAAGAGGTGCACCACGACCAACCCCAACCAGAGGCTGCCCAAGGTGGAGATCCTCAGGAATGCCATCCGCTACATCGAGAGCCTGCAGGAGCTGCTGAGGGAGCAGGTGGAGAACTTCTACAGCCTGCCGGGCCAGAGCTGCTCCGAGCCCACTAGCCCCACCTCCAGCTGCTCAGACGGCATGGTAAGAGAGAGTTCTGGTACCTACTCAGCCACCTCAATCTTTTCCAAAAATCTTTACATGTCATTTAAACCAGGTGCGGCAACCAAATAGTCAATGGTTATTGGTAGATAATTGAGGGGGCGTGGGAGGCTGTTGCTGTAAGAGAGGAGAGATGCACATTTAGAAAGGTGCCAGGAAACAGCTTTTGAACAGGGTTTGAGTTTGACTTCCTACCAAGTTCTAGGTGTACACTGTTGGAGAGGGTTGTCCTATGAGATCCGTGCCTGTGAATGATCAATCAGATGTTTTCTCGGTTACTCAGTTTGTTTCCAAAATGTACCACCAGTGGATCCTGCCATACACTAACATCTAAAGGTTAACTGTCTGAAGCTCCCACTGTCCCCCAGTTTATAACTTAATGAAGAGATGGAAAGAAATACCCGCATGGCCCCAGTCCCTGCTCTGCTGAGGCCTGGCTGGAAGATGTTGATGCATTCTTTTCAGAGGGCGTTTGCTTCAATGCTGCCAGGTTTTAATGTTTTTGCCCTGGGAAAGTGTTCTCTCCCTGAATTAGTGTGGCTTCCTTCTACTCCAATCCATTTTGCATGGTTAACCCAATGCACATTGCTGCTGAATTCCACCCCCCTCTTCCCTTTGCTGCCGCTCTCCTCTTCTCTAAGCACAGAGGTTGACCTCAGTGCCCTTGCTATTTGGTGAGGGCTCACCCTTCCTAAATCAAGGCACTGAAGGCGATTGAGAGTGGTCAATTTACGGAGCTAGTGGGCAAGCACTGCCTCACTCTAGGTCAGAGCGTCTTTTGCCAACACCTGGAAACAAACTTCTTCTTTTCCATCTTGTGTTATAGCCTGAATGTAACAGCCCTGTCTGGTCCAGAAAAAGCAGCAGTTTTGACAGCGTCTACTGTCCTGATGTAACAAATGGTAAGAACTGATGACTTCAGAGGAGTTTAAAGACCAGTTCAACTTCACAATTCAGCTTCTCAAAGCAGAGTCTGTTCTAGGCAGTATCAGGAAGAGAATAGAAGTGATGGTTCTTGTGGGGCGTTTTTGGCAGAGCAAAATGAACACACATCTTCTGTTCAAAATCTCCCTAACAGAGATACACACACAGACAGAAATACGTGTGCGCGCACCATTGCTTGAAGTATTACCAGGCGGCTTCTCCACTCTGCACATTCATCCCTATGAATTGCTAGATATTTGTTGCAAATTTCTACATCAGACTATCTGTGACCACCTGACCTCTGGGTGTCAAAGGAGCTGACCTACAGTTTAAGGGGCAACATAAGCAAATCTATCTATTGGGGGATTTTTTTTTAATGGTTTTCTCCTTGTATCCTTAGTATATGCCACAGATAAAAGCTCCTTATCCAGCTTGGATTGCTTGTCCAGCATAGTGGATCGGATCAGCAGCTCAGAGCAGCCTGGATTGCCTCTCCAGGACCCGGCCTCTCTCTCCCCAGTTACCAGCACCGATTCACAGCCTGCGACCCCAGGGGCCTCTAGTTCCAGGCTCATTTATCATGTGCTATGAACTGAAAATCTAGTTGCGGTCAATTCTGCCAGCAGGGCCTATTACACAGGAGGAAAGAGGCCCCAAAATTCCAAAAGCAAGACAACCTGTATATCAAGATTTCCTTTCCACTGTAAATTTGTAAATATTATTTTGCCACTTTATAAGAAAGTGTATTTAACTAAAAAGTCACCATTGCAATTAATACTTAATTTCTTTTCTTCCTTTTTTCTTTCTTCTTTGCTTTAGTATATAGTTCCAATATTATTTCTTATAGGGGGCAATTCATTGAAGGTAGCTTGTTGCAATGCTTAACTTATACTTTTTATAAATATTGCTTATCAAAATATTATCTCATGTTTAGATCTTTATTTTTTCTTCAAAACATTAGAACACCTGGAAATTAGTTAACTAGTTACAAGAGTTTTAAATATATTTAACTTTTGCTTTTCTCTTTGATCCTTTGGTTATATGGTATTAAATAAAAATATAACAGTACTGCCTAATGGTATATATTTTGATCTTTTCTTATAAGAAATGTGTCTTTTTATATAAGCACAAAATAGTACTTCGTGGATAATTTCAAGATATAAGAAATTTTGGAAATTCCACCATAAATAAAATTGTTTAAATGAAGAAATATCTCGGTTCATGATTTTTTGAAAGAACATCCCGAATGGGATTAGTAGTCATTGACCTGACATCTTTAAGGCGGGCAGAAAATAACAAAACAGTTGGCTTTGTAGTTAAGTCTGAATATTTACCATCTCACAGACTCAGTTTAGGTCCTGTTGATGTCACAAATGAAATGACAATATTTCCATTTTTAACATATTGCAAGGGAGTCTGCTAAATAAAATTTTTCCTTTATCTTAGTGTCGGACCATATAATGTCAAGTTGTGTGTGTGTGAAGGGAAGATAAAAGTTATTCAGGATGATAACATATTTTTGAACAAAAAGAATGCACAACATTACATCATTTTAATACCTACAGTACATTAGAAATCACGAGTTAGGTCATATTTACTTTATCTACCTGCCTGACTATATCTTGATATATTAGTATGTTGATATTGTCAATAAAATATTTAAAGGTATTCAACTGACCTTTTTTGTTAAAGTGCCAGCATAAGAAAACTTAAACTATAATAAAGTGAAGCCAACTGCAATTGGCTTCCTCCTTTTCACAGCCTTTTTGATTTCATTAATTGTATTTTGTGTGTGTGTGTGATAGACATGTATCTTTTATTGTTTATCACTTTAAATCTCATTTAGAACAAATTGAGATGAGAAAACAATTAAATGGAAAATTAGGTTGAGACAAGCATTGGGATAATTCTCACAAGTTTATCATTGAGAGAGAGAACCTTGAAGCATCTAAAGTAACTGTTCACAGAGAGCAAATAAAGATAATAATTTCATCCTCTAGTTTGTACATTAGTTTAAAATTCCTGAGGGTTTGTAGTTCCAGATATTCATCAACCAAAGCATATGGACTCTTTGCTAGAGCTTGGAAATAGTACTGTTCTTAGGAAATTTTCCCCTTCTTTCTGATATGGTTTTTCTTGTGCTTGTGCAGTCATCAGGCTAAAAAGAATGGAAATTATTCCATAAAGGAAGAGAGAGAAGAGGGGCCGATACAATACAAAATACGATAGAAAGCATTGTAGCCACTGTCACTATGTTAGCATCTAGCCCTAACACAGGACGCTGACTTTCAATGCACGGTAAGTCTTTCTTTACCCGTGATTTGGGAGTGAGGGTTTGAGGTGAAGAGAATTCAAGAGGGCGTGATAGAGATTCATATATAGTTTCAACAGAAGTTTAAATTATTCGCTTTTGTTAGACCCTGTGTTCGTTTCATTTTCTCCTTCAATAGAGAGGTTGGGGACTCTTTGTTGTTTTTAGTAGAATTGGAATAGAAGAAACTATCCAAAGATTGTTTTGTTTTTTTTAAGTTCAATTTTAAAACACATTGGCATACTCTGTTCCATTTAATAAAAGTAAGCAGAGAACATCATGTAATTTTTAATTCAAATGAATAAAAATTAACTTTTTTTTTTTTTTTACCAAACTCTAGGTACTTCTATAACTTGCAAGTGTATTTGATATTCTCAGTGAATATTATAATGCCTCAAAACATTTAGTAGAACTTTCCAGTGGTCCGGATTTAATGCGGGTGGTGATCAATGTATGATTAAAGACAATACTCTCCATGGCAAGTGGCTCAATTAATCTCATGTCCAGTGTACTAACCATGAAGACTGGTGAATACCCAGTGAACAGCTCATCGCAACACAGCACACGCAGTCATATATGCTTCTTTGACAAGGGGCCTCCGGAAATTGGTTCCGGTAATCCAGACCCAAAAAAGTCTTCTCCAAGAAAGTAGGGGGGACAACAGGAGTGATCCTGGCAAAATATTGAAGTAAGGACAGGATTTTGCCATCTATAAATCTCCTGGAGTGAACATTTGGGCCGCCACTAAGCTTATATCAGAGCACTTTGCTTCAGCTGGTGAAAAACATCCCACTAACAGTCAAATTTCTAGGAGGAACTAGAAAAATGCTCCCTTTTTCATCTGCAAATCTGATGGCGGGGGAGGTTCTCATTTAGAAATAAGGGTCAAAAGAAACTTTTTTCTCCTCATACCTGGGAAATGCAGCTCACTGGGTTACAGAGGAAAACTGTGTCCACTGAGGTTATGGAAACCAGGAAGCACTATTTGGAAGCAACTTGCTGTATAAATCAAGGTGTCTTCATTGCCCCTATTTTTTTCTCATTTGAAAGATGCACGTGAGATAAAATTAGTGGCTATATTATACCCGTAAGTTCTTCTCTGAGATGGCATTCCTCCAAATGCTTAATCTGAGAGTGGTATTTCCTGAAATTCTCTCTTTGGGGTTACAACAGTTACTAGTTTAAAGTAGTAATTTAATTCTCTGACTTTCAGAGGTGGTATTTCTGGGAATGATATTAAAGCACAGCTATTTGTAACTTCAGAAGAGCCCTGCTCAAATGGTAAAGTACCCCAAAATATCACCAATGAATTTTCCCACGTTGTCACAAAAAGCACAGAATGTCCAACGTAATTCCTTTAAGAATTCTGATTATAGATATCTTAGTTGACTAATGAATTGATTAACATGGGACATTTGCTGAGCAAAGGATCTAGAATTTAATCTGAAGCCTAAACTGAGTCTAAAATTATTACTACACTGTTCTCTTTTTAATTTTCTTGCCACATTGTAAAATGGGGTAAATGATAGCTTATGATAACATTATAAATAGTTACCACTAAAATTATTATAGTGTTAAAATCTTATAAAAATAATCCTTTGTAAAAGGAAAAATAAGCCAAATCTTATCTCCGCTTATGCTACTTAATTCACTTCATTAAGAATTAAGTGGACACTAATGATAAAGCAGCAACTAGCAATTACTGAGTGCTTATCATTATGCAAATAAGGAAATAGAGGCTTAAGGAGTTTAATAATTTGCCCAGGGACACTCCGTTTGGGCTTCTTTACAACACATATTCCAGGAGGCTTAGGAGAAATCACAAGGCTTCTTACGGACTAGCATTGCAAGTCCCAGAAGGTTATATCTCTTGCATTCTTCCAGCCAAGCAAGTTACTAAAGCCAGCCCAGAATCACTAAGAAGCAAATTAAACTCCACTTTTCAATGGAAGAAATAGTAATGAATTTGTAGCCATATTCAATCTACCACAATGACTGGTACATACTGACTGTCTCTATTTCCTTGCCTTTCACTCATTTCACTGATTGCCATCTGGCTCTGCCTCTATCACTATCCATGGTCACAACAGTCTTCAAATCAGTGGGCTGTTCCATCCCTAGGCAAGCTTATACCTCCAGCCCATATGTCTTCCCTGATCTGTAGACCTGTATAGTCTTAATATCTCTTGAATGTCTCAATGGCATCTCCAACTATATGCGTTCCAAGTTAAACTCATGATGTTCTGCCTCTCTCTGCACCTCTTAACCTGGCTGCCTTTCAGTGTTGACTCTCTCAGTGAATGATGTCACCAGTTACGTAAACATGAAACTTAGGATGTACTACTAATACTTCCATCTCCGTTACCCTCTTGTCTAATTCATTAAAAACCCTACAAATTGATTCTCCTAAATACCTCTCAAATCTCTGCCGTCAATCCAAACTGTGGTTACCTCTGTCCAGGAATATCATAAGACCCTCTTCACCAGTGCCCCCATATTTTTTTCTGGATCACCCGCTTCTGGAGACAGCTTCTGAGTTTTTCTTTGGGGACTGTCCCTTTCCTTTTCTCAGGCCGTGTGGTCTAGGGGGGTTGACTGTACCACCTAGCTCCAGAAGTAAGCAAGTCATTCAGGCCTGACCATGACAGTCCTCTTCCTTGGCCATAATGATTGTTTCATGGATGGACATGTGACCAAGTTGTTCAACAAGTGCCAGTTCTGGGACGTCTGCTGGAAATATAGGGAAAGAGAAATTGTCTTTCTGCCGGGGTGATAATATATAAGATTTTTTACTCTAGGCTGCCAGCTGCCATTTCATCCCCAGGAAAGGAAACTCTGCCTAAAAGAAAAGCCAACACAGTAGAAAGCAGACCTGTGATGCAGAGAAATATATTCCTGAAAACGTTATTAAGTATCTGGGTCAAAAAAACCCTGAATATCTGCTCTTGGCCATGCTTTACAATTTAGGAGCCAACAAAGATCTTTTTGTTTTTTAAAACCAGAATGAGGGGAAATTTGGTAATTGAAACAGAAAGAATTTTGCATAACACCATTTTTTGATCTTTTCTACATATTGCAGCCAGAGCAATCGTCTCAGAATATTCATTTGATCATGTCAATCACCCTGTTTTCCCTTCCAGCTTATTGCACATAGGGTATCGACAGAACAAACTCTTTAGCATGACCCTCAAGTTTCTGTATGTTTGTCTGCTGTCCACCTATCTAGCATTACCTCTTTCTGGTCAAGTCCCTACTCTCTCCACTTCAGCCACATAAGGGACTTTTCTCAGTCACCATGTTCCTTCTTGCCAAAGAAGCTTTACACATTCTGTCTGCAATGCTCTTCCCTCTTCCACTTCACCTAGTCGATTCTCACTCTACTTTTAGATCTCAACTCAGGCATCAATTCTAAGGCAAGTTTTTCTTGAACTCCTTCACAGTATCAAGTCCTCTTATTCTAGGATCTCAAAGTACCATATACCTCTTCTGTATTGTCTCATAAATGCTATTATGCATTAATTGCTGTGATTATTAACATTTGTTTACTCCACCATGAGAGAAGGGATCTATTCTCACTCAACCCCGTGTCCCCAGACTGTAAGAACTGATATAACTGAAGATTTTGTTGTTGTGGAACGCACCCTTACTTTTTACACTCTCTTCTTCACAGAATTCCTTGACACTATTTCCTACCGTTCTCTTAATTTTTTGTTTTATGTTAATTTCTTGTATTGACTTCTCTTATTCTGGCCAATCTTTACATATTTATATCTTGGGGTTCTTTTGTGTGTCCTTTTTTCTTTTTGATCTACTGTGGACCTTTTCCACTTCTGCGACTTCACCTCCTACTTATCTCCTATGGTGGAGATGTTTCTACCATTGCCTGGTCCACACCTCTTCTAAGGGAACGTGCCCCCCATGCATCCTCTGATTGGCCTGGTTGGCCTATTTAGTAACTGTCAGTCAGTTAGGGATCTGACCTGAGGGCAACCAATCCACAGATTGACCAACATTTATGAAATGCAAAGCTTGATTCCGATATGTGCATTGAGATAAACAGATTTTAAGTATCAGGAGTTCAGACTCAGAAATAGAGAAATAAATCACCATTTAATAGTGGGAACTAAATTGAAAGGTCGTAATGTTGATGAGGGTGGAGAAATTATGTTATGCACAGGCTGAAACTATGGGAGAATATAAGAGTAAAGTAAACCAAAGAAGCCAGTTGGTAGTGGCATAGAGTGGATTCAGAGACAGAAGAGAGCATGGCATCCACTAGGTGCCAACTATTTGTAGTAGGTCTGGGGTCCTGGACAAGAGCTGAAGTTGAGTCCCACTAATTTACTACTAATTAGCTGAGGGAACTTAGGTAAGTTACGTAGAATCTCAAAAGCTGTTTTCTCACTTATAAATGTGGGTAATAATAAAGTATAAATCACAGGATTTGTTGTGAGGAGTGCATGACATAAGGCACACAAGATGCTTAGCATAGTGCCTAATATATCACAAATATTCAAAAATTGATAATAAAGTACAAGGATTGAAATTCAGGATGAAGACTCATAAATGCCTGATGTGGGGATCTTTGGAACTATCTTGATTCCTGAAACATCCTCCCACTTTAGTGACCATGGACCCAAATGATGCCTTTATTCCTCTTCATGAATCCTATACATGAGCTAGCTTGAGTGGACTTAGAACTAAAAGTCACATTAAAACATCCTCCAAATATTAATCTGCAGATTTTTCTTCAGAAGGCCATTCATATTTTTAGTGGCCAACTGACCCTTTCCCCCTGATGGCAATCTCAACAAGGGAAAAATTGAATTCATCTTCTTCTCCTACATATCTATTTGATATTGCGGCATCATATGCACAGGTGACTATGCCAAAAATTTCAGAATGATTTTTGATTCCTCCTTTTCTCTCAAAGCAATTAATTTAGTTTGTCTGGACCATAATGTGAAAAGTATTTGTAAAAATCATAGTAGTAATAGCAAGAGAAACAATAGTGTGTTTCCTCAATAAGCATAATTTTCCACACTGTAATTTATGAAATCAGTCTGAGTTTTATAGCCTTTGCCTATATTTAATGGAATAGGATTCCTTCTTTACTCAAAAGTTTCAAATTGAATATCTTATAATCAATGGGATCTTAGAGTAAAGGAAATGTTGACCCCAAATGAAGGTTAAGAAGGGACATTTATTAAACATTTCTTTTATACTAGAAACTGAGTTTTACATGTATTATTAATGTTGATCACAAGTAGATAAAAATAATTACTTCCATTCATGGAGTGACTATTATGTCCCTGGAACTGTTTTCCAAGTCTGATATGCATAATACATAAATAAGGATAAAAACAGCTCAAGAAGGTGAGTATTACCCACTCCAGGCTACAGCTGAGGAAGGGCTTACACCCAGAGAGATAAATAACATGATAATTTATAAGTGGGGTTCTTGTAAACTCTCATATTACAGATCTATGCAGCAGCTAGGGAGTTCAGTGAAAACCTGAGACAAGAGACATATCTTGAGCAAGTAACTAAGATCTTGAAAATGGATTTTTAGTATTTTGGTAGTTTGGAATGAGGAGAAGGTAGAGTCAGGAGGACTAATTAAGAGGATTTTGTAATAGTCCATGCATGATGTGACATTGTCCTTTAGCCCCGCTGAGTTGTCCAGCACAAGGTGGGTTCTCAATGAAAGTTGTTGACTGATTGAACCACTGAGGTTGTGTCTGCATGATGCCAGACATCTGGATACAAAGAGTAAATCCAGTCATCCAGATGGTAAGGTTACATGATACGTTGCCATCAAACATTTAAAACTTTTAACTGATTGACCACCTTTTTTACTTTTCATCCAGATGAATAGCATTGAGTTAACTCAGCTTGAGCATGTACCAATTGCTATTCCTTGCTTTTTTATTAGGGAATGGTTGATCAGGTTGCCAATGCTGACGGATCACTAAAATATGAATGGTAGTATAGCAGACAGGTGAACCTCAAAATAAGTGAGAACTAGTAAATAATGAAGAAAGTGAAAATTTCATGTTATCAGGGATGCATTTTAAATGCTATTTGTTATGGTTTCCCTGTTTTTATTCAAAGAATTTTCATAGGGTTGGGTGTCTCAAGCTTACAGCATTACAGTTCTCTAAGCAACTATTATTTTTTCACATCAAAGCTAACTCCTTGAAAATATTTCACAGACAATTAAATGTTAAAACTTTCCTTCTGTGCACAGTTAAAATGTGATATAAAAGTGAAGCACTGTAATACAATGTTCAGTTCACTAAAAGTAAATTTTGTCCTCCTAAACAACTATATTACATATAGTAATGTATGGTGAAAAAATCATACTGCTGCAATTAAGTAATGGTGGTGATATAAGTATACATTTTGTTCTTTGAAAAATTGTCTCCAGAGTAAAGTAAATATAACTTGAAAATAAGAATATTAATTTATCATTGAAGATAATGTCTTTTAGCCAAATTCATTCTGTGTCCCAATGCTGCCCTGAGTTGCTGAGAAGTGAGTTTGAGTAGAACAGCTAGTTAACTGGGTGTTTTGTGTGAATGATGATAAGGAGATCGACTGCTGTGAGGTTGGCCTTTTTTTTCCTTGAAGAAATTACTGCTTTTTAAAGTTTCTTTTTTGAACCACTTGTTGGCTTTACATCCTGTGAATTGGAATAACACTAACTGGGAAGACGAGCTGTCTAAACAGGAAAGTGACAGGAAGAATTGAGATGATTTCCTGGAGAAATAAACCCAAAATTTCACTGATTTTGGTTGTGAAATTTTGAGAGGAATGTGAGTTTGTGGCTAAAGTATATTAAAAGTATGTGTCTTTGTGTGTTTTTTATACTAGGTTATGAATTCCCTGAATACAGAACTGTTCTCTGTATCCCTCGTACCTAGTCTTGCTTCAGGCACATAAAGGATGTAAAATAAATGCTCATTGAATAAATTTCTGCATTCTCATATCAATTTGTATACATGAGTAGAACCTCTGTTGGAGAAATTCAAACTTCCTTCCATATCTACTTGTAGATCAGAACATCCATCCTGTTTTAAACGTTATAATCTCTTTCAGAAAGACAGGATATATGATATGAATAGTCTCATATAAATTTAGAATCAATTCAATGTGAAGAAATGAGTATCCACTACAAAGACATCTCTTTACAATCACAGGTTTAATCATAGAGCTAGAAATAATTGCATAAAAACAGTCTGCCAGCATTTGAATGGCAGAAAAAAATTTTTTATAATATTACATGAAGAATTTTGAAAGTCTTTCAGGCTTGCTATGCTGGAAGGATAAAGGTCTTTACGTTGACATATTGCCAACTCAAAGCATCTAAAAGCCCTTTCAGAATTACATATAAACAAGAATCATTTCACCCACCTCTGGGCTGGAATGTGACAGCTGGTTAAAGTAAGCATAGCAACACCACACAACAATGTCAAACAGGATGAATGGCTTAACCAATCAAAAATAGAGCATCAAAGTAAAACTGCTCAAATTAGACTTCTGGCGGGGACAGAAAGGTTAAATGTTCTGTACTGGCATGAAGTCCCTAGGATCCTTGATGACCACAAAAGTCATATTAGTATAACCAACCGACTTCAAGATGTGATTTAACAGCTCAAGAGTTCTTTGATACATCACATGGGGGCTTTTGTGGTTTTCTGATCCAACATAAAGGATGTAGAAAGCTATATGTATAGTAGTTAATGGAGTGAGCTGTGAACTAAGAGTGACCTTGGTCAAGTCACAAGTTCCCCGCTTATAAATTGATCAAATGACTTTCCCTCTCTGTGCTTTATTTTCCTCAGTCATAATGTTGAGTTCTTAATACTCACCTCTGCAAGCCCTTTTTAGGATTAGTTATATATAATGTGTATCAAGCCCTGAAATCAATTCCTAGTACAGAGAACACACACCGTACATGAAGGTAATTATTTTTAGTACTAATTGTCAAAAGAATTTATAGAAAATGCTGGGGAAGGGATTCTGAGAAATATTCCCTAGTATATTAAATTATTCTTAACCTAGGGATCTGACAAGTTGTTGGTCCAAGAGATAGTCTGGTTTAACTTAAGACATTTCAGCAATAGTGATAGATTAAATACCATTGCCAGAATTTATGTTTAGGTAGAACTAGAGAAAACATAAACATACTACCTTTTCCCCGTTTTTTGTTTCTGTCTAGCAATAAATATTTAATCAAAATTCCAAAATGAATTGTTTCAAACTCAGTTTGACAAACTCTAGAATTTTCAAACAGATATTAATGTTCATATAGGAAGTTAAATAATACTGTAATATAAAGTTGTTTAAATAAATTACCTAAAATCACTATTCCTTTTATTTTAGTTAATTTGCATGTTTTAATGAAATCTTACTTTCAACACCAGAGACTTTATCTTCTCCCTCCCATCTCCCTTCTGAACTCTGGCTTCATTCTTTGAATGAATAACTGAAGATATAAACTTTAAAATGTTTTCACAATATAAATTGAATTCTGAAGCATGAGCAAATATATGTGAGCATATAAGAAAGTGCTACAAAAACTATTTTCTAATAATCCTTAGAGAAAAATATCTGAGTTATATTTGAAATCATATACCAGTGATTGGCATAAGTGATATACAATCACATTTAAATCATAGTGCTCTTCAATCTATCTAGGTTTATGTGGCTATTTCAGCATACTTGAGAAGATCATTTTTAATTCTTCAGTGTGGTAGGCAAAATCATCCCTTTTAAAATCAATGTATAACAAGCATAGAGTGGCAAGACTTATAGCTCACCGAAACTAAAATACATAGGATTCTAATTGTTAGTCTAATCCTCTCCGGAGGTTAATTCTTAAAATCATGGCTATTAAGTTTCATGTGTTATAGTTACTATGGCACTTGGGAGCATTGACAAAGGGTTGAGTATCTCTGGTATGTCCATTGTAGCTTTACTCACTGAGCCATATCACTTGCTGGTAAGTTATATGAAAGACTTCTATTTTTATGGGTGGTATTTTTTTTTTATTTCTTTATGTATTACCTCCCAGTAAATGTTCAGTCAAAAGTAATGACATTTTACCAAATGTTGCAAGCTCTTTCATGCTTGTACTACATATTCCTAGATATTAATGTACAAAGAATGACAGTGTATTTGGAGAGGGAACCGTGGATTTAATTGCTTCACTATTTTTTCCTGTTTAGTTTTTTCCAAGTTTTCTAAATGAACACTTCAATAAAGAAAACAGTGCATGGCAACTTATACAAACTCTTCTTATATCAACGTTATCCAATCTGTAATTTCTTTTTTAGAGAGTTAGTTGACTTTTGAAAGCAGCCCTAATGTTTCATGTGCTGTTTGCACGTGGAAACATTTACTCTCATTAGATTTGACCATAAGAAGGAAGGATGGGATGGGAGAGAAGGAAGATGCACATGAGGGCAGGCATTGGAATACTTATCAGATTCACCTAAAACCCGTTAATCTCTCTCCACGTATTATTTATACTCAGGATATCTTTGAGAAAGACCATGTTAATTTAAAGACAGAAAAATATTGATTTCAATCAAAGAACTTATCCCAAGTCTATTTCAGTGCCAAGAATAGGTACTAGTAATTGTAACTCCAGTATCTCTGCTTCTCCTAACTAGCCTTCTAAGGCAATTATTAGTTTTAGTTTACTACAGTGTAATAGCTTATGTTAATATCCTTTGCATAATTTTTATTAATTTTTGCATTTAGAAGACAAGTGTCATTCATATACCCAAGAATCTAATCAACATTTAGATATAGGTTTATTACCAGTGTATCCCTAGAATTTTTCTTTTTCAGGAGACAGAGCCATCTCCCCCTGGAAAAAAACAAGCACTTCGAGTCATTTGGAGCATATTCCAGAAGTCCTAGGAAAATATTAGTCTTTACTGAAGGTTAGAAATGAGTGACTTGCAAAGCTTTAATAAAATCCACAAAATAACATGAAGACACACACTTTGTGTTAATTTCTCTAATAGATTTACAGAAAATTTTCTATTGAAAACAATGGGCTGGCTATAAGTTAGTGATGAAGAAGAAAAGCTGAATGAAGAAAATGTTTTGGTGGAACCTTGCTGAAGCAGACTATAGGGGATTGTCAGGGATGAAATCGTGTGGCTTCCATAGAAAATCCAGCCAGAGGAGGGAAGAGACAGAGAGGCACCGGGAACACATTCCTTCATTGTTCCCTGCACCCTCCAAATCCTCTTCTAGGTTTTTGCTCTTGATTTGACTATCATGACGTATACATTCATATTTCAAATATTCTCCCAGTGAATTATGAACCCCAAATAACTGTGAGTCATGTCTGTAATGCTTGCCTTCTAAAGGACTTAAGCTGAGCTATATAGTTTATAGCTGATAAACTGGGAGTCAATCTTTCACTGCAATGATGTATTCACTGCACTAAGAACCATTTCCATTGTAAATTAATTCTTGAAATGTTGGACCATAAATGTCATCAGTATCATTACCCAATCTGCTCCCAGAAGCAGCGACTCTGTCAGTTTGCTGCAGGTGCTGGCTTCTAAAAGCAAGGTGCTCCAAACCAAACACATTAAACCATGACTCCATTCTTAAGGGCAACTCCTTTCAAAGGCCCCTTTATGTTATGCTTCTTGGCAGAGAGATTAATGGACGTCATTTCTAATATGCAACTGGCTTCAGGGTTTTTCTTTTCCTCTTTTAGAAGAAGGCATCTTTGAGTGCCTCTTAACAAATATATTTCCCAAATGTTCTTTCTTTAGAAAGCTATGCTAGTTCAGTCAGAATTCATCCTCTTTATGCCTCTGTTTGGAATATATGGATTTAAAATATAGCCAGTTGTCACGTCTTTATGGAGTTCTCAGTGCAGAGAACTTGCTAGGGATTATGTGGAGGGATGAAAGAATCAGACAATACATGGCTGCCCTTGAGGAGCTTAGGTTTTTTAGGGTGAGAAGCAATCCTATCTTGATGAATTAGGAACAAATAGTAAGTAACGCCAATTTCAGGTGTTAATTACTCAGGGTCCTCATCATACATTTTGCAGGGTTAACTAGGGAAAAGAACGTTCTTGGGAAAATGAGAGTAACATGAAAGCTTAAATCCTTGGCCTACATTTTGTTGATTAGTACATCTTTTGGAATATTAAATTGATTCCACAATTGTTATGCAGACAGAGAAGAATTTTTAAAGTAGTTTTCTTGTTTGTCTTTAGAAGATGTTCTCTCCTTTTTAAACTGTCCAGATTAACTCAGTGGAGTGTGCATAAAATCTAAAGCTCAGGATGCGTCAATCTGGCGAAAAACCCTAGATGCTGTAAAAAAAAAACTGTTCTTTTTTAAATCTATCTTCTGATTTTGTTTTCCAGGAAAGTAGTAAAGAAGTGTTCTGCTCCGTTAAGAAGTCGGTAGGGAAATGTTAAAAGCTATTCACCTGAAAGCAAAAATCTGATTGAATAATTCTAAATGGGTGTTCAAGCAGTTTAAGTAAGGAGTGGCAACTCTGACACCCTAGTTCCTGACGTGTATTCATGTGCCTACAGCCAGATGGGCTTGACGTGCACTGCCTTGTCTTAATCACAGGTGTTTACTGAGAATTTACCTGAAGACAGGCACGGCTATCACTCCTTTACATGCGTTATTGTATAGGTCATGGAACCAAGATGAGGAGAGATTAAGAAATTTACTCAAAAGTTAGACTAGCCTTCAATCCTAAAGTGTATGACAGAATCATTTCCTTTTTGCCTATAATTAGACTATTCACATTCAAAAGAAGACAGAGTAAACTTCTTTATATCTTATCTAAAGAATCTGTATTTTTGTCCTCCCTTCCACCTGTCCTAGCTCTCACTGCCTCCTCTTTCTCATCCCGTCAATTGTTAATTCTACAGTCAACATCAATACGTCGTCAGCGCCACTCTAATGGTGCCCATCATCAATCAGAACATGTAAAATAAGTGCAAGGGAAGAATTAGCTGTTCTGGGAACTATTCTTCTGACAGATCAAGACTATTTGAGTACTTTAAAAAAATATTTTATGAGCCCTTCCAGATGAACAAATTGTGATCCCTATTTTCAAGAGATTTAGAATCACACATGGAGGAAAGAAACAAACATTTTCGCCTTTGGGTTTCAACCTGACTCTGACAATCATCTTCAAGCACTAACCACTGAGCTCGCTGATGAATGACATTGTAGCAACGGGAAACTCACAAGACCCTTCGATCATTCTCCCGACCAAAAATACTTACTGAGATGATTTTTAAAAACTCAAATATAAATGCCGAGAAGGAATTGGATGTATATATGTATTCGAAGTTAAAAAAAAGGACGGGGATGGAAATAAAATTTTGAAATTTTAAATTAGCTGGATATTCACGGAAGTCATGAGCATATTACGAGTGTAGAATGATTAGGAATGATACTTGAATGCTGCCAATATTTAAGCATCAGGGAAAAGGAGAAGAATTGGTAAAGGAGGCTTGGAAAGAGCCGTCTGAGAAAATTAGGAAAGTGCTGTTTCCTAAAGATGACAAGCATAATACATGAGATTGCTGTTAAATGTTTGTCTTTTGTGGCAAGTAACAGCATCAGATGCTCTTGAGTTTATGGGAGAGTGAAGATGGGGTATTTGCCACCAAAGGTTGTGCTCCATAGTGCCTCTAGATAGATGGCATTCAGGGGCTGATCCCTTATAAAATGGATGACAGGTATGTAAGCAGCACAGGACTCGAAGAAAAAGAGTTGGACTTCTGGTTTCAACTGTGACATGCAAAAACCTTGGAAGTCACTCACCTGTTCTCAAAACAAGAAAAAAACAGAACAAACTGAAAATCAACAACTTTTCTTGGACTTATCAGAGAATTGAGGTTGCAGGACAAACTGCCACCCTGAAATCTGGAAAGACAGGTGAACACAGGGAAACAGAGCCAATATCAACTTACCTGGAGCAGAAGCGGCTGGAGTCATAAACTGGCAGGAATACTCACATGGTAACTTTGACAAATTGCTGGAAGGTGAATCTGTACTAACTTGAGAGTAAAACACTCCTGGGGGCCTCAGTCTTAGAGGGATCCCCATACTTTCAAGGGTTTTACCTCCAGAAACCCCACTGGGTTCTTATGGTAAAGGGCCAAGAAAAATCATCTCCTGTCTTTGGCTGAGGATGGGGAAACGTTACCTTTTTGAAATACATTCAGAGCATTCTCCATACAGAAGCCTACTCTTCAGTGAAAAATATGTTTCCAGAGCCTTATTTCACATAGGCTAAAAGGGCAATGACCGAATTCAACCTCTTCCAGCTTTCCGGTTCCACTTAAGTGGCGGGGGGGGGGCAGAAAAAATAAACAAAGGTCAGAAGGTGTTTGTGAAGGTCACAGCCCAAGGACAAGCCGACTGCAAGACCGAGGTTTAATCATAAGACTACAGAACGTTTCTCTTCTCCCACTCCTTACCACTATGTCTACAGAGCTCCAGTGTACTAACAGTGGATTACAACTGATGGGGCTGCAAGGCTCAGTCTCTACTTAAGAAGGGATTCTTAGGGAAATGCAAAAACAACAGAGGAGACAAAAATAAGGACACAAAGGAATTTGAAGCTCCTGGCATATAGATAAGTAAAACGAATAACAAAAATTATATAAGAGACAGAAGGGACAAATTGGGAATATTCTGTTATAATGTACCTTCACAACCCACGAATTGGAATTGTGTTATTTCAAAATACACTTAGGGGCTGCCCGGTGGCGCAGCGGTTTAGTTTGCGCTTGGCAGCCCGGGGTTCGCGGGTTCGGATCCCGGGCGCCCGCCGACGCACTGCCTGTCAGCCACGCCATGGCGGCGTCCCATATAAAGTGGAGGAAGATGGGCACGATGTTAGCCCAGGGCCAGTCTTCCTCAGCAAAAAGGGGAGGATTGGCAACAGATGTTAGCTCAGGGCTGGTCTTCCCCACAAAAAAAAAAAAAATACACTTAGATTAGTTGTAAATGTATATTGAAAATTCTAGGACAATGAATAAATTTTTTTAAAGTATAATTGATATGCATTTTTATAAAGTATAATTGATATGAGAAGAGAGAAAAAAGAATTAAAAATTAATATAAAGTCAGGTATAAAAGTAAACATTCATTTGGAATGAGAAAATGAATCACAATAAATTATACATTAAAAAGTAAAAAGCTGACAAATACCAAAAATATCACTAAATTCAGAAAAATAACACTATTTTTATCAATTAACTATCTGATACATCTTACAACACATTTTCGACATTTCTTTAGCTATATACCTTTTGATCCTCTCCTCATTTGTCAATGATTTTGTAATACCAATCTCTATAGATAAAATAGAAGACAACTCAATCTTTCTTCTATGATAGCTGATAGAATTCCTCATTAATTGATTGCAAGAGTGCATAAAACGTGTGACTTCACACACAGATGTACGCACTGGTTGTAGTATGGCTATAAGTGATATCTTTCAACATAGGGATTCTGACAAATTCTGTTATATTTATCAAAAAGAAAAACAATGTAGCATGTATTTTTAATTGTATGTACTGCATTTCTAAGTATAGCCCTTACAGGAGAGAACTTCTGTTTTGACTGGGCCTCAGTGAGAGCTGAATCCTTCCTGACAAGTTTGCTGGTCCAACGAGTAAAAGAATTTTCTACATGATATATTTCAAACTTTGTTTCTGCTCCACTGTCTGTATGCTTCCTCTACTGAGATGTGCTGGCATAGTTTACTATCTGTATGACATGACAGTTGAACCACTGATCCCTAACTTTCATATGATAGTGCCAGGTAAGATGGCACAATGAGAGCCGTTCCTGCATGGGGATAGCAAGCAATAATGGCGTAATCCCCCAATCCAAAATTAAGCATATCCCCAACTCAAATTCCTATCAGCTAGATCATGAAAATGTTGGTAGATACTCCAACACACCCAAAACGAGGAGGCAGTGTGATAGTGTAAACTTCAGAATAGAAAGAGACAGCAATTTTAATTAATTGCAGTTAAAATATCTTCCTTTTTGTGAACACATTGCGAGGGTACCTTCTAGAACCTTCAAAGGAACTTGTGCAAGGGAGAGGCTCTGAAGTCTCAGCTTGGTTGTCCTCATTGTAAATCCACCTCTGAGGTGAACATTGTCCACTGATATCAATACCTTGAAGTTCTTGTTTGATTTCTCCCTCTCCTCTTTATCTCAAAATTCCAGTCTATTGCCATGTCCCCCAATTCCTTCTCTGAATTTTTTCTTGCAGAGAATAATTTCTATGTCTACAGGGTCTATTGTTTAGACCCATTTATCATCTCTGCCTCCTTACTGCAGCAACCTAATTTCCTGGCATCTGGTATTCTCCTAATCCTAACTATCTTTTATTTTTAAGCTGAGCTAACCGAATAGTCTGGAAAATCTTTAGAGGTCAGAAACAAAATAAGAGCACAAATCCACAGAATTCATAGGTGAACAAAGAGCGTTTGCTGGTCATTATAGTCTTACATAGAAGAGAGAGGCCTTTGGCCTGGGGGAGGTAGGAAGTTGGAACAGAGATGCTCGCTACTACACTGCAATCCATCTAGGTTTCAAATACAAAATGACAGTTTATAAAAACCCATATGTTAGAAGATTTCAAAACTATAATTTTAAGTAATTCAGGGAGCAAAGCAAAGATTTAAACAGATATCAGAAAATCTTAGAATTGAATGTTTAGTACTACAGTAAAATTTGTGTGATGCAGACAAACTGACAAAAAGCATTTTAGAAAAGTACACTCAGATTTAATTAGCTATTCATCTAAACTGAGAAATTATAAAAAGAATAGAATAACCCAAAACTTAAAAATTATAATTTAGTACAAATATTAATAAAATAAGAAAAAAAAGACAGAATAGGAGGAATAAAGATGAATCCTTATTATTCAAGATAAAATGGGAGAAGTCTCAAATAAACATTTTTTATTTGTTTGTTTTTCAGTTATCAGTTTATTTGTTTTTTAGTTACCTGTTTTCCAGAAAAGGCTGACAGAGTTTCAGACACCATTGTGATTTTAAAAATAAGAGATTACTATGTAGAAAATATCCCAGCAAATGTGAAATCATGGATGACACAGATAATTTCCAAGAAAAATATAACTTTTCAAAACAGACAAAGAAATAGAAAAAATTGAATAGTCTTACATCTTTAACAACATTAAGTCCACAGTTACAAATCTCTCAATAAAGAAAGCACCATGTCCAGATGGTTTTAACAGCAAATTCCACCAAACCTTCAGTATTATATATTCTTTTATTTTGTAGCAAAAGATTGAACATTCAACTAATTTTATAAAATTGCTAGATAAGAGCAGTGCAAAAGAGGAAAAACTTACAAGCCATTTTCGTTTATGAACATAGAAACAAAAACCCTAAACAAATATTAGCAAATTAAATCCAAGCTGGGTGTATCCCACACATGCAACATTATTTTATATTTAGAAAAATCTATTTATAATTCAACGTATTGGAGATTAAAGGAGAAAACAATCAAATGATCATTTCAAGAAATGCAGAAAGTATTTTGTATAACAGGAGTCCATTCGTGGTTTAAAAAAAAGTCAGCAAAGCAGGAATAGAAAGCACCTTCCTGACCCTGAAAAAGTTATCCACAAAATACTCGAGAACAAACATGATTCTTAACAGTAAAACATTTGAAGTATTTCCTTCCATATTAAAAAAAGAAGCTTGTGTGTCATCACTGTTTTTATTAATAGCTATACCATAGAAACAAAGCAAAGAAACAAGGTAAGGAAAAGAAATGATATAAAAATGAGAAAGTAGGAAACAAAATTGTCTTTATTTGCACAGGTATGATTGTCTGCATACAAAACTTAAATATTATACAAATTACTAGAGCTAATAAGAGTTCAGGCAGCTTACTAAATGTAGATGAATATCTGAAGATTCCTGACCTCTTGGGAGAAATTTATAAAACTTTATTGAAAGACATTCATAAACATCTGAATAAAAACAAAGGTATGTCATATTCATAAATAGGGGAATGTGGTGTTTTAATGATGTCAATTTTCATCAAACCTAATCTCTAAATTCAGTACAATTTCATTAGGGAATATGAAGAGCTAATCTAACATTTCATGGAATAACCAGAATACAACTGAAGAAGCAAAAGGTGGGGTTACTTGCTCCACAAGATATTAAGATTTACTGTAAAAGTTATAGTAATTAGTTTGATACTATTTCAGGGACAAATAGATCAGTGGGACAGAGGAAAAGAATAGAGATCCCCCAAATAAATAGACCCACCCATATGTGGACACTTTTTCTATTACATTAATGGCATTTGAAATTCAGGGGTGAAAGTATAGCTCTTCAATAAATTATGTCTGGACATTTTATTATCCTAAGAAAAAAAAGAAAGGGGGGTGGGCAGGAGAAAGATTGAGAGAGGGAGAGAGAGGCAGAAAGAAGGAAAGAATGAATGAAGGAATGAAGGAAGGAAGACAGGCTTCTATGTAGACTATAAATATGAAAAACAAAAGTTTTAGAAGAAAATATAGAAGAATATCTTTGTGATGTACATATACATAATATATATCTAATATATACAATATATGTGTATGTATATATATTTATATATGTATATTAAAACCTTCCAAATTAATAATGAAAAAGACAAACAATTGAAAATGGACAAAATATATAACCCAAAAAAATCATAAAAGAGGAAATTGGAAACTTGAATGATCAATAAACATGTAGAAATTTGCTCAACTTCATTTGTAATCAAGGAAATACAAATTAAAATGACAATTGGCTCTCATTTTATGCATTTCAGTTTGGCAAAAACTTAAAAGTCTGACAATCCCAGGTGTTGGTAAGAATGTGGACTAATGGGAGCTCTTACATGCTGCTGGTGGAAGTGTAAATTGGAACAACCACTTGACAGAATTATTTGTCCCTAACTAGTAATTTTGATCATGCACATAGCCTATGAAAAAATAATTTCATCCCTAAATATACAAAGCCTAGGGTATAGCTCTTCAGACTGAGTTACCTAAATAGATCAAAGTATACAAAGACTTTTCAAGGCATATGAGAAGATAATTTCAAAGGAATAGATTTTCAGATCTTCAGTTTCCATATTTGCACTTAGAATTGGTGTGCATGAGAACTCACCTCGACAAGCTTCGTATGTGTTCTTCTCCATCTCCCCTCTTGCAGTAATCTTTCTCTCATTTTACAAGTCAAGGCATCCTCTCATCCATCCTGAATTTTACTATGGTACATTGACCCCAGATGTAAAAATCACCCCAGGTGCCAAACAATGGAAAAGCTTAAAATATTGGTGTATAAATTAGGAAAGTAAATGACTGTAATGACTAACATAGCCTTGTGATATCAGGTGGTTTCTAATCATTTGCTTTCCCTTCATTTAATGGAGGACCTAACAAGGTATTTGCTAATAGGTCATTAAAAATAACCTATTATGATCTATTATTATAGATCCCCATGTGATTTTGACATACAACTCAGAAAGAATTCAATGAATTGAATGAATTAGTCATTAGTCATCTTCTTCCATTCATACTTATGTGAATAAAATTTCTTAATGCTTATTTTCATGAAAAAAAAGAATTGATCTGAACCCTGTCTTACTCTGGTGATAAGTAAGAGCCATTTTTGGATACATGAATTGTCTAGGAGTCCCTCCCCTCTCTCAAAAAAACCCCTATGTATTTCATTAGGAGATATTTACAATATGATTTTACTTTTCATGTTTCAGAATTATCAAAATGTGTAACACATTAGTTATTTTGATCAACCATGCACTACTACTAACTGTACAATCATAATTCAAAGAAATATTTTAACACTCGGGATCTTATAGTCAGAAGAAGTTTCATTTTTTAAATTTAAATTTCATATGTACTTTTCTTGTAGGAAATTATAATAATGAGATCAATAAAAGTCATTGAGTCATAAAAATTATATTACATTAAGATTATATGGGCAAAATGTTTGGAAATGAATGTTTGCAAGAAAAAGGGATATGTTTTAAAGTTAATAATGTATTTTAAGTGGAATCAAAATATGAAGTAGAATGCAAAATAGTAGACTATATTATGTGTAGTAAAGAGTAAGTAACATTAAAAATGTTGTTTCTGTTATATACATGTGTTGGTATGTATGTGTATACTGAATTATGACGTAAAAATATTTTTTGTTTGAGCAGCAGCAAAAATCACACTGGCCCAGGTGATTCTGATGCAGCAATTCACACACACAGAAATGACGACCTAGGAGCATTAAGAGAGAAGGAGAAAAGATTCAAGACTTTGGCTTACCAAACAGGCATTTTAATGTATATGTTTGTATAAAGTTATTTAAGATCTCAAAATACATAATAGGCAATCAGACCTGAACTGTTGGGAATTAGTAGCAAAGAATACAGTTTTTAGGAGGCTGTAGAATGGAGACCACACTCAGTAGCCAGAAGAATCCTGAGCTTTGGAAACAAATCCCAAGAAAGCAACACAAAAATCCCACAGTCTTACGACAGGTTGATCAGAAGAGAAAACCTACTAAAGCAATCAGATTTGGCCTGTACAAAAGCATAGACACGTGGTGGGGGCTAAGTTTGGGGAGACTCATGCTATCAACAACCAATGAAGATCTCTCCCTTCATGTCTTAATTAGGAGGTCGACATCCTTAGATGCAGATTTATGTGCAAGTAGCTTATAATGTGTGCCCAGAAAAATCTGGTAAGAGAGGAGCAAATCAGAACAGGGATGTGGAAGAAGCCAAGAAATGATGTTATTTCAGACAAAGCTCCAGCATCAATCTGATCCCATGGGGATCTCTGGAGTGTAAACTCTATCTCAGAATTTGTCCTTACTGGAGGCAAAGGAACTGCACTTGTAATATTTGAGTATCAAGTTGGTCATTGGTTAAGGGACCCGCTGGTGATCTCCCAGGAACTTCCTGCTCTCTGCACTTGCAGGCATAGTGCCTGTAGCCAAGGTCAGCCTTATGTGTAGAAACAAGGTACAGAGAACCTCAGGATGGGCACACAGAGAAGATCAAAGGGATCTGAGGGGACCTGGGCAGAGCAACAATGGTGTCCAAACACTTTCCTATAGTTTTCTCTCAGTAGGAGACAATGCTGTAGAAAGAGCTAGTTAGGCTCTTTCAGAAGGGTAAAGTGGGAATAAACAGGAAGGTTCTCAGGGGCTTCAGCACATTTAAAAATAAAATCAATCCTCGCACAAAATAATTTTTAAAAACATAAGAACTGGAACTGGAGCTAAAGTGTTTTGGGATACATTATTCCAGTTTTCTTCCTTTTCTTTACTGTTAAGGGAATGAAATAACTTTGGCATGCCAAACACATTGCATAAATATGATTTAATTAAAATGTGCTTTATAAGCTTTAGGAAGGTACAATTTGACATAATTCAGAGGGCAAGGGGAGGATATGGGGGAGAATATATTTCTGGAGTTGAGCCTGGGCCCATGCTGTGATGATTCTGCCAGTGTGTGGACTGTATCTCTAGCTATTGGAAAGAAGACATCCAGGAAAAGGGTGGAAGTACAAATGTGGGGTTTTTCTTCAGGTTATTGAGGACCTATTTTGTGTGTGTGTGTGTGAGGAAGACCAGCCCTGAGCTAACATCTGTTCCCAATCCTTCTCTTTTTTGCTGAGGAAGACTGGCCCTGGGCTAACATTCATGCCCATCTTCCTCTACTTCATATGGGACACTGCCACAGCATGGCTGACAAGCACAAGCAGTGCATCCAATGGTGCCAGGGATCTGAACCCGCGAACCCTGGGCTGCCAAAGCGTGAACTATACCGCTGAGCCACCAGGCTGGCCCCTATTGAGGAGCTATTTAACATATCCAACAATCTATCACCTCACATAGTTACCATTTTCTTTCTTTCTTTTTTTTTTTTTTTTTTGCGTGTGTGTGAATGATGAGAAAGTACATCTTAGTAGATTTCAAGTATACAAATGTTTCTTGCCTGCTGTCAGCCCCAGATGAGAGAAAACACAAGTCTGGAATATAAGGCTTTAAAAGGATGCAGATATAAAAATGAAATACCAATAGAGGTTTTATGATTCAATAAAGAGGAAGATGAGAGTAATAGTATATATTAAACAGCAGTTTGATTGAAAAGTTTTGAAACTCATTTTCTTTGGAATGACCAATTATAATTTTAAGATGATAAAAGTTGCCCCTTCCAATCATATGTCAGCTAGAAATGCTTTGGTCTGAGAGTGACAGAAAACTCAACCTATAATGGTTAAATAAATAAAATAGCATAGTGGTTAAAGAATAGGTTCTAGACAGAGATTTTGTAGATTCAAATCTTAGGTAGTAAACTTAAGCAAATTATCTAATTTCTTTGTGCTTCAGCATCCTCATCTAAAAAATTGGGATAAAATAGTATTTATTTTATGTTTAATTGTGACAATCAAAGTTAATATATGTAAAGTACCTGAAATATACATGTACATAAAAGAGTATCTGAAATATAGCAAGTAATAAATAAATAACTTAAAATTTGTTTCAAGGTTACACAAGTAACATATAAAGATGGTTTTATTGTCATGGATTTTTATTAATCCCTAGAATAAGTTACCAAAGGTGGTAGAAGCTATGTTTCTCTCCTCCAACAACCCAGGCTTTATCTGTAGGAGAGGGATAATTAATTCTGTGCCTATTCATTTTTTATGCAGGTGGAACACCACCTATTTTTCTTTGTACTTTGCACCTTGCTTAAAACAAAATTCAGACATCTTTCCATATAAGCACATGTAGATTTCTTTATGCTTTTTATTTTTTAAAATTATTTATTTTTGTGTGTGTGTGAGGAAGACTAGCCCTTAGCTAACATCCACTGCCAATCCTCCTCTTTTTTGCTGAGGAAGACTAGCCCTGGGCTAACATCCGTGCCCATCTTCCTCTACTTTATACGTGGGACGCCACGACAGCATGTCTTGACAAGCGGTGTGTTTGTTTGTGCCCGGGATCTGAAACTGTGAAACCTGGGGCCGCCAAAGTGGAGCACACAAACTTAACCGCTCGTCCCCTCCTTATGCTTTTTAAAATCAATATACTATTCCATTATATGACTATACCATCATTTATTTTACACTTTCCATACTGATGAACATATAGGCTGTTTACAAACACCACCATAATGAATATCCTTCTATATGTATCTTTGGATATTTATATGAATATATTTGGAAGGTAAAATTAAAAGATAAAGCATTTATGTGTCCCTACATAAGAGGGGTTCAGGAAGATGAGAAAAATGATAGAATATGTTATCCCACATGATTTAGAACACTGTAGTTAAATCTAGCTAAATGTGTTTTAAAAACTAGGACTGAATATTTTAAATTCTATTTGACTGATCCTATAAGAGAAATCCACTGTCCACAAGTTCCACTTGTGTATATAGAGCTTCTAATCAGCTTTTTAGAGCTGAGCTTTTAAGTTTGAGCAGACAACCAAGAATCAGCAGATGTACAATGAAAGAAGCCAAAACAAATAGAAAATAAAATTTTGGAGGAAACAGAGACTACACAGAGAGAAAAAAACCTTCAAAAATTTATAAAACTATCCCCAGAGAGATTCATTCAACAAATATCTGAAGGCCTACTATGTGCCAGACACTAGGGATTCAGTAGTAAGCAGAACAGACAAAAATCTCAGGCCTTGTGATGCTTAGAAATTATTGTATCATGAAATAAGCAATAATTCTACAAAAAAGGAATATTTGAAGAACAAAAAAGAGCTCATGGAAATTAAAAATATAAAAACTAAATATTCAAGAGAAGCATTGAACAACAAAGTTCACAATATCTCCCAGAAAATAGAAAAGAGAGAGCAAACAGCAGAGAAAAGATTAGACATTGTATTTTACCAGATGAAGTGGTTTAACATCCAAATAATATGCGTTCTAAAAAAAGAGAACAAAGAAAGCACTGGAAAGGAAAAGTTCAAAAAAATTCCCCAGAAATAAAGAACAGGATTTGTCAGACTGAATGAGTCCACTGAATACCCAGCACAAGGGATGAATACTGACCCAAACCAAATAATATAAGTATACAATTTCAGAAGATTGAGGACAAAGAGAAGATTCTAAAACCTTCCAGAGAGAAGAGCACAGAATAAGCACATAGCTTGCATAGAAGCTTGTAGAATAAGCACATTTTTCATAGACAAGCAAGACTTTAAAAATTTACCTTCTTTGGGAAAGTTACTGGAGGATGTTTTTCACTAGTAAGAGGGGATTTACAAATAACAAGTGAGACATAAGATCCATGAAACAGGAAAGCAAACACAGGAATGAGCAAAAGGGAGATTTCAACGGACAGTTGTTCAGCTGGACAATCAGATTGGAGCAAGAAAGAATTCTCCACGAGAAACATTTTCAGAAAGAGAAAGCTGAGGAACACCCTCTGTTTTTAAATGTATCAAGAAGAGATTAACAAACATGGGAGAGAATTAGGGGATGAATTAATATAAATGTACAAAAGCTCACACAACAAACAAAGAAAACAAAACAAAAATTAATCTATGGAAAACAAAAACTTGTGCAGGAAGGGAAGAACAACCATATGCTGTCTGGCCCCTCTGTGGGTAGCATTTGCAGAACCCTAAGACCAAAGACCAGGAGTAATCTGGAGTAGGGATAACATCATAGACTGGTCAGCGGATTTTGATTTAGATGCTTGAGGTCAGTTCTCAACTGATTTTGATCACAAAATCTCAAAGGTCTATTAGTTAATTGGGTGGACTGAAAAAATATGTATGCCACAATATTTTGCTGCATATCAACCACGAGCTGACCTTGTGGCTTGCTTTGACAAATAAAATGTGGTGTAAGTGATGTTATACAGGTTCTTGAGCCTAGGACTCAAGAAGATTGTAGATGTCACCTTCGCCCACTTGGAGCCCTGACACCAACATGCTGTGAAGGAGCTCAGCCAAGCTTTCTTGAGGATAAAGAACACATACAGAGAAAGTCTCTGCCTTTCCAGTTGCCCCTACTGAGCACAACCCTCAACCAACATACCAACTGAACGCAGCCACACGAGAAAGCTCTAGTGAGACCAGCAGGAGAGCCACCCAGCCACCTCACAAAGTCATGAAAAGTAATCAACTGTTCTTGTTTTAAGCTACTAAATTTGGGGGCACGTTGTTATGCTGCAATAGATAACTGGTACACTATATAGCTAGTTTTTCCCACTTCCCTCCCCAGCCCAAGTTTATCAGTCTTACCATGAGTATTACCAGCTGCAGCTTCCCTAAGACACTAAGTATTTCCCTCATTAGAACTTTTTTTTAAAACTTGTTTGGTTTTATATCACCTTCTAATATATACTTAGTCTCTACTATGGATCAGGCTTTTCTTTTGCATAAGATCTGGCCTCTGATTTCATTTCCGGTCATTATCCCCTCCCATGGTTTGTGACCTAATTGCAATCCTCCAATTGTAACATTTATCTCATGCCTCTTTGTCTTGAAGACAAGGTTCTCTCTCTGTGGAATAATCTTCCTTCCTAATCAGCCTGGCAAATGCTTACCTAGACACATGGTAATACTGCTATTTCCTTGCAAAGCTTAAAATTTGCAATGAGGGATCTCCAGCGACCAGATTTTATTTGTTTTTACCGAGCATATTCAAAACTTCTTTATTTTCATCTCCCGCTGAATCTGGGCTTCTGACGCTGTGGTTCTGCACTAACTGATAAAGCCTCCATTTTCTCCTGGGCATAAGCTTATTAGCCGCTCTCATTGCTTTTTGTTGTATTATTTTGGGGGCTTGTGAGGCCGGTATGCTCCAGCAGGTTTTCACCTGGTCTCCACATATGTTCGGTGCTGCATCACCTCCAGCAGATTCCTGAACTGACGCTGCTGTCAATGTTTTGAAGCTTGTGTCCCAGTGTCCAGTAAAGATCAATACCTCTGTATGTGCTCCCCAAGACATTGTCTTCTTGAAGCTTTTGATTGTTCCAGATCTTTCTCGTGTATATTTTTTACAGAGCTGTTATATTCTCCTTTTATGTACCTTTGGTACTCTCCTACTCCTTTTAGAAAAGTTCAGTTCAGCTTTAACAGTTTACCTGATTCTTAATTCCTCTTTTTCATAGTTTAGACAGGTAGAAATAGCACTGTTTACTGCATTTGAATGTCTTGTTCTTTCTTTTCCTTTCTTTGTTTTCTGGCTCAGACTTTATTTTTCTTGCATATTCCTCTAAAATTTGTCTTATTAATGTCTGCCATAGACTGAAATATGAAGTTCATGGGCCTGCTGAAAGCTTCCACTATTCAAACAAATTGTGCCCACCTTTATTTCCCCCAAGTCAGATGGTCTCACCCAGGAGATGTTCTTCCATTGGACAAACATTCAGATCAGGTATGGACTCTACCAGTGTTCTGCCCAGCTTCCTTTGGTGTGTCTCATCTTGTCTGGGCCTTCCCTTGGATTCATAATGTCAAAACTTTCTGGAGCACATTCCTTCTAGGCCTAGGCAATATGTGCAAACCTGTTGACAATAACGGTCGCCTTGAAAGTTCACCAAGTCATTCCTGAGTTTCTCTATCGATCTTCCTAGTTTTTCTTTTTCAATAGGTCCAAATTTTCTGCATTAGAGCTGTTTGATATAGTTGTCCTAAAACTGTCCTATTCAGGGGGCTTTCCGAAGTGTGCTCACTTTGTGCAGCTGTACTTGAACTAACTGCGTGGTTCAAGGTCAGTGATTTCCTGAAGCCTGCTCTTTGTGGGGCATTTTAACCTGCTTCTCTTCCTCTGTTAGAAGTTATTGGACCCTAGTTACTCTTTGTGAATAACTGAAATAATTCCTCTAATTCATATATTCTCTTTAAAAGAAATGTGGTCTGGAAGCATTTCCTTGATTTTCTTTATATTTGTTAATTGTGGCCCTGAAGATCTAATGTCATTTTTCCCTTCATATCTGTCTAGAATATCTTCTATGACCTTAAAATTAAAGAATGTTTTCTCTATCTCAAGTTTAATTATCTGCCTTCCTTTATTTTTTATTCTTCTCTTATTCCTTTCTGAGTATATGGCTAAAACCTATGTTTTGATTTCTTGGGAAATCAAAGTTTCTTGATTTCTTGGGGGCTGTGATTCCAAGAAACATATTGTTTCAGGTATAGATCTCTTTAATCATTTTCATAGCCTCTAGTTTTGCAGAAGTTTCTCTAGGTTGTTTCTCTGCCTCCAACCAAGAATAAGGAATATCCTCTTTATGGCAAGGGACTACAAAATATTATTTTTTTCATAATTACTAAAATGACCACCCCAAAATGAATAAAATCACAGTTTGGGCCTCTGAAATTTAAAGCATGGTCCGAACTCGTGTGATGAACAAAGTCGTAGCCATTTTGAGACCATGTGGCGATGGTAGTGAAGGGTGTCCATGTGCAAACATGCGGACAAGGCACGTGAATCAAAGATGTTAGCTGTTCCTTTGCCAAGAATGCAGCTTAAGACAGCAAAAAGAAGGATGGAATTTCAGGCAGCTGATCTAGCAGGGTCTGATTAGGCCTGGCACTAATAATTTAAAATTTGAAATTCACTAGTGGAATCCACTTGGAACTCAACAGCCTGTGCTCTTCAAAGTCCCAACCTGAAAGCCTGGCTGAAAAACACAGCGTAAACAGCAAATATTTCTGTCCCTTTCAATGTTCAAATTTTTCTGTCTCTTGTGAAGTGCTGAGTCAGGATGTAGTTTACAGTCAGGCTACAGCCACTTACATTCTAGAGCCCAAGCAGCAGACATCTGTCAAGGCCATTATGGCCCATTTTTGCTGAGATACAGTCAATTGCCTGAGGATAAAGACACCCTAAGCTGTGATGACCTGTCAAGGTCAAAATAACCATGGAGCTTGCACTTACAAAATCCCAAGTCCTACAGCCACTCACCTAAATCATGCCAGTTTAAAGTCAACTACACAACCTTAAAAACATACTATGTAGTACAATTTTGATTATCATCTAGGTTTAAAAAAAATGAACACTTGGGTAGGTAAACCACCAGCAAAACTTCAAGCTCCAGTTAACATAGTACCTAAGAGCTGACCATACTATATTCTCTAGAGGCAAACAGATCCCAAAGGGAATCCAGAAGGTGCCTGGCCATGCTTAGTTCCTTCCCGCAAAGTCTCCAAACTAAGTCACTCCTCCTTCATAAAAGGCCCAGAATTTTGTTCTAGGGCAGTTGCTATACCACTAGTTCTCAACTGGAGACAACTTTGCCCCAGTGGCAACGTCTGGAGAAATTTTTGGTTGTCAAATTTGGAGAGGTGTTACTGGCATCTAGTGGGCAAAAGCCAGGGATGCTGCTAAATGTCCTACAATGCACAGGACGGCCCCCACAACGAAGAATTATTGGGCTCAAAATGTGAGTAGAGCAAGGCTGAGAAAGATTGCTCCATATAAAAATATAAAAGTTGGGAAATAATATTTTTCCCTAACACCTAGATTCGCCATCTCACCAAAATTACACACTAGGGAGGTAGACATGATACTCCATGGGAGAGCAGAGTGCTGGTAGGAAGGGAAAGATACTAGAGGATAAAATGACAAATATTCTTTTCAAAACTATGTGTCTATGTATGTGTGCATGTATTTGGAATTGTTAAGAGTAACTGTCTACATGGCAGTATTTTAGGTGATTTTCATTTTAATGTTTCCTTTTTTATTTATATTTTAATTTTTCTACAATGGTTAACTAATATTTCTATAGTGATACATTTTAAGGAGGAAATCAATTCCTTTGTTTGAGACATGCAGCCTGAGGCCATGTTGGAGGAAAGAGGATATATCCTGTGACATGATTCTGAGCTTCCCAAAGACACCAGGAAGCCTGTGTCCCACGGTTGCAATATTGCAAAAAAGTGCTCTTCAGATTCTGACAGTCCTGCTGGGAATAAAGAAGAACTTATTACAATTATTGTTATTTATCTTTCAAGTGGCAACAGAATTCTCACTGCTCTGCAGAATATAAAGGAACATATGACTCGTCAATTTCTTCATCGCGAGTTCCCTGGAGCCTGTATTCTCCCCTTTTGTGTTGAATAACAGGGAAGACAGAGTTGCGTGAATCTCACCATATCATTAACTCTAAATCACATCTGAAATGGGAGCTCTGCAAGGAGGATTTAGATAACGGCACATCAAAGAAACAAATGCAATCTAAAAATATTTGGTTTAAAATCTCATTCACAATGTGCCAAGTATTATTTTCCTTGACATGCTGTCTTGCCTGCCTTCGCAAAACTATAATTAGAATAATTTCCCACTCATATTCAATGGGGAAGAGGGTGGAGATTTCGTGACCCAGCCGGCAAATTTATAGAAATTGAGAAAGTCCAGTTCAAAGAACTCTAAAATCATAAAATTCTAGAGTGAAAAGAAAGTTATAATCATCCACATTAACTTCCTTACTTTTAGAAACACAGAAACTGAGACTCTCAAACGGAGGTATGTATATTTTGTTGAAGATCACATAGTCCTAACTCCTGCACCAGTCCTTTCTCTACTCTGTGATACTTCCTCATCTACTGCATTATCCTTTCATCAAATATTCATTGAACATCCATTATAGGCCCTTTGCTAATCCAAAAATGAAGCACAGAACTCTTATAGAGTTAACAGTTGATTAAGATTAAGGGCTTGTATATTAATAATTATAAGAACAGACATTCAGTGATACAGGCACGAAAAGAGAAAATCAGAGAAATGAAACTCGAACCCCTATAGAAACTGGACAGGTCATGTAAACAAGTGAAAGAGGCTGTGTGTGATTAAAGGGATTAGTGAGGATTGAGGTAAACAGAGAAACCAGAGAATTCACACTGTCAGCTCTGGCTAATTATCACCAAGAAGGAATGTAGACCCATTTTTTTCCAAGAGAAACTAAGACTCAATTTTTATGCAAAATAGTCACATTTTTTAATGGTGTCAACTAAATAAAATTGTTTTAAAGTTCCTAATTTTGTATGTGCATTGTGGGGGAAGGGAGTAATAAGGAAAAGAGAGAAAAGGGATAGACTGGAAAGATGATGAAATGTTTTGGGAATGAGATGTCCATCAAGGTAGAATGCTAAGTATTAGGTAAGTTTGCAACTGACCTTGTCCCAGCAATTTCTCTCCTTGGGATCCTGTTATGTTTCATACTGATTTTCTTGGTTTTGCTTTAGAGTAAGGTAATTATTGAACTATCTGTTTTGTGTGTCTTTTCATTATCTCAATAATACCTGGCACATTTTCTGACTCTAACAGGTTTCATATGTACTCTGGGTATCGTTTGCATTTTTCTTACGAATTGAGATGCAAAACATCTTTGCAGCTTTTCTACTATCCCTTTGAACCTTAGATGGGCAGTGAATCTCTTTTGTGACAAGTTCACATTGAAACTACAAAACAGATGGGAGTTGGCTAGAAACAATAAAGACCAGAGAGAAGCCAGCCATGAATTACGATTATCAAGAAATCCTCCGATCTTTTTCTGTATTAACTTGGATGGAATATACTGGAAAAATCAGACTACTGGAAGAATAATGGAGTTCACTGTTTTTGCCAAAGAGTAGTGAAAGCATTTTGATAGATTTTAAGCACCAGCTTTCCTTCTCCTAAGCTGGAGGTGGGTGATGATTTCCTCTCAGACATGGAGTGGTGAGGGTACAGGATGGGGAAAAGGTTGGTAGTCAGGTCCTTGTACCACCCACAACAGGAATTGCTGCATCACTAAAACATGAAATGTTGTGCAGTATGGCACTGCATAAAGACATAGATTCAGTCCTTTATGGCACTTAAAATACAATATGTGTAAGAATGAAGCTATTTCAGCCATGTATCAGTGTAACAGGAGAGAGAAATTGTATTGCTCTTAAATCAAGGTAAGTAAGGAAAGCGCAGAGTAATTCATTTTGGATGATTTTCCAGTTTCCATAATTATTCTGTTTGTCAATGGAGAAACGACACAACTACTAGGATAACATTTACTGAGTACTTACTAGATGTAAGGCATCATCTCCTTACCGTGATTTGTCAGATGAATAATGCAGTTCTCAATATATGCCATGCTTTATTTTAGCCTCTCAGCCTTGGAAATGCTATTTCTTCTTTCTGAAATGCAATTCTCTTCTATTCATTCTTCAGATCTCAGCTTAACTGATCTTTTCTCTAGGAAGTCTTTCCAGCTCCTGTGAGGCTGGATTAAGTGCTCTTCCCTATGCACTCTCCTCAAAGCCTGTGCACATCTCTATCATAGCCCTGGATTTCCTGTGTCCCCCTCTAGACTGTAGAGGAGAGAAGACAGAGTTTTATTCAACCTTATAGCCTCAATGTCTCTCATAATGTTTAGTATACTGCACACACTCAATGAGTGTTTGTTGCATTAATGAAAAATGATTGAGTGCACAAGCAAATGAATGGATGGATAAATGAAATATACTCCGGAATAGAGTACAAAGGGAGTGATTTACTTTGCCTCAAGGAATCAGGAAGGACTTTACAGAGAAGAGAGAAATATTTGTTGGGACTTTAAACATTCTTTAATTCATATAGTAAAGATTTCTTGGGGGTCCACTCAGATCCACATGCTTTTCTAGTTAGTAGGAATACAGGTCAGAACAAAGCTGTCAAGGTGTATGCCCTCAGAGTTTATAGAGTAGGGCAAGAAAGATTATGAGCAACAAAGAAATAAAGAAATGAACAAAGAACATTTTAGGTGTGATTGCTATGATGAAAGTAAAGCAGTATTATATGAAAGGGTGTGAATAAGGGCAAAAGTTAGTATAACTTTTTCAGAGCTTTGCTTAACCAAAACTCTTTGTAGTTTTACTAACTGATTCTGTTCAATTTTTAAGCTTCCTGCTCATGCGAGGTGTCAAAGCTGTCTTCTGGAAGGCATGATTTCTTTAGTTGGGCAAGATTTTCAGTTCTTTGCTGCTCCTTCCTCTCTCCATTCCCAACTTCCTGCCTTTTTCTACTACACACTCAATAAGACCCTTTCCTTCTGCTTATTTAAGCCTAAAATCAAACTCCAAATCTCTTATCAAACAACCTCTACCCTTTTTTGGCTAAGGAGAATACTCTAAGGAGAATCTAGGAAATAAAGAAGAAAGTGGTGTGTTTTGTTTGGATTGAAAGTGAAAGAATGGGTTGTGGGAGTGGGTGGTCAGCAGGCACTGAGGCAAAAATATCTTTCCCCTAGATGGGAAAGACAATACTGTGAAACTGCCTTGTCTTTGGGTTTTCCACATGTAATAAATAAATCTGTGGCTAGCATGAGATGAATGGCAGTCCAAAATTCTGCAAACCTATTTAAGTAATAATCAAGGAATATAGATGCTGGTCAACTCAGAATATATATTGCAATTTAAAAATATCTACTGGAAGCATTAAAGTGTCAACAGAGCTGTCAAAATTCTCTTTGACTGAATGTAAGCATATTCAATTCAGGCATTTCATGACTCGTACCCATAGGCATTGTGGCTATGTTCTATAAAAATACCAAAATTCATTTTTCAAACTGTGGATGCTTAATGAGTCAAATTCCACTCACATTTATTGCTCAGTAAGCTGTGCTCTTCCAATAGTAATGCATAAGTTTTAGATATTCAGACTAATAACAAGTCGTATCTGTTGTCTGAAACATCACTGAGCATGAATTATAATATCCATTATTCCAGCTTCTGCATCACTAAGGCAAAAAATCCAGTTTCATGGTAAATTTAAGATGCCTGTATTATATGCAGAGCTTCTCAATATAACTTGCTGCTTCCAACTTGGATTTTTTAAATGAACAAATAAGCACTTTAAGAAAGCTGCCCTGCTCCACTAGAACCCAATGACATGTACTTTCTATTTATTGATTGACTCAAGAAATATTAATGAAAACCTACTATGTAACATGACATTGTGCTAATTACACACATTGTGCTAAATTACAAATGATACAATGGTTATAAAGGAAAGACATAAGAGCAAGTGATAGGGAGGACCCCGATATAATCTGGAGAGTCAGGGCAGACTCCCCTGAGGAAGAAATAAATGATGTGAGATTTAAGGGAGTTGAGTGGGTGAATGGCGGGTAGCTGGGAGAGGGATTGGGGAAGAGAGTTTCAAGCAGAGGGGACTGCATACAAAGTCCCTGCACTAAACAGAGGTTCAATTGAAAGGGCCAATGTGGATGAAGAGCACTGTTCTGAGATGAAAGTGGAGAGGTGGGTTGAGGCCAGATCTTGTAGGATCCAGGTGGCCACTTTAGATATTTTGGTCTTTATTTTAAGAACAACAGGAAGCCCTTGAAGAATTTGAAGCAGAAGAATGATGGTATATTCAGGTATGTATCATGTTTGAAATAAATTTTTAAGTATGCCTCATCCTGTATTTTAATAAAAATGAATAAAATCCTGTTTTGCTGTGCTTAAAGGTAGTAAACAAGCTTTCCCACTGAAAGTGTTCCCTTGCTTGTAAGCATGTTTTTCTCAATAGCTGTTAAAGTTATAAACATATTTACTCCATTTTGGATAAGTATACAGCACCTCCCTCAAAGGAGATAAGCACCTGCTGTGCCTCAAAGATGTAAATATATTTTGAAAAGTAAAGAAAATTCTAGAATATATTCATAAGGAGTGACATGACTTGTAAAAAATATAATCAATGATGTAATGGCTTATGTAACTTTGGGTCTAACCAATCAAAATGAGGTGATATCATTGTAAACCAATAGAATGTGAGGCACTTCCAGAGTGCCAAATGTTTCCAATTAGCATGTAGGCCTACTGGCTGGACTTTGAGACACGTTGACTCCCTGCATCCTGGAGAGTGTGCAGAGCTGGAAGCAAATTGTCACATGCAGACCATTAGGTAACCCCTATCCTTGGCAAAGACATCTGCAAGTGAGACAAGACACACCTGCTGGCAGTGAGCAATGGCTGAGCTAGTGAGAAAGACTGTTAATCACTGAACATGTAGTATATGCCCTTCACCCCCTCCTATCTTGCTTCCTTGCAGATGTCCCTTAGCTTCTAGAGGAAGCGAAAAAGTGAAAGCTGTTTAAGCTAAGTGGTGTTTAGGTACAATTTCCCTTGGTATTGTCAAGTCATCAAAACTCCAAACCCAGGTCCTTGTTTTGACCTGAGATGTATTTCCATAGACTAAAAAAGGCCTGCCCTTTGAAAGTCTCTCTTAGACTAGATGGAGAATTACCTCTCTAGACACTTTTTAGCTTTTTATTTTATTTTATTTTTTTTACTAAATTTTCCTCATCTACCTGATTTACAAATGTTAGTGTGACTTAGACATCAGTACTTGGGTACCTTCTCTTCTCTTGCTGTGCTTATTCCCTTAGTGAACTCATTCAATCTCATGGCTTTAAATATTATCAAATGTTGAAGACACCCAAATTTATATCTTTAGCCTAGATTTTTCCCGCTGAACTATAAACTCATAAATCCAACTGTCTGATCAACCGCTCTACTTAGATATTTAATAGGCACCTCAAACTGCGCATGAGACAAGACTGAGTTTTCTATCTTCTGCCCTCAGTAAATGACAATTCATTGTTTCAGTTGCTCAGGCCAAAACCCTTCATGTCATCTTTGACTCTTTTTGTTTTATATGCTATTATGATTTATAAAAAAGTTCTATTGGCTCCACATTCAAAATATATCAAAAAACAAATAACTTCTTACCACCCCCAGTGCTACCATGTTGGCGTAAACCACCATTCTCTTGCTTAAAATTATTACAAGACTCACTTAACTAGTCTCCCTGCTTCTGCCTTGCCCCTTTCAGTCTATTCTCCACACAAATATCAAAAAGATCCTGATGAAACATACATCTGGTCATGTTATTCCTCTGCTCAAATACTTCAGTAGTTTCTTATCTAATGCAGCACAAAAGCTAAATTCCTTAAAGTGATCTACAAAGCCCTGGAAGAGGTGTTTCCATGTTACTTCTCCAATCTTCCCTGCGCTCTTCTTTCCCCGGTTCACTCTCTTCCAGCCACATTGGCTTCCTAGCTGCTTCTTGAACATGTTCATTCACTCCTACCTCAGGACTTGAACTTACTCTTTCTGTACCTGGAATGCTCTTCCTCCAAATACCCATGTGGCTCACACCCTTCTTCCTTTAGTTCTTAACTCAAATGTCACCTTCTCTTGACTATCCCAATCCTTGCACACTTATTATACATCCTTTCCTGCTTTGTTTTTCTTCTGTAATTATTACAATACAACATAATCTATGTTTTACTTATTTATCTTATTATTTGTTTCTACCACTAGAATATAAGCTCTTCAGGACAAGTTTTTTTTGTCTGTTTTATTTGCTCTAATTTTCTCTATGGCCTGGAAAATTGCCTGAATAAACACGTGTTGAATGAAAGAATTCATGTTCATGACACGATGAGTAAAAATGTAGTGAACGCATTCAATAAAGTACTAGGAGGCAGGTGGAAATACTTCATTAGACGTACAAACAGCGTCATGGATAAATCTTAAAAGCATAGTGTTGAGTGAAGAAAAAATAAGATACAGAGTAGAATCTTTTGCATGTAACATTATATAGTTTTTGTGTGTGTGTGTGTGTGTGGGGAATACCAGCCCTGAGCTAACATCCATTGCCAATCCTCCCCCTTTTGCTGAGGAAGACTGGCCCTGGGCCAACATCCGTGCCCATCTTCCTCCACTCTATATGGGACGCCGCCACAGCATGGCTTGACAAGCAGTGTGTCGGCGGGCGCCCGGGATCCGAACCCGCGAATCCCAGGCTGCCAAGCACAAACTAAACCGCTGCGCCACCGGGCGGCCCCCAACATTATATAGTTTTTAAGCCCATCATGCTGAAATAACATCACATTTCTTACAAGTATGTCTATGCATACAAATAAGCAGAATGTGAAGAGAAAAGAATGGTGATGGGGAGTTCAGGGGGAAAATAATAAAATATAAAATAGAATAACATTGCATGGACTGATGCTGATAGTGTGCTGTGAGCTGAGAAATATGAGTAACCCAACTCTTGACACCTAGGATCCCAAAATAACCACCTACGCAGACAGGAAACACTCTTGCTATAGTGTGGAGAAGAACTTGTAGAGGGCAAAAGCTGATGCGGGATGACCAGATATTAATTCGTTGTGATCATCCAGGTGAGATATGGTGGTAGATTGAACTAGAAAGACAGTGGAGATGGAGAGAAGTGGATGCATCTGAAAGATACTGAGGAGGTGAAAATCTATAGGGTTTGATGCTGGGTTTGCTATTGGATGAGAGGAAAGATAAGGAAGTTTAGAAGATAATTCATAGGTTTCTGGTTTTAATGTTATCATTTACTGAAAAAGGGAATATTAGTCTAGGAATTTCCTCATCACTTCAGTTTGGTTGTGTATTTGTGATTTTGATCATGTAAATAAAATACTTTCAGGGAGCAGTGTTCATGAAGCTTACACCACAGCATTTTTCTTTTGATAGGTGTTTGAATTATGTTTTATAGAATTCATACTTCATATTTTATGATTCATTTCAACTTCAGATAATAAGATGAATTAAACTGAGTCCAGTTAGCACTTTAGATTATGGGAAATTATTAGATTAAAAAATAATCTTTAAAGCTTCAAGATTCAGGCTTTGTACGTTGCAAAGCATTGCTTAAATATAATGAGGTAGTGACAAATGAAGAGCAAGAGCATAGGGTCTGATAACGTAAATAAAACCCATAGCAATTATTTGCAGTTGGCTGAGGTCAATTTAGTTGGAGCATCTTGCAAGAGATAAATGCACACACAAATTTAAAATGAAATTTAAAAGTGAATATCTCTATGTATTGGCATTAATCATTTCTATTCCTTTTTTTCTATTGTGCTCTGTACCTTTATGAAAGCTCTTATCACATTCATCAGTGAATTGTAATTATTGGTGTTACACGTCTTGTGTCTTCTACCCAATTATAACCTCTTACTGGGCAAAGACAATGTCTCATTTTCTGTACCCAACTCACAGCTCACACATTGCTTAGTGCATAATGATCAGTCAATATATGTTAAATTTAGTTATCTTTTAAATTACTGATTTTAACTTCTGCTGAGATCTTTTTTAATAGCCTAGATTCAAACCAGTTTTCCTAAGAAAATGACTTATAAGCATGAGCTTATATTTGGTGAACTGGACTGCTAGACCCTAAAGCATTGTTAAGGGCTATACTTTCATACCTTCTGAAGCTTCATTCAAAGAATTTGCCATATTCTTTTCTTTCTGATTTTTCCCTCCTATTCTTCTTCTTTCTTTCTTTATTTTTTTTTTGTGAGGAAGACCAGCCCTGAGCTAACATCCGTAGCTAATCCTCCTCTTTTTGCTGAGGAAGACTGGCCCTGGGCTAACATCCGTGCCCATCTTCCTCTACTTTATATGGGACGCCACGACGGCACGGCTGACAAGCAGTGCATCGGCGGACGCCCGGGATCCGAACCCGCGAACCCCGGGCTGCCAAGCGTGAACTAAACTGCTGTGCCACTGGGCCGGCCCCAATTATATACAAAGAGGTGGTGATATGAGGTTTGTGTTTCAGCATCTACTCCTGGTATCTGAGAAGCAACTCCTAGGCCAAAAGTGATAATACAAGTCTGTGTTAACAGAGGCTTGAATTTTGCCAATCTCCTATAAAAGAAGAAAACAAGTAAATTTGTTTGCGAAAGTGCTTAGAACAGTGATCAATAAATCTTCAACGTATCTTAACTCCCCTCCACACACTACTTTTCTCCCTCCACTTCAATTCAGTAATTGAATAAACATTAATTGAGTATTTAAGGTAGTTGGGACACATCAATGAATAAAACAGACCAAAATCCCTGCCTTTGGGAGCCTATATTCCATTGGAGGGAAATATTCAAAATAAAATAAGCAGCTTAAAAGGTGGAGAGAGAGAGAACAAGAGAGAGAGAGGATAGAGGGGATACAGATACAGATACATATGTTGTTGGAAGGTGATGAGTACTAAGGGACAAAAGACTAAGTAGAACAGGGTAATGTGAGTTGAGAGTGTGAGGGTGTGGACAGGCAGGGTGCAATATTAGATAGAGTGGCTAAGGTAGACCACATTTTGAAAATAAGACCTGAACAAAGCTTTGACAGATCTGCACGAATTAGTCAAACAGCTGTCTGGGGAAGAGTATTCTGGGCAGAGAAAAGAGCTGGCTCAAAGGCCTGAAGGTGAACATGCCTGGTATTTTTGAGGAACAGCACAGAGTTCAATGTGGTTGGAGGGGAGTGAGTGAACAGAGACTGGTGGGACATGAGGCAGAGAAGTAACTGAGAGCTGGGTCGCAGAAAGCCTTGAAGGACATTGATTTTTACTCTAGGTGAAGAGTCATTACAGAGTTCTAAGTAGAGGAGTAACACAATCTGACTTACACTTTTAAAGGAGCTGGCTGCTGTGTTGAGAGTAGACCGAGAGTGGGAGTATGGAATCAGGGAGACCAATTAGGAAGTTATTATAGTAATTCAGATGGTGGCTGGAACTGGGATGATGGCATTGGAATTAGTGAAAAGTGGTCAGCTTCTGGATATATTTTGAAGGCCAAGGCAACAGACTATCTGAACAGACTGGATTCAGGATATGAGAGAAATTGTGAAGCTGGCGTCACTCAAATGTATATGGCTTAAACAACCGGCAGGGTGGAGCTGCCATAAATTAAGATGGGAGGGTGCTGAATGTGGGGGTGGGGTAGTCAGGAGTTCAGTTTTGGATGTGCTGGGTTTGCGATGTCTATGAGTCATCTGAGAACTTACCTTAGAACTTCTTAGTTGAGAAAGAGCTTTGAGACTACAGTAAATACAATATTTGTCTGTCTAGTCAATAAGATCTCTTTATAAATTAAGAGATTCATTTGTTGAAAGGATTGGAAGACTTGCACAGGGCTACACAGCATGACAATTGTTGTCATGAACAGTTGTTCTCTTAAACTGCAGTCTAGGCATTAAATCATAGCCAAGCTCAGAATCCTCTGGCCTATTTAAGGGAAAAGCCACCGGGGTAATGATTCCAGTCATCCGAGAAGGGGCTTATAAAAAACCACTGTTGTAATGAAGACATACAACTAACACTCATTAAGAGTTTGCATCATGCCAGACACACTGTCCCATGATCTACTTAAAACTCACAGCAGCCCCATGAGCTAGGTCCTATAACTATCTCCCCCATTTTACAATAAAGGAAAAGAAATCTCACAGAGGTTTAGCAATTTGCCAGTAAAGGGTGGAGCTAGGATTTAAACCCAGTATTCTGACTTCTGAGTCTCAACTTCTGTACCTTTTCCCCTCTCCTTTCAGCTTAAGTATTCAAGTCTTAAAAAATGCAGTCAGTGCTCAGAAGGGTAACTTTGAAAGTGGGTGCTATATCTTTTATGGCAATTGAGGTTGTGACAACAGGTGTTGAGAGAGGGAGGGAGGTGCAACCACGTGTATATTCCGCACTCGGGGAAGAAGGGGGTGGGGTTACAGAGTGTGTAAGAGTCAAAAAACTGGGAGGGGGATATTAGAACTCCCAGATTTCAAAGACAACTTTTCCAACTTAATTCTACCTAAGACTAATTATCCTTTGGAGATAGCCTGTTTAAATAAAGCCCAGTGGAGACTTTTATAACATTAAGTGATTAAATTAAAGGCACATATCAAGTTGATCTTGGGTATTAAAGAATAATTTGTTTAAACTTGCCTACAAACAAGAATTTTATACTATGATTTTGTAGATGGTATAGTTGATAGACTGGAGTTTAATTTAAAACGTGCCAGTGACTAAACTAAACTCTTTATTGGCACTTACGCACTAAGTTAAGTTGAGAACTCACTAGTTTCTTTTCAGCTAGCTTGGCTACGACTAAAGAGAACTTCTAGGGAGGTCTGTGTGAGTAGATTAATCATGGCGATATCTCACAGAGGTCACTTTCTTTGGACATGTCAAATAATTCCAGGAAGTAGGCAGGGTCCATAGGTACATCTTTCCTTTCCTTAGTACCTGCTCACATTCAGAGAGAGGTGATGCTGCGGCCTCAATCCAAAGGACTGTGGGGGGTAAAACCTTTAAACATATTGAGATGGAGAATGGCTTGTTTTATTTTAGCATATGCCTTCTGGCATCCTTTATTTTTAAAACAAAAGAAACAGTGTGTTCAACAATTCACTTTGTTTCTTTGGCTTTATTTCTGTTCCTTTTGTGGTAAGTTTTTGATGTTTTCATGCCTAAGTGATTGAGGAGCCTTTCTTGCAAGGCATTTGTCTGCTACCTTGTGGTCAGATAGAAAACTGCACTTTAAAGCACTGGAAAATGATATCCATATTTCCGAGCCACATTAAAAAATAATAATATTTCACATTTGCATTCAGAAATCCATTGTCTGTCATTTTATCAGCAAGTGGGTCCTGTATTAGGTTAAATCAGTATTTTCTTCATTTCATTGTGGTTTCAAATGTCCCTTTTATCATAACATGAACATCCTAACATGTATACAGAGAATTTTCTATTTGCACAATTTCTAGTGCACAGAGCTGGGAGGTCAGTTGTTAGGAAACAAAAAAGGAGAAAAGCAAGATTAAGAATCATTCCTGAAACTGAGGAAGGTGGTGTTTCATAGATGCTTCTGAATTGCTAGAGTGGCAAGTAAGACCAAGGCTTTCTTCTGGTTCCTCTTCTTTTTTCTTTAAACCCCCTACCCCCCACATACACTCACACACAAGAAAAGAATAGGCCTCCGTTGGCAGTAATTACTCACTCATACATTTCCATTTTGATACCCAGGCCCCAAGCAGTATGGCTGTTCAGCCTAGAATCAACTGGATCAGCTTCCTCTCTCTAGTTTTCCTCTCCTGCAGGTTAAGTCCCCAAATCTCTTAAAACCTATGCACATCCAACCAGAGGCAGGTTTTCCTTACCTACCTACGAGTAACTCAGAAAATCCACAACCAGAAGCAAGATGGCTATGAAACCAATGAGGCTTAAGCCTTGGGCCCCTCACTTGCAGCAACCCCTTCCAAAGTCCCTTGAGAGACCCTAGCAAATGTTTTCACATCATCATATGTTTCCATACAATTTGCCTTTTGATGTGCTCTGTCAAGACCCTTTATCCCTGTGACTGGCCCTCCTCCATACTTCCCCCACAGTGGCCTTGGGTGTTGTGAGTTTGGGACATTGCGTTGCAGATACTCCCTTTTAATTGTAATTTAGAAAGACTATTTGGAACGTTTCCATAAAACAAGTGAGAAATTATAAACTCTTGATGCAAGTATATATGGATATTCTTTTGCCATTTTAAAATATATTCACCAGTGAACTGAAAGAACATTCAAGTTCCTATAAGTGAAATATAAAAAGGTCACAAAAATGAGAGATAAAATCAACAGAATTTAATCTGATATTGAGAAGTGAATCATAACAACAACAAAATTAGATCATACCCCAAAGAGTAATTCATTCAGAGGAAAAGAGAAGCTTGAAGGGAAGTAATGAGTAGGCACTTGGCTTGATAAAGAAGACAATCAAAAGGAAGTGTTTCTCGTGGACAAAGTTGGAAAAGATGTAACTTTCTTGCTGATTTGACAAGAAATACTGACAGAAGAAGAAAATTTAAAAAACTCATAATGCACCACCACTGTTGTGAGGACATCAGTAACAAAGGGTTTAAAGAGTATTGTCAAATCAAAGAGAATTAATATCAAGATAAATCACTGAGCAAAAACTGCCCAGAGAATTTATGGCTTATATACGATGGAAGGTTTTCCAAATTTAACCAGAATCCTAAAAAATTAATTTGATATTCCAAATATCAAGTTATGAAGTTGTAAGAAATCCTTCTAAACTACCAAAAATAAAAAAACAAATTTTGATCAACAAGTTTAGAGAAAATCACTGAATTATTTTTCAATTCTCTCCATGGAAAATACTATAAAATCATTGTTGTATCAAGAGGCAATTTAAAGAGTACAGAGCAAAAAAAAAAAAAAAAGAAAAGAAAGACAAAAAGGATATTATGGACATTTTCAGGTTATTAATAAGTAAAATTATGTAACATCTAAATTTTGTGGTATTTGTCAACTTTTGAAAATTCATAAATTCTTGTGATTTCTATTCTTATTCTAAATAAATATTCACTTTTAAATCTATTTTTATTGTAATTTTTCTTAAAAAGCCTAATTTTCCACCTCCCCTTATATTTATACCCAAAGTATAAGATTTGGGTCTATTGAAACCAGCATCTACCCCTATACACACCTTCACTGTAACGGTTACCAGTTGTGGGTCCCTTCTCAGTTCTTGTAAAGCAAGGTCATACACACACACTCAGTGGTGATCCAGTTTTCTCCAAGCATAAAGTGTGGGTAATGGCTTTTTATTTAACGAAAAGGCCATACATTCCAACCCAGTGTGAACTGATTTTGTTATTTCTGATGGGAAAGAGACCTGCTTACACCTTTTAAACTTGCTACTCTTCAAGTCTTGACCATCCCCATCACGGAACAGACAAAACAAAATCCAAATAACCTTAGAACCTCAATTTCATTTAGGGTCACCTCCCCAGTATTTTGTAACTAATGACAATTCTTACTGAATTTACTGTGCTTCCTAGGATTGGAATCAACTCTCAAGATGCATTTCTTGTAAACAACAACAACAAAAAAATCCAGGTGTTGGTAGTACTACAATCACTATAATCACTGGCCAGAAGAAGAGAAGCCACAACTCTGGTTTCTACGTAGTGGACGGGTTTGTCATTTTGTGGGAAAAGGAGAGTGTGTTCCACTTTCCTCATTCAATAATTTCGTCAGGGATTGCATGATAATGACATCTTTATACTGTGGTATATTTCTGTCCAATGTTAAATAAGAAATGCAAATTTCTTAATGCTACATTGAGTGTGATCCATCTCTGAAGGTATATTTCAAATGAAAATTGTAGATCCAGAAACTTGCTTAAACACAACAGGCAAATTTCTGCTTTTTTTCTGAACGTATACATTTCTGCAAATTTCTGAACATAACTACAACAGGCTTCTATCTATTGGCCTATCCAGCTCCTTCAACAGGCTGGAAAAAACAAACATTTCTCTTAGAGGTTTGTATACTTCTGTCTGACCTGAACCAGTCATTCATTTAAATCGTGCAGGAGATAAGGAAGAGTACTAAGAGATTTCATTTTAGACTGCTGAAAAAAGAAACAATATGCCCCAAATGGAGTCTCTTGTGCTAAGCCCCATGTCAACAAACCAAGCCTTTGGTCAGCCTTTCCCAGGGGTTTGACCTATAACTGGTCAATCTGGAATTACCCGGTCAACAGTAGGGAGGTCACCTGCCTGACAGACCCCCGTCCTTCCCCAAAGAAATGTGATCTTGCCTGAAATAGTCCATTCTTTGCTAGGAACTTCCTTTTTTCTGCCTCCTTCTGCCTATAAAAGCAGCTCCTTAGAACTCCCTTCTATCTGCTGGATGCGATGCTGCCTGATTCAGGAATCACTGAATAAAGCCAACTAGATCTTCAGATTTACTCAGTTGAATGTTGTTTTTTAAAAGACTCAGGAATCCCTGCATGAACTTCACTCTGCTGGATGCCTTGCAGTCGGGATTCTGACCAACTGGCTACAGGTTGGAGGGTCCGAAGACCTCCTCCTCGGGTTTGATTAAATTGCTAGAGCAGCTCACGGAACTCAGAGAAACATTTTACTGGCTAGATTACTGGTTTATTATAAAAGGATATAACTCAGGAACAGCCAGATGAAAAGGATGCACAGGGCAAGGTATGGGGAAGGTGTGTGGAGATTCTGGGCCCTCTCTGAGGGCGCTGTCACTGACTAGTGCCCCGAGGAGCTCAAGGGTGGGTTTGGAAGCATTTAACTGTTTTTTCAAGTTGTTTCTTATGTTAAAGAGACACACCCAGCAACCACCCTGAAGCTAACCAAGCCTCCCTACAGGAGCTATATCCCAAGGCTTTGCCTTATTTTTAATGCGGGGATCTCTTCAAGAGGAGATTAAGTCTCATTACCAGAATCTGCAGCGTGCCTGCCTTTCCCTTTTGAATATTCATTCCCCAACCGAAATAAAAGTTCCTGCTTCCCTTTGTTCGGGGACACCATGACTTTGGAGATGCCTCATGGCCTCCTATTTGCTGCAAATACACTTTACTTTGTGAGACAGTTTCCGATGGTGTAGAGTCTTTCTTATTTAACTCACCAGGAAGTGAGCCCACTTGGTTCAGTATCAGCACCATTCTACCCAAATCTCCATGTGTTCATCAACCCAAAAGTTCTCTGAACCCTGTCCTTACAGGTTTTTAAAGAAGATTTTAAAACATCTTTTTTTAAAAAGACCATACATAGGCATGATTGACTAACTCAGGGGCCACTGATGATTGAACTCAATCTCCCCTCTCCCCTCCTGGGAGGTCTAGGGGTGGGACTGAAAGTTCCAACCCTTTAATCACATGGTGGGCTCCTCCGACAACCAGCCCCATATTTATGTGACCTAGGAGCTTTCCAAAAGTCACTTCATTAACATAACAAAAGATACCTTTATTGCTCTTCTCACAGGAAATTCCAAGGGTTTTAGGAGCTTTGTGCCAGGAACTGGATCAAAGATCAAAAATTTCTTATTATAAATCACAATACCACACAGGGCTCTTACCCTGATTGGCTAAATTTTAAAGCAAGTCCATTGCTATGATTGGACTTCATTCAAATGTAAGAACTCATGAAAGGATAAAATAAGTTTAAGATTAGAATGTAACAGAATTATTATATGTAATATATAATTTTTTGTTTATTGAAGAAGTTTATTGAAGAACCTTTACACTTTGTGGTATAAACAATGTTTTTTGGTTGTTTTCAATCATTTTTTTTAGCAATGTTTTGTTGAATTCCCCCCTTTGCAGTCTTTTTTGATGATATCATGGACAGATTCCAGAAATTTCTGGTTGCTTATGTTTATTGAAATTAAATGCAATTCTATTTAAAACTACAATCTTTGTGTGTGTGTGTGTGAGGAAGATTGGCCCTGAGCTAACATCTGTTGCCAATCTCCCTCTTTTTGCTGAGGAAGATTGGCTCTGAGCTAACATCTGTACCCATCGTCCTCTATTTTAAAACTACAATCTTTATATTTTATCCAAAGTTCTTCCTCTCCGGTGTGTACATAAGCTGTGCTGCTCAAAGTTTATCCATAGACTCTGTCTGGTCTGTGAATGATTTAATACTGGTCAGAGGCAAAATAAGTGAGAATAGGCGTTTGGAGTCTTGTATAGTAACTTGATATTGATGTGATATCCAAGCCCTTCCTCTAAGTTCTATACTGCATCACATGGACCCAAAGGTGCCACTGAGGCCCTCCTCTTCAATCCCCTGAGGGCCACAGGGAATTGGAATGAAGCAGAGGTTTGTCCCCATCTTCTTCCCAGGCCTCACATTCCCTTCAAGCCTTGCTATCACAGGCATGAAGGAGGCTCCCCTGTCTTCAGTCTCTTTGTTCGTGTGTGTCCCCACACCTCAAGGGACACATCTCAAACTCTCCTAAGAACCCTGTCACTGCACTCAGCTACAGAAGAAATGGCACAACTGAGGAAGGATAGATTTCTGCAGCTCAGCAACCCTTCAGCTAGGGAGTGAGTTTCTAGTGATCTTTTTTTATAGTCACCCCTACATCTTTACGAGACATTGTCTTGACGCTCCACTCTCTCACATGGCTTGAGCTGGATGGGAGTGCAGGTGGAGATGGAAAACTTTCTTTCCAAAAAACTGTATTCCCTACACATCTCTCTTTCTGCTGATGCAATGTTTAGAGGTAGTGTCACCGACTAACTGTCCCTGGTAACTCAAAGGAGGTTTCTCTTTGAGGAAGCACTCAGTTTCTCTTTTAGCTATGTTAAGAGATGCAATGACCGACCACCCTGACCTGGTTCAGACTCCACTGCAAGAGCAAGGCCTGCGCAGACGGGCTGAGAAGAACCCGCGTCATCCTTGCCTCGTTTTAACGTTAAACTCGTTGCCCCAGGAGAAGCTTAGGCCTTATTATCAGAATATTTGATGTACGTGGAAGCACGTTCTCGAACTGCACCTGCCTGAGCAAATACCCACCTCTACATGTGATGATGAAACTTCCCTTTCGAATATTCATTCCCCATCCAAAATAAAAGATACTTGTTTTACCTCACTCAGGGGCCACGGCTTTGGGCACGACTCCCTGTGATCTCTTTATTGGCTGCAAACAAACTTTACTTTGTGTGACAACTACTTCTGGTGAAGGCTTTGATTTCACCTCACCAAGAAGTGGACCCACTTTGGTTCCGTAACAGTGGGGTTGAAGTGACTGGGGCCAATTCCACCACTTCTTAGGAAGTCTAAGTCTTTCTTTAGATTATGAGAATATATGATAAATTCTGATTTCAGCTTTGGGTCTTAGCCATAATTCTGGGCTAACAGAAAAAAATTCCTCTCAACATCCTATTATATCTGCCTCAGTAGATTGCATTCTACTTTTACATCTGACCAATACATCATCCTATTAGCTGTCTCATTCTACATGGGCGGCTGGGAACCCATACAGCAACTATACAGAGTAATCTGACTTCTGATGGGGGACAACAGCCCAGAGTTCCTGACCTCAAACTCAGCCATGTTTCCTTTTCTAATAATAAGCTACACCTCGACTTCCATATGTAGGTAATCTATTTCTCTGAAATGAAGGATGTAGCAAGAATTAAATTGTGTTAACATATGTGAAGCTCTTAGCACAGTGTTTGGCACATAGTAAGCACTTAATAAATGTCAGTTGTTGACTATAGCTTGGCCTACCCAGGATGCTTTCCCAATCATCTTGTTTCAGTAAAACCACTGCTGTAGCTTGACTGTAGCATTGCTGTAGACTGGGCAAAAAGGGTCCAATTTTCTGTCCCTCTGAATCAATGCCATTTACAATGAACTTCTCCCATCAAGAGGTAGAGGCTCTTTCCACAATCCTTGAATCTGGGCTGGCCTTGTGACTTGCTTTGGTCAATAGAATGTAGTGGAAGTGACATTGTGTCAGTCTGAGCCTAACTCTCTAAAGGCTTTGTGTACTTCTGCTCTCTCTTGAATTCCTTCCTTTGCCAGGAGAACAAGCCAAAACTAGCCTCCTGGAGCATAAGAACCCATGTGGAGGATTGCTGAGACACCTCCGTTGGAAATCAGCCAACCCCAGAAGCTGAGCTGCTGGGCTGATGTGCAACTGATTGTGGACATATGAGGAAGCCCAGCCAACCAAATCCAGAACTGCCTCTCTGAGCCCAGCTTGAATTGGTAAACTTCTGAATTAAGAACTAAATAAATGTTTTAAGTCAAGATTAGAGTAGTGCCCCTCCTCTAGTCAAAGTCTATTCAATGCTCTTCTGGATTCCTATACCTGTCAAATCCTACTCAACCTTTAACACACATTTCAACTGGTATCTCTTCCAAGAAGATTATTCTAATTTCTTTGGGTAGTGTGTTCTCTCACCTGTAATTGAACCCTCATTTTGATATCTGTGTCCCCTTTGTGGTTCTTTTCTTAGCTTGCTGTGTTGTAGAATGGTTAGAGTGCTGCTCATGCTGGTTTCTCTACAGCAAATAGGTGGATGGATACTCAGCAGGTGTGAGGATGTGACCCAGGCCCGGCCAATTATGCCACCTTTTCCCGTAGTGGTTTTCCTGAAGAGGTTAGCACCAGCATCAAGCAGGGCCATTCAGAGTCTGCCTGTACGATACAGACCCCGAGGAAGAGATTAGCTTTCCTTTTAGACTAAGATCTCTAAGAATACAGGCCTGGTGCTGCAAAGGAACAGAGAAGGGAACTGACCGTAGCAGGGAGAGCAAGGGCCACAAGCAAAAATAGGAGAGACTCGAAGAGCTGAGGAAGAGGGAGAGGTAAGAAGAGGTGAGAATTCTATCGACAATGAGACACTGGATCTGGCCTGCTTTGGTGGTGGTGAATTCTCCTTTTTACTCAAGCTCTGTTAAGTCTGGTTTTGGTTACTTGAGACAAAAAAGAATCCTTCTAATCATCTTGTGAATTGAGGAAGGTTAATATGAACCTTCATACTGGTGCTATATCCCTTAATAGGTAGGTTGACAATATAATATGTTGTCTAAATTGGGGCACTTCTGAGAGGTGAGAGGGTGCTATTAGCAATTATTTTGAGAAAACAGGTATCAACAGCGACTGTCCCTGGGTTTCCTAGATAAAAACAAGTGAGCCTGGATCTGCAAAACTGAGAACAAGATGCTGGAAAGTTGTGTTACAAAAAATCCAGGTATGGACCCTCTACGGGTCTCCTGTGGCAGCCAGTCACCCTCTCACTCTTTCAACCCCTCCAGATACAACAATGTAGTTAATGCACAAAAGCCCACAGGAAGCAAGATTTATTGGATAGGTAGCAATTAAACTCTTTGAAACTATGTTGTGTTCATGTAAGATATTTCTTGAAGTTCTGTTTGAAATCATTCTAACTCAAAGAAAGAAAAGAAAAGTGCAGGTCTTAGTCGATGTGTGGGAATGTTCTTTTAGGGCATTGTGTTTTCTATCCTTGGGGGGTTAGATGTTGAATATGTTTGATATATAAATGTCATACTCAGATAAAACTTTGTATTGGCAACACAAAAAAACACAACGTGTGACTAAGGCTAGAGAAATGTTTTGATTTCTATTAACTTTTATGTTCCTATATAAGCTAATGCAGTTGAGCCAATAGTAATTAGTCTCCCAATCCCCCATTCTTTTATTTATTTATTTATTTTTTGTGTGGGGAAGACCAGCCCTGAGCTAACACCTGTTGCCAATCCTCTTCTTTTTGCTGAGGAAGACTGGCCCTGGGCTAACATCCATGCCCATCTTCCTCTACTTTATATGGGATGCTGCCATGGCATGGCTGACAAGCAGTGTGTCTACAGGTGCCCTGGATCCGAACCCACGAACCCCAAGCTGCCAAAGTGTGACCTAAACCGCTGTGCCACTGGGCCAGCCCCCCAATCCCCCATTCTTGATGTAATGGTTTGGGGGCGGGAGAGGACCAGTGGAGAGTAGATAGGTCTGTGTTCTGATGGACACCAGCGATAGGAAGGGCCATTAATATAGGACTGGAGTCCAGTTGGAAGTCTTATTACTATGGTGCCCATTTTGCTTGTTAGGTTGCTGACATGAAACCCAATTTTACCCTTTGCCTTTTCTCCCATGGAATAAGCAGCCAAATACGTGGGGATAAATCAGTAGTAAAGTCATTGTGGGTTGTGGTGGTAGTCATCTAAAATATTTGCATCAACCTCTACATTCATGTCATGAATAAAAATCAGATCAGAAAAACCTAGGAAATAAGTGGTAAGGATTACCACTTTTATCTTTACATTCTTTTTCTTATCTTTTAAATCAAAATACTCAATAATTACAGCTGTTTTCTCTTTTAAAAGTGTCTGGTGTCAAGTTCTCAATTCAGATGAACTTTGTGGGTGAGCTATAGAGCACTGAGATAGACCCTAAAATAATCCAGAAGCCATTCTGTGAAGTTGACAAGTGAAAAGAAATTCCTTTTAAGAAATATTAAGTACCTACTCCATATGTAATTACTAACTGCAGGGGAAATTAAGATGATAAAGACACAAATGGGTATACTCTAAGAGAAGCTAAGAAAAGAGCTAAAGAGGGGTACAAATATCCCAAAGGGATTTGATGACAGAGTAGATAACATCAGGCCTAGAAAAATTAGAAAAAGCTTCTTGGAAGAGGGACCATTTGAAATGGGCCTTAAAAGTTGAAGACTTTTTTCAAGTATGGCTAGAGGAGGAAAACAAGCATTTCAGAAATAATCGAAAGCTCGGGGGAAGGAAAGTTTGGGACTGTTTCCAGGAATAGAAGGTGGTCAACTTGGAGTGCAAGATAGAACAAGAAGCCTAAAAAGCAGAGTGATGTAGTAGGGAAATGCAAATCTCAAACTATACCTGTTCCTAATGTCAGCATGTTAGCGCGCGCGCACGCGCGCGCACACACACACACACACACACCCCACATCCTAAGCAAGTACTTTAGAATTGGGGGGTCATAATCTGATGTAGTCTCGGTAGATATCTTCATCACAGAACACTGTTATTCTCTCTTTGTATTTAATTTCCTCTTGAAGAAAAATGTGATATTTTTCAGTGTCATAAAAACTCATGACTTCTATTTCACAGTGGATGTGTCAGATTTCAATATCATCACATTTCATGTTCTATATTTTGCACTTGTGGATGGGAGGGCACTGTAATGTCCTCCTTCCCCAACACCATACTGGTGTTTTGATTCAGAGAGTACTAAGAATTTGAAGTTTTTTGTTTGTTTGTTATAGAGGACCCCTTGGAGGATTTTGAACAAAGGAATAACTTCAGGGGGATTTGTCTAGCATCAATATGTAGGGAAAATTGGGGAGATATGGTAACTGGGAAAACAGTTAAAAGCTCACAAAAGTACTAAGGTTCTACGCCTAGGAAGGAATAGTGGGAATAGATAAGATAGTTTCAAGAGACTTTGTCAAGGTAAAACCTAAAGAATCTAAGAATTGATATGAATGGCATGTGAGACAGATGACTACATTTGTACAGAGAATGGTAATATGATCAATAGGAATAAAGGTATCAAAAGGGAGGTAGAGAGAAGTTAACAGGTGTGATTTTGGACACAGGGCATTTCAATTTCCCCACTGGTGTGTTATGTGTAAAGCTAAACTTTCCAAAATGTTAATTATTTAGAAGGGGCTTATTAATTGGTAGTAGGAAAGGATAATGAGATAATAAAAAGTTTTCGTAAAAAGACTCCTTGCGTCTACTAATATGAACCAGCATTTAAATTGCATCACATGCCCATTTCACTAGGAGGGGCAGAGAGAGAACAAATTAAAATAATGCATATGATTCCTCTTTGAGAATGAATGAGATGGGAGCCGAGTTTACTGTTTCCACAGAAGGTGTCAGTTCCGCCAGCCTCTGGAAGTGTGGACACTGATCTACCTGTTGTGGTTATAATGTTAGACCAATCTCAATTTTTACCTTTCATATTGGCTTTACAACCTACTCCTCAGTGGTATGACTCCACTGTGCGGTTTGGAATGCAGAAACACGAGGATCTTGGCATCCAAATGTTCAGGTGCCTTCAGCATCAAAAAATCCCTCTACACATGCTTTAAAAGAACTTAAAGTCATTTGATAATGAAGACAATACTTCCAGTTTGGTGTCTAATACTTTTACTTCCCAGCAGCATAATACCACTTTGGTCAGGTTGAACCACTGCACAATTTTGCAGCTTTTTTCAGAAAAATAATGATAACAATTGGAAAGACACAATCACATGCAATGGTGAGAAAATAGTACTATTGCCCAATCTTACCCCATAAATATGATATCCTTGGTTCATCTCCACACTGTGTATTTATTATAAGCCCTTACAGCAAGGGATTTTGTTTCTTTCAGTTTTTTGTAGCACCAAATAGACACAGTGGCTAACAATAAATAATTCTGAAAAGTCATTGAAATATTTATCACATCAGAAATTTTCTGGATCTGTACTTTTATCCATGTCACTGGCTTGAAGTATTCTTCATGAGCATAAGCTGTAACATAAGATTGAGTTCTTATTCTGTTTCTGCCACTGATGTGGTTTGTCGACTATAACACTTTACTAGTATCTTTTTTGTATACTACTTTACAATTTCAAAGTACTTTTATATACAGTGACTCATTTGTTTCAACGTAATGGTGTCCACCAAGCCACAAATAATGGTTAGACACATGAGCTCCTGTGTTATACTGCATGGGTTCAAATCCCAGTTTCATCTGCTAGCTGTGTGACCTTGGACAAGTCACATATCTGTGCTTCAGTTTTCCTATTTATAAAATGGAACCTGCTAGAGTTGTTAAAGGGATTCAATGAGATAGTCTATGAAAGTAGCGAGCACAGTAGAACCTAGTAAGAGCTAAATAAGTGTTACTTATGAATAAATTATTACTTACCTACCTCACTGGGGTTTAACTATGGTCTATGGATAAACTCAGTAGCATTTCTGAGTGGTGTGTTTAGAAAAGCAAGCTCAGGAAGTCTTTCATGATTTCCATGGGGTCAGGGATTTTATTTCTTCCATCAGCTGTGAAGAGGGACCTGATGAACAGTAAACTCTAGTTATTGCTAGAGTAAGTGTTAAGGAGTTCCTCACAGTAGGCTCCATGAGGACACTATGTCTGTCTTGTTTGCCACACTGTATTTCCAGAACCTAGCACATACTAGGTGCACAATAAATCTTTGTTAAATGAATAAGCACATGGAAAGTTCTTAATAGCTATGTGGTTATGTACCTTTCGCTCAGGTACATTCTAGGGATCAAATATAGAAGAAGTGATCTTCTGAAAGCAGAAGACTTAGAGATGGTATCTCTAATTACTAAGAACTCCTTAGAGAAAAGTTAATAAATATTGATAGGGATATTAACAATATGCTTAATGATGTCACTTTTCTTCATTTTAAAAAATGAAAACATAATATTTTATAAAATTTATAAATGGAGTTCCATATTTGGATCATCCTTACCTTGGATCATCAAGGAACTTTCATAAAAAACTAGAAAGGTTGAGTTTGATTCATTGTAAAAACTCTGACTCCTCAAATATTATTCCTTATCTAAATGTCCTCGAACCCTTGAGCCTTTGAATTAATTGATTTCAAATTCATCTATCTAAAAAGTGTATATGAAGGGTCAATTCTGGTTCTAACTATGAAATTCAGAAATTATAGTGCCAATCATTATAAGATGGTGAAATTTTTCAAGTTATCAGAAGGCAAAATTCATTTATTTGTCTATCTACCTACTCAATCATTCATTCATTCAACAAACATTAATTGGGCACCTACATTGTGCTGGGCATTGTCCCAGATGCCAGGAATACAGCAGTCCACAAGGCGGTCACAGCCCTTTCTCTCATGGAGTTTATGATCTAGAGAGGGACGAGATGGCAGGACGACCCCATGTTTTGGGAGGTCTTGCTCTATCTTGGCCTCCCTGAAACTTGAGAGCATTGCTTTCTACTACTTGATGCTGTCTAAAGCTGGTCTTACTAACAGTCTTTGTTTGTATGAGAAACATAGACTAGCTGAAAGATGAGAAATTCAGGCATTATTCACACATTCACAAATATCTATAGATGTTTAAAATAATGTAGACAAAATATTTCAATGTCTTGGAGTCCTACAGGCACAGCTGAGTAAAATGAACCGAGATCAGATCGTTTCGTTTCGTCACGGGTGAAAACTGCATTTGTAAACTGGTGTAATCCATCTCTAGCCAGGTTCTTCAGAGACAGCCTTGAATTCTTAAAAAGCCCCTGAATGCTAGATTCTGCATTTAGATCTTAGCATTGTCTTAAAAGATAGTGGTAGTTCACCTAGCTAGAGAATTCCCTATTGATTACATGATTGAGGAAGCACAAAAGTCTGTTATTCTTTCCAAAGTCAATTGTAATTTAAGCTCATTATCTCCCTGTGGATGTTCTATTTCCAATGACAACATAATCAAAATGTAAATGACCCAAAGAATAGGTTCAGGTATTCTTTAACTGAACTATGCTCCAGTATCTGCCTCCAAAATCATAGCAGAAAAGAGTTTAGAAAAATCTGGCCACCAAGCTGACCTAGGGAAAGAACTAAAATTCACCAGTTAACACTGAAGACTAGTCATAGAGTTTTCCCCTAACTTTTAATCTCCAATTTATGATATTAAAGATTGAGCTTCATGTGAGAGCAGCCCGATATATCTTTATTTTAATATGGTTTTGAACATGTCAGTGGCTCTAATATAATCATTAATAATAAAGAGCATTAGTACAAATTGTGGTAGTTTTTTTCCATTTCCCTCTGGCTTCAGTGAACCTTAGGGAACCACAAGGGGCCTCTCTAAGTCTTAGGGATGGCTACCTTTGATTAAAACTTTAGGGGAAGGCTTACATTTCAACAACTAGATTTTAGTGAAGCAAACTGGCCATTTGACTGGTCATTCGTATGTAGGACCACTGTGACATGTAATCTGTCCCTAGATGCCTTAGGTGTGATGGATTGCCCCTTCACTTTGACAAAGGACTTGACGTACATTTATTAGCACTTAACATTATGCAAATGAAGCATAAAATATAAAGACTTCTAGAAAACACAAATGTAAGGTATCTGCTTAGTTGATAGTCGCTTCTGTAACACCACGACAATATTTATATTGATATGAAAACATGATAATATTAACCACTTACAGCTAAATGAAAACATACTCACCTTAAGCTCCAAATTTATACAATGTATTGAAATGTGTTGAAATGACCATTTTCTCATTACAAGGGTGCAAGGATTTCCCTTGATGAGAATCTGTGGCATCGCCCGAATAGCTTTAATATTTCTTTGTTAAATGATAACTAAAATATATGTTTTATTAAATTTTTCTTATAAAAATGAGAACTACCTCTTTCAAACTGAATAACACTCACACCGTCTCCATTCATTCCCTTTAGTCATGCTAGTCTCTTTTGTAAACCTATTTTACATAACATTCAGGGTCCTCCCCCTTGCCCTCCCCCCCAGTTCTCTAGTAAAAAACGATATGCTTTCAAGGATGGGAACCTGTTGCCACAGGAGGACACTGTTGAAATTGGTGTACCTCCTACTTGCCTTGCTGTTCGTCCTCTGTTGGGTGACGGACTATGAAGAGCAAGCAGAACTTGGTACTGACAATAATACCCGACAGGGCAAAACAAAATGTGCTGGGTAGTTCCGATTGGTTTTATTTTCAAGAAAACAGTTCTTAAACTGAGCTTCATAAATTTCTAATTTGGGGGACTATCTGAAATGTGAAATTTATTGTATCTTGGGGAATCAATTTCTGCATTTGAGAAAAGGGAATATTTAAATATCTGCCTCAGTTTTAATGATCTATCTACTACGTGTCAACTGGACATTTATTCTTTTTTCAGATACATTTGTGTGCTTAAGGTACTTAAATGCCCAAATAATTATTGCTTCCTATTCATTCCATAGAGTAAAATCAGACTTATGTGCCTAGATTTATCGGAAGTCGAAAGTTATGATCCGTATAGGTGGCTCTAACAGATCATTTTCCAGTAAAGGATACTTTCTGAAAGATGATATCTCATTGTCTATTTACCTACATGAATATGTGTAATGAAATAGGTAGCTTTTCCCTCTAGAAGCAGCAGTATCTTTTCATTCACAATATCATTATCACTGGTTTACATATGCCTAATTTTAAGAGGAATAATGCCTTTAATCTTAGATTGCCCAAAATATCCAATTTATATTTGGGGAAACTGATCTAAACTTTGTATGACACATATATTTGTATATATATGCACATATACTATAATTTAGTTTTGTAAAGCCCTAAGCTTTAAAATATCAAATAGACTTCTATGACGGCACATCAGTGTAGGTAGAGAGTTTAGATTTCTCCAGAGTTTATCCATCAAAAATATAAAACAACAAAAAAAATTGAGAACAGGGTTATATATAAATATCATATGAGGATCAGTTCATGAAGCTCGGTCTTTTGCTAGTATTCTCTTACCAGATTCATAACACTTGGTAAGAAAAGACCTACGTTTGTAACAAATACACTCTGATAATATATATATTGTGGAATAAATATACATTATATTCTGTTAGAATTAATAATAATAGATACAAGCAATACTTAAATTAAAAAAAATACAGCACTAGAGTTCTCTATCCCTGCTTCTACCAAACTAAAAGTTGAGCTAAAATTTCCCCACTCTATTAATGCATAATAAAATTTATGGAAACCGAAAATAAAAAGCCAATCACTTCTAGAACCTGAATAGAGTAAAAATATAGTGTAATAACTTGCCGTCTTCAAGAGGGGAACAGAGGTTGAATTTGCAATTAACTGGAATTCTAACTCAGACGACTCAGCACTATGGATGTGGAACAGGTCAGGTGAGGGGCAATGTGTAGGTTTCTTTTAAGTGATGACAACCTTGAACTGATGCAGTTTGAACTATAGCCTAATGAGGGATTTGTTAATCTCTGGAAAAGCTATAGATCCAAGATTCACTTAATCCTGGCCCTGGTGATTTATCGGAAAGTCATGGACTTTATTCTTCTTATACTGTTTCAGTCTGCAGACTGGAAAACCTCTCCCTTTACACACTGAGAATTCCCACTGCAGTGAATGGAAGGTCTGTGTGTGTAAAAGAGCACGTGAGCAGCGGGGGTTCAGCCCCCGAGAAAGAAGGTGTCGAGTTGCCTTGGTAAAGAATTTATACACCATGTGTTCACAGCTTCTTGATAGGTATAATTATCAGTGTTGTCTTTTCCTTTTACTATGTGCTGGGATTCTGAAGCATGGTTTCAAATTTGTGACTATCAGATGTTTGATCAAGTAGCTTTTCTTCAAGGACCTGAAAGGGGGAAAAGAGTGAAGAGAAATCAGTGATTAGTATTCATTTGTCAACCAAAATGTGCTAAAAATATCAAAAGAGCACGTGCTATGAGAACAGCAAGGATTATTTTGGGTGCTATCATTCATGCACAATCTACCACACACGAAAAAAATTGTTTGATGTTTGCAAAGGAAGTAATTATCAAATGAGGATGGAAAAGACACAGTTATTTCCTAACATGAAATAAAGAAAACCAGTTTGGAAACATTTCTCAGTCCCAATGCCAGATGACTCTATTTTTCTTCATGAAGGCATAGAACAGGTAACCTTTATATGATGACTGTTAGGGCGATGAGTGGTGCTCCCACTGAGGTACCCGCCAGCACAGCCTCTCCCTGATAGGCTGCAGGCACCAATATCCCTTCTCAGAAGCAGATATCAGGCTTGTTTCTTTTCCCACAAGGTCAGCCTGACACCGAGCCGAACAGAGTAGGCAACTGCCCATATGGTCAGATTTGGGGGAGCAGCCTCCCCAAACACTCCCCCCATGCCTGTCACTCTTTCACCATTATGGAGTCATTTCTTTCAGAGAGAGCAGTGGTTTTCAATCTTTACTTTTAAAGCTGCAGATATTTTTATTTCAATGAATGCAGAGCACCATATACAAAACAGATTTTAACAAATTGTTCTGGTTGACGTGAAAGTGGGAGGCGCCTTGCAATCTGCCTACTCTGCATCAACACTCTCCAGTTGCCATGCCTTCTGGAGATGTGCCTCAAAGCCCCTGGGGCCTACACAGTGGAACTGAAAGTCATGAATGAGGCCACTGCGCTTCGTCCTGAGTCACCCAACAAGATACGATGTAAAAGCATTACCTGCCATTAACGTTGTAACCACTGCAACATGACAACCACTACTACACTAGCTACAATTTATTGAGTGCTCACTAATTGCCACATACTTTTTAAAGAGGTTTACAGATGTTTTTCTCATTTAATCTCCACAACAGACCATTTTATTGAGTCTTATATTAAATAACTTCCCACAGGTCTCTCTGCTACCAAGTGACAGAGATCTAGAGACTGAGTTTCTAATGAACAAATTTATCATAGAGTTACATGTCCCAAGGGAATGGGACTCAGAGCACATGAATTTAAGAGTCTTGAATCTCTTGATCTATCCAGAGGGGAGCAGGCCTGAGGGACATGCCAGCAGCTGAGAGAGCACTGGGCTTCCAAAACGTGGGTCACTGAAATACACACTGGGAAGAACCTTCTGCATCAAATGTTCTCATTATTTCCCTCATTCCCAAGATTTATAATTCAACAGATTAATGATTTTTTTTGAAATAAAGGCCCCTTTTCCATATTAGTGCAAATTTTCATCAAGTTGCTTTGCTAACTTTTAAATGAGCCATTGTGGTAGGCAGAATAATGGCCCCCCAAATATATCCACATCCTAATTCCCAGAACCTGTGAATATGTTAGATTCCAGGGTAAAGGGAAATTAAGGCTGTAGATGGAATTAAGGTTGCTAAACAGATGATGTTAAAATAGGGAAATTATCCTGGAGTATTCAAGTAGGCCCAATGTAATTAAAAGTGGAAGAGGGAGAGAGGAGAGAGAGTCAGGGAAGGGGATCTGATGATGGAAGCAGAGTTCAGAGCAATGCAATGTGAGGACTCGACCACCATTGCCGGTTTTGAAGACAGAGAATGGGACCACGAGACAAGGAATGTGGGAAGCCTCTAGAAGCTGGAAAAGGCAAGGAAATGATTTTCCCATAGAGCCTCCTAAAGGCCAGTGAGACTGTTTTGGACTTCCAGCTTACAGAATTACAAGATAATAAATTTGTGTTCTTTTAAGCCATAAAATTTGTGGCAATTTCTTAGGGCCTCAATAAAAAACTGATACAGCTGTGATGATGAAATACTTTGAAGCATGGGGTACTGTTCTGGAGGTAAGTGGTGAGCGTGCGTTGGATAACTCCAGCTCTAAGCAGCATGAGAATGAGTCCCTGGAAAGCTCACGTGAATGTGACCATGAGGGTGGATGGGGAACAGAAGGGCAGGTGCCATTGAAGAAAGGCAGAATAACACAGGGTTTAGGAGACAGACGCTTCGAAGCCAATGTTTCAGAGTTTGAATCACGGCCTTATCACTTAAGTGGGGATCAGAATTTGCCACCCCAAAATATGTATCTCTGGTGTGGAGAAACTTTGACCTTCCCCCAACCGCCTAAAAGAATTTAAGATAGAAGGCCTGTCCCAGGAGGGAGCTAATACCATAAGATAACTATAGTGTAATATAAACTAGGTGTGATAGACAGGGAGGCACCTAACAAGGCCCATTTTTATCATGGTTCTCTCTCTGTAGAGGGCTCAGCAAACATTTGTTTACCAAACATTTGCTTTTCCATCTCCATGTAAATTGCCTTCCTCCCTTTTGAAGTCCCAAACCACTATCCCCAACATCGTCTTTTGTCTTTAGCTGAAGATAGTGTTTAAGGTGGTGGCTTCAACCATTGTGGTGAGTTACTCGGTTTTCCTGGGTTTCTCCCATGTATACATGTTATATAACTTAGTTTGATTTTCTCCTGTTTTTCTGTCTCATGTCAATTTAATTCTTAGACCAGTCAGAAGTACCTGAAGGGTAGAGGTATAGTTCTTCCTCTCTTTCACTTACTAGCTATGAAACGTGGTGTAGATCTTTAAAAATCCTACATGTTTCAGTTTCCTTCATTAAAATGAGATTAAAAATAGTACCTAATACTCATAGGATTATTGTGAAGATTAAGTAATTTAATATATATGAAGCTCTTAGAAACATTCTTTGCAAGTCCTAATTGCTTAATAAATGTTATCCAGCCTAATGGTTATTATTTCTGGTCCAGTTTTCTGCTTGGTAACTCTGGGTTCCTTGGATTTGATTTTATGAGAGTCATCCTTTGAGACCTGGTCCTCTCAGTTCGGTAGTGGTTCCCTGGATCAGATCACCAGGCCCCTGGCTGTGGCAGTGATAGTGGAAGGTATAGAACAATCAGTAGTGGACAAAATAAGAGAAATAGGAGCCTGAAGAGGAGGAGGAAAAAGGAAGTTGGTGAGGACACCTGAAAACACCAGCTACTTTGTAAATCTGTTACGATCCAGCCTGGTTTTGAACACACTGAATTCTCCACCCCAGATCCAGCAATAGAAGGTCAGAGAAATTAAACAAGCTTTTGCTCTTCCTCAGAATGTTGACATCTCAAGGAGTATTTCTCTTCCTTCCTACTTTTATTCTTTGGTAATCTGGGTGAAATATGGATGTACACTAAGTCATACTTTTAAAATAAGATACTTAAAGCCAAATCAATGTAATGCTCTTTTTCAAAAATAGTGGGTATATCATTAAAAAACTTATATTCACATTCTCTGTCTAGGTTTCTATATTATAATTATATAGTGATCATATCTTTTACATCTTAGAAAACATATTCTTCCTCATTATCAAACATGGAAGTTACGGGAGAAGACAATTGAGTTTTACGTTAGGAGGGTTTAAAGTTAAATGAAGGCGTGAAAGATATTCTTTACACACTACTTGCATTCAACCTATTTTTCATTTGTATCCAGCATTGATCACTGCTAGTAATTTCATAACTTATACCATCTCAGATAAAAAAAACATATTATTTCTAATTTAAAGAATAAAAATTACATTTCATGTGATAAACAATAAGACAATATCTGACAAGCATTTTGCTCTACCTAGTCATTGCTTGACTTGTCAAGCTTGAAAAAAAATCAAAGATCTGCTCAAAGTAAATAGGTCAAATTAGCTTCAAATCTCTTCACAAAAGCAACCACAGTATGAGTTAGCAAGTGTAACAAATCCACTTAATCCTTAAAAATGTAATTAATTAAAAGTTGAACAAGAGCTAATGTAGGTCTCTTTGACTGAATTCACCATAAAATCCATGGATGACACGACTTGGTTGTATTTTGTTTGTACTTGAAACGGTCACTACAGTTTCATCTCAAGGGGCCATGATCATGTGAATTTTAAGTGCTGTCTCGGCAGGCATAAATATAAATTTCATGTTTACTTAAATAGAGCTTTACCATATCCTGTGCAGGAACAAACATAGTTTGAAAATGCCTTTTACTAAAAATGTTAGCCTTTGGTGATGAGACAATAGGAAATTCTGAAGTAATTTAATGAAGACTGATGGAACTGAGAAATGGAATTGAGTCCACAGCCCAGCAAATATTTATGACCAAGTTGTATACTTCTAAAGACTCTTGAAGGACCATCATATTGGAAGCTTTTAGTAAGACCTCAGAAATCTGAATGGCAACATATTTCTTTCAAAACACTTCAGAACAATTTTACTATGGGCCAGTGTGGTAAATCAGTTAGGAGAATTGGTACAAGTCTGTATTATTGAGGATGGAAGAAAAAACGAATTAGTGGAAAGAGAGTCAATGTTTGACTAAGGAATAGTAGATTGTTATTATTAGCAAAAAAGATCTTTGACAGGATTCTGAAAGTACAAATGTAAAGTAACTTTACATTTGGAATGGATAAGAGAGGAGAAGGGTATGGACAAAATGACTTGTCCATATGTGTCCATTATCACTCCATCTCAAAGATATCATCCTAGTCCAAGCCACCGTATCTCTTGTCTGGACTACTGTACAATAGCCTCTAAGTGGTTTCTGTTTTCACTCCTACCCTGCAATAATTGGTTCTCCCCACAGCAGCCAGAGGGACCTTTTTAAATACGTAAATCAGATCATGTCATGTTCTTGCTTAAAAACCTTCAGTGGCTTCCATTGCAATAAAATCTAACTTCTCTCAGTGGTTTAAAAAGCTTTCCATGACCTGGCCCCCATCTATTTCACTGTCCTTCTCACTTGTTAACTACACCGGCTTTCTTTTTGTTTCTCAAATATCAAATAGCTCATGTCTGCCTTAGAGCAACTGCACTGGCTATTTCCTCCTCTCCTTATGCTTGTTTCCTGGCTTCTCGTAGTCATCCAATCTCAGTTCAAATGTCACCTCCTTTGAGAGGTCTTCCTTGATCACCTAACTGAAAGTCATCACCCGGCCAGTCTCTATCAAAGCACCCTATTTTAACGCTGCAAAGTACTGGTCGCAATAGGATATTTTTATTTACTTGTTTATCAACTACCTCCTCCAACTGGAACGTTAAGTATGGTGACAGCAAGGACTTTGCTTTGCTTATGTTGTTTCTACAGCCCGTTGAACAGTGCCTGGCCCATAGCAGTGCCAAATAAATATTTATGGTTGAATAATTGTAGTTTTTAGAATGGAAGGTAATTCTAAATAACGACACCAAACTATGGTATGTATAATACAGCTAGCAGATGGTAAAAGAAAGATAGATTGTTGAATTCCCAGGACTGTCTGAGGATGAAGCACATACTCTTTTTACTTCCCCATGTAGCTTCTCCTTTTTGGGTGTCACAAAAAATTTAAAGTCTCATATCATATCCAACGTTTATATGATTGTGCAGATAGTAATATGATATTAAATGAGTTAAAACCACCAATACCCATTGTCATTTTCCCAAGAACATTTGAACCTCATTTCAAATACACATTTGCAGACATCACACTACAGAAGTATCTCATGATATGAACTGTCTCTTCTAAAGGATAGCAAAGAAAATTTTTATAACTCCAGAATAGCTGATGTTGGTGGATGAAATACCTGGTAGAGTAAGAAGAAAAATAATAATTCTATGCTACTTGTAAATGTGGTTGTGGGGAATCCATTGAAGCTGCTGCAGCTTCAAATTGTTTATCTAAAAAATTAGGTGTTAATGATACTTACCTTGAGGATTTTTTCTGAGGATTAGGGCTAACACGTGAGAAGGGTCTAGCACACAGCAGGCACTTCAAAGATGGTGACTCTTACTCTTCACATTGTTTCTTGAATTTTAAAAAAATGAATACCAAACCTGACTTAGCATTCTTTGTCACAAAGTGGAATTTAGAAAAAGGCACTTGCATCTTAGACACATTTTAAATGAGTACCCAAAGCGAATTTCAAAATCTCTCAGATCATGGACACCGGCAGGTCTCCACTGCATTCTTTTCAGTGGAGCAGTTTTCTCATAAATTGTCCTTTAGTATTCTAAAGGGGATCCACCCAGGATCAGCACTATATGGTTGTTTAGTTTGTACACTGTGCAAAGGCAAGTGGCCAGGGCAGGGGGTGGAACCCAGCCCACACTCTGGCGTCTCCAGTGCCTGAGGAGCTGGGTTTGCCCAGATGCTACATTTTCCTAATTTGTATAAAGGCATCTATAGCCTGTACCTGGCGCTCCCAAAGCATATTATTCTTCAAAATATCTTACATTTGCAGGGAATATGGCTGAATGACACATAAAGGAAACAACTATTTTGTTGACATTTTCTGAGATCATTGTTTTTTATTTTGAAATTTTTTGGATTATTAAATCTAATGACTTTCTTCCAGCTGTCTAAGAAACTATATTTAAAAAAAAAAAACCTTGCATGTGTAAGGGACTTTCCGTGTCTAGAAGGCGCTTCTCACCTATGACATGTGGTTCTGCTGTGTTTGTTGCTGCTGCTGCTGTTGCTGCTGCTGAATTAGCAACTGCTGCTGCTGCCGACGCCGGGCTGTCCGCAGCTTTTCAAAGCGAGCCTCCATCTCTTCCAGGACTTTCGGGGTGTATCGGACCACCAGCTTGACACTGTCCTTAGCAGCCTTGAGCAGTTCCACGGCTTTCTCATGGTGTTCTCCTTCCACGCTCTGAAAAGACAGTGACATTTCTTAAAGGGGAGCGCCTCTGTGTTCTCTTCCGAGAGACAAATCTGAAATTAGTATCACATTAAAGTCCCAGTTTGAAATTTCAAGAAGGCATGGCAGATGGGACTTATTGCCATCAGCATTATTATTTATTGCATTTGCAGTTGAACTATAAGCAGGTCAGGCTGCACTGGGGTATAGAATGGATTGAATGGGGTCCAAGTTAGGATGGTGAGAAACAATGAAGACCTAGAAGATAACACTAACATCTAGAATGGGGTTTCTAAATTGCACCTGGAAGAGTAAATGCACTAGTAAGGAAAATTTTGAAAAAATTAAAAAACAGTAATGAAGGGGGATTTTTCCTATCAGATATTAAAATTTATTAAGAATCTACAGTAATTAAAGCAGTGTCTTATTGGGGTGGTAAGAGATACTAGAAGAGAACAGAACAGTGAGTTCAGAAGTGGATCCATCACATGTACAACTTTATTATTATTTGGAATTTAAACCAAAGGGGAAAAAGATTGTTAAATAATGATGCTGAAACAGATAACAATTAAATAATACAAAAAATATAGACCCCAATCTTAGTCTATGTTAAATATAACAGATTGATTAAAAATTTAAACATAAAAATAAAATCATAAAACAACTAAAAGAAAATATAGGTGAACGTTAACCATCTTGCAATGCAAAAGGAATTCTCAAGTGAAAATATCAAGGAAAAAAAATCACAAAATCAGATTTAAAAGTTATAAGTTTCTGTATACCATACAAAGGTCATACCATAAAAAGGTCAAATAACAAACTAGAAAAAAATATTTTCAATATATGCCAGCCAATGTGTTAATATTCTTCAAATGAAGAGCTCTTACAAGTCAATAAGGATCTAACCAAAATGGGCAAGTGAGCTTGTGGACAAACAATTTTAAAAACTCCACAAATGTCCAATAAACCTATGAAAGGGTGCTCAAGCTCCCTAGTAATCAAAGAAATATAGATGAACACAAAATATTTCATTTTTATTTTAAAAATGGTAGAGATGTATTTTTAAAAACAGGCATACCTCATTTCATTGGCTTCACCTTAGTGCGTTTCGCAGATAGGTATTGCGTTTTATACAAATTGAAGGTTTGTGGCAACCCTGCGTCCAGCAAGTCTATCGGCGCCATTTTTCCAAAAGTGTTTAATCACTTCATGTCTCTGTGTCACATTTTGGTAGTTCTCACAATATTTCAAACTTTCTCATTATTATTATACCAGCAAAAAGATTACGACTCACTGAGGGCTCAGATGATATTTAGCATTTTTTACCAATAAAGTATTTTTTAAATTAAGATATGTACTTTGTTTTCTTAGACATGATGCTATTGTACATTTAATAGACTGCAGTATAATGTAAACGTAACTTTTATGTGCACTTGGAAAGCAAAGTATTTGTGTGACTTGGTTTATTGCGATATTCACTTTATTGTGGTGGTCTGGAACAGAACCCCCAATGTCTCTGAGGTATGTCTGTATAGTGTATTGACAGGTACATAGGGAAATGGAACTCTCATATTACTGCTAATAATTTAATAAAAACTGGTAGAATTTTTCTGGAGGGCACTATTGTGTGTATTGAATAAACCCTTTATAATGAATAATTTTACTTTCAGAGAAATTTACTAAGGATATAATCAGATATGCACACATATAAGGTATATATAAACACTATAAGGTAGGTATGATATAACAGAAAGCAAAAAATAAATCAATTCTTAGCTTTTGGGTTTCAAAATAGTGTTTTGAACATCATGCTATCGACAGTACCTAGTCAGGGAAACTATGTTTACTCTAAGTTACACAAAGAGGCTTCTCCCAAACTTCTTAAGATTCTCCTGGTTGGGATTAGGGAGAAGCGAAGCAGAAGAAAGTTGTAATCAGACATTATAGGACTCTGAGAAGGAGGGTCTCCTTCCCTGTCAGCTGATCCTCAGGGCAGATGACACAACCCCTATTTTATAGGATCCAAGTGCAAAGGCCTTTTTGACTTGCATCCTGGGTAAAACTCAGAGAAGAAATGTGTGTGTGATGTGACAGAGAGGGACTGAGAAGGCTTAGGGACTCACCAGAGACCTGCCAGAACACCGAAGATGTGGCAGAGAAGGCCACCCCAAATTGGTAGAGATTTCATTTTCACAACAGAAAGGGGACTCAAAATGAATATTAAATTGAGTTATAAAAATAAAGTTGCATTTCAAGCACACTCATATTTTGAGATTCATAACTACTACTATTATATAAATTTGGAGACTTAAGAGATTGTGTTCCATTCTAATCATTTGTTTTAGCATGGTGGATGTGGACTGAGAACAAAAAGCTTTGAATTATCAAGGAGGCAGTCCTGGGTGGCCTGTTACAGCATGGCTTCAGTCATTTGTCAGAGTACCAGGCAGGTACTGAGGATTTAAGAAATGACCTTGGTGAGCACTGGAGGCAACTTACCTAACGGCTCCTTCACTAAGTCTGGGTTAGAGAGAGACCAGGGCTATAAATAGCTGTTGGGCAGAGTGAATTTTTATCTGTGGCTGAAGCCTAGGAAAACAGGCAGGTTCATTGATTAATTCAATCTTTTAATTATTCATCCAATCATTGACTTGGTCACTCAACAGATGTTTATTAAACATTTATCCTAGTAGTTATATTCTACTAAGTTCTTTGGAAGAACAAGGACAGGGGAAAACTCTGACAACTTTGTACAATATAAACCCTATTTTCAGTGTGTTCGTAATTTCTTTGTAAATTGCCCCAAGATGAATTATTAATGTATGAAATTTTCCTTTAAAAGAAAAACTTGGTGGTTTGGTTGTTCATATCCTTCTCTAATTTCTTTTCTAATTTTAAACTTAAGTGCTTATATGTTTCATCAACAATGGTTTACCCGTTTTCTAGGCCAGATGATTAGTCTCCAGACTTCTTTTTGGCTTTTGTTCTATTTGCTTTCATTTAGTAAGGTTGGAAATTCTAGGCCAGACCTATAGAGGCCCATTATCCCGGTTTAGGGACTATGCCTGCAATTCAGAGTTGCCACAGGAGGGCTATGTTCCTAATACACGGGGCCATCAGGCACTCACCACAGTGAAGAGCTGAGAGATACGGCTGCTGCGCCATAACCAACCCCACAGCACTGTCAGGGTGACCCTCTCCCATCCCAGCTCTGCTCTCTCCTACAGAGTTAGCAATGGATAAAAAGTAGCCTCCGTGGTCTTCGAATCCAGAATTTTAGACAATAACTCGGATTCTTTCGGGCTCGCCAGAGTTAACAGGGCTCCCTGTTGGTACCTCTCGCTCTGCCTTCCCCACCAGGGCACAGAACCATCTCATGAGATCTGGGCAGAGTGTTGTACTTCTCTTCTACGTCCAAAAATCCTTTGTTAAAATAACACAAATTACATGATTGAACATTTTAATAGAAACTAAGAGGTAACAGAGATTTGAAGAAACATAAGCATGTTTGTAGAACGTATTATTTCAAACACTCCTTAACTTTGTTTTTTTAATTGTTGTCAGAAAAATATCTTAACTCTTGCCTTAAGGATTGTTCTGAGTGGCTCTCTTTTTCCACTGGCTTTGCCTACTTTAGGAATACTTTTGAGGGCATATATTTGTTTTCTTAACCTATTATTTATCTCTGGAGAGTTTTTAGTCCTTTGGTATAACTTTTCAATATGAATAAGGCAGTTTCTCTCTTTCTTTCTTTCCCTTTTAAGGCAAGAACAAAAAGAAGACCATCTTCCCATGGAGGTCGTATTCCATGCATAAAAAGAGGCCAAACTATGTGCTTAGTTAAGGTTTACATGTTCATGTGCAAACACTTATTAATAGATATTTCTTGAGCCCTGAAAGTTCATCATCTATTCCTACTTTTGGCTCGGTCTATTTCTCACTCTTAGTGAAAGTATGCCTTATTTCAAGCTAAATATTTAAAACATGTTTTGAAATTAAATAGATTATTTGTAAACAGTTAAGCTGTTTCTATTTAAGCTGCACATATAAAAGCCCTCTCGATTTAAGAATTGTCCTTTACAACGATTGGCTCAGTTTGATCAGTCGCTAAAAACTTTATAGCACCAGCTTTTCACATATGATGAGGAGACGGCCCTTATGTGATTTGAGGAGAACTAGGAAGGCTTCCAATTTTAAAGTGAAACCCCCTCCTGTATTTAATACCTGAAATTCTATATTTTTAGATTTCATTCCCTTGCTTGAAGAGTTTTGTTGTACATATTGCAACTTTAGGAAGTCATTAGCATGGATTAATTTGACAAGGCGTTCCAATAGACATTTGGTAAAGGTTGGATTTTATTAAGAAGGTGGGTTGTGGTGAAGAAGGGAAGGGGATATACTAGGTACCCAGGAAATATTTAGACCAAGGAGAAGTATGGTCCTCAAAGAGAAAAGCCCCTAAAGAGAAAAACTGCCTACCCCACAGTTGGGCCTAGTCTGCCCATGAGCATTCACTTAGATGAATTAAAATGCACTAGGAAGAGTGGACATTCCCATCCTGAAAATACTTCTTTCTCCTGCTAAACCTTTAAAAAATACACATGCAAATCAATATAGGAAGGAGAGTTCAAATAGTGCTATTACCATTTCCAAATGCATAAAAACAAGCTAACAAAATACTAAATTGATGTACGACTATAGGAACAGGATCTCCTATAACGTCAATAGATAAAGGAGTATGTTTTCATTTGGGAAGCTAGGGAAAAAATAGCTCAGTAAAAAACCAGGTGCATACTTCTTTCGTCAGCAATCTCAAGCAGTAGTTAGCTCTAGGAAGCTTTCAAGTTAGTTAATTTGATGGAAGCTCAGCAAATCTGTGCCTGGTAAATGAACCAACTTTTAAACATGGCTGCATTTTTATCTTTCAATAGTTTTTCTATTTCCACACATTGTGGGATATCAAAATGGTCGCTATTTCTTATGCTCAATTTGCTAGTAGATTGAGAATCTTCTCTAATAGGAGAGAATTTTGGATTGCAACGCATATATGAATTTGCTCATGACATGTGCTCTCTCCCTGCTGTGATAGAGAAACTAGTTGTTAAATTTTGACCCTGGCTAGACCTTAGATGGAAGAGACGCCTGCCCTGGGGAGGAATCTTGTTATCTGTGCATAATCAGTTGCCAAATGACCCATGCCCGGGTCTTTATGCTGGTCCTTCTCTGTGGGTAGTATATGGACATAATCCTGATCCAGTTTGCTGATAGATAAATTGCTTAAACACTTTGTTGGATCACCAAGAGTTGGCAATACCTCTTTGTTTTTCTAGGCATATCTAGAACCAGATTTATGCATAGGCTCCTAAATGAAATCAGTCATTCCTTTGGATTAAGGGCCAAATGATGTTACCAGGGAGTAAGCGATATCAAGGGTACTGGGTTATAATATTTTAGTGCAATTAAGTAGCTCAGAAACCCAGAACATTGTAGCTGTAAAGATCCTTAGAAACAATCTCGTTTATTGTCCTGCACTCCTCTTTCCTGGTATTTTTTCTTTTTTTTAGTCTCATTAACATCTTTCACCATACAGTTACAAAATTTTTTTTCATGTGATGAGAACTTCTAAGAACTACTCTCTTAGCAACTTTCAAAAATGCAATACAGTATTATTAACTACAGTTACCATGCTGTGCATTACATCCCTGTGACTTATTTATTTTATAGTTGGAGTTTTGTACCTTTTGTTCAAAGATTGGTTTTTGCATGATGTGAACGGATAGGAACTAATGACAAGGAGAAGATCCATCAACACCTAGCTCTAAAGGGTATGAGTTGGCTAGTGAAGGAGCAGTATGAGGCTACTTGAAGGACTCACTATTAGTGGGTTATGATTCTCAACTTAGAAGTGGCCCAGTATAGCCAATGACAGACCTACCCCTTTTCCACAAAAGTAACAGTGATTGGGCATTTTGTTCTTTTGATAGTTTTGTTTTTAGTCCATTAATGTAATTTGATATTTTATTTTAAGAGTGCATGTGTCTACACATATAACCGTGTGTATGTATGTATGTGTGTGTGTACTCTAACATTTATTGAGCATTTATTAATTGCAAGGCACTGCTAGCTGCTTTGTGTGCGTTATATCTAATCCTCATAACAACTCTGGAGAGCCTAAGAAGTTTATCCTAGGTCCCCAGGTAGTCAGTGGAACAGATGGAACTGAACTGAGATCTACCTGTGTCCAGAGACTAGGCTTTTACCTACCAATCCCATAGCCTTAGCCAAGAGAGTAAAGAGAAAGCAAATATCATATGGGTGGCTCTCCTTGTTCATGGTTTTTCAGACCAGTCGTTCTTAAACCTGGATGTACATAGGAATCAACTGAGGCAGCTTTAAAATATAGAGACCTAGGCTGTATCCCAGACTTGCCATATCAAGATCCACAGTGATATGACCTGGGACCATGTGACTTTATAAAACTCAGAGACAGCCAGCCAACTAGTCACCGACACGCAGATTAGTGATCAGACGGTGCTGTGGACTGAGTAACCCACACAGTAAATGCCATCTTTAGGATTTCTCTGCTATGTTACTCCAGGAAACAGGGCTGGGTAGATGTGAAAATCTTATAATTTTGCCTTGGTGTAGCTCTGTAGTCTGCATTTTTGATCATTAAAAAAAAAAACTACATTGATTGAGTGTTTAATTAAGAATGGAATATCTCTGCACGAGCTACAGGATATATTCAGAAAAAAACCTTTATGACTCTTTGACCCTTTCCTTTTCTCAAATATGTTAATTTCCTGTTCTAAATGTATTCTCTTTTGCTGAAGAGAAGTGGCAAGTGCATAAAAGGCGCAGCGGTTTAGTCCACGCTTGGCAGCCCGGGGTTCGCAAGTTCGGATCCCAGGCGCCCGCCGACGCGCTGCTCGTCAGCCATGCCGTGGCAGCGTCCCATATAAAGTGGAGGAAGATGGGCACGGATGTTAGCCCAGGGCCAGTCTTCCTCAGCAAAAAGAGGAGGATTGGCGACGGATGTTAGCTCAGGGCTGGTCTTCCTCACCAAAAAAAAAAAAAAAAAAAAAGTATCACATTTATCCCTTGGAAAAAATATGCTAATGCTCTCCCATAGTACTTTGTTCCTGCCTAACTGTTAATGTCTATTTCAGTGACTGTAATTTATCAGTTTACAATCATTCTGCCATCACTAGACTGTCCAAGGGCAGGATGAGTCTTATTTATCTCTGTGCCCAGCATCTATTGTGTGCTCAATAAACACTTGTCAATGAATGAACCATTTCTCTCTCTCTCTAAATATATATATAGATACACACACACACACACACACACACACACACACACACACGCATTTTTTTTTTTTTTTCTATTAGGCTAAAGAGCCAGTACTGCCTGGGTTTGAATGTGAGCTTCTTCACTCAGCTTTGTGAGCTCGGACAAGCTGCTTGGTATCTCCAAGCCTCAATTTCCTTCTCTGTAAAATGGGTATCATAGAGTATCTACTTTATAAGATCAGTATGGGCATTAAATTTAACATACACAAAATACTTGGAAGAGCACCTGACACTTAGAAAGGGTCCAACAAATGTTAGCTCTTTGCTGAACTCTTTCCTCTGTGATAATCCTGCTGTAGGACTTCAGGTGCTTCAGGACAACAGCAACAACAAAATACAATCTGCCTTCGGAGTAGGTACAAGTTTCGTTTATATTATCTAGGAAGCAAAAGTTTGCTAAATAAATTACCAGTGTATGGAGTTTGTTGGAAGAATGTTTAAAGCTACTTAGGTAAATCAACTGTTTCTAATCACCCTCAAGTAATTTAGAAGCATCATTTCCATACACACCATTGATATGCTAATTGCAGATGATCACTATTTATTCGTGAAAAACTGTTTCTCTCAGTCCCCCCCCAGTGTCACTCTTTGCCAAGGAAAGGAAGAGTCTGCAGGAGAGTCACGTGATAGGAGCATGGGTAACGTGAGTGAACTTGAGAGGGGAAATCATTAAATGACCGAACACAACAGAAAAGCAAGGAGGTTAACAAAAAAAAAAGTGTATATAATTACACACCTTTTTATCCTGGGAGAGTAGTTATAAATATAAACATTTTCGAACCATGGAAGTGGAGAGTGCAGGGCATTAGTAGCAGGCCCAGTGGGGCAGAAAACCTAAAGGGAGCAAAAGCTTTAGAAAAAAATCAGTGCCAGAAATCACAAATCTAGTGTTTGGTTGGTCTGAGCCCACCTTTCAGATCTGGAGAGTAAAACCGGAAACAAATAGAGGTACTACATCTCAGCTGTAATGCTTTATAGTAACTCTGCTCAATACTTGATGTTTTGGCACCAAAAGGAGGAAAAATATTCTGAATGGTTGTTGGGACGAAGATTAAACATACATATACACACACATGCAAATACATACAAACACACAAATACATATACACACATGCATATATACACACAATAAACACATACACACACATATACACATGCACATGTATACTGCATGCATATATAAACAATAAACATACGCACGCGCGTACACACATGTATATATACACATACACATATATACACGAGTATCTTCAGGAGCACAAATATGAGCATTAGAGATCTGAAAATAGAACAAAGCTGCGTGGGAAAATATTCCCAGAAAATGAGATCTTTAAATCAGCCTGTTAATTTTGTGTGTGTGTGAGGAAGATTAGCCTTGGGGGACTAAACCCCCAAGGAGCAGAGCCTCTTGCAAATGTTCAGAAGCAGGAACGTTGCAATTGCCAGTTCTCAGTATTTGCTTCCGGGTCTGGTTTGGCATAAAGGATGGGTTGTGGAGGTTGTGATGACCACCATCCCCCACATACCTACCAAGAGCTACCTCCCCCATCCGCACCACTATTACAGCCCCGCTGCAACATGCAAATGTGTCTCAGTCTGTAAAATTTAATGGGACTCCTTAACCAAATCATCAAACCAACCTTCAGGACAGCTGGCGGGACACAGCAGAAAGGCCAGGGACTGGGTCTGGAGGATTGGGGTGTGAATAGTAGCCAAACCACCTTTGGAAAATGACCTCTCCTCTTTATGCATCACTTCCCAGAGACAGTTCCTGTTTTAGCGCTGCAAGTCCCAGGAAATGCCTCAGTCCCGGGCAAACCCAGACAGTTGGTCACCCATTAAGACGCAGGAAGCTGTTGCAAAGATTAAAGCTCTCATAGTAGTGCCTGGTACATGATAATTCTTCAATAAATATTTGCTTTCGCTTTTTAAATCAGCAGCACTTACGGAATTTGAATTTTCAGTGCACATGAAGGGAAGCAATTTTATCAAAGAAAGATGGGTCCATTGCCCACCAAAGGAAGGGGAAGGAAGAGATCTGAATTGAGAGAAAGGTTTGAAAGAGTAGATTTGAGGGCACCTGCGTCCCACCCTCCACATAGTCCCCACTGATTTTTATGGCAGGTGGGTTGTTTTCATGATGGAGACAGGGCTAACTCTGGAAGGTTCTATGAAAGGTTTTGCACCTTAGAAAAAGGCTTAGCTCTAGAGGAGGTTTTTGGAAAATCTTCTTTCACTAAGCATGGCATACATCATCCTGTCTCCTATTCCTACATGACAGCATGTATTATGCGGCAATAACACCAGGATTCCGTCAACCGGAATAGTTCCTTTTTTCCCTTCAGTATCTTACTCTAGTGATCTCACAGAGACCATGGTTTCCAAGGGGTGTCGTAGAGACAATAATAAATTCCTGAAATTACTCGGTCAAATCCTTCAAAGGATACTTTTTATTATTTAACCTATTTTAGAACCCTAGACGCCCAGGAAGTTAATATAAAGCATAAGGGAGAAACACAACAAATCTAGGCAGAAGTTGTCTGAGTCTAGAGCTGTCAGATGTGCTTCTTGTGAAGTTAAAGCAGCAGGGACATTTATGTTGCTGTGTACCATGAATAATAAAACATTGATAACAGCTATAACGTTTAATTTAATTGCAGAGTCTCAACATTACAGATGCCTTCTTGCAGGAGAAGTAGTGAAAATTTAAAGGATATTTCAGGTTTACTGCCCCATATCTCTCTGGCTCTGCATATAAATGTCTTTTCCAATTAAATGTACACCTACAGGATATTCTTAGGATTTGTCACCAGTGACTTATACTAAGATTTTTCGGGTAGGTCCACAAAATAAAATGTACTTATTTTAAATGCTCAAACTGGCTCTCACCTCCAACGGTTCTTTTCACCCCTCCTCTCTGGTTCCTGCTCTCACTAGCCAAGCAGGCTCTAGACACCCTGGAGACATCTTTAACTCCCCCCTCAACCTGCATCCAATTAACCAGCGATACTGGTTGATACTCATTGCCCAATTACCACCTCATCCCATCTTCTTCTCCCTCTCATTTCTTATGATTTCTTGCCTGTATTTTAAAATGTCCTCTAGCTTCTCTCTGCCTAAACTCTTCTCCAGAGTCTAGCCTGAATCACTTGGTCTTCTTATGTCCTTGCTTAAAATCTAGCAAAGGGCAGAAAAAACACAGCTCTGGTAGATATTGTCTGGTAGATACTGTGCTACATCGTTTGTTTCTCCCCAGGACCCAGCAGAGTGCACAGTACTCCTCCACCGTTTTCTTAACTAATCTGGGGAGAACTGGCTTTGAAGTTTAGGCCCAAAGATTATCAGCTGTATGATTTAGGGCAAGTTATATAATTTCCCTGAGCCTCAGTTCTCACACATGCAAAATGGTGTGAATAACATTTCCTTCAAAGACGTCATTTAAGATTTAATGCACTACCCATGTAAAGTGCCAATACTAAAACTGGCCCACAGAATGCAACCAATAAATGTGGGTTCCCTTACTCCATGAGTACCCCATTTTTCTAGAAATGAAAATAAAAATGTCCAGTAGCATGCAAAACACTTCCCTCAAGCAGGCAGGTCCAACTCTATTTCCTTATATTTGTCATCAGTATATGAGCAACACCATACTTTTGATTTTACCATGTATTGCATGTTTCCATAATCTCTCAGTTTTATTCCCTCAGCCTAGAATGTCCTTCCTTCATTCTCCTGTCCTAGGAAACCTCCATTCCTCATTCAAAGTCTATTCCAAATAGCACTTATTCTCTACATTGTCATTTTCTTGCTCAAAATAAAGTGCAAACACCTTACAATGGCCTATAAGGACCTTCGCTCTCCTCTCCCAGCTGGCCTCTCCAATATCACCTCCTCATTCATACCCAAAGTCACACTGGAGTTTCTTCTTGTATTGTACATGCCTAATACAGTCCTGCCAGAATTCTGTATGAGTAGCTCCCTCTCATAACATTCTAGGTAAAAGATGCTCAACTTTATGTTAGTTAGAGAGATTCAGATTAAATCCAGAATGGGGATAAAAATTAGTCACTTATTTTAAACAAATGATAATGTATCGCCAAGGATTTGGTGAAATTTATATTCTCATACAATGTGGAAGTATAAATTGGAAGTCAATTTGGCAGTATCTACTAAAATAAAGTATGCCCATATCCCTAACCTGGCTTACACATGTCGGTATTCACCTATATGAATGAAAATAGTCATTCATATACATAAAAATATTCATTGAAGCAGGGTTCACAATAACAAAACAAAACAAAACAAAAAAACAATTGGGTAACAAGATAATGTCCATCAGTAGGGAGATGGTTAAATCAACTACGGTACCCACATACCATGGAACACTATACAGCACATGGAAAACCTAAGGATGCACTGACAAGGTAAGATATCCAGATGTACTTCTAACTGAGAATGCAAGTCATGACTAATAAGTATATATGAAAATATCAGTGTATTTTTAAAACTTATAATAGTAATGATAATAATTAACATTCATTGAGTGTTTACTCTCAGGTATTGTTCTAAGTGCTTTCAACTTATCAAAATAGATACTCTTCCTAACAACCTGGTGATGTATGTAATATTATCATCCCAATTTTATATACAGGGAAATAGGCACAATAAGTTTCATGGGCACATCATTAATGGGTCACCTATCTGTCTCCAAGCGTGTCCTCATTGCTCTATATTATCTCATATGTTTATATCTAAAAGTAAATAAGTAATTGAACAAGTGTGTGTGGGGGTGTGTGTACTTGAATGCAAAGAAAAATGTTTGAATAAATACCCACCATCAAAGCATTTCTTCATGGGGGAAGAGGAAGAAATTGACATGGAGCGAGGGAGAGGGAAATGGTGAAAGGGACTTCTATTTTGATCCGATTTCAATCTTTTCACACTGAATTATTTGGAAATTTTATAAGGATGCATTCACATATTTCTTGTATAATTTGTTTTAATACAATAGCCCAATATCATCATGAGGAAAATGAGAGGGGAAGTCATTTTAGAACAAATTGAATAAGGTGGGACAAAGGGTAATTTTGTTTAAAAAGTGCTTTGAGGCACAGCTTTTGAAGTAATATGATAAAAAATAAATTATAACTCTAATTGCCTGGGTAATTTAGGTGAAATGCAGGGATTTTAGCTGCATTACCTCAGAAATTATGAATGTAGAAGTGTGGTCTGTGGGAACTTCAAAACCCCAATTATAAGGGAATGCCAGGAGATTCCATTTGAACAATCATGACTGAATGCTTTTTCTCCTCGTGTCGTTAATTTGCTGAAATGTGAGTTTTTCTTTCCTTCATTTCCTGTCAGTTGTTTATTTGTCCGTGCTAACATTTCAGTTATAGGGCCTGGGAGATCATTCATATTTAAGTGTGAATGCTATAAATCCAGCTTCTCAGGGAATAACATTTGACTGAGAAACGGTGAGCAAGAATTATGAAATACAGCATGTTTAAATCTTTGCATTTCATCTAATGGCTCCTGAGATGAAAAACTGCAGTGATTTTGAGCTTAATAGATGTGAGATCCCAGAGAGAGTTACAAATCAGTCGACCTGGGAATTTTTTTGAAAATGAAATGAGTTGGCTTTATGTTTCTTCTTTGGTATGATTATTATTGATACTCTTCCCTCTTTCCCCCAAATAGCAATGTGTGATAACAAAGAAACATACCTATGCCTTTCATAACAGATTCATAGTGAGATCTCTTTCTTCTCTCACTAAACATTAAGTCATATCTATGCCTGGTTGCTCTGCCTCTAATTCTGGCCACTCTAAACGACCCTTAACATTGCAATCACAGTAATCATTCTAAAATGCAAATTTGATCATGTCAGATTGCTTAAAATCCGTCTGAGTCCCCGTATTGCTCAGATACAGCCCAAAGTCTTCAGCCCAGTGCATCTCATGACAATCTGGATCCTGCTTATATTTTCAGCCTCATCTGCCAACTTTCAAGGCTCCAAACAGAACTTGGAATTTTCTAGAGTGCCTGGACTCTTCCATGTTGTTTCCTCTGAGATGGCTCTTTCACCCTCCTCACTGCTTCCATTCATCTACCCCAACACCTACTGGCCTATGAGTTTCCTCCACAGGAGGAACCATCTCCAGCTCTCCCATGCCTGGGTTAGATGCCCGTTCCATGATGTCCCACAGAATCTCATACTTATGATTATTTGTAAATTAACCTATGTTGTAAAATTGATCTTCTTTCCCTTCTATTTCTTTTCCATACCTATAAGTGTGAAATCAGCAATACTGTCTTTATTTTTTATTTCACCAGGCCCAATTATATTTTGCCAAATTAATGAATGAATAAATATCTATGTTTTATGGATTGATTAATGTTAATCAACGAATTTGTAACTTAACTATGTTGTCACTTCTCCAAGAAAAAATAATGATTTCTTATTTAAACCAACAGTTGCTGCCTTAATTTTGAACTAGTAACAGTGATAACAACCAACATTTGTTTAGTACTTACTATGCATCAGCAACCATGTTATGCTATTTAAAAACCACTAATAGGGGGCCAGCCCTGTGTCCTAGTGGTTAAGTTCCATGCACTCTGGTTCAGCCACCCACGTTCAGTTCCCTGGCAAGGACCTACACCACTTGTCGGCAGCCATGCTGTGGCAGCGACCCACATACAAACTAGAGGAAGACTGGCACAGATGTTAGCTCAGGACGAATGTTCCTCAAGAGAAAGGAGGAAGATTGGCAACAGATGTTAGCTCAGGGCAAATCTTCCTCAGCAAACAAAACAAAACAAAAGAAACTTAAAAAAAAAATCCCCACTAATAGTAGCCACTATTATCATCATTTCTTAGCAATGAGGAAAGTAAGGTTCAGAGAAGTTACCAAATTACTCCTCAAACTCCATAAATTACATTGATTTGTTTGTGCCTTATAGGGATTTAGTGAGAATTAAGTGGCTCAGCACATTTAGAGTGCTTAGCACAGGCCTGGCCTGTGAGCTCTCAAAGGAAGACTTCTCTGTCACTTTTGTTATCAATTTCATTACTACACTTGGGAGGTGTCTGCTTTATTTCTAAACCAAATATCTAGGGTTTTTTAAATTGCCATTTTAACGTAGTGGCTTGGGTAGAGAGTAGAAGATATATATATATATATATATATATATATATATTTTGTGTGTGTGTGTGTGAGGAAGACCAGACCTGAGCTAACATCCGTTGTTAATCCTCCCTCTTTTTGCTAAGGAAGACTGGCCCTGGGCTAACATCCGTGGCCATCTTCCTCTACTTTATATGGGACGCCACCACGGCATGGCTGACAAGCAGTGCGGCGGCAGGCAGCTGGGATTCGAACCCGCGAACCCCGGGCTGCCAAGTGCGGACTAAACCGCTGTGCCACCGGACGGCCCCAGAAGATATATTTTTTAAAAGTTGCATTTTTTAGTGAAAACTTAAAAAATAAAAATACATGAGCTACTACCACTGAACTCATCTCTAGCTTCCTTGTTGCTTCTCCAACATGCCCGTGTTCTCCCATCTTAGGGACTTTGCACTGACGCTTTCCTCTGGATGGAATGTTCTTCCCCAGATACTTATGTGGCTCACCTTGCATCTCCTTTAATCCTCTCCTCAAATATCCCCTTCTCACTGAGGCTGCTCTGACTGCCCACACCACACCCTCCCCTTCCGAGCCTGTATCTCCCTGTCCTCCTTACACACTGCACTGAATTTCTTAGTTTTTTTCTTAGTACTTGCCACCCTCTAACATTATATATATTTACTTATTCATTTCGTTTATTGCTTATCTGCCCTGCTGAAATGTAAACTTCATGAAAGTAAGGATTTTTCTCTCTTTTATTTTTCACTAAAGAATCTTGACTGGCTCGGTAGTGTCCAGTACACTATAGAGGCTTAATGAATACTTTTTGAAGGAATGAAAAAATGAATATTAAGATTAGACCCAAGCAATGTTATATAACCTTGTTTGGCCACATATGTGCTCTAGGTACAGGGCATTTATGTATATTTTGTCAACTTATTGCTCTATTTAATATCTTTCAAACTAAGCATTTGGTGGAGTAACTGAGCAGTTAATCTGTTAGAGAAAGCAGATGACCATGGTCAGGTCTAGGCAGAGTAACACAACAGAGAGAGTTAAAGTTAAATGTTTGACTCAGGTCCCCACATTCCTATCAGTAATTGAAAATGCATCGGGGGAATTTTAATGACTACTCTGATTTGTTTCATTCGCAGAATAATCAAACATGCCTACTAAAAGTTGCACAGAATTAAATTCTTTGTCATTTTCTGAATAGATAGATAAATTTATTAGAAGCCAAGCAGGTTAAAGTGATTGGGCTTCTTCGTGGAACATTCTAAATATGTGCAAAATTATATTCAATAAAACTGGAGGAAATCATATTTTTAACGCCTACAAATACTGACACCATAAAATGATGTGTGACCTGATAACTAGCATCATACAGCTTTGCATTATCCCTCCTGCCAATTTCATCTGATAAAATAGAACCCCCGTGAAATGGTGTGCAGTGGGTTCCTGTGGTAATGAGCTCTGTGTAAATGGCTATAGCATGGGCACTGATATTAAAAGTTGCTTCTTACATTGCTCAAGAGTGAATAGCAACATAATAATGGTCACTTAATATAAACTTCTGAAAATTTAAACAGATGATGGACACAAAATTAAAGAGAGTTTCAAGATTAGCAGTTGTCCCCCTCCTAGCCGGGTGGCCAGCCTCATTTCAGATCCATTGTAAAATTAATTGACTCTCAGGTTCCCTATAGACTACAGTTACAGACTTTCCCGAGTGGTCACATAGACACCGTGCCTTCTAGACTTAGGCAGAAGAGAAAAGTGCTGAGGCCTTAGCATATTTCTGTTTATGACATACTGGCACATTTTTACAAATCACCCAAAGCTAAAGCTAAGGCCAATTATGAGTAATGCAGCCATTTCCAGTTATGAAAAACTTAATTTGATGTTTCTAGGAGAATTATATAAAAGCCAGCCCCTTTAGAGCATGATCTATGTTTTGTTTAAATGGTCCCTTTCCCAGTGCCAGGCACGTGGCATGTGGTTAATAATTCTTTTTTTGGCAGTCTGATTGAAGCCTTTAAAATGACATTCTTAAAATACTGTTTGCCTGTAGAGGCAGACTCAATAATGGTGAGCTGTCAATCTCTTTGCCTTTGTTATCCATGGTAATTGACGTCAATAGTAGGCTCCTCCTCACAGATCTCTCAATTCAGACACAAGCCTGGGATGAAATCTTTTCCAGAATGGTTCTCATTTGTGGAATTCACTACATGTTGTGATCTGGTAGAAGTCCATTCTATTCACATACACCATACAGTGTAAAATGCATGCAATTTAGATTTTAATAGTGCAGCTACTATTTGGTTTGTATCATTCTCCATGAAATTGGACTAATTTAGTTTAAGATAGTGGTTCTCAACCAGGCATGGTTGAGAGGACAGTTGGCAATGTCTGGAGATATTTTTGATGGTCGCCATCGGCCAGGGATGCTCCTAAATATTCTATAATGCACAGAACAGCCCCCTGAACAAAGAATTATCCAGTTCAATATATGAACTGTTCCAAGGTTGAGAAACTCTGGTTAAGACAAATGTAATTTAGTGAAAAGTTTACATAGTAGAATTTTTAAACAAGAAAGTTTTCTACTTTGAAATGCTGTCAGTTTGCTAGAACTCAGTTAATTCGTTTTAAATTACCATCCCTAAAGGTAAAACTAAGTTAAAATTTAATAACCTTCTATAAAACCAGATGAGACTGTTTTGTTTTGTACACATTCTCATGGATGAACCACAGACACCGCACATTGCTAAGGACTTCTCATTTTCTCACCTGACCCGTCTTTTCTCCTATATCAACAGGAGCCAGGATCCATGCCAGAAACTGGGGACTTCCTTGGTAATTCCCTCTCTTTTATCTCTTACATCCAATCAGTTACCAGGTCTTGCTTATAGAACCATTACCTCCAAAACAGTTTTCAAATCTCTTCCTTTCTCTCCATCCTAATTACTCTTCTTGCAATTAAGACCTTCATCATGTCTCTCCAAAACTCCTAAGAGTTTCCTTGTTGGTCTCCCCATCTCCAGTTTTTCCTCCCTCCTTCACATATGCCAACTCCCATTTCCTACCACTTTCAAACAGTAAGTCCAGGAGTTTTATCATGGCTTACAGGGCCCACTGTGACATGGCCCCTACCCATCTCTCCAAACCCAATACCACCACACTTGGCCTTACTCTTTAGCTACAAACGTCACACTGTTTCTTCTATGTCTGTGCATATGTTGTTCCCTCTGCCTGGAGTAACCCTCCATCAACCACTCACTCTGACATTTCCACAAATAATTACTATTTACCTTTAAGATCCTACTTACATATCATCTCCTCCGCAAAGCCAGATGGCATTGTTTGTTTTTAATTCTGAATTATCTGCCAACACTGTCCATATCCCCCAGTGGCAATAACTGACTGGAGCCGTGATGGGGCATTTCCTCTCTAGAGTGCCACAGTTCCCACTTGGTCATCTCTGCTCATTTATATGATCTCCTCTTTGACCCCATAGTAGTCAAATTTATCACTTCCACTTCAAGGAGAGCCCTTTGCAAAACCAAATCTAGTACAGCATCATGCTCCCTTGGCTTTCAGAGTTAGAAGCTCAAAGACTGTCTAGAACTCTCAACTTCCCTAGTGTCACGTTTTACTAGATTTCTGAATATGTAATGATGACTGCATATGTGGTGGTGAGTTCAGAATGAAAAAGCTGAATTGAGATGCAGGTGTTGGGTGATACGCTAGGCTCAGGCCGATGCTAGGAGATCAGATCTTGTGCATACTAGCCTTGCAGCGATTTGAATTCATGCTCCATCTAAAACAAGATTAGAACCTATGCAGCCTTTAACTCCAGGATGTAAACCTTATACCTTGGTTTGTATTCAGTTACATTCCTACATCATAAGCTATGCTGTATTTGCATAGTTGTTGGTGATAATGGGTACACCTATGAATACAAACATGACTTCTCCTGAGAAGTGTTTAGGTGCCACTGAAGGTCTGTAATGTAATTTACATTTCCCAGTAAGGTTGGCGTGATAAAATTACCAAATAATGATTCTGAATCTATGAGAGAAGAGAGAGCAAACCAAGGAGGGAAGGCCTTGGCTCAATATGACACACTTTGCAACTTCATTAAAATGGGCCACCCCCCATGGCTGAACTTAGAAAGGTGTGGTTCTGGCACCACAACTGCCAAGACTCTCTCACTGCATTTCCCATATCTGAGGCTCAGCAATTAACATTTGAGTTAGAGTTTGAGCATATCACGTGAACATCCCAGTAATCACATGTAACTTATGATGTGTTATTTGATTCCCATCTGCATCAGTGTCTTCTTTCTTTGAGTATGAGCAAGAACAAGATAAGATCAAAATCCATTATAGAAAACTGTACAAACTATGAGACTTAACTTGGTTTGCATTTCATTAGGTACAACCATGGGGCTGTCGTATATTAACGACATTCCAACTTTACTTTAGGCTGGTACCAGCAGTCTGTAGACCAACAGTTAATAAGTCAGAAGAATGTTCCTTCTCAAGCAAGTTGGGCTTAAATTGAATCATAAAGCATAGCTCTTAGGCAATAGAAATTGGCTTCTCCACTATTGGTTAAAACAATAACCGGTAATTGGGTTTGGTGAGTTCCACAGAGCACAATGATGCCAGAATTGGACATAGCACAGAATTTGAAGACAAACATTGTATTTTTTTGAGATGAACCACCTATGTCTCAGCCAACAAAAGAAGGATGATTACTCTATTTATGTTTTCTGCTTTTGTAAATGAAGACTTTGTCACAATAGGAAATATGGAGAGTTCCATCTGGGAGTTTGATGAAAAGGCTGTTCAATAATAATAATCAGCAATAATGCTGTGTTTTTGTGGAAAGATAAAGTCTTATTTTTGCCAATGCTACATTTATTAATTCTCTCTTTTACCCTCATTACTAGTAGGAAAGGTAAATAGGACAGGTGTTCGTTCCATCAGTTTTGCAGATGTAAGGATGCCAAAAAATCCATGACTTGTCAATACCAGCCAATGAGTGGTATCCAACTGCCTCTGGATTAGAATATTCAGTGGAGGGCTTTTACTGTCTCTTGAAGCTAAATACAGAACAGAGGAAATGACTTAGTCTGAGCTGAGAGTTTAAATCTATACACAGGCAAAATCATAAGAGAGGAAAGAGACTATTACTTGCCTTAAAGGAAAGGAATTTACATTAATGGTTAACAATAATTAACAGTTAAAAGTAATTAACAGTTATTGGGTTTTTAAAAAGTATCCACCATAGTGGCAGATACTTTCATACACTTTCTCTTAGTTAATCTTTAGATCAGCCTTGTGATAAAGGTATTGTTATTTCTGCTTTACAGATGACAAAATAGAGTCTTAAAGAGTAAAGGATCATATTATGGTTAGAATATCCTTAAACTCCTCAGAAACTACAAGAACTTGAAATTTAATGTCTTATTTAAAATGTTGAAAATCTCAATTGACAATAAAGAAAAAGTTTTCTAATTTCCATTAAAAAGAACAATAGAAAGACAGAATATAGCTTCTAAAGTTGTTATCAGATGCCAGATCCTAATCAAGTGGTTGAAGGACATAGAAAGAAAATTTCAATATAGAAAAAATAATACTACTATACTAAAATACAGTAAAAGTACAATACATTTCATTTCTTAGTGAATAGCCATAGAAGTTATCAGAGATCCTTAGCACATCACCAGATTTCAGAACTGATGCACAACATTGAGATTCCTATCACACTTAAAATAAAATAAAAACCATTTTGGTAGCACCTATAAGAATTTGCCCCATCTGGTTCCCAACCTACTCTTCAGCTCATCTTATCCAACCCTCCATGTCCCAGTCACTCTGCTCTCCTTTCAGCCTCTCCTGCACGGCAAGTCATGGACTGCCTTACCTGGGTACCTTCCCACAGCTCTTTCTTCTGATGATGACTGACTCTTCCTTGCCCTTAGTCTCAGCTTAAATGTCTCCCCTCAAAGAGGCCACCCCTAACACTATTAAAAGTAACTCCTCTTGTTCTTTTGCATGGCTTCTTGTCTTCTTCTCTTTTCCCCCTTTAACACTTGTCATAATGTTTAACTATGAGGCAGCGTGATGTCCTGAAGTATAAATTTCTGTTCTTTGTGTATTTTCCCTTCCCCTCTGCCTCCTACAGTCCACACCTAGGGAGCAAAAAATGACTCAAAAATAGCTGAAAGCCTTTGGCTGTAAGGCAGAAAGAGATCGTTGCATTTTTTCATTATCCAAAGACTAGATAGGAATGGGGCTGGGGAAGGAGGAAGTAGAGGCTGAGGGGCGCTTCATTGACGTGTAGGCAGAAGGAAAAGGAGAAAAGCACCCAGAGTGGTGGGGGGAGGAACTTGCATTGTCAGAACCAGACAAAGAGTTGAAAATACTCAGCACACACTGTCCCGAGAGTGGAAAAGCAACATACCCATGGCCTGTGGACAACTGGTTCCACTCCATAGCCTGGACACTTGTAAGCCCTCTGGATTTATGATGTTAACACACTGTAGAAGGCTGGAAAGTGGCCCTCAAAGACATCAGGTCTTATTCCCTGGAACCCATAAATGTCACCTTATATGGAAAAAAGGTCTTTGCCGATGTGATTAAGTTAAGGGTCTTGAGATAAGGAAATTAGCCTGAATTATCTAAATGCCCTAAATGCAATCAGAAGAGTCCTTATAAGAGGGAAATGGTGGAATATTTGGCACAGAAGAGGAGGAGGTAATGTTACTATGGAGACAGATTTGAGTGAGGTGGCCACAAGTCAAGGAATGCTGGCAGCCACCAGTGGCTGGAAGAAGCAAGAAAGGGATCCGAAACACTCTGGTTTGGGATCATTCAAACTTATTTCAGACTTCTGGCCTCTAGAACTGAGAGAGAATAAATTTCTATGGTTTATCTATCTACCAAGTGTGTGGTAATTTGTTACAGAAGCCACAGGAAACTAACATATACATGGAGTGAAAACCTCATTACACTGACCAATGTGGAACTGAACTGAATCATTGGGGGAATTTCCTTTAGCTGGGATAAGTAGTGGTTATATTACCAGCTACATACACATTTATATGTATCTATTTTATTATTACCATCATTTTCTTGCTCTCTACCAGGCAGAAAGTTTCATGGGGGTTATAACCTTTTCTGTTTTGTTCACCATGTATACCCAAGGCTTAGCTCAGCAGCTGTCACACAATAACTGCTCTACAGATAATTGTTGATGAATGAAAAACATTGCTAAAATAATAATAGCACAAAATGAGAAAAACACCAACAACAAATGGAAAAAATAACTATGAAAAAGACTGCACCAGCAACTAGATTGAATAGTTGAATATCCATTACCAGCAATCTAAACAGAGACTTAGGTCAGTCTGACCCCAAGCGTAGGAATGCTTTCTAGCAATTAGAAGTTTGTACTTTAACACTGACCAAACGTGGGTGTGTTCTGGCACTGGTCCATTTTCAGTCAACTTTCCCAGCACAGTCTCAGGGTATGCTCACAGCTCAAGCAGGTCTATTAATGTCTGAGAGCTAATATCCCTGCGCCCATTCCTGCAAGCTGAAGTCTCTGGGTGCGAATGGAGCAATTCTGGCCTGTGAGCGGTTGTTGCCCATTCTATTGGGATGGCACAGTATTTCTCTGTCCCGCTTTTTAAATGAAAAGATCTCTTATCGTGAGCCAACTCAGAATGAAGGGGACTAGAATGTCACCTGTTCAATGTTGCAAAATATACTGGATTGTGCAGTTTCATTTGTGCCATTCTGAAGGTGACTGGGATAAAACAACATAATTGTATTTCTCTTGGCTCTTTCACAATCATGAGTGAAGTGTCACATGATGTTATTCAAAGAACAAACATTTTCAGCACTTAACTGAAATTCCAGCTTGCACTTTAATTATAGCCCAAACAGTCTCCCACTCAGCTTCCAAGAAAGGTAGAGAACTCCTAGGCAGAGAGAGGATGCGAGGATGTAAGGAGAAAGACTCTACTTGAGGCCTCTGAGCCCAGAACTGAGTTGGGAATCCTCACGCCAGGCCTCTAGGGACCTGAAGCCTGAGGCTCTGCCTTCCCTCTCTTTATGTCTGCATCAGCTCCCCTCTAACAGCCAGGTGTACCTCGAGAGAGAGTGTGGACCAGGGCTGTAACTGGCTGCTCAGGCCACACTCTGTCCTCTGTAGTTTCTGCGCCTGCCACGAAGTGGAGTGATGGGTTAGGCAGGCATGGAACCAAATTCAAACCAAAGTCTGCACGCCCCCTCGGTATTCTGAGCCACTTCAAGTCAAGTAAACTCCTCCTTTTTCAAACCATTATTCTCTTTAGGGGTGCTTCTCAACTTTTTAAAGGTCAAAGCCCTTTATGAGAAAACCTATAGACCCCCCCTCCCCACCAAAACGCACTTATGCAAACTCATGAAGGTTAAGGCACACCATACATGAAAATGCTAATTTGTTAATGGCCAAGATACTTATTTACCCTCAAACTGTGATGAATAAGGCCAGACTGCCTGAGTTACAATCTCCAGGTCTGTCATTCAGTAGCTGTATGACCTTGGGTGAGTCACCTGATCACTCTCTTCCTCAGTTTCCTCATTGTATAATGAGAGTGATCTAATAGCACCCACCAAGATAGGTCACTATGAGGAAACAATCAATTCATTATGTAAAGTACTCATCAAGATGCCTGGAGGTCAGCGAATACCCATGGAGCTCCAGCTACGTACAGGGACTATTCTAAGGCTAGAGATAAGGCAGGGAATGAAAATTACTGCTGTCAACAGGGCACACATTTTAATGTGGAGCTTAAATTTTCACAGAAATCTTAACCATGTATTTTGTAGTAACTTAAAAATCTTTTTATTTGTGTTATCTCTTTGTTCAGATTATAGATAAATAAGATTTTAATACAGATTTCTCCTCTGGGATGCTGTTGCTTCATAGAGATCAAATCTAAAGAGTTCTAATTTTTATTTCATCCTCATTCCACACCTGACAGCCTTTCTGCATAAATAATTTGGGCTCTGAGTACTCACCCTTAACTTGGCATAGGTATTTATAAAGCAGGAAAAAAGCCAGATTCCAGGAAAACAAATTATTTTGTTCCACCCCTAAACTTTTACTCGGTCATCTGTTATGCTTAAAAATCAATTAGCACTGTGCATACACTGTAGGGACAGCTTTATTTAGGATTAACCACACAGCGGGGTGAATTTAATTGCAATTTTTCCACCAAACATGCTCTAAAACAGTGCTTGGATTTCAGAAGCTAATGAGGTCTCCTTTCTCTGTGACATATTTTTAAAGTTCTCCTGCTTTTATTTTGTCTTTCTGTCCTCTGCCTTCCTGCTCCTCACCCGCCCTCTCTCCCATTAGTACTAGTAGTGATACCAGCTCAACACAAGGTTGACATAAGGGAAGCCACATCGTAGAAAAGAAATCCTATCTTAACTTTGAATGACCTCTGAGTAACTAACTCAGACATGCTCTGTAGATTTTACAGCCCCTCTCAGCTGCTATAAATTGATAACTTTGTTCTTTTGAGCTCTTTAGGAATGTGATGACACCCTGGGCAGAGTCTATGCTGATAGCCATCCTCAATGACAACTGAAAGATCTGGTGTGGTGACTTCCAGTCTGTAGCACCCGAGGGTCAACATTCCTAACCCCTCCCCTGTAACCCACCGGCCTGTATAACTGCTGCAAGATTTTGTGTCCCCTTAAGATGTTTCTTTCAGACATGAGTCAGCCATCTTCTCTCTTGCTAGCAAGCTGTAATAAAAAGTCCTTTCTTTCCTACCTCCTTGTCTCTGTCTTGACTATTGGCATGTCTTGCGGTGGGCAGATGAACCCCCTTTTTGGGCAGTAACAGTAGGATATCATATTTCTGGTTGATTCTTTTGGACTGTCTTCCTCTTTGGAAAAAATTTATTCGAGAATAATTATAGATTCACAAAAAGTAGAAAAGAAGTGTACAGGGAGTTTCCATGTACCCTCTACTCAGCTTCCTCCTATATTAATATCTTAAAAACTATTATTGTATAATATTAAAACCAGGAAATCTTGGCACAATCCACAGAGTTTATTCAGATTTCACTGGGATTGACTTTTTATTTATTTATTTATTTTGTGAGGAAGACCAGCCCTGAGCTAACATCCGTTGCCAATCTTCCTCTTTTTGCTGAGGAAGACTGGCCCTGGGCTAACATCCACTCCCATCTTCCTCTACTTTATATGGGATGTCGCCACAGCATGGCTTGACAAGCGGTGCGTCTGTCCACACCTGGGATCCGAACCTGTGAAACCCCCAGGCTGCAAAAGCGGAGTGCGCGAACCTAACCGCTATGCCACCAGGCCGGCCCCGGGATTGGCTTTTGAAATAACCAATTATTACAGTTGGTAAGCATCAGTTATAATCACAACAAAAGTTGAAGTTTACTTCATGTATGTGTATTTGGTGTGGGTCTGTATGTGCAGCTGTGTGTGTGTGTGTGTGTGTGTGTGAGACAGAGAGAGAGAGAGAGAGAGAGAATGAGAGAGAGAGAAAACAAACTCTGGCCCTACCCATTTCATGAGACTGTTTTAAGGAACAAATGGGAGAATCTCATGTAAATACTGTTCATAAACTGTAAAGTACTAAATAAATAAAAGGTATTATATTCCAGTAGATGTCTAATCTTTCTGTTCAGGAAAAAGGTCTCATTGCTAGTGTACAGAGAGAGGTGGAGTAGGTGGATGGAGCCTACTTACCTGTATAACGAGGGGTGTGTGTGTGTGCATGTGTGTGTGTAGGGATATATAGTAGTCTCAGCAAAATCCCATCCAAAGACACGGAATCACAGAGTTAGAAGAGAGACCTTTGGGCCAACTATTCCTGCCCTCTATCCACTACACATACAGGCATACCTTGTTTTATTGCACTTCAAAGATATTGCATTTTTTACAAATTGAAGGTTTGTGGCAAGCCTGCAAGTCTATCTGCGCCATTTTTCCAACAGCATTTGCTTACTTCATGTCTCTCTGTCATATTTTGATAATTCTCACAATATTTCAAACTTTTTCACTATTATTATATTTGTTGTGATCTGTGATCAGTGATCTTTGATGTTACTATTGTAATTATTTTGGGGCACCACGAACCATGCCCATATAAGACGGCAAACTTAAGAAATGTGTGTGTTCTGACTGCTTGACCAATTGGCTGTTCCCCCCTCTTTCTCCCTTTCCTCAGGCCTCCCTATTTCCTGAGACACAATATTGAAATCAGGCCAATTAATAACCCTACAATGGCCTCTAAGTGTTCAATTGAAAGGAAGAGTCGCACATCTCTCACTAAATCGAAAGCTAGAAATGATTAAGCTTAGTGAGGAAGACATGTTGGAAGCTGAGATGGGCTGAAAGCTATGCCTCTTGCACCAGTTAGCCAAGTTGTGAATGCAAAGGAAAAGTTCTTGAAGAAAATTAAAGTACTACTCCAGTGAACACACAAATGATAAGAAGTAAAACAACCTATTGCTGATATGGAGAAAGTTTTAGTGGTCTGGATAGAAGATCAAACCAGCCACATTCCCTTAAAGCCAAAGCCTAATCCTGAGCAAGGACCTAACTCTCTTCAATTCTATGAAGGCTGACAGGGGTGAGGAAGCTGCTGAGGAAAAGTTTGAAGCTGGCAGAGGTTGGTTCATGAGGTTTAAGGAAAGAAGCCGTCTCCATAACATAAAAGTGCAAGGTGCAGCAGCAAGTGCTGATGTAGAAGCTGCAGCAAGTTATCTAGAAGATCTAGTGAAGATAATTAATGAAGGTGGCTACACTAAACAACAGATTTTCAGCTTAGATGAAACAGCTGTATATTGGAAGAAGATGCCATCTAGACTTTCACAGCTAGAGAGGAGAAGTCAATGTCTGGCTTCAAAGCTTCAAAGGACAGGCTGACTCTCTTGTTAGGGGCTAATGCAGCTGCTGACTTTAAGTTGAAGTCAATGCTCATTTACCATTCTGAAATCCTAGGGCCCTTAAGAGTTATGTTAAATCTACTCTGCCTGTGCTCTGTAAATAGAACAACAAAGCCTGGAAGATAGCATATGTGTTTGCAACATAGTTTGTTTAATATTTTAAGCCCACTGTTGAGAACTACTGCGCAGAAAAAGATTCCTTTCAAAATATTACTGCTCATTGACAATGCACTTGGTCACTCAAGAGCTGATGGAGATGTACAATGAGATGAATGTTGTTTTCATGCCTGCTAACACAACATCCATTCTGCAGCCCATGGATCAAGTAGTAATTTAGACTTTCAAGACTTATTATTTAACAAATACATTTTTGTAAGGCTATAGCTGCCATAGATAGTGATTCCTCTGATGGATCTGGGCAAAGTAAATTGAAAACCTTCTGGAAAGGATTCACCATTCTAGATGGCATTGAGAACATTTGTGATTCACAGAAGAGGTCAAAATATCAACATTAACAGGAGTTTGGAAGAAGTTGATTCCAACCCTCATGGATGACTTGAGGGGTTCAAGACTTCAGTGGAGGAAGTAACTGCAGATGTGACGGAAATAGCAAAAGAACTAGAATTAGAAGTGGAGCCTGAAGATGTGACTGAATTGCTGCAACCTCATGATAAAACTTTAACAAATGGGGAGTTGCTTCTTAAGGATGAGCAAAGAAAGTGGTTTCTTGAGATGGAATCTACTCCTAGTGAAGAAGCTGTGAAGATTGTTGAAATGACAACAAAGGATTAGAATATTACATAAACTTAGTTGATAAAGCAATGGCAGAATTTGAGAGGATTGACTCCAATTTTGAAAGAAGTGCTACTGTGGGTAAAATGCTATCAAACAGCATCACATGCGACAGAGAAATTGTCTGTGAAAAGAAAAGTCAATTGATTCAGCAAACTTCATTGTTGTCTTATTTTAAGAAATTGCCATAGCCACTCCAACCTTCAGCAACCACCACCCAGATCAGCAGCAGCCATCAACACTGAGGCCAAACCCTCCACGAGCAAAAAGATTATGACTTGCTAAAGGCTCAGATGATGGTTAGCATTTTTTAGCAATGAAGTATTTTTTAATTAAGGTATGTACATTTCTTACACATAATGCTATTGCACACTTAATAGACTACAGTATAGTGTAAACATAACTTTTATATGCACTGGGAAACCAAAAAATTCATGTGACTTGCTTTATTGTGATATTTGCTTTATTGTGGTGGTCTGGAACCAAACCCACATCTCTGAGATATGTCTGTACTAGAAATACTCTTGTCAGCTGGACTTCTAATCTCTGATAAAAACTTCAAGTGATGAGCATATACTGTCTTATGATTCAGTCTTTCCCTATTTATAGAGCTCTAAGTATTTAAAATCTCTTTAATATAATCAGCTGAAATGTGCCTTCCCTGTGACTTTTACCCACTGGTCTTGGTTCTGCCATTTGGCACCTGACGCAATGGAGGACAACTGAAGACAACCATCATTCCCTTAAATGTTCTCTCCTCTGTCCTAAACAACTCAAGTCCTTCCTCAATATGTTCATTGTACACAAGACTGCTCATCTCTGGATGAGCTTATTCTTCACGAGGATGGAACCAGGATCAGAGCACAGTGGGGTGTGAGCTAAAACAGCACATTCAAGGGCTGGACCAATTTCCTTCTCCTTCCATGTCTGTACATGATATTTGCATTAATGGCTCCTACAATCACATTAACATTTTTTTTCCCAGCTTGCCTCATATTCCTCTTGAAATCCACAGGCTTTTTTTTTCAGGTCTTGATATTTAGCCATTCCTCCCTGATTTTGCACATAGGTAGCTAGTATTCTGGACATAGGAGCAGGACTTCAAGTAGATTCTTATTAAATTAGGCTTATTGTATCATTCTATAGAGAATATTTATATCAGGACTTATCACAAAATGTGTTTACTGTCCCTGCTGGCTCCACATTGGCTGCAACCTTTATAAACAGTCGTTTAGTCCTTTCTCAAAATTGCCGATGAAACATTGGTCATAAAAAGGTGAAAAGGAGATCATTAGAAAGCTATAAATTCTAACTGTAACATTTTGACCTCCTGTTAATGTTATATTTTAATTGAGCATTCAGCTCTAAGTTTTTACTGAGGGTTGATATGAGAAGTAGCCACACACAAAAGGCCTCTGTATTTTCTATAAAATTGTATTGGGTGATTCAATGTCTCCTTTGTAAAAGTCCCATGGGAAATTTCTCTTGGAGCTCAGGGATAGGAAAAAAAATTCTCTCCCAATGACAGCTGGGCTGGTAGGAGCTTCCTTCTGTTTTCACTCCTAAGATGCTAAAAGAAAAAAAATCACTTGCTCAATTGCTGTGTCTTTTTAAAATTTCTATTTATTGATTTTCCCCCATTCCATCTCACTTTATTACCTAACATGCCACGCTAACAGTTCTGTATTAATATATTTTATTTTTTACCAGATATGATGACATATTCTGTCTAAAAGCAGGCAGAGTTAAAACAAATACACACATAATCAAGACATCTTTTCAGATGTCTTTTCAGATATTTAAAGGTCCTTGGAAAAATGTCTTTACTTTTTAAGGAGGACACTAGGAAATTTTCGCCAGAGTACCTGTCCTGAAGTAGTTAAGGTTTGCTTCAGTCCTCCAAAGCACTTCCTTCCAAAATTTGTTCTCAGTTTAGAATGGCAGGTTCAGAAAATCTTCCATATTAATTACCCCAAATGGTACATACTTTATTTTTAAGTGTAAATCTGATCATTTGCTAATCTTTGCTCTTTTTGGCCCTTCCATTTCAGAGTAATGATTTTTGTTAAATACTGCTATGTGCCTGGAATTATTTATACTGAAAAAACTTCTGGATTTGGTGTTAGAATCCTAGGGTTCTTGCTTCAAATTAACTACTTTTTATGACTGTAGGAAACCCATTCGGTCATAAAGTTTCTCATTTACAGAAGAAAAACTACCTTTGATGAACATCTGATGAATATTAGGCACTGTTAAAATATATATAACTTACTTTTAGATACTTGAAAATATGTAGTTTAAAATATATAGTTTGATAATACAGATTTGCAATATTTTAAACTCCAACTTTAGGAGCTAAAACCAGTCCAGGGTGGTCAGCAAGCAACACTCTAGAGGCTGGCCACTATAAAAGCATTTGTTATACCTATTTCAATGAACAAATAATGCTTTGTTTATTAGCAAAAAAATGTCAGAAATGGATTTTCATTGGTGAAATTAGTGACTCATTATCTATCATGATAAATGGAACTTAATCAGTAAAATTAAAGGTTTTAAATATATGAAGAATATTAAAGACTTTTGGAGACATTCCCCACTTTTGTACGAATAGGTTACAAAAATCTTAAGGAGGCCCACAGCCTGCACCACAGTATTACTTGCCTAAGTTTGATCATTGAACCGTCCTATTTCCAACTGTCAGTTTAGTAATATTTCTGGTAGTCTGATGCTGAATATAAGGGTAAGAAAATTCTGGCTCAGAAATGTTGTTTCATCTGCCTCAAGTGAACCTTTATTCCAAGGTGATGACTGGAACATCTGAATAGACAGAGAACTAGGATTTCACAAAACTTACGGAGGAGGTTGTATGAGTCTATTAATGCCTTTTTGCTAATATATGTTTGCTAAAGTATGCCTATATGTGTAGCAGAATTTGCTTTAAGACTTACTTTTGACATAACTGGCATTAGCAATATCGTATGGGGATTGCTAGCCCTCTTCAAGCTTCTTCAGTGACCACACTTACCTATCAAAGATGTGTGTGACCAAATTATGACAGGACAGTTCTCAACAGACATTTTGCCTCATTTTAATCTTCATCAGAGCCCTTCGAATTAGTTACTACTCCCCTTATTCAGATTAGGAAATTCAGGATTAGGGGATATTAATCCATTTTCATATGGATATTGAGTGGTAGAGCCTGACATGTCTGATTCTATTAGCCCAATACCTGCAGCCTCCCCAGTAAAGTCCCATGGTCATTGCAAGGAAGGGATGAGTGATTATGAAATGCCTACAGCTGTGTTCCCTGCAAATATATATGGGTTAAACAAAGGCTCTTTAGCTCCCTTGACAGATGGTTAAAAGTCAACCATCTATTAAGTTGGATTTCATATGCATTTATTGTTGCTTTATATAATTACAATTACTATTAATATATTTTGGCTTCTCTTTTTGTACTTTCCATGATTTAAAATCTATACTTTCTTTTTATCTACTTAATATATTCAGAGACACTGTAAATTCATACACTGAGGCACAGATTACTTTGTGACATAATTGCATGCCCTAGCTCTAGAGCCCTCTGCTAGAAAGTTCAAGTCTGAAATTATCACTTGAAACATGCTTTGGAAAAGTCTTAGTTATCTAAAGGTCAATGAAAAGCTCATCTCAAAGCATGGTTACACAGAAAAAAGGTAAATGAAATGATAATTTTAGAATTGGAATGCTGAAGTGATATAAAATATTCATGGATTGATGATTTTGACATCCATCAGAGTTCAGTAGAGTTGAATGAATAGATTTGGCTTCTATAAAACTACTAGTCAAGTGAAAAATTAAAAAAGAAATAAACAAAATGCAAGCTATAACTGCAGAAGAATTTGCTCAACAGTTACCAATAAAATAACACATTCCAAATACATTTTATTTTGGATATTACATTCTAAGCAGAAATCAGTATGGCCACAAATAACCCAAATGTAGTTTATTTATTAAAACCTTAAATTCTTAGGGAAAAGATCTTAGGTTAATAGAAGGGTAAGTGTTGATATGTCCTTATTTATCCTTCTGAAATTTATGCTTTTAGGTTAATTATTTTTGATATAAGTAGAAGTTGTGGGGAGAAAATTATTTTTTCACATGACGCTATTTCCTTAGCAACTCATTATTACATGTGGAGGTAATAGCATCCAAAGAAAATGAGGTGAACAAAACATGTATGTTCACACTTCCACTTCAAAATGTTACATATTTTAATTTACTTTAACTTCATGTGGAAACTAAAAAATATATGATGAATAGATAATATAATCAAACTCCTTTGGGGGAGAAGCTAATATATTTTTATCATTCTAAAGCTGTTCACACCTGGCTTAAAGAATTATCTGTGCATTAGCCTTTTCCTTGCATGTTATTATTATATATATTAAAAGTATCTTTCCTCTTTAGTTAAAATGAAAAAAAATATAAGCTGAGGAGTTTTATCTTTATTTTTAAAAGCTGTATATTTGCTTATAGTAACTTTGAATAAAAAGTGCCCTGAAATTATCGTGTTCTTCTAAACATTAATTCAATCAGAGTATTATACGGGGCAAATCTTACTAGTTGGGATAATTTCTTGGATGATTTTCCAACTAGTTCATACTTATCACATGTGAACAAGGCGAAATGAGACATAAAAACTATAAAAGTACTGCTGCTGTGGGTTTAATATCCATCAATGCTTAGGAAGCTGTTTGGACATAAAATTATGATTTGTTCTAGGATTTTAACATTGACTTCAGTAGCAGTGGGGGAAAGATGTGCTGAGGGAGAAACCTCTGGTAATTTAGGAACATACCACTCCGTTCACTGACAGCAGCTGGTCTCCTCTCTTGAGGCCTCCGTGTCTTTCGGCCACCCCTCCAGGAATGATGCGAGAGATATAAATAGGGGAATTTTGTTCCTTTCCTCCCATCACGTTAAAACCAAGGCCTTCATCAGTCTTTGGCAGTTCAACTACCCGAGGGTGGGAGTGGCCTTCACTAGCTGCAAAAGCTGCAACTGTTGCCTGAAAGAAAAGATGGTCATTTGGTAATAAAATGAGGGACAGACAGCTAATGACATGCTTTGCGGTGGGTGGATCAGGCAACTCCTCATATTTTTATAGCATTCTCCTGTGAAAGAAAGAACACACAAGGGCGGGGGCTCTCTTCATTTAGATGTCATCTATGATTCCTTTCTTTGGTAAAGCCCAGCCCAACTATTTCCAGCTTCCTAGACTTTATCCATTATGATGAGGATTTCCCTTCTTCATAAGAATCTTTCCCAGTTACCTCAGCTAGATGCAATTCCTCCTATTCTTGGACTCCAAATAGGTTTGGTCCACATACTACCTACATATGGTGCATATACTATAACTATTATGTATATATGTTGACTATGAGCACCTGAAGGGCAGAGATTTTGGCTTACACTCCTTTGTATGACACACAGTCTAACCTGGTGCTTGCACATAAATGTTCATAAGTATTTATTCAATACACTGAAGAGCACTTACATGTAATACATGGTGAAGACATCTATAATTTTGCTATTGCCAGACCACTGGCTTAGCAAATTTAGTTCTTTTTTTTTTAATTGAGGATGCCCAAAAGTAAATGAGAGCTAAAATAAAATAGATATAAACAGATAATTATTATTTCACATCAATATTCCATATTATCATTAAAGGACCTCTTATCTGGCACAAGTTTTTCCTCCTACATTTTACATTAATATTTCACCTAGTATAGTAATGTAGGTAAAATGAGCAGTCTATGGTTTTATACCTAGATGTACAAAGTATCATTTAATATGGACATAATTTTATTTTAAAATTCACATATTAATTCTAAAAAATAAGTTACAGGAAACAACTTACCATTGGTTCCCTTCCCTCATGGAAATAAAACAACAGCATATAAGTAGTTTCTATCAAGAAAAGATTCTCAGGGGGCCGCCCGGTGGCGCAGCGGTTTAGTCCGCGCTTGGCAGCCCGGGGTTCGCGAGTTCGGATCCCAGGCGCCCGCGGACGCGCACTGCCTGTTAGCCATGCCGTGGTGGCGTCCCATATAAAGTGGAGGAAGATGGGCATGGATGTTAGCTCAGGGCCAGTCTTCCTCAGCAAAAAGGGGAAGATTGGCAACAGATGTTAGCTCAGGGCTGGTCTTCCCCACAAAAAAAAAAAAAAAAAAAAAAGAAAGAAAAGATTCTCTGTCTGCTTCTTATTTTCCATCTCCATTAACCTGCCTTAACCACAGCTGATTAGATGCCTACTATAAAATGACTTACTCAACACTGTGGAAATATTGATTCCCAACGACTGTACATTCCTTTCCACACACAGCATTATCACATCAATTTAGCATTATGCTACTGTCTGCGTTTAGTGAAAGATAGTGAATGATATGGAAATAATGGCTTGTTTTTAGCTGCATGCATTTTGCTCATGCAAACCTTGTCGTCATGCATAGATTTTAATGGCTGATATGGATGCAATGCAGACAGCCCAGAAACAACCAGAAAATATTGTGCTATTGCAACATTATGCTGCTATCCTGCTGTTCTACATGAATAAGAAATGAGAATGGTAAAACACTACATAATTCACTTTCCCCTTAATTAAACCACATAGGGATCATTTTTCTGTGTGTGTTCCACTTCAGTACAAGCAAAGCATGATGTAATGATAACAATACCCTCTTTTTGCCTGGGTTAAAAAAAAAAAAACCTTACAAATCTACAGTGTTCAGTTACAGAACAAAAACTAAAAAATCAGGAGAGAAACCAAACAAGAGGTGATGTAACACAAAAGAATTAAATGGAAAATTGTGATTATTTTCGCCAGTTCTTATTTCTCACACATTATTAGGAGAAAATCTTTTAAAAAGTGAATGTGTATCTCTTATAAGATTTCCGTATTTGTAAGTAATTGCATCAATGATTTTAGATTAAAACTATTATTTCCTAATGGCCTATTTTCCAGATAATTTCATGATCCTATTACTGTAACATTTCCATTAGTAGGGTCTCTGCAATCTCTGGCTGAGTTTTTAAAGAGCAAATGTCATCACTACCACAAAAGGTGACAGGCCTTCCCTTTAGGTCAACGTCACATTCTTTCAGCAAGCTACCCACTGCTCAGCTGAATACCTGGAAGAAAAACCACATCAGTGGTGTCAGGCAAGTTCTCTTCACGTCTGTCCTCAGTCAGATCTTTAGACTTATGCAAATAAATCTTCATGCACTGAATAGGGAACAGGTTCTTTTGGATCAAAGGAACGTGTCAGAAAACCAAGTACTATTTCAGACAATGAACCAGTAGATTTGCTTGTGCCAAATGGACATTTAGTGAGTTTAATGAAATCATTCTCCTTTCTTAAGCTACAGAAGCAGCAGAAACGTTCAATTTTCCATTAGGATTTTTACCTGGGAAGTAGTACTGGTTCTAGACTCTGGGCTGCCACTGATGTCTAAATTCTCTTACAGTGTACACACGAGAATACCTGAAACACACACGCGCACAGTCAATTACTAGATCACTGGGGTTAAGTGTATTTTTAAAGTTACTCAAGTCTTACCTTTGCTGTGGCCCTGGCACGGAATTCGGGACAGCCATTAACAGTTATCGTTTCATGCATATATTGATACACCTAAAATGTTCACATAAAAAAAAAACAATGTGTAAGAAGATGAAGAATATCAATTCTTTCACTGCAGATAGGACAATAAGTTTTCATTTTAAGACAGAAGTTCCCATTTACAAAGTGAAATAGGTCTCAAATCAATTATCCTGATGATTTGAACCAAAAATCCCTCCTATTTTGGGGTGGAGGTTGGGGCAGAGAAGGCAATCACTTTTATTCAGAAGCTTTTAATTTGGCTATCCACGTTTATCAAATATAAAAACTCTTTTTTATATTTGGTTTTATAAAAACTACTTTGTTGGTAAACATTTTTACCATTATATATAGCACTATATCTCTCAAATATGTGATAAGAAGGATGTATATAGTTACTTCCTGAATCTAGGTAATACTTTAGAAATAGCTTTCTAAATTAATATTCTACAAAGCTGGGATAACTATCTTTTCCTTGCACATTGGAAGGTATGTTACTGTTCATGACACATGTTGGTAATTCACAAGTATAGAGATAAATAGTATTCAGGGGCAAAGACAAGTAAAGTAGGAGATTCTTAGAACTAGTAACACAGGCAACACATCAACTATGAGTTCATGTTAACACTTAGATGAAATAGTAAGGATGGGGGTAAAATCTGGACCCAGAATGATGTTGCAGAAAGCATACAGGTTTCACTGACTAATGGACCTCAGTTTGAGCCTTACAATACAATTGGGGAACTGTGAGGTCTTGGTTAAATCTCTTTACCACTTAGATCTTTTTAGGCCCATCTGAAAAATGGGTAAAGAATATTTATTTTGTGTAGTTATTGTTTTTATTTAAAATAATACTTTCAAGGCACCCAGCCCCTAACAGGCACTCCTTAGACAGCAGATATTATTACTAATTATGATTTTAGACACAACTATAGAAATTGTTGGGACATAATAGAAAGAAATCGTTTCCTTCTAAACTGTGGGATTAGGGATGGGATTATGAAATCATAGTTTCATATGGAATGGGATTATGGGATGGGATGGGATGGGATTATGAAATCAGTGGTAAAAAAAAGTCTTCATTTTAAATAAACTGAAGTATGGAGAAAGACTCTTAAAGAATAGTTTGGAGAAGGTATTTTGAAAGAATAACAAGGTTAAAAATGTTGGACTACATGCTCATTTTGAAGATTTAAAGAATGAAGTTGTAAATATCTATTGCATAATGCATAGAGATAAAAGTCCATTTGGTATTATGCTGGAGTATTTTTGGGAGTGACCCATTAGCTATTTCAGTAAAAGATGAAATAGGAAAACTATAATCAAAAGAATTTTTTTTCCTTTCTATTAATCTTATTTCACATGCTTAAGCCAAAAGTTATTAAAGTGAATTCAACAACCATTCATTGAGTGTCTGGAAATAACATCTTTCTAACTTTTTAACTGGCTCATCATTTTTCAAGTACATTTGGTTGATTCTCTACTAATGCTGATTCACCTTTCCCAGGTGGCATGTTTAGAAGGAAACAAAGTGGTCTGAACTAGAAAGGTAGGAGTGCTATTCAGAATCTATCTGTTAGTCTTATACCTCCACTAAACAACTGGGGTATTCAATTTCTGTGGGAAATCTGAACGGGGAAGAGAACGTGTTTCCAGAAGAGCATTTGTGGAATCTGGGATCTGTCAATACAAATTCTCCAGGTTACCAGGATAGCTGCTAAACATGTTTCCATGTTATTTCCTTGAAAGTGCATCATTTTGTTTCATAGAGATAACCCTTCCACAAACAAATTCTACTTATTTGCTCTTATGGCTATCTGAGAGGAGGATCTTCCCTAGTCTGCTTCCCTTGTTAATAAACTTTCTCAAATCTGACCCCTTCACTCCATCCTAACTGATTATCTCTTGCTCAAAGCACTGCATTTGTGTCTTAATTGGGTCTTCCCACCACCAAACACTATTGACTTCAGTTATCTTCAGTTACCATCGTCAAGCACCTACCTGACTATGTTGCTGTTGTGCTCTTGGCTGTCTGCTGCCCTTAGAGTAAAGGCTGTAAAATCAAATGCCTACAGTAGACAAGCCAGGAACGATAATGGAGAGACCAGCCTTCCCTCTAGTCTTATTTTCCTACTTTCCTCCACCCTCGCTACTCCCCAAAGATATCACACCCTCCCAGCTGTCCAGGCCTTTGCACATGCTGTTTGCTCTGTTTGGAATGCCCTTCCACCAGGCAGACTCTAATTTATCCAAGTCGAACATGATGATTAAAGGCTCAATTCAAATATCATTTTCAGTGTTAAACGTTCCCTGCGGCCCTCAAACAGAATACATCTCCCCCTCCTTGGTTTCAGGCCGTCTGAATTTGTCTGAGGTCATTTTGGTTACCTTTCCCAGGGAAAGTGATATCTTTGCCTGCATCCAAGAAGGTTTATGAGGACAATCATTAGAAAATAATTGGGAGGTTGTCATCAACTGATTAAAACAAAAACTAATTTTGTAAGTGCCTAAAATAAAGTAAATACAAATTAACAATAATTTTCCTTAACATCCCAATTTGAATTGTGAATTAAAAAGTGGGGTATGCAAGAGGCAGTATAGAAAATTAGATAATATATCTATATTAGATATATTAGACAATAATATCTATATACTGTAGATAATATAGTATAGATAATTGCACAGGCTTTGGGGATGGCTTAGAAACAAATCCTGGCTGTGTCACCTATTAATTGTATGATCTTAGTCAGTTGCTTGATTTCTCTGGGGCTCAATTTTCTCACTTGAAAAATATGCCTTAGAGTTGTAACTAACTTCTAGCTCTATTATGAGGATTAAATGAGACCTAGACTTCTAAGTCTCCAAATGAGATTAGAACAGTTTGCAGCATGCACTAAGTTTATAAAAAATTAGCCATTATTATTACTATTATTATTATTGAATGTTTCCCAACTTAAATACCCCAGGATATTTTGGGAAGACTCTCCTTGGACTAGAAGTCCATGAACACTTTTTACAAAGAATTGATTGAAGACTATAGTTCTCAGACTAGGGGCGATTTTGCCTCCCAGGAGACATTTGGCAAAGTTTGGAGACATTTTGGGTTGTCACAATGGAAAGGAGAATAGTGCTACTGGCGTCTACTACGTAGCGGCCTGGGATGCTGCTAAACATCCTATGATGCTCAGGGTAGCCCCCTGCAATAAAGAACTATCTTCCCAAATGTCAATAGTGTTGAGATTGAGAAACTTTGAACTAAGGAATCAAGCTACATCTTTTCTTCTTATATGTAATAATTTGTAATCTGTGAAAACACATTTGTATAGCACGAAGTAAAGTGTCTTGTAAATGTTCAGTAAATAATTTTTGGAGTAAATTATCACGATTTTGGTGTGCAGTTAATGAGGACTTACTCTAGGCCACGTGTAATGCCAAGCATTTTATATCTGTGAGTTCATTCATTTCTCACAACTTATTATCATTCAGGCACTCTACACCCAAGGAAACAGCCACGGAGATGGTAACATGCCTAGCTATGATCACACAGCTAGTTTAGTGGCAGACTTGGTACAGAGATTCACATCAAACTGCCTCCAAAATCTTTCCTCTTTCAACCACATCAGGGTTTCTTATATTAAGACGGCATCAGACCACTACTATTTTGGCAGCGTGTGTGGAACAAAAACTTGCAGATGTCACAAGTATTTATTTATATTTTGAATAAAGTTATCTACGTTTTATATGGTGCCTACCATTATACAAGTGGTGGCTATAAATGCAGAATACAATGATTCTGAAACCAACAAATTTATCACCAAATGAAAGTGAAATAGCATTTTAATCCTCCTTTATGATTATAATATACTAAGATTAAGGGAAATAAATCCCACATTATTGCCAGTCTTTTTTTTTTTTTCCAATAAAACAATAGATTCTGATTAGTTAGTTTTCAAAAGTGGGCTGAAGGGGCACAGTCTGGTTATAGATTCAAGTCAAAACTTGGAGATATTAATTCTATTTCCATTAGCTGTGTTACCTTATGAAAGTTTCTTAGCCTCTTATTTCCTAAGGGACAAAGCATCTTACTTTTCAAGGACAATTGTAAAAGTATTTGTAAAATGTTGAAGAAAGTTGTTATGGAAAGCTAAAGTATTTTACCAGAAACCTTGAATGAGTTCTTGAAGGGAAAACAGAAAATGGTTGTATGAGCTTCAATAAGGGACAGTACGGCTTATATTCTCCTGAATCCTTTGGGTCCCCAAATTTCTAGCAAACATCAGCTACACCATTTCTAAGCACATTCCACTGGGTAAGATGGATTTAATTCCAAGTGAAAGTCAAGTAATTTATAGAAACTCTTATACAGAGTTTTACCTTACATTCTAGCATCAGTAATTTCTTAACTTTGAATAATTCTCACAGATTCAACAACAATTTGCATATTTAGAACATTTCAAGCTATTGAAAATTTACAAATATGGATCAACTCAGTAAAGGCAATAGAACTGTAGTGAGTTGGTTCAGAAGGTTCATTTAGCTAACATTCATTTAGGAGCTGTTCTAGTTAGTATGTTAGGCACTTGGGCCAAAATACGAAAGAAAAAACTTAATGGCTGTTTCTAAAACTTTGAATTAATATTAACATTCATTATAGAAGAGCTGTTTTTTTAAATGAATCATTTAAATTTTATTTTTCTTTATATTAAAAGGCAAATAGACCACTTTTACTGGATGGAAATTTTATCACTGAGAGAATAACAAATACAAATGAAGTAAAAGCTTCCCTTTAACTTTAATTTATTTACCAAGTTTACAACAGAATTCCCATTTAGATAGAATTTAAGACAAATAGCTAAAATTCTAGTGCAAGAGGATTTTTGTTTTGAGCTCTCATTTATACACAGGCTATGTAGACAATATCACAATATAAACTTTACATTGAATCATTCTTCTTTATCTTGAAAACCGTAATTGGTACAGAGTGACAGGTAAGAGATGACAAATCTGTCACGAGTTTCTCGTCCTGGATCTCTATTCCATTTGGCTAAAGCCAACCCACTATCTATGCATCTTCATTTTCTACTATGTAAAACCCTAGCTTCAAGAGGCAGTCAAAGAAGACAAAGTATGTGGCTTCATAAACCGTAACCCATTATTCTTATTATAATAGAGGCTATATTTCTATTACTATTATTATATGCATGCCTAAGATGCAATTGGAACGATGCCTTTACAATTTAGCTGCTTGGCCAGCAAGTGTGGAAAAAAACATAAGTTCAAAACTAGATTTTAATTGTTCTGTCTTCTGCACTTACAGTTTTTTGCCTTTTGTAGTTTCATGTTATTTAAAATTTGCTGTATGTGGAAGACACTAGGTAGGCCCGCCTTACCCAACCTCCTCCTCCCAGCATTGCCTGGCCATCTGACCCATTTCTGGCCAATGAGAATTCAACAGGAAGTAGGTGAGAGGCTTCTGGGAAAGTGCTGTTCTCTCGGTACAAATGTTGTTCTCTCCCCCTCCTCTACTTCCTGTCCTGAGTATGGATACCTTCAGAGTCTGTTTTCTTCTAGCCCCATCAAATTCCAAAAGTTATATTATAATTTGTTCATTAGAAATTAGTGCAAATTTGTTAATACAAGGGCTTAGAAACCAAAAGAGGATAGACTAAAATCGTGTTTTTTTTAAAAAAAGGCAGAAACAGTGAAAAACACTGTTAAGCAAATGAAAAGACAAGTTGACTGGGAGAGAATGTTTGCAAAACATATATCTGATAGAGGCCTCATATCCAGAATATATAAAGAGTTCTCTAAAGTCAATGATAAGAAACAACCCAACTGAAAATTGGCTAAAGTATTTGAACAGGTATGCCACCAAGGAGGATATATGGGTGGCAAATATGAACATCATTAGTCACTATGGAAATTCAAATTCAAAGTATAATCAGATACACCTACACACTTATGGAATGTTTAGATTTTAAAAAATACTGACAATACCTAGTATGGACATAAATGTTGAACAACTAGAACTCTCATACACTGCTGGTGGGAATGGAAAATGGCACAGCCACTTGAGAAAACAAGATGATAATTTTCTATAAAGTTCAACCTACACTTACTGTAAGGTTCACTTATCTACTTCTGGATATTTATCCAAGATAAAAACCTATAGAATAGAAAGGAACAAACTACTCAAACATGCAACAACATGGATGACTCAAACGCATGATGCTAAGTGAAAGAAGCCACACTCTGTGATGATTTCACTTATATGACACTGGAAGAGGCAAAAAAATGAGACAGAAAACAGATCAAAAGTTGCCAGAAGCTGGGTTGGGGATTACCAGGCATGAGGGCATTTTGGGGGGTGTTGGAACTGTTCCATATCTTGATAATGGTGATGGTTACAGGATTATAAGTGATTATTCAAATTCTTAGAACCATACACTGAAAAGGAGAAATATTACTCTATGCAAATTATACTTATACAAACCTGACTTTAAAAAAAAGCAGAAAATACTTTTTTTTTTTTTTTTTTTTTGGTGAGGAAGACCAGCCCTGGGCTAACATCTGTTGCTAATCCTCCTCTTTTTGCTGAGGAAGACTGGCCCTGGGCTAACATCGTGCCTATCTTCCTCTACTTTATATGGGACCCCGCTACGGCATGGCTGACAGGCAGTGCGTTCGCGGGCGCCCGGGATCCGAACCCGCGAACCCCGGGCTGCCAAGCGCGGACGAAACCGCTGCGCCACCGAGCCGGCCCCCAGAAAATACTTTTTAAGAGATGAAAATATTCAGAAACTTAATTATGATTTTTCAAAGCCCTTATTTTTTAAGGGCTTTGAAACACAAAGAAAGTGTTTAATACAACAAAAGGATGACATTAGCCCCCCAATTCTTCAAAGTTTATAAATGTAGAAAGCAAGAGATATATTTTAATGGATGGTAACATCTCTTTTAAACATTGCTCCAGAGATTTTGTAGTGCTTTGTTGTGGATAGACTGGCTACTGAAATGTCAATAGAATTAAAATTAGGATTAAATAAACCCCTCTATATCGGTGACTGGAAAAAAGAAACAAGCCTTTCAGTAACCTTGCGAAGAATGAAAATGGCATTGGTCTAAGTTACCTCGAGAGAGAAAAAAGTGGAGAGAAATATGATCAAAGTATTAGAGCAGATGAATGAGAAACAAAGTCAAAATGGAAAAATGATAGTCTGAATCCTACCACATTACAGTGTTCATTAAGACTTGTTAAACGTATGGCTTTTATTAAAAAGCAAGCAAGAATGTACTTTTTTTAATAAGGAAAAAAACAATGTAAGTATTAAGATTGATATTTGTATATATATCTATGTATAATTTTGAAAATGGATTTCTTGATTTTTCAGATTTCAAAACAGACAAGAGTTAAATAAAGAAAAGTTATTTGATGTGATATCTGACTAAAATATTTAAATATTTTCATAACATTAAAAAAAAGACTGAGCCCCCTCATATCCTTTTCTAATTATAGGCCACCTGGGTAGTGGGACAACATTCATAATATTAAGCCACAATGTATTTACGATGATATAATAAAAACTGGGCGGGTTTTCCAAAAGCAGATTTTAGGCCAAGGGAGATACATGAAATGCATTTGTGGCTCTAATAATTGTATTTAGTGGAGTGGAGACCATACATGAAAAATCAAGTGCCCTGTACTTGAAATGACTAGAATAAAATAGAAATGAAACTAAAGTCACTGAAAACGTGGTCTACTTATTTTAGGAAGTGGAAATAATTTTGTAGAAATAATTCCAGATCAATTGAAAATGGTTCATCTATTAAGGATGAGATATTCCAAAAATATCTAATTTTTGCCTTGAGTTTTTTCTTCCATTTTGGAAAAATGGTAGCCTTAAATACATTTTATATATTTAAAGCTATAGCTACCCCTGTATCTATCATATATAGTTCTGTGAAAACATTGTTTATTTTTTTATTGAGGTATAATTGACATATAAGATTATATTAGTTTCAGGTGTACAACACAATGATTTGATATTTGTATATATTGTGAAATGATCGCCACAGTAAGTCTAGTTAACATCTGTCACCATACATAGTATTTTTTTTCCTTGCAATGAGGACTTTTAAGATCTACTCTGTTAGCAACTTTCAAATATACAATACACTATTATTAATTATAGTCACTATACTGTGCATTACATCCCCAGGACATTTATTTTATAACTGGAAGTTTGTACTTTTTGAACCCCTTCACCCATGTCATCCACCCCCAAACTCTACCTCTAGGAACCACCAATCTGTTCTCTGTATCTATGAGCTTGGTTTTTTCTGTTTGTTTTAGATTCCACAAGTAAGTGAGATCATATAGTATTTGCCTGTCTCTGTCTGACTTACTTCACTTAGCGTAATGCTCTCAAGGACCATCCATGTTGTCACAAATGGCAAGATTTTATTCTTTTTTATGGCCGAATTGTATTTTATTGTGTATGTATATATACCACATCTTACCCATTCATTCATTGATGAATACTTAGGTTGTTTCCATATCTTAGTTATTGGAAATAATGCTGCAATGAACATGGGAGTGCATTTATCTTTTGAATTAGTGTTTTCATTTTCTACAGATAAATACCCAGAAGTGGGATTGCTGGATCACATGATAGTTTTGTTTTTAATATATTTTTTTGTGTGTGTGAGGAAGACCAGCCCTGAGCTAACATCTGTTGCCAGTCCTCCTCTTTTTGCTGAGGAAGACTGGCCCTGGGCTAACATCCGTGCCCATCTTCCTCCACTTTATATGGGACGCCGCCACAGCATGGCTGACAGGCAGTGCGTCGGCGGGCGCCCGGGATCCGAACACGCAAACCCCGGGCTGCCAAGCGCGAACTAAACCGCTGCGCCACCGGGTGGCCCCTTGTTTTTAATTTTTGAGGAACCTCCATACTGTTTTCCACAGTGGCTGTACCAATTTATATTCCCACTAGTAGTGCACAAGTGTTCCCTTTTCTTCACATCCCTGCCAACACTTGTTATTTCTTGTCTTTTTGATAATAGTCATTCTAACAGATGTGAGGTGATATCTCATTGTGGTTTTGGTTTCATTTTTCAAACATTCTCTTTAAAATTGCGGTGTCAGAATTTCTATAAACTAAGGAATTTAGGATATGAAATTCAATGTCTAGAACCAACCATTTCTTTGAAAAAAAAGAAAAGAAAAATTACATGGCACACACTGGTTACAAGTCATGTCCACTACAGTAAGACCATCAAGGCTCAAGTCAATCCGGTGAAAATCCATGAAGGACAAATCTTCCAAAGTGATGTCTTTTTCTACACCTCTCTATGGCCATCAACTCTGATGGGAACATGCCACCCACTGAACAAGAAAAATATTGACAGATACAAAGAAGCAAAAGACAACACATCTCTATTGGGTTGAAATGATTTTCACAAGACGGTTTAGTCATTAAAGCAGATGTTTGACAGTGCTACTGGTAAAATCAATAAGGCAACTGACATTCCTTCTAGAAATGGGCCAGGGACTTCAAGAGGAAGCATTCAACCTTGGTTCAATGACAAGTGTGCCATGCACAGTCTTCTTTATGTCCTCAAATCAGGAAAGGAAAGACAAATGGGCTCTTTGCAGTTCTTAATCACAAAGGACATAAAAGACCTTCTTTTAGGCAGTTTGCTTCATTACTTCATTACTATTTTTTCAACCACGCTGATGCAGTATATAGTAAACACCTTTGACCAGACAGCGCTTCCTTTTAGCACTGAAGAAGCCTCAGTTAACACTCGTTGATACAACTATTGTTTTCAAGAAACAAAATTGGCCTTATTACAGAGCCTCCTACTTCAATTGTATCCCGACAGGATCCATCTGACAGCCAAGTCATCAACAGGATGGCATTACTTAAAATTAAAAACAAAAGCAAAAAACCACTGAATGTGAAGATTGAAAATAAATGTGACATTTTGGGACTCAAAACTTCTGGCCCTCTCTCCCACACATTAGCCTCTGCACACCTGCTTACTTATCGCCCCAATACCCCTAGGGAAGGAAGGCGTACCTGCTTGTGTGATGGGTCAGCATCCAGAAACTGTATAGGTCATGGTTGTAATAGCAATGCTGATAGTGTCTCTAAAAGGTCAGCAGCCAGGAAACACACCACCTTCTCTTTCTGCACCCACATCACAAGAACTCAGGTAGCAGCTGCCTGCTTGGAGCAGATGCAGCTGCTTCTCTCCTTTTATATTCCACCTTCTTAGGCCAAACCAGATATCTCGGACTGGAGGAAAAGGGTGCTTCATTTAAGCATCTGGGCCCAAACTTCATTCTCCAATATACATTTTACCAGACAGAACTACACCGGAGAGGATTTGGGTACTTCCTATGCTAACAACAAAGTGGTCCCTTGTTTCCTATTTGGGTATGGTCCTTGCACCTAGCTCCCTTTGGTTGGTAACTCCCTGGGAAGGAAGGATGGGATGCAGAAGGGATTTGAGCATGCCTGGACCCCTGGCTATGACACCATCTTAATAGCCCTCAAGTCTACCTTTCACAGTCCACACGTGGATTTCCAAGCTCAGCTCCACAACTCAGACTTTCTGCTGCAATGTGATACAGGCCATTTACGATGTGCTTTAAAGGATGTTCAGTAGACTACAGCAGCTGAAAAGCTAAATTGAAATGGTCCATAATTTGTGACCAATCTCTTATCTTAAAGTGAATTTATGTGAAAATGGTATTACTAGACTGAAGGAGAAAACAGTCTCAAATTGCAAGTGACCTCCAATGCTTAGATTTAGATGAAGATGAGGAACATTTTGGACAAGGTGATGCCTTTAATTACCTACTAACTTGCCTAGCCAAGTTAGAAAGAAGCCAGGACTTTTTCTGAAATGCTGGTTAATTCTAACGAGAAGGTTCTCCAGCACTCTATGACCTAAGTGATGTTGGAGGGATGAGAGGACCCTCAAGGAGGGCACTCTGGGATCACTTAACAAAGAGGATTAAATGCCCCCTCATGCCTGATGGCAAATGGCAGAAATCCTTTTATTTGTTTTTGGTTCTGTAGGAACTCAGTAGGGAAGCATCAGATCTATTGGTGTGTTACATAACACAATCCTCAGAATCTCTACCAATTCTGAAATTTCCAGAAGTTACTTATATCACTTGTTTTAAGTGAATTAAAATGACTATGCCATATACTTAATTTTCCAAAGGAAACAGAAAATACTTTGCTCAGTTTTATAGTTTTACAATGAATTATTCTGTAATATAAAAGCAGAATAATTCATTGTAAAACTATAAAACTGAGGAATGACTATAATTTTCAAAACTGTGCCATTAACCATTAATTTCTCTACTTATTTTTATAACTGGTTTATATTTCCTAGTAGGTTCTTAACATACATAACTTTTATAAGGTAGCACAAATTAAATACTTTGTACAAATCATTTAATAACTGCAAGAAAAGAATGAGATCACAAATAACAGAGCATTTCCACAGGGTCTGCATGGCAGGTGGCCAAGCCACCAGGGAGTTGGTTGTCTAAAAAAGAATTCCCCTAAGGCAGCTGTTCCCATCCTGTCCTTGTTACACAGCCAGAGTCCCCTGTGACAGGAAATGCCTGAGCAAAATTTTAGGAAGATGTCATTTCCAATTAGTATAGCACCCTTCAAAGGGACTGGATTATCTCTATTTGCTTATTTTGGGTAAAATTCAAACAAGGTTTGGGGCTTAAAATCTGTCTCTTTTTACTGATTGGATTAAGATGATGTAAAATCTCATGAAGGATCCCAAAGAGCTAGGGCATCGGCTCAGGAGGGCTGAAATTTACCAGTGTACTTAAAAGTTTCCAAGAGTTGTAAAATCAGTTTCTACTCCTTAAAATAGGTCTTTGTCAGGAAAATGAATTAATCATTTTGGATCAATTAGTTGTATATTGTCATAGAAGTCATATCAGCTAATCAAATGAATGCTGAAGAAAAAATTTAATTCAGTTATTAAGAACCAACCTGATTATTCAGTTGATTGAATTAAAAATACTATAGCTAATAATAAGCTTGTCAGAGATAGCAGTAAAAGTACAGGATGCCCATTTAATTTGGAACTTCAGATAAATAATGAATAACTTTTTAGTTTAAGTATGTTCCACGCAATATTTGGGACATCATAAATGGATTATGGTTGAAAAGGAGACTATTATAGTTTGGCAGGCAAGAGATGTTGGATACAATTCAAAGCAGAATAGTGAATACGATTAAGGAGTAAACTGAACAGAACTTGGTGATGGTAGGCTCTGGGTGAGAAAAGATGGGAAGCGGTCCAGTTTGGTGGTGTGGGGAGGGATGCAGGATAATGAGTTTGACTTTGGATGATGCTGTTTGAGTTGTCTTGTGATCTCTAAGATACGTTCAGTAGACAACTAGATATGTAGCTCTGAATATCAGAGGAAGAATGTAGGCTGTAAGATGTAATTTGTGAGTTATCTATTTAGTTGGCAAAGGAAGCCCTTTGTGTATATGTTATGCTCTAGGAGAAATTTAGAGTGGGAAGATGAGCGAGTCTTGAGGGGATCCAACATCTATTTATGTAATTTATAAGCCAAGCCTTAGTCTCATATTTAACCAATGGGGCTAAGGCATCTTTTCAGAATTTAAATAACTCACATATACTCCTTTTCAAATGAAATATATTCAGGAGAAAGTGAATACCAAGAAATAAATTTTTAAAAAGTGATTTGACAGTAAAAATGATTCAAATACACTGTAGAAAATTTGTACAATATAGAACTGTACAAGCAAAAAATTAATTTATAATTCCACACCAGGATACAACCACTGTTAACATTTGGGGGATTTATTTCTAGTCTGTTTTATTTATTGATTTTTAAAAATCATTATCAAGTCAGTCATTATATACTTTTAAAATCTGATTTTCGCTTTAAATATTGGGAATATTTTCCCCATGTATTAAATACTTTTCCACATTATTTTAATGATACCATTATATTTAATCTTATAAGTGTGGCATAATGTATTTATGAGATGATAACTGACAAATGAAAGGCACTTTATGTATAGATCTTACCATCTGTCCACATGAAAGAGTTTATCAATTATCCTTTCACTGTAGCTTACATACTTGATAGTTATTCCTACCTCTTCTCTCTTCTGTTCAGAGAAACTCAAGAAAATACTGGCCCATTTACTCATAACTAGAAGTCTGTTAAAAATGAAAGAAATAGGATGGAGTTGATAGAAAATAGAAATAGACTATTTATAATTATTTCCTGATCAACTTCAGAATGATCAACTGACAAATTTCCAGTAGACTTGTCTTGATTTTCTTTACATCCTAAGCATAAAAATATAGAGTATAAAATTTAACTCAATACTTTACCAATTAGATCACGGCCAGATCATTAAAACACATAAACAGATTGCTTTTATAATCCTTACTTATCAGAATCCTAGCGGCAGAGCCATGCCCACCCTGGGCCCTGATCTTCGTAAGAAAAGGTGAATTAGAAAAAATCCCATTGGAGATAGATATATGATTTTTTTAAACCACAGAATTTCATTCCTAACACAAAAAGTAAAAAAATTAGAATCAGATTGTGTGACTTATTTTTATAATCTACTAATTATTTTTGTTTGGTTTTGCTTTTCTGTCTTTCAATTTTGATTACTTGAAAGTTACATGAAGTTAAAACTGGGTTATGGACAGTTCAGTAAAAAGAGAAGATACTAACAGGTTATAGTTCTCGTAATTTCCCATCGGAATCTCCTGCCAATTTATGTGGTATATAGAAACAAAGTGTTATACTTACTACAGGAAGCAATTCTTGTTATAGATAAAATTTTTGGTAACAATTAAACATGAAAATTACTAAAACAGATATTTCTGAAATTAGATCCTTACCATGAAAGATTGTTTAATAAATGAAGTTTCAGAGCAGAAGAGGTTACAGACACATGCCGAAAATGAGTAAAAAAAGAATCCTGAGTTCTGGTCTAGGTCTTATTCATTTATTTATTTATTAGGTACTTTTAAAAATTTTATTGAGGTCATATTAGCTTATAACACCGTGTAAATTTCAGGTGTACTTTATTATTATATTTCAATTTTTGTATAGACTGCATCATGTTCATCACCAATAGTCTAGTTTTTATCCATCACCATACATATGTGCCCCTTTACCCCTTTTGCCCTCTTTCCACCTCCTCTGGTAACCACTAATCTGTTCCCCTTAACCATGTGTTTGTTTATCTTCCACATATGAGTGGAATCACATGTATTTGTCTTTCTCTATCTGACTTATTTCGATTAGCATAATACCCTCAAGGTCCATCCATTTTGTCACAACTGGCACAATTTTGCCCTTTTTATGGCTGAGTAGTATTCAATTTTGTGTATATAGATAATCACATCTTTATACATTCATCTGTTGATGGACTTTGCTGCACAATGGATAGCACATTGGACTTCTAGCCAATCCTGGTGTGGTCTGGGTTTTAATACCAAATTGCATCATCACTTCAATTTTCCAAATGTTCCATGGCTCCTCCTACTATTTAGAAAACATGTTTTTAAAACATGTGCTAACTCACCATTTAAAGATTTTTTAGATAGTAGTTGTGCAGCCTTCAAAATAGATCTTCAAAACAGAGAAGTAGAAGATTCGGTCCTTTTCCAAAGAAGTTATCAGATGGCAGATGTTATAACTGTCTCAGCTATAACCAAGCCTTTCAGCTTATACTAACCCTACAGTGAAACACATTTTGGTAATCTCTATGAAACCTGTAAAAATAGTTTCATCATATTTCAGAATTCTGGAAAATTATGAATTACGATCCTTTATCAACTGCATTCCTACACCTGGTCTCTCTCATTTTTTTGTGTGAGGAAGATTAGTCCTTAGCTAACATCCATCGCCAATACTCCTCTTTTTGCTGAGGAAGGCTGGCCCTGAGCTAACATCCGTGCCCATCTTCCTCTACTTTATATGGGACGCCACCACAGCATGGCTAGACAAGTGGTGCACCAGTCCGCGGCTGGGATCCAAACCTGCAAACTCCAGGCCACCAAAGCTGAGTGGGCGAACTTAACCACTACGCCACCAGGCCGGCCCCTGATCTCTCTTCCTGAATTGATAACATCGAAAATAAGCACTACAATTTATTCTTATTATTTTCAGGAGTTATGGTCTATGAAATCTCTGCAAATGCTGAATTAGCAAATACTGAACCATTGCTCCCATGGGAAGTACAAGGTTGGGTTCCTACGAGCCTCTGGTCACAACATTTCCATCAACTGATCAATTTATTAACTTGTTTTATGTGTGTTTTCGTTTAAAGACACCTTATTCAATACATATTAATTACATAATCATTAATGTTGAACTCAAGGCCAACAGCACTATAACTCAGGCCTGAACGAAGTTAATGTAGCAAAAGCACTCTCTCTACAAGGTACATCACAGCCTTCTTGCACTTTTCGAACACTGGACGGCACTTCAGCACTGTGCTTAGGGGCCAATTTAAATAGCAAAATCGCCCCCAAAAAAAGTACAAAAATGCAACAAACATGGCATTAAATAGACCGTGAAAAGGACAGTTGTTTACAGTAGGAAAGCTGAAACAAGAAAGCAGAGTGTTCCCTTTTTATTCTCAAGTGGGAACATGAGGCTTCTCGTTGGGCAACTCAAATTTTTCACAACTCTGCACATGTTAGAAAATGACCACAAAATAAATTTTATCAAGTAGATGAATTCACAAATACAAAATCCATGAATAACCAGGATTGATTGTATGGAGATAACTCATTTAAGAAGCTACAGAATGAAGAATATCAGAACGTGCGTGCCTTTCCTGACACTGTCCTGGCCCGTCATTACCGAAACACCAGACTACACTCTTCATGGAGAGATTTTCATTTCATGTTTTCTCATGTGTTCTGTTAAATTCAACTTGTGATCAAGGTGCCAGGCTTGGCTCTGTATAATTAATCTCATAATGTGCATGGCATGACTATAAAACAATCCCTAAGTTCTAATTTGTAATCAAAGATGATCCCTAGCTCTCAAACACATGCAGCTTTGATCAAAAGAAAGAGGGAGAAAAGGAAGGGGGTTTTAAAACTGGGGCTTAAGACAGACTTCTGTTACAGTTCTATTTCAGGCTCATTCATTCAAGGGTTAAGTAGACACTCAGAAATAATGATTTTGTTCTCCATTTTCTCATAGATTTAAAGGTAATTGAATTAGAGCAAGGAAGCAAACATAATTAAACACACTTTGTTTATGAAGGTAGAGCCTAAAAAATTCTAAAGTTGGTCATACAAGGCAGTTAATGTGTCCTCTCACAGATAACAGAAAGAGAGAACAAAATCACCTACCCATAGGCACACACAAACTTAACTAAGCTGCTACTAATGACAGATTTTATTTGGCTTGACTTATTGAGATTGCTCATGTCCCTTCCCCTTGTATTCTGGTTACTTGTTTAGTTATATGTCCTAATGACTAAGATGGCTCAGTCACTCAGGAGAGAAAGGAGGCTCATAATAACCCCCCTGGTGGTAAATTAGTTTTGAAAATGAAAATATTTTGATGTGGCCCATCTGAGGTGGCATTTTAACATTGTGCTCTTAACATAGACAAGTAAATTTATAACATTATTTTTTATGACCAAGCAATGGGTACAACAGACATCTCTGGTCTTCAGCCCATCCTGGACCCCATCTGGTGGTGTGGGTCAGGCTTGTGGTGATACTCAGGAATAAGACTTCATGACTTTTCAGGGCATGCATGATGCTTAAGAATAGGGTGAGTGCTAATATCTCTTTAAGATCCTGATTTCAATTCTTTTGGATAAATACTCAGAAGTGGGACTGCTGGATCACATGGTAGTTCTATTTCTAATTTTTTGAGGCTCTTCCATACTGTTGTCCATAGCAGCTGCACCATTTTGCATTCCCACCAGCAGTGTGTAAGGGTTCCAATTTCTCCACATCCTCACCAACACTGGTTGCCTTTTGTTTATGCTAAATGAAATAAGCTAGTCACAGAAAGACTAATACTGCATGATTCCATTCACATGAGGTATCTAAAATAACCAATTGATAGAATCAAAGAGTGGAATGGTGGTTGCTAGGGGTTGGGAGGATGGGCAAATGGGGAATTACTGGACAATGAGCATAAAGCTTCGATTAAGCAAGATGAATAAATTCTAGTTCTGCTGTACAAGGTTGTATGTATAGGCAACAATACTGTATTGTACACAAATTTTGTTAAGAGCATATATCTCACGTTAAGTATTCTTACTATAATAAAATAAATTTTTAAAAAAATTTTTATTGATGTCTTAATAGTTTATAACACTGTGGGGGTTTTGTTGTACATTTTTGATTGTCCGTCACCATGTGGATGTAACCCTTCACCCCTTGTGCCCATCCCCCACCCCCCTTCCCCTTGGTAACCACCAATCAGTTTTCTCTGACTGTGTGTTCATTTATGTTCCATATATGAGTGAGTTCATGCAGTGTCTGTCCTTCTCTCTCTGGCTTATTTCACTTAACATAATACCCTCTAGGTCCATCCATGTTGTTGCAAATGGGACAGTTCTGTGTTTTCTTATGGCTGAGTAGTATTTCCTTGTATGTATATACCACATCTTCTTTAACCAATCATCAGTCGAGGGACACTTGGGGTGCTTCCACTTCTTGGCTATAGTGAATAATGCTGCAATGAACATAGGGGTGCATACGCCTCTTGTGATGGTTGATTTCACGTCCATTGGGTAGATGCACAAGAGTGGGATTGCTGGATCATACGGTATTTCTATTTTTAATTTTTTAAGGACTCTCCATACTGTTTTCCATAGAGGCTGCACCAGTTTGCATTCCCACCAGCAGTGAATGAGGGTCCCCGTTTCTCCACAACCTCTCCAGCATTTGTTGTTATTTATCTTTGCGATTATAGCCATTCTAACGGGTGTCAGGTGATATCTTAGTGTAGTTTTGATTTGCATTTCCCTGATGATTAGTGATGTTGAACATCTTTTCATGTGGCTATTGGCCATCTGTATCTCTTCCTTGGAAAAATGTCTGTTCATATCCTCTGCCCATTTTTTGATTGGGTTGTTTGTTTTTTTGTTGCTCAGTTGTATGAGATCTTTATATATTACTGAGATTAATCCCTTGTCGGACAAACGATTTGTGAATATTTTCTCCCAGCTGGTGGGTTGTTTATTCATTTTGATCCTGGTTTCATTTGCCTTGTAGAAGCTCTTTAGTCTGATGAGGTCCCACTTGTTTATTTTTTCTTTTGTTTCCCTTGTCCGAGTAGACATGGAATCTGAAAGGATCCCTTTATGCCCAATCTCCATTAGTGTACTGCCTATATTTTCTTCCAGGAGTTTTATAGTTTCAGGTCTCACTTTCAGGTCCTTGATCCATTTTGAGTTGATTTTTGTATATGGCAATAGGAGATGGTCTACTTTCATTCTTTTGCATGTTGCTGTCCAATTTTCCCAGCACCATTTATTGAAGAGACTTTCCTCTCTCCATTGTACGTTCTTTGCTCCTTTGTCAAAGATTAGCTGTCCATAGGTGTGTGGTTTTATTTCCCGGCTTTCAATTCTATTCCATTGATCTGTGTGTCTATTCTTGTACCAGTACCATGCTGTTTTGATTACTATAGCTTTATAGTATATTTTAAAATAAAATTTTTAAAAAAGAAGAGGGTAAGGGCATCTCTTGTGCATATCAACTGAAAATTCTTTTTTAAAAGCTAACTGATGAAGGGCTTGTATTATGCAACACATTAAAATGTTCCTTTGAGGAAAGGGCAGCACCAATACCCCAATATAGATGTAGAGTTTAGTTTTGTAAAAATCTCACCTGCATTTTTGCAAAATTTCACACGTTTTAATAAAAATATTCATTAAACATTATTTACACCGATCTTTCATTATTTCCATCTATATAAACCTCAAAAGACAAAGTTACATTCCTAAGTTTAAGGGCATACTACTTATAGCAACTGTATTTATTTCTTTGTTGAAACCAAACCAGCTGACCTAGACAAAAGGTTCAAGATGACAGGGCAAATCAATTTCAAGAGTCAATTCACAATGCTTGACCCCTCTGCTCTAATTATAACCCCACTCCACTTGGAATCTGCGTAAGATTTTGTAAAAGTTGGTTCCATATCAAGATCAAAAAAAAAAAAAAAACAGAAGAATCACTTTATTGCTGCAACAGAACATAGCAAAAATGATGTGGAAAATAATGAATTGTTTATATTTGCCATCTTAGGATGAAAGCATTTGAATTTTTTTCCTTCAAAAAATGATTTTTTTTATTTGCCAGGAAGTAGGCATATGTTTTCATTAGGGATATTGTTGGAAGATTTCCACAACGAAAAACATCTGCATCATTATCACTACTGTCATCAAAATTCTCTGGCATGCAAAGCAGTGAATGCCACTTGTCTCAGGCAGCAGAGATGCTAGCTCATTAAAAAGCCCAGACCTGAAAATGAACTAAACTTCATTTAACTTTTGGAAGCGATATGCCAGGTTTAATTATAGAATGGAAGAAGAAAGACAGCAAAATGCAACATTTTTTTATGTGAAAATATTTCATAAGACATTTTCTCTCTGAAAGGAAAAGTAGGTCAGTTTTATCAATGTGGAAGATGATTTGAATCTGAATGTATTATTAACCCATCCTCAGGCATGACAAAAGTCTGCCTTTATATTCCTATATCCTTCAAATTAACTCCTATAAAAATCTAAGTTTTGAGAAGGGGGAAAAAACTCAGAAACTTTTAATTATGTTGAAGTGCTTCATTACCACTTACCCTCAATCAGGTAAATGCTATCAATTCAGATTGATGTAAAGAATCTTTCTCAGCTACTGATTAGTGCTGTCACATTGCCCATTCATTTTTATCAGAGATAATTAGCATTAAAGATAACTCAGGATTAAAGGAAAACAACCTTCTGATTCCATGCCTGTTTCAGTCTATAGTGTCCTCCTTTATGTTCTTACTGCCTATGTAAATGCATATTTTTAAAAAGTATTTTATTTAAAGAATGAGATTGGGTGGTCACTTTTCTTATCTGTTAAGCAAGTTATCTCTCTGTGTTGTAAAATTAAAGAATTCTGTACTGACATTATCAATGAAATGAAAAGCCCATTCATCTGTCAATTTATCGGGCTTGTTTTTTAAACTGAATGGCCTGCCCTGCTGTCTAATGAGACTAGGGATGCCTACTTATATAACATCTATCCAGTTTTTATTATCTTACTTGAAGACAAAGTAAGAAATCAAGACCCTAGTCCAACGACTGAGCAGTGGAGAAGAGGAATGGGATCAATGATAACTATGCAGTATTAAGAACATCTTCAAAGAAACTGGAAGTTTTCTCTGGCAGCTGTCACATTAGATCACAATGTAGTGCGATTACAAACATGGTCAAGATTTAGGGGACCAAAAACATCCATTGTTGGCCTGCAAGGTGACACAGGTTCTCAGCAAGATGCTGAGTCCACGGCATTGGTGAAAGTGTGAGAAGAAGAGGCCCCTGCCCTCTGGCTCTTCTTTAAGGGGACAGACTAAAGAGTTCTTGCTCTGTGATCTTTACCCTGAAGGGCAGGTGATGAGAAATTCCCCTTCTCAAAACAAGAGGAAGTACAGCCTTCCAGAGAGTGGACAATGTCTCTTCTGTAAATCGGTTGAGTCATAGAATTATTGCCAGGATTCAGAGTGGGCTGTCAGATTTGCTGCCTATGTCTCCCCTTGTGGAGTATGAGTCCCCATGGACTATTTCTTAGATGGTTTCCTAAATTCAACATCATAGTAATCAAGGAACAGGCAAGGAGGTAGGATATCAGAGGGCCTTGATCTAGGATTCCCCAGTGGTTAAAAAAAATTGTGTGAGTGTGGGTGCCGGGGTGGGGTGGGGTGGGTTTGTAACAGCTGACAAGGATAATGAATCTTCTTTTCTTGAAATTATGTATACTAGAAACCATTATTTGTTTCTACTATGTAGACATATTCTTCAAAGACCAAATTTAATAAAGACGGAAGGCTTCTCTCACTTTTGATTATTTTACATAAATTAAATTTCAGGTTATTAAATAGATACAAAGCGTTATAAAAGGAAATAATCAGTAAGACAACTCCTTCTAGAGTAGTAGGTACTTGATTACATTTGAATGTGGTTCAATTAGATTGCTAAGTAACTGACTTAGGGTTCCTTTTGAAAACTATTTAAGCATTTTTCTGACTCTTCATTATGCTCTTCCTAATGTTGTTTCTATTTTTTAATCCAGTGTAGTTGCTCATACAAATCATGTTTTTAGTTTCAATTTTTTTTAATCTAAATTCTATTGTTCAGGTAGGAAGCACTCTGATGGAAATAACAAAAGACATAATTCAAAATGGCTCAAACCAGATGGTTCTCAAATGTTGCTGCATAATGGAGTCACCTGGGGATCCTTAAAATAAACTGACGTCTGGCTCCTACCCCAACATTCTGATCAAATTGCAATGGGGTGAGAGCTGGGCGTCAGGAGTTGTAAAAGCTCCAGGTGATTCTCATGTGCAGCAAAGTTTGGGAACCCCTGGCTCAAGCACTGAGACTAGCCAACCAGAAAGTTCCAGGTAAGGCGAACCCAGAGAATCACTTCAGGGACTTCATCTTGTCATCCAGGACCCAGGTTTTCACTCCTCTGGAATGCTCAGAATGTCATCTTCATCTGTGGAGGCTTGTTCTCCTCACGGTCCTCAAAAGGCCGTCATGGTTCCAAAACTCACATCCAGGCAGTACAACAGCCAGTAGAAAAGAGGGAATTATCTCTTTCCATGTCTCTTTTTAATAGCCATGATATCATTCTCAGAAACTCATTGTTGGATTTCTACTCAGGCCACACTGGCTAGATCAGGGTCACTTCCCCCACCCTGCTAACCTAATCACCACAAGGGGCATGACACCATGGCACCTGCTTTATATTAAACCAGTCAGATTTACCCTCCTAGCTGAGGCTAGGGTCACCCTTCCCTGAGTCATGCTGAAGGCCAGGGGGAATGGGTAGCAGGGGAGGCACCTGAATACAATCATATTTCTGCCAGTTAGAGAGAAATGAGGGAAGCTGTTTGTCAGGAAACCTGGAGTATCTGCTCTATGCCTTTTTTCATACTCTACCCCATAGCCTGCCATCTACCTAGATAGGTTTCCTCTTATGCAAGACTTCTGTGCATTTTTTCTTACATTCCTCTGTTTGTATGAACATTATGCTCCATAAAAATGAGAAATCTTGAAGATACCAGGGCTCAGAGAAATATCAACTGGAAACAACCCATTCTCAAAGCATGCTTCCTTGGTGGTAAGGTCCTATTGCAGTAAATTTTAATTTTTTCCAATTTACACTTTGCTAGTACTTCCAACTCATCCCCTTCAGACTCAGAAATGTGTAAAAATTTTCCACATGTGTTTTTTATTGCCAATTTAACATATTAGTACTACTTCAATTTTCATTTAAGTATACTTCAGATTTACAGTCCACACAAAAATACTTATCCCTGAAGTGTTACTACACTGATAGCAGAGCAAAGGGAAAGCTGGAAATAGCTATTTTAAGCCTCCCGTAGAGAAATAATAGATGGTTAGAAACTTGCCTGCACCTTGGTAGCTTTTCTTCTCTCTGATAATGCTGAAGTTGCCTCCCACGAGAGTGTAATAGTAATTATGGGAGGCCATCTGCCTGGTACCAAGGTAAACATTCACAAAGTTCTGCCACAAAAGTCTGTCTTTGCACATTCAAGGATAAAGAGACATCAGCCCTGCTGGGAAGAGAGGGAAGAAACTGACAGGAGGTATACCTTTCTTCACAGCTGTGTTATTTGTTTTGCAGCATAATTCAGGTCAAAGTTCCCAGGAACTAATTAATTCAGAAATTAAAAAGTGGCTAGTATCTCATTTAACTGTCCCCTGGTAAGATAGATCAGAAATGCTACCTGCCCAGCTGCTCAGCAGATCTATAGCTCAGCTATCATTAACCAAGTGAGAATATATAATCTACTGAATAAGATCAGTGGAGGCCAGTCCTTGCCTCTGGGCTGCTGCCACAGGGGCTCCTATCAGCCATAATCACTATCAGCTAGCAGGAGAGGGTCACCCTTGAGGAAATCCTAGAGAAGAGACTGTTCTCCAGTGTCAAAACCCAGACCCACTGCATCTCAAATGCTCTGCACTTGACACTTAAGGAAGATGGACAGTGATATACCCAATCTAAACAACGACACAATTGCCAGTAAGAAGCTACGAGGTGGAGCACAAGGTGAAGTTACGGTGGCTTGAGTTTTGGCTCAGGCGGAGAAAAGGCACTGGCATTTAGCAATTTAAATGAAGGTATCTTAAACTTTACCAAAATAATGTCACGCAGTTCATGAGACAAATGAACAGAAGCCTACAAAGCTTAAGGGAAGGCTTCATGGGAACTCACTTGGGTATTTAACATGCATATGTTTTCTGGTCACACATAAATAAAGAGAGCATTTCAATCTGAATTAAAGGACTTTTTGTGGTGAGGGGAGTTTTGTGGACAACTGGACATGTCTGTCCCCTCTACTCAATTCAAACTGCTCGGGTGGATTGTTCAGTCGGCTGGGTGTGGAGTCATCTTCAGACAGAGGGCATTACTCTCCATCAGAGCACCATGGGATAAGTTCGGCAAAGACCCCAGAGATTTGGGCTGAAAATCATGTCTGTTGGCACCCTCCAATTTTCTTTTTCAATCACATCCCAGGTGTCCTTAAAATAGATATACCCTTAACTTAAAAACTGTTAGGAATCATTTCACTGAATAATACGTATTTTTTAAGATTCTAAGAAGTAAATGGACATACAACAGTATATATATATTGTTAGAAATTTAAGTGACTACTCTATATAGCTATAAGAGCATAACAACGGAATAATGCCTAAGGCTATATATATATAATATATATATTTATATAAATATATATATATATTTGCAAACTATCTTCTTTTCAATCCAAGAAAAGGCCACACTTAAATGCTCTCAAAGCTGGCCCATAGGGTACTAACAGTAAGTGGACATTGAATTACATAACAGTGTCGCATGTAAACCAATCATATAAAATATAAAATCCTATATCAAACATTTCCACTAAGCATTTCTCATGATCTTTGGAGTTTGTGGAGAATAAGATAACCAGATGATTGAAAGGATGGGAAACAATTCTGTATGAGGAAAGTTAAAGGATATATAAATGTTTAAATTAGGCAGAGGAAACTTGCTAGTTGCAAGGCTCTAGGAATTCCTGCTAACTCGTAATAGATTTGGGATCTCAGAATCTCAGCGCACATAGTATTACTCCTTGTTATAAAAGTAGAAAATGACAAAGAACATGTTATGGGAAATCCAGTCCTGAATTTAGCACAATTGGTGCCTCTGTGCATGTTAGGAAAACTTGGCCCTTCCTCAAGACACAGCCGTCTGCCAGGAAACTATAATAATAAATATTCAAATCCAGGATGACTACAAAAATGAATGATGTCCCTAAAGTGTGCAGTGCACAATCTTACTTGGCACCCTTGAGAAGTTCCAGAGGAATTGCTAAAGTAAGTATACTCTCCGCTTCTAAGAAGAAAGGTGAATCCTGCCACTCCAGGTGATCAGAACTGATGCTCCACACGAGTACTGGACAAGTCCTGGGCAGAGGGTGGATGACAAGCAGCTGCGGTAAAATAAAGAGAATTGGGGAGCACCGCAAGCATAGAGGACTGAAGAAACGTTCCAAAGATGCACAAAATTACAGCTGTCGTCACAATCACCTACTAGGTGTTTGGCACCATTGTCTATGACTTAAAAAGGAAGACAAAGTCTCTTGCAACTAGACATTATGAGCAGGAGAAAACTTGCTGAGCCGAGACTATGGCCAGGCTCTTTATAGCAGAGCATGCACTTCACCAAGAGCTCCTCCAGGTGCTGGATGCAAATTGAAAATCAGTATTTCTTTGCATAGGGAAAAATATTTTCGTTGCATTATCACAGCTACATTTAGATTCACTAATTTGGGGCCTAATTTACCATTGTGCATGAAAACCTTAAATGTGATATGTTTGTATTATTTTTAGCAGCAAACAAGGATTCTAAGGAATTGTTTATATACCTTAGGAAAGGTCAATGGAAAATTCTGCTATAAATGGAAAAAGCATTCACATAGAAACGATCTAAGCCCAGAGGTCATAAACCTAGCAACTGCTACATTTTTAAAAGAAGCAGTATCATAGACAGAATTAAGGAATCAGGCTGAAAACAGTGTGGGGGGAATGTATCCATCTCATTCAGCTTCTTTCCCTCTTCCAGACACATTCGAGAATAAAGGCAGTGGGATGAGATGAGGTAGAGAGAATCTATCAGTGGTTACTTGGTTTTTGGAGGCCAAGTGAAAGGGCAGGTAATGGAGAAGAGTGGGAAACAGGAATTGTCTCTCAGAATTAGCATACAATGTATAATTAATTTATTTCCTAAGTAACTTACTACATTAAAATAAAATTATGTATATTGAATTGCAGGGTCTGAAATGATATCTCTAAAAGGTTATTTCTCTATTAGCAAGGCAAGTCAACAAGCTTAATTACAATGCAACTGCTTTTAAATCCAATTAAGTAGTTTTATATATTCAAATTAGCCACTGTATTGAGGAAAACTCTCCATTTACTCTCTTTTTAGTTGCTGTATGTATATCAATACCAAATACACTGAAACACAGTTCAATAAGCATATGTTTTTCTAACAATTATAAATATTGCTTTCCTAAAAGGAAATCAACGTTTGTAAACATCTGAATTTTTGGCACTGAATAAACAAAATAGCCAGATAGATGATTAACTTAGAATATTCTGCTTGCAAATTCATGTTTAACTAAGCATCCATTGTAAAACATCTTTCAAAATTAAAGATAAGTATTTGATGGTCAAAACTTTCTGACATTTTATAATAAATGAACAAATGTAAACCTTTTTATCACTGGGAATTCAATGAGAGGAAAATATTTTATCTTCTACAGAATGAAAATCTTTTATGAAGTATAATCACATTAGTCAATATTTATTTTTTTCACTATTAGATCATTATAACTATTTAGCTAACTAAAGATAGAATAACTGTTCTGAGATTTTTTTAAGCTATAGCTTAACAGAGTCCAATTTTCATTGCATAGAAAATTCATTTGTATAATCCTGTTCAAATATGTGGATACTGCAATCTGTCTTTGCACTTGGCAATGCAAATATTAAATAAAGCCAAAATTATAATAATAGTCAATTTTACTTGTTTTTATTTTATACCCTGATGATTTAATCAATTTTAAATGAACTATTACCCAAGTTTATCCTTTCTAAGATGAAAATCTGAGTATCAAGTACGATTCAGTGATTCTATTACTTTCAGTCTGTAAATCATGGAGATCTTGAAAATTCTTCCTAAACTTGTAATAATGTGCCAACATTAATTAAGGCAAATGAACATTCTAAATGAATCTCTTCTTCTTAACTATTGTTTGAGTAATTGCCTATGCTTGATAAGGTATTTTGCATGAAATATCAACAGTGTGATTTGAATCACACTCATAATCACAAACTCTTCAACCATAGTAATTAATAAATTATTGTCCTCTCATGGGACTGTCTTCAAAGACTTAAAGTATTTACTATTAAAGAACTTCAAAGAGAAGTTCTATTGAACTATTACCGTGTTTTCATAATTTTCTAAGACCTTGAATTTCTTCCAACTTTATTATTTGGCTATTTTAATTTTTATTAAAATATAATTGACACAACTCATTGCCATATCTGGAGGAAAGACATATTTTACAGCTTGTTTAGGAAAGTCTTAATTTACTTAGCTAATGTCTAGCAATCCCAGTTCTCTCAATGTACATTGGTAGTTGGTTAGTCTCTATCCTGGAAACAGAAGTAATTTCTGTCCCATTTGTGAGGAAATTGAATGATTCTCAAAGAAATTTTAATAGAATTCTGTTACAATTCACTTTTTGAAATAAGAAGTCAAAAATATCTAGCAGTCAAGCAGGTGGTCATACAGGAAACTTAATGGAATATTCTTTCAATCAGAAACTCTGGGTGTAGGATTCTTTAATTTTGCTACACTGCCAGTACCCTTTCCCACATTGACTCCATATGGGTTCATATTCCTCAGAATAATTAGCCCTGAGTATTCTTTACAAAGATGTGTGTGGCATTGTCATCCTTGTATTGCTGCATGCTTGTTGATATCCCCAAGTGGGTGGGACATGAAAATTGTTTAGGAAAGTGTGTGAAGAAAGTAATGTCAAGGAAATGAGTGGAAGAGAAATTATCTATTCTACTGAGTGTTCCAGAAAGACTAATTTCCCTCTCCTTTCTTGACTTTAAAGAAAAAGGAACATTACTGCATTTAACATGGAAAATACAGATCTGTCCATCGTCATCAAGGTGATGCCTCTGTTGGTGATCCAGACCTCCATGATTTTCCTGTCACTGGTGTCCCTGGTCACTGGCCCCATCTTTCCAGAAGCAAGACTGAGGACAGGAAGAGGATGTGTCTCTGCTGGCCTCTAATCCCTCACTTGATGACTCTAAGGTAAATGATTTATCGTATTCTGTTGTTGCTTTGTTAGTTCTATGTTATTTGATTTTTACATTTGCTTATTTCTTTGCATAGTCCTTGGAAAACCTGGAAAGATGCCTTTTAAAATGACTGCTGCCTCTTGCCTATCAACTGGTAGGGTTGGGTGCTATGACTGCAAAGTTGGGGAACGGACAGCAAAGTAATTTTGGTTTGGACTTAGGCAGTAGGACAAGTCTGGGATGCACTACTGCTGAGCTGTGGGAAACAGCAGTGTGGAGAAAATGCAGTTCAAAAAGTTACCAAGTATCTGGTGTAATAAATATTTAGGGTCTCTCATACAGTCAACAGGTAGACATGGGAAGGACAAGGTAGTTTTGGAAGACAAGATTCCCTGTAACAGATTTCTTTTCTCTTTACCTAGGAGAGCAGGCCTTCTCCCTAATGTTGTGGCTACTGGTTGAAAATGGTTCCCCTGGCTCTAGTGCTAACTTCCTAAGTAAAGGACTACAGGCACATTTGAATAGACATGCATGTTTGTGATAGATCCTGAAATACATTTGCTCAAATTTGGTCTTAACAATGCTAGATTAGGGCCACCGGGTGGCGCAGCAGTTTGATTCGCGCTTGGCAGCCCGGGGTTCGCAGGTTCAGATCCCGGTTGCCCGCCGACGCACTGCCTGTCAGCCACGCCGTGGCGGCATCCCATACAAAGTGGAGGAAGATGGGCACGATGTTAGCCCAGGGCCAGTCTTCCTCAGCAAAAAAAGGAGGATTAGCAACGGACGTTAGCTCAGGGCTGGTCTCCCTCACAAAAAAAAAAAAAAGAAAAAAAAATGCTAGATTATTCCAGAAGGGGATGAAATTTTCTGGAAGTGTTGTAACTGTTTTGGCGATCCAATGCCAATTATATAATGATTAGTAACTACATTTTTCACATTGCCTCCTGGAAATTTGGATAATAAATATATAAGAGAATATATTACTAAAACACAATACATTGTCTTGTGTTAAATGAGGCAAAGAAATAGCTAGAAGGCAAAAATTTAAAATAATGCTGTTGGTACACATGGAACACCGATATGAATAGGAATTATGGAAATGAGAATCATCATGCAATTTTCCAATTATTTTAGCTCATTACTGATAAGTAGTGAAGTGACAGTTCATTGTTTCCACATTTCAGAATGTTCTGTTTTTGCCACTGTCCAAAGCAAGTGGAACTGGATCTAGATTAGGGTTCAGGAGACTTTGTTCTAGTGCTAATTCAGGCACTAGCTAGCTTGAAGGACCACTTAAATTTGCCAGATCTTATTTTCTCATCTGTAAAATTAAGATGTAATAATAGATCAAGATGCCAAATGGATCAGTTTCAGAGGATTTATCAACTCCCTGAATTAAAAGAAAATATTTGCACATGTACATATTTCTGGACAATGGTCCATAATTACACCAGATTCACAATCACCCCCAGATTCACAAAGAAATTTATGACTAAGAACCACAGGGCTAGGTGCCTTCTATGGTTCCTTTTTCACCCTATACACATTACTAAATTTTATGTCAAATACTATATTCATACATTTACTACACGAAAACCCAGGTGTTACATACTTGCATGTCCACACTAATATATATATTTATGCAAATACATAAAAAACCTTGAAATATGATTATAATTATATGCCAGTTTTCAAGGTTGGAAACAATTTTTAAATGTAAATAAAATCTCGGTTATCGTTACGGATCACCTTTCAAGGGTGGAAGCTATTTCAATGTAAGATATTGTTTTGAACTAGAGGCATCATGTTTTGTCTGGGATTTACATGAGCTCAGAGTCCCATTTGAAATTCAAGACTCATGGAAATCAAGTATATGTTTGTCTGCTAATGAAAATGAGCCATCTTAATGAATTTCTTCAAGCATCCAACAATCCAACAAATATTTATTAAATGCTCATTATTTGGCAGACACTATGCTAGGTGCTAATTTTGCTGTGATGATTGAAACATTCTCTGCCCTCAGTCGAATTAGATGACTTTACTTAAAACCTTCATTAACCTTGATAAAAGAAACTGAAAGAGACCCACAAATCATGAATGTGAGACTACTCTCGGAGAACATTAGACTTGTTTTTTTTTTTTTTTCTTCCCTCATTGGACCTCAGGTGCAAAGAGCAGAATTTGAGCGTTTATATTCTTTAGTTTATGGCTTATACTCATCATTGTCCATTGATCCATGAATGGCTTGCTTTTATTAATTTACTTTTACATACACAGACACAAACACACACACACAAACAGCACTCACAAACCGCCTAATGAAACAAAAGATAGGATCACAACTAGCTAGGATAAAACTATGCCCCCTCCATACTCTTTACCTTAGCTCTCCCAAATGAGATAAATAGGGCATTAATGAAGGGATAGATAAAATGACCAACTAATCAGAAAACCCAGAACCAGATCCATGTGTCTAGTCGTTGGTGTATATTAATATGACAGATCAAGGAGAAATTATAGATTATTCAATGAACAGAGCCAAAAATAAAAAGTTACCCTTATAGATAAGAGAAAAAATCAGATCCGTACCTCACGCTATCTAAAATAACCAACTTTAGATAGATTAAGGACATAAATTTCAAAAATAAAATTTTTACTTTTAGTAGAAAATATAAATGAATATCTTTTCAACATTGGCGTAGGAAAATATTTAAGTGAGATACCAAAAAAGCATTGATTATTAAAAAATGATCAATGTGAATATTTAAAATTAAGAACTGTATTCACGAAAGATAGTTACAACTTAAAGACAAGTTACAAACTAGGAGAATATATTCACTACATGTGCCACCAGTAAAGAATTTTTAATAACAAAAATATACATAAAAACACAAACCAGTAGAAAACTACATGAACGGATGTTTCACAGAAAAAGAAAAATATATGGCCAATAATTACAAGAAGGGATATTCAACAATTTAGTGATCAATTAAGTGCAAATGATGACTGCAATGAGATACCATTTAATGTGTTCAGTTGGTAAAAGTTTAAATGTCTCATATGCCAAGTGTTAGAGGTAATACGGATACACAACTTCTATATTGCTTGCTGGGGTATAGATTGGAGCAACCAAGTTTGAAAACTGTTTGGCATTATCTCTTCAAGTTTAACAGTTTTACACCTTATGATCCAGAAATTCCACATCTAGATATATACCCAAGAGAAGTCTCAGTTATCTAACAAGAAATGCTTGTATGTTAATAGCAGCCTTGATAATCATAGTGAAAACCTGGAAACAAACTCAAATGCTCATCAATGGGAGAGTGAATTAATAAACTGTGGTATTTACACCACGGACTATCACACAACAGTCAAAACAACTGAATGACAGCAACACAAAAAATATGATTGATATTAAATGAAAAAGGACATCCCCAAAGATTTCATCAGCTTGATACCTTTTTATAATATTTTAAACAAATAAAATTAAAATAAATATATTTGAGGAAACTATACAAGCACTCAGACTATATAAAGAGCAATGAAATGCTGAATACAAGAGGTACTGGTCAGTTTTCAGCCCTAAATCTTGTATAAAAGAAAAAAGGACAGAGGAAAAGAAGGAAGGGAGGGAGGGAGGAAGTTAATAATTCCCTTGCATATATTTGAATTATAAGTGATACTAATTTCATTTCCTTTTCTATGTGCAATTCACACTCAGGAATAACAGCAAGCTGGTTAAAAATGCCAATTTTTAACTTAACATTCATCTGTAGATGGCTTGCACAAATGGGCTTGTCTCCGCATATGTTGGCAATAGTAAAGCAAGAAAAGGTTAAACGACTTGTTCACTGGAAAAAACAGTTGTCATCCATGGTGTCAAAAATAGAAGTTCTGATTTCCAGTCCCATGATCTCAACAGAAGACAGAATGTTCACTTTATCTGACTGATATAAAATACAGCTTCTCCGAGGACTCTATTATTTTGAACTACTATGTAAGTATATGTAATTACAAGCCTCTGGAAGTATGTACTTTTTATTTATCATTTGTAATAGCAAATAGAAAGGCTTGAGCTGAGTATTTACCCAACAGTGACGCTAACGGCCTTCAGAGTCATTACAGACTATTTGTAAGAGTCTGTTTCCATATCTTTAGGATCAATGACCCATTAGCGCAATTATAGTCTAAGATGGTGCCTGCCACACAGACTCTGTTCTTGCTACCAGAAAGTGACATGTTGATGTTACAAACACTCCTCGTATTGTTAGAAATGTATCTTTTCTTTGAGAAAGCTGGGCAACAGAACTATAACTATTGTTTAAAAATTCTGTTTCTAGTGAGTGATGTAGTCATTCTGTTTCTGCAATTTCCTGTGATAAAATTATAGTTTATAGTCTCCAAAAAACTCAATAAAATGAGTACACATATTTTTTTGTTATTATTTCAGTTTAACAATCTTTATAGTATCAGTCTTCCCTACCCCATTCATACAGAATCTCACACAGTCACATATTTCTGCCATCCATACATGCTTAGCCTCACATAATACCATGTAATCTACGTGAAGAAAAACATAGATTACTTGCTATTTAACTATAGATTCAAAGAATTGGAAGAACCTTAGAGAGAGAGACTAACTAGTCAAGTAGTATTTCTCAACTGATACCAGAATCCCTTATTAGGATATAGCCTTCATTTTTGAGGGTGTGGGGGTGGGAGGAGATATAGACCCTTTTGAGAATCAGATGAAGTCATGGTCTTATCCCAAGAAAAATATACTCATGTGTGTAAATATTCATGCCATTTTTTTTTTGCCTTTGACATTATTTCACATATTACAAAAGATTATGTGATGATTATTTTTTTTGTAAAAATTAATGGCTGCTCCCTGGAAAAAAAAATAATTCCAAATTAACCAAATCATATAAAAAAAGAAAACTTTGTGCCTGCTTAAAGTAATTTCAGTGAGAAGCCTGTTTTATTTGCGTTGGGAGAAATTAAAATTTGGAGTGATTTTTTTACAAGGAAATATTTGTCATTTTTAGTATTCAGTCAATTCTGAGGCTGTTTTAATAGCAGAAGGTGCGCAGAGTCTCAGATCACATCGCTTTCAACAGTAAACAGAATTAAATTCCCTATCGGAACAGAGGAGACCTGTGTCAAGACATCCAAGCTTTCTCTAAGACACTTCAAGTAGAGTTCAGGTTCTACCAAATCCTTTGTCCTCAAGTCAAATAAAGTTATTTTTGGAAAGGTCGGCATCAACAATGCAGCCTTTGTCCGCACGGAAAGACATTGAATCCATTTTTCAATTTTAAATCATCTAAGCAGAAGTAACTTTTAAAAGAGTTTCATGGTCTTTCCAGTTGTTGCAGATTTTCCCCATGAATAAACTGACGAGACTTGCTAATTTTCAACTCCTTTTCCCTCACAGATTCCCTTCTTTCACCACTGGACAGGTCACAAGTTTTTGGCTCTAATCTCTCCCTCCAAGATGGCAGATATTTCCAGCAGCAACCATACCAGACCAGTGAATCTAGACTAGCCTCCTTCTTATGGCCTAACAACTAAGTCTATCCACAAATGAACCTTTCTTGTCAACTTGTTCTAAGATACAGCAATCCTTTACTTAAAAATAAAAGTGGAATTTCTGACCCAAGTTCAACCAAGTGCATTAACCCTTATCCTTTGGAAAGCCAAGAAACTTTTGACAGTAAAAAAGAACATATTTTGCTCTATTTCTAAATAATGACTTGAAAATATAGGTTCTAGTCTGGCTGTGAAATTACTGGACCACTTTTCATGGAGCAGGAATGGCATCTCTTAGGATAATTGTCAGAGTCTTTGATACTAATGCATGGTGATGTTGACAGTACTAAGTCTTCTACAAAAAATAGAACCTTTGTCTTCTTCACCAGAGTAATCAAGCTGGATGTTGAACCCCAAAAATCCATATGTACTCCACATGGACACACAATATCAAGATTTTTCTTCCATTAGGAGTTTTACTTGACAAAGAAATTTTTCACTGTTGGAACAAATTGGCCTTTAAAGTATCCATGGGTTCTCTCTCTCTCTCACACACACACACACACACACACACACACACACACACACAAAGGTACACAATAGGACAGCAGCATTTACATGATAGATAAAAATCAGAGCTTTGCTGAAACAATCATAATTTTCACCCAACTGCATGCCAAGTGGGAATGGCACAGTTGTTATTTTCCCCATAACTGGCTTCAAAATATTCGCAAAATGTCAGAGTTCAGAAGTAGGTTATATCATGTGAACAGAGACACTTTTAATTTTTTGTTCTGAGCAACCCACCAGTTCAAACATTTCTAGAGTACATGATTTGATCAAGCTTTCTCCAATTATTTATGGTTCCTTTCGCTTGGAAACTTATCAAGACACATTGGGGAAAATATAAGTTTTGATAAATTTCCACTTTTTAAAAACTGAACTTTTTCTCCAGAAAATAAAAATTCTATATTGTGTGATGTATTTTCAGGATGCTTAGAAATAAGCTTTCTTGACTTCACGCTCTTGTTAGCAGGACACTTATCATGCAAGAAACAGTCTGGCTTTTGTGTCCCATCACATTTAGCAACGTAAATAACATCAAAGGAAATGTAAGAGCCATAAAGCTGTCTTTTCTTTGTCATCTGCCAACTTAAGCTAAGCTTAATATGTACAGAAGGAGATATGCATAAACATAACGTCAGATAAATTGTTAATTCTGGTGAATGCAATGCTATTCTAGATGCCATTATATAACAAGGATGATAATTTTACATAATGAATCCATGCCACTCTATCCCTGTTTAAAGGAAAACATTAAAAACATATTTGCCATAAAAATGTTTTGCACATAAAGGGAAGGAAACAGAAATAAAGCAAATATATATATATACTCTTTCTTCACCTGAAACATGAAGCCTATAACAACCCTTAGTTAAAAACTCCTGTTCTAAAGCAATCTGAAATATGACCATTTAACCTGTGCTGTTGTTATAGGAAACTTCCTACAGTACAAGTGAGCCTCTCGCTGGGTAGCTGTGTATAGTTAGTTATCATTAGTTATCTGTATTCTTCTGTCTATCATCCATTGGTCTAGCACAGTTACCTCCCTTTACCTTTATCCTACCACTTAGATGACAAATATCACATTACACATTATTTTTCTCTTTTTGTGGCTAGACATCACCAAGTCCTTAACTTCTTGTCATATGACAAGGTTTCCAGATTCTTCATTAGACTGATTTATTCTAAAACCACTCCAGGTTGTCAACCTCTTTCTTAAAGTGTGGAGCCTCCTATTGAAAAAGTTCTTCATTTGTTTGGATAACTGATAACTACAGGACTATTATTCTCCATATTAGTAACTAATATTTCTATTAGAACACATTAAAATTTTAGCTTATTGTCACTAAATCACCAAGTTTTTACCAGAATAGCTATCATTTTTTAACTACTTACTCTTTTAACTAGGCACTGTATTAGTCAAGGTATTTTATACTTTTCATTTCATTTGATTTAATCTTCCCAATGATCCCATGAAGTTATTGTTGTCTTATTTTATATTAAAAAAAAAGGATAAAACCAAGATCAGAGAAGTTAAGTGACTTGCATAAGATCACATAATTAAGTGGCCAAGCAAAGATTTAAATTTAGGTTGTCTGAATCCATTGTCAACGCTTTTTCTGACTCCATGTAATGTTCTTTCTGTCTTTCCATTATAGTACCTTAAGCCATGATTCAGCATCAGCCTTCCTCCCTCCCTTCCTGTCTTTCTCTTTCTTCCTTTCTCTTCCTTCCTTCTTTCCTTTTTTCTTCCTTTCCTCCCTCTCACTTTCCCTTCCTCCAATTTTTCTTTCTCCTCCTACTTATCCTTATTTCATCTTATGTGTCACTATTGATCCAAACATGTGTTTTCTTAAGGTAATTATAAATCTATATTCCATAGTACAACCAATCATTAGCTTTCTCATAAAGCTTGTTATGTTTTCTGTCTATGTTTTCATTCACACACTACATTAAGATGTAGAGAACAGCATCAAGAACAAACTCCTCTGTCACAACGTTGTGTCCCATATGATTGTGGAATTAGGGTGCAATGGCTCAATTTACTTTATTTTAATGGTTGACGGTGGGGCAATGAATACAAGTCTATTAATCTTATGGGTTTTCTTAGATCTAGCCTATGGAAACTACAAGTTTTCTTTCCATCTGTTATTCATTTCCTGAGTTACCTAAACACTATACCTAATGACAATTTGGAAGTCTACTCTTTAATCATAATGGCATTGATCGTGTAATTATTGGCTGCCAGACTCTGTACTAGGTGGCTTTACAAATATGATCTCTAATTATCAGAAGCACCTCAAGGCTGGTGGTATTATTCCATATTAAAAACTGACAAGTAAAATTTAGACAGATCAGAAATAACTAGCTAAGTTGGGATTCAAACATTGATCGACTTGACTACAACACAGCTCTGACGACTTTGCTGTTCCCTCTAATCTGACAGAATGCCTCACAGTGACATTTCCCACATGTCACTGGTGGGAGGCATCATGGTGATAATTCCCAATCTACAAATACCTCCAGGAAAAAAGAAAAAACTTATTGGAGACTAAGAGTACTTAACGAGCAGATTGATGCATTCCAACTATTTCTTCCCTGTTGACTATACCTTTAAGTGTATAAAATAAAGAAATCCCTTTATAAGGAAATGGTGTGAGACTTAGATGGGGTGGGAGGTAGCGCTGGAGGGTTAATGAGTTCCATCCTCAGGAAGAAAAAAATGAGAACAGGAGCAAATGGGAGATAATCTAGAAGCAACAGAATCTATAACCCAAGTGTCTCAAAATTTAAAAATTTACAAACCACCTCATGGGCATGGGTACTTATACTGGTTACCAATTTCAAACAGTTTAAAAAAGATTGATCATAGCTTACTAAAAATACAACAAAGTTTTTAAAAATTAATTCTGTTTCATGGCAGTTAAAGGGTTGATACATATTATAACCTTTTTCCAAGCTAAATTGGGCTTGAGGATTGGGTATGATCAGTCAGGATAGCTTGGGTTCTGCTGTGGTACGATAAGCCCCAAATTTTGGAAGCTCAGAGTAACAAAAGTTTATTTCTTGCTCAGGCTACATGTTCATAAAGGGTTGGCTAAAGCCTATATTCCTCATTTTCTCACTCTGCAACCCAGGCTGATTTCTCATTTACCATATAAAAGTCACTAGTCACATGGCAAAGGGAAGGGAACATAGCAAATCATGCACTGACTCAAAGGCGTCCATGAGGAAGTAGCATGCATCACTTCCATTCACATGTCCTTAGCCACAGCAGTTGTCATAACCACATCTAGCTTTAAGGAGACTGGGGAAATCCAGTGGTAATGTGTGCTAAGAAGGAGAGGAGAACTGGAATATTTTCCAACAATCCTACTATCAGTAGGATGATAGATTCCATATGGAGTCAGTTTATTTTCTTATTCTGTAGTTCTACTACATTAGAAAATACTAGCATATAACATCTGGTGATTGGCCAGTTTTTGATGACTACATCATTCAGTTCTGCATTTTTGATTCAAATGTGCATATGACAGTCATCCATGTGGGAGTAAGTCCTCACAATAGTCCACTCTCAGCAGCATGCCACACAGCAGGTCAAGGAGCAAATCACCCTAGAAAGCGGGAAGCTCGAATGTTTTAAAACTTGGAAGATAATGACAGTAAATAGGTTGCTAACTCTGTTTTTGATTATTTTAGTTGCAGAAAGAATTTCTCTGTATTCTGTTGCAGAAATTGGATGTCCTCTTAAAATATGACCACTCATATACTATTGACTTCTTTCTCTGAGGCCAGAAGAACATGAAATGTTGGGAAAAAGTCCATCTCTTGGTAACTGAGCCATTCGAACTGCAATTCAGATCTCTTAGGAAATTCTCTTGTCCAAAAATCAACATTTTATAATCTTTATATTTCAACCCTAAATTTCTAAATTTAGGACACGCAAGCTAATTCACACAGTGCTCAAGTAAAACTTGAGGAAGCCACTTAAAATCATAGAAATAGTCTTTACTGGGAATATCAAAAAATTCCCAGTAAAGTACTATAAAAATTTTTATTTTATCTTCATTGAAAAACTTGAGTGGACTTTCTCTTGTTAGCCAGTACCTCTCACTATGGAAAAGCAGCATCTTGTGTCAGCCCATTTCTCTGCCATGTACTCCTAAACTCCTTGAACAGAGTAGGTGCAGTTTAATGATTGATCAGGTCCTTTTGCAATCCTTCAGCAATAAAACACAATCAAGAAAAGTATCGCCGACCACTATCTGTGTTCTGTGAATAAAGCTGTGTGCGGACTGGCATTCAAATGCAGCTTATTTTATTAATAGAGCAATACCTTTCTCAGCTGTATACTAGATGGTCTTCCTTCAATACTGATCTCAACAAAACTTTTTCAGTCTTTATTACAGATTACAAAGAGTGAAGTAGAGAAAAGCTTTAATCTCTTTTAATCATCCATTTTCAGTAAAAAACAAAATAAAATTTCATGAAACTATTCTTCCCATATAAGTGCTGCACATACGCCAAGAGCTGATCCAGTGGCTTTATCCAAATGTAAGGCAAAAGCTGGGATTGCCTCAACATGTAACAATAACCACTGTTACACTCGTGTGCAGGAAAAAAAATTGGCAATGGCTTCTCCAACTTTCTTTTTGAGCATAATTTGGGTTTTACAATCTTGTTGGCAATGGTGTGTCCTGTAGCTGTTTTTGTTCTGGTGAACAAAACTAAGAACGATGCCACCGTAGTTCTTGTTCTTTTCTCCACCTGTCATGACAAAATTCATAACTTTCACACTGGAAAGCATCAACTAGCAAATGTTTCTGAAAAACTCAAATATTGAACCACAGAGATTCTGAGCATTATCTGATTAAGAAACCAAAACTTCAAAGGTTTTACGCCAGCATAACAGTCAATACCCAAGAGATCAGGAGTGAAAGGATTCTTGGCTCAATAATATTTAATTTCAGGTATTCGTCATCTTACATCCTCGCACTGCCTAGTTGCACTTTTCTTTACTGGCTCGTGGATTCACCTGTCTGGAAACATGTATTCACAGTTTATGTTTTTATTGAAGAATTTTTCACTAGATGGATTCACAATATTATTGTATGATTCAGAATTGGTGTGTACGTAATGCTATTTTTATTGTTACTTCCCACAGTTAATGCAAAGTGACACAATAAGAATAATGAAGAAAATTCCAAATTTAACAAACATAAGCAATTCCATACAATTGGTGTCAAATGTTAGCCAAGATGGAGTGACCAAGATAATTTCTGTATAACATGCATTGCCTTTAAGAACAAAGTTATTACAACGACTTTACTATGAACATAAAATTAATCTTATTAGTCCAAATTTGTAAAACATAAGGTAGATAAATTATATCATCTTTTTCCCTTTGAAATTGTTGGACTGCCTATAGTTCAGTTAAGATTCCCATGAACCACTAATGATACACACACCACACTCTACTACAGACAGGGTTTGTAAGACACATTTATAATTCCTATACAGTGTCTCCATATTTATCTTCTTTTTAACTCCCATTCTTTTTCCTTAGCAAACTCTTTAAAGAAAAAGACTTGTGTGTTTATTTGAACAGATCTCCAGACCCAACTTGTCCCCCAAGCTTCAGATTTAGGTGCCTGGTAGACATCCCTACTTGGATGTCTGAAAAGCATCAACAATATCCTACGTCCACAACAGACCTCTGGATAGTCTTCTCCAAACCTAGTCCATCCTCAAAGATTCCATCTCATTATATCACCCTTCATCCAATTGTTCAAGCCCAAACCTAAAAATCAGTTTAGACTTCTCTCACTCATCCATATATCCAATATATCAGCAATTCCTGCAGACTTTACCCTCAAACACATATCGAATCTGACAACTTCCCACAACTCGTACTCTTGCCGCCTTCATCCAAGCTGCCATCACCTCTTCTCTCACTTGACTACTCATTACTTTATTACCGGACTCTCTTGTTTCCACTCTTGCACGCACACCTGTATTCTTACTGCAGTCAGAGAGACCTTTTTCAAAATCTAATCAGGGCAGATCAACTCTCCAAGAGCTTCCTATCACTCTTAGAATGAAAGCCAGTGTTCTTATCATAGACTGCAAGGCCTTACATCATCTGCTCTCTAGCTGCTTCTAGGAAGCCTACCTTGCTTATTTCACTGCAGACAATCTGGCTTTTGGGGTGTTCCTTCCGTGGACTAAGAGCACTCCTGCCTCTGGGTTTTTGCTCTTATGGTTTCCTCTGCCTATATAGGGGGGAACACTATAACCCCCTCATATTTGTGATTTGTTCCATTACTTTAATTAGGTTTTTTCTTACCACGCTAAGTTAAGAGAGCCTTACTCCTACTTAACCCTGCTTTATCTCCATGATTTTGTCACTCTCTGACATTGTATTGCCTATTTATTTATCATAATTTTCTCACTGGAAGTGAGTTCCATGAAGGTTGAGACTTTGCATTGATCACAGGCTAAACTCCCAGTGAGCACAGGTATATATTCCTTGTGTTCTATTCTTTAGTTAGCTCTGTGGAAAGTAGAAGAGATGATAGAATATCTAAAAATGAAAAGTTGCTCACCAAATCTCAGGGGAGTAGCACTCTGTGAAGGAAGAAAAGAGTGTATAGGGGATTTAACCTTGGTCTACAGAGTGGCTACAGGAGTTTAACTGAGAGGAGGCCCATGGAGTTTCGGTATATCTTATACCTTTTCCACTGGGCAGCCAGTGGCTGAGAATTCATACACTTTGAGAAATTTCCTTTCAGTCTTTCGCCAAATTCTTAGGTTAAAACTTGGAGATACAATTAGGGTTATTTACTTCAGCTGTGTTCATTATAAACAAAAATTAAAAAGTGAACAGCAACGCCTGATAAAGATTTAGCACAAGCACAGTCTAAATCAAATCCCAGCAAAATCAAATTGTGACTGCATTGGATAGGCTATAGTTCAAATCTGTAGAGAGAGAGGTTTCGTATGTCTCTACCTTAGTCATCTGGTGACTACCTAGACTACCTAGTGACTATTCACAAACTAGCATTGTTGAGGCAAAAGAATGTTCATTAGCCACAAGTAGAGTTGCAAAGAGGAAGGGAGGTTGACACAAGCATTCTTTGAGAGGTGTATGTCCTCTGGCTACAGGTAGTGATTGGGTTCAACTGCTTTGGAGGGGATGACAGTAGGTAATTCATTATTGGGGACTTCTAGCAAGGCAGATATGCTGAATTTATGGACTTTAGATTCTAATTAATGAGTTATAACTTAGTACCAGATGGGGAAGAGGTGATGGGCTTACTGAATATTGTTTTGTTCAAAAACCAATATTGTGTATGTATCTCAAGTGAACTCTCTTGTAACCAATTAAATTCATTAGATGACTAGTCAATTCCACTACAAGTCAATACAAAATTCAAATAATCATTTCTACACTCGTGTTTCACCTTAGGTTTCTTGAAACCATTAGCCAGGAAAGCGTTACAAAGATTTGTTAGAAGGGCATATCAGCCTGTTCAGACATTTTCCATTATTACACTAGACAGTAGTGTTTGGATAACTATAACTTTGGTCAGTAGGAGGTTGCTCTTTCAGATTTAGCTGTGAAAGATTTAGTTGAGTGTTCAAGAAATGCTCAGCTCTCACTAATTAGGACTATTTCTAACTGAATTTCCAGATGACTTCATGTAACCGCTAAATAGTTTAGACTACATGTAACAGTTACCTGCTGAGGCAGTCACTTCATCACATAAGATCAACATTTGGTTTTACATGAAAGTATAAACCCTGACTGGATCTAATTTAAGAATTTAGCTAACTAAATTATATTTTATCATCTGTCCAAAGAGCTAAAAACAGAAAGCTAAGACGAGGTTCCAATTTTAACTATTTTAACTGTTTGTGTGGAAAAGACATGTTTTCTATTCAGAAGACATATGGCTGGATATAGTTATTAAAATCTTGGTATCATACCTCTCGAATAGCAGTACAAAACTCACTCTGAAGCACTTTTTTGAGGGATTGTAGCTTGTGCACTGGTACTTCTCCAGATTCCTGTAGTTTTTCCAGTAATTCAATTGCTCTGGCAACATCTGAATGAAAAAAAAAATCAAAATAGAGAGACCTAGAGTCAACTGTATCTCATCAGCACAGTAGCATCGTTTCAGTTGAATGGTGACAATGAAAAGCAAGTGGAATTAATTGCAAAATCAGAATTTACAATTCATAGCTTATTGATCTCATCTTTTGGCAAAAGGTAATTTTAATCTATTCCACACAATTTGTCACTTAATACATGTTCGATGGCATTTCATGTATGTTCTTCTGTCACACAAATCAGTTTGACTATTCTTTCAGGAAAGGAGAGCAGAAAACGTGTCCTTTATTTATTCTGATACCCCAATAGGTTTTTACCTCTGAGATGCCTTTTTCAACTTGACTTTTCCTTTCTCATATCACATTTATGACATCTGCAATTTTACACTTATTGGTATGATGATCTGATTAATGTACATCTCCTCTATTTGTCTATAAACTCCTTGAGGGTAGGAACTTTTCTAGTTTGGTCACCATTGCATCCCCAGAGTCTGGTATAATACAGTGAATAAATATTTGATTAATTAATTAATTAATTAATGAGTCCTCTACATTTCACTGCCGTTGCATTATTGCAGGCCCTCATCATGATCTCTTCTTTAACTGGAATAATTTCTTCTCCTCATGCCTCTTCATATAGTCCACAAAGTTATCTTCCTAAAATAAAAATCTGATCATGTACCCATCTGCAAGCTTCTAGGATAGTACCAAGCAAGAGTTTTCAATAACAATTAATTTAAATGCTTCTCTTTCACGTGACAATATCAAAGGTTAATGTATCAAGAAGCATAGTGTTTTATAAACGTGGATTTAAAATTCCCAGGATGGTTTTTTATTGCCAAGAGAAAGTAATATGAAGAAAGGTCATTTTAAAAATACTCATGGTGATCTCTTCTACCTTTGTTGCTGTAGTCAATAACTCAATGACAAGTTACTTAGGCATTTATGAATAGGATAGAGGTTTTCAATTCCTAAGTGATTAGCTGCAGAAAGTATCCTATATCTCTGCCATCAGATCATAAATTCATTCATCCAACCATCCCTCTATCCATCCGTCCATCCATCCATCTATTCCTGCACTAATCTGTGTTTCTATTAGACCTAGCACTAAGCTTAACGAGAATAAGACACTTCCTTTCTAAACTCATGGAACTCACAATCAAATGAGAAAGGAATATAACAGCATAGGTACCTGTACTAAAATCGTTACCATCTCAGAATTCTAGTGGAGTTGGCACAGGTGTATGTATCTAACCAAAGAAAATAACCAGTAAGTGACTTTAATGGAGACTCTCCCTTGAAGTATTGCCAATTGATAGCAAATTGTGGCCCAAAGAAGCATAAGTCATGAAATCAATAAGACAATGCCAGTTTCAAAAGTTTGCCTCTTTTGTACATAAACCAGAAGTCAACATAGTTAATTGAACAATATCAGCCACATCTGCAACCAATAAGATACCAAGCTAAGAATTTTGTGCATTTATAACTGCATAAAAGACTCTACCTAGGTACCCACAGGTACACGGAACTCTCAATGTGTTGAAAACTGAGCTTGTTATTTTTTTTTCCTGAAGCTAGCTCTCCTTTTCCTGTATTCCATATTTCCATTAATAGCATCCCCACCCAGCCTGTCTTCCAAGCTAGAACATAGTATCATCTTTCACGTGCACCCCCACATGCAATTAGTCAGCAAGTGCTTAGATTCTATATCAAAAATGCCTTTTCAATGGAGCCCCTTTGCTTCATTATTCCAGGGAAGACTTTATTATTTTTTACCTGGAACATCTCCTAACTGTTCTTTGTGTTAGTCTTTTCTTTTTCAGTCCATCCTCCACACTGCTCCCAGAGTGATTGTCCTGAATGATAAACCTCATTATTATACTTCCCCACATAAAACCTTATCTGGCTTCCTACTGCCTACAGGGTGAAGTTCAGACCACTTAGGGTTACATACAAGGCCCTTAACAACTGATCTCTTGTGACTCATCTTAGAAACCTCCTCCTGCCCATCTTATCTTCGGCCATCCAAAATGTTTGCTATTCTAGGACATGCCACAGAATTCCACACCTCTATGGCTTTGCACTTATCATTCCCTGTTCCCAGAATGCAATTAATTCATTCATCCAGTAGTACGAGGCACTGTGCTGTGCATGGGAGATACAGTGGTAAAGGAGATAGCAGGCTTCTCTTGCTTTCATGGAATTTACAGGTCTGAGGGTCACAGATATGCAATAAAGTGGGCATGAGCTACAAACAAGGACTGTAGGCTACTACACAGATGTATAACAAAGACATTTAACATCTTTCAGAAGGTCAGGGAGGAAATCTTTCTGGAAGTAATAGCTAAGCAGAGTCCTAGGTAGGAAGTACTGGTGGGGAAAAGAGGAAGAATGTTCCAGGCAAATAAATGCAGACTGAAGTCTTGTCAAGAGAGTGTGGGGCATTTAAAGAACTGAAAGGAGTTCAGTATGGCTAAAGCTGAAACCAGGGCAAGAGTAGCAAGAGGTGCAGTAGAGAGAAATCCCATCACGGAGGGTGTTTTAGGTCATATAGGGAAGACTTGGTTTAAATAGCATCTCCTTAGACATGTCTTCCCTGCCTCTCCAAGGCAGATTTAGTTGCTAACATATCTGTGTTCCCACAGTTGTTTGTTCACTCATCCATTGTAAAAATTACTACTCTTTGTTATACCTCTGTTTGTATGTATATCTCCCTCCTTCACCCTTGGAAATCCAGAAGCTTCTTGAGGTGTCAGAAACGGTATCTTATTTGTCATTGTATCCATAGTTCAACGCAGATTACTTGACAAATATTAAATGTTTAATATCTATTTGTTGAATGAATGATAGATTAATTAATGAGACTGGCTCAGAAAGGCAGGGGTTAGTGTCTATGTGTAGGTGGACATATAACTTCTCATGACACTAGACCTCCAGATCACTATCAGCCTTGGTCAAGACACGCTTGGGTCTGGTGTGGAGGCAGGAGGCAAGCCTGACACTGTAGGCTAAAGAGTATTCAGTGACTACAGTGGAAGAAGTTCAGAAAAGCTGAAAGTGGCTAACAATTCAAGAGTTCTCAACCTGGGCTGCACTTTAAAATTACCTGGGGTACAACTAAAAATTATTTATTTCTGCCCCCCCAGTTTTATTTAGATATAATTGACATATAACATGTATTAGTTTAAGGTATACAGCAAAATGTTTACCACAATAAGTTATTAATACCTGAGATTCACCCCAAATGAATGAAACCCGAATATCCAGAACAGTGGTTCTCAACCTTGGCTGTAGACTGGAATCACCTGGGGAGCTTTAAAAACCATAGATGCCTGGGTCCCACCCCAGAGATTCTGATGTGTTTGGCACGGGGAGGGGCCTGGACATGGGGCTTTTTAAAGCCCTCCAGGTGATGCTGAAGTGCAGTCAAGGTGGAGAATCACGGGTCTACCTGGCATGAGTATCTTCACAGCCTTAAGTGATTCGAATGTTCGGCCAGCGTTGAAACTCCTGCTAGAAATGAATGGTTCTAAAACACGAAGATGCCCAAGAATCACCTGGGGGAACGTAGTGAAATGCATGTTCCTGACCCTCCTCCCACACCCACATGAGAGATGCTGATTCAGGAGGTGTGAGGATAAGGCCCAGGAATTTTCCTTTTAAATGAAAGCTTCAAGTGATTCTGAAGTTGTTGATTGAAGTTGTTGACCCCATTTCAACAGAACGTAAACAAAATGACCTTTCAGGTGTCTCAGCCCCAGCATTCCAGGAACTCTTGCATTTTCTATTCTTCTTCTTCTTTTTTTTTAATCATCAATGGAATTTTACTTAGTTATTAACATATTTACAAAATAATTCCTTATGACTTAGGAAACTGATTACAATGCAATTTTAATTGAAAAAAGAATATAAAATTGCCATGTTAAAATTCATGCGAAAGGAGCCACCCGGTGGCATAGCGGTTAGGTTCACACGCTCCGCTTCGGTTGTGTGGGGTTTGCAGGTTTGGATCCCAGGTGCAGACAGATGCACTGCTTTTTCAAGCCATGCTGTGGTGGCATCCCACATAAAGTAGAGGAAGATGGGCATGGGTGTTAGCCCAGGGCCAGGCTTCCTCAGCAAAAAGAGGAGGATTGGCAACGGATATTAGCTCAGGGCTGGTCTTCCTCACACACACACACACACACACACACATAAAATTCATACTAAAAAGCCTATTAATTAATATAATAAGGGTGATGGAATTATAGGTGTTTTTCCCATTATGTTAGAGGGGTGGGGAGTGGGGGTTGGGCAAAATAGAAGGGGATTAAGGGTACAAATTTCCAGTTATAAAACAAATAAGTCACGGGATGTAATATATGGCATAGGGAATATAGTCAATAATATGGTAATTTCGTGTGCTGACAGATTGTTACTAGACTTATCGTGGTAATCATTTCACAATGTATATAAATGTCAAATCACTGTTGTACACATGAAACTAATATATTATTGTATGTCAACTATACTTCAATAAAAAATAAAATTAAATTAAATAAATAAAAATTGTTAATTTTTTTCTATTATTCTTTGATACCCTGTGAAACAGTATACTGAATGGGATTCTTCCAAGAGTCTCAGAATTATTGATAAAAGCCCATAAATGAAAGCAATTAGTGTTAAGTACCATCCCCATTCTGAAACAGTGATCTTAGTAAAGGCTGCTCATTGGAATCACCTGTGGAGTTTTTAAACTAGCCTGCTTCCCCAGACCAATTAAACAAAATCTCTAAAAGTGGGATCCAGTCATCAGGTGGTGTTTTTTTTTTTTAAGCTTCCAGATGATTTCTATGACCATTCAAGTTTGAGAAATATTGTTTAAAAAAGAACCATCAAGGAAACTAGACATCCCCCCATTAAGACTTATTAAAGGCTGGACCAGCCCTGTTACATTACACCATAGTCCTTTTCCAGTCCTTATTAAGAGGTTATTGTGAAATAACAGAAAATTCATGGAGCATTGTTAAGTCTAACTTTGGGCAGAATATTAAGTCTTTTGCTTCCCTTCCATTAACTAAGTGAGGAGTGTTCCAAGAGAACCAATTGTAGCCACTGGGAATGCCTGTAAAGGGAGACTTGAATCTCCTTCCTGCTTGCACAGGCAGTGGACGTGGTGATCCGCCTGCCCTCGATGGCTGTCTGATAGGAGGGAGAGAACTGGAGAGAAGTGCCCACTGGAGCCTGAATCAGCTTGCTTGTACCCACCCAAGGGAAGCTAGCAGTATGAGCTCCTGGGATATACAGCCATCAGTAAAAGTCCAAAGAAGTCTAAAAACCAAAAGTGGGAGAAATCAGGTCCCTCCAGTCCAGGCCTGGCTGGCGCTGCAAACAAAGACCTGGTGAGTAATAAGTTGCAATGTGAGACTGGAGTTTTTAGATGGAATTCTGATTTCCTTTAGCTCTATAAAAGTGCCAGAAACCTGCAAGGCCAGGGTCTGGAAGGAAGCAAAAGAAGCTTTGAGTCAGCAAAATACTTGTTCTTAAAACTACTGCAATAAAGCGTAGGTTATTTATAAGTTCCCTTAAGGTTCTTATTCAGAACCTCCTTACACTTATGAAAATATTCTACTGAATTTGGTTACTAATACAGAAGTTTCAGTTTACTGGTATAGCTCAGACTAGGAGGAATATTACAGATAAGGACTGGGGAGCCTGCTAGGCAAACACAATGAAAACAAGAAGACCTCAGAAGTTTTTCCTGAAACTGACTCCTGTCTGCCAATCCTCAGGTTCCTACCTCTACCATCTATCCCATTATCTAAGCAAGACACTTGGGTATTACCCTTGCCCCCTTACTCTCACACCCTGCGTTCCATTAACCCTCACTTCTGAAAGCAACAACGATAAACTTTTATCGAATGGCTTTAAAGAAGGAGCTTTATATCTTTTAACTCATTTTATCCTTATAACAACCCTATCTGGTAGTAAATATCCACATTTTGCAGTGAGAAAATTGAGGCTTACGGAGAGTTTAAGTATCTCATTAACAAATAAGAGTTCTGGTTCTGGAGTCCACATCTAAGTGGTTCCAAACTCTGTGCCTTTTATTTTTATTCCAATCACAGCTTTTCTTTTAGCAGCCTTTTCCTTCAACATTTAGGTGTTTTATAACAGCTCCGTGCTGTAGGCTTTCTTGGTCAGAGGCTGAGCCCTTAATCTTTCTTCCCTCCATAAAGATTAACCCTTATTCCATTTACCAGTATACCTCTCTCAGGTAGTATTTGTTGATCATCAGAATCACGTGGAGAGTGTTTAAATGACAGAGAGGCGTGATTCTCAGCCTTGGAATCACCTGGGTGGGCACTGGAAAAAACAAAAACCACCCATATATATTTCTGATTTCATTGTTCTGGGGTATGACTGGGCTTCAAGGTTTTCAGAGCTCCCCAGTGGTTATACTGTGTGGCCATGTGAGAATCACTGGTATACAGTCTCAAAGTACACCCTGGGGGTTCTAATAATATTGCTTATAATACTAATTGCTGTCACATATGGTGTGTTGTATGGCACTGATCTAAACATTTTACTTCTCTTAACAGCACTATGAGGTAGGTGCTATTATTATCCCACCACCCCACACTATTATTTCCATTTTACAGAAAAGGAAACTGAGACCCATAGAGTTAAAATTACTTCTCCAGGGAAAGACCTAGTAGGTTTTAGAATTAGAATTTGAATCTCAGCAATACAGTTCTAGAATCTAGGCTAGATTTGAGACATGGCTCAGGGATCCATATTCTTAAAATCAGTCCCAGCACCTCTTCTCCAAAGTTGTTAAGAGAGATTAACCTAATCTGATCAATGAATCCTTGCTTGAGGGCTGGAAGAAGTGGTTCTCAAATTTTAGTCAACATAAAAATTTAACCCTGAATCATTTATTAAAAACTGAGATTTAAAACAACAACAAAAAAGGCTGAGGGTGGAGCCTTGAAATCTGCTCCATTAGTAGTCATCTCAGATAGTTCTGGTGCAGGAAGTGGTTCACAAATGGTCTTTACAGGCTACTGATAGTTTAATATGTGATTCAGAACAAAGCAAGTTAACAGCTATCATTTATTTAGTGCTTACTTGCCTTATTTAGATCTTGTAAAATTCTCACAAGTACGTTTCCATAGGACTACTCTTTTTCCCGTTGTATAGTTAAAAGTAAAAAAATAAATAACTAAGGCTCAGAAAGATGACTTCTCTGGCCCAAGGCTATACAACTAGTAAATGGTAGGGCCAGGATTCAAAACCAGCTATGTTTGACTCCAAATTCTTGTCACAGAAAAGAGATTAGAAATAAAACAATAAAGGTACAGCAAACTTTTTGCTTACTTTTTGAATATAGCATCATGGACCATTGTCAGCTGGAACAGAAAGTCCTAACACTGTCCAAAGTTCCAGGAGGAACCCTCCAATACATTATGGTATAATCAATATGTTCATATTGATAACATATTTTGATAATTGAAAAATGATCAAATCATCATCAATTGCCTAATGAATGTAAGATGACATATTTTGGAAAGGTTTCCTTTAAAACAGTTTGAACATTATAAACAGATGTAACAACAAAATATTGGAACTTAAGTGGGATGAGCTTCCAGTGATCTAGAAGAGTCAATTATCATCCTCTCTTTCCTGAATGATGAATTTTGATTAACTTGACTAACATTTAGACTGCAGAATTTGACCCATGACTCATCTGAATCTGGAACTTGGATGAAGATAGAGCTGGGTCATTTAAAGCATATTGTCCATTAATTTCACAAAAATTTATTGGATACTATGGTAAATAATATGAATTATCTACCTCAAAGCCATCTAAAACCCTCGTATCCCTTGCCTTCTTCTACAAAAGCTGGAAAGTGAACATACTTCTCTTTCCAGACTCTTTTGTCATTTGGCCAAGTTGTTGTGAGTGTAAAGTCACTGGGTATGGCTTCCAGGAAGGCTTTTTAAATGGACAAACTGCTGACATATGCCTTCAGCATTTCGGTCTTTGCACCCTTCCTCTTTCCACATTCTCTTGCCAGCTGTAATGCCTTACAGTGCCTAAGGGTGATTTTGTGATCATGAAAATGACCGTCACATGCTAAGGCAGGTGGAACAGGAAGAAGGAAGGGGCCTAGCCCTTGACGTCATCACTGAGCTGTTATACTAGCCTTGAACTGTGCAACCCCATGATTCTTGCCTATGAGACAAATATATGCTTTACTATTTGGTTTTCTGTGGCTTGCAACCAAATACAAGCTAACTGATAAAAGAGCACATGACTTTAAAGGCACTATTCCAAATGCAGGGATATGGTTGATGTTATTGAGAAACTGGAGTCACATATGGTGTTCCTTTGATTAAGATAGTCATGGAAAGCCTCTCTGGGAAGGTGACATTTGGACTGAGACTTGAGAAGGAGCTAGCCATATGAAAACCCAAAGGAGGGGCTGCCAGGCAAAGAGAATAGCAAGGACAAAGACCCTAAAGTGAGGAGACCAAGCCTACACGTTAGAGGAATAGACAAAACCAGGGTCTGTGGAACACGGTGAGTAAGGCAGAAAGCAATAGCAACAGTGGTGCACTGGTGAATGATTAACAACCAGCTCTCCAAAGTCAACAGACAAAACAGAAAAAAGACCTAATTTGTAGCATTTGCTGATTTCTGTAGTGTAAATACTCCTACCACAGCCAGTGTCAAGCTACCAAGATGATATCACTGGCCTGCAAAATTCTTGACTACTTAACAATCAGCTCTCACAAGGCAGAAAGTACCAATCCCAGCACATTGCTGTATGTGAGACAAAGTTTGAGAAGTCAACGGGGGCCAGATCTTGTGCAAAGATTTCATAAGAAGGTTATATTGTAGTATAATTGCTAAAGAAAGCCATTGGAGCGTTTGGGCAGAAGAATGATGTGATCCAGTCCACATTTTATAAGTATCACCATGACCGTTGTTTGGAATGTTAATTATTGTGGACCAAGGGTGTATACAGAAAACCAGTTAGGAAGAAGGCTATTACAGTGGCCTTGGCAAGAGGTGGTAGAAGCTTAGACTAGAGTGGTGGGGATGGTGAGACGTGGACATCACAGGTGGGGAGAAGAAGAATCAGTACCCTGAGAGGGTGCACAGCTGTATGATGTCTCAACAGAATGCCTCTTGAGCAGAAAAGGATTTATTAGTGAAATAGTCACATGCCTCAGTAGTGTTTTATCAATAACTGTGGCTGTTGCTTTACCCATAAGCAAATGATGTCAACAAATTTAATAAGTAACAAGAATAACAAGGGAGAAGAAATGCATCACCACCCTGAAGACAAGGTTATTTTATTTTATTTCTTTTGTGTGTGTGTGTGAGGAAGACCAGCCCTGAGCTAACATCTGTCGCCAATCTTCCTCTTTTTGCCGAGGAAGACTGGCCCTGGGCTAACATCCGTGCCCATCTTCCTCTACTTTATATGGGACGCTGCCACGGCGTGGCTGACGAGCAGTGCATCGGCAGGCACCCGGGATCTGAACCTGCGAACCCCGGGCTGCCAAGTGCGAACTAAACCGCTGCGCCACCGGGCGGCCTCCAAGACAAGGTTATTTTAAAAGGAAATAATAAGAGGGTGGCACCTTCTCCTGTTATACTCTTCCTATCCATTTAAGATCCCTCGATTCAGGGTCAATAAGGGATTATGTGAAATGTTTTATCACTGCACCAAGCAGATGAAGAATATGGGTATAGACCTCAAAGTCAGAGACTTGGGAACTATAAAATGTGGTAATACTGATTTTATACAGTTATTGTGAGGTCTAGATGAGAATATAATTATAATGAGATTTTCATATAGAGTGCCTGGCATATGGTCTGTGTATGAGATCTATATCATCTTTTTTCCAAATCCTTTTTTCCTATGTATCCTTACTTCCTATTCTATTAGTGCAATGTTTGAAGAGGAAATGTAAAATTATAGGAAGGGAATTATGCTACTCAAATTTCCTTTGATAAGGTGACTAGATGTACTCTTTTTAAAGACATATTTTTATACTTGAGCAACCAAAGTTTAAGTAGAATGGCTATAAACAAATAAATAAACATAAATCTAGCCAGAAGTCAGTATTTCATGCACGGTATTGTAGACGTCATTAAGACTACATTTTAAATAGTGTACATGAAATCTTGACTTATAACTAGCTTTTTGATGTATCTGAAAACTGGGCCAAAGAATGTTCAGTTTAAAGATCTAATGCTATACAACACAGCATGTGTACCAACAAAATAAATAAATGGTCAATAATGCTTTGTGCTTCCATTGCTGTGATGTGAATAGGAAACTCTGTCAATTTACAAGTTACCAATGAGACATGACAATCGTTGTGTCCTTCTCATGTGGCACTCATCTCTGCTTTGATCCACCACCAACTTGCCATGTTCCTGAAATGCAGGGTAACTGGTAAACCAGAGGAGAGAACAGTTCAATTTAAATGTGCTCAAATTAAAAAAACTTTACTCGTTCTGCTATTAAAAATAGCCCACTCTATACTTATTATCAAAAGCCGACTTTTCTTTATGGGATTTGAGATAACACTGAAGTGTATCACAAAAAAAAATTGACAATACTAGAATTTTTAAATCATGAATTTATAGAATGACAAAATCCTGGCCCAGACTTTGCTCAAAGTGTTTGCCAAACCCGCTGCAACCAGGGGAACAATTTATGCTATAAAATGAAAAGCTGTAGTTGCTAAGAGATTCTCTGAAATGGAAGATACCTATTTCATTTGAAAGTGATTACTTACCCAATAAACAAATCTTTAGGTATACACAGCTTAAGATACGGCTTTCTTTGTTAAACAATCCTTGTTATGTGGTAGGAATGAGTAATGTGTTCCAGTTTTTCTAGGAACTATATTCAGCGTTGTGTTCTTTTTTTTTTCTTCTTCTTCCTTCTTTTAAAAAAAATTCATCTAATTTTCCCAAGCAGCTAAAACTGAAGCTTGCTCTGCCTACCATTACCTGAGCCCTAGGAAATCAAAAGTTTCATGTTCCTTTTTTGTTCGAGTCTTCTTTTATCTCTGTTATATTTGATATCTTTCCTTTTGTTCTATATTTTCACCTTCCTTTTCTATTTAATCCTGCATCCGTGTCTTTGCATCATGACAGCCAACTATAACCTTATTCCTAATGACGGTGCAATTAGCTCATTTCATTTTCTCTTGTTTCCAGCCTTCATGGCCTCCAGGCAAATGAACACCTCACTCGACTGTGTTTTGGGAATCTATGAGGAATTAGACCTGGCCAAGATATAATCTGTTTTTGCATGTCTGAAAGAAGTTGGACAACGTACTCCCTTCTTTCTATGTCTTATTAAATTTTGTAAACGCCATTGTATCCAATACTGAATCATGACAATCATAGGCACTTAGAAATTATGTGGAATTACATTTTCTTGTTTATATAAGTATTTGTATTCACTAGATAACAATGATACTTGTGCCAAACCCTATTTGACAAGATTTAGATTTCTTACAAAATGTGAATTCTGAGAAGATGAGGATTTAAGGAACTGGACTCCATCTTTATATAAAGATCAAATTTGATCTTCTACAGGTGGGAAGAGTAAGAACCAATGGTTATGACTTGACAGTGATCAGAGTTTATTTTAGCACTCGTGAAAATTTTTAGAGAAGTCTTGTTTTAAGCCCTCTGGAGAGGTATTTTAAAGTGCATTGTCCAAACTACAACATTTTATATGTGGACAAATTGTTTCTGAAGTTTCTTAGAAAATAAATACAATGAGCACTTATTTATTCTCCAATTAAGTACTGGGAGTATAGCTGTAGGAATACAACTACCAAATACAGATTAGCAATATGGCACCTCACTGGTGCATCACCAGCTACCCAGCCTGTCCAACCACACTATTCCTTATTTACGCTAAGACCTCAACTGATTTTAGATGCAGCTGGGTGAAAGAAGAGAACACCTTTCACAGAGCTTTAAGTTCAACTTTAAACTGAAGTCTATGTATTTTACCTTTCCTTTCATAACTCTTCATCTATCTAATGCTTTCTCAATAAAACTTAGTTAAATAATTATTGTCCAGCATCATAAAATACTAGGCAAAAAAGGATGTGTACTGGGGCTGGCCCAGTGGCATGGCAGTTAAGTTTGTGTGCTCTGGTTCAGCAGCCCAGGGCTCCCAGGTTCAGATCCCGGGCGTGGACCGACGCACCGCTTGTCAAGCCATGCTGTGGCGGTGTCCCATATAAAGTAGAGGAAGATGGGCACAGATGTTAGCCCAGGGCCAGTCTTCCTTAGCAAAAAGAGGAGGATTGGTGACGGATGTTAGCTCAGGGCTGGTCTTCCTCACACACACACACACACACACACACACACACAGATAACCAAGTTTTTATATTGGTAGTGATCCCACTTGTACATATGATAAAATTGGGAGTTTTTCACTGTAATTATTATTAGAAAATCCCAATTCCCTTTTCACAGTGCTCAGGAAATTAGAAGGGAAAGATTTTATCAGGAAATTGCTGCAGAGACACCCCATCAAGTTGCATGTTTTCAGAAAGCTTGCTATAAAGAAATCTTACAAATTTAACTTTTCATGTCCTCAAATATCTCCTATACTAGAAAATGGATGAATGTTTTTATCTAACCTGACACTTTGATATATTATTCTGCTATCAATTTACTTAATAATATGTTTCCTCTTTTACCTTATCACTACTGTATCATCTGTCATCCAGTTTCTTAGTTACTTTGAGAATTGTCTGGTGAGGTTGGTATGGTGCCAAGTCTCTAAAAGATGACTAGAGGACAAAGTGAAGCTTGGTGTTTGCAGACATTGTTATGGTGAATAGTATATATATAGTGAGAACATGATTACTATCAGCTGCATAAAAGATGATTTAAAATTCCAAGTGAAAATTGTGAATTAATGAGTTTCTCCTCATTATGTTAGATTCCATGGGGCTGCTTTCTCAGACTTTCCATTGGTATTTCTTTTATAAACCAAATCTTGGGAATAGAGAAGGAGGAAAAATAATTGTTTAGTAACTTATTGCATTTGCATAGCAAACTAATAGTAACCAATGAAGTGTTATTTGGTCATAAATACAATTATATGATATATTGAATAAATTTAAAGATCATAAAAAACAAACCTAAGTACTTTTTTTTCCTAACTTTAAAATAAATTCACATATGGGGGTTTATAGGGTAAGTATGAATCGAATTCCTATGCTTTAGATACTTTTCCTTTGTTTAAAAAACATTTTACAATTTTTGTCTATATTTTCAAGTATCACTAATCTTTTTTCTAAAATTAAAATGAAAATTTGCAAAGATGATTCAAAATAACTAAATAAATAATTTTAGTTTAAAATTGAAGTAGCTATTTTATTTAATTTTCTCTAAATCCCAAAATTTATTGTTTTACTAAGCATTTTAATCATAGACATATGGTGATTCCATTTCTTTAAAATTTTTGTTTTATAATAATCATTTTCTTTGTCATCAGATCATTCTTTATATTAGATTTAACTGAATTCTAACCAGTTTTTTTTTATTTACTGAGTTGCCAGATATTTTTCTATCAATTTTAATGTATGCTCTGGAATAGTTAAAATATTTTAGAAATATGTATTATTTGAAGAACAGTTCTTTGTAAGTTCATCTGGACCCGTGGCCTTTCTTAGGGATACGTTTTAGCTTTTCTTTTCAATTTCTTCTGTTATTGGGCTAGTCCAATTTTCTACCACTTCATAGTCAATTGTAAGAATTTCTATGGTCCAACAATGTGTATTTCATCTCAGTTTTCATTTTTTTTGCTCTAAAGTTGTATATAGTACTTTACATTTTTAAAAAAATCTCTCTGATATCTATAGCTATGTTCTAGTTCTCATTTCAAAGTTATTTATTTGTACCAGTGCTCTTTTCCTTGATCAATCTCGAAAAAATTTCATTTTATTGGCCTTTTCAAAGATCCGGCATTTGGTTTTATGAAATATGTTTTGTTTCATCATTGTTTATTTATTGATACCTGCTTTTATCCTTCTTTATCATTTGCTTAATGTGTGTGTGTGTGTTTTAATGACCCTACATTTTTCTCAGAATCGCACTGTAGCTATATCTTACTTCTTTTGACAAAGTGGATCACTTCTTTCTAGTCAACCATTTAATTTTGATTTCTTAAAGTAAATGTCATTTACAGCAAAAGCAATTTTTCCAAAGGAGTGGTCTTAAGAGTATTGTACTTCTATTCTTTACTTTTTTATTTTGTTATATATCGATCAGAGAAATTACTTGTGTGATTTTCCATTTTGGATTTGAACAACATTTTTGGAGTCATACATGGTAAATATTCCAGATGTTTGAAAATAATACATGATACAGATACCAACACATAGAATATGTGTGCTCAAGCTTGTTAAGTGATTTATTGAAATTTCAAATTGTCTTACTTTTTGTTGTCTATCTGAGCTGTCAGTCTCTGAGAAAGTTGTGCGAATTGCTAACATTTCCCATGAACAGTTTTTGCCTCATACACATATATTTCTAAACCATGATGATAGGTACATAAAGGTTTAGGATCCTAATAGATTCTTGGTAATTTCTTCTCTACATTAAACATCACCATTTGTCACATTTAATTTTGGCTTAAATTCTATTTTGACTGATACTTTAAAATTATTCTGACATATTTTTGTGCTAACTTTCCCCTGGTATTTCATCTTTCATCTCTTTATTTTCAAACTCTCTCTTTATGAGCTTATTATTTTCATATCAGCTTATTATTTTCTTGATTTTCTCTGATATTTATTTATTAAAACATGTATTGTTTGCTCCATTAATTTTATGTTCTCTGGGGTAATTTTTTTTTTTTTGAGACAGGTGCCTTTATAAATTCAGTTGTTCTCAAGATTTGGTGATGGTTTTGTTTTTACTTAATATTTATATTTAAGGATTTAGATTAAACTCTCTACTTCCATAATCAACAGGTATTCCCATCCATCAGTGAATAGTTTCTAGTAATAAGCGCCTACTTCCAAGACTAGGTATGCAGGTGGCTGAGGGATGGCCACCTCAGCAAGGAGGAATAAAGAGATGGTTTGTCACTGGTGTGATGGTTCAGTCACCCCCAGCCTTGAGCATTTCTTAATAGTCTGAACCATTAATGATGAAGCCAGAACTAGGACTATGATACTCTGAATCCCAGGCCAGATCTTTTTCCACTACACAGCTCAATATTTAATTGAAATTGTTCAGACTTGCTCTTGTCATTTGGTCCTAATAAAAAATAGCGTGCTGTATACACAAATGTGTACAATCATAAGAACGATTCCAACATTTTCAAAATCAATATTCACATATCTACTACATCAGTGTTCATTCTTTTACGAAATTCAGATATATCAATAACAAGAGTTACAATGAAAATTTGACCCAGGGGAAAGAATAATGAAAATAATCAAAATAAATGCTGTGGTTTTTATATGCACAACTGTACGTGGAGTATGTCTTACTAGAATTAGATATCTGTATGCATCTATTGATAATATAGATAGATCCAATGTAAGTGAAAGATGCTAATTTTGCTTGATTTTTATCAAAAAATTATCAATTTTAGGAGAGTGAACTAGTATCACAGAGTTGGAAGGGACTTTATGTTCCAATCTCTACTTTCTACATATAAAAGAACTGGGGTCAAAGGACATAGTATGATTTGGTGAGACTTTGATCACAGGGATAATTCTGGGAAGGCGAGAGTTGATTATCAAATGAAAAGTAATTACTGAAGAGAGAAGACTGAAGGCCCTGAGACCAGGTGAGAGACCTTGTATGAGAGAAGAGCCATTTCTATCCTGTTCTGTACTCGAGACAATAATGATGCAGAGTAAAGTTTGCCTTTTTAAAATCATACATAGAAATCTTGTCTTTTATTAAAAAAACACTCTAATTGGAGTATTTCAGTGCAGTTTTAATTTCCTTTTCCCTAAATACCAGTGATATTGAATATCTATTCATATGCTTACTCGCCATCTGTACATCTTCTTTGGTGGAGTGTCTATTCAAATCTTTTATTTTTTTAAATTGGGTCATTTATTTTAATTGTTGAGTTTTAAGGTTCTTCATATATTCTGGATACAAATCCTTCATCAGATATGTTTTGCAAATATTTTTTCCTAGTCCTTGGCTTGTCTTTTAATGTTCTCAACAATACCTTTTCAAGATGAATAATTTTAAATTTATCATCATTTCCTATTATGGTTCATGCTTTTTACATTCAATCTAAGAAATCTTGGATTAATCCAAGGTCTCAAAGATTTTCTTCTATACTTTCTTTTAAAAGAATATAGTTTTAGGTCTTAAATTTAGATTTATGGCCCATTTTGAGTTGATTTTTGAGTAAGGTATGAAGGGTTGAGGCTCAATATTTTGCATACGGGTATCCAATTTTTATTGTACCATATATTGAAAGGACTAGCCTTTCCCCATTGAGTTTCCCCAGCATGACTGCTGAATATCAATTCGCTATATATTTGTGAGCCTATTTCTGAACTCTATTCTATTTCATTGATCTGTACATCAATACTTACACTAATATCACACTTGATTACTGCATCTTTATAGTAAGTTTTAAAATGCAGTAGTAACATAAACCCTCCAAATTTGTTCTTGCTTTTCAATTTTGCTATTCCATATTCTCTGCACTTTCAGATAAATTTTACAATTAACTTGTCAATTTTTACAAGAAAAGACTGCTGACATTTTAACTGGGATTTTGTTGAATCTATGTAACAATTTGGAAAAAAAGTGACATCTTTACAATATTGAGTCTCCCAATCCCATGAACATGGTATACCATTCCATTTATTACAGGCTCACTCTTTTTTATCTGTCATGTTCTACCTTGCCACAAAGCCTTGGTTTTTCTTTTTGTTTGAGACCCTTTTTCCTACACTCTTTACTAACTGAATGCTTACTCATGCTTCAGATCTCAGACCAAACATAACTTCTTCAGGGAAGCTTTCTCTAGGACAATTCTCCATGTTATCCTTTTCATTCAGTTATTTTTCATTAACTCAACAAACAAATACTAAGTACCTACTATTAAGTGCCTACTATGTGCCATGGTTCTTTCATAGCACCATCTATCTTTGCTTCCTAGTACTTATTATTATTGTAATTTTACATTTATCTCTGTAATTATTTATACATATACATATTTTTATATATTTATATATACATATATATACATTTATACATATACACATATACATTTATATTTATACATATATATACATTTATATATATTTGTATATATATTTTTATATATATATATACACACACTCTCTATATATACTATAATATACTCTCTCTTTCCTGTAGATGGTAACCTTCATAAGAACAAGAACCATGATTGTTTTTTGTTCTCTTTTAATGTCCGCGCCCAGCTGAAGACCGTCACATGGCAGGGACTCATTTAAATATTTATTGAATAAATAAATGAGCCAAAAGAAAATACCTGTCCAGAAGATGGAGGAATTATTTTGGGGTAGGGTTAACTTGCTCAATGCTACTCAACACACACTGCTCAAAGACTGTTCACTGACTCTGTAATCATAATTCAATCTCTATGTACACAAAAATGTATCAGAAATATTTTTTAATGTAATTTTAAAGAAGTTCTAGGAGATGGAGTTTGGAAGTTGGGTGGTAGACTCTAAGCATGAGGAGTTAATTTTAAAATTCACAAATAAAACATTTAATTGGGTGAAAACAGATGCTGCAACCTCATATTAGATTAAAAAATAATTTAATATTTTCTTGTCAGATGAAAAAAGTTTAATCCCGTAGACCACTAGATGTCCTTAAAATTATACTTGTACCTTTTCTAGCCTGTGAGTCATTAGGATCTAATTGACTCAAAATAAACAGGCAAAGGCAATAAACTTGAAATGACTTGTGTAACAAGGTCTTCGATTTATAGTAAATAGCTTGTTTTTGTTCCGTTTGAGAACATTAAATAAAATAAGCTTAGCTTTGTTTTATCTTTTGAACAAGATAAATAAGATCCCAATACTTAAATCTGAGTATGAATTCACATATTTTTAATGCAAGACAAATTACTCATACATAAACAAGTTTAATTTGAAAGGCATTATGTTTCAAGTGATATTTATTTTAATTTTGTGATATTTATATTAATGTGATATTAATCAAGTGATATTTAATTTTAATTTATTTTATTTAAAATAAACCACTCTTGCCATAATTTGGTGTAGTTTTATCTTGTCTTTAATTATGCACATACTGACCATCTTAACTCAGGTGCAAGTACTTCATCACATTTCATTAATGCTTTAAACACATTTATTTTTCTGTTATATTTATCAAAGTTATCTCTAACAGGTAAGGAAAAAATTTAATATGTCTCTCTTAGGAATCCCTTTTCTTCTACATGCATCTCAATGTCAACACTTTACAAATGCAAAAGAAAAAGGAAATTATTGTGTTGGTTTATTAAGCACTGACAGAGTTGGCTTTACTATCTTTATCTGACATTTCAATATAGAAGGCCAGTTCAAATGCAATAGAAGTTAGAAAGCAGTGACGGAGAAAAGCACATTGTTTACCTGAAAATCATTATTTATTCAAAGGCATTATGCTCTTCTCATGTACGCGGGTAGATGATGAACTTAATATGTGACTACCACATTCAAGGAACACTTTAAACTAAATTAGATGTGAAATCAATATAGCTATTCTTATCATGAATCATAAATCTCCTTTAAAAAATACATTCCATAGAAAACACATCATATACATATTTTAAAATTGAATGGATCTTAAAAGTTACTCAAGCCAGTCTCCTGAAAAGTGAAAAAAGGAATCCTTCAAGTGAGCTGAACCACTATCCTTGCATTTCTATTATCATACCAGGCAATAAATTGTAAAATACAAATAAACATTTTAGGAATTGCAAAATATGAGTGTTATTTCATTCCAAGGAAAAATAAGAATAAAAAACATGGGGGTTTTTTGGTGAAGAAAAGATCAGGATTTATTGTTTTTATTTGCAATTAAAATGCCAAATGCAAGAATTCACATGGCAAGGAGTAAGTTGAAGAAAACACAGGTGCCTAATTCATGAGCTACAAAAAACAGTACAAAGGTGACCATCTGGGGAGAGCTGGCTGACTTAATTTTCCTATGAGCTTACCGTCTGCTCCATATTTTTCTTCCAAACTCCACATTCTGACCTTGAAAATGCATCTACGTGTTTTGCTACATGCATTTCCTTCTAAACATAAATGCAGGTAGACCTAAATATGCAAAGGATATTAATAGAACAAAGGACATCCTGTGTCGTATTTTATTTAATCTCAGTTTTCTGATTTTTTAATAGGTTTTTTTCTGGTGGTGATGCTTTTTTAGCCTTTCAGTCATTCTATAAATTCCTACACTTTCCATGATATGCCTGCAAGTGCTGACAAGCACCGTTCTAAAAAACAAGTGCTCTTTGAGAACGGTGGTTCACAGGGAGGCCCAGAAGGTAGACCTCTGAGAATGTGAAGGAGAGGAGATGGGAACCTAGGACTGTAATCCTGATGGAGACACAATGGATCATCATGAAGTAACACTCACAGGAGGAATGACAAAGCTAAGACAGAGAGGAATGCCTGGCTTGTCACAAAACACTGATTGTCCAAGTATCCCGAGTGTGTCAGGATTTCTGAAGGAGGCATCACACTTTACTGACATGGGGAATTCATATGCTGAGCAGAAAAACATTTTTCACATTGGTTTTCTTTTTATATCTCAGTCTGAATACTGAAAATGATGCTTGTCGTACTAACAAAAAGGTACTTACTTTTAAGTACTTGTTGCCATATCTTTTCTAAAACTAGTCTTTTGCTCTATCTTGCTTTTTTCTGAAAAAGAAATCTGTAGCTGTTACTTCTTCGATATTCCTAATTCATGCTCTAATCATTTCAAGATTATTCTCTTGCACTATATCCTATATGGAGTCTGTGCTTCTGAAATTTGTTTCCAGACTGAACACTTTCCTAGGTCAAAGCCCCAACTTATACTTGGTTGTATCCCAGCATCTTAAAGCTCATTAAATGCCAAGCTAAACTCATCAACTTCGTGGACGAACACCAACATGTTTCCCCTTTGCCTTTTTCCTTTCCCTATTTTCACCACCTATTACTAGTCAGCAAGGCACGCCCATTTTTATCTCATCCTTCCTTTCCATTTCCATGATTCCTCCTCAAGTTCAGGTTAGGTCATCCAGATTACAATGATAATATAGCCCCAAATTGTCAAATTGTTCCAAAGAATAATCAGGTTCCTTGAACAAAGAGTTCCATGGTCTGCATATTTCCTACAACTTGAAGGTTCACAAAGTATATCACAGGCTACAGTAAAGAAACATCTTTAAGTTTGTTTAACCCAGCGTTTGGGAAACCCATTATTTTCTAATTCATTTTACCATGGAAACATTTTCAAGGAGCATCCCATAAAATCTCCCAGAGAAATGTTTCTAAAACACTGATCTTCCTCATACACTCAATCCTGAAGCCAACTTTCTAATATTAGTTAATAAACACGCAGCTCAGATCATTTCACATCCCTGCTCAAAATCTTCAAACACTCAACTACCGATCAAACAAAGCCCAGCACCTCTATTTGCAACCTGCATGTTTCACCTTATCTTTCATGGCTTCATTCATCTCTGTAGTTCACCACATGTCACGCTTAGGATCTACTGTACTAGAACTGCTCATCTTCACATCCAATAAATGTGTCTCACCAAGTAATGTGAACCATCACGTAGCAATGAATCAACTTACACACAAAACTATGGTACCATGAACACCTCTGTAAAGACTTAATGGTTCCCTGACGTTCTCCAAACTTAAATCAAAGTCTACTTTGCTAAAGAAATATACATTTACTTTCTCTTCTCCAATATTTGAAAAACTCTTCCATAGATAATTAAAGGTATCTTCACTGAATACTTTTAGTAAATTAATTATCATATTGCATGGGTTTTTTTTTTCTGAAATAAAGGTGGTATGTGGTGCTTGGCATAATTGAGTCAGCTGGGAAACTGATGAGTAGATGTGGAATGACCATATTATCTGTGATCACTTCCTTTTTTAACCAGTGTCACTATACATATTCTTGTCCAATTTAAAAGAAAAAGTAACATCTATTGAAAATATTTCTAAACCATAACAAACTTTAGCTTATAATTTTAACTGAAACAGTACTTATTTGTTCAAGAAGTATTTAATTGGGGCAAGCCCCATGGCCTAGTGGTTAAGTTTGGCATGCTCCCCTTCGGGAGCCCAGGTTCGTGGGTTCGGATCTCAGGTGCAGACCTACTCCACTCACCAGCCATGTTGTGGTGGTGACCCACATACAAAATAGAGGAACATGGGCACAGACGTTAGCTCAGGGCTAATCTTCCTCAAGCACAAAAAGAGGAGGATTGGCGACAGACATTAGCTCAGGGCAGAACTTCCTCAGAAAAAAAAAACCAAAAAAAAATTATATATTAAAAAAAGAAATATTTAATTGTGCATCTGCTTTGGGTTAAGCATTGTACTAGGCAAAAACAGTCAAAAAGATGGACACAATGGTTACACAGTGTATAGTTCTTACCATTTGTACAGACAAAGGAGTTTTGAGCATATTGAGCAATACACTTCCCTCCAGATACTATGTTATTTCTCTGCTCGCTTCGAAAGTGAACACTCTCCAAAAAGTTGTTCATACTGTCCCTAAAGTATCTGTTCCCATTCTCTGTTGCACCTACTCCAATGAAGCTTTTACCTAGTATTTCAACAGTCTCAGGACCTTCAATGACCTCCACACTGCTGGACACAATGATCAATTCCTCACAATAGGTGAGGACCTCTTACCTCGCCTATTAGCATTTCACACAGACAACCCTTCCCATCTTCTTAAAAGGCTTCACTTACTCGGCCTCTGATCACTGCTCTTTTTTAGCTTCTTCCCTGCCTCCTCATCTTCTCAACCTTTAAATGTTGGACTTCCCCAGAGCTGAGTCATCAAATTTCATGTCTTTTCATCCTCCAGACTGCTTTAAATACCATCTATATGTAGACAATTCCCCTATATATATCTTCCTCCTGGACTTTTCCCTTGAGTTCCAGAATTTATATGGAGCGGCCAATTCAGACTCTCTCAGACTCTTCATTTGGGTGTCTAATAGATATCTCAATACATCCAAAATCTATATTCCTCCTGGACATAGGCCCTTCCCCATGCTCTTCTGTAGTCTTCCCAGTCTCAGCAAAGGGAAGCTTCATCTTTTCAGATACTCAGGCCAGACCCCCCGATTCATCATCGACTGCTTTGTTTCTCTCACACCCTAAATTTAATCTTTCATCAAATCCTGCTGGCTAAGTCTTCCAGATGTAACCAGAATTTGACCACTTATCACTGCCTTTCCTGCTACAACTGGATCCCAGCGATCATCATCTGTGATCTGGCTCCTTTTCATTACTTTCTAACTAACCTCCTTGTCTACCCTTTGCCCGCTACGGTCAGCATAGCAGAGAGAGCCTGTTCAAACTGAACCCCCTCCTTTGGCTTTAATACCTTAGAGTAAAAGCCAAAGTCTTTAAAATACCAAGCCTCGGCCTCATCCAGTCCTTGGGCACAGTGGCCTACCGCAAGTGCTTGGCTCGGCTCAGCTCCACGAAATGTCCACCCGTCTTCCAGGAGGCAACCGAGGTGACCAAGGTGGCCCTCAGCAGCTGCAGTCGCCACGTCCAGTGGCGGATTACCAGAGCTTTTGCTGGTGACCTGACTGCTAGGGGACCTCCCTGCTCCGACCGCCCCAGCAGCACTGGAAAGAGCTGGGTGCTCACCTTCTGCTGAGCTGGCTAGGCTGGACCTAGTCCCCAGGCTGTGACCGCCAAACTGCACCTCCAATAGACGGGCACCACCGAAGCCAGGCCCTGGACCTGGGACTGGGATCCCTGGACTGGAGCGAAATCCCTCTGAGGCTTGAGAAAGGGGGTTCCTGGGTCCACAGCCCTGTGGAGGGCTAGTCTTGAAGTTGTCTGGATTCTCTGAGTCCCCGCTCCCAGCCCTGGACCGCACATCCTAGAGCAGCCTGTGCAGCTTGGCGCCACCTCGCGGCTGCGCCTGGGGCTGCACCCTCAGGACCTGGCGTTCCTAGGACCATCGGCCAGAACCCACACCCAGCCCCTTCCCGCTACGCCCTGCCCATCCCACCCGTAATTCTAACAACTAAAATGACATCGCTTGTCAAAAATAAAAAATGAATCTCTCTCTGACTTCATCTCCTAATGCCCTTTCCCTGTTCACTCTGCTCCAGCCACGTTGGGCTCATTGCTGTTCCTACACTTTTAGAACATCACTGCCTCAAGGCGCTTACCCTTGCTGTGTCCTCTCACCGGGCCACTTTTCCCCAGTTGTCCTCAGGCGCAACTCTTCCTTTACTTACAGATTCTCTTTTGAAATACCTAATGTGTGAGGACTTCCTTGGTCCTCTGTATAAAAGAGCCACCCCTACCTCCTTGGCTCTCTCATCCCTAATCGTGCTTCATGTTTCCTCAGGCTACTTGTGACGGTGTGAAGGATTCTGTACTTGTTTGTTTACTTCTGTCTGCCCTCCGCCCCCACCCCCTAGAATAAAAGCTTCACAAGGGTTGACAAGATGTCTGTTGTGTTCACTACTGGATCCCCAGGGCCTAGAACAGGGGTCGGGACATAATAGGTGCTCAAAAAATATTTGTTGGGTGAATGAGTGAATTTACAAAAGGGCATTATAAGGTGCTAGGGAAGCATAAAACAGAGGGATCCAACCTAGGGCGAGGGAACAAGATTTCTTGAGGAATCTAAAACCTGAATGCTAAGAAGACGAGTAGGAGTTCGCTGGAAAAGGGAAGAGGAAGGAAAAGCTTTCCCACAAAGAGAACAACATTGCCAAGACCCTGAATTTATTTATTCTTTCAGCAAATATTTATTAAACACCTACAATGTCCCAGGCTATGTTCCAGGCATTTGGGACATAAGGAGTAGAGGGGGAAGGCTATATACAAATAAATATTTGGCTTATGGTCACTTAATAAAATGAAGAACATAGTAGGATATATCAAGAATGTCGGACAATGGGAAACCACTGAAGAGTTTAATGCAAGGGATGACATGATCAGATTAATATCTCAGAAACTCAAAACCAAACATAAGCCTCATCCCCAGTTTCCGGCTGTTTTAATACTTAACACACAATTGCTTCTTTTTAGGTTCAACAATCATTTCTAACATATGCCTATAGCATCAGATAAGGTGAAAACAGTGCTATTTAAGTGATTTTTTTCCTGTATGTGAATACCCCAAAATGGTCTTATAAATAGAAATCTTCAAATTTTTCAAAACTTTAATATAATTTGATGTCTTTTTATTTTTCAAACAAATCCTCTTTCAGGGGATGGCCCAGTGGTGTAGTGGTTAAGTTTGGCAGGTTCCACTGCAGCAGCCCTGGTTACAGGTTCAGATCCCGGGTACAGACCCACAACACTTGTTAGTGGCCATGCTGTGGCAGCAACTCACATACAAAATAGGAGGAAGACTGGCCACAGATGTTAGCTCATGGTGAATCTTCCTCAGCAAAAAATAAAAAATAAAAAGGAATCCTCTTTCAGCATTCTTTTCTCATATTTTTCATTAATCTTCTTCAAATTTACCTATTTTTTTCCATTTCATGTTCTTTCCTCATAGTCTCTATTCTTTGAAAATATATTTTAAAAATAATTATAAATATGCTTATTTTATAGTCTCTTTCTGATTTCTTCTATACTGAGTTCTTTTAGTTTTTCAGATATACCTTCTTCTCTCCAAATTTCTGTTCTCTCTGCTGGAAACGCAGGGCTCATTCCCGCACTGACTCACTCCAATGTTCTACCTCCGTCTCATATGTTTCTAATGTTTAATTGTGAGTGTGCCTTTGGCAGGGATTGTTTGTTCTATGAGAAACCAACGTAGCTGGATGTTTCTTAAGAGTGCTGACCTTCATTTTACTTCCTCTAGCCTGTCCTAGCCTTGGACTCATTTTATGTAAATTTCTTGAGCGAGAGTTTCCTGAACCAAGCCTGTGGTATGTAGTCAGACTCAAGGCTAGTGAAGTTCAGGGTGTGGGTACAGCGCAGAACCCCCAGTTCCTGCCTTGCCCCCAGCCGTGGGGCTGATTTCTAAGTCTGCGACCACCTGGCACCCTTTTCTTCTCCCTCCCTCCACTTCTACCAAGATGTCAGGTCCACACCCCTACCATTCCAGCCTGCCCTTCCCCTTTCATTTCTGGCACCTGGAGATTATGCTTTCTCACTTACAATCTAAGCTACAGACAGTTTTTAATTGTTACATTTTATCTGGCACATCTTGACGTTTGTAACGCGAGAGGTTCTGTGTTAGCTCAGTCTGCCATATTACAGATTCACTCAGATTAATCTCTAAATTGGATTTTAATTTGAAATATGAGCAACAACATAAAGACAGTCTGCATAACCAAATAGTTGCTCAGATGTGCAAATAAGTACCAAAAATTAGCCACGCTGCAAAAATGCTTTCAAAGTCTATCTTCCCAAGTGGGAACATGATTTCTCCCTCCACTAGGCTAGCATGAATTACAGCTCACAATGGATGACTTAACTTTGCAAAACAGTAATAGTAAGGGGTATAGAAGCCCTTCCAAGCAGAGAGGAGAAGCGAGCCCGGGATCACTCACCTGTGGCAGAGCATGGGCAGAAGAGACACTGGGTGCCATTCAAGTGGGTAAGAAGAGTTCAGCTAAAATTTTTAACAAACTGGTGAAAGTCCAAATATGAGCTAGCATGAGAGTACAGAACCTCTGGAGGTGGCAAATACTCCAGGCTTCTTTCCACAAACTTTTACTGGAAGATCATGAGAAACAATGGATCAGGGTGAAGACCCATTACAACTGGGAGAAGGTAAATGAAAAAGTTCTCTACCCCAAGGGGGAGGGGAAGGGAGGCGGGAAACAGTCCCAGTTCCAGCGTCCTATACCAATACTATCAGAGGTGCCCTACCACTGGGCAAGGGACATAGAACTCTCCCACACAAGATCCTCCAACAACAAAGGCAGTTTAGTCTGGTAGACCAGAGGCAGGATCACTGAGAAAGCTCCATCCTCGAGTCCCAGGCACGGGCCTTCCTGAGACCAAGGCTGGGCCAGGACAACAGAGAAACCCCTTCCCGTCCCTCCCTCCCACCAGGCTAGTAAGTATCAAGTAACAAGCAAAAGCAGTCTACTCCTGGGGGAAGGTAGAGAGCAGAGAGAGAGAGAGAGGGAGAGAGAGAAAACCATCTGGGACACAGGTGCACAAGGAAGACTGAAAGCTGAGGGTGGAGCTCCTTAAATGGTTAAACTGAAGATAAATATAAAAGACATTTTCTCTTCTCTATTTTTTTAATGTTCTAAAAGCAGAGGTCGGCAAACATTTTCTGTAAAGAGTCAGATAGTAAATAGTTTAAGCTTTACAGACCAAATGGTATCTGTCGTAACTACTCACCTCTGCCTTTGTAGCCCCAAAGCGGTCATAGACAATATGTAAATGAATAAGCATGACTGTGTTCCAATAAAACTTTATTATGGACACCGAAATTTGAATTTAATATAATTTTCGTGTGTCACAAAACATTATTCTTCTTAGTTTTTCCACCACTTAAAAATGTAAAAAAACATTCTTAGCTCACAGGCTGGATTTAGTCTGAGGGCTATAGCTTGTGACCTCCGACTTAAAGCAAAGTAAGGAGCAATGAATTATGGGTTTATAGCATACATCGGTACAATAATAGACAAAAGATGGGAGGGAGCAATTGGAAGTATATTGTTGTATATAAATAATATTATTTGAAGGAAGACTGATAAATTAAAGATGTGTACTGTCAACCCTAGGGCCACTGTAAACAATAAAAGAAAGACTGATAGCGAGATGAGCACAGGCCTCCATCAATATCAGGTCAGTAACGTATTATTTGAACATGAGACAATTGATTAGTTAGAGCCCCTTTACATTTGGAAAATTGATAATTTACAAATAAGAAATCTCATCTCGAAAAATATTCAGGAGAAACTTTTAAGAAAAAAAATAATTAAATGTATTTTCTTTTAAAGCTCTGAAGATAATGGAAAGCAATCCAAGAGAAGCAGCTTTGAAAACTTGTCAGCACATGTAAGACAGAGGTTTGTAAACCCAGAGGGGGAAAAGGTGAAAGGAAACAGGAAATTAGGATACCTTAGTGTGCATCGCTGCACAACTAATCTTGCCTTTGGCTACTTTGTTCAACTACTTAGGGTAGACGATTGCTGCACTGTCCTAGTCGGCTCAGATTGCTATAACAAAATGCCATAGACTAGGCAACTTAAGAACCAGACATTTATTTCTGACAGTTCTGGAGGCTGGGAAGTCCAAGATCAAGGTACCAGCAGATTCTGTTCCTGGTGTGAGCCCTCTCCCTGGCTTGCAGACGTCTGCTTTCTGGATGCATCCTCACATGGTGGAAAGAGAGCGAGCTCTGGTCTCTTCTTCTTCTTATAAGGACACTAATCCCATCAAGGGGGCCTCACCCTCATGACCTCATATAAATATAATTAGTTCCCAAAGGCCCCACCTCCTACCACCATCACATTGGGAGTTAGGGCTTTAACATAAGAATTTTGGAGAGTGAGGTGGGGGACAAAAACTTCAGTTATGTGCGTTATGGACTCATAGCACACCCAATCTTAATACTTTGATATTTGAGTTTATCAGTTGGATGCCAAAGTGGAAATACTTAGAAAATGTGTGAACTCAGAAGAAATGAGCGTCTGCATGATCACAGAATACCCCATTATCCAGAAGCAGTGTCTGTCCACCTCAGCTAACTAAAATAGGTCTGAGAAGCTGGACTGACGCAGACTATCCCTTTGATCCATCAAAATAATTATTTCAGCATTTCCTCAGTAATACGCATCAAGTTTTACTACCTTATTTGTTTCATCTTCCACCATTCCTTTACAAAAACCCCATTACAGTATATAAAGAACATATACTATGCCGAAAAAGGAAAGAAAATGAATCCTATATTTTTAGGTTAAAAGTGCTTTAAAATTAATAACTTTTGGCCTAAAGGAGTAAGCTTCAATAACCTGTCAGTTTTACTTAGGTGGAACATTTAATGCTAGACAGACATGGCATTACTTGGGCCACTGAAATTCATAGTAAAAGCTCAAGGCGTGTATTTTAATGATGATGGGTAAGTGGACAGTGTTTCCGCCCTTCGGGACATTTAGTGCTAATCCTGAAGGAAAAAAAGTCACAATTTTCTCTCCGTTTCTGAAATTCAGGTTCTGCTACATTCCCAAATCCCTCTCACTTATCCCACTTGGAGGCAAAGACTGTAGGGCAAGGGGATTTGGGGCTCTATTATCACTTTTTCACACCCTTACATGAACCTGTCAAAATTCCAAGTCTATGAAATTTTGTCTGTGCATTGAAGATCACTGGAAGGTCATCTGAAGGTCACAGTCATCATCTCTTGGGTCACTGGCACAGCATGGGAAGAACAAACAGACTATTGATCGTACTTTCTTATAATGCTATCTATGGGCATTTTGATCTTTAGTACCAAGAAATTAATAACCACCACTAACAGTAAGCACAACCATTTATTAAATAACTGCTCTTTTCCAATAATTGTGCTAGACTTTTAAAATACATCACTTAGTCTTTATCAACTTTGCTATACATTCCTCTTATAAGCATTGGACAAAGCTCTTTCCCTTTTGTCCGTGGCAGCATGCTCTCCTGGTGTGCCTCCTACCTGTCTGCTAGTTCTCTGAAGCCTTTGCAGGCACCTCTGCATCTGCAGCCCCTTACAAGTTCAAGTTCCTCAAGGCTCGTAACAGACCCTGTTACAGACCTATGCACTTGCTCTCCGCAGCGCAGCATGGTGATTAAGCCCAATACCTGAAGAATCAACCAGCCTGAGCTCCAAATGCTTTATTTAGCCTCTTGATGCCTCAGCTCCCACATCTTCAAAATACTAATAGCATCTGCCTCAAAGGTTTGTTGTGAGGACTAATTGAAATGAAACATGAAAAGTGCTAAGTACAATGCCTGGCATGTAGTAAATTAATACTCAGTATGTGTGAGCTGTTGTTAAAATACTCAAACTCTGTTATCCTAAATTACCTATCTAATTGTCTATCTTCCCTAAACTGCAAGCTCTACCCCAGCCCTTGACTTGGTACCTGGCTCATAGTAGACTCTCATTCACTTTTCCTTGAATGGCCAAGTGAAGGAAGATTCAAAGGAATGTATCACCATGCGAAGCGGGTGTCATTATTCCTATATTAAGAATAAAAGAAATAAAATGTGGAGATAGTAAGCAATATTCTAAGCTTGCATAGATAGTGAGTAGCAGAATTGCAATTCAAATCCATATCTGTCTAAATCTGAAGCTTGTGCACTTTTCATTTATTGCACGGGGAAAAACACATGCCCCGGGGAGACCAGGTGGGAAATAATCGATCCGTATTGAGCTCTTACTGTGAACCTGGCAGTGTTCTAAGCACTTGCTTGTGTTTTCTCAGTTCATTTTTACAGCAACCTTAAGAGGTAAAGACTATCATTATTTTCAATTTTACAGAGGAAGACCAAAGTACAGAGAGGATAGTAACAAGCCAAGGTTACACGGCTAGGAAGAGGCAGGGATGGGCAGGATGGATGCAGACGTCTGGAGCCAGAGCTCACAGCCCTGACTGGCACACGTGTGCCTCTCTCAGCATCGTGTGATGCTTCATAATTAAACAGCACTAAGAGGGAGTCAAAAAGTCACTCTTGGTTATATTTTTCTCAGTTAACTATTTAGTACACTTTTAATATCTGCATATAAATAGAATAAAATAAAGACACTGAACATCTACATAACTCTAATCCCTGTCCTAAACAATTACTGAATCTTAAAGTCCATCTGTAACAACTTTTCCAGTTTGTCATTCAACTTTTGTCTACATTTCCAGCAATCCAATAACAGGATGCTCACTAATTCCCGGAAGTCACCCATTCTAATTCTGAACAGAATAAATGTAGGGAATTTTTTTTGAAAAAAATCTGTCATCTTGTATCCTCTGCTCACTTATCTAGTTTTACCCCCTGGAATTATGCAATATTTGAAGACAAACTGCTAATTTATTCAGCACACATTGAAGCACTTACCTTTCAGGCACTGTGATAGTCAATGGGTAGACAAAAATGAATACAAATAACTTATGTTGTTAGGGTGACAGCAGTGTAAAAGAATAATTTCACCTTGAGTGGTAAGTGCTCTAGGAGAATTATAAAAAAAAAAAAAAAAAAGAAAGTTATTGAAGCATCAAGAAAGAACCGATTTGGAGAAAGAATGGGTTGGCAAATTAGGCGTGTACACAGGAAATTTTTTGTTTTGACCTCCAGGCATCTCCAAATGCTTCCTGCTTCTAGATAATACCAAAATAAACAGGGTCCCTGCCTCTTAGTAGAGTCTGAAGGCAACAAACATTATCTGTGCCTGCCCCCTGGCAGTAGGGTGGGAGTACATGACTTAGGGAAGAAAAATGAACATTGTTGAATGGTTACTATATATCAGGACTGTTCTAAGTACTTTACCTATAATAACCCACTTAAAGCCAACATTCTGTGAGGTCAGTGCTATTTTTATCATTTGCCATTTTACAGATAGGAAGACTGAGACTCAAAACAGTCTAGAAACTCTGGAAGTTGCAGACCTAGTAGGTGGAAAAGCTGGGATTCAAACCCTGGTAGGCTGGCTCTGGAGGGTATGTTTTAAATGCCATGCTAAACTGCCCCTGCCCCAGCCCACGACTGAATCATGATGGTTTGATCGAGGTACAGGGCCTGCCTGAGGTTTTCAACATGGTTGAGTGGAGTCCAGTGAAGCGAGTTCACTGGGCAGTACAACCAAGGGCAGTGAATAGCCAGGGCTGGCTCCCTTTTCCTGGTGAATGAATGAATGAAGACTGTATTTATTTCCACTAAATTTTCTCTTTAACTGTAACTTGCCTATTCAAGCTAGGTATAATTTTAGAATATTGATATGCCTGGCCAAATCATTTGCTATTCCTCCTAGTTCTATGTCACCTGTAAAAACCTCCTATGGCCCTCATCCAAAATATTGGTAACAATGTTGAATACGACAGAGAACCAAATTGCCTTGAAGTAATGTTTCAACCACCAGAAATCCTAGAGTGGGATCGTCCACCTCCCATACCGCCCCATTTCCCACAAGGCTTCTATGAGAGCTGTGATGTCATGAGTAGAGTGTGGCCATGGCACTCACCTGAAACTGCACAAGACCTATTCTTAGTGACCCCATGTCTGTGGGATCACCGCTTCCTCTTCTAAGTGCCAAAATCCCATTCTTCTATTACTATGCCTTAGATTTTTTTTCTGCCAGGAGGCAAGAACAAGTAGGTTGGACTACAGTTTTCTAAATCACCTTGCTCACCTTTCTGGAAGCCAGGATATTTGTCCATCAGCAATTACTGCTCTTCTCCAATTTTCCTCAAAAATCACCTTCAGCAGTCTCTTAGCCATTTTCCCCAATTCGCTCATTACTGTTAAATAGACTCAGCTGTGATTTGATGTTTTGAGCTTTTTTTTTTCCCCATCAAATTTGGGGGTGTAAATCTTATTGCCATTCTGTGATTCTCATTATTCTGTCCTTTTTTTTTTTTTTTTGGTTACAGATAATTCTTTGATATAAAAAAACCCAGATTTTATACTGAAATATCATAACTATCACTGCACTGGACAGGTAAACAAAAACAGCAGAACCAGTTGGACTTGAAATAGCTACAGTGTTTCTAGGGGAAATTACCACCAGTTTAAATCAGAAGCCCTAGTTTTCTGTCCAAGACAGTAACTATCTGAGGATAACGTCAATTCAACAAAATTTTCTTCAAATAGCTTTTGGGCATATTTACTTTTATTAGGCAAGTCTTCAAATTCAGCTGGCACATGACTTAGTAAAACTCAATCATAAAAAACTTCTCCATCACCTTGACCAGAAGTAAAGCATTGACGTAATCAATATGACTTTGTAAGGTTATGTTCACATTTGCCAACACAAAAGGATTTCAACCTAAATGCATTTTAACCTGTTTATCAGGACATAGCTCTATCATACATCCGTTTGTGGCTAAAGAAAAAAAAAAAGATGAGGCAGTGTAGCTTGTGTGTGTGTGTGTTTGTGTGTGCGCGCGTGCATCTGCGTTCAGGAAATTCTGCTAGGTCCTCCTCTCCCTACTGTTTTTTTTACCTCCTCAGTTGTATTCTGGCATTAGATTGCCTGGTTCAGTTAACAAGTTAAGACAGCAGGCGGATGCAAGGAATGGAAGTGGGGCTGTGAATATCCACACCAGCACCTCACATCCTTCTTGGCCCTGGAGAGCACCCACTTTTAGGAATCTGCTGCACAGACACACAGAAGCAAAGTGATAAGGTAAGGTACCCACCGCTTTTACATTATTGTAGGTCGGAGGGCTTTTTTTTTTCTTTTTTAGCATTAAGAATGACTTCATGATAGCTACTGCAGCTCAGTCAATTTCATTCATTCACTCATTCATTTATTCATTTAATCGATCAATCAATAAATATTCAGTGTGCCAACTATGAGCCAAACAATGTGTTGGGCTCGACATAAACAAACCCAGCATGGTCTCTGACCTGATGGAGACTACCCTAATAGACAGATGTCAAAACTAGGAAAAGAACTCTCTCAAGAGGTATTGGCTTTGTGCCTATAATAGCATCCCTAATACCCAGTATTCATCTTCCCATTTGATACTACTCTCTAAATGTTCCCTTTACCTACTAAATAGCTAAGCCCTAGTTGTGATTCCCTAAAAAGCACTCTGACAGCAAAAGCACTAATTTCATAAATGACCAGAGCACACCAAATACGTCTCAGGGCTTGCATAGCTGACATGCCAAAATAGAAGGTATTCACCAGATTTCTTTTTCTTCTTCTGGAAGCTCTATCACTAATTTTTCAATTTCTTTTCACTTTCAAAACTGTGTTTAAGACTCTCGTTAAATGCAAAATACCTTTTTAAAATCAAAACTCTTCAGAAATTTGGGTCCTTCTCTTCGTAACTTTTCATCATGGAAGAAAAAGAAAAGGTGGATGTGGCACAGTTCTCACTCCTGGAAAATGTTTTGTAACCATACAGTGCAAAATAAACACTCAAATGTTGATTTGCAAAAAAAAAGTTCCATAACCTTTTTTTGATTGTTTAGCAAAGCCTACAGAAAACATGAGAAAGCAAGTAAGCGCTTAATGTTTGTAGACTAACATACATGGCTGCTGATATGGGAAGACTTTAGGACAAGAGCCTAAAACATAGTCAGCCCCTCTCTCTTTCCTGCCCCATCACAACCACCAGGGCATACATCTTTAAAACAACATAAGAACTAGATTAACTTTTACTTCCCTTCTTCCTTAATCTCTCCTCATGTTTAAAAAAAAATAAGGAGAGAGAGAACGGACAACCCCTTTGGACTATGAGCAAAAGCAATTTTCAGGCAAATACAGACTTTATAAAAATTGGTGAATGCAGCTGATTAGAAAAGCTATAGGATGCCCAAGGCTTGAATTGGGAGATACATAACGTAATAAGCTCTGCAGGCCTTGAAAAGCAAAAAGAAGAGAGAAAAATGTTAACATATCACAAATTCTACGAAAAGTGTGGCAACCATGGGAGTCTCATTTGCATTCAATTTTTGCTTTCATGTTTTTTCCCCGTAAGATTGAAATCCACAATAATAACAGCTCTTGGTTTTATACTAGAATTTTTTAAGGACAAATATTTTACTTTTTAAAAGGGAAAACACATCAAGATTTGTTTAATCAATATTTTAAATTATGGCTTATTTTAGAAGCCAAGAAATCAAGATTTCCACTTACATTTTTGCAACTTATCCAAGTTGAATTTAACTCACAGAAAATTTAGATGACTGTGATACCAACAATTTTATTTTATATAGGCACCTAAGTGCAGCTTGTAAGCTACTGATCATGTCATAAGCCAAGTCTCAAATATTTAAAATTACACAGTTTTAATTACTACTAGAAATTGTTTTAATTATCCCTTTTTCTTCAAGAGTCAGTTTTGTATTATTTCTTTATTAGCCATGATTTTTTTTTAAAAAACGATTCTGCTTAAAATTAGGGGGGAAAGGTAAGTAGAAGTGAAATTTTGAAGAATTCTATTGTATTATCTTTTCTGACCTTGAGATGGAAAGTGAAGGAGAGTTGGGGCTACTGTACTTTAAGGAAGTACCTCCATCCAGGAAGTCTTCACCATTGTGAAGTGTTCCTGTGTTCTTTGCTATGAAGGTGTTCAGTGTCATGGACTGTACCCTGCTTTGTTGTCGTGTGTTTAGCTGAAGGTCATTCCTGGTTTTAGAGATTAAAATCTGGGCAAACTAACCTCTGGTATAGGGAAGAATCACTGTGGACATTTTAAATTCTGGAAGAGAAGATTCCACACTAATCTCCTTATCCACATCTTCTCTTTGCCACAAGGGTAAATTACAGGTACTACTTTCTACATCACTGTCTAATATAAAATATTAGACTGAAAATGAATATATTTCATATTATGACCACTTAAATTCAACATGTAGATTTATGCACAGTGACATGTAAATTACAGTGCTCAGTATATCTTTGAAAATCTAATTATGTGATGTTTTAGCCTAGCAATAAGAAGCAAAAAGCTGATCTACAGATTTTCTTGGTATACTTATAATCAAATTTCTACCCCAAGATGCATACTTGGAGTGTTACTATTTCTCGGTAATTTTTCTTTTCAATCATTTGCTTGGTTAAAGATGTATTCACGGAACAGTAGCCAAATTGTACATGTGGAACTGCTTTTCTGTGCATTCCTCCCTTTATCATGAATGCTTTTCCTAAGGATCTTATTAATACATCAGAACTCAGTTTAAATTTGCTTTCTCGCTGAGTCTTCCTTGACCAACACTACCTAAATCGGTCTTTCTCCATCATTCTCTATCCTCACGTCCTGTTTATTGTCTTCAGAGCACTTCATACTTTCAACTAATCTAAAATCCTAATTGGAAGTTTACATCATCTGGCCCCTGGCTATCAACTTCACACATTCTATGTTCCAGCACTCTCCCCTGTGCTCATGTTTTCATGCTGACATCCTTGATGTTCCCAGGATGCACACGTGAGGGCCCTCTCCTGAGCACATTCCCCCAGATATCTGCAAAGTTTGCTTCCTTACTTTCTTCAGGTCTCTTCTCAAATGTCACCAGTTCAGGAGGGAGGACCTTCCTTGACCATCATATGGAAAACAACAGCCCCCAGCACCCACCTTGACCCAGTGTTATTTTTTCTCACTGGCACTTACAGTTGCATGTGGATGAGTTCAGTGTGTGGCTCTCTCATCAGCATGTAAACTCCAATAGACGTTATCTATTTTATTCATTAGCAGTACCACATTGCTTAAAACCGTGCTTTCCATAAGGCTGGCTCTCAATACTTATTTGCTGAGTTAATTAATTAATCCCTTACTTATTGTCTATTTCCCCCACTAGACTCTTAAGGATCATAAAAGTAGAAACTTTGTTTAAAAACTTTGTTTCTGGTATTGCTATATCTTGTATACATGAATGTAAATATATATATTGTATATATTTAATGAATGAATATTTATTGAATGAATGAATTGTTTGTGTGTGTATGTGTTATTGTCTCTCTCCCAGAAGGTTCTAATTACCATGAAGACTAGAATTATGTCTGCTCAGTTCACCACTGTATACTAATCCCACAGTAGAGCCTGGCTTATAGTAGACACTCAATGAGTAAATGAAGAATCCCAAGGACTGGGACCAGGGTGAACACGAATCTACTCTAGACATAGCCACCCAGAGGCCTCTGCAGGATTGATCTGAAGTCTTAACGGCAGATGGAAAAGAATTTAGGATGAGCACAGAGCAGCAAAAACCTTGAGTCACCCTCTTCGTCCTTTCAGGCCCCAGCTTGGACCTGGCAAAGGCTTGCTTCCCAGACAAGATCCAAGAAGCTAGTACAGACTTCTGAACTTCTTACTTACAGATAATATCTTTTGAATTCTGGGAGGAGTAAATCTTCGTTTCAATCCATAGCTTTGATTTGTTTACTTAAAATCTTTGTCCAGAAGATTCCAGATGAATCAATTTATGGTGCCAAAGGGCATCAAACAAGAAAAATTAGGTTTTGGAGTAAAATCTCCCATCAACTAGTAGAGTAACCTTGAAAATATCTCTTATCATTCTTCTTTCATGTTTTTTATTTGAAAAAATGAAGATGCTGGAAAAAAATCAGCAGCTCTCAAATTATGGATTATGTATTCAGTTTCACAGAGATGCCCTCGGGAGCCTTTGTCAAGCATCTTCTTTCCTTCCTCTCCTTTGCCCAACTACCACCATCCCCCTTGGTTAATAAACACAACCTTGGTGAGCTATGGTTACTGATGGGAATCCATCAAGTGTGTAGAGGAAAAGATAGCTTAAGAACCGCTGGCCTATGTTCTCCCTGCCATCCTTCCCGGGGCCAAAATGCTGTGAATCTACAAACTGTACCTCACTACTATATCCCTATATTTTAACAGCGCTTAAGCTACTGCAGTTCTTAGTTCACTTACACTAACTTACATTAATTTTTGATCTTCTACTGTAAGTCAGGACTATAGCAGGCACTGAGAATACAAAGATGAATTTAGAAATGGTCTCTTCCCTCAAGGAGCTCCATTCAATGAGAAGACAGATGTAACAGAGTGTGAGAAATGCTTTGATGGGGCCAAAGCAGTGGGTAACCTCAGAACATATCAAAGGGCACCAAAACAGCATGAGAGAGGGGGTGATCTGGAAAATCTTCCAGTAGGTGGCCAGAAACTGAGTCCTAATTTTAATCAATCAAATTATAGATTGTTAAAGCTGCACAGTATCAGAATCATCTAATCCAAATTTCTGACATGGCCCAGAGGAAAACTGATGCCTAACCAACCCATCCAAAGTGAGTATCCGAGTTACAGCTAGGACCCAGGTAAGTATCATCAGGCTGCCTATTTTAAAAGACTTTCTCTTTTTGTAGGAAATTTTCCAGAACCCCTTCTTTCATTGGTTTAATGATGCAATTAATCAATCAATCACATTTTATTGAGGTAGAGAAAAAATATTTTTATATGTTGACTTCATGCACAGCAATGATGCCAATAATCCATCATCTGTAAATTACAGACTTTCCAGAGAGCTGCTGAAGAATTGATTCAGACACATCCCCAGTCTCACCCAGACTGCCTTCTGAGCTACTTACTGCATGGACCTAATCACACCGGGAAGGACAGGTACAGACTGGCTGTGAACAGGAACAAACTTTAAGAATAGATCTTGGTCTGATTGTGCTTGCTCTCCACAACTGAGCCAAGCATCTAAGGGCTAAGGTAAAACCCCAAAAGTGAAATATTTTTAGTAGTAGTACATAAAATTGCTCAGGTATGCAATTTTCTTTGAGTTTGTTTTTTTCCCTTCTAGTGTGGTCGTTTTACTTAAGATGTTTAAAGACTGATTTAGCAATGGGACAATATAAGAGCTCATTACATTAAAACAGAAATACGTGGGAAATCCATAATTTCTAATAGCTTGCCATCTGTTTGGCTCTTAGTGGCAATGGATTTATCCTGCTTAGTGCAGAGATGATATTGGGGTGAAAACATGGATTACACAATGCATTTCCGAGCTCTTTAACTACTGTTAGTAATTTACTAGCTTGCAAATCAACATTTCCCAACATAAAATCAATTATATTTTATTTTTCAACTCTTACGCCAAGTAAGGTTGTTACGGCACCACATAACGTATTCTGGCGCCAACAGATTGCATTCAAGTCACCCACAATCTCTCTAAATTAGAAACCTCACAGAGTTCACTGGCTTTTCCACCGTTCTCGCAGCAGGATGCTTTTTTGTCTTGCCCTACAGTCCAGTTTGATCTGCTAGAAAGAATATTTTTAGAGACACATCGGACTAAATCATTTTCGTCTGAGCACACCCTTTCCAAATGGCTGCCCAGGGTCCTAAATCCGACCCCTGAGGCCCGGGACGAGCAGGTGCCCTCCGCTGCGGAGTTGGGGGACTCCAGCGCCTTCAGAAGTGGACGTCGGAAGCCAGAAAGGAAACCCGGACACACAGGGACAGGTATAACCCCGCACGGGTGCACCAGAGAGGCCCCGACCACACTGGAGGATTCCATCCTCAGGCTTGGGGACGTCCTAGGGGAGGAAGCAAACGCTGCTTCCCCATTCAAGTCGGAGAGCAGGACGCACAGGGTCGCGGGTCAGAAGTTGAATCGCCGCACAGTCCGCGCTGCGTCCCAGCGCCTTCCGCAGCCCGGGCACCGCGGTGGCACCGGGCTGCGAGAGGAGGGCTGGCTGGGGCAGGGGAAACTCGGAGTTGCCACTGCCGGAGAGCTGCCGGCGGCGGGGGCAGACGCGACCCCCGTGAAGCCGGGGGAGGGCCGGGCTCGGCTGCCGCGACGCTGCGCCCCGGGCCCGGGCACGGCTGCCAGCGCTCCGCGTTGCCCTTTCGGCCGAGGGCAGCTCCCCGCCGCGGCAGCCCAGCAGCCGTGCGCCCCGGCACAGGCCACCCTGGGGTGCGCCTTGCCGGCGCCCGCTGGCGGACCGACCATCGCCCCCCGGCGCCGGGACAAACTTCCTTCCTCCTGGGCCCCGCGGCCGCGCGGACGGGCAGGCGACTCCCTCGCCAGGCTTCCCCCGTCTCCGGCTGCAGGCGCCCTCGCCCGGCACGGCGAGCTTCCTCCCTGCCCCTCTCCAACCCCGAGCCCCGGGCGCCTAGTGGTCCCCGCGCATCCGCTCCAACAAAGCCGGCGGCCCGGAGGTCGCCCGGAGAGGGGCTGGGAGTGGCGGTGGGGGCGCCAGAGCCCCGAGAAGGCACCCCTGGGCCGGGCGAGTGCAGCGTGAAGGGGCAGCGGGGACGTGGCGGGCAGAGAAGGGAAGAAAGTATCCTGCTCTCGGCGCGAAAGCCTCCTTCGCTCGTCGCCGCTGCCCTGCTGCCCCTGCCCGAGCGCGTCCGGCTGTCCCGGTGGGAGTTGGCAGGGGCAGAGGGGGAGGCACGGGGGACGCAGTGGCCTGGCGGGCGAGCCGTTCCCTTACCTCTGTCCAGAGTGAGCGGCTGGACCACTGTCAATGTCGCCATGTCTGCCGTGGGAGCCGAAGTGACGCTCGGCTTCACCACCAGCAACCGCTTGTAGTGAGAAAAAGAGGAGGAGATTGGGGGCGGGGTGGAGAGGGAAGATGGAAAGGAGGGGGAGGAGGGGAAGGAGGGAAGGCGGTGGTGGCGGAGGAGAAGAAAGCTTGGGCGGGTTGACAGCCAGATGGAGACGCAACTGTTCCGTGGCGGGCGGACCTTCAGATGCGGCGTGAAGCTGAGCAGGTATCGAGAGCGACTGCACCGCCAGCTCTGGGGACGAAGGCTCTGCCCTGGAACTTTGCTATTCCTCCCCAAGGAGCGCTGGCTGGGTGCAGCTGGCGTGTTGCTTTCTTTCCAGTTTCCACTCAAATAAAATGGTCAGCGTATACGTATGTCTGGGGGAAGGGAGAAGATCGAAAGCGGACATGGGGGACGGAGATAGAGATAAATTTTTTCAGATTAAGAGAAATTGTCAACCGAGTAACTCCATCTCCTTTAGAAAGAAAATGCTTCTAGTGTCAGAAATGTTGGGATTTAAGTATAGTTGCTGTTAATTTCTGTTAAAGATTTTTGGAATGTTGACTTCTAACAATTTCCAAGATAACTGACTTAAGGCCAGGGTTCCATCACTGGGTGTTCCTTAAGGAGCTGAGTATATTGTCTGGGAAATAACTTACATTAAAAGCAAACTTCTGAAAAATGGTTTTAAATAAAAAACAGGAAGAGAAGTTTCTGTCACTAAGTTTGAAAAACATGTACCTGGCACTTTTTCAGGTTGATTTATAACCAGTGGTTACTCCGAGTTGCCAATTAATGATTAATTAACATGTATGACAGGAGTTGAGCTAGGAGGGTTCTGTGCCATGTGTCATGGTCTGACTTGGGGATTCAATACAGTCCCTGCCTTCCTGTAGCCTGTAATCTAGGGGGAGGTGATGTTATTGAAAGGGTGACTTTAGAGTCAGTTGATGAAGATTCAATTACTAGAAACTTCAAATACTGGCTGTGACCCCAACAGACTGCTTTCACTATCTTACCACTGTGGGGGCTCTTATTTCCTGGTTAAGAAATTTAAAAGCCTAGGGAAATCTTGTGTAAGTAGAATGGTGATGACTGTGGGTTCAGGATCGGAAATGACAAAGCTGCCTCCAACCCCCTTCCAGGTGACAGAGCAGAATTGTTTGGGCTAGCAATAAACTCTTAAGGGCAGACACTGTTTTGCAGCAAGATATTTACATACAATCTATGTCATCTTTTTTTTCTGCAAGTTTGTACCTTTTGACCACCTTCATACGTCATTTTCTTCTGATTATAATACGGATGGTTTCTGAAGATCTATTCCATCCCGTGGTCTACATTTGAAAAAAAAAAAAAAAGCAAGTTGCACCATTGGTTGAGCAAGTCAAAGATGATTGCCCATACACCTAACACACCGGAAAGATGTACCTAAAATACTAGTTCAGAATGCCTATATTTTCATTTAATGTTTCAGAAAAAACCCTGATCTTGAAATGCAAGTCTTACTTGTGAGAAATCACATAATCTGTCACTGATCCCTAGTTTCCTCATCTGTCAAATAAGGGAATTAATAATCTTCAATCTCACAGAGGTTCTGTAAAATGAGGAAAGTAATTCTGCAGTCTCACTACAATTCCACTGAGGGTCTGATGAGATCATGCGTGTGAATGTGCTTTGAAAAAGGTAAAGCATATACAAATTTATTCATACAACAAACATATGTCCCAAATGAACTGTGAGGCAAGCACTGTGCTAGGAGTTGGCCTTGCAAAGATTAATAAGATGTAGCCTCTCCCTGGACAGTGCTCAGTTGAGGTTGGGAGATAAATAATGAGAAGCTATGAGAATTCCATGCCGTAAGTGCTCTAAGCACCATAGAAAGGAAGTGCCGTGGGCAAGAGGAAGAAGCAACAATTCTGGTTGATGATCATTATTCACATCCCCTAAATCAAACAACAGAAAGAAGTTGAATGTGCACAATAACAGCAATGTTCCAAGGTTTTGCACAAAATATCAAACCTCATTCAATAATTGAGGATGAAAAGAACATACAAATCCCCTGGCCACTAATGGAGTTCTTTTAACAACATACTTTATTATGAATATGAATTTGAGCATCTTGATTCATAAGTCTAAAAGCCATAATTGTACCTCTTTCAATCCAAATCCCAGATTATGAGGTCCATGAAGGTAGGCTTTTTGTATTTTTGTTTTCTGATGTGTCCCCAGCACCAGACATTTAATAGCATGTTTCTGGACTTAAGCTTTGAGCTCCCTGATTGGAAATTTGCTCTGTCATTCTCTCTCTGTGTTGACTCTGCAGAGTTTTTGTAGGGATTGAAAGAGAAAGTAAGGGGAAGCACAAATCACCATATATTCATCAGTTATTATTTCTAGTAGTGGCAAGTTCAATGCCTTTAGCTTATGTCCACACAGGTGTAGAAAATGAATAGTAGACAATTCATTATCTGTTAGAATTTGTTTTTTATGAATAACTCAAGTACTGTCCAATAACATTTGTGGATTTCTACTTGAGACATGCAGAGAGGTAAGAAAATTTCATTAATCTCTTCTTTTGCTTCAGTAGGTGTGACCATACTTAGGTCTCTTGAATAATTGCCTGGATAACCATAGTGTTTCATCAAGGTCAATATACTTAATCTATTCATATGTGTGTTGCTTTGTTGATTGTATATTAATCAGGGAATTGTTAGAACACCTGTGATTATACTTTTGTCTTAGCTATTTGGTTACACAGGCACTACAATTTTTTATTAAATGTCATTTAGCAATTTAGTTCAGTGGCACCTATATTTTCCAATGGAATACATTAATTCAACAAATACTTACTGAGCACTTTGTATCTGCCAGGCTTGGTACTAGGTTGGTTTCTCTTTCCTTCTCTGTTCAGCCTAGAAAAGTAGGTACTGCTATCCCATTTTATAGATAAGTAAACTAAGACTCAGAGAGGTTAAGCAACTTGCTTAAGAAGAGTCACGCCTATATTCAAGAGTTCCTGTGCTTCCCACTAAGAAACACGCTTCGTTTTGTATTATTGAAGATTCAGTGATGTCAGCCTTTATTTCAGTGTTCTAGGTGTGTGTGTGTGTATATATATATATATCTCCTTTCTCTTTTTTTTGTTATGTTTGAGATATATACTCAAAGAGAGGAATGCATGGAGGAAATTTAGGTCAAAGGAGAAAAGAACTATGATATTGGTTCTGTTCTATATACACATACGTTAATATTAAAATGACACCTACTTTGAAATATAAAATCTGTTCTTGTAAAAAAATTCATTCAAAGCTACATTAAGTTCTGTTTCACTTAATTGAATCTTTTTGAATTATATGACAAAATTAAGAGGAGGTTTGCATAAAGCATTAGAATACCAGGAAAACATGTTTAGTTAGATTCTAAATGGAGTACAATAAGCACAGTTTCATGTGAGGAAAAATATCACCTTCAAACTGGAATTCTTTCAGCTTTGGGTGTTAGAAATTATTTTTGACTGATTCAAGGTATCACATTATTTTCCTTAATTCTCACAGCTTTGTCAAAATAGCACTGGATTACGACGACGTGCCAACCTATACTTCGGAGTATAAATGTTCATGGTTTTTTTAAAAAAATCCTCATAAATAGAGAATGTTACTAAATTTATTTTATCCTTAGATTTGCTTTGATAACTACTTATCTGTCTGTTCATTCAACAAATAATGTACTTAACATATGCCAGGCACTGTTCTAGGCACTGGGATATTTCAAGGAACAAGAAAAGGCCCTGTTCTCACTTAGTTTATATTCTGCAGGGGAGCGAGACAATAAACAAAGTAACAAACAAGAAAGAGATCAGTTAGAGGCCAATTACCGTGCAAACAATGAATGATATGACAATTGAATTGGGTCTAGAATAGTGTCAGGATTACAAAAGACAGAGATAGAGAGAAGGGCATTTGGAGACACAGGAGAGCAAAGCCAGGGATGGGAGAGCAGACATGGTGTGTGTTTGGGTCAAATAGGCAATTTGAATTTGGAGTATAAGAAAAATAAGCCCAAAGAGGGCCATTGAGAGTCAGGTTGTGAAAGATAAGATAATTAACAGAAATGTAATAAGCCTTTTCATGAATTACTTTGTGCCCATCATAGAATGAAATATACAAATACAATCTGGGCTAAGAAAAAACTTTGTAACATCTACGTTAAAAATTACTAACCTGAGAATGAAATGAAGAGTTACTAATTCAGAATTGGATGTTAGAAAATTAAAGATGAAATGAAAATATGAAGTCAATTCTAATTATTTTTTATTTCTTTCAAAAGAAATAAAAGAACTTTGAGAGAGGGAAGTCTGAAATCTGAATAATTAATCCTCAGTTGTAGGACCTTATTTGCATTATTTTACATTACCAGTTATCATGCAAATCATAAGTATAATGATTAACTTTTACTCTGGTTCTGCCATAGGCAATAGTACATTTAATAAGTGCCAAGTCCTTCTGTTACTAGGGGTTTATTTATGCCTATTTAACTCATAGAATATAAAATGATGTTTTTGTTTCATTTCAAAATGAACATTTTTCTGTTTTTCACAGTTGGAAGTTATGATTGATCTTTTTATAATGAAATTTAAATTCAAAGCTGACAATTTTCTTCTTTTTCTTTCTGCATCCCAGCCTCACATTTACACCATTGGGAAAGCCTAAGAGATACAAGACAGGGAAGATAAAATAATTTTCAAAAGTGATACTGGACTCATCTCTTTCTCACATCTACTCAGGAGATAGTTCCAAACTTTTAGAACCCACAACCTTTAATGGTTTTAAAAAATATTTTTATTACTATTGCATCTTAAAACATTTAATATATTCAATTTTGAGTCAAAAATTATGCTTTTATTCAACAAATATTTTTTATGCACCTGTTATATGACAGGCATTGTTCTATGCCTGGAGAAATTCAGTGGTAAACATGGAAGGAGTAAGTGCCTTTCTTTATGGAGCTGAGTTTTTATAAAGGAAGAGAGATAAAATTCAAATAACAAGAAACAGATAATCTTAGGTAGTGGTAAGGATCACAAACGGGGATATGCTGAAGCCTGTTCACACTGTTGTTTGAGACCCAACTAAGTGCCTCTTGTCCCAACATCACTTTCGGTGACATCACTTTGGCTGTGGTTGGAGTGTTTACACCGCGGGTATGGGCAAATAATATACCTATACAGTATTGAAGTTTCCTTTTTTCCTCTGGAAAGCCAGTTGTTAAACATTTACCAGCACACCACAAAGTCCACGTAGAAAATAAAATAGGAAGTTGTGATGAAATATGCAGCAGGGGAGGAGGCTGCTTTAGAATGGTCAGAAAACAAGTCACATTGTACTTGGTAGAAGATTTTTTTAAATAACAAATCTACACTGTGCTTGGTGGAGTACCGCCTAGGATGCTGGACCTGGGATGGAGTTAGAAGAAGTAGGAGACATTCACATTACTTTTGAGGAATTTACCAAACATTTAGAAAGAGAAGCATCAATGAAAAGGGCATAGAATTAATTACAGAATGATGTATCAGCAAGAATAAGTGATATTATAAATTTGTGTGTGTTAAAGACGTACAGAAAAAAGGGAAAATCTGAATTCTGTGAAGGCTTCTTCAGGGAAGGTTACTGTAACTTTCAGAAGAAACTTGGAGATATTTTCTTTCCTGTATGTAGATAATAAAGTGTTATAGCTTTGAGCAGAAAGCTACTCTTCGCAATTTTGAATCAAACGATTGAGAACCAAATGGGCCAGGATCTTCTAAGGGATTTCATGAGAAACTAAAGAAAGAGGAGGCACATGATCATTATAATAATTGGGTGTTTATGTTGCTGGAGGATCTTACCATGGTGAAGAGAGAATTCTGTTACCCTGATCCTTGAAAAGGACACTAACGATGGTCAAGTCTTGTTTGTTTGTTTGGGACTTTAGCTTCATTTAAAATGGTTTTTTCTTGAAAAGCACCTCAATTCCTGTTGTTTAGTTATTAAAATCCAGCTCAACTTATTTGTTTTTCTCTAATTCTGGTACTATGGAATTAATTAAGGATACTAGAGAGAAACAGATGAAAAGGCCATCTTCGAATTCTTCCCAGACTGTGGCACAGTGCAGTAATTGAGGCTTATAACAGAATTTACTCTAGGTGTGCTGAGGGACATATGTGTCAGTAATTAGCAAGTTTAAGAGCAAAATGCAAAATTAGCATGGACAGCACATTCAGAAGAGAGTTCTAAACTCTCGTTTTATCCTCCAGTACGCGAATTTAAAGCAAAAATTGCACAATTTTAAGTGGTTTGCGTTTAAATATGATCTTTCTGGGCCCAACCTGAAGCATAAAGTATCTTTTTCTTAAAACTTATCAGTGGGATCAAATTATGCCCTGTTAAACCAAGCTTCTCACGCTCAGCTTCTCTGCCTTCCCTGCCTTTCTGGTCCGGGATGAACTCTTAATCCCTTGCCATGTAGATGGGCCTTTCTGATGCTTATAATCTTATCATGCCATTCCTCAAGTCTGCAGTTATGCAAGGTGGATCTGTTTCCTGAAATACACTGTCTCTGAGAAGTTTTCTCTGAAAGATTTATTTCACTTCTTGCTCAAAGCATTTACTCACATAATAAATCCAATTGTGACTTTACTTTGGCCTCTTGGATTTAACTAGAATGAGAAAAAAAGAGAGATAAATGAAGATTGTTTTAAGTCTGAACATCTTTAGGTTCCTGTCACCTGGAATTTTGCATAGATCAGTAGTGGCAAATCAAGCCGAGAAAATATTTTTGTCTAGACCCCAAATCAAAGCAATCTCAAATAAATGGAGAGAGTTAGCAAATCTCTGCCATTTGTATCGAGAACAAGTGAGTAAATTATTCTATTAAATCTTTTATGTGGTTTACATATTATCTTTTTAACAAGGATTTTTGTTTTGAAATTTTAAGTGTAAGACAATGAACATGGAAAACCATTCTCAAAGGGTGTTACAAAAGCCCACTCACTCACCACAAGTAACCAACATTAACAGGGATTTTTTTGGTGTATTCTTCCAGAAATTAGATATATATGTGTGTGTGTGTGCGCACACGTGTGTGCACAAATCTTTTTTAAAACTCACATAACATTATATTAGACTCCATATTTTACACCTTGATCGTTTTATCTAGTGATATTTTCATGTCAATACATATAGATTATATAATCCTTAACTACTTCATAAAATTCCATCGAAATGACCTCTTATAGATGTACTTTCAGGTTGTTTCTAGGTTTTTGCTAACTCAAACAGTGCTACGAATGAAAATCTTTGTTTATATCATCTTCATGGCATGAATTCCACTCAGTTATGGCCTGTCCTTTTGTATAATCCAGAGCTGATGTGGCCATTTGCAATGATACTTCTAGATTATAATACTGTGACCATTCTATCCCTGTTTCATTGTGTGCATTCTATCACATGCCAATTGATACCTCTTATCTATAGAAATGTCATGTTTAATTGACTTTCTGAAACCTAAAATGTCAAAATGACTTAAAAAAAACCAAGTTGCCATAAACTGATGACCATTTTTCCATTTAAAATATGTGGTATGATACACCATCCAGCAATCCAGTAAGTCAAAAATAATAATGTTTTTCAACTAAGAAACGAACAAGTTTCTTTAAAAAGCAAGTTAAAAATTAAAGGCCTAAAAAATTCACTTTTGGGTATTTGTTTTATTGAATATTTTATTTCCACCAAATGAAATGAAGATAGGAACACGAGGAAAACACAAGGAGATGTTTAAGTATCTTGTTTTTCAAATAAAAATAACACATTGATTCATTAATTAGAGAAAAATCTAAGTAAAATTTAAAATGAGAAATAATATTTTTTCATTAAATGTTGTTACTAGTTAGTATTCGAAAGAATATTTAAAAAGTTAGTGCCTGTAGTGCTCTCTACTGGTCGTATCTTTATTGCAACTACAATCAGTGTCAAAGTTGTATTTGACATAGGGTCATGAAAATCATCTCTGTCTCAAAAGACTCCTAGTATTTTCATTTTAATTTCTACTTGGTTTCTACTTTAAATGTGTGTGTGTGCATGTGCACACAAATATTTATTCTTGAATTTCTATACTGAAGTCAGTTTTGAGCTCTGCAGATGAATTGTTGCCATACATTATCACAAATAATTATGCAATAAAGGGATAATACGAAAACATGGATGTTGAGGTTTAATGTAAGGCATAAGGGTTTTCAGTTCAGTTAATAAGCAGTGGAAGCATCTAAGGTGCTTGCTTTTCCTGATCCCTGGACAGGAAAGGGCCTCCCAGGAGGAGAATGGGTGACTGTGTATATTCAGCAATTCATAGGATACAGTGATCACTCCCATGGTCTCTTCCCTTTCTTCTCTCTCTACCACTCCTTCCTGCACCACTCCCCAAATATTCAGAAGGTCAGCTTACTGGTGCTTCTTTTAAAGTTTAGGAGGACATTTTATTACCAGTAGTTATGAAAGCCATTTGCTTCAGAAGAGTTTGTGTGTGTGAAAGAGACAAAGAGAGACAGAGACAGAGATGCAGAGAGAGAGAATACATTCATTCATTCATTCATTCTATGGCTTCGTGTCAAGTGGCTCCTATGCACTAAACACTCTTCTAAGTCCTGGAGATAAAGCAATATTCAAGATCACGAGTGCCCTACTGGAATTATTGGTATTTGTGGAATTATTTATCAATTAGAGTAATTAAAAATACTATTAAGGAAAGTATACGGTGCAATGAGAATCTATAACCTAAACCAATATAACCTAAACCAATCTGGGGATTCAGAAAAGACCTCCAAAGATGGAACATTTATGGTGTGTTTAAGGAGAGACTTGAACATGTTTAAATACTGGTGAGAAACAGCTAGCAGAGATGGAGGGTTGAAGATAAGGAGAGGCAAAAGTAGATGTCATATGGTTACCAAGAAGGCAGGAGGAGATCCGGAGAATAGGCAGCAAGATAGGCCTTGGTAAGAGGAGGATGCTTCTAGGATTTCGACGATATAGAAAGCAAGGCCAAGCACTGGGATCAAAGTGCATCTGAGAAGAGTAGAGAGTATTTAAAATAACTATTGCATAGAGTTGATAAAAGTGGATCAAGGTCCAGGTTTAGTCAGTCTTTGAGGGATTTTCTCCTCCTGAGTTGATTGATAATGTTTCGGTCATATAAGTTATTCTACTCTCAAATCCCTTAAACACCAAACTGTGGACTCTGTGAGTAGCTTTGTGAATTACTCTCTTTAATATTCTTTAAAGCAAATCATGACACTCTATAGTTTAGCCATCATTTAGTGTCCTCAGTCCCTTCCTGGAGCACTGCCCTGATTTGGGGAAAGTCATCTTCTCCATCATGACTGCCTGATCAAGTCAACATGGATGGAGGGAGCAATCACAACTCAGGAAACTTCCTGGCCAGGATTTTCCAATATGGCCATCATTTGTTTAAAGCAATATATACTATTCCTATATTTTTTCTTATAAACTTTCAGTAAATTATACTAGTCCTACTAAAATATTTGTTTGAAGCTGATTTCTATTTCTTTGTGACTATTTGATACTACTTAATAAATATCCACATGTGCTAGTTGTGTATTTGGTCTGCACTGAAATAAAGTAATTTAAGTCTAGAAAAAGGACAGCATTGATATTGATACATAGATTATTGAACAAGTTGAATCCACCCAAACATTTTTCCCAGAGTCAAAATGAAATATAATATTTTTGAGCCATAAAGGATGGTAAAGAACATGGAATCTAACCAGTAGTGGAAAATGAGATCCTGAGAGATTACATCAACTGTCCAACTATTCCTAGCTAGTGAGGAACAGGGCTCAGACTCCAACCCTGGTGACAATCAGTCCAGTGCTTTTTATATTACACTATGTTATAATACTAGAGCATGAATTTCATGAACAGAGGGCAATGTTTGGTTTTCCCGTGTATACTCCTTGTTTGGCATATAACTGATGTTCAGTAAACATTAATGAATAAAAGAATAAGTAAAAGAACCATACTTCCTAGCAGATAATCTTCATTTTAAATACATTTTACAATGGAAAATTAGTTCAACTATATTTATTGATTGCTTACTTGGTACAAGATATTTTCTCTACTGTATTCTATTGAGATTTACAAGAACAGGGTCAATAAAACATGGACCCTGCCCTACAGGAACTTAAAGCTGTCACAATTATCTGCAAAACAGAGTAGGGAATGGTAAATGCCACAACATACCAGATTTATGAACAAAGTATTGCATGGAACATGGAAGGCATCATGAAAAAGATGACATTTATGCCGAGTCTTTAAAAACAGGAGGATTTTTCAGGTGGAGGTAGAATTGAAAGACATTTCAGTTGAACTGAATGGAATGTGTAAATGTACAGGTATGTATTTTATCTTTGAAACAGTCCAGTTGACTGGAACATGGCAGACATGAAGGAAGAAACAAAATATTGAGACTCAAAAGGAGCTGGTAGGGAAGGGGAATGGCAGGATCTGTAGGAGGCTTTGGGAGTCCCCCTAAGAGTTCAGGATTTATTTAGAAGGTTTTTTTTAAGCTTTCTGAGAAGGAAAGTGATATCAGTTTTTTCTTGAAATAGTATATTAAAATTTATTATAAAAAAATGGTTACAAGTTCTAAATAGATATATTAACAGAAGGTCAAAATTGTCCATGTCAACTGATGATGTTCTAGTCACATCTGAAGAGAACAGATCCATTCTGAGGCCATAGAAACAGGCTTTCACACCAAACTATAGCTTGGTTTATTGGTTAGATGTCACTTAATGCCATTTTCTTCAATATTCATTATGGCAGACATGAAAAATACATATTCCTTGTTTTGAGGGCTTTTGACTTTGGCTGTAGAAGAATTGTTAGTATACAAAGGAAAAGTATGCAGTAGCCTAAGTTCGAAATTGAGGACTCGAGATTTATATCTTTCCACCTTATATCTTTCCCAAAATGTCACTGTGTATACCCCCAAATAACTCTGCTCTTTTGTGGACTCCTACTAATTGTAGTAGCTTACCATATCACTAAGTAGTATAAAAATAACAACAATGAAATAATGGGAAAAAAGATGAGAGTTGTTTTTTTTTTTTTTTTGGTGGAGAAAGATTCACCCTGAGGTAACATCTGTTGCCAATATTCCTCTATTTTGTAAGTGAGCCACTGCCACACTATGGCCACTGATAGTTGACTGGTGTAGTTCTGCCCCTGGGAACCGAACCCAGGCTGCTGAAGTGGGGTGCACCAAACTTAACCACTAGGCCACTGGGGCTGGCCTCAGAGATTTTTTTTTTTTATTGATGTGACATTGGTTAATAACATTATGTAAATTTCAGGTGTACATCATTATATTTCAGCTTCTGTGTAGACTGCATCAAGTTCACCACCAAAAGCCTAGTTTCCATTCATCACCATACATATGTGCCCCTTTACCACTTTCACCCTTCCCCTACCCCCTTCCCGTCTAGTAACCACCAATCTGTTCTCCACAAGATGAAAGATTTTGATGTGAATAGAATATAAACAAAATACTGGTATTACACCAAGGATAAGATGTTCATCAGGGGAGGATTTAGGGAATTGTTGAGCAAACCTCTTCATTCCAAGATGAGTTTTGAAATAATGATGATATGTTCATTATATGTTCATTCAGTCAAAATGTTTTGAAGAAAATGAACTGATGAGGAGAGAGAGTGGCTATAGAGATTTAAATGCTGCTGCATACACTGAGTCATTTATGTCAGTTCTGTTATAATTACTATTAACACCAATTTTAAAATTGGAGAAAAAGAATGGGACAAAAAGTTGAATATGTGACTGAGCATGTAGAAATTACATTATCAGGCGGAAGGAATCTTCTTAACTCAAGTCTTTATGTGGACAAGATTACCACCATAGATTTTAAGCATCATGATGTGTTAGTACATACTGATTGACATTTTTATTCAGACTAGTGGACATAGGACAAAGATTCATATATGTATATAGGCATGGACATGAGATTTAAATTTCCTTTTCATATGGGATGTATATAAATGTTATTGCTTTTAAGATATAAAGTATCTGCATTTGATGTCAGTGGAACTTTTCCAATTAGTGGATGAGATAAAATATTTAGAGGATAGGAAAGATGATAAATGAGCAAGTTAACAATTTCGTGTTATGTGCAGCTCATAATTGTAGCTCCGTGAAGAGCTCCCACTGAGTCAATGAGAAGTGTGGGTGGAGGTTAGTGCCGGGTTAATTGTTGCATTCAACATCATTCAGGAGAAAAAGTGGGGATAAAATTGCAGCATTTATAATTCTGCCCTTCAATTTTCCTTCATCTCTATACTTGTTATATTTTCTTCACTTATTATTTATATCCCATGTCTGATTTTTTTCCTCCCCTGACTCCTTGAGTTATTAAAGAGATATATTCCATAAGGTTGACTTTCAAGGCATTTTAAAAATAAAGAAAATGCCATTCATCTATTCATTTTCAATATAGAGTTGGAAATGTAGTTCCATGGAAAATATTACCAAGACAGCTGACTGAAAAATAGATTTTGTGAGAAAAGAGGTATTTTACTAGCTGTCTCCATGGCGTGCTAGGGATTGTGGAACACCATGGACGCTAAGCCTGCAGGTAATTTTAATTATCATGTGACAGGTCATTTTTCTTTTTTAGTAGTTTTCTAGTCCTTAGGGACCCACCTGCCCAATGACTATAGAAGTTTCTTCCGTGTAAGGAAAGAACCTCTGACTTCAAATATGCAGCTTCAATAATTTAGCTTTATATTCTTCGTGTCCTCATCTTTACGAGGTGATTTAGATCTGGATTATAGTATAATAATGTGTCGGGACACGCCTAACTATCATCAACTCCAAGTAGAAAGTCTCTTTAAATTTGAGACTTCAGATTACTATCAACATTTTTTTACTACTTAGTTCAGAAAGTTAATATTTATGTAAATTAAAGAATGCCTGTATTTTGCTTCTCATCTCCTTATGTATTCTTCTCTTCATGCTCTCACTCTTCAAGGTTTCCACTGCTGTGTTTACCTTCTTTATCATCCCTTTTATCAACATTAAAATTTCCAAATTTTTATTTTTTGAGACATTCCATTACTAAATTTAGAAAGCATTTACACAAATCCTGAGGAAACTGAAGATAGCAAAAAGAAATATAAAACAACCTTCTGTGGACTGTAAATGGTCATGCTTATTAAATGCAAAAATCCTTTTTAAAAAGGAATAAACAAAACTTACTTGTCTTTTGTGTCTTCATTTTTCAAAGAGAGCTCTGGAAAACAACTTTCCATCAGGTTACAAATTTTATTGGATAATTTAGTGAAACAAACACTCAAATTAAATTTATAAGCTTTTGTCATCACATGTATGTTTAAAATTGTCATTACCTTGCTTACCTCCAATTTAAGTTTTTTGACAGAAAAAGCCTATTTTGATAAAAAATAATCACTCAAAATTGTCTTTTAATTTTTATAAACCTGAGTGCATTCTCTGGTAGAAAGGCTTATATAATTACATTTGTTCATAGGCTCATTGGTGATTTTGATTTTTCTTTTGTCTGTATGGAAACCATGAGTCACACATTCATTTTCATGGATATACAAAAGCTCTTTACAAAATTTAAACTAATTAAAATGTATTAAGATGTCTTTCTAATACTTGGCAACATCCTTATTTCCATCAGATGAGCAGGTGGGCATCACCTTATTGCATTGAGGGAACATAAATGTGCTTCCTTCAGAATGAGATGCAGGTTGAGTTTCCCCCTCATCTTGGCCTGGAATCCCTACTTTCTACAGGATTCATTAATAATATTCTGGTGTTACTCATGACTTAGAAGTTTTCATTTGGACACAATAGCATTTGGACATCCAACTATTGTCTAATTCTATTTGTATCATTGGAACATTTAGAAGTTAAAATCCAGAAATTCTTTTAAATAAATTTTAAATGTGGAAATATAAAAATAGAATAGAGATAATGGCAGTTGGTTACCCAGCTTGATAAAAGATGGACATTTTTAGAGCTAAACACGTTATTTCTATTATCTAGCAGTGAAAGAAAGTATCACAGTGACAAACAAATGCATTTACCAAATTCAAATGAGATTTTTCTAATCCTCATCTTGTACCAGAATTTTATCCATTATAGTTCTAAAATATAAATATCCAGACATAATTCTATGCCTCTTAAATTTTTCTGTGGTTTTAGGCAGAAGACCTAGTTCCATTAATTAATATTGGATGTGTTTCTAAGAGTTAAACCAATAATGAGAAATGTGGAAGCCCCTGACTCATTTAAAAGGCAAAAGCTAAACGTAGACAAGACCATGTCTGGGTTTTGTTTTATTTTGTTTTGTTTTGTCCACATGCCTAATACAGAGTAGCAAATGAATAATGTATAGATGGAAAGAAGGAGGGGAAAGAGGAAAGGGACAAATGAATAAATGAATGAAGAGTGATTAAGGCTTGCCTGTAAAGGCAACAATACTAATAAAAATATATTTCTAAGTATTTATTTATATCTGAAATTTCATGTATTAACTGCAATACAGCAGGCAGACTAGTGTTCCCTGAAAATGTCTGAGCCCTAATGAGTAGATAAGTTATCTGTAATTGGCATATCCCAGCCCGGTTAGGGAGGGCTGGCGTCTACTTCCATCGCCCTTGCTTTACAGGCTGGCTGTGATTTTGCAAATTACAATGAGAGTGCTTCTTACCAGGGCGAGGCTCTAAAGTCAGCTAGTAAGGCAAAAATTGCCCTGGAAATTCTAAAACTTGATTTGGGTTTTTGAATTCATAAATGCATTAAAATTTGAGGACTACTGTGCTAAACTTCAGACCAAACAAAGCAGAAACCCTAGGTAGTGAGTAGCCCAGGGATCCTTGACAGTATGGCTTGACGGTTGAGTCCCTGCTTTGAAATCAGCCTGCTGGCTTTGAATCCTAGATCCATTGCTCAGTACCTGTCTGACCTTGGCCAAATGACTTAATATCTCTTGCTCTGTTTCCACATCTGTAAAATTGGATTATAATTGTACCTGTGCAAGAGGTTGTTGTGAAGATCAAATGAGATAATCTGTGTAAACTGTCTGAAACAGTGTCTGGCATGCAGTAAATGTGTTTGCTATTCCTCCTACTTTATGATAACTATAAAATTCCTCATAGAGAACAAATGATGGATGAGAATTATAAAATGTCTCTGTTTGCCTGAAGGATTTACTCCATTCTGTTTCAATAAATCAGCCTCTGTAAACGTAATGAAATATAAATAAATAGTTTCCTGGGAGGAGGTAATGAGATAAAATGTCACCTGGCACACAGTAGGTAATGCGTACAGGATTTTAATCTAGATCTTGCATCAGCAGATGGACATGCACACTATTCTTGGAAAAGATGCAGAGATGACCTTGATTGCCGGTATGTGTCTTTCCAATCTATCAGTACCCTTTGAGGCCACACAGAACAAGAATCAGTCTCATGCTCTTAGGTGTTAAATGCAAATTAAATGAGGGTTAGGTTTTAAATCCAGCTCAAAAGGTAAATGCACCTATAATGTCACTCCATTGCACTAAGACCTACCAGTTCACTCCTCCAACATAAAATTATTTTGGGTACATGGCTGAAAGCTTACACTACCATTATACCTGACCAAGTTTCAATTGCATATCCAACCCCAGCTAGAATCGTCAGAGGAGTGGTTTCTCTGGGTGTTCTGCCTTAAAGCTGCCAGGTCCGTTAGCTACCCTGCACATCCCTGCCTAACACACACACATGCACACCCCTTCCGTAACTCCAGTTACTTAAACTTGTACCCCTTTGTCGCCATCACCTCCACTGACCTTTTTCTGGTGGGGCCATCAGATATGTGGGAGTCTCCGCCTCTGCTCGTATAAGGGCAAACTGTAACCTTTCCTACTGAAACATGGTGGCAGGTGTGTTCCTAGCACACCCAGTCTATCTCATTCACTCGACCAATATTTATTCAGTATTGTAGCATGCCAGAGATTGTGTGTTGCCCTTGGGATACTAGTAGATGAAGAAGATACACGGAGCTCGTGACACCTCTGAGCTGGCCGGGAAGAATGGAAATTATATTAATGAAAATTTACTGTAATATATGCCACCAATGCATTCTGTAGCTAACTTTTCTTTGTAGGAGAGCAAGACCAGGATACTTCCTACATAAATGTGAAATACTCGTGAGCATTCAGGTATATGTACCATTTGTATTCGAGCGGCAAGTGTAGTCATTTGAAAAATAATCATTTTTCCCTGTTCTACTTTTCGCCTGTGAAGGGAGAAGGTCCAAAAGAGTTTGACATTTTTTATTCATTTTTCTCATTCTACCAGTTGTTATATGATCTCGTTTGAGGTGACTCTTTCCTTTTTATTTTAAATTGGAAAATGAGGAAAACATTATTTCATAGACACTGGATCTCTGTGCCATATTTAAGTAGAGATTATTATTTTTTTCATCACCTTTCCTCATGCAAGCAGGAGCCAAGTTCCTAAAACATGAAACCGTGTTGGCCAAAGCTCATGACAATGATTTATAAATATCTAGACATTTTATAATGTCACAACAATGTTGCTTTTTTCTGTTGCTTTTCATTGTTATAATGTAAAGTAAGATGATTCCATAATAACAGATATAATGAAAGCTACACTGACTGGGGGACTATTATGTGCCAAGTACATACAGAGTATTTACTAACATTTTAATCTTTAGTGCATCTCTCTGAAGAAGATACTATTATTCTTTATTTACAGATAAGAAAATCTATACCCAGAGAGGCTAAGGAATATAACTACTTTCCCTCCTGAGCCTGATTTCAAAACCCATCTTTCTTTCGCTCTACGCTACCCCCAACATCTCAAAAAACTACATTTAAAGACTCACCGTGGACATATCAGCTTTTCATCCACCGTTAAAAAGCTAACTCACCTATCACCATCCCAGTCTGTTCCTTGTTGATAATTCTCATATTAGTATTCAAGGTTGGCAATCATTTAAATGCCAGCAGGTTAGCTGGCCAAGAGGATTTGAATTGATATGAACACTACTTTGGAAAAGACGCTAATGTGGACAAAGTAGACAGAGACGCTATAATTATGTAAGATGGTGAGAATCAATGAGGAGATTGATTTATTTGATGCTACAATATATTTCTTATAAAAAAAAGTAACACACTCAAAATATTTCCTTTAGGTTTTTTTTTACAGGTGTATATAATTGACACTAAGGATTGAATAGTGGTTTGAATGTACCACATCCATGGAGAGAAATGTTGTTTCTTTTTCGTTTAAATCTCTTTCTTCATCCTTATAAACTATGCTCATCTCTGGCTTCTCTTGAAAAACGTTGAAACATTCTCGAAGCACAGAACCAATGCTTTAAAAACTATCTGCGTTTTACATTTGGCTACTTCAATTACTGTGAATAGCTCCCTTTAGGTTTTGCTCTGTCTTTTTTATGCTTTGTTCTGTTACCCAGATGCCTTTGAAAAATTTAGAAATTTGGGAAACAGCAAAGGACTATATGCTTTAATCTCCTTAGCTGGCTCTTTTTATCTTAATAATATTTCTTGTCTGGTTTCAAAGTAACTTTTGACATATTTATGTCCTCTAACATGATAGCTTTAAGCCAGTGTAAACCAGGGACATACATGTCATATCTCCAAGATGATTTCTGTGACCATTTTTTCATAGAATCCCTGGACTCCATACCTCCCTTACTTTATTTTTTATGTTCTTCTTAAAAATTTTACTCTGTAACCTCATTATTGCTTTGCACTGAACCCCCAAAAGTCAAATGTTGAAATCTTAACCCCTACGTGGTGGCACTTGGATGTGGGCCTTTGGGAGGTCATGAGGATGGAGTGCTCATGAATGAGATTAGTGCCCTTACAAAAGAAATCCTAGAGAACTCCCTGCCCCTTCCACCACGTGAGGACACAGTGAGAAGAACCAGGAATCAGGCCCTCACCAGACATAGCATCTGCCAGTGCCTTGATCTTGGACTTCCCAGACTCCAGAACTATGAGAAATATACTTCTGTCATTTACACATCACCCAGTGTACGGTATTCTGTTATAGCAGCCTGAACAAACTAAGACAGTTATGAAATTTTCTATTGGTCAACATATTACAAAAATTGACAGAAAATTTTCTAACTTGCATCCAAAGTTATCTTCCCTACAAACACCATTCAAATTTATCATTTCATTCTTTCTATTTTTTCTAACAACTTTATTGAGATATAATTCACATGCCATAAAATTCACTCATTTAGAATGTACAATTAAATGTATTCTCACAGTTGTACAGCCATCACTGCTACATAACTTCAGAATACTGCCATCACGCCAAAAGGAACCAATATACACTGTAGCAGCCACTTCCCCCAGCCCCCAGCAACCACTCGTCTTCCGTCTCTCTAGATTACCTATTCTGGACATTTGGTATAAATGGAAGCATACAGTATGTGAATTTTCATGTCCGGTTTTGTTCACTTACTATGATGCATCAAGGTTCGTTTATGTTGTAGCATGTGTCAGTACTCCATTCCTTGTTATGGACAAGCAATATTCCCTTGTATACAGAGACCATATTTCCTACCCAATCATCAGTTGATGGATATTTGAGTTGTTTCTACTTTTTTGCTATTCTAAATAATGCTGCTATGAACCTTCATATATGAGTTTTTGTGTGGACATAGGTTTTCATTTCTCTTGGGCACATACCTAGGAATGGAATTGCTGGATCTTACGGTAAATTTATGTCTAGCAATTTTAGGAACTTCAAAACTGTTTTCCAAAGTGGCTGCACCACTTTACAACCCCACCAGCAAAGTTGTTTGTTGAGCGACTTTCTTGGAGTAATTCAGTCTGTATTCTTTGTGTGCAGCCAGTGAAGACTTCACTCAGTTAACTTGGTGATCAGTTAATGATTAGACAGAGACTTCCCTAAAGACCCTGAACCAATAAGTCTGCCAGTCTTTGCTGAGGGGCTCTGCGTGTATGACAGGATATGCCTTCCATACTCCAGCACACTCCACTTAGTCTTTACTTCCTACTTGGGCATAGCATCAACATCAGCCAAAGGAGAGAGGGTAGGGCCTTCTCAGGTCATTCCTGGGCATATGCACAGCCCTGCATATGAGCATGGCCTTCTAGATTTTCAGGAATATGCGGGGCCTTTTCAAACCCCCCAGTGGACATCACAATCCCCCATTTCCCTTTTTAAGATTTTTGTTCAACCTCTTGTTAGCCACAACTGGTTTCACTGCCTAAGGCAGCTGCCATATTAAAGGATTACCACTCTTTTCCACAAATACCGAGGAGATAAGACACACAGAGGGAGTTCTGAGTTAGATCAAACGAAGGCAAACCCTAAGAATGGAGCTTTACCTAGGAGCTGATAGAAAGTTCAAATAATAACATTTCTCTGGAGATAGGGCTTTAGGAAACGCCACTCCCACTCTGCCCCCTCCAGGGGCTGCTAGGCTGCTGGTCCGCACAGCTGCATGGTGTGAGCCTGCGGGTCTTCACTGCTGCCACTAGCGGGGAGGAGAGTGATGGGAGCAAGGCAAGTTAGAATGCCGCAGAGCTCATTGTTCTTATTGAGATTCAGCCATTTTTCTTGCATAAAAGCTTCTGTAATTGTTGCAAGCCTTTGGTTAATTTCCACAGTTTTAAAAAATTGATTTCAACAAGTATTTCCAATGTTCCCCTTGTTTCTATGGGGAACAGATTTTCAGACATCCTTACTCTGCCACTCTGGAAGTGCTATTTGGGTCATCCCTTCTTGTACTTAAAATCAGCATCCCAAAATGGACTCATTCTGTTCCACATCATCGTCCCCCACATCTTAATAATCTTCTTTTATAGTCTGTCTCAGTGAATAGCCCCAGCACCCATTAGGCTGCACTAGCCAGAAACCTAGAGGCTAATCTGCAAACATGTTTCTCTTTCTCTCTTTTCTCTCCTACCCCATATTCAACCCATTACCAAGTCCAGCGCATATTTTTCCTAAATGACTCTCAAATCTCTCCAGTTTTTAGCATCTCTGGGAAAAGCTCAAGTTCTCAAAAACTGACTCCTAGATACTATAATAACTCTTTAACTAGTTTACCTGCATCCGGGCCATCTCCGTCCTATCACTTATACACATAGTAGACTATATGACATTTTTAAAATGCAAAAATAGTTATGTCACTTTGGGTTAAAACTCTTAAATGCTTTCCTATTATCTTAAGATAACGGCAAACTTTCTTACTATGATCTTCAAAGGTCATTCATGGCCCAAACTATCTTCTACCAGAAGGTAGTAGCAATACATTCTTCCCTCTATACCTGGGAAATTTTCCCTCTTCTCTTGGTCCGGTGAAATTTTACTTACTCTTTATATCTGGTCTCAGGTGTGACTCTCAGAGAAGTTTTTCCAAATCTCTGGCTAAATCCCATAGCACCACGCACTTGTCCTTTGTAGCAATTATTACAAGAGCAATTTCACATTTATGTTATACTTTAATTAATATCTGTCTCTTCTATTAGACTATAAACTCCATGAGGACAGAGACCCTTTCTGATTTTGCTTACAGTTGTATCCCCAGAATTTCAGCACAATGCTAGATGCAAATTTTGTGATCAATAAACATTTGTTAAAGAAATGAATCTTGATAAATGATCTATGCTAAAGCTGTAATGGGACAAGCAAAATTAATTCCTTATCCTTTAGCCAAGAAGTTAAACAACATAACTATCAGTGGTCAAAGGAATCTGTCTGTCTGTTTCGCTTTACTGTTTTACTCTTCATTGAAAGAAATATTAGTTGCTTTTTAAAAAAATATTCAAGGGCCGGCCCTGGTGGCCTAGTGGTTAAGTTTGTCATGCTCTGCTTCAGTGGCCTGGGTTCAGTTCCTAGGCATGGACCTATACTACTCATCTGTCAGTGGCCATGCTGTGGCAGCAGCTCACATACAAAAAGAGGAAGATTGGCAGTGGGTGTTAGCTCAGGGCAAATCTTCCTCAGCAAAAAAAAAAAAAAAAATTCAAACAAGAGACATCAGGCCTAAGCAAACATGTAGAATCTATATACTCAATATGGAGTTAATCAGTATAATCAGATTTTGACAATTAAGTTCCTAATAGCACATTGTGTTGATTTTCCATATTTAAATATTAACATAGAGTACCAATAAGCTAATAAATATTTTTCTATTTAATAGGTGTTCTCTGATCTACCCTCATGGAATAGATAAGTTAAATTGCTTTATTGTCTTGAGTTATTTGAGGACTATCTATGTTTTAAAAATTATTTTCTGGGCAAAAGTGGGATGATTCTAAGTGTTTTTTTCTATTATATCAGGGGAAGCCATTGAAATCATTGATTTGTGGTTAACTAATTCACAGTAATATGTCTTTGGAAGGGAATATCGTCAGTCTTCTAAATGACTGTGTTGCTTTCTTATATTTGAATAGATTGAAAAAGCCATTTCCTGAGGATTGAATCAGAGTCTTTCACTTTGCTTCTATTCTCAGAGGCCCAGGGTATCAAGGAGACCTTATTCCAACATGACCTGACACTGCCTTGTGAAATATCAGTTTCTCTTTCAGAAAGATTGCCAGTATGGCTTAATTTGGCTTAAAACCATCATTGTGTAACTAAGCATGTTGTCATAGATTTAAAATGCTTCAGATGACAGCTTTGGATTTCTTTGGTAAAGTTTTTAAAGCATTCGAACTTGAGAGATGTCTAGAATGAACTGCATGTCAATTTCAGATTTATTCTTGGCATAGAATTGCCCTTCCATTATCAGCTACACATTATAAGCTGCACATTTTCTACCTGGAGATGGTCATTTTTTTCGGAAGTATGTTTATGGGTTAGAGTATTTTTTTCCTTAAATGTAGGAAAAACTTGTTTTCTTTCTTATTATGCTGATTTTTCTCTCCAAATATACAAATGAACTGCCATTCTATTGTATTGCTCACTCTAATTTCCCAGACGTTGTGCTAAATCTCTTACTGTGTTTGGGTAGTTTCCAAAATACAATACTTGAATTAAATATGTCTCCAGTAGATTTTCCCCTTTAACTGTATCCTTTTCTCTTCTTTGTACTGCTCTTATATAGAACCTCTGAATGACTTTATTATATTTCAGAGTATGACTGTTATTTCCTGCTATTTTTGTCTTTTCTACTTGAAATATAGCTTCGTATTTCTCTAGCATTTTTAGAGTTGGAGCTCATTAGATACAAGGGCAAAAGCTGCAAAAATTTTCAAGTAAAACATTTGAGTACAGTATATTACTATAGGACAATAAGTATACTTGGAACTCTTTCGTTCATTTCATTCTGCTTTGTTAGATTCATATGGTGAAATAATGTCTACATCTAAGTGTATAAGATATGGTCATCCAAATACAATAACTTTTCAAGTATTTTCTGCCAAATTTTTAAATAAACTTTTTATTTTAGAACAGTTTTAGATTTACAGAAAAATTACAAAAATAGAACAGAGCATTCATATTTACCCCAAATCTAGTTTCCCCTGTTATTAATATCTCCTATTACTATGATACATTTGTTACAATTAATGCAGCAACAAGATTGATATATTATCGTTAACTAAAATCCATGGTTTATTTCGATTTCCTTCGTTTTCATCTAATGTCCTTTTTCTGTTCTGGAATTCCATCCAGGAAACCATGTTACATTTAGTAGATACATCTTAACCAACTCTTGGCTGTGACAGTTTCTCAGATTTTCCTTGTTTTTGATGACATTGACAGTTTTGAGGAGTACTGGTCAGATATTTTGTAGACTGTCCCTCATTTGGGATTTGTTTGATGTTTTTCTCATGATTAGACCTAGGTTGTAGATTTTGTGAAGGAAAACCACAGAGGCAAGGTAGCATTCTCATCACATCATATCACAGGTACCTACTATCCACCCGTCTTATCACTGTTGGTGTTGACCCTGCTCACCGGGCTGAGGTCACGTTTGTCAGGTGTCTTCACTGTAAAGTTACTCTTTTTCCTCCTGTCCATACTGTCCTCTTTGAAGGAAGTTACTATGTGAAGCTCAACTTAAGGAGGGGACGGTTATGTTGAGGGTTGAGTATCTACATAAATTACTTGAAATTCTTCTATACTGAAGATTTTTCTATTCTCCCCTCATTATTTATTCAATCAATTATTTATACCAGTATAGACTCATGGAGATTTATTTTAGACTCTGAGTTATAATCCAATACAATATTTTATTTATTTATTAATTTACCAAATTGTTCACATTGGAAGCACCATCATTTGTCCCCTGTGTTCTGCTGACATACAGCTATTCTTGTTTGTTTAGTTTCTCATTTTTAGCATTTCTTTACTTTCTGGCATTTCAAGATGCTTCAGACTCATCCTGTATATTTCTTGCCCCAGCCCTTGAATCAGCAATTTTTCCAAGCAGCCCTGGTTCCTTTTATTGGAGAATGGTTTAGAAACCAAGATCTGGGCACTAGATGTTCTGTCCTATTTTCCGGCGACAGGGATGGGACTAAAATTTCTTGAACCTGTACTGTTGTCTAAGCCAGAGATTAGCAAATATTTTCTGTAAAGGGCCAGGTAGTAAATATTTTCGGCTTTGCAACTGTGTGATCTCTGACACAGCTACTAAGGTGCCTTTGATGTGAAAAAGCAACAATGGACAATATGCGAACAAGTGGGTGTGGCTGTTTTCCAATAAAACTTTATTTACCAAAACAGGTGACAAGCTGAACTTGGCCCGCAGGTCATCACTGGCTGGCCTCTGATATAAGCTGTTTGTGTGGCTTATGTGGTGTGTGTGTGTGTGTGTGAGGGAGAGGGAGAGGGAGAGGAAGAGAGAGAGAGAAAGAGATGGATTAAGATGTGAATTCATCCTTAGAGTGAGAGTCGGGGATTGAGCTCAAGTGGTCTGATTACAAAGCCAGTGTTATTTTTATTTTGCTCTACTGTCTTCTCATCAACACTTCTTCAAATTATATTCCAGTAGTTTTTTGTATTTTCTTTATCCAGAAAGTAGTAGACTGTCTCATATATAGACTGATCAGATGTCACAAGTCATGTAACTGTAACAATGATCCCAGTTCTAGATGCTGTACCTGGATATCGATCTTCTTTATTTTTAGTCACATGTTGTATAGTTACAGACTCTAGGTTATTAACAAAAAGATCGACCTAGCCAAGGAAGCTGTTTGCTGAAATATGCTATTGGCAAGAGTCATTCAAAGTAAAGACGTTTTCCAGCTAACGTGGGTCATGGCCAGCGGTATCTGTGTAACTGTGTAATGAGGAGCCTCTTGTTTGCCAATAAAAACCGGCATAGAGAGATGACAAATTCAACAGTAGTGTTCTCCAGAGACTAACAGAAGAAGACAATGAGGAAAGACAGATAGGACAATTTTAAGATAGAGTTAAACCCTTAAAAAAAGGGAAGAATGAGAATCAAAGAAAAACAAAGCGACCCTAATGTGAGGCAGACTGATCTCTTAGAACATTTTAAGTCCATTGCTGAGCCAGACACTTTATATCAGTTCTGTCTTTTCCATACCATTTTTCAAATTATTCCCCAGTTTTAAGCCCTCACATTTACAAATCCTTTTATGAATTTATAATTCTGGATGCTAAATTCTTTGATCAAAGATCCTCTTACCAAGGCAGTCCAGCTATTGGAAACAAACTACTTTTGCTTTAGCTGTGAAACAAGGTTATCTGTGTGGTCCATGTATTTTCTCCTTCAAATTGTTATAAGTCATGGATAATCTATAAAGGGCAGGAGAAAGATAATTTATTAAAGGTAAATCACAATATTTCTAGACATGTTTGCCTTATGTAGGATGTAAGAACTCTTCTATTATTGATTACACATTTTTCCAATTGTTCAAAATCTGTTCTCCAAAATACCAGTGATCTTTCTTAGACTGGTGTCAAATGAAATAAATCTCCCTACCCATTAGGCCATTGATTGGTAATAGATATAAACCTATAGTGGTGTATTTAAATGAGACACCAGTTCATATAACTATTGATCATTCATTATATATGCTTCTGGGTCAAGGACGAAGTCTGTGGGGAAAAGGACTTGAGTAGTGAATTGGAAAAGTTGGGTAGGCAGGTTACATTGTTAGATTTTTTTGGTTCCTAGGTAATGTTTCATAGGATATTAATACTATAATTGATATTAATAATAGAAATAATATAATAAAATAATCATAGCTGTGTTTATCAGTCAGGAAAGCAGAAACCACTCTAGGTATTTCAAGTACAAAGGAATTTAATGCACAGAATTAGTTACAAAGTTGTTGGAAAAGTTGAGTGAACCAAATGGAACAGTGGTTTGTTCGTTGATCCAGAGCTGGTACCACTCCTGGGCTGAAGCCCTGCCTGCCACAACTCTGATGGAAGCTCTGTTCGTGGTGTTATTGCAGCTGAGGGGGAGCCTGGGGGCCACACTCTCACCGAAGAGCCTAAATGACACTGCTGCTATGACTTTTGCTGAAGGCGTCTCTAAAAGCAAGGAAAATAGCATCTCTCTTCCTCTTGCTTTCCAAAACTCTGAACCCAGCTAACAAGGGAAATATACTTTGCAGACTACCATTCCTACAATTCAAAGGTGAGTGTAGGAAGACAAGAATAGAGCTTACGCCAGGAGAAAAATTACCAAAATGCACGCAATATGATAGGCACCATTTTAAGTATTTTAAGATAGATAAATATTAATTTAGTTCTCATAACAACCCTGTGTGATCGGTATGCTTTATACCTATTTCACTGATGAGGAAACTGAGGCATAGAGAAGCTAGGTCATATCAAATTTACATAGCTATTAAGAAGTGGAATTGGGATTTGAACCCAGGCAATATGACTCGAGAGTTCATACCTGCAATCATTGTGCTACAATTCAACAAGCACAGGTGCTCTGGACCCTCGTTGATTTGTCCAAAGGACAAAGCTAGTCTTTTCCAAGGCTCCTTACAAGTATTTCTGATATACACCTGCCCAGGTGTTTCATTTGACCTGATCTTCCCTTGCCACTGGTATTGGCCAAGTTTGATCTGTATAGCTCCTCCTCTACAGTATAACCAATAATTTCAATGATAAGTCATTTTGTCTAAGTTCTCTTGCCTGGTCACCTGCCCTTGAGCCATTGCTGCTACCACCAAAGTGGCCTCAGCAGGAGGAGAAACAGTGTCCCTCCTCCTTCTCTCCATGCCTAACACGAATACTTCACTCAAACATAGAACAGACCCTCTCTTTAATTTCCCACAGCACAGCTAAAGAGGAGGCTATCACTTGGCAGGATTTACCAAAGGCTGGAGATAAAGAAAAGTTATCAAAACACAGAAAAAATTAAAGTTACAACAAGATAAGGCTGTTTGGGGAGCGTACCAGTCCAGGCCCATCCTTGAAGAGTCTCCGTCAGGGGCAGCTCCCGGCTTGGTTTCTGATCTACATTTACAAGATTGGGGCCAGGTTACTCTCATCACTTGGTGTGGTTTTGAGTCTGTATTCATCAGAGTCCTGGCCCACTGCACAAGCTCAGTTAGAGAAAGAGTCCCTTTCTCACCCCAATTTAAGACTGAATTTCCCAGATTTTATTTCCTGTCCTTTACTAAGAAAAAGTACCTCAAACTTGGGATACAAAAGGATGACTGTGCGTTCTTTCCATGGAATACTAGAGCTCTGTCTAACAGGTCTGCTCAAGGCTTAGCGAATTCTCTAAGAGGATTCAGTTTTGTTTGATTTATTATTTACTGTTGCTAAAGTTCCTGACTGTGCAGTTAGATGTTAACCTTTAGAAGATTGTTAAATTGCAAATGATTTTTGCCTAGTTGAGATACAAATGATTTCTGTCTGATAATCCCTAGGCTTATGTTTTATGGTCCTGGAGGATTTTAAACCATTTTGTATTTAATTTAGCAATGTCATTTCAGCTTTTTTTCTTTCTGTGACGATACATACCTTAGTCTTTCCTATTCTCTATTGGAACCGGTTTAACCTTTGGCTTAATCTCTCATTAATGGTTTGACATGAGCTCACTTTATGTTTTTATGAGTTATATTTTTAACTTTTAGAAAATTATACTTTGATACTCTGATTGGCTTCTTCACAAGATTAATAAAAATAAAAATGTCCACTTCTTTCAGAATGAGTTGCACCACCAGGTTTATACCTAATATTTGTAGGACCTGGAAAACATTACAAATGCAGGTCCTTACACAATAAGATTAAATATTTAAAAGTTATAAATTGGGATTACAGCCTATTAAATGAAATATATTCTTCTCTCTAACTTCTCTCTTCATAAGGAATACATTGAAAAATATGCATTAAGCTTTGGTAATTTTTATTACTGAAGGTCAGTAAAATATAAAAAAATGAACAAATTTAAATATTCTATTATATGCTTGATTATTCTATTGAAAAGAGGAAAGTATTTGGATGAGTGATAAAGGAAAACATGAATTATAAATTATTATATGTTTATTTCACATAATTTATTTTCCTAACCTTCTTGTCAGCAAAATTACTCATTATGCTGTTATAATTAAGGTTTTCACATAATTTGTATTCTATTGACAGTAATGCCAAATTGGACCTTTGCTGAATCATCATAGTGCTTACATAGGGTTTATTTGCTTTTTTTTTTTTTGTGAGGAAGGTTATCCCTGAGCTAACGTCTGTTTCCAATCCTCTTCTTTTTGCTGAGGAAGACTGGCCGTGGGCTAACATCTGTGCCCATCTTCCTATACTTTATATGGGACACCGCCACAGCATGCCTGACAAGTGGTGGATTGGTCCATGCCCGGGATCCGAACCTGCGAACCCTGGGCCGCCACAGCAGAACGCACGAACTTAACCACCATGCCACTGGGCCAGCCTGGGTTTATTTGCTTTAATAACTTCAATTTGGAAAAATTTGTCTGGAATTGCTTACAAATTTGTAATATAATACTTGGAATTCTTCTATAAATTTATATGTTCAAATGTTGTAATGAGAGTAATATTTGAAAAATTAACACTTCACATAAGCTATTACAAAAAGATTTAATTTCATTATACAATTTTGTATTATTTATATCAATATTTTCAGCATTCCATAATGCAACATCTAGAGCCATACATATTTCTTGGACTTCTTTCAGTGCTAGGATATTATTAAAAATATTCGAAGTAGCAATATATGCCTCGTTCAATTTGCTCAACTCTCTCTCTATTCCATCAAGACCATACTTTGAATTTATAAGAGCCAGAAAACAGTATCTACTGAAATTAGTTTCAGCATTATTTGTATGTGAACCTCCTCCTTTATAGTTATGCAAATATTTTCATTTCCTTAATTTTTTCATATTTTATTAGAAATTCAATTTTGTTGCATATTTTACATGTAGTTTTTAAAAATCATTTTCTCTAAATTTTGAAAGAGTGTATTTTAAGCTGTCTAAAACTAAAGTATTCAACCTCAAATTTCTTTACCTTTTGAAGTGTCTGCTAACATTATCAATGGCAAGCAAAAATTCATACCAAACAACTGTAAATAGCACAAATTCACAATTGATTTCATTTTCTGTCAACTCTTTTTTGGTTGTTAGTATTTAAAAGATTGTTTTAATATTTTAATACCCTATCCAATTATTTACATTAAGCCCATGGAAATTTAAATGCATGATAAACATTTTCTACAATTAATTTTTTGCTGCACCTACACAACAATTTTGAGCATCACCTGTATAAAATTGTAGACAGATTCTAAAAATACTGATAAACATTGAAACGTCAATTCTCATTACAATAATTTATTTCAAAGATATAATTCCATACTTATGCACATCCCATGAGATTCTCAGACCTACGATGGAATTGGTCAAAGCAGATAGAAGAATTCTGTGCTTAAGACACATTCTTAATAATTTGGTCTTGCTGGGGCAATGCATGGACTAATTAACTTCATTTAACAAGATAATGGTTTGGTGTAGTATATGGATATCATATGAAATACAGAAATTCCACACATCTTTCCCAAAACAGAATAGACATTCAAGCATCCTTTTTTTCAGCACTCCTTGAGTTGAGGGTACGGTTTCATCATTCAGAACCTTCTTGTTTCCTTTAACTCCTCTAGTGTACCTGGTTTTAACAGCATGCAGTAGACATTTCCATAGTGAGCTGGAGAGTCCTTATCAGGTGGAATTTGGTATTTATATGACCAAATATTTCAAAGTATGTTTCTGCTGTTGACATAGTTGAAGTCACATTTTTTTTTGCAGCAGTTTAAACCAAGTAGACTCATCCATAGCACAAAGAATGATTCTGGATGTTTGGCCATGATTCTTGAATGTACACATTTCTTCTTTAGCAACGCATTTAGCGCTCTCATGAGCTTGCCCTTGACAGTCTTTTAGCTAATTTAAATAAAATAGAAAATTTTAACCATGTTTTGAAATTTCAATTAAACCTTACTAAAAAACATTTTTACACTACTAGTTGTAGCAAATACTACTATTCTGCTTTCTAGTGTTCAGTGTCCTTCTAGGTGCCTCTGTGAATATGAGGTATTACATTTCACACATACAAGGTCTAGCCCAGCACAGTCCAATAAAAATGTAACGTGAGCCACATATGTCATTACGAATTTTCTACTGGTCACAATTAAAAACAAAAGCTGAAATTAATTTCAATAATGTATTTAATTCTACCCAACATATCCAAAAATAATGTCATTTCAACGTATAATAAATATGCAGTCAATACAAAACATTATTAAGACATATTGCATTCTTTTGTTTCATACTAAATCTTTGTAATCCAGTATTTCCTTTACACCTATAGCACCTTGGAACAACCTCATTTCAAGTGTTCAGTGGCCACATTGGCTAGTGGCTACCATGTTAGACAGTATAGGTATAGACCAATCTATACTCAAATTTAAGAGAAATATGTTTTATATTGTAAAATGTTTTTCAGCTTCCATTAGCGACTGTCACAAATATTGCACAATTTGAAAGTACTTCTGAAATGGCAAATTGGAACAGGAAACAAGAATATGGACACCCAGTACGACAGGAAAATGGTGCTTTGCTTGGCAAGACTCTTCTGCACACCTAAGAGAAGGAATTTGACAAGTCAGTTAACTTGTCTTTTCTCTTACCTTTCGCCGCTCTTCACCACTCAAATCCTCTCCAGCTTTGGAAGTAGGGTCAGTCTCAAATTTCAGCAGCAGCACAACACATAAAGCTCCACACCTAACTAATAGCAGTTGCCTTTGCTTCAAAGACATGGGGCAAGAGATGTGAAGGAGGCTTTCCTGGGCTCCAACCAGTGTTTTGTGATTTGTGGATCCCTCTAACGTGCTGGGCTCACAATTTAATTCCTGGTTAAAGGTCAGATCCTTATGACCTTAAGTGTCTGAGACTCAGCTTTTTTTAATTTTATGAGTAACTTCCCAAAGAAGAATACGCAATCTTTACAAAAGCAAATACTTTGCCATTGCAGGGCATCCAGCTGTTACCATATTAAAAAAGAGAGAGAGAGAATGAGAGACATTTTGGACAATGGAAAGAACAAGTATTCAGAATACAGCTCTGATTAAAAAGGTCCAGATAATTGCCCCAGTTTCCCTCAGGAACAAAGAACAGGAGGCAGAGCACTAGCTTTGTTTATGTAACTGAATAGCCTAATAAGGTGTCCTCTTCCCCAACAAAGCAATCTATGCTTTAAAGGACTATTCAAATTCCACCATTTTCTCCCAAGTTCCTTTCCAACCTTCTTTTTCTAATTTCATCTGACCTCAGAATACAGGAGTAATATTTTTCCAAATTGAGATCTAAAACGGTTAATGAGTATTTTTTCAAGTCATTCATATAAGCGAATTTTATACTACATCTGTTCCATTCCAGCCAGTATTCCAGTTGTTGGGAGTGAAAGTGCACAATCCATGCTTTCTGGTCTACTAAAGGATACATGTCATTGTCTGGCTTATTTATTTGTCCAAGTGAAAATATTTCTGTAGGCGAGGCGCCCTGGGAGCACAGAAGAAGGATCTATTAGAGAATCAGGCATAGCATCCACTCCCAGTGCTATTTCTCCAGAGTAATGAAAATTAAATTCAGTTCCCTGTATTAATCTACATTCATTTTCTGACTGTTGATGACCTTGAAACCATGAATAGCCACAACTGAACTGGGGAGTTGGAAAGCCCAGCTGGGACTCCCTTCCAATAATATACTGAAGCCATAGAAAGAATGAATTCAACCCAGTTGTGGCCACATTTTTACAATTCCCATGACTGTCCCCATCGCACACAACTGCTTATTTTGCTGGAGGGATCAATGGATTGATTATCTGTTGTTTCTGATAACTTGCCTCATTATTCCACTCTATTTATGGGTAAAATGATGGATTGAAAAATAGCACAATTAAGATTGAAGATAATACAATGGCTTTTAGAAATTAATGTGAAGAATGTAATTTGTTGCCTCTAGATAGCCATTGACTTAACTGTTTATAGTTGTAACACAGGTAGGAAAGTGTAGATGTATTTCTGAGTTTAGACTCAACAGACCAGAAAATACTCCAGTGAGTACTGGCCCATGAGGACCTACTAGACTGATCAAAAATAATGAAGTCAAGAGGAAAAAAAAAATCAATGGCATTTCTTCTGACTCATCTGAATCAGAGGATGTGGTAAATCACTGATTCCTTTAATGAAAATGTAGTGAGTATATTTATGAAATGTTATTTGAATTAAAGTAAAATTTTATTAGATATTCATTCTATAATTCCTCAACACCAATTAATGCTAGCTTCATTTTAATTTTAATAGATTTATATTTATATATAAATGTATTTTATATATATATAATCTTTCAAGTAGCACAAAGCATGCTCACATATATTATCCCATTTATCTTCATAAGCCCCTATGAGATACAGGGGGGTTAATATTATCACCTTCTTGGAAATAGAGAAGTGAGGGAACTATTGTTAACCTTATTGGTCACATAAATAGAAGCAAGCATAAATTGATTTATAGTTTCAAAGTCCTGCAAAATAAAATCTTGTTTAGTTTACAATTTATTTTTGGAAATTATGGTTTCCCAGGTGATTTAAAGGCAATTATTGTCACTTTAGACTTTATCTGATTATTGTAAAATGTAGTGTTTTTTCAATTACCCGAGAGGATCATATTTTATTTCTGGAGATATGATCCACATGAGAAAATAATGCCTGAATGTTGTCCATCTAAATATTAATACAATTTTGATCAATAGCCAGCACATGAAGAAAATTCAACAGTTTCTACTTATGCATGAATACTTGAGTAATTTATGGGTAAATGTCAAAAATGCAATTCACATTTCCCAGTTTGGCTTTACTATTCTAAACATACCTTACACAATCATTCACTTTCAAATGTGTCATATTGAGAGATTTCATGAGGATGTAAAATGGCTAATATACAATTCAGATCACTTTTATAACCTTGGTTCAAATGAAAATATGGGGGGAAAAGTCCAATATGCTTTAGTTACAAAAAGAAACAACAAAGACCCAGACAATAAATAAAACAGTCTCTAAACCTTGCCTTAATAGACAGTCTGCTCTTGTGAGGCAGCCCTCGGGGAATGGTTTAATTTATGTCCTCGCCTAACGGGCTACACCACAGAGTCTCACAATCTGTGCTCCAGTATTTGGCTCTTCCCTTCATCTCTTCCCAGTATTGACATTATCTTTGCTTTGCTGATCTTACCATAAAAAAAGCTTTAAAAACAATCAGAGGCAAGATAATAGAATACTTTGTTTACTTTCTTTCTTTGTTCTTTGTTTTCTATAAATTCTTTTTATGAATGAGGTTATGTATGTGTAATTCAAATACGGTTGCAGCATAGGATTCTCCATCTCCTGCATATAGTTTCCAGAAGGAGATTTTGTAAATATGCACCTTTAGCCTTTTATGAGCTTGTGTTTACTTCTCTTGTGGGGATATGCGCACTGCTCTCCTGTATTGACAAACTATGACTGCAGCCATGGAGCCTCCAAGTCTATATCCCAGTAAATGCTGCAGAATGACTTGATCATAACTGAAGAGTGTATATAAGGACAGGGGTTGACGCCCTGGTGAAGTATTCCAATGAAAAATGGAAGGGCACCTGGAATGAGGAAATTCATGTCAAGTATCTAACACATTGTCCGAGTAGTCATCAAAAGCACTAAATAAACCTTGGCTACTCTTTCCTTTCCTCCTTCAGATTGCAGGTGCCAGCTAAGCCATTGTCTAGCTTATGGAGTGTCATCCTGTGCATTAGCACGTGCGGAAAACTCAGAGGGAGAATTTTTAGCTTTCTGTGCACTGAGGCTCAATAATTGCCCTCCTAGATGCCAATGAAAGACTCAAATCCTCTGGGCATTAAGTCTTGTTGACCACTTAAACCATGCACTATTAGTTTTTCTCAATGACTGTTTCATTTGCTATAAACACAGAACAAAGTATCGTCTGAGGCGCTTGAATTCTTCTCATTGGCTCTTTACAATTTGGTTTTGGTACAAATAATTCTCCTTTTCATATCTGTCAATAAAGGCGCTGTGATAAAAATGAGGGTGTTTAGGGAATATAATACTGATATTTTCAGATCTGAAGTGAATTGGCTTTACATGTCTCCATGCCTGGAGCGTAGCTCAGAGCCAAATGCAGAGAGTCAGATGCCAGTGTGATTCACCACATTCATAAACTCGTCTCGTTCTGATGGAAACTGTTTTGACCGATTTGGACCAGGCATGAATTCTGGAAGGGGGGATGGTGTGAGCGGCAAAACAATGAGAGTTGATCAGTTTCTCTGGAGTCAGCTTCGTCATCGTTCTTCCCAAATTCACTCACGTCTTTGAGGGCAATTTTCTGTCCTCTGCTACTTTTGTTTTTGTTTTGCACAGCACCTGTGCAGTGTGAGCTTACCTGGAAGAGCACACTAGTAGAGCTAAATCACACTAATACAGTAAGGAGTCTCCCCTGACCACTCAGCCTGAAGTGAACCACCTCCCAGGCACTGCATTGCACTTCACCCCATTTAATTTTGTGTGTAGCCCTTATCACTATCTGACATTTTCTAGTTCATTTGGTTTCCTGTTTATCTGGTGTCCCCATGAGGGCAGGGCCCCCAGCGTGCAGAAACTGCCTGAACTGCTTTCATCATAAAGTAAGTATTTGTTCAATGAATAAATAAGTAAAGAATGCTAAGATTTGTAAGAGTTTCCTCTTCAGGAAAGTAATTATTATTGTCAGGCTGTTGTGTCTAATTTAGTTTAGAACTACAGACACATCTCTGGGAAATAATGAAATAGTCCTGCTCCTTTCATACCTTTGATTCCCCTGAAACTAGAAAAGGGAAACCAGAATGATCTAGCCTCCTATATTTCTTAAAATCTCTGAGGAACTCCAGCTAATCTTTAGTACATAAAAGAGAAACCAAAGGAACTCTGGACTGTATCAGATCTTAGGAGTTAGGCTAGAACTGAGTCAAATTAGGAATACGATGAACCAAACAAAATTTGATTAATAGCAATTATTTTGAGGAGGTAGAACTTATTTGTAAGAAGGGTGCTAGACTAGCAAAGGATTATTTGAGTCATTAGAATCCATCTTTTATCAGGATAAAAGTTAAAATAGATAGAAATAGCGGCTATTCTACTTGTGGTAGTCATCCACTGTAAGCCAGAGATTTTTCTATGTTATTGCTCCACATGGGGCATGCAGCCTAGAAGCTCTTTCTTTTCATTCATGAGTTTAGATGTTGGTGAAGGATTTCTGCCAAGATACTGAGAGACTGACCAATAATGCTGTGAGGTCAGTCTGAAACTCAGTGTAGCCAATGGCCTGAATAGCCCAAGTGATCGACCTTATGAAAAAGAAATATGTGTCTAGGAAGTTCCTTTTCTCTGTGGTCAAGTTGATATAATGGAATCTTTTATTGGACTGAGAGGACTGATATCTGTTTCAGGTCTGTGTGTATAAAGAAAACATATATTTGTGTTACTCAGAATATGCAAGGTTATGTTGCAGTAGTAAACACCACCAAAATCTTAGACTCTTGAAATAACATTTACTAATTATGTTATGTGTGAATACGGGTTAGTCTGAAAGCTGTGCATATTGTGGTGGGTCAAGGGTCCAAACTGAAAGATGTTCTGCTAGCTTACAAGTGAAGTCACTATTTCAATGTCATGCTTCCACATTTGTCCTGGCAGGGAGGGAGAGCATGAAGGTTTGCTCTCCGCACGGAAATGCTTCTATCCCAAAGACACAAGGAGACACTCATTACTCCTGCTCACATTTAATGGATCTAAGCAAGTCACATGAGCCTTCCTAACTTTAAGAGGATGTATCTTCTTCTCGTCCATCCAGGAAAGCTTTAGTTATGTCTGAGTATAAAAGAAGGGTTACAATAGAAACTGGCTGCAGCAGGGTAGCATAATACAAAAAAGTGTGGAGAAAAAACTTTTTAGTAGAAAACACTTCAGATGTACAGGCAGCAGGAAAATGAAAAATGGGTATGGAGTAGTCAGTAACAGAGAGAAATGTCACTTCCAACCCTCCCTTCCTTTTGCTTCCTTTCCTTTCTTCATCTTTTTCTTTCTCTCTACTTTCTTTCCTCCTTTCCCCCCTCCCTTCCTTCCTTCTTCTTCTCTTTCTCCCTCTCTCTTTGTTGTTCTTCGTCTCCTTTTATCTCCCAATGTCTGGTGTGGGACAAGAATATTGCAAAGAATTTGTGGTTATAAACATGAAAGGATGGTGATTAGTAATGCCTGACGACTTTACTCAGGTCGCAGACCTGACTCCATGTCTGTCTCGGGTTCTTCAGTGTTTTAGGAAAATGACATGACACATTCACAAACACTCACTTTCAGTTTAGGAACGAGGCTGCTTTATTGTTGGCTGTCACTGAGGGCATGAGCTCCCCTACCAGAAGGAACAGGAATTAGAGGTATATCATAATAGTCTGTGAGTCCCCATTGTGTTGTCTTCTTCCTGTCAGTGAAGAGATGATATCTTCATCAGCACGACATGGCAGCCACAGAACAGGAAAAGCGTTTGTGTGGCTCCATCAAGCTGACCCCAAAAGGAAGCCTAACACCACCACCTTTTAAGTAGCCAACCAACTGAGACTATGATTCTTCTCTGTTATCACCAGAGATGCTCAACTGGCTCACTTCCATTCTTCCCAGTCAATACCACTTATTTAAATACAAACCAACATGTATATCATTATATCAAATTATTGTCATTTTGGGGCCTAAAAGCTTTTTCAATTTGGTTTGGTGACCAACTAGACAGTCTCAGCATCAGGTAAATATTAGCCAACAAGCCATGCTTAGAACAGTCCCAGGATTTTCTCTGGTCATAAGCACAAACCCTATGTAAAAGAATTTACAATATAGAAGGTTGAACAATCAAAAATGGAAAGCTATAATAAACATAAAATTAAAATGTGCTAATTTTATATATTTGCAAAATGCTTAGTAATAAAAATTTAAAAATAAAGAACATTTTGATGAGCATTTCCTGTGTGCTAAACATTCTGTTGAGTCTTTTACAAGGACAATGTTTAATTTCACAGCACACTTATGACAGAGGCATACTTTGCTAAAACAAATATGCAAGAAGGAGTGAAAGGAGAGGTGAGAGAGTTTTGTCCATGTCTTCCTGAAGAAATCAAATCAATAGAATCTCACAGATGGTGATGTTTGGAGGCAAGACTTGAAGAACGAGTAGGAGTTTGCCAAGTCGTATAGGCATTCCAGGCAGAGAGAAAAACATGTTAGAAAAAGATCAAGTTTGTAGGAAGTAGAGGGAACTAAGACTCAATAGGTTTGAGGGGTCAAATCACAAAGTGCCTTCTGAGCCACACTAAAAAGTATAGATTGCATAGTGTAGGTGGAGGAACCATTGAAGAATTATGAGCAAGCAGTGCCTGTATTATTTGCTTATGAAAAAGAAAAAACACTCTCTGGTAATGGAGGATGGACTGGAATAATACAGAAGGAAGCTATAAACTTCTTTAATATAATCACAAATATAGGTCACAGAATTGACTGGTATAAAAATATGGGCTTCAGAGACACACAGACCTGGGTTTGACACTTAGCTCTACTACCTAGTAACTCTGTGACTGTGGGAATATTATTCAACCTTTTTTGAGTCTGGTTTTTCATAGTAAAATGAAAATGATAACAGTAATTACCTCATAGAATTAATTAATGATTTAATAAGATAATGATTATAAACTCCTTAGCATAGTGCCTTGAAAATAATACACACTAAAAAGTTAGCTCTTACTATTATGTAAAATGTATTATATAGTCTTGACCACAAAGTTGGTTCTCAGAAAATGGTAGTCTTTACATGTGTAGTTATAGATGTTGACATCTCTATCAATCTATTTATCTACACGCTCTGTTGTAGTACCAGAATATATTATAAAAGGAGGAATTGGACAACTAACTGAAAACAAAATGTTCGGAAAATAACACTCTGGGAACTCTTTTTCCAAGGTGAAAAATAGAAACTATGACTTTCTTCTCTCCATGCACTCCCACAAAGACTCAGCCGTCCCATATGAAATCAGAGAAGGTCCCACATATTGTCTATGAGGAGACATCTGGTGAAAGGAGGAAGACAATTTTGTGGGCTATGGTTTTTCAAGAGATAGGAAGTGGAGCCCATTATGTCACAGGCACTAAGATGGTGCCCTCAGCAAGGAACACGAGTGGGAAACTCTGTCTCTTTTGTAGATATCCCAGATGAAGCGACAGCAATGGCAAGGCAAGGGAGATGGCAGCATGAGAAAGCTTTTTGTAATAGTTAATGTTTAAAAAAATCTCTTAAATGTGTGGATAAAATTTTGATTCCACAGTACTTCAAAATATGTGTGTAGCATATTCTCCACCACAAATATATCAGTTAAGTTCAATAAGAAAAAACAAAAACTAAGTGATCCAAGAAGGAGGAGATTTAATACAATGAATTACAAATGGGAACCATTGGGTATGTTGGAAGAGTAAAGTTCAGGAAAAGCCACCATAACGCTCAGGTTCACTGCTGGCTTTCTGAGACTCAGGGAATTTCAGGAAATGTAGACATCCACTCTGTATGTTTACAGCTGCCTATAGCCCCAAGGCAGATAATTTGCAGGGGAATTTTCAGAGACTATTGCAAAACTTCGCATCTACTGAAGCTCACATATATCCCACTATTGATCCAGGAGCAAAACTTTCCATTTTTCACATGAGTGCTTTTCACTGGTAAATCTAGGCCATAATCCTGTTGGCAAGAGAAACAGAATAGAACGATTCAGGAATGGTGCTAAGCTACTAGCAATTAGAGATAATAATGGAAAATAACCTTTATACTAATCCAGGTAAGGACATGCTAAGTAAGACAAAGACCTTTATAAAATTTTTAGCCTGAGTTATTTTTTATTTTGTCAAAGAAGAATGGAATTTATTTACACTGATGTGTGTACTTTCAGTATATTTGTTTATACTGTTATTTAAATATATATTTATATATGAAATATATATAAGTAACAAGCAAATAGAAATGCTAGCTGTAGTCATCAACAACTAGGATAGTCTCTTCAACAAATAATACTGAGAAAACTGGATTTCCAATGAAAAAGAATGAAATTGAACCCCTACCTCACACCATATACAAAAATTAACTCAAGATAGATCCGAGACCTAAATGTAATAGGTAAAACTATAAAATTCTCAGAAGAACACAAAAGAGTAAATCTTTGTGATTTTGGATTAGGCAACGTTTTCTTAAATATGACACCAAAAACACAAGCAAAAAAAGCAAAAATAGATAAATTCATCTTCATCAAATCAAAAACTTCTAACTTCAAAAGACAGCATCAATAAAGTAAAACAACCACTCAAAGAATGGAAGAAAATATTTGCAAATCACATATCTGATAAGGGACTTGTATCCAGAACATACAAATAACTCTTACAACTCAACAATAAAAAGGTAAATGGGCAAAAGATTTGAACAAAACTTACCTTCAAAGATAAAAAAATTAAAAGATATATACATGAAAAGAGGCTCAACATCATTAGTCTTCAAAACCACAATGAGCTATCACTTCACACACACTAGGATGACTAAAACAGACAGATAATACCAAGTGTTGGTTAGGATGTGGAGAAATAGGAACCCTCATACATTGCTTATGGGATTGTAAAGCTGTGCAATCACTTTGGAAAACAGTTTGACATTTTCTCAAAAAGTTAAACATAAAGTTACCATATGACACAGCAATTCTACTCCTAGGTATATACCCAAGACAGTTGAAAACATATGTCCATACAAAAACATGTATATGAATGTTTATGGCAGCATTATTCATAATAGCAAAACTGTGAAAACAACATAAATATCAGTCAACTGATGAATGGATAAACAAATTTGTATACCCATACAGTCGTATTCATCCATAAAAAGATTAAGTACTGGTACATGCTACAACATGGATGAATCTTGAAAATATCATTGAAGTGAAGAAACCAGACAAAAAAGGCCATGTATTGTATGATTCCATTTATATGAAATCTACAAAATAGGCAAATCTATAGAGACAAAAATTAGATGGTGATTTCTACGGACTGAGGCAAAGGAGGAATGAGTAATGATTGCTACGGGGGTTTTTTGGGGGTGATAAAATGTTCTAAAATTAGATGGCAGTGAATATGCTAAAAACTATTGAATTGTACACTTAAAATGGTTTAATTTTATGGTGTGTGAATTATATCTCAATGAAACTGTTATTTAAAAAAGAGTAGAGCTGAAATCTGAAAAAAACAAAAACAAAAACAAGAATCTGAGAATAGAATGCTATCCTTTTAACCCCTTATGTTGACAAATACTTAGAAGTGTAGTAAGTTATCCAATACAAAAAGAACTATAAAACAATGAAATGAGATTAATCTTTTTTATTCACAGGTGTATAAAATGAGAAGGGATTTGGAGTGGTTTATAAATTACCAGATGGCAATGAGCATTTATGTTTCGTACTGTAGTCAACGTGGGGTCAATCCTAACACATGGTGGATGCCTAATACATACTTCTAATGGTGCTTCTTTTCTCAATTCCCTTCCAGTATTGCGATATTAAGAATGTGTAATGCTAATACTTTAGACTCAGTGAAATTAACGAATCTGGAAATATATTCTGATTTTTAAAAATCTGTTATATGTACATCACCATAAAATAAAGGTAATAAAATGTGAAATTTAAAAGCTAAAAGAATTATTAATGTTAAATTAGAAGAAATTTGGGGAAAATATGTTTTTGTATACATTATGTTTCAGTTGAAGCAAAGAAAATTATTTCTAGAACCAGTAATATCATTCTAATTTGTAACAGTAGCATGAAGGCAACTAACTTTACCTGGAGAGAATAATACTGAGTTATTCAAGGGAAATACTTATATTTTTTTCACAACAATAGCAACTAAGAAAACCAAAACAGTGAATCAGCATATTTGTTTTAAATATCTACATAAAGGTAAACATGGGGCATATTTAAATTTCCATAAAATCTATGATTTTCCTGGCATTGACACTGTCGCAAAGTGTTATTTTTCTCATATACCAGTCATAAATGCCTTCACCACTGGGGATATTCTCCCTTTCATAGTTAATTTAAAAAGAAAAGTAATCACAGTAGATAGAATAACTTGTGAATAGATTACCCTAGCATTCTATATAAACACTGCTTTTTTTCTTTGCTTTATCTGGACTCATGCCTCATTTTCATTATCTCTCTGAAATTCATTTTTAAGTTCTTACTTCTTGCATCCTTTGATCCTATTTGGCTACCTCTTGCCATTTTACATGATTATTGTTCTTTTTACATAACATTCATGTTCTTAGGTATCACTTTTAGTCATTTGCTTTGTTTTATAAATCTGCTTGTTAGATATGAAGATGTTTTTCTTTTCACTCAATTTTAAGTTTTTCTAAAGCACTAATTCACGCAAATGAAAAACCTATGGCCAGCCTTTGAAGTTAAACTCATTAAAAAAGATTACTAGTAGCAGTTTTCTTTCACCCACTAGGGTTATTTCAATTTTCTACCTCTCCACAGGGATTCTCCACAGGAATCTTAATCATCTCTCCAGTGGGTTGACCACACTGATGACATCCTCTTTGGATCTGGTTGTTGAGAATTGGCAAATATCCTAAATGCCTTGGTATGACACATAATGTGCCAGAAGTTGGAAAGTAATCTCCATGAAAATTCTGGGGCCTGCTACCTCAGTGAAGTTTCTAAAGTGCCAGTGGCCTATGTCATGTTAACATATTCCCTCCAAAGTGAAAGATAAGTTGCTACACCGTGCACTCCCCTACCACTGAGAAAAAGGCCCCTTTGGATTCTGTAGGTGACAACATTGCCAACTCTCCCCCAGCCTGTACCTGTGACCCCATGGGGAGATTCTTATAACCAGTTGTATGAGAAAGAAAAATTGCAAACCTGGTTTACAATTAAAAAGAGACTTGCAACAGCCAGAACTACACAACTATAGCACAACAACTCCACTCAAATAGGGTCCTGGAAGACAGTGGAAAAGAGAAATCTTCCTAGTGGGCAGAATCTTGAGCAGTGCATTTAGTACTTCACTTGCTGCTAATGGAGATGACGAGATATATGGATATATACCAATTAATAGATAATCTCAATGGATTTACTGAATAGTGATGAACATGGAAGGATCATGACTAGAGCAAGGAATTCAGAGAAGGAGGTAAATGGAAAATTGGCAGAAGAGACCCGTTAGGTCATTACTGAGTTTGAGGATATTTGTATCCCATATATACACTGCCTCATCAAAGGGCATACACTATAGAGGAGGCTCTAAGTAATTAATCAAGTAGTCAAATGACCTGACCTGTAGATTTTACCTGGTCCCTTTCAACAGCCACTCCAGTGTTTGCTCAGTGAATTCAAGAACCAAATGTCCAAGGCAGTTCAGATGGAAGCTATGCAAAAGTTAACCCATATGGGTGTACTCTCTCCAAGGCTAATGTGGCCGGTGAACACTGTTACTGAGTACCCAGTCTGTCAAGGGCTGAGATGAAAGCTGAGTCCCCAGTATGGCACTATTCCCTAGGACCACCCAGTCACTGGTGGCATATTGATACATTGATCTTTTATATCTTCCTAAGGGTAGCAGTTTGAGCTCTGTGTAACAGATACTGTGGATGTGGATTTTGCTTCTCAGTCCCATAAACTCTTGCCAGCAGCAAAGGTTTTTTTTTTTTTTTTTTTTTGCTTTGGACTTACTGTCATAGAATCCCAAACATGTCTGACCAAGGAACTCATTTACTGTGCTATAAGTGAGAGAATAAACTAATACCCATGGGATTCACTGGTCTTACCAGCTATCCAATCACCCAGAAGTATAATGAGAACACACGGGTCTGGAACTAGGGAATAAGTGGGGGTGGCTCATCTCATTACTAATGTCCCAGTTTCTGTCCTACCAACTTTGGTTTCCTGGTTCCTAAGGGAGGAATGCTACTACCATTAGACAAAATGAAATTTCTGTGAAACTAGAAGTTGAGATTGCCAATTAACCAACAGGCAAGGAAGGGGTTTACTGAACAGTTTGGAGTAAATGGTCTTGATTATTAAGGAAAAAAAAGGTCACTGCTACACAGTGGGGTGGCATGTGAAGTACAAGGGATTCTTGGGAAAACTTTTATAGCTTCCATCTATTGTGGGAGATGTTAATGGAGGACTACAGCAACCAAAGGCAGGTGGGACCACTAAGGTTTAGGGTACTACACCAGGTAAAGAATTATAAGCAGCTAAAGAGAACAAAGGTGACATAGAAGAGTTACCAGAAAAAGGAAGTTATTAATATTATTTAGTGGTTCCAATCAGGTGCAGAAATCACTGTAGTTCCCAGACATACTTTCTTGCTTGATTTGATATGCATATATTTGTGTATATTAACCTATATCAATTTTTCCTTTCTCCTACTATTTTATATAAAGTATTTGGTGGTAGATAACTTAATAATTTGTTATTTAGGTTAAAGTTTATCAAAAAAAGGGTTGTGACCAAACTAGAAGGATAAGTAACATCACCCTGATTTAGATAAAGTAACTGATGGAACTTGGGATCTTTTCTTTACAGGGAGAGAGTGAGCACACCTGTATTTAAATAAGAAATAATTGCTATACATTAGACTTAAGAATGTTGTTATTTTTATTGTTGTTTTTAAATTTAAATATACGTAGAAGGGTCTCTATGTGTGCTCAATGGCCAAAGGAGCAACTGTGTTACATATGATTTTTTGAGAGCAAACAGCATGCACCTTTCTTTCTTTTTCCTGCTGTTCTCATACCACAGTGACTGGAAGTCTAAGAAATATGTTTCTCAGAATCCCTTGCCAGCAGGTTTCTGGTTTAGAGTCCACCAAGCAGAGGCCACAAAGTTTGAAAGAAGCAGAAACCATTATTTTTCATCCAGTAAGGAGACCTCATGGGTTTCAACAGATGTGATGCTTTGCAGCTCCTTCAGATCATCTGGAGATTGTTCATCTGGTGCAATGGTGCGCTGAGATCATTAACGGAAGTTTCCTGTGATTCCTGGAACTTCCTAATCCTCTCACGGCTGGTGATAAAACTGAGTGGTAGTCAGTGCTGTCCACGATCGGTGCTCCTCCAGCCCGTCCTATGTATTTTTAAGTCATCAGTTCACTATATTAAATTTCTTCCTGCTTGAAATACCAGAGTAGGTTCTTTATTTTTTTATTGAACTCTGACTAATAACATGAAATTGCTTAACTCAGTCCTGAAAATTTGAGATTTGGCAACATTGCTTGTTTTAGCATAAACTTTTCAATGAAAATTTGATCACCTCTTACCACACTGAGAAAAATCCTTAAACAGGCTTTACAGGATAAGAAATGAGAAAACTCTAATGATTTGGGGGGAAGAACATGAAAATCCATAATACTCTATAACATAATTATATTGAGCTAACATTTCTTGAATGCTTACCTTGTGAGAGGTTCATATCTTATCTCATTTAACCCTCACTACAACTCTATGAGGCAGGCACTATTATTACCCCTATTTTAAAGGTAGAAAAACAGAGGCTCAAAGGGCCAGCCCTGATGGCCTAGTGGTTACAGTTCGGTGCTGTCACTGGTTGGGCAGCCTGGGTTCATTTCCAGGTCACAGAACCATACCACCCGTCTGTCAGTGGCCATGCTGTGGTGGTGGCTCACATAGAAGAACTAGAAGGACTTACAACTAAGATATACAACCATGCACTGGAGCTTTGGGAAGGAGAAAAAAGAAAAAGAGGAAGGCTGGCAACAGATGCTAACTCTGGGTGAATCCTTCCCTGCAAAAAAAAAATATTTAAAAACCAAAAAAACCCCCCCAAAGGCTCAAAGAGGTAACTTGCCTGACATGGCATAGCTCAAAAATGGCAGACTACACTTGAATCCAGGATTCTGACTCCAGAGGCCTTACTCTTAAACTTTGCAATGTACTGCTTTTTAATGTAATAAATAAAGGTTAATCCAATGCATAGTCAATAAAAGTGGTTAAAATAAATAATGTAGATGAGCATAGGTTTTAAATAAATTAAAATGTTTTCAGAGGTTGCCTGTGTGACATGAATATGCTCCTTTCCCTGTCTATCTTTTGGTGGCCCCCAACTTCCATTGCTATTCTGGTATTGGCTATTTGTGAAAAATACTGATGATGGCTATGTTAATAGCTACCATCTATTGAGCAGATATTGTCCAGGCACTGTACCAAACACTTCACAAATGCATGTCATCCAATCCTCCCCAGAATCTTATTATTGCCCACATTTTACAGACTGGAAAGTTGAGGCCTAGGTGATAAAGTGATTTTCCCATGTAAGTGACGGTATAAATAATAACCTAGCTTACTCGCTCCAGAGCCTGGCACTTAGCCACCAGCTTCCTATCATGTTTAGGAAGCTGTCACTATGAAGGAAATGCATTCGTGTTCCTTGGAGAGAGACTTGACATCATGAAGGCATTGGAGAAATTCAAATTTAAACTTCTCTCTCTTTTTTTCTTCTCCCTATAAATATCTCTGTGAAAATAAACTCATGCCCAGGACCTAAATTAAACTAAAGTGGCAAAGAAAATGAGGACACTAGCCTAAAGGAAAATCTACCTTCTGCTTTGTGGATAGTGGATTTTTATGGGACTCTGCTTCTCAAGGAGAAATCTGGATTTATTTCCTGCAGGTGGAAACTTTTTTTATCTTAGTTTAAAGAAAATGGAACTAACCAGGAGAAGGAAATGCTGCACACATGTAAGGTAGACTTTTGCAGATACCTTGATGTCTGAAGCAACCAGAAGGCATTTATTTGCCTTTTCATGACTATCTTTCTCAAGTGATGTGAATACCTATTTTGGGCTGGTGAGAGGAGGAAACCTGGATCCAAGCCCTTTGAGGTTTCAGGATCCAGAACTCCAAGAGGAAAAGAGGATGAATAAAGCATTCTGATGTCAGCAGGCTGACACAACCCACATGACACAACCCACATTACCCTTTGCTTCAGTTTGATCTGCATTAAACACATTAGCTAGAGAACAGCCCGGTATCCAACAGCTGCCGGTCTTAATGCGATCCAGATTCCACCTTTAGCATACCTCTGAAAATTATATTGCTTCTCTCAGAGGAAGTTATCTTCCAGGTGCCTTGTTATACATCCTCATTGCATCCTATTAAACTTTGTGGCACTTACCACAATTGTAATATATCTATAAAATTATTCTTTTTATATTTGTCTTCCTCTTTGGCCTGGAGATTGTTATATTGTAGACTAACGAAATTGGCGTAGTTGTAATCGTTGTAAATTAAGAATCAAAGGTTATAGCCGCATGGTTAAAAAAATATGAAGGAGCACTTTTTCGGGAGATAAACTAGTGAATGTAGTTTTATGTTTTAGAACTTTGGTAGATATATCACTGAGCATGAAAATAAAAAACCTCAGGTGTAGAGTAGACTTTGTCAATAATTCTAATTCTGTTGATGCGTGATTATTTGGGGTAGGAGTTGTCAAACCATTGGATTAAATATAAATTTAGTTTGGAGACACTTACTACATGTAGATTCAGTTATGGTGTAAAGAATCAAGAATTTTAAGCTTGAAAGCAACCCAAATGATAGTCATATATCCTAATTTTACAAGTGAAGAAGGTTGTGCTCAGTCATACAGTTATTTAGTTTAAAAACTGAGATTAAAGGTAGGTGTATTCTTATCAACATCAGCACCCTATCCAATAAATGGAAGATATTACTCAGTTCCATAAATCTACATCAGCCAGTGAGAGCCCTCTGTTGCAAGCAACAGAAGTGGATTCTGGTTAATTGTATAGAAATGAAATTTACAGAATAAGTTCAGGAGCTGTGAAATAAAATCACTATGAATTAGGTTTCAACTGGGTCAACCAAGAGGTAGACTTTGGTCTGAATTCCACTGCCTTTCTGCCTGCAATAAACTCTCATTCTTCCTGGCAGACTGCAATGGCAATGTGGGATACTGGGAATTAACTGGGCTCCGTGCACCATTCCCTGAAAGGTCTGGGCAAGTTATGTAGGTAGCTAGTCACAATCATTTTAGGGAAGCAAATAATTAGACCCATGTCAGCTGACTGAGCTAGCACGCTGAATCAGGAATCTCTGGGAGGTGTGCTTATGTTAATATCTTCATCCCAATGTGAAATTATACTGTTCCCTCTTTCGTTGAGCATTCTTAGAGTCTATTTTCACTCATGTTCCCACACATTTGCAGACATAATATCAAAATTCTAAAATTCTTCGAGCTTTAGGAACCATGCCGATATATGGTTCTAACTGAAAGCCTGGAGACCTTGAATGATGGACCATTAAATATGAAAGAAATTGGCTTAATTACCCATGTAACACTCTCATGCAAGGGAGTTATAGCGTTTCAATCAAATGGGAAGGGGTTTCTTCATCCGACAAGAGAAGTTTAGTGGGATTGGGGAATGAGGGTATCTTAAGTCCTCCGGAATCTCACCCATATAATCATCCCTATTGTGTCCTCACTCTTTCTCAACCGATACCGTAACTTGTGAGCCAGAAATGTAATTTAAAATTTTCTAGTAGCCATATTTTAAAAAGTAAAAATAAACAGATGAAATTAATTTCTATATTTTATTTAACCCTATATACCCAAAATATTATCATTTCAACATGTGAACAGTATAAAAGGTATTAATGAGATATTTTACATTCTTTTTTTAAGCACTAAGTCTTTAATATCCAGGGTTTATTTAGCCATTTGGGGCTAGTGGCTATCATAATGGATAGCACAGGTTTTATTCTCTTATCTTTCATTGAGCTTTTCAGTATGATTATGAGTAGCCACCCCACCCCACAGTCTTGAATTCCTTACTCCTCACATAGCTTCATTGCCAGACTTCCACCTGTCGACAGTAACAGGAGATTTTCATTCCCTTTCAGCACTCTGTAGGCCATAACCAATCCAAGAATCCTCATTTCTCTAAGGATCTGCTGTCTACAGTCTACCAAATGCCAGTTTCTTCACCCAAGCTTTTATCATAAGCAACAACACCAACTCTGGAACTTAAGAAGAAATTATTTCCTGAATGAGTAACAATTAATTCAAGAATGTATAGGAAAGCTGGAGAATGAGTCTCAGGAAATAAGCAGGCACTAAAAGGTTAGGAATCAGGAAATAGAGTCAAGTTCATGCTAAGGATACCACTCTTGGCACCTCTGCAAGACTCTCAATACTGCCACGCTAAAGTCTTCAACTGTACCTGCATCCTTGCTGATTCAAGGTCAGAGATGAAGAATTTCACTGGTCCAGCATCATGAGCTGGCACACTGAGTGGTCAAGGAGAGGTGATATCTGGATCCTTCAGCTTCTGTAAGAGAAGACAGAACTCTCTCTTCACTCGAATCAAGGGAATTCTTCCCAAATAAGATGAGTGGTAGGACAATAGATGGTAGTATAATAGGCAGTAGGATAAAGAATTCAACTGCCTACACAAAAACACCCAAGAAATAAATATAGTGGAATAAATGCATTTTCTTATTTATGGCAAATGAATTTATGGACCGTCATAAATGTGCTCAATAACAACTAAGGGCTTACTAACTTCTTTGAAGTGAGAGTTTATAATTTTTTGTGATCAAATTTATGTTGTTAAATATTTTAAATTTCAAAAAATAATATTTCTGGTTTCAACAACTCAAAAAAAAAAGTTATAATCCTTCCCACGGTAGCCAGTATTAATAGATTGGAGGGGTTTTTTCTGTGCCAGAAGTGAAATTTTAGAGGCTTCTATGACTGAATTATTTTGAAGTGATAAAGAAAAGCCTGCATCAACTCTTTATACTTTTAATTTTGATGTTGTCAGAGTCTTAAAGTCTCTAAGAAGAGGAAGCATTTAGTTCTGAGAATAGCTTTAAAAAAGCATGAAAAATCTTTGTCACGATATCAAGACAGTAGTATTCATCACTTATTTTTAATAGAAGACAGTCACAGAACTCACCATTTACATTAATTTCAATGTCACTATACTAGGACTTAAAATGCATTTTTATTGCCATTTGTCATGTCATCAGTTTCAAAGGTTAGAAAAATGATGTATACTATGCCCCAATCTTTCCTGTGTTTCGTAGTCTCTGCAAAATGAAATGTGAAAACGGCAAGACAGTGAACTCTGTAGGATCAAGGGACTGTGTGAAACCTCATCAACCAACCAATAACACTTCCTAAGAGGAATATATGCAGGACACAGTACAGCTGAATTGTGATCCAGAGTTTAGCAGACACATAACAATGGAACACTAGGGAAATTTAGAAATGAGTTGTAATCTAATTTTGATTGACTCTAAATGGAGAATGACACAAGGAAATTCAGGTGCTGAATGTTATATGTTGCAGTCTCTTTTTCCTAATTTTCCAGCTGATGCTGCCCTACAGATTTTAGGCTAATCAAATCATTCATTGATAACTAAAGAGTTTATGATTAGGACAATATTCCAGATTCATAATATAAAGATAAGTCTAACATTACAAAAAAAAATCAGCTATGATTTTATTTGTTCTATTTTTTCCTCCATAATTAACATTTTTATTAAGTGCCTACTGTGAGCACATACTGAACACATAATATTAAGCCGTATAACTAGGTAATTAATTCAACTTCCTTATAATGATTTGAAATACCAATTTGGTAAATGTGTCCCAGCTGATTGTATTGGAAGCAATTTGGTGTAATCAGCCAGCTAAGTGACTTATCTCCACCTGGCATATTGCTACTTTCTTCATCCTGCATCAGACGCTAGCGCCTAAATGAGCTATGATTCCAGCTGCTTTGGTGTTGATGCCCCTACCTAATCACTTTTAGAACACTTTGCTTCATTAGACACTGAGGAGCACCTTAAATAGTAGAGGAACCAACTCTATTGGGGGCTTTATTTCCCAGAGTACTGTGCATGCCAGAAGTTGGGAAAAAAAAATCAGTAGAGGCAGAGCTGTCATATTTTTCAAGCAGAGTATCCTTGGCAAGTCACAATGAGGATGAATGAATGAGACACAGCATCTGAGGGGCAATGGAGAAGCAACTTATCACTAGCATATCTGATTCAGTTTTCTAGCTTCTACTATATCCCCACCCCTCATAGCACATGCTTAGTTCGTCATTTAATATCTGTATTGTAAACACGAACCCAGAATACTGAAAACTTCATTTCTTTTTTCTGTCTCAAGATTCTGCCAAATATTATGGCTCTGTACAACTGTACACATATTATGAGAAAGTACAGAAACTCATATAAATTGACTTTTTTGGCAAATCTTACCAAGAATATTAAATCCTATATTGCATAATATAATCAAAAATGTTTTACTCAAAAATCTTCTCCCTTGCTTCCTGTAATACCCCTGACACTTCCTGTATATCTGCTTCTACAGTGTCCATGTCATTCTGGGTTCTGTTTTTTGTTTATTCAACAGATATTTATTGAGAACTATTATACTCCAGGAACTATTCTAGTAGCAGTGACTAGAGCATGAACAAGGGCATATAACATCCCTGACATCATGAAGCTTAAATTCCAGAGGGGGGAGGCAAACCGTAAACAAATAAATAAGAAAAATATAAAATATCAGAGATGATAAATGCTCTGGAGCAAAATTAATCAGGTTGGGGGTAGGGGACATTGGAAGCATATTTTTAAATAAGATGGCTAGGGAAAGCCATGTCAAGAAGATAACATTTGAGTTAAGATCTGAAAGAAAAGAAGGATCAAGCTTTGTAGATATCACAATTAAGTTATTAATAAGGATATGGGTTTGTGCAGCTGGAGGTGAACTACATAAAATGCATTAACGTAGGTCTCACAGAAATCATTGATGCAATAACCACCATGCTGTTGTAGTACTTTTGACAGAAGTATTCAGTTTACTCTTAGACAGATTCCATACAGCGCCTGTAAACTATTAATCAAATAACAATGGAAGGTTTGAATTAAAACTGTGAAATAAGACTGTGAAAGAACATACAGTATGCTGTGTTCAAAACTGTAACCAAATTATAGTGTTGGACGTTAACCAAGCAGAAGGTAGCAACTTTTAAAGGTAATGATATATGATAGTTTGAAATATGCATGCAGTATAATATTATGAGTCAGGTTAGTCCTCATTAATATAAATCTACCACTAGAATTTTTAGAGACAGTTTTGTTAGCTGAAGGAGAGACTGCACACCTGTGATGAATAATAAGCTTGCATGTAGCTTGGATAAGAGTGGATCTTGTGTATTGATCGTTATTTAGAGCCTATTACCAAAAGCATGAAAATTAGGAACTTGATAATACTTCTTTTTATTGAGAGAATTTAAAACTTACATTTCTATAGCCTTTCATTTTATATTTAAACGCTAAAGGTGTCCAAGACACAAATTTTGATTTGATCATATCATACATACAAATTAAACAGATCAAACTTATAAAAGAAGTCACAGAATAGTTCACTAGGTCAGATGAATAATTAACTGGTCTATGATAAAAATTAGACTATTCTAGTCATTTACTTAGTTTTCTAAATATTGAAGATATTCAAAAGATAGCTCACTGTGTTTTTCTTTGGATTCATTTTATTTTTATCATTATTCAACAAAATACCTTGTAATCCAGCTACCACTGTTGGTACAACTCCCTAGGCATAAACTCAATTTAGCCTTTAAAATGTTAGTCACACATTCTTTGAATAGACACAGGATGCCTGAACATTAATTAACTTAAAGTTAGATTAGGTGATGAAAAAGTTTAATTTAACATTAACTTTAGTCGTGATGAGATGCTATAAAAAGTATATTCATATATTCAATGAGCACAGACTTTAGCAGAGAGAAAAGATCATTTCTTCCATGGCAGATTTATTAAGTCACTATAAATATTTTACAAATCCAGTCTCCAAAAAAAGTAGCAATGACTTAGTTACTTATCTTCCCATTGTTCTGCTAGAAACCGTACAAAGCAACAAGGAGAATGGAGGAGTGGAAGGGGAATTCATGAACTATATATTCTGCAAAACTAGGAAACAGAAATTCTGGAAACTGTATGTACATATAATAAAAGCATACGAGACCCCTGGAGTCTGCAGGAGAAGCTACTGGGCACAGGGAGTTCTGACTGGCGAGTATCAGACATTGACAGGAAATAATCTCAGAAGGGGAGAGCCCTACGCCGAGTAAGAATTCAAAACCTTAATTTAAAAAAAATTCCCAAAGTAACTGTTCAACAGAAAATAAAGTCTGCATTAATAAAATTTTTAGCTATACAGAAAACAAAAAGGAGAACTTGTGGGATTCAGCCAAATGTATACTCAGAGGTAGAGTCACACGCTTCAAAGAGGGCATTATTTTAAAAAGAAAGAAGAAGACGGAATTAATAAATAGTCAAATACTGCAGAAGAGACAAAAATAGTTTACACGAAGTATGAGAATGGAAGTAAATGGGATCAAAACAAATTGGTAATTTATAAAATTTTAGGAGAGAAACATAATTCATAAGTAAGTCCAAAAATTGTGACTTCTGTTTTTTGGTTTGATTGTTTTTTGCATGTTGTAGAGGGTGAGGATTGGGGGGGAGGTGTGGTAAAGTAGAAAATAAACTCTCTGACAAATGTAATAAAGGAAAAAAATCATTTTGGACATAAAACAGGAGATAAGGTAAGAAATATTCATTATTTTTAAGAGACTATTTTCATAGACCTACTAATAAATTTGAAAATATTATTGAAATAGGTAATTTCCTGAAAAATTACCAATATTGACTCCTTAAGTAAAAAAGTAAACCCTGACAGACTAATTACCATGGAGAAAATGAAAATATATTGTTAAATTTATTAAAGAACTTATTAAATTCATTAGAGAATTCTTCCCAACAGTATGGAGAGTCCTCAAAAAATTAAAAATAGATCCAGCTATTCCACTTCTGGGTATTTTTCCAAAGAACACAAAAACACTAATTCAAAAAGATTTATGCAACCCTATGTTCATTGCAGCATTATTCATAATAGCCAAGACTTGGAAGCAACCTAAGTGCCCATCAACAAATGAATGGATAAGGAAGATGTGGTATATATATACAATGGAATACTACTTAGCCCCCAAAAAGATGAAATCTTGCCATTTGTGCAACATGGATGGACCTTGAGGGTCTTATGCCAAGCAAAATAAGTCAGACAGAGAAAGACAATTACTATATTACTTCACTCATATGTGGAAGATTAACAAAGAAACACATAGATAAGGAGAACAGATTGGTGGTTACCAGAGAGGAATGAGGGTGGAAGGAGAGCGAAAGGGGTAAAGAGCACACATGCACCTTGAAGGATGGAAACTAGACTTTTGGTGGTGCACATGATCCAGTCTATACAGAAGTCAAAATACAATGATGTACACATGAAACTTATATAATGTGATGAGCCAGCATGACCACAATAAAAAAGAAAAAAATGTTTAGGGAAAAAAAAGAATTCTTCCCTTAATGGGTTTATTGCAGATGCAACTAATGCTATATAAACTACCACAGGATAGAAAAATGGAAAGTTTTTTCTATCATTTTCAAAGTTAACATATTTCTGAAATTAAAACATATTAAAGATGTCTCTCACTTTATGCAAATCTGCTTATGAATATGTAGAATAAAAATATTTTAAAAATCTTTGTAATTGATTAAAAACCACAATAAATTAATAACCCCCTACAACCACACAGAGTTACTCACAGAAATTCAAGGATATATTAATATTAGGAAATGAAATATATTGATATCATATCATCAATGTATTATAGAAAAAAATACAAGCATTTCAGCAAATAACCAAAAATTACAGCTGGTGAAATAGGAGAAAAATGAGGCAAATATGGTATCTCAGAGAAAATTTTTAGAGAAAAACTTTCAATATCAGGTTGGGTGTTATTGGTACTAAGAGTTGGAATATGATAAAGATAGAAAGTCATTACATTCAATAAGATGGAAATCATCGTGACCTTGATATGTGGGATTTCCATGGAATGCAGGATGCAGAAGGGGACTTGAGAGAAAGAACACAGAGGAGGTGTAGATAATCTTGTGGTGTTTGGCTATGAGGTCAACACCATATAAATAATTAAATTTTGCGGCAAACCAATTTCTTTAATATCAACTTTGGAAAAACTAGAAGTTAGAAAATTGTACACCCAAGTAGCGATTCTGTTATTTATAAAATTCATTCATCTTTATTTCATTGACCAATAGCAGAGCAACTATTAGGTAGAAACCATTGTACCAAAGGATTGCAAAAAGAACCAAATTCTACTCTATTCATGGGGAGTTTGTATTCTAGTTTTGGAAATTAGGATAATTAAAATACAGAATAGAAGGTTTAGGGCTATAATAAATTTTTTCCTGGCAAAAAAACACACAGCAGCAGAACATTTCCCATAATTCTTTCTTGCAGGGCATAGCTTAAAGCATGTCCCAGCACAATGCACACTAATACTTTTTAAATTGTATTGTGTCTAGAAAATAAAGGTAGGGATATTTAAATATATTATATCGTGATAATTAATTAATGTCTGTAAACATACAGCAATTACTTGGGTGTTTCAGACAGGAATAAAATGAAACTGTAAATCTTTCAAGGAAAATGTTGGTTATTCAGAATTTCTGTTTAGATATAGCAAGTCTCATTCCCTCTCTAAATTGTGACTTAAGTTTAGTAAAATATCTGGAGAGCACAGGTAAAGCAAAATCTTCAAATACCAGGAAAAACAGAACTGGACTAGGAAAGCAAAAATTGTGAAAGTGAAGTTGTAGAATGAAATGTTGATAGTTCAGATAATTGGTCCAAACAACTTTTTATTTGTTAGTTAATTACAAACATGGATTTTGAAAATATTATTTATTGAGCACATACCTTCTGTAGGTACTGTGACGTGCAGTGGGAGGAATGGATAAAGGAGCAAGAACAGTCTGTCCAATTGCATTTTATAACCTCAACTCTTCAGCATTCTAGTAGTACAGCTCCCCAGAATGAATTACCTCAGTTTTGGCTTATCTGAAAAATGTCTTTATTTTGTCCTTATTGCTAAAGGATATTTTTGCTGGATGTAGAATTCTGATTCTTTTAGCACATTAAATATGTCATTCCATTTTCTTCATTTTTTTTCTAATGAGAAATCAGTCTACTTAATTCATAGTGCTGTTCCCCTGAAAGTAATATATCTTTTATTCCCCTCTTGCTACTCAAGACACTCTCTTAGTCTTTAATATTCCTTTGTGCTTTGATTGTGGTGTCCCTTGGTGTACTTTCTTTGTATCTATCCTGTGTGGAGTTAGCTGAACTTCTTGTCATTCCCCAAATTTGTGAAAAATTTCTCCAAATATTTTCTGCCCTCTTCTCTGTCTCTTCTCTTTCCAGAATTCCATTCACATGTATGTCAGACCACATAGTATTTATCACAGTTCACGGAGAGTCTGTGCATTTTTTTACGATTTTTCCTCTATCTTCAGATTGGATAATGTCAAGTGATCTACGTTCAAGTTCATTGACACTTTCTTCTGTTGTCTCCAATCTGCTGTTAAGCCCATTGAACATATTTATAACAGCTCCTTTGAAGCCCTTATCTGCTATTTCCAATATCTTGGCCATCTCAGAGGTTTTTGTATTGAATACTTTTTAAAAAAATTCTTGACAATGAATTGCATTTTCCAACTTCTTTGAAGTCGAGGGCTTTTTGTTACATGTTAGACATTGTGGGGGAAAGTTGTAGAAACTGTGCCTTCTGTTATCTTTCTCTGAAAGTGTTTATTTTCGTTCTAACAGACAGTTCAATTACTGGCCATTCTCCTTGACCTTGTGGAGGCTTGGTTTAATACTTTGCTACATTGTTTTACAATCTGAAATTTACTGTTTTAAAGACTGATATTTCAGTAAATCTAGCTGAGATTAGTTGGGAGCAACTATAACAACATAAAAACCCCACTAATGAAACACTTTTAAAAAGGAGATTCAAACAGAAAGAGAGAAAAGAAGAAAGAAAACAAGCCTGTGTCTTCCCACTGCCCATAGGACTAAATGCAGTCTCCTGAGATTGAGATACATCACCTCACAGTCCCACCCCAGGTGAGTTTTCCAGTTTTCTCATCTCTGTTATATGTTATTAACATCCAGCAGTAGAACCTAACTCAGTTCAGTACTCAGAGCTTCTGCAAATGCTCTTTTCTACACAAAGAACACTCTTATGGCTAACATCTTTTAAACAGAGCTCATGTGACTCATAAAACTTGTCCTAATTCTATCAGACAAGGTCAGGTCCTGCATCCTGATACCTTCCACTGTACTTTTTTCATGTCTCTATTACAGATTTTATCTCACTATATCACTTTTCTAGACTAATTCTTCTGAAAATTCATTCATTTATTCAATAACAGCTACTCTGTACATAAAATGTACCAGGCATTGGCCTGTGTGCTCAGGATGTAGTGATAAAGACCATACAAATGACTTCTGGCCTCAGAGTGTAGTGGGTATTGTATCCAGATTTTATCTTAGAAAGCAGTACTAGACAGTGGTTAAGTGAATGAAATTTGGACTGCACTGTATTGTTTGAAGCCCACCTCTACTATTTATGAGCTGTGTATCCTTAAACAAGTTACTTAACTTCTCTGTGTCTCATTTTCACCATTTGTTAACTGTACATAATATTTCATAGGTTTCTTGTGAGCACTAAATAAGTTAAAATGTATAGAACATTTAGAATGGTGCCTGGCATATAAGAGCTCAATAAATATTTGATATTATTATTTTTGTCTCTCATACTTTTAGTATGATGTCCAAAACACAGTAGGCACAGACCACATACTATTGAATGAATGAATAAATGAATGAATGAATATTTATGTTTCTGGATTAAAAAATACATATCATATATTGAAGAAATTTTATACCACTTCTCTCTTTTCTAACTATGTTTTGTATAAGAAGTTCTGGCTAAAAATGTTGCAAGTAGATTTGTTAATGCAATGACTATATTTGCTCCTTCACTACTGCTACTTTTTCTTTTTTTTAGGTTTTTAATTTTTTTTTCAGGGAGATTTGCCTTTCTAACATCTGTTGCCAATCTTCCTCTTTTTCTTCTTTTTTCCTCCTCAAAGCCCCAATATGTAGTTGTGTATCATAGTTGTAGAGTTGTAGCTCTTCTATATGGGACGTCACCTCAGCATGGCTTGATGAGCAGTGAGTAGGTCCACGCCCAGGATCCGAACCGGTGAACTCCGGGCTGCTGAAGCAGAATGTGTGAACTTAACCACTACACCACTGGGCAGGCCCCATTACTGCTTTCATTTGCTCATTCGTTCCTTCAACACATAGTTTTTGAACTCTTCTTCATTAAAAACTAAAAATGTGACAGTCCTTTTCCTTAGCAGTTTACAAGTTAGATAGGAAAATTATGTGTATTTAATAACATAACAGAAAATGTAGTGTGCAATGATTACATTGAGGGAATTAAATGTCACACATTTGAAAGCATGCACAAACTCCCTGGCATATGTTCATTTGGATTACATGAAATTGCCAACATTTCAATGGTTTGATTATTCAAATGGCAATTTTATATGGCTCAGAATAATAGCAGATAATGAAATATATATCCCACGTATCAGAATAATGTGTCATTCAGAGGAGGGGAAAACTTTCAGCCAGGATGACAAAGGAAAACTTTAGAAATGGAGGCAATTGGAATAGAAATGAAGAAAAGATAGAGGAGGATCAAGTGGTTCAAAGCAGTGATTCTCAAAAATGTGGCCCCACACTTTTCAATGAGTATAGGAAATAATAACCAAAATACAGCTAACCTGAAACAACAGTGGTCAGGTATTTTTTTTAATTTACTTCATTTAATTTATTTTATTGTTCCCATAGTATTCGACTTTCTGAAGTTGGAAGGAGAGAAAAAATTGCTCAAGACAAAGTATCTCTAATGAAGTAAACATGCTTATAATTAGTTAAATTTTACAGATCTAATAATTTTACAGGTCTAATAATTTCAAACATCTAAGTCTATGTACTATATGATATTTCCCCCAGATAATCTTTACATACTATAACTTCTAAAATTCCAAATGACTAAGCTGGTTTTCAGTTCTCTATTGTGTAGTACTAAAATATTCTTTAAGTCTGAAAAATCTAAATTTTTTTTCTTGATCTATTTAGATATTCATTTAGTGAAATACAACAATGTGCATTTCAAGGAGTTAGTTTTTGTGTGTGTGTGTGAGGAAGATTAGCCCTGAGCTAACATCCATTGCCAATCCTCCTCTTGTGCTGAGGAAGACTGGCCCTGGGCTAATATCCATGCCCATCTTCCTCTACTTTATATGGGATGCCGCCACAGCATGGCTGATAAGCAGCTCATGGGGGGGCGCCCAGGATCCCAGCCCGCTAACCCTGGGCTGCCAAAGCACGGACTAAACCGGTGCACCACCGGGCTGACCCCAAGGGGTTAGTTCTTTGTTCAAAAATAATTTGTTTAATGAACAGAGGATGCCAGAGCTGCAGGACACTCAACACTTACAGCCGAATATAAAAATAAAAACACGATGTGAATTTAAAAGAAGGATTTTCAGTAAAGTTTCATGCTTTAAAGTGCAAGTAATTTGAACTGTAATTAAAGATAGACTTTTGTTGCTATTTCTCACTTGAAGGCTTGGGTTTATGCTATTTTAAAATGGAAATTTCAAATGATGTGTGTATTATTTATGATAACTGCACTTAGCCAAGCGATAATTTTGACTAGATTTCATATTAATTTGTATGCCTTTAATGCTGATAATGTTATTGCAGTATCTTCACATGACAGGAAAAGAAGCAAAATAGCTACTCAGTTTTTGAACAAAATATCATATCACTAATAAAACAACGTGTTTTGTCTAAAGAGCTTATTCAAAAATTACTTTAATATGCTAACTAATCGGAACACTATTCTCTGACAGATATCAGTTCCATTCCTTAAACAACTATAAATAAAAATGAATATGTAAGGGGAGAGTGACATCAGCATCATGGCGGAGTGAGATTCCCTCTTTGAATTTCTGCAGCCTACAACACAATGAAAACATCATTTGCATTCCAACAGAGCTCAATCAAACACTACAAAGGACTTCTAAGAAACGCCTGCTGCCATACATCAGACAGTGGAGGCACGGGAAGCCCAACAGGATGTGAGGAGAGGTAAGAAGTTGTATTTCCCCTCCACAATCCATCGGCAAAGACAGCACGGCTCACAGACGGGGGGGCAGGGCGGCCCACAGCAGGGGGAAAACTACCACCCTCCAGGTGGTCTCACAGATTGTCGAGAGATCCCCACTGGGAAGTGATGATGGACTGTTTAGGGGATGTAGCAAACACCCTGAGAGCCAGAAAGGAAACCCCCAGGTCGAGCAGGAGAAAGAGAGGACCCCTCCCCCCACACACCCCGCATTTCAGCATAATCCATCCGGGGGCTGGAGCAGGCTCAGAGCATACCACTCGCGATCTCCATCCAGTGGCAGCAGGGGGAAACTGCAGGACCAACTTCATCAGGAGGGGAAAAAATAAAGCTGTCCCCGTTGGATCCATGTGACAATTTGTTAATGGCTACAGACCAAAAGGAAAATGACAAATACCCAGAAACCAACCCTGAAGGCACAGAATTTGATAACCTGAATGACAGAGAACTCAAAATAGCTATCATAAACAAACTCAACGAAATACAAGAGAACACACAGAAACAAATCAACGAATTCAGGGATTTCATCACAAAAGAGATTGAAACCATAAAGAAAAACCAATCAGAATTATTGGAGATAAAAAACAAAATGAACAAGATGGTGGAAAAAATGGAGTCTTTAAAGAGCAGAACTGACAATATGGAGGAATGAATTAGCATTATTGAGGATAGCCATGCAGAAATACTCCAGATAGAGGAGGAGAGAGAGCTAAGACTAAAAAGAAATGAAGAAATTCTTCAAGAAATATCAGACTCAATGAGGAAAAGCAACATAAGGATAATAGGTATTCCAGAAGGAGAAGAAAGAGAAAAAGGAGCAGAGAGTTTGTTCAAAGAAATAATAGCTGAGAACTTCCCCAACCTAGGGAACGAGAGGGAAATAACAGTGAATGAAATCAATAGATCACCAAAATATATAAACAGGAATAAAAAATCATCTTGCCACATAGTAGCAAACTTGAAAAATACCTGTGACAAGGAAATAATATTAAGGGCAGCTAAACAAAAAAACAAAATAACATACAAAGGAAACCCCATCAGGCTCTCAGCTGATTTCTCGACAGAAACTCTACAGGCTAGGAGAGACTGGAATGATATATTCAAAATCATGAAAGACAAAAACCTTCAGCCAAGAATACTTTATCCAGCAAAAATATCCTTCAAATATGATGGAGAAATAATAACTCTCCCTGATAAACAAAAGCTAAGAGAGTTCGTCACCACAAGACCCCCACTACAAGAAATGCTCAAGAAGGCCCTTAGGCCTGAAAAAAAACAAATGAGAAAGGGGATACAAAGATTCCAGCAAGGAGAAAAGCAAGGAGACTAAACCAGAACAAACTACAGTTAGATAACATCAAAAATTAATTCAAGCTCATCACTGGAAACACACATTCATGACTCAAGATGGAATAAAGAGATAACAAATAAGGAGGGGAAGAGGTAAGGGATTGAATCGACCCAGCCTCAGGAAAAAGGAGCCATCTGAAAATGTACTTTCTTATCCAGGAGATCACTTATATAAACCTCACAGTAACCACTAAACAAATAACCAGAAGAGAACCACACATGACAAATAAAGAGAAAACCAAGAGAATGAGCATGCAGAAATACCTAATTGAATTTGCAGCCCGAAACACAAATGACAAGAAACAAAGGAAATGCAAAAGAACCAGAAAATGAACAGTAAAATAGCAACATTAAACCCTCATATATCAATAGTCACTCTAAATGTGAATGGATTGAATTCTCCAATCAAAAGACACAGAGTGGTGGGATGGATTAAAAACCAAGATCCAACAATCTGCTGCCTCCAGGAAACACATCTCAGCTCTAAAGACAAATACAGACTCAAAACAAAAGGATAGAAAACAATACTCCAAGCTAATGGCAAACAAAAGAAAGCAGGAGTAGCCATACTTATATCAGACAAAGTAGACTTCAAGATAAAAAAAGTAACGAGAGACAAAGAAGGGCAATATATAATGATGAAAGGGACACTTCACCAAGAAGACATAACACATAAATATCTATGCACCCAACACAGGAGCACCAAAGTACATAAAACAACTGCTAAAAAACCTTAAAGGAGATAGTAACAATAACACAATAATAGTAGGGGATCTTAACACCCCCCTTACATCAATGGATAGATCATCCAGACAAAAAGTCAATAAGGAAATAATGGACTTAAACGAAAAACTAGACGCAATGGACTTAATAGATATATACAGAGCACTCCACCCAAGAAAAGCAAGGTACACATTCATCTCGAGCACACATGGAACATTCTCAAGAATAGACCACATATTAGGAAACAAGGCAAACCTCTATAAATTTAAGAAGATTGAAATCATTACAAGCATCTTTTCTGATGATAACGCTGTGAAACTAGAAATCAACTGCAAGGAAAAAACTAGGAAAGGGACAAAGATGTGGAGACTAAACAACATGCTACTAAACAACCAATGGGTCGTTGATGAAATTAAATGAGAAATCAAAAGCTATCTGGAGACAAATGAAAAGGAAAATACACCATACCAACTCATATGGGATGCAGCAAAAGCGGTCCTGAGAGGGAAATTCATCACAACAAGCTCACCTTAACAAACAAGAAAAATCCCAAATAACTAACCTTAAATTGCACCTAACAGAATTAGGAAAAGAAGAACAGACAAAGCCCCGAATCAGCAGAAGGAGGGAAATAATAAAAATCAGAGCAGAAATAAATGAAATTGAAACCAAAAAAACAGTAGAAAGGATCAATGAAACAAAGAGCTGTTTCTTTGAGAAGATAAATAAAATTGACAAACCCTTAGCCAGACTCACTATGAAAAAAAGGGAGAAGACTCAAATAAATAAAATTAGAAATGAAAGAGGAGAAATTACAACAGACACCACAGAAATACAAGGGATTATTAGGGAATACTATGAAAAACTTTATGTCAACAAATTGGACAACCTAAGGGAAATGGACAAATTCTTGGACGTGTAAAACCTCCCAAAACTGAATCAAGAAGAAATAGAGAATCTGAACAGACCAATCACAAGTAAAGAGATTGAAACAGTAATCAAAAACCTCCCAAAAAATAAAAGCCCCAGACCAGATGGCTTCCCTGGAGAATTGTAGCAAACATTCAAAGAAGATTTAGCACCTATCCTTCTCAAACTATTCCACAAAATAGAGGAAGATGGAATACTTCCCAACACTCTATGAGGCCAACATCATCCTGGTAGCAAGCCAGACAAGGACAATACAAAGAAGGAAAATTACAGGCCAATATCACTGATGAACATAGACGCAAAAATCCTCAACAAAATATTGGCAAACCGAATACAGCAATACATCAAAAAGATCATACACCACGATCAAGTGGGATTTATACCAGGGACACAGGGATGGTTCAACATCCGCAAATCAATCAACGTGATACACCACATTAACAAAATGAAGAATAAAAACCACATGATCATCTCAATCGATGCAGAGAAGGCATTCGACAAGATCCAGCATCCATTTATGATAAAAACTCTCAACAAAATGGGTATAGAAGGAAAGTACCTCAACATAATAAGGGCCATACATGACAAACCTACAGCAAACATCCTACTCAACGGGGAGAAACTGAAAAACGTTCCTTTGAGGACAGGAACAAGACAAGGGTGCCCACTCTCACCGCTCTTATTCAACATAGTACTGGAAGTTCTGGCCAGAGCAATTAGGCAAGAAAAAGGAATAAAAGGACTCCAGATGGGCAATGAAGAAGTGAAACTCTCACTATTTGCAGATGACATGATCTTATACATAGAAAACCCAAAAAATTCCATTGGAAAACTACTAGAAATAATCAACAACTACAGTAAAGTGGCAAGGTATAAAATCAACTTACAAAAATCAATTGCATTTCTATACACTAACGATGAACCAACAGAAAGAGAACTCGAAAAGACAATCCCATTTACAATTGCAACAAAAAGAATAAAATATCTGGGAATAAATTTAACCAAGGAGGTAAAAGACCTATACAATGAAAACTATAAGACACTATTGAAAGAAATCGAGGGAGACATAAAGAAATGGACAAATATTCCATGCACATGGATTGGAAGAATAAATATAGTTAAAATGTCCATTCTACCTAAAGCAATCTACAAATTCAATGCAATCCCAATCAGAATCCCAATGTCATTCTTCACGGTAATAGAACAAAAACTACTGAAATTCGTATGGGGCAAAAAAAGACCCCGAATAGCTAAAGCAATTCTGAAAAAAAAGAAGAAAGCTGGAGGCGTCACAATCCCTGATTTGAAAATATACTATAAAACTATAGTAATCAAACAGCATGGTACTGGTACAAGAATAGACACACAGATCAATGGATCAGAATTGAGAGCCCTGAAATAAAACCACACACCTATGGACAGCTAATCTTCGACAAAGGAGCAAAGAACATACAATGGAGAGAGGAAAGTCTCTTCAATAAATGGTGCTGGGAAAATTGGACAGCAACATGCAAAAGAATGAAAGTAGACCATCTCCTATCGCCATATACAAAAATCAACTCAAAATGGATCAAGGACCTGAAAGTGAGACCTGAAACTATAAAACTCCTGGAAGAAAATATAGGCAGTACACTAATTGAGATTGGACATAAAGGGATCCTTTCAGATTCCATGTCTACTCGGACAAGGGAAACAAAAGAAAAAATAAACAAGTGGGACCTCATCAGACTAAAGAGCTTCTACAAGGCAAATGAAACCAGGATCAAAATGAATAAACAAACCACCAGCTGGGAGAAAATATTTGCAAATCGTTTGTCTGACAAGGGATTAATCTCAGTAATATATAAAGGTCTCATACAACTGAGCAACAAAAAAACAAACAACCCGATCAAAAAAATGGGCAGAGGATATGAACAGACATTTTTCCAAGGAAGAGAAACAGATGGCCAATAGCCACATGAAAAGATGTTCAACATCACTAATCATCAGGGAAATGCAAATCAAAACTACACTAAGATATCACCTGACACCCGTTAGAATGGCTATAATCAGAAAGACAAATAACAACAAATGCTGGAGAGGTTGTGGAGAAACGGGGACCCTCATTCACTGCTGGTGGGAATACAAACTGGTGCAGCCTCTATGGAAAACAGTATGGAGAGTCCTTAAAAAATTAAAAATGGAAATACCATGTGATCCAGCAATCCCACTCTTGGGCATCTACCCAATGGACATGAAATCAACCATCACAAGAGGCGTATGCACCCCTATGTTCATTGCAGCATTATTCACTATAGCCAAGAACTGGAAGCAACCCAAGTGTCCCTCGACTGATGATTGGTTAAAGAAGATGTGGTATATACATACAATGGAATACTACTCAGCCATAAGAAAACACAGAACTGTCCCATTTGCAACAACATGGATGGACCTAGAGGGTATTATGTTAAGTGAAATAAGCCAGAGAGAGAAGGACAGACACTGCATGAACTCACTCATATATGGAATATAAATGAACACACGGACAGAGAGAACTGATTGGTGGTTACCAAGGGGCAGGGGGGTGGGGGGTGGGCACGAGGGGTGAAGGGTTACATCCACATGGTGACGGACCAACAAAAATGTACAACTAAAACCCCACAGTGTTATAAACTACTAAGACATCAATTAAAAAAAAAAGAAAAAGAAAAAATAAGTAAATTGTGAATAAATGAATAAACATAAAAAATAAAAAATAAGTCAAAGAAAAATGAATATGTAAGGATACAATGTCATTTTGATGCCATGGAATCACCTCTGAACTGGCATTTATGAGATTTTTGTTTGCTACCTCGGACATGAGGGGTGTAAATTACATAGTCTTTATCACGTCTAAACTTCCAGGATACTAATATTAGATTGATAAAGAATTCTGAAACTACAGTAACAACAGCTTAATGGAAAATGCAAAGGGTTTGCCAGAAAATAAGCTATGTGTCTCATCTTCTTCTTTCCTATAGTTTAATCTATTTGTACACATCTTTTGTGTTTAGAAAAATAATCTTTTATACACATAGAAGAGATATTTGTTTTACTGAAAACTCTTCCAAATACAGCAGAAATGAGATATAACTCTTCTGCATTTAAAAACCTGTGTGAAAGTATTTAAAATATAATCTTTAACTTTGATCAAATTATCTATTTTTCAGTTGATCCCACTTGTAAAATAAATACATTTTTACAGAATCAACCGTAGGCAAATCTGTGACGAATCTATAGGAAACCTCTTCCTGCTTCCCAAACATTTAATCTTCACGCTGGTCTCCTCCTTCCACTATCCTGTGATCTTTTCTAACCTTGGTGGTTGTTCTTTTTGCCCCACTAACACTGAGACTAGTTTTCAACTGATTCTTCCCTATAGGGCAAGTGGTCAGCAGTTTAAGGTATGACCCTGATACTGATGCTAGCTTCTTAGGCTCTCTGTGTAATAGAAATTGACAGGAGGCCCAACCAAAGTCTCAGACAAGGTTTTATTGGGGCTTATGCTCGAGCACAAGGCAGACACTCTGGCTGGCTCTCCGAAGGGAGCCATTCTGAGTTTTTTATGCTGTAAGGGAAGTGGACTGCTGTCAGGATTCTCCACCTGCAGAGGAGAGGTGATCTGCTTCGCTCTTCCTGGTGGTGTCTTCGCATGCCCCGTGGGCATTGCAGTCCCTGTGCCTGCCTAGTAGGTCTAACATGGCGATGTTGCTCACTACTGCCACCCCGGGAAGCTCGGACAGTGGTCATCTCCAGGCTTTGCGCCCATGTAGGAGTCGGGTCAACAGCTTGGGGGAGTTTGCGGTTGGAAGGTTGCTTATCTTGACTTCGAAAATAGCTGGTCTGTAAGGTGCCAGACCTGATGGTTAAGACTGAGGGACAGAGTCCTGTCCCTATTCCATCTCAACCCTACCCAGTGAGAAATACATGGATTTTAATACTGAGGACCGAAGGGAGTGAATGCCTATCTCAATGTTACAGTCTATTTAAGCAAAGCTCTCTTCCATCAGACCACCCAGCAGATACCTACAAGAAAAGCTGGTCCTATATTTGTACCTCTGTAATGCTTACAGATGTATTTCCTTTTAGGTTTTAGGCACAAATTCACACTCACGTTGGCATAAAAATATAAATGATTTACAACTTTAAAGTTATGGATCATGTGGGATTGAGGTCCAGAGAGAGGCCGTCAAAGGAATATTTGGCAATAAGAAGAGGATTTGTCATGTCAATTGAGCATCAACAGGAACTATTCAGGCAGAGAGAGGGTGAAAGCACCAAAAAACACAAGAGTGGCAGCCTTCTGTTGGGCTTCAAAGCAAACACTTTATATCTGGTGTATGGAACACTGGGGATGCTTATCAAGATGTTACACATATCTCAGAATATTCACCTTATATTTGTAGAAGGCTTCCCTGTTTAAGCATGCATGCCCTGCATTGGATCCGTCACGAACTCCTCCTTCCTACCTCCTTCCAAGAGGACCCAAAACAAAGCAAGAGAATGAAAATACCAATCAACCAACAAACAAAATCAGGCAGACAATTTTTATTTGCCTGGTTTTTCCATCACTTTATGGAATGGTGTAAAATGAAAACTTTCTGTCTTTATACTTGATAAAAATAAATATCTCTTTGATTGATGAGACAAGAAGATGATATAGTATTTCTGAGGCTTACTTCAAATAAGCAAAAAAATTACCAATTTTACCATTACCTGTTGGTAATAGATAAAAGCTATCTAAGACATAACATAAGCCATTTCACAAATTTGTGAATTATTCCCAGTATCTTTTAAAAATATTTAAACACTTATATGTATTTTATATAAGCATTGCTTAATTATACTGTAACAAATTCCGTATTTCCCAAAATTCAGGTGTTTGCTAACATCTTAGTACCCCTATATTGAATTGTCTTCAGAATTACTTAAAAATATATATTGATATAAAGGACATAGTAGTCAAAAATCAGATATTTTAGGTGCAAGCTAACAAAATCCAGGTGGTTATTTGGATTTTTCACATTATATTAGGATGTTTTGACATTATGAAGACATGGGAAAACTCATTGTAGTTTTTATTATGAAGCATATCCACATTATGCCACATTGAATACTTATTGAGGGGTTGTTTGGATAACTAATTGGTGACTATATTGCAGTAGATGGAGTAACATGCAAAAAAGAGTTTTCAAACCTTTCAAACTTTTTGCTAGCTCTCTCACTTCAGTTACTGAGACTTCACTAGCAAAATTTATAAAAACAAAAAACTTTTAGAAAAAATTTACTTAAAAGACACAAGATACAAACAAAAAACTCTTTACTTGATTGTTGGTTATTGTTGATTGGTTATGAGAAAGACATGGACAATTGCCAAATATATCAATCATTTATAGTCAGTAAACTTACCGAACAGCTTCAAAAGAATTTATGTCAATAATTAACTTACTCTCTCATTGGTAGTTGAGTGGGGGTGGGGATTCTGGAAGCCTGGACTGAGACTACTATGCAAGTAACACAGAAGGAAGACAGGATAAATGACAGGAAAATTCCTTAAGAAAGACAATTTACCAAAAGTGACATAAAAAATAGCATCTAAACAGTCCTATATCTATTGACAAAATTGAATCTGTAACTGAAACTCTTCACAAAAAAATAAAAGTCCAGCCTTTACTGGTGAGTTCTTCTAAACATATAAGGAAGAAATAGTATTAATCAGAAAACAAACAACTTTCTTGGCATATAAAAAGAGGGAATGCTTCCCAATGCACTTTATGAGGCCAGAATAAGTCTGATACTAAAACCTCACAAGGATGACATAAGAAAGAAAAATTACAGGCCAATATTTCTCATGGCATGCAAGCAAAACCCTTAAATAAAAATTAGCAAGTCAAATAAAGTAATGTATAAAATATATGATGTGTTAAGCATGATGAAGAGTGATTTATTTTAGGAAAGCAGGGTTGATTTAATATTAGAAAAGTTATCAATGTAATTAACCACTTTAAGAGACTAAAGAATAAAAATAATACAATCATATGAATAGATCCAGGAAAATCATCTGACAATATTCAACACTCATTAATGATTAAAAAAAAACTTTTCACAAATTGCAGTAGAAGGAAGCTTCCTCAACTGGGTAAGGGATATTTACAAAGAAAACCATAGTTATCATCATACTTCATGGTGAAATATTTACCATTTTCCCCTTAGGTTGGGAACAAGACAAGAATGCCACTATTACCTTTTCTATTCAACTTTGTGCTATAGGTTTTGTCCAGCACAAAAAGCAAGAAAGTATAAAGTTTGGGGACAAAAAGGGAAACAGATGACATGATTATATGTATATAAAATCTAGCAATATTTACAGATAAACCAGTAGAAACTACTTTGAACATTTGGCAAGGTTGCTAGATTCAAAGTTAATATACCAAAGTAAATTTTATTTCCAAATGCTGAAAACAGGAATTGGAAAATAATACTAAAATACCATTTATAACAGCACAAAAAAATCTAAAACCTATGAATAAATCTTCCAATAGATGTGCTAAACCTCTACGATGCAAACTACGAAATAAGGCTGAGAGAAGTTTAAACTGGCATAAATAAACAGAGAGAGCATCATGTTCCTGGACTGGAAGAGTCACTACTTTGTACTACGCAGAATTTTAAAATGAACCCTAATGATTCACACTCTTGCATAATCTCCGCCTCTTGACTGTGGGCAGGACCTTTAACATACTTCTGATCCATAGAATATGGCAACAGTGGATTATTTTACAGAAATAATTGAAGTCCCTAATTAGGTGAAGTTAAGAAAAAGCCTGATTATCCTAGGTGGGTCTGACTAATCACATGAGCCCTTTAAAGAGAGTTTAGACGGCAAAGAAGGAGGAAGTCAGAGACTGTCTCCTCCTAGTCTTGAGGAAGCAAGCTGCCGTGAGTTCTACATAGTCAAGGAGCAGATACTGATTCCTCACTCCTGAGGGCCCCTGAGGCAGGTCTAAAGTAGAGAGACACCCAGGCCTCAGGTTCATGGAGACAAATCACATAACCAATGAGCTGGTAAAGACCACCATGGCACTCACTGTATTTAATGCAGGGGTCAAGGTGAATGTCACCCCCCACCCCCCCACCCCATGGTCCAGGCCATAATCAGCTTCCAGATTCCCCCTGCACAGGCAGTCCAGGAGATCCTGGAGCATGTCAAGAGCACTGTGGTTGATGACTGTGTCCCTTCTGTGTGTTGAGTGCCTTTGACCCCTGCCCATCAGCTCCTCTGACGATCAGGTCTTGGGCTATCAGTTGCTCCACTAGATCATGCAGTCCATCTTCCTGGTGGTCAATATTGTCCCCCAGGTACTTGTACTGGCAACACAGAGAGCCGACACTGTACGAACCACACCACTGGCATCTATTAATGCAACTCCGTCTACCTCCAGCCTCAGGGCTTCAGCAGCGTCCAAGGAATCAAGGAGAAAAACCGCAGTCCCGGCCTAGGAGACCCAGGTGAAATTCATATTTGAGCTGATCCAGAATGCTGACACGGACCTGGGGCCAGTTTCTCACCTGCACCAACTGTGCTGTTGAGGAGCCAGCTGGAATAGGGGTGCCTGACCTTGGGCCAGGACTAGCCCCAAGGGGAAAGCCAATGTTGGTAAAACTTTTGGTCAGAACCAAACTGTGATACATTGCCCACCGGCCATGCGCACTCCCAAGAATGGGGCCGGGGGTAAGGGAGGGCCAGTAGGAATCTGGTTCTCCCTTCCTCCCCACATCTCCATCCCTCAACTGACAGGCCTTTGCTGCCTCCTTGTGCCAGCAATCTTAGAAGGTATCTGGTTCATCTCTCTTATGCTGGTTATTTAACTGCTCCACCCTCCAGGCTTGACTTAACAAAGGCAGATTTGAAAAATCTCAACCAGGTTTTACCTGCTAGAAGTGTTTAATTTGTGGCATTCTTGCCAGGCTGCCTTCTCCAGGGCTTACACATTTCTTCTTGCTGTAATTTCCTTTCCCTCTTTTTTCTTCCTCTCTTGAATTATTTAGCTGTCTCTTCATGTCTCCTCTCCTGCCTCACATCCCTTCCCCCTACCCTCCCATTTATTTTACATCTGGAGCAGGACTTGGTCAACTGTGATGCTACCGTAATTTTTAGAATAATTGGTCAAATAAAGTAATCTATGCAGCAAAAAACAGAAAAAGGAGCAAATATTTGGGGAGGACCCTGAGCCTCAGATCAGAACCCAGACCCAACTAGCAGTCTGCCTGCAGCTCTGTGATCCCTGGCCCTGGGCAGAGAACCCAGCTAAAACCAGCCCAGGCTTCTGACTATGAAAAATAAGCTAATTATCAAGTGTTGTTTTAATTCTCTAAATTTATGGTAATTTGTTATGCAGCAATAGAGAACTAGAACACTAAAGATTTTAAACCCCACCCAAATTAATCTATAGATTAAACAAAATCCCAGCAGCGTTTTTAAAAATGAAAATTAACAAACTAATTCTAAAATTTATAAGGTAATGCAAAGGATTTATATAAGTCAAGGAAATCGTGAAGAAGAATAAAGCTGGATTACTTATATTACTAGATATCAAGGTATATTATAAAGCTACAGTAATTGCGAGTGTGTGGTGTTGGCACCAGGATAGATGTAGAGATTAATGAAACACTATACAGAGTTGAGATGGATTCACTCATATGTGTTCACCAGTTTTGTGGTAAGAGAAACACCGGAGTTTCTTGTACAAAGATGATCTTTTCAATAAATGGTGCTGGGTCAGTTTGATATTAAAAAGTAATAACATTAACCTTGACCCATAAAAATTAATTTAAGATGGTTCATAGACATAAATATAAAAGGTAAAATAATAAAGCTGACAGAATAAAATATGTCTTCATATGCTTGAGATATGCAAAGATCCCTGAAACAGCTCACAAAAGCAAACCATAAAAGAAAAGATTGATAAAATGGTTTTTATGAAATTAAGAATATATATTCCAGGGCGCCAGCCTGGTGGCATAGTGGTTAAAGTTTGCTTGCTCCGCTTCGGCAGCCCGGGGTTCACAGGTTCGGATTCCGGGCGCAGACATACACACTGCTTATCAAGCCATGCTGTGGCAAGTGTCCCACAAATAAAGTAGAGGAAGGTGGGCACGGATGTTAGCCCAGGGCCAATCTTCCTCAGCAAAAAGAGGAGAATTGGCAACAGATGCTAGCGCAGGGCTAATCTTCCTCACACACACAAAAATATATCTATTCCACAAAGGACACTATTATGAGAGTGAAAATACAAGCCACTGACTGGAACAAGATAATTGTTTCACCTACATCCATCAGAGAACTTGTCTCCGGAATGTATATCCTATTCAATAGCTAATCAAGCAATAAGATTAAGATTAAGAAAATCAATCAATAAGAAAAACATGTATCTCAATTTTATAAATAGGAAAAGGGAAAAAGAGGAGATTCAGGTAGTCAAAAAATATTAAAACATGTTCAGCATCATTAGTCATCAGGGAAATGCAAATTAAAATGATAATGAGGTATCACTACACAGAAACTGGAATTGTTAGAATTAAAAGACTGATAATACCAAATGTCTTTTTACAAGTTTCTCCTTTAAAAGAACCTGGGCATAAGATATGATTCGGATCCTTGATTTGAGGTTAAGTTTGAGTTGATAACATGGGGTCCTATTCTTTTTTTTTTTTTTGTGGGGAAGACCAGCCCTGAGCTAACATCCGTCGCCAATCCTCCCCTTTTTGCTGAGGAAGACTGGCCCTGGGCTAACATCCGTGCCCATCTTCCTCCACTTATATGGGACGCCGCCATGGCATGGCTGACAGGCAGTGCGTCGGCGGGCGCCCGGGATCCGAACCCCGGGCTGCCAAGCGCGGACTAAACCGCTGCGCCACCGGGCGGCCCCTATTCTTTCTTTTTAGCAAGAAGGACCTAGCCACCACTTCTGAAAAAATTGGTCATAAAAATCCTATGAATAGCAGCAGAGCATTGTCTGCTCCAGTGTGGGAGGTGAGAGGATGGCGTGAAAAGACGGGGCAGGGTTCCGCTGTGCTGCATACAGGGGCGCTAGGAGCCGGAATCGACTCAACAGCACTAAAAACAAAAAATTCTTTCTTTTATTCTACACGTTAATATTCACAATGGATGTTACAGATGTTAATTAGCTAGTTTCTTGGAAGAAAATCTGTGGTTCTTCATGTTAACAAAGAAAACCATGGTATTCTTCAGTACAGTGACAAGAAAGTTCAGACATGCCAAAAGGAGAGGAAGCTCGGGGACAGCTTCTGACCAGAAAACTCAGTTGTGTGAAAGTTACTCTCTATGAAGGGATGTGAAGAGACTTCTACAGACATCGTGTCCAGGGAACTGATTACTGCATTTCTGAGTGTGAGTCCTTTGTTGTTTTTGTTTTGTTTTTATATTCTCTTTCACTTCTTAGCTTGTAGAAAGAACATTCTTTAAAAGAATGAGTATGATGGCAGAATACCTTCAGACAGCAGGGTCTTCTTACTGCAGTATTCTATAAGGCTTGCTACGTATGTGGTTTGCCCTCTCTAAGAATCTTAACTATAATTTCTGATGGAAGTCCCTATTCTTATATAACTTTATAATAATGTTAGGAAGATTTCTCTGACTCGAATTATGAGAAATTGAATGAGAATGATTCAACTCACACTACACTCAAACCAAGTATGCTATGCAGTTAAACACAATTAAGTAACTGTAAATAATTCATAAATTTCCCATACTTATCGCTAAAGCATTTGCTCAAACCCTTAGACATAAGGCTAAGGAACTGTCTCTGTAAAGTGTCTTTCCTTTTCCTTTGTCCAGCCTCTGCTGACCTCTGTATGTCTCATTTCCCTCCATCACACTAAGCACTGATATAATGTTGCTTTCTTTTATCAGTGACCTTCTTTTTGTGTGTGTGTGTGAGGAAGATTGGCCCTGAGCTAACATCTATTGCCTATCTTCCTCTTTTTGCTTTAGGAAAATTTTCGCTGAGTTAACATCTGTTGCCAATCATCTTCCTCTGTTTTGTTTTTTTTGTTTGTTTGTGGGATGCTGCCACAGCATGGCTTGATGAGTAGTGTGTAGGTCTGCACCTGGGATCCGAACCTGTGAACCCTGGGCCACCAAAGTGGAGTGCACGAACTTAGCCACTATGCGACCAGGCCATCCCCAGGACCTTCTTACTAATAGCAAAAACTGATCAGTCTATTTTATCCTTCTCCTCCCCTCTCCCTCCTCCTCCCTCTTCTCCTCCTTCTATTCTTCTTCCTCTTCCTCCTCCTCCTTCTCCTCTTCCTCTTCTTTTCCTTCTCCTTCTCCTTCTCATTCCTTTTCCTCTTAACTATAGTATTCTTCCTCCTGGATATAGTCAAGTGAAGCTTTTATGGACATTTAACTCTAGCTGGGCCAATCGGATTCTCTCTTCTGGGAACTTGAAACTACAATTAGGAGACAGGTAGGCAGTCTTTGTGTGTACATGAATCCAAAACTGTAAACTCAGGAGCTGTAGGGCTCCTGTCAGGGAGACTCATGCTGGTTAAAGACTTCTAGACTTATCACACAGCAGGGATGTATGTGCGTGTGTGTGTGTGTGTGTTGGGGGATGACAAAACAAACATTCTTTCTTACATTGTTTTATTCAAAGTATAAAAATAACTCCTTGAAGTGTAGACTGCTATAAAAGATAGACACACTCAAGTGTTCACAATAACGTGTGCTACTACATAAAGTACCAAAACAATCCTTCACAAGAAATCTCACCATTTTGAGGATTAAAAGAATTAATGCATATAAGAAACTTAAAATAGTCTCTGGGAAAGAATGGATACTCAATAAATTTTAGCTATTATTATCATCATGGAAAGTTAGCTTTGGTGAATCTTTTACAATAAAAAAAGAGGTGAGGGTAAAGGGATGATGAAGAAAAGAGAAATGCCATGTGTATCAGAACATGTGAAAACTTTGTCTTGCAAGTTCAAGAGAGTGTGGTCAGAGTGGAAAATGAAACGACAGAGTGGCTCAGTTCTGAAGAGGAGAGCTGCATAACTGTGAAATAAAGAGTTTTCTTCCCTTCACTTTTCTGAATGTGGTTTTAAAAAATCACCCATTTTCTTTTAATCCCTTTAAGTATTCAGCCCAAACTGGTGCATTTGAGTGTATCACGAACCCATGCAGCTTGAGAATCCATGGACTAGTTAATGAAATTACTCTACTGTAGTTATTTATTGCCAAATCAACCATTGCTGAATGATTAATTTAATTTATAAATATTTTTCATGGAAAAAAATGAGGGAGGATGAGAGCAAAGAGTTGTTTGAATCAAGATATATTATTTGGCTCTCTGTACAAGCCAAATTCAGCACATACAACAACAATCTAATTCAGTTATGTAGATCTGTATCCTAGAAAAATTATTTCTAAGCTACTGTATGTAATCGTGCCTTCTATGTTTTAGATTGTCTGCTAATAAAATCATCAAAAGAAATGAAAATAAAGTAAAAGCATTAGAAGAAGAATATTATCTAGCATGTCTTTTACTGTGTGTCAGAAGCTCTGCTGGGTGCACTACATAGATGATTTCTTTCACTCTACAACCACTCTATAAGGCAGGCTGCAGGGGACATCCTGGCCACCACTCCTGTCTCTTTCCTCACTTGAAGTTGCTCTGTGGTCTATTTAACACTGAGCCCACCTCCAAATCAACACATTGACCTAAACCAGTAAGAGTACTTCTTCCTATGTGGTATATACATACAATGGAATACTACTCAGCCATAAGAAAAGACACAGTTGTCCCATTTGCAACAACATAGATGGAGCTAGAGGGTATTATATTAAGTGAAATAAGCCAGAGAGAGAAGGACAGGCACTGCATGAACTCACTCATATATGGAATATAAATGAACACACGGACAAAGAGAACTGATTGGTGGTTACCAAGGGGAAGGGGGTTGGGGGGTGGGCACAAGGAGTGAAGGGTTACATCCACATGGTGACGGACAAACAAAAATGTACAACTAAAACCCCACAGTGTTATACACTATTAAGACATCAATAAAAAAATTTAAAAAAAGAGTACTTCTTCCTGTTCTTCTTGCTACAGCAATAATTTTAAAGAGTAGCCACAGGCCTCTAGATAATTAAATCCAGAAGAAACTTAAAGGACTTGTATTTAATGGTTGTGAGAAGAGCAGAGCTCTCTTACTCTGGAGGAACAGTGTGAGACGGGAGACTTAAAACTACTGCTAAACTGAAGCAGGCCAACACTGGCGCAACACCTTAGACAAATGGTTTTGCCAGAGCCAGAGCTTTGATGAAAGCACGTTGAAACCCTTGAACTCTTAATTTACATGAGCTAATGCATTTTGATTATTTAAGTTTGTTTTGAGTAGTCTTGTGAAACTTATAATCAAGCATCCTAAATGACTCATAGCTGTATTATTACTCCTATTCCACACACGGGGAAGATTCAGATTTAGATTCAGAAATGCTATGTCATTGCCTAAGAAAATAAGTTCTAGAACTCACATTTGGATTCTGGAAGTCAGAGCTCCAGAGCCACAGTGTTCAACTGTTAAGATAGATGGCCTCCCTAAATGGTGATTGAAAACAGTGTCGCAATTACTACCACCACATTCAAGGATGTTTAAAGAAGTGTTTCTTCATCTAATTAAAAACATTTTGATGGTGAGGTTTATTTTTTTCATTTAATTTCTTTGGATAAAGTGAAAGAAAGGATTGGGATAATTATTTAGATGTTTTGTAATCCAAATACTTGGGTTACTCTGTACAAAAAAGGAATTTTGGGAGTATGAACAGTCAAATTACTCTATTACTCTACTCAATTACTCCATTACTCTCACTTGGAATCATTGCTGGGCTCTTGGGTTTCCTCTATCTTTGATGTATTGAACAGTCCTCTTGGAGTAGGGGGAAAAGTATGAGATTAGGGGATTAGAAGTTTGGAGACCTTTGATTAAAGTCTGATAAATCCCTGAAGGGCTCTGTGATATTGGTCCATCTTTGAACCTCAGTATCTTCTATAAAAATTGGTTAATAATACTTCCCTCACTGGCTTGTGTAACAGATGAACTGTGATAATAGAACCATGACTGGCAGAAAATAAGCCATCAATAAATGATATGTAAATCATATAAAATATTTTTGTAAATTCTATATCACTAGAGGGCCTGTTAGTAGTAGTATCTAATATTTGTAAATCCTCCAAGCAATTGAGTTCCTTAGATAAATGGTGTTTGCAACATGGTCATTCCTTCTCTACAACATAGAAAAGCACTAAGAACAAACTCATTGTTTTATTGGACATATCTGTACATCTTATCATGCTTAGTCAAAATTCCCTGTTTACTTCTCCTTGTTGCATGGTGCGTTGGATAAAATATTGAATTTTTAGTCATACAGACTAGAGTGTTCAAATCCTGGCTCTTACACTTACTAACCATGCAAATTGAGCAAGTTGCTAACTTCTATTAGGTCATTTGCCAAAAAGCAAGAATAATACTCTTTTTTTTTTTTTGGTGTGGAAGATTGGCCCTGAGCTAACATCCATGACAATATTCCTCTCCCTTGCAGTGGGTCACTGTCACAGCATGGCTTGATGAGTGGTGCAGGTCTGTGCCCAGGATCCGAACCTGCAAACCTGCGCCACCAAAGTGGATCATGCTGAACTTAACCACTATGCCACCAGGCCAGCCCTAAGAATATTTTTTTAATAAAATAAGTGAGTAGATTACAAGAGAGCATCAACCACCATAATAATATAAATAATATATGTAAATGCCTTACATAAATTAGTCATTAATGTTCTTTCCCATTTGTCCCTCTTGCCTATCTCCTTCCTCATTGTCACCTGAGCACCACATCAGAGCTTTCTTTTATGTGTAGAGGAATCAGCACTTTCTACTTTAGTGATTGAAATTTATTCTCTTTGAAATCTGAGGAAATTGGGAAATTTAGAGACTATCCATCTGAAAGTGCTGAATATAGTTCAAAGCGAGGTTTAAAACTAAATCAAACAATATTTTCCCCTATGTTTCAGACAAGTTAATGAAATCCTGCTAACTACCATTGGAAAATACTGCTTCAAAACCTTCACCTGGCTTAAGCAATGTACGGTCCTTTGGAAGATTTAAAAAAAATTTTGCAGTAAAATGTAAGACCAAATTTTTCATGAACATTAGAATGTCAAGATTATAATTCTGTGTATTTTGCTGTATACACACACACAGAGAAATTATACACAAAATAATCATCTAAATATCAGAGATCCAAAATCTTTCTCTTTTATATGAATTTTTAATCTGAAAAGCATGGTTAATTGCCTTAGTTCTCCATTTTTCATGTGCTTCATAGATCAACTTTAAATTTCACTCTTAAATTAACTTTGCTTGCTGTCTCAGTAGACCAACTCTACATAGAATATATTAAATATGTAAAAAAGGTGCTTTATAATGCATTATCTTCAGCAAAGTAAATTAAGGCTCTCTTTCAAAGAAAAAGAATGTCTGTGTAGAATGCTAATAAGTGAAATGTTTATTTTTAAGGCATTCATTTCTACTATAAACAATAGTCCTTAGAAAAAGAAGAAGGAAAAAGAGCAGCAGAACAAAGCAACAGTCCAAAATAAAACCTGAGAGGCTTCGGGTAACACAGTGTTCAAACTCGAGTAAGGGTCACCTCCCCTTTTGGGTATTTGTCGTTTATATATTTAGCATTAGTGCAGCGTCTGTAGGAGGTTAACTTATACAAAGAAAAACAAATTGGAAGTAAAGGCCCCTCTACAGGAGATGGATATCGTGTGGGGACTATCTATCATCCTGGGCTCCTGAGATTGGTTCTAACAAGGGGCCATATTAATATTAATTCTGTTCTGTTTCCAGTTTTTGTTCTTAGAATGAGGTATCCCCATGAAACTCATTAAACCTTCTATTTCTGCAGCTGACACTCCACTCAGGCGTGAATAATCTAAGGGGTAAACAGAAAGTTGACATAAATATGCAAGCATTTTTGAAGAAACATAAAATAATATGTAACCAAGAAACTGAAAGTGATTCACTGGCACAAAAAAGATCATTTTACTACTTTTATTATGTTTAGTTATGAGAAATTCTAATCTGAGTTTTAAATGCTTGTCGAAATGCATGTTAGAACTCTTTAAAATTGTCAAGTGCTCATACAGATAGAAGATAGTACTATGAATATTTAAAGCACGGGGATGAGAAAAATCAAATAAATAATTGTAAATTCCCTTGTCTTGATCACCTTTAAGATAGTGCCTTACATACAAGGTAATGATGATGGGAAGAAATCACTGTTTAATACATTCTTTGGGGATATTTGCTTTTCACTCTGAAAGATATGAGCTGGGATTCACAAATCATGCAAACTCAGAAAATAGACTGTCCACTTTGAACAAGTAATTGTGTATATTGCAAGTAAACAAATTGAAAGAAAAAAATAACTTTGTAAAATGGCTATTGACAGAACAATTAACACTCGTCAGATTGGTGCAAAACAATGTTTGATAACACTAGTAGGGAAGTCGAATTCATACTTTACTGGTGATAGTGTCAATTTGAACATTCCTTTAGAAGAATAATTTGGCAATAGCTAGTGTATGAAAATGAGCATACTCTTCACCTCAGCACCTCCACTTCTAGATGCTACCATAGAGAAACACGTGCTCATATGCACAGGATGCCAGTTGCAGCATTCTTTGTATTAGTAAAAAACTAGTTTCAATGTGGTTATTGATATTGCAAAAGTAAATTATTAAAACCATACTTCACATCATACCTGAAATCTATCACACATCAATTAAAGGCTCAAAGGTAAAAGCAAAACTTCATAAAATGTTAAAGAATGTATTGGATGTTTATTTTTCCTATTGGGACAGTAAAGAAGAAACACACAAAAACACAACACCACAAGCTATTTGTAAAAACTTGTTGAAATATATATTACATTAAAATAAGTTTTATCTCAAAAAGAGATACTAAAAACTAAAAAGACAAATCTTAAACTTAAAAAAGGATATTTAAAATGCATATAATAGAGTACTCGTTTTCAGAATAAAGTAATTACTACTAATCAATAAGAAAATAACTCAGAATAAAATAAAAGATGTGAGCAGGTAATTCAGAGAAAACATGCTAAAAATCATATTAAAAATGCTAAACTTCATTGGTAATGACAGAGATAAAAATTTAAATAATATTTTGATACCGTTTCACACCCGATAGATTGGCAAAATTGGAACAGTCTGACAATAAAAAAGTGGGTAAATATATGTAGAATTGTTGATTCTCCTAAAATATTGGTCTGAATGTAAACTAGCACAACCTTTTTAGATAGCAGTTTGGCAATATGTAATGAATTTGAAGACGTGCACAAACTTTGATGAAGCTGTTCCACATCCAGGCAGGGACCTCCGTGAAACTCTAGCATGTGTGTTCCAAGTTACCGGCAGGAAATATTCATAAGAGCATTTAAAAAATAAAATCTGATTGTTTTTTGAGTTCTGCCATCTCATTTGGGAGTTTTTCAAAGTCTGATTTTGTGTGGCATTTTTAAGTATTTACTTATGTAATTTTCTTGAAACCTTTTAGCTCATTTTGAAATAGCAGATATTGCTTTAATATTTGTTTGTTTATCTATCAGCTATCTAGAGAATGTCTTTTCTGAGGTCCCTTTATTGTGTGGATGCTCTTTTATTCTTTATTTTACCTGTGGGATTCCACCTTAATATATTTCTCTTGCTCATTTTTGTGTGAAATTAATTTTCCTGAACTTTTAGAGAGAGCCTTGATTCAGACATGCACTCTCATTTCACAGAGCTCCCTCTCCTATTGCTCCCCATAGCAGCTTGCTTCCTGATATTCCTGGCTCTGCTCTCTTCCCCACCTTTACCTGGATGCCCCCTTTCCTTCCTCTCCGTTGCCTATGTCATGCTAAATTTGGATTCCACTCTCAACAGTTACTCCCTGAGGCCCTGCCATGGAAGTTGACCTTGGCAGGTCAATTTCAAGCCTTGTTAGGGCTAGAATGTCCCCACTCCTTGAGACTTCCTTAAAGCAAGTCCTTGCATTTATCTACCTTTGTAATACGCCAAACCTCCCCCAGCATCAGTTCTGCTGTTGTGTCACAGTGAGCATCTGTTTGTTGTTGGAGTGTTCTCTTCTCCAGCCCATCTGTAGCCCCATTGCTCCCCTCTACTTCCTCATCCCCTGGAGACCTCTTCCTCCACACTCACAAACCCACAGATGCATGTGGTTTTATTATTTTATTTCTTATTCTTTGTAGCTGTCTATTTATATTGCATCATCTCTTTCATACAGCCCTTGCTCTGAAGAAGCAAGCTGCCATGTTGCAAACTGCCCTCTCACAGCATGGAGAGGCCCATCTGGCGAGGAAGTAAGGAAGGCCTCCAGCTAACAGTCCTTGAGGAACTGAGGACTTCAGCCTAAAAGTCTCTAAGGAACTGACTCTTGACAATGGCCATGTGAGTGAGCTTGAAAGAAGATCTTTCCCCCAGTCAAGCTTTCAGATGAAGACACAGACCTGGCCAATCCCTGATAACAGCCTGTGGGACTTACTGAGGCAGAAGAACCTAGCTAAACTGGGCCTGGATTCTTGGCCCACAGAAAATGTGAGATAATAAATATTTGTCAATTTAAGCTGATGATTTGTTATGCTGTAATAGATAAGTAATATGTCATATGTGTAAAATTATGTGTTATATTTTGCTGCATTATTTGTAATTGCTAAAAAATAGAGACAATCTAAATGTATGTCCATATAATGGTAGTTAAATATGTGAAGGGTCATTCATAAAATGAAACATGATGCTACACTAAGACAGGATAAGGGTGCTCTGTATGCACTGATATGAAAAGATAATCAATATATTATGAAGTAAAAAAGCAATGTACAGAATAGTGCATAGCATGCTAACATTTATTTATGCATTTAAAACTCATCTGGAAGGATACAAAGGAAACTAGTAACCATGGGTAACTATTTTGGGGGACTGAGGTGGGTGGAATCTGAGTGGCTAAAGTACAGAGGTGGGAGGGAGACTTTTAACTCTATAGTGTTTTACGCTCATTGGCTTTGGAACCATGTGAATGGGTTAGCTATTCCACAAATTGATTAATTGTTTAAATGCTTAAAGGAAAAAATAAGTAAAATATTTAACAGAAATCCATTTACTTTTTTGGAAGTAAAACATAATGTTGAATAAGAAAAAAAATGCATTCTGTGTGGTGCATATATATGTTTTTATAGTAGGCAAATCAATAAAATATAACTTACTGATACTTGCTTATGTAAAAATAATTTTAAAATATGCATGAGAATGATAAATTCCAAATTTAGGGTAATGGTTATTGCTGCAAAGAGAAAGAGGGAATAGGATTGGGGAAGGGGAAGCCAAGTGACTTTAACTGTGTTTCTCTCATTTTAATTTCAAATTAGGTCATATAGATTGAAAAAGTTCAGAGCAGTACAGAAATATGGAAAATACTCAATGTTTTCAGGTAAATGAATTATTTTAGGAAAGCAATTTAAATAGATTTTAATGATATTAACATTAACTAGAAGTCTGTAAAAAATCATATGAAATTAAAGATAACTATAAATTGAACAGTCTTGGACCTATTTGAGAGGGTCTGTACAAAGAAACATAAAAGCTCATGCATTTATCTTCAGTATTAGGAACTATAAAAGTAAAGACGATGCTAGCATTATTAGGACTTATTGATAACTAATTACTTTACCAAGGCATTTCATTTCACCTTCATAATAAACAAATCAGTCTGCAACATAAGTGAAGCTCACTTTGTAAAAACAAAGCATTGTAAGCTCACTGTAACAACAAAAACCAAACCAGAACAAAGCAAAAATTGTAATATTTTAAGGAAAGCAGAGCCATTAATAGGTATATACACTCATATATAACATGAGTAATTTTTATGGCACCCACTTAATAAAATCTAGGAATTTTTCTGGAATTCAGAGGTCTTCTAGTTCAAACTATTAAGACAATATAAGAATAGTCTCTAGAACACCTTGGAAAGATGGCTTTTCAGTTTCTATTTTTATCCAGTTGGTCCTAATTAAGCCCTCCAGAGGTATGCAGAGCAAACTCAATTTCCCACTGCATAAACTCTTTCAAACATTTGGAGATTGTTTAAAATATCTTCCAAATCTCCCACTTCCAAGCTATACATTCATAATTCCTTCAACTGTTCTTTTTATGACAAGTAATGCAGGCCTTGGGGCACTAATTTTTAAATGCTTCAGTTTGCCAAATTCCTTGTAAATTTGGTCCTAACGATTTACTATATGACTACTCTAGATGTATAATTTGAGTCAAAATGTCAACTCCTTACAGGAATTAGGAAGATGAATTGGACTGTTTGGCGATCACAGTGAACTAGACTTCCCACCACTGTCTAAAGTGTTAGTCAGATTAAGTTAACTGTTGTAACAGACAATCTCCAAACCCCAGTGGGTTAACACAATAAAGGTTTATTTATTGCTTATGTTACAGTGAAGGTTAGCACGGGATCTTGCTCCATGTTATAGTTCAGGAATCCAGGCTCCTTCCATGCAGTGCCCCCAACATCTCTTATGGTTTTGAAATCTTCCAATTGTATCCTCTGCATCAGGCTGACATACAGGATAAGAAAGTGAGCACTGAGTATCATGTGGAAAATTTTTGGGGGAGCCTCTCCTTAAAATTACATACATCACTTTTAACTGAATTTGATGGGTTGAACTCAAACAGCCATACTTGATTTTTTACTTAGACCTAAATGTATTTTGGTTGTGTGCTCAGAAAAAAAAAGTAATGCAATTTGGGGAACATGTAGCATTTTCTCTTCCACAAGGGATGGCAGCTACTCAGTTCAAGTCTGTTAAAAGCATGTGGGAGTGTTGACCCAATGTTGCCAGATCTTTGACTTTTTCAAGAGAATCTAGAAATTCAGGGTTTTTGTGTGTGCGTGTGTGTGTGTGTGAGGAAGACTGGCTCTGAGCTAGTTGCCAATCCTCCTCTTTTTGCTGAGGAAGACTGGCCCATGGCTAACATCCATGCCCATCTTCCTCCACTTTATGTGGGATGCCACCACAGCATGGCTTGACAAGCGGTGCATCTGTTGCACCGGGGATCCGAACCTGCGAACCCTGGGCAGCCCAAGCGGAGCACATGAACTTAACAGCTACGCCACATGGCCGGCCCCAGAGTTGCTTTTTTTTAACATGACATCTCCTGATTTTTAAATGTTGGCAACTATATCACTCTTTCAATGACCTTATATAATCCAAGCAAAATATCTCCATGAACTAGATCTAGTCTGTAAGCCAACAGTCTGCTAACTTTGACAGTATTAAAATATCCTCCAAGTGAACACTGAGGGGGGTGAAAGTTCAAGATTTCCTCTTCCGTAGAGTGTGGGTACACAGTGTTGTAACACTATCATGTTGGTTGGCACTCATAAAAAGAGTTGGTGTGCGGTGCTATAGAAGTCAAGGCGTGGGATGAGTTTGTGTAAACGACAATGGTCAACAAGGTTACACCCAGTAAACTAGGATGAGGATTCAAAGGCCATTGGATCCAGCAAATCAAAAGCTAGGGCCAGCCACAACCCTGTAGTAAATTCATGCTCCCTTACCTCCTGAAACCTGCAATGTAGTTGGAAAATGGCTGTGCGCAGACAGAAGTGTCTGCAATACAACACAACCCAGATTTTGCAGTATAGACTGAATACATCAAAATTCAAAGAGATAAATCATTTTGAGGTGTGGTTAGGATAAGCTTTGTGAAGTAAGGGAGATTTGAAGTAAGGCTTGAAGAATTTAATAATGGAGAGCCTGAGTATATTCACATAAGTGGAAATGTGGTAAGGAAAGAAGGAACAGGAATTCTAAACAGCTAAATTAACTCTCAAGTTCCGCCCTAACCAGCATCCTGAGTGGTGGAGGCAGCTAATTGTCTCCTGACTATGATTCTCACTTTCCTCTCAATTTTTAGCTGGGCCTGTGGCTTCCTTGACCTTAGGTTTGACCCTATGTCTAAATTCTAGCTAATGGATAATAGGAGGGCAGGGTGTGCAACTTTCAGAAAATGCTCTTAAAGGAGTTCTCGTCTCTCTCTCCCTCTTTCTTCTTAGAATGAGCACCTAAATGCTGAAACTCAAGCGGCCATCAGGGACGGTGAGGTGGCCTCAGGAATGAAGTGCTTTACAGCAGGGCAACTAGACATGAGCCTGCGCTGGAAACCTTTGGGATCCCTGAATAGGAGAGAAAAATTAACTTGTCTCTTATTTATGCCACGATATTCTGTTTGTTTATTGTTGTTTTCTCTTAACTTTTGCTTTTTTCCCCCTACTACTCAAACTTGAACATATTATTTTACCTCTCTGAGCTGGAATTTCTTCAAAACAAGGGAGGTAAATTTACTTAGATAGTCCCATTAATGTCTTCATACTTTAAAATTTCGTATGATTCAGCAGGAAATTTTTTAAATATCTATTTGAACAATTGTGTCATGTCACAGTTTACATCAACACATCTCATATAAAATGTGAAAAATTCAGTCACTTACTCACGTATTTTCAAATGTGTAGACATTTCTCTTTAAGAAAATACATGACGATATACATCACACCTAAAATGGAAGACAATATATTCCAATAGAAATTGGAATATAAAAATATTTCAAATCTGCTCATTCACTAATATCATACTTGAAACAAAAAATTAATGATATTGTTGATATTTTTATAATTGATTCTTTAAAACAGATGATTAACATAACCTTCTACCGTGTCAACATTTCCCAAAGTATATTCGTTTGAATACAAATCTTGGTAAGAAATCAACAAAATACATATGCTGGGGTAAAATAACTATTTATACTATTTTTAGCAATATTTCCTTTTGAGAGATTCACTAAACACCTCAGAATAGGAAAAGCTCTGGGCTATCTCAAACAAGCAGATAAACGAAAACATTTGTCTTTGTTTAATCAGTTCTTTCTACAACACAACAATATTTTTCTTCAGAAGAGGGCTTGGGAAACAGTTCTAGATGGTAGACCCTTCTAGAATTCTTTCTTTATATCCTGCTGCTTCTCCAGTTAGGAAAGTAAACAAAGCCCCAAGGTAAGAGGTAAGTTAAAATCAGTTTGCTATTTCAGCGCATTCCACAAGAGAGCTGTTTGTAAATCACCGCTTGAGGTTCTCAGAGGAAAACAAGAATGATCAGCAAGCTCAGTGCAGACATTGCACATTTAATTTCACCTTTTGGGCTGTGCTTCTTGTAGCAAAGTTCAGCTTTGAATCAGAAGTACTGTTATATTATGAGCTTCAGTACATACACGACATACACCCTGGACTTTATGTCCTCGGAGAGAGCTTTCAAGAAGAGAATTTTAGTGGTTGCTTCTAGGCCTATCCTTGTCCATAAACCGTACCAGTTTACACAGGCAATAAATATTGGTTTTTGTTTTTTATATCAGTAAAAATGTAAGCAAGAAAATAACTTATATGAGAAAATTACAATACAAAAATAAGCAGTTAATATTTGGAAACACTTCCTTTTTGGTACAGTATAATTTTTTTGTTCTTTTAAATGTTTTGTCTACTAAGAACAGAAATCTTCTACAGGGAATAGGAGATGCCATCTAGTGATTTTATACAATATTACCATTAAAAAAGGTCTATTTTTCCCAATTGTAGAACAACTAAAGACTCATTCTTTTGAGATTTCAGTGATTGTGCCCAGGGAAATGGATTTTTCTTTAATTTCTTTTTAGTATTCAAGAAAATAAGCTAAAAGCTATTTTCATTATTTAAAACAATGCCATGGATTTGTAATAGAAAAGTAAATAATGGAAAGAAAAACTGATACATATCAAGAATCATAAATCCACAAAGTTGCTGAGAGTCCAAAATATTTTGAGAAGTACTATCAAAAATTATCATAATATATTTCCTCTGGAAATCATAGTAACTATCAAAAGGCTACAAAGGGCCATGTTACAAACACCTGGATTTTGAATACATAGAACAGATGGCAGGTTTTCATTTTATTCAATTGCTTTACAAATGGATGAATCATATATCTGGTAGAATTTTTATTTTTATTTCACTTGCACTTATAACTCTAATTATGTATAATGGAGTGCTAAGAACAATTAACAATGCTTTTATAGAAACATAACAATAACTATGTAGGATTATTGATTCAAAACTGCCATTTCTGGGAAAAGCCTAGAAATCAGTAAGTGCCAAGTAAAATATGAAACATTTGCTCAGAAACGATTGTCAGCTTTACATTTCAAAATATATGGATGGTCATGCATAGCCATTTTTGGTAATCATTAGCATTGATGTATATTTTGTTAGGTCAAAATGGTAGACATATTGTACAGGGAAGAAAGAACATCTGTAGGAGATCAGACAGGAGACTGCCAATTTTGGTTTTTAGCCAAATTGAATTTCACTGAGCTGCTAATAACTTGATTGGAGGTGACCATGTGTGTTTACTTTTGGAACCTGTGCATTTTATATGATTACAAAATGTGATAATGCATTTGTAACTCAGACTGGAAAATACATTAAGCCATAGACCTGAGGGTTGTATTTTCAATTTTGATTTAGATGTTTACTTGCCCACAGCAGTATTTTATGAAGCCCTTGAACTTATGAACCCATGCCATTCTACATGGATGGTTTAACACATGCAGTGTTTGATTGTTTTTCTGAATGACCACTGATAGTAATTTGTGTACATAATTCACAATATTCTATTTTGAAATCCAGTGTAACATTTCATTTCAATCTACTGATTTAGTCCTCTAGGGAGAGCAAACACTACCAAATTTTCACAGCTTCTCAGTACTATTTCTGTATCTAATAGAAATAGCCAATTGAAAATAACTACTATAGTTTCTCCAGGGAATTTAGCTGTACCTTATTACACAGTGTCTATATGCTGAGACATAATGGAATCATAATTAATCTTGAGCTTATTAAATTTCTATACTGGTCTTCAGAGATGACAATTTTTATGAGAATAAATTCTAAAAATTTCTAAAGAAACAGTGAGGCACTACCAGTTACTATTGCCATATATCTGCTGCTGGTGTAGAATATATTGCTTCAATAAATGCATCTCAGACAAATTGTTTCTTTAACTATCAAAGATAGCATTTTTAATCATATGTATTTCAAATCACAATCCTACTAAGATGAAAATAAAATAAATTAAAAATCCTACTAAAATAAACATGCTTACCTACTTGCTTTCATAAGCAGAAAATATCAAGCATACTTTAACTCTTCTTTTAACAATGTAGAGTCATTTTCATGACCATCAATTTTATGCTTGGCTTTAGTATGGTTGTTTTTCTATCTCCTCTCCTTCTGCTATTCAGTTATTATGTAACAATTTAGTTTGTCAGTGTAGTGCTGAGCACATGGAAGTTTAAAAAAAATATTTGTGGAATGAATGCATGAATTCTCAAAGGAACTTTCACATCTTCTCTTTCTAATTTGATGTGGGCAGAGAAATAAGACACCCAATTGCTGGAAATGTGCATTCATTTTATCTAATGTTGAATCAAGGGTCTAGCCAACAGACAAGATGCACAAATTTTAGAATACCAGGTATTCAATGGGTCAAAATTTTTCCACTTACTCTCAGGTTCTTAAATTTGTCACAGATGTTAAAGTTACCAAAAGATTGACCAGTGAATAAATTAGATGCTATTATCAGTGAGAAAAAGACATGTGGAAAATAATATGTTATGCTCTTGGGCAATACTATTATGTTAACAAATATATGTATTGTCTTGAATGGTTTTTATATTTAGTCATTGGTTTAGATATAGAGGAAAAGTCACACATAAACTTTAGAATCTGTTGTCTTTCCACATGTGAGATTCAATCGATCCTAAATAATGTATCCTGAGAGGATAATGTTGTATGAGTTGAAAACTGCAAGATTAGTGAGCATTCCCTTGAGAACTCTCTAGGTTTCTTTACATATTCCCAAACTGTTCTCTGTGATTTCATTCTTACTAATATTTCCTGGGCTGAGTATATTGACACTTTGTATCTGTTATATCTACACTATGGAGGACTGAGATGTGTCTCTGGAACTCATTTATTTTCATGTACTTGGAGTCTATTCCCAGCTCCCAATGATGTTAACTTGATTAGGTCAGTGGAAAATTAGAGAAAGGGGACCAAAAACAAACCAAAAAAAGAAGCAATGTTGTTAGATAATTAGTTTTAGAAAATATCTAGTTACTGGGGCAATAGTTTTTCCATCCAGATTGTCAAATTCCCTATAAAAATATAATTCCAGGGGCCAGCCTTGTGGCCTAGAGGTTAAGTTTGGCACACTTCTCTTCAGCGGCCCAAGTTCTGTTCCTGGGTGTGGACCTACACCACTCATCAGCAGCCATGCTGTGGTGGTGACCCACATACGAAATAGAGGAAGATTGGCACAGATGTTAGCTCAGGGCGAATCTTCCTCAAGCAAAAAGAGGAAGATTGGCAACAGACGTTAGCTCAGGGCAACTCTTCCTCAGCAAAATAAAAAATATATATATATAATTCCATTAGGATAATTATTATATTTCTCTTTGTATGCTTTTTTTCTTCTCTTCTAGTCTTGGTACATTAATTCTGTACAAAGTTTTAAATAATTGATTGATACTAAAGTACTAAAAGTTGTTTTTAATTTTAACTTATAATGCTGATCATAATAACTTTAATTTTATTTCATGATTTTTCCTGAAATTTCTAAATAAAATGACTGATAATTTAGAAATGGGCAGATCTATTTTGATGTTTTAAATGGATCTCAGTGAAATGTGTTTTATGAAGAGTAGTGTAGACTTACTCTGTGGTACTGATGTCATCTCCAGTTCACAGGCTGTCTCAGATTTAGATGGCAACTGTCTAAAAGCTAGAAAGCATAGTGCTTATAGAACCTCAAGTTGGGGTCTGTGGTCTCCCGGATCTGAGGAAGTATTCTGTGGTTTTTACAATAACTTCACTGTACACTTTTTAAAATCTGTGCTTCATTCTGTGTGTGTGTGCTGAGTAGCAATTTTCTTATCAATAGTCTGAAGTTCAAAAACTTAAAAACCCTAGACTGAGAATAAAGGGGTGTTGATTCCTTACATTCTAAAGAATGCTAAAAATAGTGAAGAGGCCATAGTATCCCCGGTGGCTGATAAAAGGCAAACAAATAGCTCAGCCAGTCCTAATCTCTATCCCAACTCCAAAACCATTTCAGCAGAACCCTAGGGAACAGGGAGAGCCCAAATCTATCCAAGTTGTAAATTATTGACCCAGGGAAGAAACTGTGGGTTTTCACTTCTTTGCCTTAAGAGTGGAGAAATGATGCTTACCAAATCCAAGAGAGAAGGCCTCAAGAAGTGTCACCTCCAGAAATTAGAAGAAGTTAACACTAGTGCCTTATTCTCCAGTTGAATGTTTTCTTATGCAGCATACTTGTTGATTTATGCCTATCCATTCAGAGGTAAGAGAATTAGATTATGGATATAAATTGAATTTGATTTACTAAAAATTTCCCATAATTATAGATTTAATATGTACTTTTTCTAGACTGAGTTATTTCAATATAATATGCAATTCATCAAAACAATCTATCTATATAAATGTTATCCAAAATAACTAAAAGTAAAATTTTCTTAGAAATATAAAATAATATATTAGAAATGAGTATCTCAATGAGAGTAAATTATTTTAAAATATTAGTTAATATACACAGAGATGAATATTACTTAATGTTAGAGTGCAACAAGTTTAGAATCAATTCTATTTTTAGTTTTCATTTTTATAGTTGAATAGGCCAAAAATATGCTTTCATAAATATATTGATAAGAATGACAATATTTTTTAATATAAATATCACTCAATTATTTGAATTCTATATTGTAAGTAAAAAATAACATAGTAATCTATCATAAAAAATATTGTTAATAACTTATTTGCTTGTAGCTCAATTAGGTCTTCTTTCAATTTTGTCAAAAGCAAAGAATTTGAAAACCACTGACTTGCAAAAGGATTTATTACCTAGTGGTCAAAGTCATTTACTTTCTCTATTCTTGGGAAGTATTCCCTCAAATGGCTTTACCAAGACTTATCAAGCAACTATGATCTGTAAATGTCATTCTCACTAATGGCATCTAATTTAACTGAATGAGAGCTAAGACTTACACTGTATAGTCTTCCAATGTTCCAGGCATTGTTCTAAGAATTTTCTATATTAGGTTGAACCATATGAAATTGCCGTCTTTATAGGTCAGAAATGGTTGAACACAGAAATTTCATGCAGTTTAACCTATCTATTAACCATTCAATCCTCATCACAATCTTATGAATAGGTCCAATTAATATCTCATTTTAAAGTTGGAAACTGAAGCACAAAGAGGCTAAGTCACTTGCCTAATATCTCTTGGCTAGAAAGTGGTGAAGCCAGGATTTGAATTCAGGCATCTTGCTGGGGTTTGCTCTCTTTTATCTACTGAATTAAAACTGCCCCTCAATGTACTCAGAAAGGGTTGAAAAATAAAAATATTCTTAATTTCAACACATATTTGCCAATATAATGTTTTTGATAATATGTTGTTATCTTGCCAGATGCTTTAAATAAACTTTAAAAAACTCTGGAGCTGCAGATTTAGCTAAATTTGATTACTATGCAATTTAGTTGGTAAAGCCAGTTCTCACTGTCAAACCAAAAAGTCCCTATCAAAAATACTTTCTGACAAGGAAAATCTAACTTTATTTTTCTATTCAAATAAGCCTGTTAATACTCATTTTGAAAACTATTACAGAAACCACTGAGAAATATAATATAGAACATGTAAGATAAAGTCCTCTTAATTAAGACAAGATTAATTCATAGAACTTTATAATAATTTATAAAACAAAATTATAAATCGTGTGCTATTTCTCATCACATTTTTTAAATAATGCAATGTAATACATAGCTCAGATCATAAATCATTTATTTACTCAGAATATTTCCTTGTTAAATGTGTGTACATACATGTATGAAACTCTGTTGCTTGGTCATTGGGAATAATTAAATTAAAATAATGTATAAAATCAGAAAAATCTCTATTAATTTTACTAGCCATCATGATCAAACTTTTCTTATATCTAAATGAAGAGAAATTTCTCTATTGCCAAAAACTAACCAGTCTGGGAACTAGCACATACTTTTATTTTTTGTTAATACAAAGTAGAAAATATAGCATTTTATAAGATGAAATAAGAAGAGGATTAAATAATTAGAATAAATATTTCATGCCATGACTTGATAAAATAGGTTTTAACTACTTTGTTGAATAATACATACCAAATCTGAAAGAAATCATAAAAATTTTATGCATGGATTTTATCCAGTGTATCTTGAAAATTTTGGTGGTCTCAAAAATACTCTAATTATATTAAAAAGATCTACTTCATTAGCCTATACTGCTTCAACTCTTCAAAGTTTTTCTTTTCACTAATGACATGTTCCAAGGATGAGTGTTGAAAATAGCTGAAAAGAACTACTTATATTTATTTATTTGTTTATTTTTGGTGAGGAAGATTAACCCTGAGCTAACATCTGTTGCCAATCCTCCTCTTTTTGCTGAGGAAGATTGGCCCTGGGTTAACATCCGTGCCCATCTTCCTCTACTTTATATGTGAGACACCTGCCACAGCATGGCTTGATAAGCAATGTGTAGGTCCATACCCGGGATCTGAATCTGCAAACCCTGGGCCTCTGAACCAGAGCATGCAAACTTAACCACTATGCCATGGGCCCGGCCCCTAGAACTACTTATATTTAAATACATAAAAAGCTGTTTTCAGTATTTTAATATTTCTTACCTGTATGTTAGTTGCTTTGCTCTTGTGAAAGTCCCTCAAAATTGATTCATTCTTTGACAAGAGTGGGAAGATGGAAGATGTGAGGTCTTTAAACAATTATCAATACCAGTCCATTTTAAATGCCAGTTTTTCACTTTAACAAGTATCTATAAGACAGAGAAAGACACAAGTCCTAAAGTGGTTTATATTTGCTTGGTTATCCATTGACAGTGATATATTTTCTTTATTTTGAAGAAGTCACTTTGTTTGATGTCCAGAGAGATTTTTGAGGTGTGTTTCTTTCCTCTGTGAAGCAGGATAGAAGAGACAGGGAGAGGAAGAGGGAACCTGCCTTTAAGTCTCTTCCACAGATTCACTCTTAGCTAGATCAGTCATAGGAAAGAACACATACGAAATTGAGTATATGGAAATTATACTCTTTAAACTATCACTGCTCCTTATTCCTTTTAAAGTCTTGGTGTTATAGCAGTTTGCATACCTAGGTTTAAAGATACTCCAAAGAGTATTGTAAAAGCAGTGCTTACAGAAAACTAATATTCTCCATTTGTACCCAACCAAGTCCACACTCTTCAATAAAGAGATGAATAGTGGATGGAGAGAGAGATATGCATGTACGTATATGAATGTTTTAGACTGTAATTTCTATGTAAATTTATGTTTATGGTTTTATTAGACCAAGATATAGCATAATAAGACTGTTTTTAGTAGTTAATTATAGTATTTCTCAATCTTGGGTCCATAGACCCTTAGGGACCCACAGATACATTCTCAAAAGTCTGAAAGTTCTCAGGACTGAGAAATTCTGGTTAATGGACTTAGTCATTAAGAGCTCAGACCATCAGAACCAATTTCTTCTGAGTCAAACTGAAGCTCCCCCACTTATTAATGTGGATCCTTGGGCAAGTTAACTTCTCTTTCTGAATCTCAATTTTTTCATCTGTAAAATGAAAAGTATAATGTAATGTAAAATGCTCACTTCCTCTTAGGCTGAATAATTAAGAGAAACATTTCATTCACCCATAAAATTGGTAAGCCAAAAATGCTATTTCAGAATAACAGAGATGCCTTGTCATTCTGATGTTTTGGTTCTGGGTATAAGTAAATAAATATAATGCACAATACTTCAGAAATAATTGTACTACTTTTGTTAGGCATCATGATCAAACTTTTTCTGTGCATTTAAAGAATGAGAAATTTTATATTGTTAATAACTAATCAGTCTGGTAGCTAGCATATAATTTTGATTTTTTAAATAGAAAGCAGAAAATATATTCATTTTAGAAGATGAAATAAGATGAGGATTAACTCTAATTGGAATAAGTATTTCATGATATGATTTGATAAAATGAGTTTTAACTACTAATATAGATTTTCACTAAATCAGATGCCCTGGAATCTCAAATTGTTCCTTTTCTACTAATAGGAAATTGTCCACTAGAAATATCTTAGCAGAAGGTATGAAGTATGTGGGAGAAGAAAATATTACTAAGCATTAACAAAAGCATTTTAGTGTTTTGTGAGGAAAAGGGAGAATATTTTGGCTCTAGGTTAAGCACTGCATACTTCTAATTTAGACTCACATTTCTTAGTGTAAAAATGCTGGAAACAATTGATAAATAGATTTCCTAGCAATATCCAGATCAAAGCCACCTTTATTTAGATCAATTGATACACAACTAACAATAATTTAATATACAGCAAGGCTGAGGATGTTGGTTGGCATTTAAGAGAGAAAAACATGAGAGAAGTTTGGGGTTTTCCTCACATTCTCTGTAATATTCAGATTAGACTATCTACTGTAATGACTATCCCTAAATTTCAATAGCTTAACATAATAGAGATTTATTTCTCACTCACATCACATGTAACCCAGGAAGTGGTAGACTCTGCTCTTTGTGGTTTATCAGGGAACTAGGATCCTGTCATGTAGCTCCACCACCTTCTAAGGTATTGGAGTCTTTTACAGGATTTTCTGCAGCCAGATAACAGAGAGGTAGAAAAACGGATCTGGAGTATCTTATCCAAGGGTTTAGGGGCCAGGCTCAGAAAGCACACATCGTTCAGGCCCCCATTAATAGGCCAGATCTTAGACTCTTGGCCCCACCTCATAAGGTGCTAAAAATATAGTGTAGCAGTACAACAAAAAAGAAAAGAATATAGATATTGGTCAAGTGACAGGGCTCTGCCAATCCTCTATGGAAACTGAGGAGACTTGATTTAAATTCACAGATTCTTGCTGATATGGTAATGACATTGTTTTTACAAATGTTTCTCTTACATTCACACACTATTTTTATTTAATCATAATTGATTTCAATTCACTGATTCCTAAAGCCATGAGATACTGAACAATCTTGTATATATATTGACATAATTCTATTATAAAGAAATTGAGTTAATTTTTTTATTACCATTTTTTAATTGATGTCTTAATAGTTTATAACACTGTTGGGTTTTAGATGCACATTTTTGTTTGTCCGTCACCCTGTGGATGTAACCCTTCACCCCTTGTGCCCACCCGCCACCCCCTTGCCCTTGGTAACCACCAATCAGTTCTCTCTGTCCGTGTCTTCACTTATATTCCATATATGAGTGAGTTCATGCAGTGTCTGTCCTTCTCTCTCTGGCTTATTTCACTTAACATAATACCCTCTAGGTCCATCCATGTTGTTGCAAATGAGACAATTCTGTCTTTTCTTATGGCTGAGTAGTATTCCATTGTATGTATATACCACATCTTCTTTAACCAATCATCAGTCGAGGGACACTTGGGTTGCTTCCAATTCTTGACTATCGTGAACAATGCTACAATGAACATAGGGGTGCATATGCCTCTTGTGATGGTTGATTTCATGTCCATTGGGTAGATGCCCAAGAGTGGGATTGCTGGATCATACGGTATTTCTATTTTTAATTTTTTGAGGACTCTCCATACTGTTTTCCATAGAGGCTGCACCAGTTTGCATTCCCACCAGCAGTGAATGAGGGTCCCCATTTCTCCACAACCTCTCCAGCATTTGTTGTTATTTGACTTTGTGATTATAGCCATTCTAACCGGTGTAAGGTGATTTCTTAGTGTAGTTTTGATTTGCATTTCCCTGATGATTAGTGATGTTGAACATCTTTTCATGTGGCTATTGGCCATCTGTTTCTCTTCCTTGGAAAAATGTCTGTTCATATCCTCTGCCCATTTTTTTGATCGGGTTGTTTGTTTTTTTGTTGCTCAGTTGTATGAGACCTTTATATATTACTGAGATTAATCCCTTGTCAGACAAACGATTTGCAAATATTTTCTCCCAGCTGGTGGTTTGTTTATTCATTTTGATCCTGGTTTCATTTGCCTTGTAGAAGCTCTTTAGTCTGATGAGGTCCCACTTGTTTATTTTTTCTTTTGTTTCCCTTGTCCGAGTAGACATGGAATCTGAAAGGATCCCTTTATGCCCAATCTCAATTAGTGTACTGCCTATATTTTCTTTCAGGAGTTTTACAGTTTCAGGTCTCACTTTCAGGTCCTTGATCCATTTTGAGTTGATTTTAGTATATGGCGATAGGAGATGGTCTACTTTCATTCTTTTGCATGTTGCTGTCCAATTTTCCCAGCACCATTTATTGAAGAGACTTCCCTTTCTCCATTGTATGTTCTTTGCTCCTTTGTCAAAGATTAGCTGTCCATAGGTGTGTGGTTTTATTTCAGGGCTCTCAATTCTGTTCCAACGATCTGTGTGTCTATTCTTGTACCAGTACCATGCTGTTTTGATTACTATAGCTTTATAGTATATTTTGAAATCAGGGATTGTGATGCCTCCAGCTTTCTTCTTTTTTTTCAGAATTGCTTTAGCTATTTGGGCTCTTTTGTTGTTCCATACGAATTTCAGTAGTTTTTGTTCTATTACCGTGAAGAATGACATTGGGATTCTGATTGGGATTGCATTGAATTTGTAGATTGCTTTAGGTAGAATGGACATTTTAACTATATTTATTCTTCCAATCCATGTGCATGGAATATTTGTCCATTTCTTTATGTCTTCCTCGATTTCTTTCAATAGTGTCTTATAGTTTTCATTGTATAGGTCTTTTACCTCCTTGGTTAAATTTATTCCCAGATATTTTATTCTTTTTGTTGCAATTGTAAATGGGATTGTCTTTTCGAGTTCTCTTTCTGTTGGTTCATCGTTAGTGTATAGAAATGCAATTGATTTTTGTAAGTTGATTTTATACCCTGCCACTTTACTGTAGTTGTTGATTATTTCTAGTAGTTTTCCGATGGAATTTTTTGGGTTTTCTATGTATAAGATCATGTCATCTGCAAATAGTGAGATTTTCACTTCTTCATTGCCTATTTGGAGACCTTTTATTCCTTTTTCTTGCCTAATTGCTCTGGCCAGAACTTCCAGTACTATGTTGAATAAGAGCGGTGAGAGTGGGCACCCTTGTCTTGTTCCTGTCCTCAAAGGAACGGCTTTCAGTTTCTCCCCGTTGAGTAGGATGTTTGCTGTAGGTTTGTCATGTATGGCCCTTATTATGTTGAGGTACTTTCCTTCTATACCCATTTTGTTGAGAGTTTTTATCATAAATGGATGCTGGATCTTGTCGAATGCCTTCTCTGCATCGATTGAGATGATCATGTGGTTTTTATTCTTCATTTTGTTAACGTGGTGTATCACGTTGATTGATTTGCGGATGTTGAACCATCCCTGTGTCCCTGGTATAAATCCCACTTGATCGTGGTGTATGATCTTTTTGATGTATTGCTGTATTCGGTTTGCCAATATTTTGTTGAGGATTTTTGCGTCTATGTTCATCAGTGATATTGGCCTGTAGTTTTCCTTCTTTGTATTGTCCTTGTCTGGCTTTGGTATCAGGATGATGTCGGCCTCATAGAATGTGTTGGGAAGTATTCCATCTTCCTCTATTTTGTGGAATAGTTTGAGAAGGATAGGTGCTAAATCTTCTTTGAACGTTTGATAAAATTCTCCAGGGAAGCCATCTGGTCTGGGGCTTTTGTTTTTTGGGAGAATTTTGATTACTGTTTCAATCTCTTTACTTGTGATTGGTCTGTTCAGATTCTCTATTTCTTCTTGATTCAGTTTTGGGAGGTTGTACGCTTCCAAGAATTTGTCCATTTCCTTTAGGTTGTCCAATTTGTTGACATAAAGTTTTTCATAGTATTCCCTAATAATCCCTGTATTTCTGTGGTGTCTGTTGTAATTTCTCCTCTTTCATTTCTAATTTTATTTATTTGAGTCTTCTCCCTTTTTTTCGTAGTGAGTCTGGCTAAGGGTTTGTCAATTTTATTTATCTTCTCAAAGAACCAGCTCTTTGTTTCATTGATCCTTTCTACTGTTTTTTTGGTTTCAATTTCATTTATTTCTGCTCTGATTTTTATTATTTCCCTCCTTCTGCTGATTCGGGGCTTTGTCTGTTCTTCTTTTTCTAATTCTGTTAGGTGCAATTTAAGGTTATTTATTTGGGATTTTTCTTGTTTGTTAAGGTGAGCTTGTTGCGATGAATTTCCCTCTCAGGACCGCTTTTGCTGCATCCCATATGAGTTGGTATGGTGTATTTTCCGTTTCATTTGTCTCCAGATAGCTTTTGATTTCTCCTTTAATTTCATCAATGACCCATTGGCTGTCCAGTAGCATGTTGTTTAGTCTCCACATCTTTGTCTCTTTCCTAGTTTTTTCCTTGCAGTTGATTTCTAGTTTCACAGCGTTATGATCAGAAAAGATGCTTGTAATGATTTCAATCTTCTTAAATTTATAGAAGTTTGCCTTGTTTCCTAATATATGGTCTATCCTTGAGAATGTTCCATGTGCACTTGAGAAGAATGTGTACTGTGCTTTTTTTGGGTGGAGTGCTCTGTATATATCTATTAAGTCCATTGCGTCTAGTTTTTCGTTTAAGTCCATTATTTCCTTATTGACTTTTTGTCTGGATGATCTATCCATTGATGTAAGGGGGGTGTTAAGATCCCCTACTATTATTGTGTTATTGTTACTATCTCCTTTAAGGTTTTTTAGCAGTTGTTTTATATACTTTGGTGCTCCTGTGTTGGGTGCATAGATATTTATAAGTGTTATGTCTTCTTGGTGAAGTGTCCCTTTCATCATTATATATTGCCCTTCTTTGTCTCTCATTACCTTTTTTATCTTGAAGTCTACTTTGTCTGATATAAGTATGGCCACTCCTGCTTTGTTTTGTTTGCCATTAGCTTTGAGTATTGTTTTCTATCCTTTTATTTTGAGTCTGTGTTTGTCTTTAGAACTGAGATGTGTTTCCTGGAGGCAGCAGATTGTTGGATCTTGGTTTTTAATCCATCCTACCACTCTGTGCCTTTTGATTGGAGAATTCAATCCATTCACATTTAGAGTGATAATTGATATATGAGGGTTTAATGTTGGTATTTTACTGTTCATCTTCTTGTTCTTTTGCATTTCCTTCGTTTCTTGTCCCTTGTGTTTCAGACTGAAAATTCCATTTGGTATTTCTGCATGCCCATTCTCTTGGTCTTCTCTTTATTTGTCATGTGTGGTTCTCTTCTGGTTATTTGGTTAGTGGTTACCGTGAGTTTATTTAAGCGATCTCCTGGATAAGAAAGTACATTTTCAGATGGCTCCTTTTTCCTGAGGCTGGGTCGATTCAATCCCTTACCTCTTCCCCTCCTTATTTGTTATCTCTTTATTCCATCTTGTGTCATGAATGTGTGTTTCCAGTGATGAGCTTGAATTAATTCTTGATGTTATCCAACTGTAGTTTGTTCTGGTTTAGTCTCCTTGCTTTTCTCCTTGCTGAAATCTTTGTATCCACTTTCTCATTTGTTTTTTTTTCAGGCCTAAGGGCCTTCTTGAGCATTTCTTGTAGTGGGGGTCTTGTGGTGACGAACTCTCTTAGCTTTTGTTTATCAGGGAGAGTTATTATTTCTCCATCGTATTTGAAGGATATTTTTGCTGGATCAAGTATTCTTGGCTGAAGGTTTTTGTCTTTCATGATTTTGAATATATCATTCCAGTCTCTCCTAGCCTGTAGAGTTTCTGTCGAGAAATCAGCTGAGAGCCTGATGGGGTTTCCTTTGTGTGTTATTTTGTTTTTTTGTTTAGCTGCCCTTAATATTATTTCCTTGTCACGGGTATTTTTCAAGTTTGCTACTATGTGGCGAGATGATTTTTTATTCCTGTTTATATATTTTGGTGATCTATTGATTTCATTCACTGTTATTTCCCTCTCATTCCCTAGGTTGGAGAAGTTCTCAGCTATTATTTCTTTGAACAAACTCTCTGCTCCTTTTTCTCTTTCTTCTCCTTCTGGAATACCTATTATCCTTATGTTGCTGTTCCTCATTGAGTCTGATATTTCTCGAAAAATTTCTTCATTTCTTTTTAGTCTTAGCTCTCTCTCCTCCACTATCTGGAGTGTTTCTGCGTGGCTATCCTCAATAATGCTAATTCGTTCCTCCATATTGTCAGTTCTGCTCTTTAAAGACTCCATTTTTTACACTATCTCGTTCATTTTGTTTTTCATCTCCAATAATTCTGATTGGTTTTTCTTTATGGTTTCAATCTCTTTTGTGATGAAATCCCTGAATTCGTTGATTTGTTTCTGTGTGTTCTCTTATATTTCATTGAGTTTGTTTATGATAGCTATTTTGAATTCTCTGTCATTCAGGTTATCAAATTGTGTGCCTTCAGGGTTGGTTTCTGGGTGTTTGTCATTTTCCTTTTGGTCTGTAGCCATAACAAATTGTCGCAAGGATCCGACGGGGACGGCTTTATTTTTTCCCCTCATGATGAAGTTGGTCCTGCAGTTTCCCCCTGCTGCCACTAGATGGAGATCGCGAGCGGTTTGCTCTGAGGCGGCTGCAGCCCCCGGAGGGATTATGCTGAAACGCGGGGTGTGGAGGGAGGGGTCCTCTCTTTCTCCTGCTCGACCTGGGGGTTTCCTTTCTGGCTCTCTTAGGGTGTTTGCTACACCCCCTAAATAGTCCATCATCACTTCCCAGTGGGGATCTCTCAACAGTCTGTGAGAGCTCCTGGATGGCGATAGTTTTCCCCGCTGTGGGCCGCCCCTCCCCCCTCTGTCTGCATCCCGCACTGTCTTTGCCAATCGATTGGGGAGGGAAGTACAACTTCTTACCTCTCCTCATGTCCTTTTGGGCTTCCTGTGCCTCCACTGTCCGATGTATGGCAGCAGGGGTTTCTTACAAGTCCTTTGTAGTGTTTGATTGAGCTCTGTTGGAATGCGAATGATGTTTTCGTTGTGCCATAGGGGGCAGAGATTCAAAGAGGGAATCTCACTCTGCCATGATGCTGATGTCACTTAGAAATTTAGTTAGTTATAATGATCAATTAAGTAATCACCAGCAGGTTAAATTTGAATGTTTTGAAATCCAATTTCCTAAAAAAAAAAAAAAATCCACAAAAATTATGTACAATTTTCCACCCAAATAAACAAGCATGAAAATCTCATGGTTAATAATAAAATAACAATTATAAAACTAAAGTCTCATAGGAGATTTTGTTACCCTGCGAGGTCTGTTTTGCCCACTGCCCAGAAAGCCAAACACTGAGATGGTGAGATTGCAGCAGAGAGAGAGTTTAATCACAAGGCAGCCAAGTGAGGAAATGGGAGAAGAAATCTCAAATCCACTTCCCCAAAAACAGGGACTCAAGGATATTTATGGGGTAGGTGCAAGGTGGTCTGAAATGATTGGAAGTGAGGAGAGATGAGGCAATTGATGATCTGTGCAAGCGTAGTCAGGCTTCAGGCCTCTTCTTAGGAGGCATGTCCACAGAATGGCACCTCCTGAAAAAAATAGCTCAAAAATCCATTACCATGCTGACCCAGGCCCCAGGGAGGTGTTGTCTATAGGAACCTAGTGGGAGTCAGATAGCATATTGCCTGGACAGCACAATTAACAATGGGCAAGTTTATCATGCAAATTTAAGTCCTTGCCTTCCAGTCTGACAAGTTTCTAGGTTAGGCCTTCCCTACCCTTCTTCCTGCCACAGGGAAGAAAATACCTTTAGGAACAGGATTTCCTTTGTAAACGTAAATGTCTCTTACAAAGGGTAACCAGAACTGAGATTGGGCTTAGCAAGGAACCTCTGATACCCAGAGATGTCTATGGCGATGGCCTGTTCTGTGAGCAGGCCTCCCATCCCAAACTCTTTTCGTCAGTTAGTGGGGGTTGGGGGTTAAAGTATCTTTCCAGCAGGCAGAAACATATTTTGGGGTGGCCAATTCCATTCCCCCCATTACTAGCTGCTTAATCATCAAATGGCTGTTTGCAGATTTCAATTTTGCAAACAAATTACTGCATAATAAGATATAAATCTTATGATGACAAGATTTAACAAGAAAGGGGCATCACCCAAACCTTACTCATGTTATATCTTAGTGTCTTCAAATTAGTGACTTAGTGTCTTGTAAATATTCTTCAGCCTCTATTCTATTATTTACTAGATGTTAAAGCCTGGCCCACTGTTTTGTATTTTCAAAACACTCATGTTAAGAACTTTAAGTTTCTTATTCTCTCAAAATTCTAGTTACTCAAGCTTGGAGTGTGTCACTTCTAATTTATTTTAATTGATGCTGCATTAAAGACTTTTGACATTTAACTTATTTTATTTCCACTCCTAATAATATTCTTGCTCCAAGGAAACTAACCAAATGCTGCTGGTCAAAAATGCTGGTGTTTGGGGGCCGGCCTGGTGGCGCAGCGGTTTAGTCTGCACTTGGCAGCCCGGGGTTCGCCGGTTCAGATCCCGTGCGCCCGCCGACGCACTGCTTGTCAGCCACGCTGTGGCGGCGTCCCATATAAAGTAGAGGAAGATGGGCACGGATGTTAGCCCAGGGCCAGTCTTCCTCAGCAAAAAGAGGAGGATTAGCAACGGATGTTAGCTCAGGGCTGGTCTTCCTCACAAAAAAAAAAAAAAAAATGCTGGTGTTTGTTTGTCAGCAGATCCAGAATACCTGGAGCTGAATTTTCAACTCTCAGCTTTCTCATAGTGAGATAAATCATCACCACATATCCCAAGCAGAAAAGTGTATGCTTTACCTGAGATTCAAATACTAGTTAGGCCACAATACTTTTACCCACATATTTTCAATCATGCAAAAAAGTATGTAGAGCCAGCCCTGATGGTCTAGTGGTTAAGGTTCTGTGTTCCCACTGCTTCGACACCCGAGTTTCTTTCCCTGTTGCCGAACCACACCACCCATCTGTCAGTTGCCATGCTGTGGCAGCAGCTCACGAAGAAGAACTGGAAGGACTTACAGCTAGGATATGCAACTGGGGCTTTGGAGAGAAGAAAAAAAGAAAGAAAAAAAATCCTGTTCATCGTTTAAAAAAAAATGCAATTATTATATCATGTCACTAAAACTGCTAAACGTCAGCAAAGTTGATACTAACATCTAAGGTGACCACATTTGTTTCACTTTAAATATCAATAGAAGTGACTATCCTGAAATCTATATTCTCCTACAACCCTTAAAAATATTTTTGTATTTACTCTCTATCTCAAAATCTTACAATTTCTGATTTGGTTCTAATCCAAGCTTTTCTATGTACTATCAGTTTAGCCTTCAGCAAGTCATTCATTTTTCTGAGGCTTAAATTCCTTGCCTATAAAGGAAGGATAGTTATATCAATTTAGAATAGTTTTGTGAGACTTAAATAAGATAATAATAATGAGCGGTAAACTCTTAATAAACACTATGGGTAAAGCATCAACACAGTGTCTTGCTCTTCTTTTTCTCTTTTATGTGTGCTCTTGAGGTTGTTCGTTGTTCTGATCTTTTGTTTTTCGTGTGTTTTTTTGTCTTATTCATTCACTCACTCACTCATGAAGTCAACTGGCAAATCAGATACAGTCTCTAACAAACATTTATTAAATACCTACTATTTAACAGTACTGTGCTGGATATCATGAATAGAAGGTAAGCCAGACCCTTCCCCTCACAAGTTATAGTTATTGGGGCAGAGAGTCAAGTGTAGTAAATACTATGACAGTGGAATAACATAAGCAGAGGCTCCTGCTACACTTAGAAAAGGCTTCCTGGAAGAAGTGGTATACAAGGAGAGGAGGAATTATGACAAAGCCTGAGGAGGAATTATGAAAGCAAGTAAGAAAAGAATGGTCCAGCAAAATGAAACAATGTGCATAAACAGAGGTAGGGAGAGAACCAGGCATAAAGAAACTGAAAGTCCAGGGGGCAACTTGGGGATGTGGTAAGAGATGAGGAAGGGGAGGTAAAGAGAGGATAGATCATGGAGGGTCTTGTAAGTTAGATTGAGGAATTTGGAGTTTATTTGGAGTGCATTAGCAAATTAAATTATTTTCCCAACTTCTCTTCTGTCTTTGACAGACACGATCCATTTCTTGGGTCATAATTTGGCATAAAGATCTCTGTGAATTTTCTCAGTGTACAGTCATGCTTCTATTGTCACCACTGCCATTGCTATATCTTTTGGACTGCACATTCTGCACATTTATAATTTATACTCTGCTGGGTTCAGTTTCCCTTCTTGTTGCATATATCAAACAGTCTAGTATCACAGCAGATACCATTTTCACACTGACCATGGGGCTCTCTGCCACTGAAATTAATGCTATGACTTGCAGCTTCTGGACCATTCCATCTGTGGGTCTCTTTTCTCAGCAGCCCCGGAAGACCCATTTCTCCTTTCCTCAAGGTAAATTGATGCGATCCAAGTAAAATGCAATGGAGACTATTACCCTCCAGGAAACAACATTGTCTCACACACACACACACATACAACGAGCACATGCACATGCACATGCACATGCATTTAAAAACCTTCAATGACTTCTTGTGGCCCTGAAGATAAATTCTATATCACTTCAGGTGACTTCAAAGGCATTAATATGACTTGATAAGTCCTGACCATGTCTTCACTTGACCATTAGTAAGCACTGTGTATGGGTGAGGTGGGATGGGGCAGGGAGAGGACAAAGAGGCAGAACAGTGTTCCAGACAGAGGTCACAGCATGTGAAAATTGCTCGAGATGAAGATGAGAAAAGCATATGGCCCTCTGACCTCTGAAAACAATAAAGCCATTTTCATATGCTGTTTCTTCTGTCCGGAACACTCTTCTACCTTGTTTCTTTCCCAACCACACCCTGTCTGTTCCTGCATTTCCAAGCTTAAAAATCATCTCCTCCAAGCAGCCTTCTCTGGCTTACCTCCCTCCCTCACCCTCCTCAAGAATGATATGTATTCTCATACTCCTACAGAACTTTCTTTTAATCAGTTGATAATTTCCCCTCCTTCCCACTCAACTGTAAGTTCCACAACAACCATAATCTTGCTCTTGTTATATTCCTATTAACCAGCAGAGTGCCTGGCATGTACCTGGTGCCTGATGAATACATATTGAGTGAATGAAAGGAAATAACCATCCATTTAGTACCAACTATGAATTAAGCACTGCACCAAGTAGTTTATATGCATTATCTCACTTAAGCTCCCCAGTATTGTTCTCATTTTACACATGAGGAAAGTGAGTCTTGGAATAAGATACTTGCGCCAAATCACACAGCTAATACTAGAGCAAAGACTGAAATCAAGTACTGTCTGACTCAAGAGCCTGGGCTTCTAACCTCCGTATTATAGTAATTTCTCCCCATTATATCTACTCCTTTGTTTTGGATGATCTGGGATTTGTAACTTGTTTGGCCCACATCAAAGGTTATTGTCATGAGTGGAAAAACACATGCAATTTTTAAATGTTCTTAAGTTTCCTTTCTCTATTTCTTTTTCGTCTTGGCTAAACGTTAGCTACCACATGCTCATTATCAATGTTTCCACATGTGTTTTGACCAGATGTATTTTCAAAGTGTGCACCTCAAGACTTAGTTAATTTACCTCTGCAGTATGGTTAAAAGGCTACTTGGTTCCAGGTAAGTTTAAAGTAGAGTTAAAATAGCTATGCTCTTTTGTTCTTAACAAATCTGTTTTTATTGCAATGACGTGATGGTTATTATTTTTTTTAACCTATGTTCCATCTCCAAAGAGAACTTTGAGGTGGATTGTGTCCTTTCCTTTCCAAGCTTACTGACTGTTATCTTTGTAATCTAAGCTGATTAAGTGTATTTTTGAGAGGTGGAGGAAGAGTTTTGCTTACAAAATCCAAGTCTCTTAGATCTAGATCTTGTACAAAATCTTGATCAAATTACCAGAAGTAAAATTGCAGCAGTTCCAGTTAAACATTCACATGATCTTTTATTTTGAGTTAATGCACAGGTATATTACAGTAAGTCACTTAAATGTTATTTTCTAATAATATTTGTGGACAAAGAAGTCAATTTTGGAGTTATCATAACAATCACAAATAAAATTTGATTACCATTCAGTTACATACAACATAACCAAATCCCTAGGATAGATTTAATTTAGTTTTTACTGTAAAAGAATTCACTTTGCTCCATATAATTATTTTGGCTTTCGTAGAAATTTAAGAGTTTTGTTACACATCTTAATTACAACTTAATTATAACAGTTTGGTCTTTTTAATTTACCACAAATGCATTTGCAGTGTTGAGGCTCAAATTTATTTTCCTTCTATAGAATAGTCTTATAGAGTGTTACCACATGTGCACTGTCAAAATCAATGGGCATTGCACATATGGGAGATAATAAGGAAGTCTATAGGGCCAAACATTAGTCACTTTTCTGTTATTGCTTATCTCACCTTGAAAAGAATAAATGTTCAGGTTTAAGAAAATTTTGTCATTTTTTAAGCTAAATTTTTAATTCAAATATTGATTGTGGTCTAAGTGTCACTCAAAGCAGTGTTGCTCAAAGATAGAGGTAAAGTTGAATTTAGTTTCTAAAGCGTCTAATCCCAGGAAGACAAAGCATAAAGGAGGCACTCAGCAGAGCTTCTGCCTCTTCCATACTTGTTTATACAGGTGGCTCTTTTGTTTGTTTTTAATGTTTTCCCATTGCAGAGAACTTACATGGAAAAAGCAGAGTCTTGATAATATCAAGGAGGACGTTTTGTGAGGAAAGGGCTGAGGAATATCCTTGAAGTTTGAGTTTAAACTCTTTGAGTTCAACAGTTAAACATCATTAAATACACTATAGCAGGATTATTCTTTCTTGACTTATATAGGACCGTAAACTCTTTAACAAGAACATTTTCTGAAAGATGAGGATATTAATCAGGTAGTGCTCCCTAAAATTTATAGACATGATCTATGAAAATATAACTTTTGGTTGTTCCTTTGGCAAAGATATAAAACATTTATTTTAAAAAACATAAGATGTGAAGGCAAATTTGCACTTCAGTGGGAAACAAATGGAATAAAGCAGAGTCTGGGTTGAAACAGAGCAGATGAGTTGTTCTCAAGCTTTTACGTCCTGCAGTTCCCTCTTAACTGGCACCTTCCTTCTATACACATGCACACAAACACAGGCCACACACCACTAATTTGGTCATTCATTCAACTAACTTGTATTAAGAAGTGTTTGCTATGTGCGGGGACTGTGTAAGGCATGGGGACACTGAGATTAAACTAAGATTATAAAACACATTCCTGCAGGGGCTCACAGTCTCCTGGGGGAAAAGGGTTGATAAAGGTAATTACCACAGTGTAATAAGTGCTGTAACAAAGACATGAACAGGGCAGAGAAAAGCAAAGGCTCATCCTCTTAATGTGATCAGGAAATGCATCCAGGAGACGAAGATATTTGTACCAAATCCTAAAGAGGGAGTGTGAAAGGTTGCCAGGTGCGGAAGGCACTGCAGCCAGAAGGAGGAATTGTGGCGCTGAGGGAACAGGATTTTATGGGGAATTGCAAGAAGCCAGGTACAGATAGAGCCAGGTGTGTGTGCACATGGGAAAAGGCAGAGGACATAAAGTGAAGAAGAGTTATTTGGCAACACTGTTGGCAATTTGGTGAGGGGCTACAATTCTTTCTTGTACAAGGCTTTAATATCCTTGGTCTTTGTCCATGCTAATAGCAATCTCCAGTCAATATGACAAACCAAAAGTATCCTTACTCTTGCTAGCCAGCCTCCAGGATGGCCCCCAATCATCCAAACTCTTGCTATTCACCCTTGTGTAGGCTTCTCCCACATCGTACCAGAGTTTGTCTGTGTGACAAATAGCATAAAGCAGAAGTGATAAAATGCCCTTCTGAGAGTGGGTTATAAAAGATTGTGAAGTCTGTCTTGGTCTCTCTCTCTCTCTCTCTCTGTCACACACACACACACACACACACACACACACACACACACACATCATTCACTCAGTTAGCTCTGAGGAAAGCCAGCTGCCAAGTCTTCTGAACAGCCCCATGAAGCTGCTGCCAAAAGCTGTGTGAGTGAGCATGGACCAGAATCTCCTGCCCATTCAGATGACCGTAGTTCTGACCAACAACCCGAGTTCCACTTCATTAGAGCCAGAACCACCCAGCCTAGCCATCCCAATTCTTGATCCATAGAAGCTCATATGAGATAATAAACATTTGTTGCTTGAAGCTGCTAAATTAGAGGATAACTTACTAGACAGAAGTAAATAAGAAGACACTACTCACTTCCAAGTGCCCTCTGGGGAGCAGTATAGATACCAAGCAAAAACCACACGTCTGTGCTAAGCACTTTGGACTCTTCACTATAGGCGGTGGGGAGCCATTAACAGATTTTGGGCAAGAGAGTGATACAGTTGATTTATGTTTGGGAATGATTAGTTTTGCCTTGAACACAGAGTCTTCCATTCTCTTCTTTGGTCCTCCACTATTGCTTTTTCATCTACCTCTAAAATGAGCAAAAAACTATGTGGTACTTGTTGACTTGTTTTCCTCCTGAGTAGACTGGGAGCAACCTGAGAACTGAGACGAATTCTTAGTCATTTATAAATAATTCTTTGTGTTCCTGGAATCGTGCTGAGCATAGTAAGAGGCACGCCGTAAATACTTGCTGATTAATTGAGCGATAGGAGCTAGGTGAACCTGCAGAAGGGGAGCTGGGTTAGCAGGCTATTATATTAACTCACTGGAGAAGTGATGAAGAAATGGACTTTAGAGATGTTAAAGAAAAAAAGAAAGCAGAAATTAGTCATTTTACACACACACATACACACACAATTATGGTTAGTTTTGCAGGTGTAATCATCTATCAAAAAACCTAAACCTTTGTACTGCTTCCTGGTGTTGTCACAGCTCTTAAGCAGAGGTACAAGGGGGAGTAGTTAGAATAGTCTGATACAATACAGAAAATGACAAAAAATAAAATAACAAATAACAGTTTTCTTGCTCTTTCAAATGTGATGAGTTGGGTTATACTTGGCTGATACAAGTTTCAATGGGAATAAGCAATATGTTATAGATAAATAAACTCTATCTTCACATAGAGTTACAAGTATATAGATATAAAAGATAAACTTTATATTCACCCCAAGGTATAGGAGTATCTGAATTAAGCAAAAATGCAAGTCCAAGCAAATACCAAAGAAATGTCAATTGAATGTCAATTGAAATCCTTTTTATCCAAAATATCTTCACCGGAAATTCTGAATACACTCTGGAGCTCTTGATAAAATTTACAAAAATCTCTTTTAAAACAAATGGCCTAAGCAAGCTGTAAATATTTAGTTGTTCAACCCTAAAAACAGGTAGGAAGTTATATCAACAGGTAAAATATAAAAGTACCACATGAGTCATCATCATTCAGTGTCTCATCATTCAGAATAATGGTTGGAAAAACGTGTCCAAATATCCAACATGCATTTCATATGTTTTAGTTTTCTTATCTACAGTGCTTCCAATAAATAAATGAGACATCTGCTTTCATGATCTGCCTAAAGTAAGTCATTTCTTTGTCCCTATACTTCTTTCAATTTTCAAACAGTACTTCAGCTGAAATCCTTGTGTTGTCTTAGAAACCCAAAAATTATTGCCCACTTCCTGGTTACATAAGAGCAGCTCTTGTTTTAGTAAACTGGCCTTTAGTTTCATTTCCCAGTTTAATTTATATTCTCCCAACACACAAACACATAAAAAATGCAACATAAAGTAATGTTAGCTAATCAACTACATTTTATGAGAAAGATGACTACTGAAGATATCTCTTTTCTATTTCATCATTTATACCCTGATAGTAAGATCATTTCTTTTTTTTTTTTTGAGCTAACATCTGTTGCCAATCCTGAGGAAGATTGGCCCTGGCCTAACATCCGTGCCCATCTTTCTCTACTTTATACGTGGGACGCCTGCCACAGTATGGCTTGACAAGTGGTGTGTAGGTCCGGGCCCGAGTTCTGAACCTGAGAACCCCAGGCTTCTGAAGCGGAGCATGCGAACTTAACCACTATGTCACCAGGCTAGCTCGTAAGATCATTTCTTACATATTCAAAGTATTATTACAAATATTTGAGTACCACAGAGTGGTTTTAGTTTAGGAATAGGAAACAGAAACAGGATGATTTCTTAGGAGTTACCTGTGCAGAAGAATTAAAATGATCTCTGAAGGATTTTGGTGATCTGGTTAAATACTAATGATTTTTATTGGATTGTCTACCACAACTGCATTGATATGGTATTTTCTCCTTAATGGTAAATTGCTATGCAGAGAAAAACCAAAACAGAACAGAAACATGAACAAAATGATTGAAAATATTTGCCTAGGTTGTTCCTGTCTAGTTTTTGCTCAAATAGCAGCACCTAAATACTTGTATTAAGTAGAAATAATTTTTAGGCTTTTTTTTTTCAGAAATAAAAATAAGGCTGGTGGATGAATCTCATGTCTTCTTTGGTTGCTAGAATGAACTGAAGCTGTCGAGTGTCTTCCTATCCACTGGAGAGTTAATTGTTTTAAAACAATTCGTTTATCTTTTTCTCCTTGCCTTTTATTGCAATTACTATGTGGGCAAAAGGCAGAAAGGTTCAAAACAGTAGTTTTGCACCACAGCACCTCAGGAATTAAAAAAAATTTTTTTTAAGCCATGAAAATCAGTGTATTTTCCAGAAATCCTCTGCTAAATCAGAATAAATCTGCTGTGTTTCTGCAGGCTCAAATTTCAGCTCAGCAGGCACCTCTGCAGAAATAACGTACTTTGCGCAGATGCTTCCTTGTGTACTCGCCAAGTTTTCATAATATCCTAGAAATTAGATGTATAGGAACATTTTTGATTTTGTCATTAGCAAAAACCTAGTAGCTCTAATAGTTACCCAAAGTTAGACATTTGACTCAACAAATTTATGTGAAAACATGAATTGTGTGGCCAGCAGAATACATGACCAGGGTAATCTACAGTTATTTTTAAATCGTGCACTCTCTAATCACTTTTACTCTCTTTCGTAAAAAAGGTTAGCCTGTATGAGGGACAACTGACCCTAGGCAAAAATTGCAAAGAGGGAAAAATTAAGTTGTAGGCTTCCTGTATCTTTTTACTCTTTTAATTCTAATTCCACTCTACTCTCTTCCTATATTTCAGCATCTTTTCCTTAGGCCATTAAATGTTCTGACTCCAGGTTCCTCCCATCCTGTCATTCTTTCTTGAGCAGGCTTTCCCTCTTCTTCATTCTCTATATTCTTTCTCTGTACCCCTCTCCATCATTGTGCTTTCTTCATTTACTAGAAGCTTCTCTCAGTGAATCTGATCAGTTAATCTCGGCTTAAGGTGTTGAAAATGTCATCTTGAATTTATTAATATATACCATTTATTGACATACAATGAAATAAATATTGTGTATGAAAAAGCTGGAGTTTTAGTGGGCTTAAATGTTGAAAGGATTGTGATTACCCTGTTCCCAAAGTAGTTAAAAACATAATTTTGTATTTGGAGCAGTACAGAGTGTACATGCCTGCTTAAATTAAAATAATTTCCTTTAAAATTTTCTGATTGTAAAGTTTTAAGTATGTTAAGGAAGCTGGAGGACTGGGGATTGATTTTTGGAATGGTTGTTTGTTCATAGGCTTTATTGCTGTCCTATATTAGCTTGGTTTGCTATTGCACTGATGCTGAGCAATTTATATGTATTTAAACCTTGCAGCAATCCTGTGAGGTAAGGATTATCAACCTCAGAATACAGACACTGAAATTACAGTGTACAGAAGTTAAAGAATTTTCCAAGCTTTCCCACATAGTAAGTGCCAGTACTAGGATTCAAACTGAGGCTCAAAGATTAATGATTTTAAGCTTTTCATATGCTTAGTGACTAGTCAACAGGCTTCTAGAGTCTTAATTTAAAGGCCAATGGTCTACCCTCAGGCCCTGGCCTGCATTTGACACTATTTTGCCCCTCCCTCCCTGGCTCCAACACAAGTCTCTAGTCTTACTGCTCATTCCTACTCTACTGGTACACTGCACTCCTTGCCTTTGCTGGACTGCGTCTTCACTCATTCTCTTCTGGTGGCCTGAAACGGAACATTAATAGTCTATTTTGCACAATTACTTAAAACAAGACAATGGACTGTCAGGTCCAGAGAAAATGGTTTCATCTGGTAATGTGGGGGTCTAACTTTGCCTCACACAATCTTTCAATTAATCCTTTTTTTTTTTTTTGGTGAGGAAGATTCACCCTGAGCTAACATCTGTGCCAGTCTTCCTCTACTTTGTATGTGGGTCACCACCATAGCATGGCGGACGAGTAGTGCACGTCCGGGCTGGGGATCTGAACCTGGGAACTGGCCCGTCAAAGCAGAGTGTGCCGAACTTAACCACGGTGCCACCGGGCCGGGCCCAATCTTTTTGTTTTTATGTCCTTAACCTCCATTCTAAACCTTCAGAGGAACCCAGAGCCTCCAAATCCTGAGACATTCCAGGTTTCTGAGGAAGATATCCATTTTCTCCTCCAAAAGCAGTTAAATTCAGTTCCTCCCCCACCCTCTTGTAAGTTATAAACCATGAATCTATCTTCCTTCCTTTCTCTCATCTGGGTTTCTTCTCCTCTCCTGTCCTCTTTGTCTTTGTAGGTTTTTACCACCACCAACACCACTCCTCTTTGATTCTCTTTTGGTAGGGTTTCTAGAAGGAGAGGAATGGATGTGGGTATTCAATTTGTCATATTTTATTGGAAGCCTAAATTTTTTTAATAGGAAGATAATCAGCCAGGTGTGAAAATCATGAACTTCAGAGTCACACTCCCCCACCTTATTGAAGTCATGCCACAGACAGGACATTTGGGTAGTACACTGGGGTAAGTGACAGGACTGAGGTGGACTGTCCATGAGCCAGCCCACCACCTTGATGAGGCAGTGATCCGTATCATTGGCACACATGTACTTCAAGGTGCACGGGCTGCCAAGGTCAACAAGCTTCAAATCCTGTTTTGCTTGGTAGCTGCATGGCCTCGAGCAAGTTAATTTAACTCTAAGCTCCTGCTCCATTTGTTTTTTGTTTTTTTTTTTTGTGAGGAAGACCAGCCCTGAGCTAACATCCATTGCTAATCTTCCTCTTTTTGCTGAGGAAGACCGGCCCTGGGCTAACATCCGTGCCCATCTTCCTCCACTTTATATGGGACGCCGCCACGGCATGGCTGACACGCAGTGCACCCGCGGGTGCCCGGGATCCGGGCTCGCGAACCTCGGGTTGCCAAGCGCGAACTAAACCGCTGCGCCACCGGGCCGGCCCCTGCTGCTCCATTTGTAAACATGGGGATTATAGTTCCCACTTCTTAGTACTCCTTTGAGAATCACAGGAGATAATATATTTGAAAGTGTGAGCACACGTGTACACACAGTAGGTGCCAATAACTGCCTGCTTCCTTCCTTCAAGTTTCCCCCAACGAACCACACCTTGCAGTGTAGGTGCTCAAATATTTGTTAAACCAATGACTGAAGAGGACATCATTGCAATACAATAGGAGCTAATTCGGGGTCAGAAGATCTCCTCTACCAGAAAGCAGCATTAAGCAACTGGGCAGAGGAAAGGAGGGGTCAGGAGGTTAAATGGCTTTGTAACCTTCTCTGGATTCAAGTGGTGACAAGTGTCTTTTGCTACCGGAAATTATTTGATTTGAGGCCTTTGATAAAGTAGGCTGCAGGTTCAGGAAAAAAGTCTAGTGCCTTGTTTCTCCATTGAAGGGGAATAGCTGAGGTGGTTATTTAAAGAACTTATCTTTGTTTTGCAGTAGATTTACCTCTGTTCTGTTTAACCTTATCTCCACATTATTCTTTTCCTGCAGAATAATCTGTTTACAGCTTCTCAAGTTTACTATCCTTCCTAGGGTCTGGGGCATTCCACCATTTCTCACCTCGGATTTGGGAATACACATCTTTACATTTAAAACTGCAAACACTCACACAAAACCCAAGGTGTTTGGCATAATATTAAGGCAGAAGATGGCATCTGAGTTTCACTCGGGCGTGAAATAGTGAAGGAGCTTGAAGAACGTTAAACCCAGAAAGAAATTTACAGTGCCTTTCTCTTTTAATTTTCCACAGCTGCTGCTTTTTCTCTTTTGATTCATTTCATCTTTACTTACCTCTTCCTTTTTGCTTTTTGTGTTGTGTTGTGTTTTGTTTGGCTCATCAGAAAAAGGGCCACAGAAACTCCAAAGAGGCAAATTGGAAGGGAGGAAATGCCACAAGTCCATTCAGCTTTCTGCCTCTAGATCCCGTGCGGAGTCCAGTCAGCAGATGAATCCCCATCCGGGTTGGGTTACCTTCCCCAGTGCCCTGTCAATCACCCCCACGAAGCACTTCCCAACTCAGCTGGCGCAACCTCTCTCCACTCCACCTACCCCATCAGCTGTCAGGAAATCCTGGAGCAATTCTTGCTCTGGAGACGCTTGTGTTTTTAATAACCACTGAACTGAGTTAAAAAAAAAACAAATAAATAAAACTAAGACTTCAGAGGCCCTGACGCCAAGCCTAGGGTTGCTGGTGTCCGCTGTGGACCAGAGGCGATGTCGCCTCCACCAGCTCGCTCTCCAAAGATTAACCCGGACAAGCTGCCCGCAACTTGCTTGTTTGAAAACAGAGTTGGGTCGGTTGGCCTCATTCTGGGGGTACTTGTGTGTCGGAGAAGGGGGGAGGTTGCGGAGTTGGAGGGCGCTTTTCCCGGGAAAGCCGCGCGGCTGGCGATGCACCGAGGGGCTGGAGGTCCTGCGGCGCCGCACCCACCGCGCAGGGGCGCTGTGACTCCCACCCCGCCCCCGGCCCCCACTCCAGCCTGTTGCTTCCCCCGCCGCTCCAGGTCGGTTTTTCCCTGCGACTCGTGTGTGACTTCCAAACTCCTGGGCTCCGGGCTCACCTCGGAATTTGCCCCCGCCTCTCGCCTGCTCCCCTCGGGCCCTAGAAAGTCGCGAGCGCCCCAGCTGTGGCCTGAGAAGTGCACTGCGCGACCGTGGGCAGCGCAGCGGCGGGCGGGCGGCGGCGGCGATGAAGCCGTCTTGGCTGCAGTGTCGCAAAGTCACCGGCGCCGGGGGCTTCGGGGGGCCCCTGCCCGGGTCCTCGCCGGCCCGGGGAGCCGGCCCGGCCCGCAGGGCGTTCGTGGCCCCCGGCCCGCGCGGCGCGCTCGGGGGCCGGGGCTGCCGGGCGCTGTCCTCGGGAGGCGGCGCCGAGTACAAGACCCACTTCGCGGCCTCGGTGGCCGACCCCGAGAGGTTCTGGGGCAAAGCCGCCGAGCAGATCAGCTGGTACAAGCCCTGGACCAAAACACTGGAGAACAGACACCCGCCCTCCACCAGCTGGTGAGTGACTCATTCGCAAACCCAGATCCCTCTTAACTTCTTGGGCGCCACGACTCGACGTCCCCTGCACCGGGAACCTGGATTCTATTAGCAAAGAAAATCGAGGCTGGAGATGTGCTCAGATCTTTCAATTTATGTTTAATTTCAGTTTCATAGTCAGCGCTCTTGCCTTCTCTTGAGGGATTCCGTTACCTGTTGTGCGCCCAGTGTCCTATAGACCAGAGATTTACCAGTGTGGCAGGGCTCAGCTTGGCACTGGGATCTTAATTGGACTAAAACAAGGGCCTTTCCCTGGGACAGCACGAGGTCTAGTATGGGAGACAGCGACGTAAACAAATGAGAGCAGTGTGATAAACTGGGGAGTATTACTGAGTATCCACACACTGAGGGGAGGAAGAGGGTTGAGGGAAGACTTCAATAAAATCTTACCTAAGTAGGATTTGGAAGGATGGATGTCTTCTCAAAGTCGACAAAGACCTAATTATTAAAGACCGGGAGGTGGAAAACAGGCTGAAATTTGACTTTGAGTATGGTTGTGAATAATTGTGTTGGCTGGAGAGGTGGGGGAGGGGTTGCAGAGTCCGGAGCAGGGTGGGAAGGGATTTTTGTGTCTTGCCAAGCAGCTTGGATTAGATCCACAGCCGGGTTGTGGATATAAAGCTACACCATGGAGTACTCAGAAAGAACACACATAAGGCCAGGCGGTGCTAGAAATCATGATAGGCATAAAGGTTTTTTTCTCCTAGAGTTGCAATTACAAGTAGTTATAAACATTATTTTTACACAAACAGGGATACATTGTAGAATAAAGGCCGAACTTGCCAAAATATGAAGAGTGAGGCACTCGACTCACTCAGTGAGAACTCAGGGTTGTGGCCGCTCTTTGGGCTACGTGCCTAGCCCTCAAGAGTGCGGTTGCTTTCATCTGGCAGCCATGAGGGAGAGATGTTTCCTGTAAAAGTTTGAGAAACATTGCAATGGGGTTTCCCATTCCCATTTCCAAGTTCCCAGCAGTGAGGTGGGGGAATGACGTGGTCAGGTTTGTATTTGACAAATGTCTCCTGGTTGAGAGCAGGGAACCTGGAATGGAGAAGGGCAAGTCAACCAGAGACTGTGCTGTGTCCCCACCATGCGCTGACCTCTCCTGATTGTTGGAATTGTTTGCATGGTTTTCCCTTTAGAATCTAAGCACCTTTCCCTTTCGATACCATTTTCTCAGTAGTGTTTGACTGACCCTCTTTTACGTGCCTGGCAGGGACCCAAGCCCTGGGTATACATTAGTGAGTAATATATGGCTCCTGCTGTTTGGGAGTCATGATTAAGAGCATGGTCTCTGGGCCAGAATTTTGAGTTTGAGTCTGGCTGTCATAGTTACTGGCTGTGTGTTCACAGGCAAGTTACCTAATCTCTCTGTGATTCAGTTTTCTCATATATAATTGTGGAAGTAGTCTGAGGATTAACTGAGTAAAGGATTGACTATGTCTTGAGTGAAACAGACCCCAGAAAAGTTAGAGGAAGAATAGCTATCTTTGCGCTCTCATACCACAATTATTTTAGGAGCAGGAAACCCTTGTAGTGTTTCTCAGATCACAACACAGAGGTTATTGCCTCTCCTAAAAGTGTGTTCTCAAAGTTTTGTTTCCACTTATATGTCATGAAGTATGGTACTGAAATTATGTGACCATCACTCCCATAAAATCTTGTGGAGAGAACTCAACTAAGAAGTCACTGGCATATTCCAAGTAAAAAGCAATGAGGTCCAGACATAAAGCAGTGGCAGTGGCAATGCAGGGAAAAGGACAGCTTTCCAGAGGGTTAATTATGGTCTGCAAGGGCCCAGGGGAGTGCAGAGAATTGGAAATCAAAATGTCCGTCAAATAGACATTTAAGACCTGCAGATTTTCTCTCTAACTTGTTTTTTCCTCTTAATCTCTAGTTGCTTGCCTAAATTTTCTAAAATTGTGTGTATAAAATGTCATTTTATATGAGAATTTTTGCCAAAGGGTCCTTGTATTTAAAAAATTTAGTACATTGAAGATTACCGACATTTGGTAATACTGTATCTGAATTCTTCATCTTTGAACTCTTGGAATCACGTGGCCATACCTGTTTTATCAGCCCAAAAGATCACAGTGAATGAGATAAGTCTTTAAGGCTGTATTTATTTCAGCAGTGTGATTCAGTCTTACTAAGAAGTTTGTTCAGTGGAGCAGGGCTAGGGAGTGAAGTAGATCTGGGAGACCATACATCTAATCTTAGACTTTGTTCAATAAGTCATTTCAGTTTGAATCCATTACTGTGTTGGATACCTACTTGCAGATAATCCTCATTGGTTAACAATTTTCTGCAAAGCGAAACTCAAGGACAGGGTCAATGACTTTTTTTTTTTTTGTCTTTACTTCCCTAGGGTCTAGGGCAGAACGGATATATGAGTTTAAGAAATGATAGTCAAATAACAGGATACGTAGTTCTGATGATTTTTACTTCTATATGTCTTTGGGAAGTGGTAAGTGGGTACAGGCACAATTCGATGTGAAGGACCTTTGTTATTTTCTTTGAAGCCAGAATCTGGGGAAGGGAGCTGTTGACAGCCAAGTCCTTCAGTAAAATGAGGAGGGGTTGCCACAGTCAATTGTTCTCTCCTAGATGGAGCTGACATATATGTAGTCAAGATCTCTGATGCCCTTTGGCTTCCCAGAGGCAAGAGGGATTCTCCTTCATTAGAAGCTTGTCTGTTTGTTTTCATGAAAGAAAAGTCCCCTCCAAAACTACAGGCCTATCAGAAGCCCCAGCACATAAATAGTAATGCATATTAACTTTCACAATGGTATAAACTACTCAATAATAGTTTACACATGCGGCAGTATGAACGTGGAATAGAAATCTTTAACGGTTATGTACTGAAGGGACTTTCCACTGTAGTGAATAGCCCTGTAAAATACATTTCTGGGACTGTAATCTGAGACCTTTGAAAAACAAATTCCAATTACATGTAGGTGCTTTGGGAACTTGTGAAGAACCGCCTTTCCTCACAGGTTAGTGATTAATTTACAATGTTGACACCTGGCTTTTGGGGTCATGAAATGTCCGTTATAGAGTCTTCAGTGGGGAACTGCAATTAGAAGCAATTAGAACTCCCAGTCATTTCTCTAATCCTGGAACAACAGAATACATGTTTTGGTTATTTTTTCCTGTTGAATTAGATATCCTGTTGCCTGTCCTGAAGTTGAAGTCTAGCCACCACTCTCTGCAGCACGGGGCAATTCACTTTTGTATTACACGTTGTGGTTGACTCTTTGTCTAGGTCATTAGTTTATCTCCTTCTGTGGAAGCTTCGCAATCCCATTTTAGTTTATTTTTATTTAAACAACATTCAGTGATAAGGCTCTCATTGAGAGTCTGTCTATTTGATCTGAGAGTCATACAATTTGATTTAGAATTTAATATATATTAACAGTGACTATAAGCTGAAAAGGAAAAGACTCCAACCAAATGCAGATTATTAGAAAATGACTTCAGCTTGGTTAACATTTCTATAATGGAAATAGTATAGGTTTTTCAACATGCAAGATCTCAGTTACTTATTAGCAATGAGATAAAAGTTGTTTAATCTCTCTAAGTCTTAAAATGGCTCATAAAAGTTAAAGACATCAATCATTCACTCACTGTGTGTATAGTACAGACAAAATGATGAAGGAGATAGTGAAGGAACTCACCACACAGCAGCAGGGGAGATGTAAGTGCATTAAATAAATCATTACACAACCATTTATTTAGAATTATAGCAGATGCCAGGGAATGTAATGGTTAATGGGGGACTTAACATAGTCTTCTCTAGAAGGATCACGGAAGGGGTCTTGAGAAAGTGATGTTTAAACTGAGATCACAGTGAGTGGGGATTAGACATGAGAAGTGGGGAGGAACATTCCAGGCGAAGAAAACAGCATATGCAAAGGTTGTGAGGTATGAAGTAGCTTAGTAAATTCTAGAAACTGAAAGAAGGCTAATGAGGCTGGGGCTTAAGGAATGACAGGGAAATGATCAAGAAATGGAAGAACAGAGCTATGTTGTGAATGATCTCATGAGTCACGTTAAGGATTTTTAAAATTTTTCCTGGCACATGACACATGTCACATAATGGATGACCAAAAATGAATTTTCTACTCTTCTTTCTGCACTGGAACAAGATAAGTTTGAGTTCAACCCCAGCTCTGCCACTTACCTTGGGCAAGCTTTAATATCCTCATTTGCGAAATGAGAATAACGATAGTATCAATTTCTTAAGATTAAATGGGGGTGGGGAGAACACAAGAGCTTGTAAAATGTCTAGGACTGTGCCTGACACACAGTGATAGGTATTAATGTCTTTGGAATATGGAATAGATATTCCTGCAAGCTAATGTGGTCCAGGAAGTTTTCAGAGAAATGGTAGCATTTGAGCTGGATCTTAAAGTAGGACTTAGAGAGGAAGAAAAACATTTTTGTGTGGGGAACAAGCATGACAGAGGCATAGAGGTAAGAAAGAACCAAGTGTTCTTGGAGGATAGTATAGTAGACCAGTTGGCTTGTAGTGGTTATTTAGAGTTAGCTGTGCTCAAATTCAGAAGATTGTTTCAGGATGGTTTTAGAAGGCTAGAATAGAAGCTAAGGTATTTGCATTCACTTCTTAGGCTACAAGTCACAATCTGACTGTGAGCCTGCAGATAGGTTTTGTTTGACTCGGGTGCTGTGATTTGTTTGTCTGTTTTCTTAAGTAGTTGTCAATATTTAGACATTTGAAGATTTCATCTAAAATCTAAATTTCCTTTAACAATTCATTTTTTGGGCTTCTCATGAGAAAAAGCAGAATGTCTGTCAGCAATAGGTCAGCATACTTGCATGGCGACACTTGGCTGGAACTGTGTAGCTCCTGGCCCAGGCTAAGTTAGACCTAGTGACTGCCTGGAAGTGGAGTTCAGGGAAGGAAAGGTGTTATGGTAACTGCAAGAATTTGAGTCAGATATCCAAGTAGAGGAATTGATTGTGAAATTGAAGATGATGGTTTGAAAACTGGGAGGGGGCTTGATGTAGAATTACAGATTTGACTGTAAATTGAGAGTTCAAACCTGGGGAATATTGACTGAGTGGAGAGAGAGACAGAGAGAGAGAAAGAGAAAGAGAGAAGGAAAGAGCAAAATACTAAGGTGAACTTTGAGACAAGTTGAAGAAAAAAAAAACTGTGAGAATGGAAGATACTTGTTCAAAGAAGTAGAAGGAAGGACAGGATATTTTAGTGTCATGGAGTAAGAGGGAGACAAGAGATAAAAATAGGGAAAGTCAATAGTAGTCAAGGGCTCTAGAGATGTTTTGAGGCTATTGAGGCTTGAAAGATATCAGTTTTGACACAAATCTTCAGTGACTTTTTATAATGTGATGTCAATGGAGGGATGAAGGCCAGAAGAGTGCGTTGCCAAGTGAACTGACGGTAGGCAGAAACATTTCGTGGAGGTGTGTGACAGTGACAGGAAGGGAGACAGGATGACAGTGTGTGCAGGTCCCTGGGTTATGTGAGCTGCCTCTCCATCTTTCCTTTCCTCTCCTCCCCTTTAGGAGAAACCCATGTTTGAAGGCAGAAGTGAAGAAATCTGTGAAATAGGAATGAAGGAAATCTTGCTTATTTTGAAACCTATTCCTCATCAACAGGACTCCCTGTTTTTGCAAGTTGAACTTTGCGTGGTTTCTTATCTCTTTTTTTCTTTAGATACTAGAAGTTCATGGAAAAGTCTGAAAGATGGAATAAAGACCTACTCAGCAGCTGTCTATACTCTTATGATATACTGCAGTGATTCTGTTTAGCTAGGTATCTGAACACTTGTGAGTTTGACAGGGAAGGTAAGGAGACAGTTGAAAAAGGTTGAAAGAACTAATATTTGTTGATTTGTTAAATTATCCTGGGGATATCAGGCATCATGTCAGTTAAGTGGTTCACACGGAAAAAAAGTTCTTTAGCTTCTAGTTGCAACTTTTCTCTGAGTTTGACATTGTTTTAAAGCAAAACAAATAAGAAGAATATAATGTGGATTTTATGTAACCAGAAAGTAATTTAATTCCCCTACTGAATTTTGGTTCTTTGGCAATTTGTCAGTCACATTGAACTGTTTGTGAAATTCAGCCTTTAAAAAAAAATCTTATTAAGATTCTCTGAAATTTCCTTCGTATTTATCAGATTTTATTAAAATGATATTTAATTCTAGTTTGAAGGTGAGAGTTTCATCTAAAGATGAAAAATTTGTCCCCTTTTGACAAACTCAAAATGAATTTATTCATAATATTGTGCAAAGTACATATATATTTAAAATTCAAATTATCATTTTTTATGAATACAAAAAAATATTTTAAGAAGGTACACGGTCAGCGTGAAAAATTGCCTGTTAGAAATACAGTCCTTCAAAATAATCTCATCAAGAAAGACCAGTTTTAAGAGTCGGGCCTTATTTTATATTCTGAAGGTCAGCAGCTTGGTTCTGTGCTGGGTCTAATTTCCTCAGGCTGTCATGTGACTGAACCCTCAGGACAGAACAGAGTGAACTACAGGAATGCTGCAATTACATAAGCAAGGATGGATTGCTCAACAAATAGCACAATCAATGAACAATGGAAATTCAATCTGCTGTGACTGATCAACTACCAGGTGTGGGGAAAATTTAAACTCTTAGCACCTCCTGGAAGATGGCTTTCTTTTCCTCTGTTCATGCCGTGTACTGTTAGTTGAGGAAAAAAAAATAGTGATTGAAGTTATTTGCTGCTTCTTTTTTTAAAGAATTTCCACTTTCGTGAGCAACAAGCAGCAACTCCTTGAGGGAGATCATTGCTTTCCATTGTGGTGTGACATTTGCAAGAGAAATGTGTGGGAGGCTAATGAATCTTTGTGATAATGTGTATGAATGTAATAACCTCTTCAAATTACAGTTTTAGGAAGCACATTTGAATGTGGAGCTCAAATCCTTTATCTAAACTATTTGGATAGAAAACTTGTTATAAAAATATTAGTTATATTTGCTTTTGCTGGTGTTATCACCAAATGGGGTAAGGGACAATGCATAGAAGGACAGTGTAATATATAGGAAAATTGAAGTTTAAGAATTTCAAATTTGAAACTGTCCAGTTCAAAGTCTTAGAACAGCCGAAAAAAAGAAGCTCTTTCAAATACTGTTAGAGTGTAATTTATGACATTTAGGTAAATAGTGAATTTTACTGATTTAAAATATGAATTGCTCTAAGTGGGAGAAAAGCAACTAAAGTCTGTAGGTCTCTGACTTATGAGCTAACTCTAGATGATGGGAATACCTTCTCCTTAGGTTTTGATGTTAAGACTAACAACTTTTCCCTAGTATAATCCTGTATGATGTCTCTCCTGAGTGGAAACATCAGTTAAGTAAAAGAAATTTGGGAAGATTAAGAAAAAAGAAAGAATGCTCAGTATCTACTGTAGACATGACCAATATAGATGTTTGTAAAAAAAAATTAGTATGATAGAATGATAAAAAATTTAGCAGCCAAAGGGACATAAAATCAGTATTATTGACTGTTTGCTAAATAACCGTGAGCTAAAGCATTAGAACTTAGAAAATTCTGCTCTTGCACTAATCTCACTTTGCTTTCTCTCCACAGTTTTTCTCATTTTCATAGATTCTCAGTCAAGAGTTAAGCGCTTTCCTAAACCCCAGGTTCCCTGACTTTGCTTTCTCCCAACTCTCCCCTCTTAATCGAGGCTGAATGAAGTTTGCCACTGTTACCAATGGGAAGTTGTCAGATACCCTATTTTGGTGGGTAGGAAAAACAGAAGTTGAGGATCATTATTAGTGGAGAAAACAAATGGATTTCTGGATTAAGATTTCGGCTCCGCTCTTTGAACAGTACCTTGCCCCAAATAGTTATAAAATGGGGAAATTACAAAATGCGGACCGTGATGGGTATTATTGTTCAGCAGTATCTGTTCTCTTCTACTCCAGAGCACATGGGAGGATTGGATTTCCCCAAATGGGCATGGTTATGAGATTAGGCTTGGCTAATGCAAGAAGAGGATTAAGGTGTGTCACCTCAGGGTGAAGTGTTGTTTAGTGCTTCAATCCTTAGTTCTCTCTGGACTGTCACAGCCATTGTGGAAGCATGTGTAGGACAGAAGTAGTCTGATTACTAAGCAAAAAAATGCACAGATGACAATGCTTTGGGGAATCCACTTGAACCAACAGTGAAGTTGCATGAGTGAGAAATAAATATTTATTTTTGCAAGTTACTGAGAGTTTGCGGCTGGTACTGTAATCCAGCCTATCCTTATTGATTGAGAGGGAACTAATAACTTTATAGGATTGTTGGAATGATTAAGTGGCTAATGGACGTAAATAGTGTCTAGCATAAAGTAAAAGCAGCTTTGCTTTACTGTATCCATGCTATGAGCCAGATACCATACTAAGAGCTTTAATTTATTTGATACTTATAACAACCCTATGAGGTAGGGTCAATATTTATTCTCATTTAGTGGTGGTGGAAATGGAGATACAGAGAGTTTAAGAAACTTGCCTAAACTTATGAAACTAGTAAGCAGCAGATCTAGGATTTGAACCCAGGCAGTCTGAATTTAGCATCTGTACTATATCTAAATACAACATTATATTGTTTCTATAACAATAATCTCAGTTAATTTTAGTTTTTCTCTCTTTTCTTACCCTTTGTCCACTGAAATCACTAAAAGTAATTTTAATAATCTGCATCTTTATCTCAGAAACATTTGGAAAATATCCATATTAGATATAAAATAATAGATTGATACTCTTTGAAAAAATAAACTATATTTTATATATAAAATATTAAAAATGTATACAACAGTCCAAAAGGCGGGGGGGATGGAGGCTTTATATTAATTATTACGTACTTTAGAAGTGTTTCCTGGACAGTAGAAAGCAACATTAATCTCCTTTCTTAAAAAAATGATCTGTTGGTTTTCTGGCTTAAGGAAAATCTATAATGACCACATTATTCATTGCTTGCAGTATGCTTTAATATTTTTTTATGAGAACATGGTGATAAATAGCCTAATTAACTCATCTAATTATGAATCTTTGAAAATTTTTCTTTCCTCCAACCTCTCAGTAAAAGAAAATACTAGGACTTGTTGTGTTTGTAACTATGGAAATTGTTGATTTTATTTACTTTGTTTTGCATTTATGTATAGTATTTTTTCCTGCTTTTCTTTCATTGTTTTTCATCTCGATCCAGGTGGACAGACTTTGATAAATGGCATATGTTAAGTGCAGAGGTGAGTTTCTTAGAAATCATATTGCATACAGCTCTCTTAGTTCTAGTATGAATATTCCATTTTTTGAAATCTAGTACAAGGGCAGTGAGTTGTGAGCTCTCTCACTTACATGTGTTATTACATAGAGGTTGCCCAACTTTAGGGAACAAATGATCTAAAAATGTTACATACTTCCTTTGAGTGTTTGGGGGTGAGTCAGAATAAGATTTGGGATATTTGGAGAGTTTGTAATAGATTGAGAAGGAAACTCACTTGTGATTATTTTTTAGCTCATGACAACAGTAAGAACCATGGCAATATAACAGCAGTTACTAATTATTGAGTACTTGCTCTGGTTCAGCCCTACGCTGAGACTATAAATGCCTTTTTTGACCTCCCAACACCTTCTGAGCTAGGTATAGTTATAATGCATTTTTATAACTGTGTAAACTAAAGGACAGAAAGATTAAGTGACTTGTCGTATAATGGTAGACTTAATTTTTTAACCCAGTTGGGTTATACTGTAGAACCCAATTTCTGTAATGAGTTTGTTGACTGAAGTAAAGAGTCTAGGTAAAGGCTAAATGAAGGAGTTTGTTTGATATTCAAAGCGAGAAACTCGAGTCCTGGGAAACAGTCCAACAGAGAATTCTGAGGAACTGCTCCGAGGTCTCCAGATCTGAGTGCAGTTTATGTACTATTTTTTTTTAACAAAGCAGGGTATGTGCAGGAAGGCGCTTACACGTTTAGTAGTCATATACCTCAAAGATAACATAAGCAAGAGCCTTTTGGTTATACATCAAATAAGGCTTCTAATGTTGGTGTTATCTATATGTGGAGGAAGGCAAGGACTAAAGTTGTTACTTTTTTCCTCAATCTCTAACAAATGCAGCTGGGAAATGTAAGAGGGAAGTACTTTTATCTTTTTTCTGTTGTGGATCTGTCCAGCTGGCATCTTTAGTCATGAAGTGTGGGGTTGCAAGGTCATTCTAACACAGGCTTAGGATGGCCTGCCTGGCTGCTTCACAGGACAGCATGGATTTCTGTGCTGACTTGAAGCATACGTGGCTTGCTTGCTAGATTTGCTTGTTAGACCAGGCAGAAGGGTCCCAAAAGTTCATTCACAGGTTGTAACTACACTTTAATTTCTGGCTGGTGGTCATATGAATGTTTAGATGTCAAGACCTAGAGGGTACAAAAGAATGAGAACGATGTTAGAATTCTAAAAATTTTAATCAGAGATGTTACTTCCCTTCTCCTCGTTTGTCATCTGTGTTTCTACGCGTCTTCTACTCTCCTCTCATTTTAGAGGAATGTAAATCTTCTCTATTTTCCCAGAGTCAATTTGCATGTGTCTTCTTGACAAATGGTTCTTTCCTACAAAGCATATCACCTTGAATCTTATTTCCCTTTAAACTAGTTTGGAAAAGAATGCTCTATCTTCATCTCCATTTTGTCACTCTAAACCTACTATATAAGCTCACACTCCACTGAACATTTTCTCTTACAGTAATTTAACAAATCAGGACTAGCTAATAGAAGGGCAGGGGTCAGGTCTCAGTCACCTTTGTTATCTTCACAGTGGAATGCACCTAACTTTGTGTATATCAGTTGAACTGGTTTTAAAACCAGTTGCACCAGTTTAAAACCATCTGCACCACATGCAGATTAACCTTCTTAATCCATCTCCTAAATCTGGGTTCCTATATTAATTGCAGGTGGATATTATCTGATTCATTCATCCCATTAGAACCCAAAATGACCCATGAATCTTCTTTCAATGAAGGCATCAAAGGGTTTGAAATTCTCTTGGGTCTAAGTTTCACTGTGAGGCATTTGGCTCCCTTTGCTCCTCTTTAGCTCATTCATCTTTAAGTTGTAGTAGAGAATATTTTACAGTCAGCGTGTGTTTCTAGTCATCAAGCCAAAGACGCACATACTGCAAGGAGGGAAATACTCGGTTATGTGGTACAGACCAAGTATCCGTGTGAGGATGGACTGGAAAAATTGTCTCTTTGGCACATATCGGATTCCAAGAATATCAGATTTAAGAGTTGGATCAAGGGGCAGGCCTGGGGCATAGTGGTTGAGTTCACATACTCTGGCAGCCCTGGGTTCAGATCCCGGATGCAGACCTACGCACTGCTCATCAAGTCATGCTGCGGCTGTGTCCCATATGTAAAATACAGGAGGGTGGACACAGATGTTAGCCAAGATTGGCAATGGATATTAGCTCATGGCCAATCTCCCTCACACACACACACACACACAAAACAGTTGGATCAATATCATGTTACCAGATTGTCACATTTTAGTCATTTTTTAGTAAATATGTTAACCAAGTAAACCAAATTGTATTAATCAAATAAAAACCATTGGTTAAAAGTGACAAAATAAAGACAAATGCCATATGTTCTCACTTATATGTGGAATCTAAAAAACAAAACAAAACAAAACAAAAAACCAAGCCCATAGATGCAGAGATTGGTGGTTGCCAGAGGCAGGGAGTGGAGAGTGGGTGAAATGGGTCAAGGGGGTCAAAAGGTACAAACTTCTAATTATAAAATAAATGTCATGGGAATGTAATGTACAGTGTGGTGACAGTAGTTAATAATACTGTATTGCATATTTGAAAGTTGCTGAGAGTAAATCTTAAAAGTTCTCATTACAAGGGAAAAAAAAGAAAAAAATTTTGTAACTGTGCATGGTAAAGGATGGTAACTAGATCTTTTGTGATGATCATTTCATAATGAATACAAATATCAAACCATTATGTTGTACATCTGAAACCAATATTACGTTGTATGTCAATTATACCACAATTAAAAAAAAGGAGTATTATTTCCCTTAGGATACATTTATGGTATCACCACAAATGATGATAAAAATCTTAATATTTATGTTATTTAGAGTAAAAGGCAATCTTGATTTGTTAAAACCTTGAATTTTTGAAAAATATAAAACTGATTTTATTATTAATTTAAAATGTTGCGTCCAGACTGCTCAAGATTTTCTCCGTATGTCTACTATAAATATCTCATTATTTCACCTGAATATTTTGAAAGCTGTTTGAAATGTGATTTGTAATTACAGGCTCAGTAGATCTAATTTGATGAAAGTTTCTCTTATCTTAGTTTAATTAATTTGTAGAAAGATTAATTTTTAAATTTATAGTTAGTAAAAAAAAAACCCTTTAATTAGGAAGATTTTCTTTTTCTTGTTATATATTTAGTTGTTTCAAAGACAGTATTCGATGGAAATAATAATACACTTAAATCAAAACCTCTTGCAACCTAAAAGGTGATTTTACTCTATGTGTGTGTATTTGTGTGAATGAGTGTTTGCGTGTGTGTGTGTTTGTATGTGTTAAAGTGTTACAGGATACAAAATATCTTATTATGGTAATAATAACAACAATAATACTCCTTACTATAGTTCTTTAACTTCTCTAGAACATGTGTTTTTAAAGAAGAATTTAGGGGAGGTTAAGTAACTTGCTCATGTTTACTTGGCATGCAGGTAGCAGATCTGGGATGAAAAACCAGATCTGTTAGGCTTTAGAGCATATCTAGACTTTAAAGTGTATCAGCTTCTCACTGTGTCATATTTTCTCTCCAACTAATCCTATTTGATCCTCATAATACCAATGTTACAGACTTAAAAACAAGCCAGTTGCATATATATACATATATATACACACATATATATTTCTTGGCCTGTTATATTTCTAAAAGTGGAGTTTTTTTGGCCCCAGAATTTTTGTGTGTGTGAGGAAGACTATCCCTGAGCTAACATCTGTTGCCAATCCTCCTCCCTTTTTTGTGCTAAGGAAGGTTGGCCCTGGGCTAACATCCATGCCATCTTCCTCTACTTTATATGGGACGCCACCACAGCATGGCTTGACAAGAGGTGTGTCGGTCTGTGCCCGGGATCTGAACCTGCGAACCCTGGGCCGCCAAAGCGGAGTGCACGAACTTAATCACTATGCCACCAGGCTGGCCCCTTGGCTCCAGAATTTATTCATTCATTAACTCATTTGTTCCTTCATTCATTTGTTCCTTCTTTCTCTTATTCATTCATCAAACACTTATTGAATGCCTTCCACAAGTCAGGCACTTTTCCAGGTGCTGAACTTGAGTCCTGATAGAGTATAACTTTGAAGAACAGTTTCATACATTGAAGGAGAAAAGCATTTTTGCATTTAATAAGATAGCTTTCATTTTCCTGTTTAATAAAAGGAGAGTAATCGCGAGTGATATGGATTATCTAGTTATTATTTTCTGAAAATATGGGTAATAAAATTCATTTTATTTTACAATCACCTCTACTCTGAATCGCCTTTGACTGTTGAGGTTTTAAGAACTGGAACATACAGCCTCACATTTTGGGGAACAGTGGCCATTTGCTAACTCATGAGTCCTTTAATAGATAAAAGAATCAACCCATTTTAATTTTATCCCTTTGTGCAGCTTCTCATTTTCTGCTAGAGGTGCTAACACACAGGAAGGTGAGAGTAAGACAAGTAACAAAAGAGAAGAAAAGGGAAATAATAGGCTTGGTTAACACCAGCTAGATAATGAACTCTTGGATAATTGAGAGGCTGAGCTGTATTCGAGTTTCAGATGATCAAAATGTTAATGAAAAATGTTTTATCTATTAATGTCATATGTAGATGGGGGGGATTGGCAATGATAGAGCAAAGATGTAGTGACATTGTTCTCAGATTATTCTGAGGATAAGACTAGGGAAAAAGGGCATAATAAAAATGTTTTCTACTTTAACATTTTAAGTTATTATACTCAATGGTATCTAGTTAGTTAAGTTAGATTTATCTCTGCAGATATGTCTGTGTGGTGTTTGTGCCTGTGTGTAAGGTTGCTTTGGTGAGAGGTGAAGGTGGGAAGTTGGATGAGATATAGTGTGGTTTATTAAAAAAGCAGAGATTTTATAAATCAAAGGCATAGGTCTGAGACCTAGGTTTAAATTAATTTTCATTAATCGTTTTTTTTCCCAAAAATTCTGATGGGAATTTAGGTTTATGCTTTTTTTTTTCCACAAAGAAGCAGTATTACTTTAAGCTTAATTAGATAAATTTAGGAAAGCCAAAATAGGTGGAAAATCAAGTGTGGTTCAGTATCTAAATACCTTCTCAGTATATATCTTGGTATGTTTCCTTTGAGTCTTGTCTTGTTTTTCTTTTTAAATTTTTACTTTGGAATAATTATAGACTCACAAGAAGTTGCAAAAATAGTACAGAGAGGTTGTTTGTACCCATCACTCAGTTTCCCCCAATGGTAACATCTTACATAACTATAGTACATTACCAAAACCAAAATTGACATTGGCACAATACAGTTAACTAGACCACAAACCTTATTTAGATTTACCAGTTCTTGCACACACTCGTATGTTTTGCATGTGTATGTGTCATGCCTTTAAAAAATCTGTAATCTATGTCTGTTAGTCTGTTTGACTCTCTATGTCTCTATTTTTGTCCATAATACTTGATAGCTCATTTTTACACTTGTTATAAGTTGTGATTTTTCCATTTCTCTATTCTTCTATTCCATGATTTTTAACGTATGCAGAATATTTTAACATTATTGGGTGAATGTAAAATTTTTTATTTCACAATCCCTTCATGTTGATATTTAGGTGGTTTCTCTTTTATTTGTTATTATGAACAGGCAGATAGACTTGCATCTTTAGACACAACATTCCAAAGACTTCTCTCTCTGTCTCTGTCTGTCCATCTGTCTGTCTGTCTGTCTCTCTGTTTCTTTTCTTCCTTCATTCCTTTCTGTTGATAAATTCTTAGAAGATTTCTGGGTCAAAGGGAAATTATACACTTTCTGATATGTATTGTCAACACTTTTCTTCAAAAAGATTAATAAATATTGTGAATAAGGTCCCACAGCTTTTTTCCTTATGAAATATTAGAGAATAAATAAAGGTAATAATTTAGTGGACACTGAGCACTGGGCTTTGTAAAATCTTAATGTTGTATCACATTTGCCTCAGATCTTTTTATTTTAAGCAATAAAGCAAACAAATTGATGTCCTTGTGCATCTCTCCCAATTACATAGTCTTTATAGAAACAGTTTCAGAATAATTTATAAGGCTCAATGGGAAGAAACATTTCCTCTTAGACTTTCTACAATGATTGATTGTATTCCTCCTCTTTAACAAGAGCTTGTATTAAACGTCTCTCTGTGGACAGGAGCTAAGCGTCGTGCAGAATGAGTTAATGAATGTGGTGTCCGTCTTCTGGGAACCTCAGCTGTAGAGGAGAGTTTCATCAGAATATCGCAGTGTGTCGTTCCGCGTGAGTGATAGCCTTAAAGAGAAAGACAAGGATAGCTAAAATGAAGATGTCATATGAAAATAGAAAAAATATATAGTCCTAAACTCCTCAGGTTTAGAGCACAGAAGTTTCAATCCTTGCCTATTTCTCCCCTCTCTTCTTCCCATTTCTTCTTAACCAGAGTCAGGTAACACCATGCCAACAAACTGGCTTCCTCCTCCCCTGCATGATGCTGGGGCAGCTCTTTCTTCTCCTCCCACTCCTCCCTTCCTTTTTGTGTTTTCTCCATCACTTCATCACTGTTCTCATCAGGATTAAATGCTAAGAGGCATCATCTCTTTTCTCCAACAAATGCTGGTTGGCGTTGAAGAGCGTGTGCCTATTCTCCTATTCTGCCCCCTCCTGGTTCTCTGGATAGTTCTGAAGTTTCAGGGTTACCTGCTTGAGGCCCTGTGGGCAGCATGGTCTGTAGGTCTGGTTTTCTAGGAATGTACTCTGGTTTGGAGTTTGGATCCTTATGAGCTCATCATGACTTGTTCTCGAGTTGGTTGATGGAGGACCATTGTTCCTAAGAGTGTCCTAAGTGCTCTCTTGAAAAGGACTGACTGATAAAGTTTACTTTCCTTTAAAATGTACTTTTAAGTTTGTGTTTATTTAGGATGATATTTAAATTTTAATAAATTTATGTTTTGAAATGTACATGTATTTTGATCTTATCTTTTACATTCGACCTTTAATATTAATTTAATTAATTATAATTTAAGCTTTCCTTTTTTTAATATTAAACCAAGTCCTCTTTCCTTTTGCTTCAGTTCTCTGTTTTTCCTGCATTTCCTCTAGAATAAAAATAATACACAAGATAAAATGGTGTCCTTACCTTCTGCTTTGGATTTAACTGTCAGGCATGACTCACAAGCTGAGGCTGTTTAAGATCATTCATTCATGCCTTTTCTCTTCATTGACTGTGGATTCAGTTCAGATAACACGTATTGATTTCCTGAAAGCGTTTCTTTCTATTCTTTTTCCTGTTGGCTGCATTTCTCACCATTGGCAATTCACTCAGTTTTAATCGGAGTCGATCTGGTGTGGGTGCAGAAGTCTGGGCTTTCCTTTTCTGTCGAGAGGGGACAATCTGTGGGTCCAGCTGGTAGGATGGGACCAGGTTCCTAGTGTATGTACTCAGATGTAAAGGATCGGTAAAACATGTCTCTTTGTGCTAGGTTTCTCTGTTAAAATAATTGTCCCATAGAGAGATGTGCTTTCCAAGTACTTTTACAAAAACAATATCCCTAATGGTTAAATTAACATGAGGTTGTTGTGCTGCCCCAAGTAAGCAATTCCCCAATTTGGAGGGTTTCCTGGAACAGTCAGTTGATATTGCCCAAGGCCAAGTGTCTGTAATTTAGATGGGATGTCACTGTGTGAATAAGGCAATATGATGCCCTCTTAAAAATCTGTTTGTGTGCAATAGTAGTCTTTTGAGCTAGTCATTGTTTTTTCTGGGCCTTTACCTCATGAGACTTCTTATTTGTGTTAATGTGTCAGAAGCGTAGTACTTCAATTCACATTCAATCACACTTGGAGGCGTTTATTTAAAAATAATTATTGAGGATTTGCTGTGTGCCATTAATGAGCTAGCACATTGTCTCTGCCCATAGGAAACAGCATCTAGTGAGGGTACAAGAATTACTCAAGTCACACAGACGTGTAAAATTGGAAATTCATCACATTTTCCTTGGAGCATTGGGTTCCAGTCTGCACTGTTCATTTTATAATTCTAGGAAGTTATTTGATCTCTCTGAGCCTCGTTTCTCATCTGTAAAATGGGAACAACTTGTCTTCCTCAAGGGATAGTGTGTGGATTCAATGATTTGATGTGTATAAATTACCAAACTCAAAAGCTGGCACATTACTGGTGATAAACAAAGTGTTAGTTCCTGCTCCTACTTCAGAACTGTTTCTTTTTCTTTCTTGTTCCAGGTATTCCTTACAGAGAACATCAACTTCTCCCCCACAGATGATAAAAACCTCATGGTTTTTTTTTTTTTTTTGATACTGTTCTTCCTCCTTCTTCTAGTTCCTTTGATTTGTTCCTACAATAGTCCCCCATGTTTTCACGACTTACCATGACTTCTTAGGCTAGTCAATAGATTTTAACTGATTCCATTTCCTCCTTTACCTCTCAAGTCTGACCTGAAATCCATTTTTGAGCAGGATATCCCCCTGCTCAAAACCATTTAATGGCCTCCCCGTCCTTAACAAGGCATTCAAGGCTTTTAAGACAAGGCATCTTGCACTGATCTTTCTTCCCTCATGTTATGCTCCTACCCCAAACACCTCTCTTATTTCAGCAGCACTAATGCACTTACACTTCCAAAACAGAACCTGAACTTGGCCCTGTTTTTTGTACTTGTCTCACTTGCCATTGTCATTAAAAAAACAAACAATATTTCCATTAATTTTCAATACCTCTCCCCTCAGCTACCTTCACTTGCCATTCTTCTCTTTTAATAAAAGCCAATTGAAAGGTTTGCACAAGCCAAAGACAAGCCGGAACATCCCCCTTTTCTTTATATCCTAACTTCTCAGCCGTGTTGAGATGTTGTTGTCTATACCCCAGGTCTTCCTCGCCCTTGTCCTCCTGCATCCACTGCAAGATCCTCAGTCCTCATCTACCCAAATTGCTTTCCCAAAGATCATGAATATCTATTTGTTGCTTAATCCAGTGGATTGATTTGAAGGCCCTACTTTATTTGATCTCTCTTTAGTATTTGACTCTGGGGACCACCTATACCTCCTTGAAATTTCCTACCACTGCACTGTCCAATATAGTACCTGGTAGCCACTTGGAGCTATTTAATTTTAAGTTTAATTAAATTAGAATTAAATAAAATTTAAAATTCTGTTCTGCAGTCACATTAGCCAAATATGACTATTGAGCATTTGAAAAGTGGCTAGTGTGATTGAAGAACTGAATTTTAAATTTTATTTACTTTTAATTAATTTAAATTTAGCCAGCCACTTGTGGCTAGTGGCTACCCTATTGAATAGTGGAGATAGAAAACACTTCCATCATTGTAGAAATTTCTATTGGACAAGGCTTCTCTGGAGCAAGGATTGGCAAAGTGTTTCTAAATATTTTTGGCTTTGTAGGTCAGATAGGTTTTGTTGCAACCACTCAATTCTGCTACTGTTGAGCAAAAGCAACCACAGAGAATATATAAACAATTGAGTGTGGCTGTGTTTCAATAAAACAATATTTACATAAACAAGCGGTGGGCCAGATTTGGCATGTGGCTATGGTTTGCTGACTCCTCTGAAGCTCTGCTTTCTTTGATATACACTCTTTTCATTCTCTTCCTGTTTTTCTCTAAAATTTTCTTTTGTCGTCTTTCGTATTTCTCAAGTCCCTCCCTCCTTTCCATTGTTATCACCACGACACTTTTGTTATTGCAAAAAATCGCTAAACAGTCACCCTCTACTTGTGTCTTGCTCCAGCCCATTGTACCCATTGCCACACAACTGTGCTTTCATAGCTAATCTAAGCCAGTTTCCTCATTTGTAAATGTGTATAATAATAGTAATCACCTGATAGGGTTATTGAAAGGAGTCAATGAAATGTGTCTGAAATTGCGCTCGTAGAAAGTATTGAGTACTCTCGCGTTAGCTCATCACTACCGAATAGTGGTTGTGACTGGGAGCCTGACTGCCTGACATCCAATCCCAGGTTGTCACGCACCTCTGTGGACCTCCATAGGCCACTGAACCTCTCTGCAGCTCAGTTTCCTCATCTGTAGAATGAGTACGACATTAATATATGCACAGGGTTGTGATGAGAATTAAATGAATTAATTTGTGTTAAATGCTAATAGTATTGTCCTGATACAAAGTGCTGCATTGTTGGTTTTTATTTTATTTTCCTGGTTTTATAGATGAGGGAAGAAAGGCCTACACATGTTAATGTGGAAAAAAATCTTCCCAGTTATATATTTTTTCCCTTCCTTTGCAGTCTCGGATCTAATCAACAGCAAATTATTGTTAAATTTGTTGACTAGAAGAGCTTTTGAAGAGAAAATCATTATTGATAGTTAATATTGGGGTTGTAATCTATCAGTTTGTTTATAAAATAATGAATTATTTCTTATAAAAGTTATATTTTCAACATGATTTTAGTATATAGATTTAGGATTTTAGTATGTAGATAATCAGATGTATCCATCATCTTTGAATCATTTTCAGTATGTTGGCCTTGGTGTTATTTAACTTTTGAAAAAGAGCTTGAGGTTTGTTTTTGTTTTTTTCTGAGACTGTGATGAAGACCCAAATAGGAGGTCATCAAGGAAGGAAGCTGCAATATGATCCAGGGAAGGAAGCTCATATTAGAAGGTAAATTATAAGTAGGACTTTCCAGTTACTTAATAATGAATATATACAGAGCACAGAAATCAGTAGCTGAGAGTACAGTGAGGGTTGCAACATTGTGACTACTAAATATGGTTGTGCCGGAGGAAGCTTTCAATGGTTATTTCATGCAAATTGAAATATGGCAGTTGTGAAAGAGTTTCATAGGCCACGTTGCTGAAAGAATATTAATGTTATTCTTGGCATAGTAGGGAGTGGTGGAATTGAGAGGAACATTTTAGACGTTACCAATTCAACTTCTCATAGTTGGGTAATCAAATTCAGAGTAAATGCTGTCAATTTCACCCTCTGAAAGAAGTCATTTTTAATTTTGAGTGTCAGAGTTTTATTTCCTTTTATGATGTTTGAAAATCAATTGAATAAATACATGCCAAAATAACAAAAGTTTAGCTCTCAACAAAAGGAAGGTTGGTGGTGACAGGAATTGATGAGAACAGAAGAATCATGTGAACCTTTGCCACTGGCTGCTTCTGGCACCCGGAGATCCAGATTATGGAATTTGTCAGGCTCCCGGCCTCTTAAAAATCCTTCAGACATCCACCCACATTTTTTGACTTAGCCCAGTGTATAGGCCAAGTACACACTCCAGTCTAACTCATTTGATGAACAAGGTCAAAGTGAAGTACAGGATGGGCTAAAGTCAGATATTCAGGAAGACAGAAGATTCAGGGTAGGCTTAGGTGAAGAAGAGAAGAAATCAAATTCAAGCGAGATTCCCTCCAAAGAGCTGAGTCCGAGTTTTTATGTTAGATGTAAGCTAGCAGAGGTTAATGAGGAACAGGCCAGGAAAAATAGAAAATTCTGTATAAGAAGAAGTCTAGAAGGAATTTCAAGGGCTTTCTTCTTTACAGAGCCCCTTCTGAAGACCCCCAGCTCTGCTTCTGTGAGCCCCGATACTGATGGTGATGCCTCTTGACTCCTTTTCAAGGACATCTAGCATTACTCTAGTGACTATACAGTTTCACTAGTTGAGATTTCTCCTGTTCCATTTGTCCTGGAATGTATCCTTCTGTCTCTTAGATTAAGAAATATGACAATTTTAAAGTTTTCTTGAATTTGCTGAAATTAATGGATCTTAAGACTTTTGTATCAGTCAGGATAGACTAGGTTATGCTGTGGCAATAAAAACCCCTCAAATTCCCCTGGTTTAAAATAGCCCAGGAATATCCCACTCATACAAGTTTATTTTGGGTTACCTGGGAGATTTGTCATCCATCCTCGCTCAAGGATATAGGCTGATAGTACAGTTACCTTTTGGAATGTCACTCATCCTTGTGGTAGAGAGAAGGAAATGTGATAAACCCAATGAATCTTGAAGACCTATTGCCTTATTTCTTTGGTCATGTCTTGGGCCCATCAAGCCTCATGGTCATGCTTCATTTCAAGTAGGTAAGAAAGTGCAGTCTTACAAATGCCTGGAATGAGGGCAACCAAAATCATAGTGGACAGCAGGAATGATGACCATAGATTTATAGCAGATCTTTCTATGTGATTTGAGGTTCTGTGCAGCCATTTATTATGTTATTGTTAACCCACCAGTTCCGTTTTTGCCCACCACCCAGAAAGCCAAACATGGAGATGGCAAGATTGCAGCAGAGAGAGAGGGTTTAGTAATCACAAGGCAGCCAAGTGAGGAAATGGGAGAATGAATCTCAAATCTGCTTCCCCTAAAATAGTGACTCAGGGATATTTATGGGGTAGGGGGCAAGGTGGTCTGAAATGATTGGAGGCAAGGAGAAATGAGGTAATTGATGACCTGCGCAAGCCTAGTCAGGCTTCATGCCTCTTTTTAGAATGCATGTTCACTGAATGGCGGCATTAGCATGCCCTGAGGGTAGAGTTTTAACCTCTTGCCGTCAAAATGTCACTTATCGGAAGTATGTCTGTGTGGGTCCAGTTAATGGGTTGGTGGTCTCAAGTGGCCTGAAGTGGGCAGGGGGTGCCAATTCCTGAAAAAAATAGCTCAAACACCCATTGCTATGGTGACCCAGGCCCCAGGGAGATGTTGTCTGTCAGAGCCTAGTGGGAATCAGATAGCATATTGCCTGAACAGCACAATTAACAACGGGTAAATTTATCATGCAGATTTAAGTCCTCGCCTTCCTCTCTGATAAGTTTCTAGGTAAGGCTATCGCCCCCTTCTTCCTGGTACCTAGAAGAAGATACCTTTATAAATGCAGATTTCCTTTACAAATGTAAATGTCTCTTACAAAGGGTAACCAGAACTAAGAATGGGCTTAGCAAGGACCTTCCCAGATATGGTCTATGGTGATGGCCTGTTCTGGGGGCAGGCATCCCATCCCAAACTCTTTTTGTCAGTTATTGGGGGCGGGGGTCAAAGTGTCTTTCAGGCAGAGACATATTTTGAGGTGGCCAATTCTGATCCCCCCCTAGTTACTAGCTGCTTAATCATCAATGGCTAACTGTTTGCTGGTTTCATTATCTGCTTATAGGTTTATATGTGTATTTACATATGTATATATATGTAAAATAACTAATACATATGGGAAGAATGAAGCATCACAAACGAATAAGGACAGTAAGGATTAGTCAAAAAATGATGCTTGGAAAATGGACTACTGATAAATAAACAAATATAATTTTACTGCCTCATCATGATACACACACACACACACACACACACACATACATCATACAATGCATATGTGCAATATATAATAAATATATAACAGTTCTTACATAATACTATATATATTATATACATATATGAATAAGTTACTGGCACATTTAAGAAATCAAAATAGGAAATGAAATCAGAGGAGTAGTATGAATTATCTTACGTAAGATTAATATTCATATAACATGCTTACAAAAAATTGCAAAGGAAAATGATGTTTATTTGACCAGATACAAATTCAAAATATTTTTATGTCAGGAGCCACCATGCATTAAAATTAGTGAATAAACCGAGAAAATAATTTGTAACCACGTCAGACTTAGGTTCAATGTTCTATATAAAGAGCTTTTAAACATTGGTAAGACATTGTACTTAATACTAGTAATCAAAGAAACCAAAATTAAAACTATTTTTCACTTTCAAATTGAAGAAGATTGAGAATCTGTGTTTAGAGGAGTGTGATGAAATGAACTATCAGGTAATGCTGATGTAATATAAACTGATTCAATATTTCCAGAAAGCAATTTGATTATTTGATTTTAGTGTATGTGTGTTAGTTTGATTGTAGGAATCTAGCCTGGAAATGTAATAAAAAAACAATGTGACTAATATTTCTCTACATGAAACGTCATCCCAGAATCATTTAAAATAATAACAATATTGTGAAAAGCAATTTGCAACAATGCAGGAATAACTTTATTATTGAATAGCAATTGAATGGAATTTTATGCCATCATTAAACATGTTTTTTGAGAATTTTTCAGGCCCTTGGAAAAAGCACATAATGCAATCTTAAACATAGAGGCAAAATATTTACATATAGTAAAAATAAAAGAAAATTCTCCAAAGTATATTTTCTCAGTTTTCTACAGTGAGCATTAGTTATTTTAATAATCTGGGGAGACAAACCATTTAAAACCTGCCCATGAATTTAAAATAGACAGTGAAAATACAGCACATAGAAGACATTCAATTGACCTTTACTGAAATGATTTGATTTAAAATGAAACAAGAATTTTGTCATAGTAGAGTAATCAAATCTTTGAGCTGGGAGGCCCCTTGGTGATCACTTGGTCCAGTCATTCACAGTAAACCAATCTTTAAATTTAGCCAACTTATATTGGTATATTCATTACCTGTCAATGCCTTTGGAACCATGCCAGTTTGTTATTTCCTGCAATGTTTCTTTCTTAACATTGCTTGCAGGCCATTCCCTCTGTTTGGATTTTTTTCCTGCCTACCCCAAAGGCTACTCTTAAAATTCTTTAAATTTCTTTAAGGGTAGTCTTAAAAAAGAAAACCTTAAGGTGTTAGTAATTTAAATATTAAACTCTCCCAAATTTGCAAACAATTGAAAAAAATCTAAAGTTCTTTGAGTATTGCCTGTAGAGACAGTGTGGTATGATATTTAAGGGCTTGGTTCTATAATCAGGCTGCCTTGAGCAAGTTGCTGTCAGATGAGTTTCCTCATATATACAATGGGGTTTATAATAGTACCTACCTCATAGGGTAAGGTTGTTTTTTGACTAAATGAGTAAATACACGCGAAACATTGGCCCAGAGTAAGGAATCAATAAATATTACGTACAGACTTTTGGTTTCAGGACAAGATGGAGAAAATACACTTTTTGCTATTCATCCTGTTAAATACAGCTAAAACACACGTAAGAAAACGTGAAAGGTAGATGGAAGAAACTAAACCAGCCAGAAATTTTGGGACATGAAGAATGACATGGCAATGAGTTCCTTGGGTTTTCGCTTTGCCTTATATATCCTTGGTTGAGTGCTGGAGAAGCTGGCAACCCAGAAACATCAATGGATGCAGGAAAAGAAAAAAGCCTCAACAAAACCCTTCTCGCTCTGGACAAAAAAAACAGAAAAAGGGCAGCCCGGCAGACAGAACATTTTTAGATCCAGCCAAACACTGCCAAAAAAATGGTGGTTCCAATCCCATCCTCACCAGTAAATACCTGGTGGAGATTCTAGACTGCTACTCTTGCCAGGCTGGGACAAAGTGCCCCAGACATTGCCACCTCCCCTAGTGGTGTCCGAGAAGGTTCTATGGGGAGTTGAAACTTTAATTCTGGCTAAGACAAGGAGGTCAGGAAGTTCTTCCACCTGTCAGTGTCAATGGAGGCCACATGGGGAGCTGTAATGAGGTACCCTCCCCATCTCGGCCAGATCGTGTCATGGAAGCTTAGTGGGCTGGGATTTTTAAAGCAGCCATCATAAAAATGCTGCGACTAGCAACTATGAGCATACTTGAAACAATTTTTTTTTCTTTTTGTTGAGGAAGATGGTCCCTGAGCTAACGTCTGTGCCAATCTTCCTCTACTTTGTATAGGGGACACCACCACAGCATGGCTTGATGAGTGGTGTGTAGGTCCCCACCTGGGATCCGAACCAGCAAACTCCAGACTGCTGAAGTGGAGTGCACAAACTTAACCACTATACCATTGGGCAGGCCCTGAAACAAATTTTTAAAAAAGTCTTGATAAAGAAATAGAAAGGTTCAGCAAAAAAATGAAAGATTTAAAGAAAAATAAAATGGAGATTTTAGAACCAAAAAATACAATAACCCAAATAAAAACTCACTAAATTGGCTCAACAGCAGAATGCAGACCACAGAGGAAAGAATCAGTGAACTTGAGGATAGAAAAAAATTTATTATTTATAAATGAATGAATTAATGTGATATTATGTCTAAACACCTAAAGACTTGGGTTGCAGATATGGCCTTATCCAATTCTTAGAAAAATTCCTGGGCATTATTCTTTTTAAGTATTTATTCTCTCAACTTCAAAATAAGGTGGTAAAACCTACCCTGAAAACTCTACCTGGATCCTAAATTTAATGTTTCTTGAAAGTTCACTAATATTTTCATTAATTCATTTATCAAACATTTAGTGAGTGCCTAATATACGAGAACTGCTACAGTAGATCTGAGGACTACAAGAAGAGGATGACACAGTCTCCACTCTCAGGTAGCCAGCCCTGGTGGTCTAGAGGTTAAGATTCATTGTTCTTGGCCAGGTCTTGTTTCCCCATGGGGACCACACCATCCATCTGTCAGTTGTCATACTGTGGTGGCTGCGTGTTGCTGTGATGCTGAAAGTTATGCCACTGGTATTTCAAATCTAGCAGGGTCGCCCATGGTGGACAGGTTTCAGCAGAGCCTCTTGACAGACTAGGAAGAAGGACCTGGCCACCCACTTCCAAAAAAATTGGCCATGAAAACCCTATGAATAGCAGTGGAGCATTGTCTGATATAGTGACGGAAGGTGAGACAATGGGGCAAACAGACCAGGCAGGGCTCTGCTCTGCTCTACACAGGGTCGCTAGGAGTCAGAATTGAGTCTACAGCACAAAAAACAACTGCTCTTAGATTATAGTATAATGAAGTAATCATAAGTAAGTAGACCAATTGTTAATGCAATGTGATAAGTACTATGATAGAGATATGTGCATTGAGCTTTGGAACTGCTCGGGAAAAGGTCGTGATAAAGGTGAAGGACAGTCACAGAAATAACTGCTGACTGAATTCAAGGAATTGTAAATTTTCTGACTCAATATAGCTAAATGTGGGAAATTGGATGAGGGGAAGTGAACCTGAGTAGATGAATGAGGCTTACATGTCATCTAAATATATATAGTTTTTATCTTGAGATTTGTGGAAAAGTATTAAATGATTTTGAGCGCCATTTGATGTGATAATATTTACAATGAGGAAAGACATTCTAGTAGCATAGGAAGATGACTTGAGAGGATGGGGTAAGGCCTAGGGCAAGGAGATTAATTAGGAAGCAGTAATTGTAATGCAGGTTATCAGTGAGAGAACCAAACAATTACAGAGACAGATGTAACGTTTAACTGATGAGGGATCAAATCTAACTTTTAGGTTTCTAAACCTTGCACTGGGTATAAGGTGGTTCCTTTAATATGGAAAACAGGAGGAGGAGCAAGTTTGCAGTTGGGATGGTGCTGTGGGTTGGATGTGGGCTGAAAATGATTATGGTTTTGGACATATTATTCTTTCCAAGTAGAGATGTCCTGCGGGCTTTTGGCTATTAGGGTAAGAAAGGAGATCGGGGCTGGAGCTAAAGATGAAGGTTGAAACCGTGGGAGTGTAGCAATTACCCAGGGAATGTATGTAGAGTGAGCAAAGGGTTGGATATAGAGTTTTTGGGATCACTGTCAATTAAAGATTTGGCAAAGGAAGATTCCTTGAAAGATATTGTTGGTTCGCAAACTGGCCCCAGTACACGGAGGGCCAGGAGAGACCAAAGAAAGAGGCAGATCACTCCGGATTGGTAGGTGGCAGGTTTAACAAACAAGGGAACTTACAAACGAGGCATGTCTTGAGTAGCCACAAGATGAGTAGATATTCATACCCATCCACTAGAATCTTAAAAGTTTATATAGAGGCCTTAACTAGATTAAGTCACGTATTCAGTCCAGATGCTCTCAGCAACACATTACTCTGAAGGCTGTGTCCTTGAAACAGCTGCTAGGATAGCAATAGTAGACGGGATGTACATTCCAAGGACAGGGGAGGAGGTGAGGAGCTTCTGATTGCCCAGGTCAGCTCATGAGTCAACCAGTGGTCATGTGCTCTTGATGACCTCCTCCAACAGATATTAAGAAGGAGCAAGCAAAGAGGTAGGAGAACAATGAGGCAAACAATAAAAGAATTCTGCCTGAGTCTTTGGAATTGAGAGGGCCCCTTTTTGGTGAAGTATTATGAGCATAATTAAATATTGAGCACAGAGAGTGGTAGAGAAGAAGTTGTAGATAAAGGGAAAGAGAATAATGACATCATCAAGAAGTGTTCCAACAAGTCAATCTTCCATGGGTCTGAAATGTGTACTTTTCAGAAGCAAAAGCAAAAACAAAAAATTACAAATAAATACTTTGTGGGAAAATTCTATAAAACACCTTTCCTTGTTTCTGCCACAAAATGTTAAGCAAACAACCTTTTTCTTGGCATATTAGTTAATTATGGCCACAATGATGGTGCATATCAAGTGACCACAAAAATCTCTGAATTATAGGGTATTTAGCAGTTATTTTCATGTATCTGTAGGTTGTGATGGGATTAGCTGATCTAGGATGGACGTGACTGGAAACATTGCTCCAAGACATGTATCTGGATGGGTTGGGCTCCCTGCTTCTCTTGGGTTCTGCTCCCACTTGCAAATATTTGTTCTGGACACCAGGCTGAAGAGGAGCCAGCCATAATGTCTAGATCTTCTCCTGGAGAAGGTGGAGGTGCAGGAGAGCAAGCCCAATCATACAAGTGCTTTCAGGCCTCTGCTTGCTTCATGTCAGCTGATTAGCCAAAACAAATCACATGGATGAGCCCCAAATCATGGAAGTATTCTCCATTCATGGAGGTGGGGCGAGGGGAAAAGACAAAATATTTGTGATGGAAGTAAAGGCGAGGAGAAGAAACAATGTTTTTGAACAAACATCAAATCTATCACACTTGGCAATTCAGAATCACTATATTAATGACTCCTTGTGCTGTGCTGTAGTCATATTCAGTGTTATTGAAGTGTATAGGGTCATTTGATCCTGATTAAATGATTTCCTCCTCTTGCTGCCTTCTGTATCTATTATTTCATAATGTTGCCATTGTATCTATAGCTGTTCTTAATTCCCTGCTTCATTTCACACACGGCTTTTTGAGTGAAGACCTGAAGGTGATACTCAGCTATTTACATGAACTTTTTCTTGTTGCTTCAATATTTTTTCCTGCTATTTTGCATCATTATAATATTTGCTAGTCAGATGTTGGGACAAATGGACCATTACTATACTGTATATTTTATTCTAACCTCCTTCTCCTAAAATAATGGGGAGGGGGGGCAAATGTGAAGCCTTTTCTTTCAGAAAAGTGAGCTGTATTTCCTTAAAAATTGTCTCCAGCTATCTACATTTTGTCTTTATTTTCAAAGGAAGGCATTGATCAATTAAGAGATGAAGAGTACTGAATTGTAAAGGCTTTTTTAATTAAAATTTTATGTGCATGTCCATTCTTTATTCAAATTATGAAGCTTTTCATATATGCAGAAAAGATTTTATCTATTTTTTATGAAATTGGAGGCATCACATTTAATTGAAACAAAAATATATATATAGCTCTTTCAAAGAAGAATTGATTTTCCAGTAAGTTTGTCTTTTTACAGCAGATACCCAAACTTCAGTTATATATTCACCATTTGCCCTCTCAGCCTAATGTGTCTGTGCTGTGCTTACATACGATTCATTTCATCCATGTAAAGTAGATTATTTTGGTACTCTATCCTCTAGTTTCATCCTAAGCGATAAAATCCACAAAGTTGTTACCTTGCAGTGCAAGGCATATTTTTTTCTAACGCACATGAAAATAAATACATATTTATTAAAATAAAAATATCACTCTGTACCATCTTAAATATCTAGTTTACAACCATCATTACCTGGCATAGCATACACAGAGAAACACTGTTTTAAGGGCAGTTCTGCCAAACCAGAAATATAGGAAAGTAGTTAAGTAACAATATATTTTGAAAAGAGTCATTCACTTTACTTTCCAATTTTTTTTCAGGTTTGTGGAAGGAATGCTTAACATTTGTTACAATGCCATTGATCGCCACATTGAAAATGGTAAAGGGGATAAGATTGCTATCATCTACGACAGTCCTGTTACAGACACTAAAGCAGCGATTACCTATACAGAAACCCTGGAGCAGGTAGTATCTCAACTCTCCACTTATGTGCTATTTGGCAACCATACAGAAATTACTGAAACAGCATACATTCTCATTGTATAACTTTTAATGCACTTAATTCATTGACATGTTACTGTACTTTCTTTCAGTGCACATTGGACATAGAGGTGTGTTAACTCATTTAAAGTATTTTTATCTCTTAAATAGATATTCTACCGTACTGGAAGATATCCCTTTTACAGGGAGAGGTGGGGCAAATATCTAAGAATATGTGTAAATCCTCTTCTGGCTTTTGCTTTCCATCCTCATTCCCCTCACCTTAGTCCAGACACTTCTCAGCTCTTGTATTACTGAAGTACAGCCGTTCAATGAGGCCACACGTCACTTAGTGACGGGGGAACGTTCTGAGAAATGTGTTGTTAGGCAATTTCGTCATTGTGCGAACATCATAGGGTGTACTTACACAAACCTGCGTGGTATAGCCTACTACACACCTAGGTTATATGGTACTAATCTTAGGGGACCACTGTCCTATATATGGTCCATCGTTGATTGAAACATCGTTATGCGGTGCATGACTGTAGTCTCCTAACTTCCCTGTTACCAGGCTCTGTTCATGTTGGATTGTCACCTAAAGCAACAACGGAGTTTTCTTTATAAGAAAAGCTACTTAATCTTTTCCTTAAAAATTACTATTATTCAGGGGCCACCCGGTGGCGCAGCGGTTTAGTCCACGCTTGGCAGCCCGGGGTTCGCAGGTTCGGATCCTGGGCGCCCGCCGACGCACTGCCTGTCAGCCACGCTGTGTTGGCGTCCCGTATAAAGTAGAGGAAGATGGGCACGATGTTAGCCCAGGGCCAGTCTTCCTCAGCAAAAAGAGGAGGATTGGACGGATGTTAGCTCAGGGCTGGTCTTCCTCACACACACAAAAAAATTACTATTATTCAGAGAATAAAATCTGGGCTCCTGTGATGTATAAGACAACTTGGAGTTTGATCACAGCATCCCTCCGAGCTTCATTTCCTGAACTTCTTGGCCATGAACACGCCTCCTTGTCACCCTGGCTGTCCTGTCACGCCCTCAGGCACTTCTGGTCCTTCACAGCTCTTTGCACGTGCTTCTTCTTTTCCCTTATTTGCTCCTTTTTAGTTTTTTCCCTTCTGTGAGGTTCTTAGGTGAATCATGATATGGACAAATGAGTAATGAGATTTTCTTCTTTTAACATTAGGGTAGAAATGAGGTTTCAGAAGTAATTACAAAAGTATTTGGGTATTGTGGGCTGTGGGAGAGTTATCCTAGCTCTGTGGAGCATTTATTTATATAAGATTTAAAGGGACATAGTAGTGTGGGGCAGGGTTTCTCAAGCTTGACACTGTTGACATTTTAAGCCAGAGAATTCTTTGTTGTGGGGTGCTGTTATGTACATCGTAGTGTGTTTAGCAGCATTCCTGGTCTCTGCCCATTAGATGCTAGTAGCAGCCCTCCTCTAGGTGTGATGATCAAAAATGTCTCCACACACTAAATGTACCCTGCGTGGCAAAATCACCAATGGTTGAGAACTACTGGTTGAGCAGAGTCTCTCATACTAGATTTTGGAAGCATTTGCTTTTTATTTTTTTGTGTATGAGGAAGACCAGCCCTGAGCTAACATCCGTTGCCAATCCTCCTCTTTTTGCTGAGGAAGACTGGCCCTGGGCTAACATCTGTGCCCATCTTCCTCCACTTTATATGGGACGCTGCCACAGCAGGGATTGACAAGCAGTGTGTCAGTCCATGCCCAGCATCCAAACCTGCAAAACCTGGGCCGCCGAAGCGGAGCACATGAACTTTACCACGCCACTGGGCTGGCCCCAGCATTTGCTTTTAAATTAAGGCTTTTTGAATCACTTTCTCTTCTTTTGCTTTTTAACCTATTTAGGGCTTCTATTTGATTTTTAGAAAGTTTGGTCAACTCTCCCTGACTCTCTGAAATCATGTTCATCAGCAATGTTCCTGTTTAGCCTTCTAAGAGATTTCAAGAAAGGCAACTGAGATAAAACAATGAACACCCTGATCCTAAATTCTTGCAAACAGTCAAGAGAGAAAGCTTGAGCCAATTTTACTCAGACTGGGTATCAGTCTGGTTGTAGCAACAAATCCCCGTTTCAGCTGATTTAAATGCAAGAGGAATTTATGAAAAAGGAAGGCTGAAGAACCAGGCTCAGAAAAATGGTGCACCCCAAGAGAGAAGGGCATCAATGAAGAGTTAAGGAGAATGCACAAACTGTCTAGTAACTGGACCTGTTGACTTGAACCCTTCTCCTTCTAGATTGACAGAGTAGAAGCATCTAGTTGGTCAAATTTAGGGTACATGCTTAAAGTACCAGGCACCAGGGAGGAAATATCTTGTCCTCTTTTGATTTTATAGAAGGAGTTGGGGCCCTGCCTCCCTCTGGGACTCCTGCTAGGGGAATTCCAATCTGATAAGGACAGAAGTCAACTGCGGGGCAGCCCAAGACAGAACAAAACAAACTAATGCTGCAAATATACTGTTGGGTATTGATTGGTCTTTAAGTGGGAACTGTGTATTTTCAGAATGAATTATACAGAGACAGAGCTTACACCGGGGCTGGGGAGGGAAGGCACTCCATCACCAAATGAACTTGTCATTTGTCTGAGGCCGCATTTTATTATAAGAGATAACATAAGTTTCCTAATAACCTGTTCTACTCTGTGTTTTATTTTAGGTTTCCATTTTCAGCCTTTAGATGAGGTTTAGGCTATGATTAAATACTTGTTCATATGTTTTGGGCATATTGCCGCAGTCTTATCTTATTGATATAAAGACCTAAGAGATGGGTGAATCTTAATTGGTATACAGATTAGGACGCTTATTTATATGCTATATAAATATTGACCATATCAACAAATTGAATTTGATATACAACCAAACATCAGAGTCAAAGAAAAAGCTTTGGAGAAATCTAAAATAAGAGTTAAATAATGCTTGCTGCTATTCTCATTTTCTCTTTAATTAATTATATGAGTGTATGTGATAAATACACACACATTTTGCTCAGAAGCTTTTCTGTGAACACATCTTGATTTTCTAATATTGAGTCTAGACTCTTTGACTCTTTTGAGGTTTGTACTGGTTCATTGGTTTCAGTTTAGCTTGACATCAAAGTACTTAAAAGGCCTGTTTCTCTCACCTGCTGACAGCCTCTGATTCCCCAGGCTTTTCTTCTCTGAAGTACTAAAGGAAGAACTGTTAGGAAAGAGGGAGGTATTGTGCTCCACTTTGATTACCTGCTCCTGGTTCCCTGTGGCCTTTCTTTTATTAAGTAGAGAAGACAGAGAAAGAAAGATTGAATGGGTAATGCCATTGAGAACAAACAAAAAGAAATACCTTTGTACTTGTTTTAATCTCTCCTGTCTCATTTCTTCTGGGAGTTTCTGGCTAGGTAAAACTTGATTAAGTTAGTTGGCATTTCTTAGTTAATTAGTGAACCAACAAATTTTAGGCTAAATTGTTTCAGTGATGTGAAGGATCTGAAGATTTTACAGAATGATTCAGAAGTAGAGCTTTTCCAAAACTCTCATGTATTATGTGGATCTGATATTTTAAATAACTCTTTATCGAGCCTGATTTAAGATTCATCCTTCATTCAACAGTTATTTATTTTGTGTGGCAAACCCTGTTAGGAACAAGGGATACAAGGTAAATGGACCCATTCTCTGTTTTTAAGGAGCTAAAGAAACCATGTAAACATAGTAAAGGTTACCATAGTGGGTAGTGTTATATTCTGTGGAAACACGTGGGAAGGCACCCAACGTGGCCATAGGGTATAGCAAGGCTCTCTGGAAGAGTCAGTGCCTAAAATTAGCCCAAATGACCAAAAGTGGGAAGGGAAAAACAGTGGGGAGAAGGAGGGTCCTGCAGACAGAAGGAATAGTACATGCAGGGATACCAAGCGAAGAGAGAACCTGGTGCTTCCACATGGCTTCATGGAAAGTGCAGCTCCAGGGGGTAGGGAGACAGGGCTCCCGTGAGCCAGACTCAGACAACTCTGAGTGCCACACTAGGATTTGTACCTTATCTTGAGGGCAGTGGAAAGAAAAGCCAGTCCTCCTTGTGACCTGTGGTTCTGCGTGATCTGGCTCCTGTGACCTACTCCCCATCCCCACTGCCCTGCTCTGCACACCCAGCCCACCCTGCCTCCTGCGGTCCACACTCCCGACTTGCTCCCACCTGAGAGCTTTGCACTCGCCCACCCTCTGCTTGAGAGACTTTGTCTTTCAGATATCGTATGGTTCATGGCACCTGGTTGTTGTTTTCTCAGGGAGATCTTCCCTGGCCATGTTACATACAAATATTCCCATCCACACGACTTTAAACTTCTCTTTTCTTTCTTTTTTCAAATTTAGCCAATTATTGCTCAGGACCATTCTTTATATTTTATTTATCTATCATCTTTAGTGTTGTTTCCTCAAATGTAAGTCCCATGCAGGCAGGAGTTTTTGTTTGTTCACAGAACATTGATGGGTACATAGTAAACACCTGTTGAATGATGAGGCATGAATGAATGAAATACTATTTGAAATTTCTAAGTGACTCTCACTTCTTTTATTGCAGGAACTTATCTTTACATTGTATCAGTAATAGAACTTGATCTTCTTTCCAAGCAAATTCTAGCTTCTTACTATCTGTGAAGAATTTTAGCTTATTTATATTTGGCTTGGTAGTTCAAGATGCATTTTTCCTCCTTGAATTTCCCACACTTACAACTCAGAAGATCTGCATTCCAGGAGACATGTATGTGTTTATTGTGTCCTTTTCTTAGCTCTTTTCAGGTTAGTAGTTCTATCAAACCTCAGTGAAATAAAAGGGATATGCATGAGAACTTATGTTTGTATGTATATGTATGTATTATGTATAGTGTCTATCATTTTTAGAAATTCCTACAATGAATTTATTTTCTCCCTCTCTAATTTTACTTTTAATTTACCTCTGTGTACGTTGTAAGTTTGTTTTTTAATATTTAAACAATTAAGAATTTTTATATATTTATTTGCTCAATAGGAATGTGACCCCTAAAGGGCATTTGAGAACTTTTCAGGAATAAAGGTATACAGGGAAAATTGATGAAACCCAGTGTGTGCTAAATTTTCCAGATGTAATTCAAACTGAAAGTGTCTATTATCTCTACCAAAGGTAATTTTTGAAATATAATTATGGCAGTGGTTGTAATTATGAAGGTTGAGGAGAAAATTACTCTGAAATCAAGGGCCATGTCCCATGAGAAGTACTCCTTCTAACCTCTACCCTTTGGGATGCTATCTTCAAAGTATGAATTTCATCTTCTCAGAAATATATCAGGGTAAGATAATATGATATCCTTTTGTCTGTCACATCATCAGTATTTCATTAAGTAAAAACCTAAAACACAAAAACCAGATGATGCAGAAATTCAGTCCTGCCGGTGATTGCTTTATTGGGGGGAAAGGACACAACAGTGCATATGATCAGTTTTCTTTCCCTAAATTTCCTAAACAAGCAATACAAACATCATTTGTGTTACAGTCAGCTCTGCTAAAAAGTGTATCTCTGTAAGGTAAATTACCTTTTCCATGTTTGGTAAATAGGTGAATAATACTAGTATGAGATTGAACTTATAGTAGCTCATGTATGTTTTTTCCTAGTTTGCAATTTTTTAAAACTTTTATTGAAATGTAATATACATTCAGATTAGTGCACAGATCATAAGTATAAAGCTTGTTAGAGTGTCACAAATAGAACACACCCATATCACCAGATCTTTCTTGTAACCAGAGACAGAGTATTCCCAGTCCCTTAGAAGTCCTTATTATGCTTCCCTTTAGTCATTTCTCCCCCCAGACCTCATATGATTGTATCCAGACACCTAAACACCATCCATGATGAGGTTTACCTGCTTTTGAACTTTGTATAAATTGAATAATAGAGTTTACTCTTTTGTGTCTGGCTTTTTTCACTCAACTTTTTGCTTATGAGTTTCCTTCATTTCTTTGCAAGAGATTGTAGTTTGGTCATTTGGGTAATGACTAGTTTTGGGCTGTTCTAAATAATGCTGCTATAAATATATTTGTACATAAATTTTGATGACAATATGTATGCGTTTGTGTTGGGGATGTGCCTAGGAGCGAGATGGCTGGTTCATGGGATGGGTACTTGTGCCAAGCAATTTTCCGGAGTGGTTGTACCAGTTTACATTCCCAATTGTGGTATATGAGAATGCCAGTTGTCAACACTTAGTATTGAGAATCCCAAGTCATTTTGATTTTGGCCTTTCTGGTGAATGTGTAATGATACTGTGTTGCAGTTTTAATTTGCTTTTCCCTAATGACTAATGAAGTTGAGCTTCTTTCCCTGTGCTTATTGGCCATTTGTTGTTCTACTTTTCTCAAGTGCCCATTCAAATCTTTTGCCCATTCATTTTTCTATTGGATTGTTACCAGGTTAGAAAGCTTTGGGGGAGACTTTCTCACAATTAGAGAATACTTTATCAGTATCTCAAAACCTTAAGAAAAAAATGATGAAGATCCTTTAGCGCAAGTGTTGATAAATTAAGTGGTTTTAAGCATCTAAAGCTAAGTCATTCTCCCCTATTTTAAAAATAATTAGTGATAAAGTCTACACTATGCTAATCTTGACTAGTCATCTTTTGGAAGGAAATTTGGAAGCAATTGCCCTCTAGTAGACTATCTTAAAGCAGGAAGCATGAGCCCCAGTGTAAAGGCTGTAAATGATCTACTGAAGATGATGCTGTGTTAGTACTTTTATTAACGTTAAAAGACTCTGGTTACATTGATTTTGAGTGGTCTGGCTCGACCCTATTTTCCCACAAGCTTTGTTATTTCTGTGAGCTAGCTTGTGTAATGCAAAGTTGTATAATATATTTCAGCAGAAACCCTTGTATTTTGTTTGAAATTAAAGATGAGTAGATACCAACTACTGATTTAAATTTTTATCAAAATTGTAACTGGAACTTTGTTTTGAATAACTTTTAAACTTAATAAAATTCAAGTTAGATTCGGAGAGTACTCCATATAAAGAAAATATGTATTAGACCAATTTAATAGATAGTATAGGAAGGAATAAATTAAATGAGAAAATGACATTTTAATATTTGCTGGCTTCCTTTTTGCCATGTTTAGAGTTGTGTTTTCAAAACTAAAAATGTCTAAAGATAATTTTTACTTCAACCCCCAATGAGCAACAATATAAGCAGCCCCTTTGAATTTTCTCTTCAGATTTTGAGAGAGATTATGTTGTTTTGAAATCAAGATTACTGTTTGAAGTGTAAAGTCACTTCTTTCCACTTCCCCCTATGCCAGAAGTTATTCCATGGTGCTTTGAAGTCCAGAACACATTACTTGTGTCTTTCTCCATCACTGGTTCATTTCTGCTTTGTATCTTACTTAGTAGGGTGCCTGCATTATTAGTGTACCTACTTGTTAGTGTACCTCCTGACCAGAGTAAAAGCTCCTTGAGGATAGCGGGAATGTTTTAGTGATTTATTTATTTTTACCTACACAGTCCCTAATACAGGCCTCATAGCATAAGCCCATATCATGTACTGAATGAGCTCATAAATAGAACATTCAAGAACTCATTCATTAAAAAGTAAAGAAACATCTAAGCCCTGTCTAAGAGAAATAATTATTTCCAAAAATATCACTTGTCTCCTCCACACTGTGATTATTTTTTTACACTGGGGAATTTTTACTTTTTAATAGGGTGAGAATCTTCTTTGTTTTAATGCATCACCTGGCTGTGAAGGTTTGTATCCTGTCTCATCAAAAGCTCAGCTTAAAACATTTACCTTACTTGGCCATTTTGGAAACCTGAAAATTTGGTCCATGGATTTTATTCTTACATTTGCTTAATGAATTTGTTTTTATCATTCATTGTTAGGTTCTTTTATTTTATTTATTTATTTATTTACTTTTGAGGAAGACTAGCCCTGAGCGAACATCCATTGCCAATCCTCCTCTTTTTCGCTCAGGAAGACTGGCCCTGGGCCAACATTTGTGCCCATCTTCCTCTACTTTATATGGGACGCCGCCACGGCATGGCTGACAAGCGGTGTGTCTGTCTGCACCCAGGATCAGAACCTGAGAACCCCGGGCAGCTGAAGCAGAGCGTGTGAGCTTAACCGCTGTGCCACCGGGTCGGCCCCCATTGTTAGGTTCTTAGATGATTTGTCTTCAGGGTGGTTAAACTCTGACCTTTTTGAAAGTTAACTGAACAGAATCAGTAGACTATCTGTTTTGAATTTATTTTCTTGGACTGGAATGATGATTCAACCAAATTTAGTTAATTATTCAAAACATACTTTTAGGACACCTAATATATATTTGGCACTACTGTGGACACCATGATTACAGGAGGGAATGATGTAGTCTTTGCCCACAGGAAAATCTCATTCTAATTGGGGAGATATGTTATGAATAAAAAGGGATAATACAATATAAGTGAAAGAATAATACAATATAAGTGAAGAAAAATATGAGGCCGAGAGTGACGTGGGCTGCCATTTTAGATAGGTTTGTCAGGGAAAACTACTGGTCACTGAGGAGATAACCAGAGACACAGAGCCAAATAAAGACCGGGAGAGCACCATGCGAACATTTGAGTGAAAATCACATCAGGCAGACCCCCTGAACTGAGAATAGACTTGGACTGCAGGGGAGAGCTAGGAGGTGAGTGATGAGGGGAGAGTGGTAGAAGGTGAGGTTGGGGGAGTATCCAGGAGTCAGATTATGTAGGATCTTGCAGACCATGGTAAAGATTACATTTTACTCAAAGTGTGGTGGGAAGCTCCATATTGTTAAAGGACTCACTTTGGCTTCTCTGAAGAGACTGTAGTCAGCAAGATTGGAAACTGGGAGATGACAAATGGTCCAGGAGGGAAATGAATAGGTGCCACTTAGCCAAAATCTCCTTAACAATAGCAGCATTTGCTTGCATGTGGGCAGTTAAAGGATAGGATATAGTTTGTGCCATAGGATTCTGGAAGCTATTCCACATATGTGTCTTATCTTGGATCTCTGGCTACACCTACTGGGTTTGAAAAAAGTCTAATTCATCCTGTTTTAGAGCAGGCACCTGTAAATGTCCTGCTTCCTCTCCATCTTTTGAGATGTTTTTATGTAACACTCAAGGAAGATTTCTGTATAATTTTCAAGTAGAATCCTAGAAGAAGACTATTTGTCATAAGTGTTTTAGTTTTCTTTCTTTCAGTTTTATTGCAGAAAAAAACTATTTGCATGATTTTCATTGTTAAAAATTTGCTTAATAATTGATATATGGTTTTTCAAAAAAAATCTTAAATTTAAGGTTGAATGCTAAGCTGCTGAAACAAAGATACCCAATAATATAGTGGCTTAAAATTTAAAAAATGCGTTCTCATCAAAAGATGGGGAGGTTCAGTTTGGTAGGACCTAGATTCAATCTTACTGCACTTTCATCCTCTGGTTTATTGCTCTCATCTGCATCATTGAAGCTGAGGCAGACACACATATGTCCCAACTCTTGGGATGGTGGAAGAGGATGTGGAGGGTCAGACATGCTGTATTTTAAGGCCCACACTCAGAAATGTCATACATGACCTCCCCGCACATCCCGTTTGCCGATCAGCTGCAAGGAAGGCTGGAAAAATGTAATGTAGCTGGACGGATTTTGATGGGCAATGAGGAGTTTCTACCACAAATACTCTTTCATTTCATAGGCAAAATGAAAACCAGATCTTATATGTAAGTAATTCTAACCTGTTAATGACAATAAATAATGAGCTCAGGGAAGCGAATAATAGCTGAAAGTAAAGTCTCATAGATGGCACGCTGGAGATAGAGAAAGAAGACAACTTCAGTGATGTATTCCTCACACGTATATTGAATGCTTATTGTGTACCATTTACTGTATTAGGCAACGGTGTCAGAAAGATGAACAAGACATGATTCCTGCATTCAAGGAGTTCATAGTTTGCCTGGTGAGAAAAACACAAAACCAATTGTGGGATAAAATAACAGTAAAGCTACGTGCATTTGTAGAACAGAGGAAGAAGGGACCAACCTGGCCCTAGCAGCTCAGAGAAGACTTTGCTGTGGAAGTGATACATTAGCTAGGTTCTGGAAGAAAGATAGAAATATGTGCCCTGCACATAGGTGGTCTCCCTACAGGTGTCTCCAAAGGTCTGCATAATTCAGCTTTGCAATGGAAACAGAATTATCTTAAATCAAGTATGGCATGAGAAAATGAAGAATCAATTTCCCCAAGATCTCCAATCTTGACAATAATTCTATATTGTCAAGAGTTGGATCCGACATCATTAATGATAAAGGTGTGCACCCTGAAGACAAAACTGACTGCCTTTGCTGGCCGAAATTCTACTTCTACGAGATGTATTAAATGGGAAACAAAATAGATTGTCAAAGAGTAAGGGAGGGAGGCAGGCAGTGGTTAAATTCAGGGAGGAACAGACTAGAAAAAGAGAAAAAAATGTTGCTACAAGTGGGAGTGTGAGGAATTTCTCTGTTGACTAGCACCTGCATCTGTTACATAAGTCAGCAACTTTAGGACAGCTGAATGCATCAACAACTTTCAGTTTCTGACTTTTAATAATTAATGTATGCAACTAGAAATCATTTGATCTGACACAATTTTCATAGGAAGTAGATGATAAAGCTGATTAATATAAATTGAAGACGTTGAGTAACTTCAGTGATGCCAATAAAGATAAGAGGATAGAATCATATTTTGAGTGTATGAAACAAAACATTTTTCGTATAAAACTTTTTGAGGGGCCGCCTGGTGGCGCAGCGGTTTAGTTCGCACTTGGCAGCCCGGGGTTCGCCAGTTCGGATCCCGGGCGCCCGCCGACGCACTGCCTGTCAGCCACGCCGTGCGGCGTCCCATATAAAGTGGAGGAAGATGGGCACGGATGTTAGCCCAGGGCCAGTCTTCCTCAGCAAAAAGAGGAGGATTAGCAACGGATGTTAGCTCAGGGCTGGTCTTCCCCACCAAAAAACAAACAAAAAACAAAAACAAAAACAAAACTTTTTGAAATCAGTAAGTAAACCAATAAGTAGATATGGAAAATGATGCTATTAACATTATTTTAATTCATTTGGCAGTTTCATGCTCATATTTGTGCACTTTGTAATAGCTAAGTAGAATAAATCAACAGAAAGTTGCATTTAATAGAATTATTGTCCAGATTAGAGATCTTGGAGAAATTGATTGTTCATTTTCTCATGCCTTACTTGATTTAAGATAATTTTGTTCCCATTACAAAGCTGAATTATGCTAACTTTATCATATATGGTTTTTATGGGAAATTTGATATATTTATGGTAAGTTCTTGGCATGTGTGATGATCTATGTTTGCTTTGTTTATTAGTTAGTAGTGTATGCATTATATTTATGAAGTTTTCATTTTTTAAAACTATGCTTGGCTGCTTTTGTTGAGTGATGTTAATGCTGTTGGAACAGATCCAATTATTGCAATGATCTCATGTCCGTGTACCACTCCTGGGGTGTTTAGCAAGTTCTCTATGAGCCTTTCATATATATCGATTGACTTTCAGGATATATTGACCAACAAAACTGTAAAGGGTAACAGGAATATAGCCCGATGCTGGGAAGTGTGGTTGTGTACCCAGAGTAGTTGTCATGTTTTATGTACTGTCTGTAAAAATGCCCAGGTGTTTAATTAAAGCTTTGATTAAATAATCAGTGCAGAATTGATCTAAATGATGCAAGGTTCCTGTTGACACCTCTTGTGCCTTTTATATTGCCTTTCTTTATGAGAAAAAAAATCAAAGAAACCATTTTTTCTCTCAAAATTGTGAAACATACAAACACTTTATAAAGAAAAAACATTCGACGTACTTTTTGTATTGACTTAAATTATTTTTATTTTTATGTACAGTTAAAACTAGGCTGCTTGGGGCTGCCCTGGTGGCGCAGCGGTTTAGTCCGCGCTTGGCAGCCCGGGGTTCGCCGGTTCGGATCCCGGGCGCCCGCCGACGCACTGCCTGTCAGCCATGCCGTGGCGGCGTCCCATATAAAGTGGAGGAAGATGGGCACGGATGTTAGCCCAGGGCCAGTCTTCCTCAGCAAAAAGAGGAGGATTGGCAACGGATGTTTGCTCAGGGCTGGCCTTCCTCACAAAAAAACAAAAAACAACAACAACAAAAAAAACTAGGCTGCTTAATATCCTCTGTTTACGGCTTAATACATATGTAAAGCCATATCTGATTTATCAACAGGATAAGAACAAGTCTACACAGTCAGTCAAGCTCAAATGGACAATATTAATTTCCTACAGTGAGTGATGTGTGCTGCACTGAACGACTGATTGCCACGTGCATACGGTTCTGACCTCTGTGGCTCTGGGTCCTTTGAGTTTGGTGACACGTTCCCTGTGATGCCTCCATTCTCCTGTCACATAGTGGTACTTGAACTTCCATAAAGCCTTTCATTATACAACGCACTGTGACATCATCTGGCCTTTACTTAATATGCATGAGATTATAAAAACAAATACAATTAATATAGTGGAATTGCATGAGTGCTCAAATAATCCAGAATGTTCTCTACTAACTTTTTAAAACAGTAATCAAAATTAAAACCCAAAGTTTAAAAATTCTCAGAGAATTTGTAGACCCTGAGACTCTCTCCACAGACCCCAGTTTGAGAAAGATATATTAAACAATTATTAGATCAAGAGAAAGGAATCTGGCTCTAATTGACAGCATGAATTAATGTTACTTTAAAAAAAATATCCTCTATTAGCCATTTAATGTGGGTTTACAGCAGCCACACAGTAATTGTTTTAAAATAATAAGTTTTTCACATTTTGCATGTTTATTACCGTATAAACAAGTATGTAGGGCAATAATTACTATCTCAGCTTTTATGTTCATTGAAGAAATATAGCCATATCTAGATGACTTACATGAATTTGTATTGAATTGAATGTTCTTTATTAATAGAGTATAATAGATTCTGTATCTTTTTAAACATAAATTTGGAGAAATTTGTATGTTAACCACATTATGCTAGATTTTTTAGAATATCTATATAAAGATACGTGAATGCAAAATTGTGAAAAATGACTTCTCTAATAGTTGAATTTTCTCTTTCATTTCAGTCTAGGTGGGTTATATTTTTTAAAATGTAATAAAATTTGCTTCAGGACTTGGAATATTTTCTTTAGAAACACTATGGGAAGCATACAGAAAGTAATCATCTTTGAATTAAGCTATGTTTTAAAAATTCATTTGAGAACTCTTTTATTTATTTATTTTTTTTGTGAGGAAGACCAGCCCTGAGCTAACATCCGTTGCTAATCCTCCTCTTTTTTTGCTGAGGAAGACCGGCCCTGGGCTAACATCGTGCCCATCTTCCTCCACTTTATATGGGATGCCGCCACGGCGTGGCTGACAGTCAGTGCGTCGGCGGGCGCCCGGGATCCGAACCCGCGAACCCCGGGCTGCCAAGCGCCGACTAAACCGCTGCGCCACCGGGCGGCCCCTGAGAACTCTTTAATTGGAATTTGTACTGTATTTCTCCATATATTTCTGTGAATGGTACTTTTCTGAGTGGTGCTTGGGTTCCAGTCTAAACACCAACTGCTTAACACATAATATAGCTGAAATATGGTGCATTGGCAGTGAAAAATAATAAAGTCAATATTCTTGCAATACTCATAATTAAAGTAAATAAAATGAATGCAAATTTAAAATTATTGGAAATATTGGTGCTAGAGAAAAGCAGGTTCAATTAAAGGAAAGTGTAGAGGTAGACAGAGACCAATGAGGAAGTTTTGAGAGGTCTTTCTGAGCATTTTAAAGAGTTGTAGAGGGGCCAGCCGGGTAGCGGTTAGGTTTGTGCGCTCAGCTGTGGCGGCCCCAGGGGTTCACAGGTTTGGATCTCAGGTGTTGACCTGCGCACCGCTCATCAAGCCATGCTGTGGCGGTGTCCCACATAAAACAGAGGAAGATGGGCACGGATGTTAGCCCAGGGCCAATTTTCCTCAGCAAAAAGAAGAGGATTGGCAATGGATGTTAGCTCAGGGCTAGTCTTCCTTACCAAAAAAAAAAAAAGCTTTATAGAGGCTGTTGTTACTGTGGAGAAGGCAAGTGGAGGTGGTCTGTGAGAAAGAGATTGCCTGAGATGGGATAAGCTGAGCGATGGGGTGAACAGTGGAGGGAAAGGGGACATCTGAGATGTAATTTCCCAAGGACAAAAGGAAGACATTGTGAGGATCAGTTGGAACCAGATGCATAAGGATCTGGATGCATCAGGGAGACCTGGAGTTTGGCTGTTTTGGTAGATGGAAGGTGGGGAAAGGGTAAATAACATATGTAAATTAGGGCTCATAATTTTTAGAGTGTCTATCTTAAACCTCTGCTATTCTTATACAATGCAACAAAACCACATTTTCAGACAGTTTGCGGTTTTAGACCCAATATCCATTTAAATAGCTTTAAATGGTTTTGACTGTGTGTAGTCACTACCTAAGCGTCTCTTCTGTTTTCACCTCTCTGCCAGCCTGGTTAGATTCTTTAGTTTAACAATGCAACTCTCTTGCTAATGTCCTCACCTGTCTTACACATTGTTCTTCCGTCTCACCCCTGTGGCAGAACTCTAGACCTGGATCAATCCAATTCTTTACTATCTTCATTCCTGTATCTATGTTGAATCCTGTTGGGGAAAAATTACATAACTACAAATATGGGTTTACTATAAATTCATGGTCTCCAATATCCATTGGGACTTCAGTGCTGCATTTTATTTTTTTTCTTTAGCATTTCTGTAATAAGTTTTGTTGTCTGCTCTCAAAAGCTATGTTAACCTTTTGACCTTCCCACCTCCATGCCTCAAGCTTAACAGGCAACATTGATTCAAACCCAGGAACCATGATGAAAACTTTCCAGCGCTCTACCTACAGACTCGCCTGTATCCACGCCCATTGTTTTCTTTCCCTCGCTTTACGATGGAGGCCAATCCTTCTTTGGTACCCTGAAGTTTTTCTTTCAACTCTTTTTAGGGTTCTTGCTGTTTATCCTCTCTTATAACTGTGTCACCGCTGGCTCTTTCTCTTAAAACCATGCTTAAATCTTTCTGCTCTGGCTAGTTTCCCATTTTCCTTCACAGGTCAACTTTTAAATAACTGTCTATATTTGCCTTCTCCTACTTCCTTATCACATGCTTTTCCCTAATCCTCAAAAATATGCTACTGCCTCTGAAATTGCTTTGCTAGGGAAGTTAATATGCTCTTATTGTTAATTCCAGTGGATGTTCAATATTTTACTCCATCTCTTTATCACATCTAACATTCTTGACCACTCTCTGTCTGCACTCACTTTTGCCATACCATCCTGCTCTTGTTTTCGTCTACCTTGCTGGCCATTTTAATCCTCATTCTCTCATTCTGACTCTCTTATTAGGTGTTGCTTTCTCTGACCACCACTTCACTGTCTACCTCTTCTAGGCTACCTTCTCTTTTCACTTTACACACGCCCTGTGGGTGATTACATCTGCTTCAAAGGCCTCTGTTGCCACATAGACGATGTTTACTCCCAGTGACACCACTGGTGATTCCCAATTCTGCATCACCAGTGCACATCTTTCTCTTGACATTCAGATCATATATAGGACTGCTGAGTAGATATCTATCCTTGGTTGTCCCACTAGCATCTCAGATTTAAACATGTTGACACCACTTTTGTTTTTCAGTGAGGAAGATTGGCCCTGAGCTAACATTTATGCCCATCTTCCTCTATTTTGTATATGGGACGCCACCACAGCATGGCTTGATGAGCAGTGCGTAGGTCCGTGCTTGGGATCCAAACTGGTGAACCCCAGGCTGCTGAAGTGGAGTGCAGGAACTTAACCACTATGCCACCAGGCCGGCCCCAACACCCACTTTTCCTCTTGTGTTTTCCAACTCTATGAATGGCATCACTTTCCAACCAGTTGCTAAAACCAAACACCTGGGCCTGTTATTAACCTTTCCTTCCTCCCACTACCTCCCTGCATCCATCAATCACCAATCCCTATGCAGTCTACACTAAGTATTTCTCAACATTTCATTTATTTTTATCCCGTTGTTACAACCTTAGTTCATGCAATAATCATTGCATTGTAAGAGTATAAAACATGCCTACTTCTAAAGAAGACTTAACACTTTTGAACTATTACACATTGTTTTTAGGATAAGTCTAAACTTTTTTAACAGGGCTTAACAAGGCTCTAAATAATATGTGATAAGTGATATTGAGTCTCTTTATGCCTACAGCCCATCTCACAACTCTCTTCTCCCTGGATTCTTGCTCAACCCATTCTGAATGCCTTTACTTTCTCAGGCAAATGCCTGATCCAAATAGCAGATGCCATGAGGATTAGTAACTTTGGCAGAAACTATCGAATGAGTAAAAACAGGAGGAAGTCATTATTCCTTGCCCATTAACCCCTAGAGTGGAAAGATGTTAAAATGGTAAAAAATGGAGGCATCATTAATTATTCTTTTCTATATACTTCCTTTCCTTTTTATTACATGCATGGTAGTCATGTGTGTTAATGGTAGGCATCAATTATATTTTCCATTCTTTTAGACCTTGGACTTCTCCTTGATGTAGGATATTTTCTCTGTCGACAATGACCTAACTGTTAAATAGAAGTACAATTTTTAAATTAATAAGATGTACTTTTCAAGATATGATAAATTCTGATGATCTACTTGTAAATCACAACATATGAATATTAAAGAAATGGAAGAGCATATTTCTTATCAAGTCTATGAGCACATACACATACAGAAATATAGAATTGAACTAATTTTCTGTGAAATATGGTCTAGAAACCACATTAGTCTTGAAAGCACACAGATTATTGAAATTGTGATTATTTTGAGCCTGAACTAAATAGATTACATAATTCTCCATTTCACTTTGCTTGCAAAAACATAGTCTTAAAATGACCAAATATTGATTGAAACCCACTTGTGAAGAAAATGGGAATGAGGAAAATGATTATTCTGTGTAACATTGTTTACTCCTGTATTTGGAGAAAATTTTTTGTGAAGAAATGTGCTAGTAAATGTTTTCTAGTCCACTGTCAGATAACTGTTTTGAACATAAGATTTTATAACTTTTCTTCTAAAACTTAATAGGATTCCATTTTTAAATATGAAATATATATTCCTGAGTTTTAGATAGTAATAATAAATTTTAGTCTTGAATATAAATGATACACTTTTATCTTTTGAGGAAATATTTTTCTTCTTTTAATAACATCACCTCTACTTTCCTGCTATTAAAGGCCTATCTCAAGAGATAATAAATTGACTTAGTGTAGTATCATAAGCGAGCCCTGGTGGTCTAGTGGTTAAGATTCAGCACGCTCACCATCACGGCCCAGGTTTGTTTCCCAGTCCGGAAACCACACCACGGCGGCTGCATGTTGCTGTGATGTTGAAAGCTATGCCACCAGGATTTAAATACCAGCAGGGTCACCCATGGTGGACAGGTTTCAGTGGAGCTTCCATACCAAGACAGACTAGGAAGAAGGACCTGGCCACCCACTTCCAAAAAAATTGGCTGTGAAAATCATATAAAGAGCAGCAGAGCACTGTCTGATCTAGCACCAGAAGGTGATTGGATGGTGCAGAAAGACTGGGCAGGGTTCTGCTCTGCTGTACACAGGGGCGCTAGGAGTCGGAATCGATTCGAGGACACTAAAAACAACAAAGCATAGTATGGTATTTAAATGAAAATTATCTCAATGTCGTATCCAATAAATTGTCACTGTCTCAAAAAGTTACATTAAATGAAAATATTTACATTCCTGAAAGATTCCCTTTCAAAAAAGATAGTATCATTTCAGATCTTAAGCAGTTTTAGTATCACTGATTCTTTTCATAGATATTTACCTGGATGCATAGTAGGCGCATGGCCAAAAGAATAAGCTATTCAGTAGAGAGAAATTTTTATCTTTTTGGTGGTTCTCTATGTGTGTACAAGTAAAAAAAAACCCCAAAAAAGTGTGTGTATGATGCTTGTGTGTGTATATGAATGCATGATTCACTTCATATGTGAATCATATTTTAGGTAATCATCTCATTCTAAGGGAAATTTCATATATTCTTAAGAACAGGTCATTTATTCCCAATTTTACTAAACTGTTTCCTCAGATATTATAATTGGTTTTTAAATTAGTTATATTTTCTGTGATTGATTAGACCAGGGTTTTCAGTGTAACATCATTGCAGCTTAAAAATATGTTTTCTCTTGTCTTCTTTTTCATATAATTTTCTTTGACATGGCCCTGAGGTTGCACATGATTGTTATCTTTTTACTGTAATTTAGATACCAACACTGTCTTTGTCATACAAACATGATTTTCTTTAGATGGACACACTTGCTGTTTGTGAAGCAGATACTAATTTACTCTATAGAACATAGTGTTTGGTCAATTTTGGCTAATGTTTATATTTGTGTTATGGGCATTTGGACATGAAATTATACTAACCCAGAGACTAGTTTTAAATAAGATTTTCTAGAATGAATACATGGAAATTTTATTAAATTCTTTTTCATTATTTATACTAATATGTTTTCATTTTATGATTCTAAAATTCAGTGTTTGTACTTGTATCTAAACCAAATATATTTATATACCATTTTACATTACATAAATATCTGTTGTTGCATTTTCTTATTTTGTCATTTATGATAATATAACATATTATGTGTGTTACACATACATATATATGTATATCTTATATATGTATGTATGTATATGTGTGTATGTATAACACTTATGTTTGTTATTTTTTCCTAGACTCCTAATTTCTTTGCTTTAAGGACCACATCTTTCTCATTTTTGCATCTGCAGACTTGACTCAGTATAGGACACAAGGAGATACTGTATAGATTGAATCAGTAACAGGATACTTATATATTAAAATGGCTTTAAATTAGTACCAAAATAGTGACTAATTCATATAGCTCTAGTGGGAAGAAGCAAACAGTGTTGTATCTAAATGAATATGTACTAGTGTTTTGTTTCTTCAGGTTTCCTTCACAGATCAGTAATCTTCACGCAAGCAGAAAGCATGGCCTGACCATGATTGTTGGGTTATGTCTTGCCCTTGACGTCAGAATGAAACCCAATTTTAGCAGTGCGTGCCTGATATAAGACTATTAAATTGTTGATAGATTAAAACACAATTTTAAGAAGGTACAAAGATGAATATGGATTGGGTGAAAGGCACATGATTTAATTTTTTCTTCAGGTGAAAACTATAGGTTATATGAGATATGTTAAATATTTTCTCTTTGGATAAAAATAGAAATTATAAATCTACATTCAGACATCTATGGTAAGATAAGACTATAACACTGAATAAAAGTAATATCTATTTTCCTTCTCTTTGATAATTTTCCATCTGAAAGTCAATAAAAACAAGGTGAAGCCCGAAATGGGAATAATCAAATTGCCCTTTATGTTGAAGCTTCATAGTTTAAATCACTTTATTTGAGTGATTATGAACTCAGGTGATTGGGATTTCTGGATTTTCCCTCTTATTGCTCACTGTTGCCTACACTTCTCTTCAAAATGATTCACTTGCATCTGAGACTATTCTGTATTCTGTTCTGGAGATCCCATATTAACTAACTCTAGATTTCATATTAAAAGGAATGCTTTTTAATGAAACATTCTCAAATATTTTCGTATCAAATCAATGTCCATTTTTTTTGTTGCAATGAACTGGTATTTTGTTTTTTATAAGTCTATTTATTAGAAATCTCACCAGAAACATATTTTCATATGTATATAAATATATATATTATTATTTTTTTAACTTACAAGTTACAGTGGAAAATTTTACTGGAGTCACATTTAGCCCTGGAAAGTACTGAAATTTTCTCTGTTGGTCATGTGAAACTTACTCTGGTGTGGTTAGGACGGTTATCAAGACATTGAGAAGGGGCTGCAAGAAGCAAGGCTAACAAGGCCAAGTGGACGCCATCTAGTGGTTATAAAGACCTACTGCAGCCTAATTTGACTGAAGGTTGTTTTCAGGGCAGTGGTTAACAACTCATAAGCCTACAGGAGCCAAGCAGATAATATAAATGGGAGAAGTGAATGGGAGAAAAATCAATTATTGATATATATTACACTTCTGTGGTTACAGAACTATTGTGTAAGCACATAATGTAAAATAAACAGGATATAAAAGAATATATTTTAAACTCAGAATGGAAAGAAAAATGCAAGCTCTGATAAATAGCGCCAGGGAATGGTGAGTTCTATGACAAACCGAGTAGTTGATCATCAGGTTCAATCGATTGTTGTCATTTAAGAACACAGGCCCAGTGTTACCAGACCTTCCAATTTTTCAGGAGAACCTGGAAATTCAATTTGTATATGAAACCTACCAATTTTAATATGTTGGCTCATTTTTTTTTTATTGGTGAGGAAGATTGGCCCTGAGCTAACATCTGTTCCATTCTTCCTCTATTTTGTATGTGGGACACTGCCACAGCATGGCTTGATGATGTGTAGTTGTGTAGGTCTGCACCTGGGACATGAACCTGCAAACCCCGGGCCACTGAAGCGGAGCATGCGAACTTAAGCACTACGCCAGTGCTTTGGCTCATTTTTTTTTTTTTTTTTTGGTGAGGAAGACCAGCCCTGAGCTAATATTCGTTGCCAATCCTCCTCTTTTTGCTGAGGAAGACTGGCCCTGGGCTAACATCTGTGTCCATCTTCCTCTACTTTATATGGGACACCGCCACAACATGGCTGACAAGCAGTGTGTCAGTGGGCACCCGGGATCCGAACCCGTGAACTGTGGGCTGCTGAAGCGCGAACTAAACTGCTGTGCCACCGGGCTGGCCCCCCTTTGGCTCATGTTTTTTAAGACGTGATATGGCCCCAACTTAAATACATCTTGGGCCACATTTGGCCATTTTCAGATCTTACTTTCAAAAAAGGTCTTGAATTTATTGATTTCATTTCTTTCAGAGGACAGGACAGTTTGGGGCGTCTTCCAGCAACATTGCGAAGTGAGGCTGGAATATAAAGTTACTGAATCATTGCTAGATTGGGTCTTGGTTGAAGGTTAATTTTATTCAACAACAGACTATTCAAGATGCTGAGGTTATGGCTGTAAATAAGACACACCCTTCTTGTTGTCTCTCCCAGTGCTGTGCTTTCAGTGGGACACCCAGGCATGTGATCCCAGAGCACGGCCACTTTCTGCAGGGACTGCACATGGAGATGTTTGGATATTACCTTCCCGTGTTTATCTTGGTTCTTGAGCTCCATATAGAATTTAAGTTCATGATTTATATTACTTTGATGTATCTTTCTTGTAACTTTCTGCTGGACAGCTTTGAGTTCTTAAAAAATAGCACTAAATTATAGTTTGCAATATAGGGGGGAATAAAATGCTGAGATAGTTGTTTGTTACTTTCTGTCTTTCAGCAGAGCCCTTAACCTTGACCACATCTTTCCTCATCTGTACAGAGGAAGCGAATAAAGAGAAAAAGGAAGAAGGATCAGGATTCAGAATCCTTTGAACTTGTTCAAAAAGTAGGAGAGGCAGAGTGCAGTGAAAGGAACACAAATAGCCCTGTGCCCTAATTTCTTCTCCCAGGCCTCCTCTGTTCCTTGTTTTGAACAGTCACATTCAAAGGCAAGCTGTAGTCCTTCCAGTCGCCCACGGGGTCCCTCCAGGCCCTTTCTTTCGCTCTTTGACTTGATCTACGACTACTTTCTCGTGTGTTCTTTCTATTCCAGCTCCCCTGGTCTCCTTGCTCTTCCTCGATCGCCTCGCATATGATCCCCCTCACACCTTTGTGCCGGTGTTTTCTCTGCCTGAAATGGTATACTCACAGATATCCACTTATTCTCAACCTTCTACATGTCTTTGCTAAAATGTCACTTCCTTAGTGAGGTCTACCTTGACTGTCTCTCTGAGATTCACATCCCCTGCACTCCCAGTCCCCAGTCCCCTCCACTTTGTGCTAAACCCTCTCCCCATAGCACTGATTACCTTTTAACATAATGCATACTTTACTCATTATGTTTATTGCAAGTGTTTCCTCTGCTAAAACATAAGTACTCTGAGGATAGAGACCTTTGTGTTGTTTTGTTTACCGATATATCAGAAAACAGAGTCTGGCATATGCAGGTACTCAGTATATATTTTTTGAATGAAAGAATGTTGAACTTCGTGTTCAGTTAGGTGTGGGCATACCTCCTACAGCCTGCTATAATTGTCCATGGAAGGGTTTCTTGTAACAAATTATATCATGTGTGGGCTTATGATCTATTTTGTCTTTATTACTAAAAATTGCAAAAACACTCATTAAGAGGAAAGAAATATTTGTATGTCTGGTCCCCAGTACACATGTTAAAAGTACCAGGAAGTTTGTATGTTTGGTCTCAATATAGAGGGCAGTCACTTTGTATAGATAATTAGTATAATAGATAATTATACTAATTATCTATAATAATTATACTATATACGTAGTATAACAAACTATAAAGAAAAAATTATTGGCCTGAGGCAGTAGAAAGGGCAAAGAATATGAGATCCAAAGACTTGTGATGGCATCCTGGCTACATCACTTCCCAGCTCCCTGACCTCAGGTTAGCTATGTATTATCTCTGAGCCTTAGTTATCTTATCTATAAAATAGGAATAATAATAATAATAGAATCTGTCTTATTTACCTTATAAGTGTATAATGATACATTTTCTTTCTTAATACACATTTGTTTTCTTCAACAGTTAACCCAACATATATTTAAATTCTAATTATTTTATCTTTTTATTCACTTGGCAGATACACCCTTTAGAATAAAAGCTCTGCAGGGACATGTCTGTGTCCTTGTTTGTCACTGTTGTGGTCTCAACTCTAAAGAAAATGTCAGGCACATAATAGTTTCTCAGTAAATATGTTGTTGAAGGAACAATTAAGCAAATTTAAGCCATGAAGTTCATATGGCATAATAATAGTAGGTTGGTTTGTAGTCAATTATTGTAATACAGATGTCTGTTGTTATTGTCAGTCTCTAAACTCTTATCATCATGGTCAAATATGTGTTACTCAGGCTTTTTTAATCCACTACAAAGAGGGTGATGATCTTGCGTTACTGCCTAACCTAGAAGTTTAATGAAATAACACAGAAAACACTTTGGTGATCTAATGATTTTGTTCTAGGTCTCTAAGCTGGCTGGTGTTTTGGTCAAGCATGGTGTCAAGAAGGGTGACACTGTGGTGATCTACATGCCCATGATCCCACAGGCAATGTACACCATGCTGGCATGTGCAAGGATAGGAGCCATCCACAGTCTCATATTTGGGGGATTTGCATCCAAAGAACTAAGTAGTCGCATTGATCATGCAAAGGTAAGTGCTTTATTTGGAGAAATCGAGTAGTACAGCCATATTTATCTGTGGATAAATCATCCAAGAGCAAGCTGCTATTATTAGATCCTCCTTTCAAATGGGATACTTAAAGTTTACTTTTTCTTGGCATATATTGATTAATGCAAAATTTATTATTGAGTCAATCCTATGTGAAAGACATCTTGGTGTATGCTATGAGGAATATAAAATATAAGATAGGGTGCATGCCTTTCAAGTTAGCTTGCCATATATTTGGGCGTATAAGACATAAAAGAAAAATAACTAATAACTTATTCATTCAACATATATTTATTAAACATCCACTATGTGCCTAATACTAACCTAGGAACTGGGTAATAAACATACTTATCAGATGGATGGGACACATAACTAGGTTTATAATCTACATACTTCCTGGAATGGTGGTGTAGCACAGTCATTAAGAAGGGATGTCAGGGAGGGGTGGAGTTACATGTATAAGTGGGGTACTAAAATAACAAAACTTGATAAGGTTGTTGTGAAATATCATTGAGATTTTGAACTTAAAATACTTAATACAGTGTTTGGGCTGTAGTACTCATTGAAAAAAGGTTAGCTATTTTTCTATGAATTTAGAGTGGAGATCAGCACACTTTTTTCTGTGAGTTACCAGATGGTAAATATTTTAGGCATTGTGGGTTGCGTGGTTTCTACTGCAACTACTCCACTGTGCTCTTGTAACCGGAGAGCAGCCTTAGATGCTACATAAACAAAGGGCATGACAGTGTCCCTTTACAGAAATACTTTACAGAAACATGCTGTGGCAAGAGTTTGGCTCTCAACTGTAGTTTGCAGACCCCAGACTTAGAGGAAGGAGTGATTTCTTTTAGTTGGGGTGGCCAAAGAAGGCTTTCTGAAAGAGGTGAGATTTGAGTTAGATCTTGGCTCAGATTGAGCTACTTGAAGAGAATGATGTCGTAGAATCCAAAAGGAGAGAAAAAGAATATGTGTCTAGCATTAGAGGCAGGAAAGGGTAAAATTCATTTGGAGGAGAGCAAATAGACCGATGTGACTGAAGAGGGGCAGAAGGTGAACTTGCAAAGGCAGTTTTTGTCTGAACTGGATCCTGTAGACCTTGACCAAAGTTGTGGAGCAGACGAGTGTCGTGTTTTATTCAATGTTAAGAGGCGGCAAGTCTTGCAATATGATGTAGTGGGAGAGAGGCTAGAGGCTGGAATAAGACCCTTAGGTAGGTGGTCTGTTTGTGAAGCAATGGGCAATGTGCAGGAGAGGAACAGCAGGGGGAAGACTAAGATAGAGGCATAAGAGATGGTTGACCTTTAGAGCTTTACAAGCCCCAGAGGAGACATTCTTAACAAGGAAGGAAACAAATATGCATTGAGGGTCCCCTGAGTGCTAGGCATAGAATACAGTTTTGCATATCTGACTTCACTTGGTAGTAGATCAGTTATTAGAACTAGGAAACTGGTTTGTGGACTAACTGTCTGGATTCTCCTTTTTTTTCTTTTTTCTCTTTTTTAAACATGTTGAGTTAGTGCTTTTGAAGGAAAATCTAGGGGAAATATCAGTCATTGACCTGCAAATTGGTGGGCAGTTGGGGACTTCTCTGATGAAGCTATAGACTCCAGGGTTTTAGCTACAGAAATTGTAAAGACTACTTGGATAAAGGTATGAGATGTACTATTTCCTCTTTTAAAAATTTTGAAAATCAAACAAAGCTTTATAACACGTATACACAGGAGAGACCCAGGGAAACTGAGTTTCTTGACAAAATGGTGGAGGTTCTTCTCTTAAATAGAAAGACAATGGAGGATATTGAGGGTGGGTCAGTTATGGGAGATTACCGGAAAAGCACAGTAAGATTATTATGCAGATTTAAGGCCTCTCCTTCCACACTGACAAGTTTCTAGAGATGAGGTCATCTACCCCTCTTCCCAGTACAGAGAAGGAGATATCTTCACAAATGGAGATTTCCCTTACAAATGTAAATATTTGATAAACAGAACTTTGATAAGAATGGTCCTAGCAAAGACCCTCCCAGTCTGTTGATACACAGAGTTATCCAAGGTGATGGCCTGTCCCAAGGACAGGCCTTCCATCCCAAATCCCTTTAGATAATTGAGGGGGGAAGGTCAAAGCCTCCTTCAGAGCAAATAATCAAGGTAAAGAGGCATATTTTGAGGTGGCCAGTTCCAATCTTGTTAAGGAGTTTAGGCAATCAGTGCATATCTTTTGGGCAAGACCATTGGCAGGTCAAATTAAAGGCGAGAGGTTGAAGAGAGAGATATATATCTGAGAGATTTGGATAAAATTAATGGTTGAAATCAGGGATGATTTGATGTCATGATTTTCAAATAAATAGGCTGAAGAAAAAGTTTTATTTTAACAGACAAAGATGGGAAGAATGTATTCTAAAAAGTCAGTCTAAACCAAATAAAACCTCCAATAAAAATCTATTAATAGAAAAGTGAAAGGGATTATTTTTCTAGAGGAAGAATCCAATTTTGACTTTATTAAATTATTGAAGTTTTGACATATTCTATATATGTTTTTAATTTGATATGTAACTTACTTTCATTTATTCAGAATTCTAAACTTGGGGAATATTATCTACAGCTATTTTTGTAAGTATTACAGATGTTAAAATGTGAATTATATTCAAATGTCTGACCTTTAAAAATATAATAAAAGGAAACAAGACTTAGTTTTCTTTTCTTTCCTTTTTTTTTTCTTTTAAAAGGCAGCTTGATATAGTGGAAAGAGAAAGGTTCTGTAACCAGGCAGAACTGGCCCTCTTTCTGATTCCACTACTCGTAACCTGGGGCAAGCTTTGTAACTGCACTGAGCCCCAGCTCCATGAATATTAAACGATATTCAAAAAGCAGAAAGTACTATATATGCATATATTGGCATAATATACACCTTCCCTAGATGAGATGTACTGTAACTAGAAATCAGAACTCAAGAGTAGATGCACTATCTTGGATTGATTACCTGTCTCCTGAATAATTTATCATCTGTCTCCTTTACTTTGGATTTCTTGGTGAAGAAACAGTGTACTTAAAGAATAAAAACATGTTTATTTCTGCAAATTAACGAGAATTTTGGTTCAGTTCCACAAATGCTTATTGGGAGCTTATGGTCTGGCAAGCATTGTACCAGACATAGGAGACTCAGAAATAAATGGGATCCAAATTTGGCCTTGGAGAGCTGCGCAGTGGTGGGGATGAAGGAATACTTTGACTACAGTGAGACATCTGAGGCCTGCCCAGAATATTCTGAGGAAGGGAGATTAACCTCTAGTGGATGCTTTAGGCTACATCTGCATTTGTCCTGAAGAATGACTAGCAAGTTGTCAGGTAAAGCAGAGTGCCAAGTGTGCCTTAATGACAGGGACAGGTTCAGGCTCTGTGGGGCTTGAAACTTAAATCATTTGGGGTTTTTTTTAAGAAAAAAATGACGAATATAATATTTGGTGAAAATGAATATGTATTTAGAATGAAAAAAGAATCATGAAAGAATTATGGGAGATTCGGGTCCCTTCCTTCTGCAGTCTCCTTAGGCATTTAAGCAGAGGTGCTTACATAAGAAACTTAGAGATGCTTCCTGGCTGGCGCTCCCCACATGGGAAATGCTACAACTTCGGCAACAACCAGCTGTTCCGGGGGCCTCTGCATTTCACTGGTTCATGGCAAATCCACCTGCCTTCAGGAATTCTTTGGAAAGTATTTTTTAACAGCTCATACTTATTAGCCATAAACATCGAGTGTGCAATTTTGAACAGGTAAGTGAAATTTATGTGGAAGTGGTTAGGTCTATAACATTTAAAAAGGGCTTATTGATTTTTAGGCCATTTATTCAATAGAGAACAGAATCATTCAAATATTTCTTTAGAAATGTTAAACTGCCAATCTGCACCTGAAATATTCTGATTGCCTTAATTAAGATTGTTAAATTTTCTCAATTATGTTTTTTTCATTATAGCCCAAGTTGGTTGTTACAGCATCATTCGGCATTGAGCCTGGAAGGAGGGTAGAATATGTACCACTTATAGAAGAGGCGCTGAGAATAGGACAGCACAAACCAGCTAAAATTCTCATTTATAATCGTCCAAAAATGGTAATCTGAATATGTTTGGTTCTTGCTTACAGTGATGTGCTAAGGATGATTCTAGTTTTGACCATTTGAAAGAAAGCCTCGATTTATAAACCGTTAAATATACTTCCTGAATGTCACTATTTTTGGCAAAAAAAAGATATGAATGATATTTTTTGACTTTATGAAAAATGAACTTAAAACAAAAAGATTGAAACACGGAAATACCCATATTAATGAACTGGATTCCATGTATAGTCTATTGTAGCATCATTTATTAATTTAAATTATAACAATAATATTAATACTATCAAACACTTAGATTGCTTACCATATGATTTTTAAGACACTCTACTAATGGATAATTTTTAAAATCTTCCTGATAACTCTATGAGCAGGGAGATAGCATTATTCCTATTTTAAAGAAGAGGAATCCAATAAACAGAGAGGTAAGTAACTTGCCCAGCTCAGTAAGGGTCAGGGTCATGATGTGAATGCATGCACATTGACTGCACGCTTAAACCCTCAGCTATCCTGCCTTGTGGTGAAGAGCAATTAATTTGTATGTAAAATGTCTTCTAAAAATTTTAGAAAAGGTATTCAGTCCAGAAATAAAAAAATATGTTCAGGAAAACAAAAAATGAATATTCAAACCAAATTATTCTGTGATCCATGACGGAAAAAAAAGCAGTATAGTACATCAATGAATGTATTTTAAAATGCAATTCCTAGTAAATTTGACCTAATGATCACCTTATTTCTACATCCAGGCAAGTCTCCAGCTATTTATAGTGGAATCCACTTGGGTTTCTAGCAGGTTAAAAAATTTTTGCAGAAGAAAAATTACAAGAGTGCAAAGACTCATGTATAATTTTGTGGCACACTTGAGAGGTTATCTGCAGAAAATGTTTAAATGACAAGATATAAAAACAGAGAGCATTAAAACTATGTCATTTTGATTACCACCTAGCAATCCCCATTAACGTTTAGTAGCGTTAGTGTAACGTTTTAGTAGTCTGTGGTTCATGACCTGCGGCACTCAATGATTTTAATATTCTTACTATCCTGAAGAATTTTAAGTTTCTTTCAGATGACCTCAAGCATATTTTTAAAAAAGGCTTATTGCTATTCAATCAGGGAATGCAAAGTCAGCTATAAAGGTTTGGTGTAAGAGAAGGTCAGAGGAAGGGCAGGGACACACACATACAAGTGTTTATGTGAGTATGTTTGTGCTGTTCACACATATAAATTCATGTAGAATTTATAAAGAACTTACGCTAGGCCCAATGCTAAGTACTTTCAAATACTTCTTGTTCAATTCTCACAAACGAATGACATAGATGCTGTCACTGGCCTCTTTTAACAGATGAAGAAACTGAGTCATGGAGAGGTCATAACCCAAAGTCATAGCTAATAAGTGGTGGAGCCAGGATTTGAACTCTGGTTTCATGACTTTTAATCAACGAGATATCTGATATTTCTTTTACTTTATAAACACACTGGATATGGATATTAATGCGTCCTGTTCGGGTTTTTCTGATGCAAATCTCTTCTCTCTCCTCTTAAAAGGTAGAGATCCACTGCCCCTCCTCTCCCTCCCGTAACTGGATCACTTTCTCTCCCTCTCTCTTTTTCTTGAGACCCTTCCCTCTACTTTGACTTATCTTTATTTTAGATGAGGGCTTTGGATGGCTCTTGTCCTTCATATTACACCTGCTGTTTAGGCAGTAATTAAGCCCAGTGGACTGGCTTTACTTTGACTTTGGACAGACTCAAATTATGAGGCTTTGTGGTGCCTCTCATTAACCAAGATTGCATTTTGCCAGAGGAGGTAAAAACCTGGCTGCCACTCCTAAGCCTCAGGCAAGCAATGACAGAATCAAAGGAATGTCCCTCAGTCACCCCTGCTGCTCTCCCAGTACTGCCTTTTAAGAAGGATAACAAGTAGGAAAGACATGTCTATAGAAGTAAATGTATGTATTTAAAAGCTCATGTTGATTTTTTCTCCCTTCCTTTTCTCAAATCTTCTTTACACATGCCTATATTTCCTAGCTTGAAGAATGACCATTCCTTCAAGTCCTCATTCATTTGATCTGTAATTATTTTTGTGATCACTCAATTGACATTTTCCACTATGCAGTGTGATTTTTTCTTTATAGGTCTGTAATGGTGTTGTCAAAGGCTTGATAATTTGAAATTAGTTGCGTTTACCTGATGCATAAAAACAAATGGAAATATATAATTTGGTCACAGTTAACTATTTTTATTTATCTAAATGACACAACCAAGACCTATCAGAGTGAGGCTGGAGAAGCCAGCTGGGCCTAAAACCTCCCCTTCATGAAGGTCAATTCAGATTTTTATCTAGCAGTGTGTTTATTCATATAGACATCTTATTTGTGATATTATATTGAAACGTTAATTCATAAATGTACCCATTTAAGTAGATGACCATTTTTTACAACCCTGGTTAATACATTAAGGAGCCTGAAAACTGGAAATGGTTTGGCTTTTCTAAGTCTCTGGATCTCTAGGCTTAGCTCAGGGGTCACCTTGATGAAATGAATGGCTACACACACTCTCTAACTTCACTAGGGAATGTGTCACCTTGCCTTGTGCCTATACTAACAACTTCACCAACTATCGACTTTCTGGTGTGTTATCTTGAGTCACCATTTCAGAAAATGACTAGACATGTACTGGGTCTTAACTCTACTTAAACAGCTGTAACTCCCCATTAAAGGAATTTTTTCATAAGCCACTTCCTTGCTCTTCACCTATCTGGCTATTTCATTGGCACCACTATTAAAGAGCTTCCTGCCAACTTCTTTTAAGGTGGATCAGTCTAACTCATGACTCTGCTATCGTAAGATTTACAACACAGACCTTGATTCTAGGGACAAACAAGAAAGCAAACATTTCTACCATATTAGTCAATGACCTTGATGGAGGAAAACTTGCATGGCATTTTAGATATGTCACATACTTTCATTAAGCTTCAAAACTGATTTTTTTCTTGAAAAAGCAAAAGTAGATTTCTCCTCCACCCCTGAAAATAACTCAATATTCTCTTATTTGGAAAGATGGCCACAGTATTACTCCTAAATGGCCCTTGTATAAAGAGAAATTTTAATGCGTTAGTTGACATCTCATTGTGAAGACCTTACAAAGTGAAAAAATAAATAGGTTATAAAAAGAGGAAATTAGTCTATAAAGTTAATAGTGTACATACATTTATGGAAACACGAACCTGTTAAGCTCTGACAGTTGATGAAAATATGACTGTGTTACACTGAATTTCTTAAGGATATCCCAAGATTTGAATAAAACATGCTCTTTTGTCAGTTCAGTTGAAGTCAACATCAACCTGTTAGACTTTTTGTGAACATTTATCTTAACTCATGATTCTGAGTTATTTAGTTATAAACCTGATATTTCGCACTATACGGGCCTAGATTTTCAGTCAGATGCTCAGACTAATATAGATTTAGCCACTCATCACTATTCTCCTGAGTTAGTCTCTTTTATTGAGTGCATATTCCTACATTTTTGCTGTGTAGGAGGCGGTTCCCTTGGCTCCCGGTCGTGACCTTGATTGGGATGAAGAGATGGCGAAAGCACAGTCGCATGATTGTGTTCCTGTTCTTTCAGAACATCCGCTGTATATTCTTTACACATCTGGAACAACGGGGTTGCCGAAGGTATTCTCTCTTTTAGGGATAACTATCTATAGCAGCAGATTATTTTGCACTGAGAATATTTGATTACTAACTAAAAATGTTTGCAGACTGAAGCTTGAGGTTTAGACTTAGGTACTTTATATCTTAAAGAGATGTTATGTTTATATATAGAAAACTATTAATTATGTTTAATGTCAAATGCTTTGCTCTGATTTCTTCCAGTCTTCTCATATACCAGGAATATACAATTTTATTAAAATTAAATTAATAGATATTTGATTGACTGTCAGTTGGTTTGATAAAATTTTATAAAAATATATTTTAAATGAAATAGCTTTATTTTTTTAATTGAGATATAACTTTCATAAGTATGGAATTGATTTTTGATCTAGGGGAATTCAATTCTTTGTTAGAAATGCAAGTTTGAGAATTGGCTTAGAGTTTGAACAACAGGCAGTTTATCCAGAGTGTTGAACTATTTGATTTGTAGCACTGAAGATGCTCCGGGATTTTTAAATCTGCTTACCATGAAAGGTGTTTTCACAAAACAAAGTTAAAAGCATCGATATTTATGAAGGTATCAGATAACAAACACAAACCACCTTGGCCTGGTATCTCCAAATAATACTGTTTCTTCATACAACTTTATAAAGGCTTGCATTATCATCTTCCTATTCATCTTTATCAGAGGTTCAATATTCATTGAATCAGAGCATGTTAGTGGGGACTTTCATAGTCACTCACATCCTGGAGGGCAGTGGCCTCTTTATTAATATTAAATCTCTGTAGCATCAAAGTTCTGAAAACATAATAATCTCAATGTTAATAATCCTAAAATAGTGGTTCTATTCGATTAGATTTAAAAAAGAAAAATTAAGGTGTTCCATATAAAACTCACTTGCTTGTGAAAAAGAAAACATTTGGCAGGGGAATATATTTTCTCTGAGGACAGGGACCACGTTTTATTACCTTTTTGTCTACTGTTGTGCTTTGCATGTAGTTGGTTTTCAATAAGTTTTTGTTGAGTGCACAAATAAATAAATGCATATACATAAAAATATTTGTGTCATTGTAAAATCAAAGCCTAATGACTTTTTTTAACAACTCTGGTCATCTGAAAAATAAATATTCCTTCATATGAAGTCATCTAAGACTTGTTTAAGCAGTCCAGATGATCAGCTGGACACAGTCCTCACCCTCCACTTTTTGGAATTCTGCATTATGCACCAACTACATGGAATCCAACTGAATGTTTGACTGTAAAATAAAAGAGGACTCAGCAAGTTATATTTTAATATAAAAGTATCAACATGAGAGGAAACCTATGACCCTGAAAACTTAGTATAACCTAACCAAATTAAAAAAAAATCACTTTAGCTCCTTAAAAGCTGAAGGAATCTTATAAAAACATTAGCGCCACCTCAAGATTTTAAATCCCTCTGAAATGCACTGTGGCCTGGATGGGGATCTGTATAGGAGGAGCAGGAGAAGAACTTGTCAGCAACTCAAAACTGACTCAGCCAGTGTAGTAGAAATAAAACAAAAGTAATATACAGAGCATTAAATTTGAAAAGTGGTGGTTCCAAATAACGAAGGATCCCAGCTATTTCAGGTTTTCTCTAGGTCAAGAAGTTCTCTTCTGGATTCCTGTGATGCCCAAAAGTGAAGATCATTTGCAGTTTCAATTGTTCTCGTTTTCCTCCTAATGTGCCATCCTGAAGATAATCTGTGTCAATAGATTGGAGAAGGCTTTAATTGTTTGCAGATCTCTATTCACGCTGGATTTGGCTCAATTCAATATACCTGTATTGATTGTTCATTCTGTGTTGAAAGAGATAAAAATATGAGTAAACCACAATCCCTTCAGTATAGTGGGGTTGAAATATATGTGAACACAGGTAGTGCAAGGTAGACAGTGATCCTTGCTCTGAAAGGGCAATGCTATTTCTCTCTCTCCTGAGAAAAAGATGAAATTGAAGAGTATTTGAAGGATTAAATTCAGTTAATTCAATGAATATTACTGAGCACCCAAATATGTGTCTGGCTCTCTTTTTAAAAGTTTATATTCTATAGCCAGGACACAGACACTAAACAAATAAAGAGCTATGTAACATGTGATAAGTGTTATGCAGAAAAATAAAGAGTAAGGGGACAGAGTGAAGGGAAGAGTGGGAGCACTCTCCTGTCAGGGAGTGTCAAGGAAAGCTCTTGGTAAGGTGACATTTGAAGGATGAATAGAACTTCTTCACAGCGTGACATCTTGGGGAGGAGGGCATTCCAGGCAGAGAGGGTCGGCATAAGCAAAGGCAGGAGTGTATTAAGGAAGGTTCCAGGATGACTAGTGCATATGGTGCAAGTGAAGAAGAGAAATGGCCAGATATACAGGCAAGGGGCAAACTCTTAAAATTTAGCCAAGAAGTCTAGGTTATATTCTGTATGTAAGTGATGGAGAACACAAATGCTTTTTTTTTTTTTTTTTTTTGCTGAGGAAGACCAGCCCTGAGCTAACATCCATTCCAATCCTCCTCTTTTTGCTGAGGAAGACTGGCCCTGGGCTAACATCCATGCCCATCTTCCTCTACTTTATATGGGACGCCGCCACGGTGTGGCTGACAGGCAGTGCGTCGGTGGGCGCCCGCGATCGGAACCTGGGAACCCCGGGCTGCCAAGTGCGAACTAAACCCCTGCGCCATCAGGCCGGCCCTACAAATGCTTCTTAAGCAGGAGAGAAAAATATGAAGCACGGTAACCCTTGCAACATTATGTTGGGAAGATAGACAGGTACACACAATGGAAGCAAGGAGATTAGTTTTCAGGCTGTTCAATTAGTTTAGGACTTGACTTAGGACAGCGCACTTAACAGGGAGGGATGAGATTTGGTTCAAGGATAGGAGTGAAGCAGAGAAGTCCAAGACTTTGAACCTGAGAACACAGGAGGATGGTTTTGAATATTTACTGAAATAGAAAACGCAGGAAGATGGTTTAGGGCTGGGGAAACTGAAAGTTTTTGAACACACTGAGTATGATGTGTCTTTAGGACATGAACATGGAGATGCCTAGTCAGTAGTTGGAGGTGAGGATCTGGCTCCAAGAAGTACATCTGAGTTTGGAGGTAGACCTTTGTGAGTCATCACTGTAGAGGCCTGGTCTTTAAATCATAGGAGTGAGTGGGTTTTGCAAAGAAGGACATGCAGAATGGCAAAAGAACATAGTCATCTCTCAAGGTCTCTTAGAACTACTCATCCCTCATCCCTCTGGTGGACTTTAGAATTTCGATTGCATTGAAATTATACATTGCCAACAAAACCTTTATGCCACTTATTTTATTCCCCATTATACCTATTAGCTTTTATTTTCTTATCTTCATAACATTGCATATCCTCTGAAGTCTTAGAATGTATTTCATACATCTTTGAATACACTATGTCACTAACCTTAAAACTGGGCCATGGTAAATCCTCAGAATATTTGTTAAATGATCTCTTACTTCTCCAGTTAGCTCCCAGACTCCTCTTTATTCATAAGATCCTCTCTTCATTTTTGGTAGGCATAATCAGGATTAATGGGATCTGAAATTTTAATATTGGGATTCCCAGAATAGAAGTACAGGAAAGATGAGCACACATGCATTTATGAAGCATTTAAATATAAATTTTATGTCATCATTATAGTTTGTTTTCTTGATCTTTGATCTTCATGAGATCATGTGAGCCAATAAAGATATTCTCTTAAATATGCTCATTTCTCATAGGCACATATAAGACACGCATAAGGCAATCTGTTCTTTGTTAGAATTTGCAGATATATTTAGGGCATGTTTGTGTCTCTGCATCTGCCAACCCTGGATTTGTCAGGTTGATGTGTGACAGGTTAATCTGTTAGCTGCTGCAGATATTCCAGCAACCACAGCTGAGCTGCTCTGCATACGTTACTGTCTTGTTGGGGGCTTCTATCCTATTTGGTTTGGGTGCCTGTATTCAAGATACTTCAAAGCACTACACAATAGAAGAATCCCTCATCAGGATGGGGTGTCCTTTTGGGAGTGGGAGATTTAGTGATGGTTGTATTTATGTTCTTCTAGCTTGATATCATGGAGGGATAGTGATAACCAAAAACAAAACCAAAAAAAGTCCAGTGCCAAAGGAAAAGGGTAAAAGAAACCAAAAGCAAAGGATTGAAAGGAAGGCATGACGGGAGGGAGGTGGATAAGGCCTTTTGTCCTGGTGTTCATTTGCACAGCTTGTTACGTCACTTTTATTCCTACATGTTAGAGGACTTGTTCATCTCCTACCCTAGGAAAAAAAAGAAAGAAAGTCAAATAGAAAAACAGTGAACATTGTTTTATCTGTGGTACAATTCTTGCAGATAAAATGCTGACTTGCTACACCTTTGCCCCTTATCTCACAGTTGTTCAGATCAATAAAAAATTATATTGCTGCTAAAATATCCTCCACAGAAGCAGCTTCAGAGTCATCCAAAAGCCAGTAGCAAGAGATTTTATATTTGATGAAATATCCCAAATGGAACCATTCCGTTTCTATTAACATGATTTGCTAAGTTCTGCAAGTTTCAAGGGTTTCTCCTGAACAAAGAAGAGTATTTTAAAAAAGAATTATACTTTTCATACGTGTGAATAACTCAACTGTTCACTTGTTTACTGTCAACAAATGTATTAAATGCCTATTCTGAGCCAGACACTGTGCTGAAGATACACAGGCATTCCCTTTACAGCACTCAGAGTCCTGGAGGAGGCACAGCAGCAGGCCTGGCTGTTGGGGCTCGGAGGAGGGGGCAGGCCCAGGGCTGTGGAAGAAGCCAGGAGAGATGTTCAACATAAACTGTGGGATCAGACAGCTTCCAGAAGAGGTGGCACTTTCACAACATCTTTAAGTACTTGTGTGATGAATTAGGAGCGAACCAGGTTGAGAAAAGAGGTGGAGGCTCATTCTAGAAAGAGGGGATATCATCTCTAAAGCCACTGTAAGAAAAATGTTGATGGGTTGGATTTCTTTAAGTAATCAGAACCATGCCTTTTATTTTTCAACTCACTGACTCCAATTGTCATTTAGTGATGGCTTTCTTTTCTTCAGGTAAAATATTTATTTCCTCTTTTTTCTTCTTTTGTTTTTCACCCCAACTTGTCAGGCTGAATTGAAATATATGTGCGTGTATAAAATGTATATAAATATATATATACATACATAATCATATACATATAGACACATACACATGTTTATTTACATATGTACATGTGAATAAACACATATTTTATGTGTGTAAATATGTATATTTGTCTTGTATAAGCCTATATTACAGAGTAGGATGATACAGGGGTTCAACTTAGGAAGTATAAAGTTTTGTCATGTACTTCAAACTTGGTTCATCTGAGTATTTTCAGATTTGCATTTTAGATTTTTGTAGTTCAATTAAAAAAAATCTTACCACACGCCTCAATTTTCCTTCTTCCTCTTCCACTACAATCCATAACATTCCAACTGTAGTTTTCTTAAGTTGTGGCAACCAAAACTGTACACACTTAATATACACTCTTGACACCGACATGTTTTCTGTTTTACTTTAATGGCCCCATTTATGATATTGGCTTTCCCTGTCTTCAAAGGCAGCTCATTAAGCTGGAAATCATAAAGAACCAGCTGTGCTAACTGTGATCCCATTTCTGGGTGATTAATAATCAGCTTTTAATTTTACTTATATGTATTGAATTTTTTAAATACCTATATACATTAAAAATGTGGGCTTTTTTGAGCACCTTTACATTTTCTCCTTTCCCATTCTGAGATAGAATTCACTTTCCAGTCTCTACTTGGGGCATGGAGTGTTAATCCCAACTGAATGTCTTTCAAGCTCTGCAGAAACCAGAGCAAAAACCTACAAAACCAGAGCAAAAACCTACAAAAACCAGAGCAGTATGTTGGCAGGTTACAGGGCTTTTTGAGAATATCCTAGGTCATCTACTGTCTTTACTTTTAAGTTAGATAGAGTGTAAGTACATAAAGAAAGTGATAGATTCAAAAGAGTAAAATACAACATGCTTGTATTTTAGGGGTAAGCATTGATTTTGAATAAATATTTTTACCTCATATTCAAGATTTCAAATGTACTTTAAAATACCATTTTTAGTTTCTGATTAATTTTGCATACTTAGAATATAGTGATTTGTTTTTTTGAGCGTGATTTATGTGTTTTCAGAGGCTGAACAAGGTTTATCTTTTGCATTTTAATTATCATTACCTGGAAAATATGATTATAAACAAGAAACAAAAATGCTTTATCATCTTAATTTTAGTCACCTATTAATATTGTAATAAACTCTCTTTTTAAACTTAATCTTTCAATTTTTTTTTTACTTTTAAACTTCTTATAAAAGATCTATATGCAGAATATGAAATTATGCAGTTCTTTTTCTATACCATAGCAAATACTCAGAAAATTGAAAGCTATCATCTGAATATTTTGTGTAGGCAAGACCAAATTTCAGATCTAGAGTCTAGATTAATGAATGATAAAATGATGCTTGATGAAAATTTTTATACTCATCCTTTAAAAAAACGAAAATAAGTGGGGGCCGGCCTTGTCACGTAGTGGTTAAGTTTTTGTGCTCTGCTTCGGAGGCCTGGGGATCGCAGGTTCGAATCCTGGGCGGGGACCTACGCACCGCTCATCAAGTCATGCTGTGGCGGCATCCCATATGCAAAATAGAGGAAGATGGGCGCAGATGTTAGCTCAGGGCTTATCTTCCTCACCAAAAAAAATTTAATTAATTAATTAAAATAAATAGATAAAAAGAAATAAGTGGATATCAAAGACCAATGAAAAACAGACATTATGGCTTTTCTCTCTCCTTTAGTTCCATTTTAATTGTTTTTAATGAAAATCTTCTATGGTAACCTCTAATTATTTTGACATTTCTGCCTTTTTGGTGGTGTTAGTACAGGGAAAAATAGAAAGCAATGATTGCTAGAACTAAAGAAATAATTTTATTAATAAGATATTTAATTTTGGCTTCTATAATTTTAAATTTTTTCATGCATGATCTCATATTTAAATCTCACTTTTTTGGGGTCAAATGGATTTAAGTATCGACCGTTTTGACAAAACAACATTGGTAAATATCCTTTAAAGAAGTGTCCACTTGAGAGGTAAACAGAAATTTGATAACCTATCCTTTAAATGATCTTCTAAGTTTTACAAATGAATTAATACTCATTTATGTTCTCCCTTGCCTTTTATTCCTTTTTATAACTTCCAGTTGGTTCAACTTACCCTCTGTACCATATAATTTAAAAATTTACCCAGTTATAATAATATATGAATAGCATATTGTCTATGAAAAAAACCTCATTGTTTCTCCTCTATAAAATGAATAAGTAGTTTTAGAAAAGAGTGTTTGCAGGTTGATTAATATTAAATTCATCAAGGTGTTAAGCCATACGAAAAGGCCTTCTCAATAGAACAAACTAATTAGCAAAGTACATGGGAGATAGTACAGACTATACTGGGGAAAGAGCTGCTCAGCTTACATGGGAAAATGGGTGTGTGAAACTTACTGGCAGGGGGCTTATGATTTCTGTTACTCCCAAGGTGATCGAGAGAGCCAGCTGCATGCTAACCATGTCGCCCAACCTGGAAAATAGCTGTCAAATGCCAACAAAGCTGCATGTGATATTTGCCAAGAGACCAGGTGTTGCTGCTGGCAGATGAAATGTGTCCCGCAGCTTGAGACCTATGTTTTATTAGTGGTAACTGAGGAGAGCAGCAATTTTAATAACTAACAGAAAGTTGATTTCTTTTTTATTCTCCTGATTCATGTCTGTGTGTTACAGTTGCAGAGCTATGCCAAAAGGTACAGCTAGAAGCATATTTATTAATTAGGACCATGTTTACCCTTTTAAGTAAAATAATTATTTTCCACACAGAGCGATTATAATTATTATACTAAAAGATGCTTCAAAATACTCGTGAGTGAAAGATAGCATATTTCTTAGCAAGCATTCTCCTTCTTTCTCTGAATATTTACATTGTTAAGTCTTTTTGAGCCAATGATGATTAATGTTCATAGTGAAGCAGTAAGCGAAATTTGTTACTAAATTTACCCTCAGTTCTGATTTATGGTGAATTTATCTTGTGCCCAGTTTTCAAATATTAATCTTGTATTAAAGTTGAAGGGTGGTCTAGTGGTTAAGATTCAGTGCTGTCACGGCTGTGGTCTGGGTTTGTGTCTCGGTCAGGAAACCACACCACCCCTCGGTCAGTTGTCATACTGTGGTGGCTGCATGTTGTGATGCTGAAAGCTACGCCACCAGTACTTCGAATACCAGCAGGGTCACTCATGGTGGACAGGTTTCAGCAGAGCTTCCAGACTAGACAGACCAGGAAGAAGGACCTGGCCACTCATTTCCAAAAAACTGGCCATGAAAACCCTATGAATAGCACCAGGGCATTGTATGATAGCGCCCGAAGGTGAGAGGATGGAGCAGAAAGACCAGGCAGGGTTCCACTCTGCTGTCCACAGGGTCGCTAGGAGTCGGGATCCACTCAGAGCACTAACAATAAGAAAAAGTGGAATATGTTCAGTGTGGAGGATACTGCTAGAAACTGATTAATGAAAGCTGTCGTACTGTGACGTAACAATCCCTACTTTTGCCTAAAATGTAATATAAGGCAAATCTGTCAGCCTTAGATCCAACTCATCAGTATTGATTCCTCAGCATTCCAGAACTCACCATTAAAGAATTGCTCAGCTCTAAAACTGTGGTAGTATGATTCCCAGGATAGCGTTGTAATGAGGTTTGGTTAGAATATGACTTTGTTTCCTCTAAGCATCCTATTTTTATTTAATAATATTAAGGAATAGACATCCTTATGTTAGTTATATTTTATGCACATAGCTACTGTTGACCTTTCTGTGCACTTAAATTGAGAGTTTCCATTTCTGTTCTGGAAATATGTCTGAAAATGTAATGTTGGTTATTTGTGTTACCACAGGAAAATATTTGTATTATATGTGATTCTGTGAAATCATGTTTTCTTTAAAAGGTCAAGAATGATCTGTGAGAATCAATTCTACAAATGTTTCTTATTGGAGCAGCCAAAGGAAAAAAATGATTCAGATATAATTATATGGAAGGCAGAGTAATTTGTAGCTTATAGAATATAAAATACTTTAAACAGGAACTTTTTTAGGTGGTTAGTATAAACACAGAATCTTTTAACACATTGTTTATTGATTTTAGCTTCACTTTTTCTCTTTTTTAGGGTGTGGTTAGGCCCACGGGGGGATATGCCGTAATGCTAAACTGGACAATGTCTTCTATATATGGACTTAAACCTGGAGAGGTAATCATGGTTTTAAATTCATGTTACATGATGTTTCTTTGATTGAGATATATGCATTTTATTATTTATCTTCTAATTTTTTAGGTATGGTGGGCAGCTTCTGACTTAGGCTGGGTTGTCGGACATTCCTATATCTGTTATGGACCTCTTCTACATGGGAATACGACAGTTTTATATGAGGTAATAAAATAAAATTAATACCACATATAAATAATATTTATTTTACTGAAACTTTTTGAGCAGTAGTCCTAAGTAGGAACAGAAAAAGTTGGATGAGGCAAAAATTTAGATTTTTATGTCTTCTTCCAGTTAAAAATATGATTTCAAAAGAGAAAGGAATATATAGAAAATAAATAATGGCCAGCTACTTAAATTATGTTGAACAAAGTCATGAAAATTATATTCTGAAAAATATGCACTAACAAGCTTGATATCTATCTCTAACAGATTTCTAGAAAATATTATCAAACTTATACTGATTTAAGAGTCTTAGAAAAAAATAGTTATCATAAAACAAACAGTATAGATTTACCTTTTCGTGTTCTTATAGATTAATGGATTTCCAAATGTATGGTGTCTTGATTTTAGCTAGATATTTTTGGTGGTTTCTGATGATAGTTATGTGTATAAGGGAGAGAATCATAGACTGACCAGATACATGGCTGAATAAAGAACTGCTTTAACCTTCTGTTGCATGGGTTAATGTCACCCAGGAATAAGATTTTTGTGTGTATACTGGAAAGCTCTGCTCATATACTTATTCTATTTAATTTTATCAATGCCTTGTATGAATACTTAGAGCACATACCTATCAGATTTGGAGGAGATCAAAATTTTAGAGGGACAGCAAAATGATAGTTTACTAAATTGGTATTCAAAATGATCTTGGACTTTTGGGACAAAATGCATAAGATGAGAAAATACAGAAATTTTTACAGTCTTATATTTATATTAAAAATCGTTGCAGAAACGAAGTAGGGGAAACGAGCTGGTTGCAGTTTATGTGATTAAATCCCTCTGTATTATAATTATCCATAGTTCAAACATAAGGGTTGCTATAAAAAATTACTCACCATATGCATTGTTATAATTTTATTTTATTCTTTCACATTTGGAAATTTGTATTCAGTTTAATTCAGAAAATATCACTAACTTATTAGAAAGTGTCTGGAAGAAGGAAACCAGGATGAAAAGAATGTCATACAAGAAAAGGATGAAAGAATTGTAACTGATTAGTCTGAAAAATATTATATTTAGTGTGCATATATGTTAAGTATCTTTTGATATTTAAAGAGTTGCCAAATATAAAGGAAGAAGTGTAGTAATGTAGAGCTCCAGAGACCTATCTTCTGGGGCCTATCTTTCATTTAAACTCTCTCAATATCAAGCAAACAATGTGAAGAAGGGAATTTTATATGTGGGCTGTGTACAATAGTATTAGAGGTTATCAAGGTTCTTTACAATCTTAAAATTCTGCAACTCAATTATACTGAAAAATTTAGAGACTATTTTCTATCTTCAAGGAATTCTGCTAGTCCCAGTCACCATTTAAAGACGTAGTGTTCCTTCATTTTTAGCTGGCTGGTTTTCTGTCTCTGAACGCTCAGAGATATTAAGGCAGACTTTGATACAAGTATTAAGCCATCACACACTACTCCACATCTTTTGTACCATGCTTTTGTACTTTGCAGACTTAATATGCATGGTGGTGTTTGTAATAATTAAAACATAAATTAAAACATAAAATAATCTTGACAAATCTGTTCTATATTGAAGTATTTGCAATTGAATAAATGTTTTTATTAAAATGATAATTCCCCTTGAAGTAATCAAAATAAACTTCAACACTGAATGCTTGTAATAAATTATGATATTGCTAACATAAATGTGACCGAGCTGACAGTGCCATTATATTTATAAATATTTATGTTTATAAGTATTAGGCTGCCTTTAGAACTGAAGTACATACAATTTTTGTACATTTACCATTGGCCTTTTATTATTTCTCAAGTTTATTTAAAACATGGCTTAAACACCATAAAAGAGACTTGGTCATTTGTCTTTGTCTTGGGATGATGTGCTCAAGAACAGTATAGAAGCTCTATGAGTATTTGTTGTGCAAAAGAGTGAATGATGTAAGCTACATTTTTAAACCTTTTCTCCGCACTCCGGTTTCTTTCCTCTTTTAAAGAGGAACTTGTAAACATCCTCAATTCTCTCTGGTCACACAACAAAACCTTTTAGACCTTTGCTCACTTCTAGCTAGCCCATCTTTGTTTTCCTCTCCACTAAACTCCTTGAAAAAATACCCCCCCATGCCATCTGAACTTCATATTCTTCCAGTTATCCTTCATCCCACTGTAGCCCAATTTCTGTCCACATCACTTCGCAGAAGCTACTGTAGCAGAGGTCAGCAGTGACTTCCTAAGTGACAAAGTCAAAGGGCCTTTATCAGTTTGATTATATTTTCTCTCTCAGTGGCATCAACCTGGCTGACTGCTCCCTGCAGGTGATTCTGTCTCTTCTCTTGAGCTCCAGGCCCTTTGAATATTTTTCAGGCTATTTCTTTTGCCTGGCATGACTTTCCCTCTGCCTTTCCTTACCTCATTGATTACTATGATCCTTGAAGACTCTGCTTAGGTGTTGTCATCACTTGAAGGTTTCCTTTCACAGTCTTTGGCTATCTTCAGTACCCCTTTCCATGGTTCCATTGCCCCCTGAGCATATGTCTATCACTGAACTGACCACACTGCACAGAAATTATCTGTCTGTATCTAGTAGAATGTGAGATCTTCAAAAGATCTCAGCACAATGCACAGCATACACTAAGCATTCAATGAATGCTTATGGAACTAAATTGAACTCCTCTGTTCTCTTCCTACCTCTCTGATAGCTTGTCCTCCTTTTCCTATCTTGGTTTCTCTTACTTTGATCTTGGACCTTGGGGCTTAATAGTGTCTTATTATTAGCTCTCTTTTCTAATTCTGCTTATATTTTCTGGATAATTTCCATGCAGTAGGATTTGAGTATTACTAATTAAACCAAAGCTCCTAACTCCTCCTTTCTGTATCTGACCTTCCTGCTGAGCACCAAACTCATTGTTAGACATCTTCAGATGGTCCATACACACCATATGCTCAAGATGACATGAACTGAACTCAATATTTTCACTCTTACCCACAAAACACATTTCCTTCCCTGTTAGTATTACCTGCATCCACTCAGTCATCCAGACTAAGGATCTGGGAGTGATTCTGACTTCGTTATCCTTATTTATCATACTCTGTTGGTCATTACATTCTGTTTAATTTATGTTTTAGTACCTATCCAAAGTGTCCTCTCTTTCCCACGCTTCCTGCCATATAGTCAAGGCTAGTATTCAGTTGATATGCACAAGTATGTCATGTTGATTAGTGTCCATTCTATATTAGAGCATCTATCTGATTTGTGCTTGTGCGTTCCAGTTGCTTATTTCAGATTATCATTAGATAATCAGGCTAGAGAACTTTTTAACAAATGGTCCTGCCTTTAGTGTCACTCCCTTCTAGGCCATCTCTATCCTAAGTCTACTTTCTGAGCTCTCGTCACTTACAGTTATCTGCCTAAATACAAAGGCCAACATGGAACTTTGTTGCCTAAAATCCCTCAAAGGGGTGGGTTCTGCTTTCAAGAAGATGGAGATTACATACTTTTCCTATTCCTCCCTCTAAGTAGAGCTAAAATCTTAGACGTTTTCTCTAAAACAAGTAGAAGAAGACTGAAAGGTGGAGAGAAGAAGGAAAACTGGCTTTAGGGCCCTTGGGAGCCAAGGAACAAAATAATGCTGAAACCCTGGGTTTTATTTTTCCCTCATATATCCTAGACTTGTTGCTGAAGAAACTGGCAGCTTAAAAATGCCAACAACTGCTGACAAAAAACAAAAAAGGCCTGATCTTTCAAGCCAAAGGAGTAGAAAGGGGCAGCCTAAGCAAGACATAAAACTTCTAGATTGCTCTACTCCAGACAGATACCACAGAAAAATCCCTGGTCTCACCCCCATCCCCAACAGCAAAGGCTGAGTGGGTAGCTTAGACTGCCAAATTTGTCACACTGTAAGGAGAAGCCAGAACCCTGCCTCCTCCCGCAGAGGTGGTGTCAGAGAAGAGCAAGTAGGGTGCCAAGACGTTCATCCCTGCCTGGAGGTAATGAGGACTCCTCAACCTGCAGTGACAGTGGAGATCATATAAGGAGACTGGACTTATACCCCACCCATCAGTAATGAGGTAGTCCTCCTACTCCCCATTGAGGTGCGGTCGGTGGACGGCTACTAGAGAGTCAGGACTTTCATCAGCAATAACAAGGCCACCTGTCTTTCCTGTGGCATCAGTGGAGGACATGTTGGGAGCAGGGACAGAGTACTCTTGCCTCACCTAGCCAGCGAGGTATCAGTGGAAGCCTATTATGGAACTGGAACCACCCAGCAGTAATGAGCCCCCTCCTAATTGGGTATCAGTGGATGCCAAATGAGGAACTTGGATTTCTACCCCAACCTCTAACACTGACATGACAGAGATGTTAGAATTATCTGACAAAGATTTTAAAGCAGTTAGGATAAAAATGCTTCAACAGTTACTGTGAACATTCTTGAAACAAAAGAAAAAATAGAAAGTCACGGTAATGAAATAGAAAGTCTCAACAATGATATAGAAGCTATAAAATACAATCATATTGAAATTTTAGAACTGAAAATTACAATAAACAAAATAAAAATTCAATGGATGGGCTCAATACCAGAATGGAAGGGACAGAGGAAGGAATCAATGAATGGGAAGAAGGAACGATAGAAATTACCCAATCTAAATAACAGAAAGAAAATAGACTGAAAAGAAAAGTTAACAGAGCCTCAGGGATATGTGGAATGATAACAAAAGATCTAGCATTTGTGATATCAGAGTCATGAAAGGAGAAGAGAAAGAGGATGGGGCTGAAAAAGTAGTCGAAAAAATAATTGAAAACTTCTCAAATTTGGCCAAAGATATACATCTATAGATTCAAGAAACTGAACATACCCCCAAACAGGATTAATCTAAAGAAATCCACACAACACAAAATACCTTAATCAAACTTCTGAAAACTAAAGACAAAAAAAAAATAATAATCTTGAAAGTAGTGAGAGTGCCTTATCTATAGAGGAAAAACCATTTGAATGACAGAATTTTTCATTGGAAACGAGGAAGTCCAGAGGGAAGTGACAACATTTTTCAAGTGTAGAAAGAAAGGAACTGTCAATCCAGAATCCTATATCCATCCAAAATATACTTCAGGAATAAAGGAGAAATAAAGACATTCTCAAAATGAAGGAAAACTTAAGAGAATTTGTCACCAGTAGGCCTCTCCTAAAGGAATGGCCAATGGCCAATACTTAATGATAAAAGACTTAATCCTTCCCCCTATGTCTTGAGAACATGGCGAGGATGTCCACTTTCACCACTCTATTCAACATAGTTCGGGAAGTTCTAGCCAGTTCGATGAGGCAATTTATGGAAACAAAAACATCAGAAAGGAAGAAATAAAATTATCTTTATTTGCAGCTGGCATGATTATTTATGTAGAAAATTATAGAACATATTAAACCCATCATTAATAAATGAGTTCAACCAGGTCTCAGAATACAAGATAAACACACAAATATCAATTGCATTTCTATATAATAGCAATGAACACCTGTGGCTATAAAAGGGCAACAGGAGGAATCCTTGTGGAGATGGAACTGTTCTGTATCTTGACTATATCCAGACTGTGATATTAAACTATAGTTTGCAAGATGTTACCACTGGGGAAAACTGGGTGAAGGGTACATGGCATATCTCTGTACTTTTTCTTAAAATTGCATGTGAATCTACAATTATCTCATATGAAAAGTTTAATAAAAACATTAAAGCCTTCAGAGAACTCCTGTCTCTTGAAGAACATAATTTGAACTCATTTGCAAGATACAAATGATCCACAGTCATCTGCACCTTGCCTACATTTAAAGTCTTGTCTTTGATTCCTGGCCTCTGACTCAGCTTCCCACCCAATAATCCTGTCATACTGGCACTTACGTGAACACAGCTGCCAGTGACTAAGTTGTTCCCTCTACTAAAATTCCACTTTTGTTCAGATCATGTGGCAGAGTGGTCCCTTTTCTTAAGGGATCAACTTAAATATCACCTCCTCTCTGATATTTTCTTTGCTTTCCTCAGGCTGATTGAAGTGTTCCTTGTACTTCCATTTTACCATCTAGATTCCTCTGATCTTGCGGATATAGTGCTGTGATACTGTGAACTCTTTGAGGGTGGGGGATCTTTGTCATTTCTGTACCCCCAGTGCCTGGCACAGTGACTTCCAGAAGGTAAAATTTGGTTGTGTAAGGAACCATTTCTAAGAGGATTAATTGACAACTTGAGCATGCAAAATTCAAGGAAAAAACTTGCTTGCTTGATTCATTATAACTAAGCCAAACTAAACTAAAAAAGAGTCCTGACTTGTCACTCGGCCAGCAAGTGAAAACATATTTATTAACGTCCACAAAATAATTGTCCCACTTTTGTGCCCCAATTTTAAATGGATTATCAAATTAATATTTAGTATTATTTTGTTTCAGTATTACAAGTATTTTTTATTTAGGAAGCTAAAATCTCCCATTAAATAATAAAAAATACATTCTTTATATAGTGAAAAGAATAATTGAGATCATTCATGTACTTCTCATGAGATTACCTTTCCTAAAGAGAAATAAAATCATGTACAGCTCAGTATGACCATAGTTTTATTTTCATTCTTAATGAATTATAGCATTTCAAAACTATAATATAAGGTAGATAGTGAATTGGTGTCTGTGATGATATTTTTCCCTAATGATGAACTTTGACTCAACAAAAAGTGATGTTCTGATGTAGTTAGAGATTTGCAGTTCATTATGTGCCCAAATCATCTAGAGTACAGCAACCAGTTCATAAAAGATATCTCTTTTACTGAATGCAAATGATTCATGATATTTTATAAATGAATAATGAATGAATCCTTTTTTCTCAACAAAGATAAAAAAATTTTACATTCTGAAATTTAATACAAATCTATAACTACATCAGCTGAAAAAAACTTGAAAATGGTTATAACTAAGTTGGATATTCAGCTTACTTCTAGATATGTAGGAGGTATCTTCTTGGAATAATCTGTGTTTCAACATGAAAGCATACAATGGATATTTAAATAAGATTTTCTTTTCTGCCATAGAGGACAAATAGCTCTACATCTACAGGGCGAAAATATATTGGAAATCTTGGTTGTCTGTTTTGGCTTTAACTTCCTGATAATTTCCAAATTTTTAACACAGTCTTGTTTCTTTCATTAATACAAACAAACAGCAACCAAAAAACCTCACAAAAATCCTTAATTCCATCATCCCCTTGCAGTTAACAATAGTCTCTCTTCATCTTTGAAGGCTCAGCTGCACCAAATAGCTCCATTTTCAAACCTGGAACTCACTGTGCAGTCCTCTCCAACTGGCCTCTCTCACCATCATTCCATAATAGCAGCTTTTGATAATTTCCCTAGTGATGTCTATTTTTCCAAACACCGATGGGCATTTTCAGTCCTCGTTATATTTGGCTTCTCAGCATTTGAAAGTGTTGATCATTCACACCATCTTAATCCCTCTCCTCCCTTCTAAGGCACAGCACACACCTGTTTTCCTGAAGTTACTCTTATGCTCATTCCTGCTACAGATATTTGCCCATTTGTTGCCTGAGACATATTCATCTTATCCTGTAGGTCTCAGTTTAAGTGTCACTTCCTCAGGGAAGCCCTCCTTGCCCTCTGACGAGGTCGAATCTCCTTATCATGGTCTCTCTCAAGGTGTTTTCCCTCGTGCCTTGTGTCACAGTCGCAGTTGCACGTTAGTTTACAGGCTCCTTTGATTTTTTTTGTTTGCTCCTCTCTGCTGTAAACTCTGAGAGGGAAGGAATCATCTTAGTGTTTGCTCACCATCAAGTCTCAGCTTCTTGCCTTGTTCTTGACATGTATTTGGTTCTCAATAAATATTTGTTAAATAAATGCCTGAATGAAGATATCAGAAAAAAAAAAAAACTTGATTTGTAAGTAAAGACTTTTTTCCCTGAGGGAGGAAAAGGTAATTCTAATTTTCTCTTTACCAGAGAACCTAATGAACAACTTAAGTAATAGGTTACATTTTTTTAATAAGCAAATATTTACTCTTATTCATTGAACTGGACATATTTAAAGTATCCAATTCTCAAAGCCAAACTGAACTGACCATTCAAAATATGCAAACCAGTTCCAAGTAATTCAGTCATTATTTTTGAGAGGAAGAAAACAAACAATACCTTTTCGGAAATTTACTTTATTGTTGGAACGTTGATTCCAGCAGACCTAACCCCAACAACATATGGACAAGGACATATTTTGTACAGCAGTTTTGTCAGAGAAGAAGAATGAAACAAACAGTAAGTGGTGGTTACATTCACTTATGTTTTCTAACCTCTCTCTTCTATTTCGTATTTGCCACCTGTTTCAACAAGCCTGTCATCTGCAGAATCAAAACCCAACACTTCTTCCCAAGGGCAAACGAATGTTCCTGGGCCCTGCCTTTCTCCTCATCTTTGCTTGGGTACTAAGGTACAAATGTGTATCTTGTACACACATTTCACTTACATAATACAGTGGAACACAGATTTCCACAATGGCAGTGTTGTAGCTAAGCAAGAAGTCAGCTACTTGACAAACATCTCCCTATAATAGTCTCTTATGATCCTTTTTATTTCTGAGACATCCATTGTAACGTCTCCTCTTTCATTTCTGATTTTATTTATTTGAGTCTTCTCTCTTTTTTTCCTAGTTAGTCAAGCTAAAGGTTTGTCTATTTCTTCTCAAAAAACCAACTCTTAGTTTTTATTTTTTCTATTTTTCTGTTCTCTATTTGATTTATTTCTAGTCTGGTCTTTATTATTTCCTTCCTTCTGCTAACTTCGGGCTTAGTTGTTCTTTTTCTAGTTCCTTGAGGTATAAAGTTAGTTTGTTTATTTGAGATCTTTCCTTTTTTTTAATGTCAGCATTTATCACTATAAATTTACCTCTTAGTACTGCTTTTGTTGCATCCCATATGTTTTGATATGTTGTGTTTTCATTTTTGTCTGTCTCAAGATACTTTTAAAATTCTCTTTTGATTTCCTTATTGACCCAATTGTTGCTCAAGGGTGTGTTGTTTAGTTTCCATGTATATGTGAATATTCCTGTTTTCTTACTATTACTGATTTCTAGTTTCATTCCATTGCGGTCAGAAAAGATACTTGGAATGACTTGTATATTCTTAAATTTGTTAAGACTGGTTTATGATCAACCATGTGATCTATCCTGGAGAATGTTTTGTATGCACTTAAGAAGAATTTGTATTTTTCTGCTGTTGAGTGGAAAGATGTTGGCCAAGGGGTACAAAGTTTCAGTTGCTCAAGATGAATAAGTTCTGGAGATCTAATGTACAGCAATGTGACTGTAGTTAACAATATTTTATTATATACTTGAAAATTGCTAAGAGGGTAGATCCTAAGTGTTCTCACCACCAAAAAAAGAAAAGAAAATGGTAACTATGTGAGGTGATGAATGTATTAATTAGCTTGATTGTGGTGATTATTTCACAATGTATAAATATATCAAAACATCAAGTTGTACACCTTAAATACACACAATTTGTATTTGTCAATGATACCTCAATAAAGCTGGGGGGGAAATTACGTAAAACTGCTTGTTTATAAAAATAAAACAAAATGGATTTTACTTTAAATTAAAAAAAAAAAAAAGAAATCAGCTTACTATTCCTTGGGTAAGTTATTACCTAGAATGGAATATTAGTTATTCATTAAATCATGAACTGGTTGGCATAATTGATCTGGATATGGCAATTGTCATTTTTATGTAATAACAGTCTCTCTGATCGTCCTTATGGAATGAATCTTGCTCTCATTTTACATTTGTTTGCATTTCACAAATTGTGTACTTCATAGCAGCAAGCCATTTCAATAAACTCTTGGGTATGCTTACTAGATTAACCAGGGCAGATGGCTGTCTGTTAAGAATTCAACAATTAACTTTGAAGATATATACTACATTCTGCCTTCTCAGGAAACAAATTACAGGAAGTAGTGGATTTAAGATTCTGAATTGTGATGTAGGAGCATGGTCACTGGACCGGAAATACGAATAGCTGTGTTATTTATTTTGCTCTGACTTTACCTACCTACATGACCTTGGGCAAATTAATTCACCCTCTTCAGGAGTCCATTTCTTCCTCATTAAAACTAGAGGCTTGACACATGTTCTCCCAGTTCTGCACTTCTCTGAATCTTCTCCAAGTCAGCTGTTTTTCTTTTTCTAGAGTAAATATATTATTTAGTAACATGTTTTAATTTTCTAACTCTGGAATTCATTCCAATTTCTTTTCATAGTGAATGATGCTGATTTTTTAAATGCATTTACTGAAGAAAGGTTTCATTCTAAATTAGTGAAAAATTTCAGTGTTTAAGAGGAAGCATAGCAGTTAAGACTTCCATAGTGTGGTTCCTGAAACTTCTACATATCAATTGCTTGGCCTCAGACAAGTTGCTTAATTGCCCTCAGCCTCAGTTTTCTCATCTATAAATATCAGTATTAATAGTACCTTTTCTTATATGGCATTAAATTGGTTAATTCATGAAAAGCCTTTAGAAAAGCTGGTATAATAGTGCAATAAATGCTGGATATTATATGCTACTGTTATTATTCAAAAATATGAATTATTCTTTGCCAGAATAAAATTCTACAGTATAATTCTACCAATCATTCATTCTCATGCAGCCCAGCCATTGTAATGCTTGAATTTTCAGATGTTCCGCATTTCTCCTTTCAAAGTCTGTTTGTCCTCACAACTCTGCAGCAGTCATCAGAGTACTAGAGGCAGCTCCCTTTGGAGCTCATTAATTCTCTTCTAAGCACCAGGCAAAGGAATCAGCGTACAGGGATGTGTGGATCCTGCTACCACCAACTTTGAAGAATGAGCAGCAGCTGTAGAAAATAACCCAGTGGTGTCCCCTAAAGGATTTGTCCTTTCAGAATAGAACTTGTGAGTGAAATAAGAGTGGCCTTGAAGACTTTCATCTGTGAATAAAACAGCACATTTCATTGTTCACCATTATCCAAACATTTATAACGTTTCACTTCTCTTTTTTGACGGGCTTTATCGTTACCAGTTCTTAAACTATGTACATAAACATTTTTGAAAACTTAAGAATATTCAGCTTGATAACATCTTATTGAATGCTCTTTTTCTGAATTCATAGGAGGAAGGAAGAGTTTAGATACCCCTATCTTTTCTTTCTTTATAGAATGATTCATGTGAAAATGAGCTCTATACTCTCCTATATTTGTGTAGGAATCAAATAAGATAGCGTATGTGAAATTAGTTTCAAAGAAATATCATGATATATATGTATGAATATATAGTAAAATATGACAGTATGTACACATATTTACTATTCTATGTAAAATATGGGAAATTGTCTTTTTTGTATTTGTGGATCAAAACTTTAAGCCATTTCCCTGTATGAAAGTCTCATATTTGAGAATATTGAGGATACTAATTTGAACTACTATCAAATTATTTTTGTATTGAACATTCTTGTCAAATCATCCCAGTGTATCTTCAATGCTCGTGTCATCTTCCTCTGTCTGCACTGGATCTATAATCTCCATGAAGATGTACTATGATGTATTTTCCACACGTGGACCTTCTGAATCCTGAGCCCCTCCCAGCCCTCATTGTAACAATATAATTGTTACTTGCATGTATAGAGTTTCTTTGTTTGCAAGAATTTTTCATTTTCACCTATGTTAACCTGTTTTCTCTAACTTGGTTATCCCTTTTTCAAGGACAGATTTGCTTCTTTCAAGCACAGGGATATGTTACTTCCTTTTAAGACTAGTAGCCACAGTGTTACTAACTATTACACTCAGTTGGAGAATATCATAGTCTTCTTTTTTTCCTCACATGTCATGGAAAATGATTTCTTTCTCTTTTTTTATCTAGTGTACCAGCAATGTGCTTTTGTGTATGTGTGGAATGAGAAAAACGATGACTCAGTTATTACTCTGATTCAGGCTATATAATTTGATCTTCTCAATTAGAAAAGATTGTAAAGCTGGTGCCAGCATCTTTTAGATTTCTCACATGACTGGTGGTTCGAAGATATTTAGTTCTGAGTTTATTTTTCTCTGTGTGAGCCTGTGTTTTATGTTGGAACAAATAGTGCAGCTCTTGTCATCGCTCCATCAACAGCTTTTATTGGTGCCTGGTGTGAACTGAACGTCTTGTGAGGAGTTGATAGGGAAACAGAATAAGTATCAGATACACCCCTTGCCCTGAAAGCACTGACAATGTAGTCAAAGAATTAAGATTAATATGAAGGACAGAAGGCAAACCAATCAAGACACTACCTAATTAAGAAATTTCTCACACTGTGTAGAAGATATGAAAAATTTTTCAGAAACTACATTGAGCTGTTACCTGTGGTAAATACTCTACATTTAATTCCTGCACCTGTTTTGATGCAATTTTCTGATGATGGAACTATGAGGATCAGAGAAATTAAATAAGTTGCCTTAGGTCACATAGCTTATAAGTGGCAGAGTTGGGATTCCACCCTGGCTCAGAAATCCACCTGTACACTAGTCCCTTAAGGGAAGTTTAGGACTAGAGCAGACAGGGAAAACTTTGTAAATGAGACAGTACAAATAATAACAATAGCTACTATTGACTGAGTGGTGGGTGATAGGGATCCTTCTAAGCCCTTTATATGTAGGGTCTTCATTAGTTTTATCTATAAACCCATGGGGTAAATATTTTGAGTCCTTATTTACAGCTATAGAAACTGAAAATCAGAGACATTAAGTAACTTTACCAGGGGTACAAGTGTGATGGTTCACTGGCAGTGCTCTCTAGTTGTAATTTAGAGAAGAACGACTGGGAAGCTGTTGCATAGTGCAGGCTACATGGCCAAAACTAGGGCGTCAGTGATCTGGACGTTAAGGAGAAGGCAGGATGTTAGGGTGTCAGGGGGATATTGTGAGATAAGGTAAGAAGGAAATTAAAGTAGCTGTGATGTCTTCATCTCACAACTGATATAATGGCAGTTATCAACTGAAGTCCTACAGTAGAAGCAACAATTGTTGTCGGGAGGAAACAGTACTTTTGGTTTTGGTAATGTTGAGTTTAAAGGTGCTACTCAGACATTTTCATGATAGTGGGAAGTCAGATTTGAAGCTCAGAAAAACTTTCAGAATTAGAGATGTAAAGAGTTAATTTAAGTCCCTAAAGTGATCAAGATACTCAGAGAAGTGAAGATTGAGAAAGGGAAGCTATATACATTGAGAATGAGAAATTGGAGAATCAGAAAAGCAAAGTGTTCTGAAGACCGGTGGAGGAGAGGTTTTCCAGATGGGGGATCAGCAGTGCCAAGAGCTACAGAGAGAGATCTGGTAGGATAACGACTGAAGAGAGCTTTGGTGGTTAGAGTGTCATTAGTCACCTTTATGAGAGCAATTGCATAGGAAGGTTTGTTGTGTTTTGTTTGTATAACATGGGGAAATATGAGCATGTTTGAAGGTTGTTTTAGGTAGCCTATTGGATGATATGGAGGAGCCAGGCTTTGTACAACCTCAGCTTGAAATACAGTATCCATATGGAATAGCAACACTTTACTTCCTGGGCAGAAATCTGATAGTGTAGTAAAGCAAGAAGCTGTTTAATTTTTTTGCTTACAACAAAGTCTCACTACTCACTATGAGTTAGAAAAACCTTAATTTGTCCCTCTAGTATAGGATAGCAGAATGATTGCACATCGGCATGGAGGAATTCAGAGGTGAAAGCAGTCCTGCTAGAAGCCATGAGCCACCAACTGTCCTAGTGATAAATGCTCTCTGTGACTAATAAGAATGGTAAATATGTCAGAGTCCCTAATTAGCTCAGCAGTGGGTCTGCAGAATTACCAGTTCCAGTGCTCTGCTTCATTTACTTGGCTTAAATACTTTCAGAGGTAAGCATCTTTTTAGTGGGACAGATGGACTCTTATGACCCAGGTGGTAGCAATGGCTTGTTCATTGGGGATGGCCTCATTACAAGCCCCGATATGGTCAACTCTCATTGCTGGGAGAAGGCAGGGGAAGAGCCAAACCGAAAGGAATAGATCTCTATTTTAAAAAAAGTTTTTTAACTTAATTGAGGTATAGTTGACAAAATCATAGGGTATTTAAATGTACATTGTGATGATTTGATATACGTATACATTGAAAAGATCCCTCCCATCTAGTTAATTAACACATCCATCAACCCACATATTTATCTGTTCTTTTGTTTTTTTTTGGTGAGAACATTGAAGTTCTACTCTCTTAACAAATTTCAATTATACAACACAGTGTTATCAACTCTAGTCACCATGCTATGCATTGGATCCTCACACTTTGTTCATCTTATAGCTGAAAGTTTGTACAAAAGCGATAGGTCTAGATTGAGTTATAGATAAATACACACATTTTTAATGTATATAATATATATGAAAGAATCTTAGAGCTTTAGCCATGGAGAAATCTTACCTTCTCAGGCCTGAAAGCCAGAGCATGCCCTTACCTGGAGAAAAGGAAGGACTCCAGCCTGAGGAATCGTGACTCTGTGGTACCACCACAGGAGACAGTGAAGAGGGATTGTCAAAACAGCAAGCTTAGAGAAAGTATTAATTTGAACCATGTGAAATAGCTGAAATTTGACTAATTTTGACTTACAAAAGTGGCAATTTCATGTAGTCAAAGTAATAGGAGAGAAAAAGAAGATAGGTTGGTTGGGGATCTCAGATTGTCCACTAAGTTTTTGTTTTTTGTGACAGTTTGTAGCCCTTTGATAGAAGTGGGTTAAAAGGAAAGTATTAAGGAGACATCCATCCTGTGGAAAGGAAAATGAACAGATGTTATGGTATCTGCCCATCCATCTGCACTCCAGCTTCGTCCACACTGTTTCTCAGAGCTGAACAGAAAATCTTTGAAGAGATTTCTGTGTTTTGGGAGGCTCTCATATACCTAGAAACCTTTTGGTGATGGGCTCCCTTCCAGAATCTGATAAAAGCTATTGACTTCTCTCCCAGGGAAAATAAACATATACACATTTCTTTTGAAATATCAGAATATTCATGAACTCCCCTCAAGTTCAGGCAGGAAACCTTCATCTAAAAGATTAAGATTTAATCCTCTCAAGCAGTGATACAACCAAACTAAAATCCCAGATGGGAATGATGGCTTTCATAGGTCTCTGGGCAATGCAGAAAGAGCTGCAGAGCTGGGACTAATCCTTCCATTTTTTGGAGAAAGGGCTGTTGTAGTCAGAGTGCTAGGTCCTACAAATAATGATTTATATCTCCAATATAGAGTCTGATTTATAAGTCAAGGCATAAAGCATTTGGAACAGTGAGGCACTTCTCCCCAATTATTTTCTTAGTATATTCTTTTATTATTACTTCAATTGGCTCATTTATAACAGATAGAGAAAACCTGCCAAGGCTTGTGTTAAATTCTAGGCTCATCCACTAGGGCAACCAGGCAGGTAGGTATTGGAAAATAGCCTGACCTCAGGTACTGCCTGATGTCTAAGGACTATGCATTGGTTCTCAACACTGGCTGCAGGTTAGAATCACCTAGGTGACACATAAAACATAACAATGCCCAGTCCCAACTCAAGGTCAATTAGATCAGAATCTCTGGGAGTGAGGAACCAAGCATTGGTATCTTTCCAAAACATCCCAAGAAGTTCTAATGTACACTTAGGGTTGACAGTCACTGGGTTAGATGGGGTATGGATAAGATGAAGGAAGGCAAGATGGCAGCATATCCTCACCAGTGAGGCCAATAGAATGATGGGAAATCTTTAGCAAATAATCAAAGAAGTCAGTCTGATATAAATTCTTATTCATCAGATTGTATTTATACGTTGTCACTCCTTAAAAGGGAATATGCTATAGTAACACAAAATCTTAGGTCTGAGAGTCTTAAGGCATAGGGTAATTATCGCATCTAGCTTTAAAGCGGCAGTCATGTTTTCAAAATTGGGACAAGATAATGTGAGTTATTGAGGGAGGGACTTTAGGGAAGAAAAAGCCCATTTTTTAAAGAGGCTACACAATCATTTGGTTTATGTTTCAAAACTCACTAAAAAAGGTATAAATCTCACTGTCCCCTGTTCCCAGCTGTCCAGTTTCTCTCACTTGGAAGCAGGCAGTCTTATGTGTACAATAGTTAATTCATGTGTAAGCAATTATAAGTGCAAGTTAATTTTAAGATATTTGGTAACTGTCTTGTTTTCTATGCTTTGTACCATTGCTAACCACCTTATAAATATTAACAGTTGATATTTTATAAATCTCTGATGTTAAAATTCGTGATTTATAACAACTGAAAGCTTATAATCTCCGCTTCACCATATAGACATTGCTTTCTGCCTTTGTTTTCTGGACAGCAACCAACACTGCAGACTTTAGTTTGGGGGAAGGGAATAAAAGCAAATGGTAATGACATCGATTGAGTTTTGAAGATTTAAAGTTATTGTTACTTTTTACCTGTATTACTGCTTTTGGTGTGTATGTTGTTTGTTAAAAATTCCTATAATCTTAGAATCTTCTTATTTTTAAATTGAATAGTGTTTGGGCTATTGCCCATTACTGAATATGCAAGTTCTGGAATCAGTGTCATTTTTTTCCAGGCAGCTCAGCATAATGAGTGTGTTACTGGTTACTCCTAAAAAGCATTCATTGTAAAGGGATTACATTGCCTATGTGTGCGTGTGTGTCTGTGTGCCCATGAGCCCGTGTATGTCCAGGAGGGCAGGAGAGAAGAGTGTTCAACAAAACCAACAAGCCATTGAGTCACATTCATTTAGCGTTCATAATGAAAGAGGCTTACAGGTTTTGCTTCAGTTTTCTGAAGCTATGAGTTGTGACAGGTACTGAGAACATATGGGTCCTGTGTTTAATACTGTATTCCTTCCCTTCATTAGACACAAATAGCTTGAAGCATCTGCTCTGTAATTTTTAATAATATTATTACACACACACACCTATAATTGCTAGAATATAATTTCCATTAGAGCAGGAACTTACCCGGCTTGTTCACAAAATAATTCTCAGAATTTAGCACAGTGTCTAGCTCATAGTAGATGCTCAATAAATATTTATTAAATAAATGAATGTATTAGCACTACCTAATTTCTTATGACTTGTTTGTATGTGAACAGTGGTTTCTGAGGAGAGATCTTGTTCTGTGCTGCATTATATTACCTGAAGTGTTGACATCATTCAGAACCTAGTGTTTGTGTTAATCAGCAGGATGTTCTGGGGAACAGTAATTTCTTTGATATAACATGTTTAATTAAGATTTGAGATCAAGGAGGAGTTCTTAAGAAAATAAAAAGTAAAATATGTAAATATTAAAGTAATTCTGAAATAGTGAAACATTGTATTCGTAGCATCAAATGATCTTGTGGGAATGGACAATAAAATGCAAAACGACTCAACCTCTCTGAATTTAACTAACGTACAAAGGAATATTGTGAGATTTTTATGCATCACTCTTTAAGTGTCCTAATAGTAATGTTATGTTATCATGACTTTTATGCTCAATAAATATAACATTGATGGAAATTTGTTTGGTGCAGGGTCAGAATTGCAACAGTTTATAATTATAATATTGTTACATATTATAATTACTAAATCATTTATGAAAATATATTATTAAATATTTTATTATAATTAAATTATATAATACTTATGTATATAATATGATCAAATGTTATATATTATATTTTATATTATATATTTATTTTATATTTATATTATGTTGTTATATTTATAGTATATATTTATATAATATATTTATATATGTTATAAGTTTATAACTATGTATTATATATTATAATTTTATATTACATTATTATACTATTATATTATTTATTAAAAGTATAGTACAGCTTTTAACTAATATTTCTAATACTTAAACTACCATTACTGTTATTATTGGACATAGTTAATTGAAGGCGTTGTGAAATTCTCAAGTTGCATCCTCCGTGGAGGTAGTCATTATGGTATAGCATTTTCCTTGTGGCACTAACATCACCCTTAGTAAGTATATTATCATTGTCCCATGACACTGGCACTGTAATGGATTTAACTCCAATTGGTTATAAAATAATCTTTCTTCAGTGGAGGTCAAACTACTTTAAAATATTATCTCAGTGCTTTTAGCTTATGGAGGAAATATTGGAAAAGTGATTTATTCTTATTTAGCAGGCAAGATAATGGCCACATAGACAGGGCAAGTCAATTGCATAAGGTCATTTAATAAATCATTTTTATGTGGGCGGGATCAAGTTTCCCAAGTCACAATCTAGTAGACCAGGGACTGATCAGTGCCTAAGACAGGTGGAAGAAGTAAAAGTCAAATGTTCACCTCGCTTGGTGAGAAATAATCAAGTTGCTGATTCATTTTAGACTAATGTGCTCAAGACTTCAAACTTTGTGAGTCAAATTATGTACATGAGTTGCCAGATTGTATCTGGCAGCTTTTTATACAATGTCAGTGTGTTGACCTGTGTATGAAGTGGTAATGAAATGAAATGTTTTGGGATAGTTGTGGTAATAAAAATGAATTTCTTATTGCAACAAATACTTTCTTTTGTATTAAAAAAGCAATAGAATATAAGAAAGAGGTTATTTTTTTAAAGTGGAAATATATTAAAGAGTATTAAGGGCAACCATGAAAAAATAAAAGTAAAAGCTAAATAGTGCCCTATCAAAGATCCAACTAGAAGTGGATAATGAATCTAAATTATGGGACATTTATGGTCTACATCATATTATCATTCACTCATTTGTTTTTCTCCATTTGGGGAGATCTCTAAGTTTGCCCAAGCAAATTCTTTCCTCTTTTTACCTTAGTTCAGTGTTGCCCAGAATATAAGAATCATGGGATGCTCATGCGGGGGATTTGGACAGAGAAGTTTAGGAAATGTTACATATAGTTACCCATCTCTTAGAAACTCCTGATTTACTTTAACACTTTTAAGTCTTCAAGAAATGGTCTAAAATAAGAAACCTGTTTTCCTTTGTTTATCCCAACCCCTTCCAAAATGATTTGACTGTGAAATATATATATATATATATTTATTTATTTATATATATATTTCACATAACATATATTAACATTCTAGGCTCCCTGCTTAGAAACACAGGAAGGAGCAGTGATGAGAATGGATTGAGGAGTGAGAGGATATAGCTGAGCCAAGATAGATTTTATGGGTCACTTCAGGTTTTTGCAGAATTACTGATTTATTTAAATGCCATGCTCATTTGAAACATCAAAAACTGCTTTGTGTCCTTTTGAATTACATAGTCTGTCAGATTGTTAGACTTTTATGCATGATTTTTCCATTAAACATGTATAATGTCATTTTGAGGCTGTGGAAAGCATGCATTTTGGGATATCTTATTGGATTTTTTTTTAATTCACTTAAGTTGCTTTCCTTGGAATGAGACATTTAATTGAAAAGGCCATTGCTCAGAAGTCACCGTGACTCCAGATTTTTCTCTCTTCTCAAATATTTTGAGAATTATTATTGTCATTTCTAATAGTGATCATGAAAAAAGAAATTCAAAGTTAGAAATTCAGAGCAACTATATTTCTCATTTAGTCTACACACAAACCACATATTTAATTTCTTGGCGAGTAAGAGACTGTTGGATGTTACTGATTTGAATGTGGTATATATTTCCTGTCCTTTATCTTTCAAAACTTGAGACAGGAAAAATTGCAGTTTGAACAGCTTTCTAGTATGCTGTAATGGGGCAAACAGCCTCTGTGATGCCTAGGCATTTGTTTTATTTGTGATAGAACATGGGACCATTTTAAAACTAAGATATGTTGAGGATGCAATTTTATTAATATTGCTGTGTTAAATGTGTAAGTATTGAACTGTCAATGAAATATGAGACATTTTACCCAGTGACATTTTAAATGAATCTCATTGTAGGGGAAGCCTGTGGGAACACCAGATGCTGGCGCTTATTTCCGTGTGCTCGCGGAGCATGGAGTCGCTGCCTTGTTTACAGCGCCCACTGCAATTAGAGCAATCCGTCAACAGGACCCTGGGGCAGCCTTGGGGAAGCAGTACTCTCTGACAAGGTGAACTCGGGATGCACGGGGCAAATTACATTAAAAACTGCAATCAGAATGAATAAGTGAACATTATATTTTTTTCTGGCACTGTGATACCTCTATGGAAAGAGCCAGAAGAGTCTGAATGTTATTTAGAATGACTGTTCTAAACATATCTTTGAAATAGTTGGAATTTTAGCTAAACTGGATATTTTTTAATACCATAACGTGTTTATTTCGGTTCAAATCTTACCAAAATATTTCACTTTTTAAAACTACTCTGCTTATATTTTCCTTAAAGTAAAATGCTGACTATGACTTAAAGTGCATTTGTACATGTATATATATAATAGCATCTGTCTTTTGAAAATGGAACAGTGGTTTAAATAGAAGGAAAATATTACTTGATTTCATATATGCAGATAATTGTGGAAATTATAGTCCAAATTACCTTTGTAGAAAGAGTGAAGGAAATTATTTTTCTATTGTTTTGTAATAATGTGCTCTGAATAGTTGAGATATTTTTGTGCTGGTTTATTGACATTCATTTTAGTTTAACGATATGGATATTCAAAGGTAATTATAGCAATTTGTATCTTCAAGGCAGTTTCCAGCATCAATTCTTACTGAACCTCTTTGAAATAGGTCACTGCTATCATAAAATAAAAGAAGGATTTTGTAGTTTCTTCAAGTCAAAAAGTGGGTTTGAATTAAGTCCATTTGAATTTTTTAAGTTAAATGCCAGATGTTATGAATTTTATAACAAATGGTCCAAAGAAGGAGTTAAAATAGACACAATACACTAATTGCAAATGTAAGCAAGAAGCTTTCAATTTGGGTGGGGTCAGTGGTTTTGTTCATTTGTTTCTTTTTCTTCTATTTTTTTATTTTATGAGGAAAATATATCTGAATTTATATAAAATTTTACCTATTATCTAAAGAATATACTCTTATTAAGATAAAAGGGTGTTCATAAAATGAATCTTCCATTATAATATTTCTGTTCACCCCCTATTTGTTCCTTCATTTAGTCCATTTCAATTTAGTTTCCTCCATTTCAGCCAGAAGGATAGAAAAATAGATTTTGATAGACATCTTAGGCTATGTAGAGTCTCCATGTCTTAAGACAATTGTAGGGAATCTTGAAGGAACAGTGATGTGGTGCCTTGCCATGTCTCCTTACTGACAAATGCACTCTGATTGGAGGGCATGATGTTGTGTGACCAGTGAGCTAAGGTCTCTTATTTGCTGCATCATTTTCTTTTCCCGTTTATACATGGGTTTTAGATATTATCCTTTACTGTGAAGGCAGGAACCGTTTCTAATTTGCCTAATGGATAAAGCATCAAACAATACTGAATGCCTATTAAATCATCATTCTTTTGAAACTAATGCATAAAGATATGGAGTATGGGATTTTAGTGTAAGAGAAATGGCTAGAAGTTCCCCCGATCATGCTCCTCTGTCTTTAGGCACCTAAGTTATTCATGATGATATGCATATATATTTTTAATAGATATGTAAGAATGCAGACTCTACAAACACCCTCAATTATTCCAATTACTACTATTGGCAAACGCACGCAATTACTGATCACCTACTGTGTGCCAGGCATAAGCACTTTGAGTTTGTTATCTCACTTCGTCATCACAAGTAGGAACTGGGATTATCTTCATTTTACAAATGAGTAACATGAGGACCAGAAAGTTTAAGTTTCTTTAGAAAGAAACTAACTCAGGCAATCTGACTGGGCCCACACTCTTAACTAAATACCAGAGATGTAGTCTTCCTATGAGCAGTAAATTAGGAAACTAACATGACCTAGGGATTTTTGTCATTCATGGGAGAAAAGTAGCTTTTGCTTTTCATATGTTTTTAGTCTATTCAAATAATGCCTTCACTGAAGTACTTTATTAGATTCTCACTTGTGGACTAAGAGAATGTTGTAAACAGAAGCGACCTCAAAAATCTATCTCATTTTAAAAATAAGGAAGCTGAAGTCCAAGCAAGTTAGTTTGGGTTAGAGACAGAATAAGACCAGAACTCAAGTCTAATCATATGATTATACCTTTAATTTTATATTTATGTTCACGACATTTCATACTTACTGAACTGACATTCACTTGATATTGTCATTGCAGGTTCATGATTTATTTGCAGAGTTTGCTTCTCTCTTCTCTTATAGAACGTTTCAAGTGGTGACGTTTTCTGTTTAAAATGTGTTACAAATCTCATTAAAGATGGTTTTAAAATAATCTCTTGGAGATTTGCAAAAATTTCAGCTCCCAAAACAAATTTAAGAGGATACTCTGAAATTGGGAACTAATCAGAAGTATAAATTCATTTTATCCTAGACAACTGGAGTTTGGAAAAGTAGATTAGAAATCACCTGGTGTAATCACCTAATTTCACATTTGAGAACACTTTGTCACAGAGAGGTGAAATAACATCCCCAGGATTACAAAACTACTCTGGGGCAAAGCTGGGACTAGGCAGTATGATATGGTAGTCAAGATTCTGATTCTGGAGTCAGACTCACTGGGTTCAAATCTACCATTTACTGGCTGTATGACCTTGGGAAAGTTACATAGCCTCTTTGTTCTTTTGGAGGGGGGCTATAAGGATAATAACAGTACAAGAATATAATGAAAATAAAAGATACATAATCCATGCAAATCACTTGGAACAGTTCTTAACATAGACTAAGTCTTAGCTATTATTGTTATCTTCTGCCTTTTAATTTATTGCTCTTTTTCATCACATCACAGTGGTTTATTTTCTCATGATCTTCTAGTTCAATCTTAATCAAGTAAGAAAAAATTCAGTGCTGAGATTTCCATTCAAGATATTACAGTTCCTCATATTTTGATGCAGCCTTTCTTTTCCAATTACATGGCAATGAGAGATACTACAAAAGAGGAAAGGCAGAGCATGAGAGATGAGCTGATGGACTGGAAATGGAATAGATTTGCAAAGTGGTAAGAATGGCTGAAGCCAGAGGTTTGCTAGGTGTACAAGCAGGCACTGGCACAGTAATAGGGACTCAGTATCCCTCTGCTTCCATTGTGGAGTCAGAGCCCACTCAGTACTTGAAGATGGGCTGGGGTGTTACTTCCCACTCAGGAAAAGAAGCTGGTAATAATGGCTGTGAGTTGTTTTCTGGGACTGTGACTTACAGCAAGCTTTGCTTTAGGGGTCTGAATGAGAGAGAACAACCCAGTAACTGGAGACAGAATGAAACTGCCCACCTGTCGTCCTGGAATAGGATCTATGATATCACTATGGGTTAACAATTCTGGACCAACATTATGGCATGGGACCTCTGGGAGATAGTTACATCAATGACTAAACCTATTGAACAGAGAAGATAAGCATAGGAGAGAGAGGAAGAGATAAAAATAAAAACAAGAACTTTTTCAAAAAGAGCCTGAAAAATAACATTTCAAAATACGTGAACTCTAATGCTAATAAAACCAACAGTTGAAACATGGATTCATTCTAGATAAGATTAATTTTGTAATACAATCAAATCAAATTTGAGAATAAGTATGTTAAGGATGATCAAAGTCATAAAGTAATAATGTTTATGTAAAATTATTAAACATGTAATGAGCTTGAAAAAATTAAAAAAATGCAATGGATAGTGTAAACTAAATAAATAAATAGATAGGCATAATCAAAGATTTTATTAAAAATTACAAAATAGTATTGAAGAAATTACCCAGAATGCAGTACAGGGAGACAAAGAAACAAAAAATCTGAAAGAACAGTTAAGAGACTTGGAAGGAAGAATAAGAAAGTATAAATGCATCTAATAAGAATTTCAGAAGAAGAGAATGGAAGAATTATTAAAGAAATGATAGTTGAAGATCCAATAATTGAAAATGTTACAGAATTGAAGAAAGATATGGATCCCAGATGGAAAGTGCCATCCAAGTACTAAGGAGGTTAAATATAAGTAAATTCTCATTGGACACATCATTTGGAAATTGCAGAACATAAATTGAGACTACAGATAAAATCCAATAAACTACCAGAGAGAATCCTTAGAGCACAAAGAGGAAAATCAAGCTGATGCCAATAGATGCCAGATGACAGTAGTGAAAGATGTTCAAAATGCTGAGGGGCAATTGTCAAACCAAAAATTTTTCATTGGAGACTGAAGGCAAAATAGAAAAATGTTCATACGGACAAAGCTAAGAGAACTTAAAATCCAAAGAGTTTCATGAAAGGAAACATGCACAAAGGAGGAGGAGGTGGGATACAAAGAGCTGGCGGCAGCAAAAACTAATGAAATCGTTGTTGAATTTATGTAGTTAGTTACTATAATTATAATGGGATGTTGTGTTTAAACAGAAGCGAGAATTCATGTGATAAGTAACATTAAAAAAATGATGGAGAGTGTTTTCAAAAGGTAATTTGAGTTTTCTAGTGGGGGCAGTAGAAGAAAATAGAATGAAGGAAAGATGGAGACAACCACAGGGATATTGATGGCAAAAAATAGTGATGCTCTGTCATGAGAACTAGAGGTCGATGAGGCATCACGGAAATAATCTATTTTTATTTGACTTCTCTTGGCACAAGTGAAGAATAATTTTTGCTTGTTTGGTAGTTTATAGACCTTGAAAGAGATATTCAATTCAATTTTCTTCTTCTCCTACTTTATTACCTGAAAACTCTTCACCAGAATTTATCTTTGGCTTTTTATCCATTTCTATGCAGCTTCTTGTCTATTTTGGGCTAAAATTAACTTGATAACATTACCGTTTTTCTGTTTTCCTTTTGCTTTATTTCCAACTTTATTTGAGTCTTGAATGTACTCAATTTTATATAGAATTGGGGAAAGGTGTATAGTTCTCATTCTCATTAATCACCTTCCTTTTTTTCTACTCTGGATATTGTATATTATCATTTTGTTTTACCTTTTTAGTATTATATATTTGGAGTATATACATTATCTTTCCATGTGTTACCGTCATCAGAATATCACCTATAAATTTAATTAGTCTATAATAACCCCGGCAGCACTATCCAATAAAACTGAGCTCTACGATATGGTAGGTACTAGTCACATGTCACTACTGAGCTCTTGACAGAGGGTTAATTCTACTAAGAAATTGGTATTTTTAATTTTTTCAATTTTATCTAATTTAAATTTTAAATTGCCACAGGTGGCTAGTAGCTACCATATTGTGCAGTGCAGATATAGGATGTATGTAATTAATGGGTAAATTTACCTTCCAGAGAGTCCAAATTACTATGAAAACCTGGCTAATTTTACCTTTTATAAAATGTATTTTTTATACAAAAATATATTTTTGAATTTTTCAATATGGGGCGTTTATCTCTTTGCATTATGAATAAAATAATAGCCAGATCATTAATGAGCAATCTAAATGCCGAAAAAGGTTTCTGTTCTTTTTTTGTAAGCTACTAAATGTCCTTTAAAAAATAGGAAGACAACTCATGCCCTTAGGCATGAGTTTATCTTTAAATTATCTTATAATTTATCTTTAATTATAAGATTAATACTAAGATTTTTTTCCTTTAGTAATCATTTGGTTATAAAAACATCAAATCACATAGCAAGGTTTTATTTACTATGAGGAATTAGGAGTTAAATAATATTTGATTAAATATTTATTAAAAGATTTAAAATTGTTTCATTAATCACGTCTTATTCCTAAATCTTATCTTTGTTTATAATATATTTTCATTAATATTATATGATTTGGAGTCTGTAATTGATAAAAATAACAACTTTTGGGCAGTTTCAAGAATTTTAATGCAAAAATTGATATTTTCTAGTATATTTAGGAAGTGGAATCATCTACACTACTTGGACATTTTTCTAAATCACCAATGATCTCAAAATTTTTCCTCTGCTTTTAATAAACAGTAAAGTGATTTTAGTGGAAGTGGAAGGGATTTTCTGACTTGCAGGGAAGCCAGATATCACTTTTACCATTCCTTTTTTTTTTTTCTGGGAAGATTTGCCCTGAGCTAACATCTGTTGCCCGTCTTCCTCTTTTTTTCCCCTCCGCAAGGCCCCAGTGCATAGTTGTATATTCCAGGTGTAAGTCCTTCTAGTTCTTCTGTGTGAGCCACTGCCGTGGCATCGCAACTGACAGACGGGTGGTGTGGTTCCGCAACCCAGAAACGAACCTGGGCCACCAAAGCGGTGAGAGCGCCAAACTTTAACCACTAGGCCATCAGGGCTGGCTCTCGCTTTTACAATTCTTTATGGAATGTCATACCTTTCTATTTTGCTTATCAGTGTCAGGAAAAAAGCAATAGAATTCTAATGCAAAATCATGATAATAAATACTAAGTTTTAAGATATTTAATGTTGAAATTTGCCATCAGATAAGAACTCGATGCTAATGCATGGTTTATTATTATAATCAATTAATTAGATTAATTGTAGTTTTCTTAGCTTAAAAATTAATTAAAACTTGCAAAATTGCTAATATCAAGGTATTAGTTACCCTTGGTTAGCCAGAAATTATTTTGTATTGTGTGCTAACATTTTTTAATTGACAATATTTTATATCATGTATTTATTAACAAATATTTTTGAAATTCTAGATCTTTAGTTTTATATATAAACTAAACACATGACTATCTGGACCATCCACAGCTCTTTGAAGCAATCTGTGGCTTGATAGAAAATGGAAGTGTGGCCTCTGATGCCTATAAAACTCTTCCTTTAGGTTGTTCTTTGCCTATACTGTTGAAATCATCCAAAACTATCATTTTACAAATTTTAATACAATGATCTAAATGCATAATATTCTTTTTTTTTTTAAAGAGCAAACTATTGGAAATTTATTTCTGCTCCTAAAAGTTTGGGACTAATAAATTCTATCATACATGTACTGTTGATGAAGAAAGGAGATAGAAAAAATACAGTATGCTCTAGAAAATGATTACACACCTTCAATGAAATACAAAGAATAGCTCCTTTGTTGGTTGGTAAGAAAACCATGTTTGAAACTTCCTATAGTCATAAACAGCAAAAATACAACAATAGTCCTAATAGGTACATAGACGCGTGTGTGTATGTATTCTTTCTGGTCTTCAAATTTCCTACCATATTATACAACAACAAGTATGGTATTTTTAACTTAATCTATGGTATCAGTTGTCAGTCATCAAAAGTGTCTGTTTAGTACAATCTGAAGCAGCACAAAAAACAATGGAATGACGAACATTTTCATTCAGTCTTTCCTGCTTCTACAATTTGTCCTGGATACCAGTGTTTTCCTTCTATCACGCTTTCTTAAATTTTACTTTTATTTAGAATTAGGTATTCGAGAGTTTGTGTTTTTGTTTGTTTATGTGTTGGTTTTTCTTCTTCCAATGACATACAGTGTATTTCTAAAGGATTTTTGAGGAAATGTGAACCATCATGTAGTAACATGACCTGTTGCTCAGCCCTCCTGAAAAATCCCCGTCTCCACCTCTGTCTCCCCAGGGCTGGGCTGGGTTTGGGTCCTCACCTCTTCTACAGTGATGGCAACAGCCTCCCAAAGCCCGGCCCCCTGGGTTCCTGCCCTGACCTTCTTCCTTCCATCCTCCTCACGACTGCCAGTGGCGTCTTCCTAAAGCAAAAACCTCACTATGCCGCTCTCCTGTCTAAAGTCTTTAACTGGCTTTAATGAGCTTCTCATTGACTTCAGGATAAAATCTAAATTCCTTAGAATGCTCTACAGGCCCCTTCCTGACAAGGCCCAGGCCTGCCTCTCCAATGGCATCACTGGCTCCTCATTTACTCTATAAATGCATAATATTCAAAATCAAAATCACAGAAGTTTTCTAAAATATCAGGAATCTGAATAAGACACAATTAAAGTATGTTCATATTTTTTAGTCATAGCATTATCAACAATATGGTGTTTATATTTTTAATTTTGTCTTGAAATGATAGATATATCATCATGATATAAAAATGATAGATATATCAACTTCATTTTAAACTTTACACTAATCTTTGTTGTACTTGATCCTATTTTTAATAATTTAACACATGAATATTTGTCTCATTCTGAAACAACAACAAAAAAAGATGGCTCCTAGATAATTCTGGATATGTAGTTGGAAAATATGCCACTAGACAGCTACTCAAATAATATTATTATTGATGAGGAAGATTAGCCCTGAGCTAACATCTGTTGCCAACTCTCCTCTTTTTTGCTGAGGAAGATTGGCCTTGGGCTAACATCCATGCCCATCTTCTTCCAGTTTATACATGGGCTTCTTGCCACAGCATGGCTTGTAAGCAGTATGTAGGTCTGTGCCCGGGATCTGAACCTGCAAACCCCGGGCCGCTGAAACAGAGCATGAGAACTTAACCACTACACCACCGGGCTGGCCCCTCAAACGTTATTTTTGACAGTGCGTTGCACCATTATCTGAAGTCCTATAACTATGCCAAATTATTAAACCAAACCAAACCCTAAATTTTGCAAAGCTGTTGTGATGACAGTCCTCTTATAGAAACAGTAAGTAATCGTCTTTGCACCATTTAATGGTACTTGCACACTCCTACATGTACATGCACAGAGATTCAAAAGAAATTATTGACATAATGATTTGGAGGAATTGTGTTTACATTATTAAATTAAAAATTTTGTCATCCTGGGTAGTGTAAGAATTCTGCTGCTTCTTTGGAAAGTCATGTTCTGCCTCTGTGCTGTCCCATTTGGTAGCCACTAGCCACTTGTGGCTATTGAGCACTTGAAATGTGGTCAGTGCAAATTGAGACTAGGTATGAAAAGAAGACTGTAAACTATCTTACTGGTAGTATTTATGTTTATTACATGTTGAAATTATATTTTAATTTATTTTCTTTAATAAAATATATATTTTAAATTAATTTAACCTCTTTTCTGAATGTAGCTACTAGAAAATTTTAAACTACATATATTTTTTGCATTTTAGCTCCCTTTATATTTCAATTGGACAATACTGATCTAGGTAATTCTCATGGATCTAATTACATCAATAAAAAAAGATATTGCAATAAGGTAATTCTATTCCCTGAATATATCTATATTAGCAGATGGTGATCTGTTTTTCTCAGAAAACATGTTGAACAGTAATGTTACATTCAATGTTTTACACAGATATACTACCACCTCTTTTGACACCTTCACATATGGATAGCCTCATCTATAGACGAAAATTATGAATAATTTCAAGTGGTAGCACCTCAAGTATAGACATCATTTATCAGTGATTCATTTATACTTAAAAATTAATTAACACATGTTTTCAACAGTTTGTTCACAACCGGGATTTTCCATAGGATAATTAAACTCTCATTGTTTTCCCCTATTCAGGCTAAACTGCACCTTTGGGGTCATGGTTATTTATAAAAGTTAAGGAGGATATTAAAGTTGATCCCATGAGAACTCGATCATCTGTCAAGTTAGTTTCCCATCTTTGGGTGAATTTCACACCATCTATTTGTAACCTTCTCCTCTTCAGAGCTCTCTTTTTAGTCAACAAGTCATGGACTTGCTCTCTACTCTCACCTGCTACCATCCTGGAGTGATTTTTAATATCTTGATTATAATCCATCTGTCAACATACTCTTGTTTTCCCCAGTGACTTTCAATTTTAGATTCTCTCAGCTAGCACAAGCTCTATAATCCCTCAGAACAGACACACTTTCAAGATCTCGAAATTGCCCTCTCTTGCAACTATACCCTTTATCTGATTCCATGGTACCTTTGCTTTCACTCAATTTTTAATTTCTTCTGTGACTTCTAGTCTCTGAGCCTACTATTTTTCCTCATAGTTTTCTTCCATCATGGTTATTCCTATCTTGCTTCCCTATTTGTCTTGCCCGGATTCCCTAGACAGCCCTTTCAGCATTGATTTGCCATCTCTTCTTTTCTGTACTACACTCAACCAGAGCTGTCTCTACTTAGCCTCCTAGACTAATTGAGTCCATGAAAGCCGAGGAGCTGCTCTTTAGTCTTTCACTTTTATGTTATGCACTTAAAATTTCCTAAAATAGCCAGAACTTTTCTCTCTTCGAGTCACTGTTCCTTTGTCAATTTCCACACTCTTACAAAACAACATACCTCCTTTTTTACATAGAAGAATGAGTCAAGCTGACATAAGTTTTGTCAACTCCCCACCTCTGTACTTCATCTTTCTAAGCTTCTGGAAAAGTGTAAGTACCTAAAAATTCCAGATATTTTGATTGGTCATAATGATTAAGCTCCTAAGGAGCTCGCAGTCCACTGTGGGAAATAGACAAGAAACAAATAATTATAGAATGAGATACATGTCTATAGCAGAGACAGGAACTGAATGTTGGAACATAGAGGTGGGAATATTTGAATCCCCATGAATCTTCATGAGATGATATGATAAATTAAGGGAATAGTAAAACAATCTTCTGTGGCTATATTACATTGTTCAGGATGAGCTGGCAGGATTTTTTGTGTGATTGTTTTTTACTTTAATGATAATGAATTAACTCTTCATACACACATTCCTTTTTTCTTTTTTTGGCAGATAGGTCATGGGGCATTGCAAATGGAAGAAAAATAGTCATTCTCTCAATGAACCACCAATAGTATCAACCGAATTCTATTTTTCTATTTCATTCTTTCTGTCCTGTGGCATGGGGCTCCCTGCCAAAGATTCTTAATCTCTTAGTAATCTTGTATTCTTTTTAACAAGAGTCTTTTTAACCTGGAAGGCCACAATGGAATTTACTTTTTAATCACCTCTCTTTCCTATATATGTCCTTGGAATAGGAGAAATATGTGCTTGAAATCAGGGTAATCTTTATCAAAGCATCTCACGAGAAGGAACAAGTGCCTCATATTTATGAGCATATTTGTTGCCTTAGATAGTACCTGTGAATGTATTTTTGTGTATAGCCTTAGGCAGAATATAGCAATCAAACTTTGAGCTAAAATTAGCAGAGATAATGTCAAGGAGGCAAGGTTTTTATTTTTGATCATTAGATGAATATGACAGACATATTACAAAGATCAGCTGAATTGCTCTTCTCAAAACTGAGAAGCTGTAGCTGTGAATTCTACTTTTGAATGCTGTGATGTGCATTTAGTTACATTGGGGTCAAAACAAATAATGCCTCTCACCATTTTACTGTATGATATACTGCTAACATGACTGTTTTCTTCTGGCAGAATTACTGTGGTTAGATTCTACAGTGTTTAAAAGAATGTGGGTGAAATTACTGAGATTGATTTTCAAGGGATAATTTGAATTTACTCTCCTTCTTATATTCAGGTTCAAAACATTATTTGTGGCTGGAGAACGATGTGATGTGGAGACCCTGGAATGGTCTAAAAAGGTCTTCAGAGTACCCGTCTTAGACCATTGGTGGCAAACTGGTGAGCATTTTCCTAGCATGTACATAAATATTGCAGAAATGCTCAAAACCGCTACAAGGAGTGGAGGAAATTCTGAACTATGATGATCAGGCACAAGCTTAAGATTCAGATGGTCTGTTTTCAGTAGAAATAAGCAATTCTTTGATTGCCCTATTGTTAATAACATCTCCATAAATGACTTTGATGCCACTATTCTCTTGATCCCTAGGAATAAAGCACTGAAGACACCTTGCTTCTCCTCCTCTTTGTTTCCTATATCGAGTAAGTCACTAAATCTCAGGTTTTTCTTTGAAGTTTCTGTTGAATTCATCTCACCCTTAATATTCCCACTGCCTTTGAGCTGTGGCAGCTGCACTATCACCTGCCCTGATTTAAATTATCCTCATCACTCATCTCTGTTCTTTCCACTTTCCTGTACACCCTGCACACTGCTCCCAGAGTACTTTTTTAAAGTACTCTTTCTCTCATAGGATTTCCTGTGGTTCTCTGGCTCTTTTCTTGTATTCTTTAAAATCTCTTCTACCTAGCATTCAAGGCAGAGAACTGTATTTGTCTCCAACACACTTATCATTATATATGTAATTTATTTATTTACTTATTTTGTTTATTCTCTATTTTCTTCCTGCTAAGTGATCCTTGGGAAAGAAATTGTCTTATTAAGTGGCTAGAATATAAACTTTAGTACAAATGAAAAAAATTCTGCTGCTTCTTTTGGGGGATGATTGTGGACATATGTGAGAGTGAGTAGATTATCTGGAATCTGTTTTCCTTCTCACTGAGTGTAGGGATTTTGTTGGTTTTTCAATTTGACCCACTGAAAGTAGCTATGAGCTATGAGAGCCTACACATGGACATACTTCAATTCAGTCCCACTTAGTTCAGTGAATTACATCAATCCTTTTGTTCTCAGAATTCCTGTCTTCTGAATAACTGGGACAGCGTATGAAATTTGGATTAAAAAATTAATAAAGACTCTTTGCAAAAATTAGGTCTGATTTTAAAAATGATTAGAATCTAGAAGATCAAGTGAGTAACTAACATTGAAGTTCATTGTTTGATATTTTAGAATTTTTTAATTCTGATAAATTATACTTTTTATATTGTCTTTTTGGATATTGCTCTTTGGAAAAACAGTTTTCTATTTCCTTTGTAATATGAAATATAAAATGAATGATCAGAGCAGAATACGCATTCATTAAATAAGATGAAAATCAGAAAGAGAATTTTTATTCTCTCTAGTTTGATTTGCTAAGGGAGAAATTTCTTATCTAAATTTAGATTTGTAACTATTCAGGAAAAAAATGGTAAGACTGAATTTGGAGAAATAGTAATGCTATGTATGAAATCCATACAACAAATGAAACATTATTGCCTCTGCAAGGAAGAGTATTTATAGGATCGATGCACCCTTTTCACTAGGAAAGTTCTAACAGTTATTTTTCTGGGCAGGAAGAGGAAAATATCTTGTCACCTTTGAGATCATTTTCCTTTCCTGGTCAAAATGGAGGGGTTGTTTCCAACACTGTGACCTTACACAAATGTTTGCAGAAGAGTTTTGTTTTTCCCCATTAAAGGTGATTATGCCAAAGCTTGTTGAAGGAAACCAACACATTAATAAATAAAATTATGGTTCTTTTACTTTTTCTTGTTGATATCTTTGTACATAACAGACTGTGCAGATGTATGTGGTTAGTGCATCCAGGCTTACAAAAAAGCTCACCGAAGCCTGACAAACAAGCATAGGAGGTCCCTGGTGGGTACTGAGTTTCATGTGAATTTGCAATTTTTCTTTAATGTATTTTTCAGAGGGAAAATTATGTCAGTGTGCTGTCACTTTAATCAGGTTTGAATGGCTGCTTGTTACTGTGGAAAACGTAGTGGATTTCTACTAATAATGACTGATTCTTTCTACCACCCCCATTCTATTTTACAGCATTTGATATTGTGTCCAATTTAAGTACACAAATACATACATATGGATAGGTAGGGAACTAGCTAGCTAGGTAGTTTTGTACTTTATAAAAGAAATTCATCCTAGGTGATGCAGATGTCAGCTACTAACAAAATCTAGTTAGAATCTGTATTCATTTGCATAGAAGAAATCAATTCATTATTTTCAAAGTTGTATATTGTGGCAAGTAATTGCAAAGTGTTACTGAAATTTAACATTTGCAGCCATTCATCTTTCTTAAGGTGATGCCAAATTTATCTTAAGGCGATATTAAATTAATATTAAGTCACCAGGGGAAAGAGACAAGTACTTTGTGGGTTATTGTTAACTCTTAGGGAAAAAAATTAGATATTTCTAGCACACTCATGAGTTTCCTAATGTTTTACATATCAAATAGATGGTGGTGCACTTCCCCAAGAGGTATGCCAGTAAAAATCTGATAACATTTGAGGGAATGTTAAGCTTTGGCCAAAGGAATACTTTTCTTTATTTCAAATTTTGTTTTCCACATGATCTCTCTTTCTTGTTATTGACTTAGAAATGGATTTTTTTTAATACAGTCACACATTTTATGAGCCTTCCATACAATGTATAATTTATGAATTTGCTCTCTGATTACATTAATAAATGTGTACAAATGAGCTGTTTAGAAACTGTTGCTCTGTAATTTGAAATTAGTAAGGGATATGTTAAATAACTAAAATGTATGAATAAAAATTGAGTAGTTCCTGTGACTTGGGTTCTAAGAAGGCATTCTACAGTCAATCCATTTTATTCCCATGTTGTTTTTGTTACACACATGAAATTTATATTAGCAACAACAGATTTCTAGTGACTAACATTGTCTTTTGGCCCATTAATATCAACACTCTTTGATGTCTGATTTAAATAATATCTAAGATTCTAAATTGAGAACTAATCTGTGGAAAATTCAAGAATAGATCAACTCCTCATAGGAGCATTTTAATAAAGAATTGCCGCCGTTTCCCACCACTGAAGCATTATGCCCTGTTTCGGACTGTAATAATGTGAACATTTAATGCTCTCCTGAAGGAAACTGGTCTTGCTAAGTTTAGATAGGAGGGTTGCATCAATTTGAGCTATAAAGCTGGATAAAAGACGAATTATTGTCATTCACCCAGATGTTTTATCTTCACGGTAACATCCATAAGATGATTGAAAACATCTGGATTATTGACTGAATTTTTCACTTTCTTTTTTACATAGAGACAGAGAAACAGAAGTACTACAATCATAATTTTAAAAGGGAAAATTAAGAGAATAGATAATTGTTCCATTAAGATGTGGTCATTCATGTGCAAAAAAATAAACAGCTGGAACTTCATTATCCTCAGGTTCACAATCGCCAGATAAAACACTGTGCTGTTACAGATCATTTTTAGTACCAAGAGTGGCTTTTCCAGAAATCAAACAGAAAGCACAATTTTGGAAAGAACTGTCAGTTCAGTGCATCGTGTCCTTTGTAAGATTTTTTTTTTTCTGATTTAAGATGACTATAAAGGAAATGTTTTCTTCATGAGTGAATGGCCAAGTAAAAGAAAAAAAATTCCTTAAATTTCAGAGACTAGCTACTAAAATCCAAAATGTAGCAGACCATATTCCTTTTTGAGGTTTCCTTCCTTCCTTCATCCTTTCATTCCTCCCTTTCCTCCCCACCTCCTTTTCCTTCCTTCCTATTTACTATAAGATGTGGTACTGGTTTAGAAATGATTGTAACCAAACAGCTTGGCGTCCCACTTTAAATGTTATTTGATCCTAGGTAGAAACACTTTATTCTTTCACTTGCTATCAGTCAGCTAATTAAAGACATGACTGCAAAGTTGGAATACGCAGGTTCCACCATGGTTTTTACAACGGACAACTTGGTAAAGGGTTTAATCAAAAGAATTCACGATTCTTTCCACCTGCTGGCAGACACACCAGAAGACATGGGGCTCACGTTGAAAGCGTTCAAGCGTCCTTATGGCCAGGTAGTGATGAAGTAATTGAAACAACGTAATGACCACCAACTTGAACAGCACTGGGTGACTTTGTTGTTTGTTTGTTTATTGGTTTTGTTTCCATCACTTTCATGGAGAAGTAAAATTCTTTATAGAATTTTAAAAACCCTAAGGAGGGATTTCAATGAGAAAACAGTCATCACCTAATGGATGGAGACATTGGTGATGATTGAAGTTATTGATCTTACTTTATCTGCCTTGAGCCATCTTTGCTGAGTTCTTATATCTTGGAATAATCACAGTATTTCTCTCCCTGTTTGATTGAAGTGCTGCAGTTTTAATTGCAATTGCTAGTTCTGAAGTAACTATATTCTATATATAGCCTAAATCCTCCTCCTTTGAGGAAGAATCTGATAATTCTGGATTTTATTGAAGTGGACCCAAGGGCTCCAGCAAACTTCAGTCATGCCGGTTCTTAAATCAAAATCATTGATCCTAAAAGCGCACTCACCCTAATACCATATTATTAAAATGTGTCAAGGCTACTTGACACAATAATCCTTATTTTTGCACAGTTTGATAGGATATGCTTTCTGAAAGCAGACAACTAGGAAAACAATTTTAACCACAAAAATTTGTTAGGCTAACCCGATTCACTCCTTATCCTTAGGTTTATCTGGAAAAGATCCATCAGCTCAGTATTTTTTAAAGACAGCAATACATTTTATATACAAGAATCAAAACCACAAAATGGAATAATTAACTACAGTTTAATTACAATCATCCTAAGCAGAGATCTCCATGGGAAATGGCACAGGCTCAAATATAGTACTGTCTCATTCCTCCTAAGTAGACTGATTGTGAAACACTTAGCCAGGATTTGAGTATTTCATAGGTAAAATTTCAAAGTTTAAGCCACCTTTTTTTCCTAGATCATCCTCTTCCTTTGTTACACTGGCCTTCTCAGACATTCCACTTTCACGCATGCGACTGCATCCCAGTCCCGTCATGGCTGCTTGACTCCATTTTGTTTTTTAGCTCCCAGTTAGCCACACAGAGTCCATCTTGTTCTCAGGGGGCTTTTTGATTTCATTTTATTCCACAATTGGAAGCTTTATGACTCTTGTTATTTCTGCATTTCTTTTCTTTCGAACATTTACAACTGTGTGCGAGATGTGTGACTTTCTTTTAACTTAAACATATTTAGATTGTGCCCCATGAAAAATCCTGTATATTTTACTGCAAAATGCCTTCCTAGGACTAAGGTGTAAGAGGCTGTATATGGCTAACATTACAGTGAGGAAAGTATCTTCTTGGTGACTTCACCTTGAGGACTCTATCTTTAATTATTTAAAACCTGTTCTCTGTGATTTGGGTGCCAATAGCCACTAGCAAATGTTCCTCTGGCTGCAGATCTTGGAGTAAAATATTGCTTTGTAAACCAAATCCTGCTTTCTTAGGTTTTACTTTTTAACTTTTTGTCATTCCCTGCTTCTGGGTTCTACTTTATAATTTCTGAGTCTATCAGATTTGGGCTATGGTGGTAGGATTTCATTCAAGTACAGGCCTGTATTTTCAAAGACAATAGGTTGAACTACACTTTTGAAATGCACACCGTGGGACTCAAAGGGCTGGGCTGGCCCGGACTGGCAACGCCTTTGCCCAGGATGTACCCTATGCCACTTTAGTAGAATGCAGTCTTCAGTAATACAAATGAATCACTACTGTCAGCTTCATTTTTGTTTTTCTCAGTGTAATGATCAGAAATAAATTCATCTCTTTTTTCATTCATGGAAAAGAAATTTTATATAGTTTAGCATGACAAGTTGTGATTGGGGAAAAAACAGTTATATAGACACAGTGTCATCTCAGCAATGTTCCGCTAGTGATGCTGACAGCATCCATCTGGTGAGAGAGGAGTAAGACCCCATGTCATCTTTGTTGCCTGGCAACAACATTTTTTTCTCATTTAGAGCAGTCTTCATTAGAGTAAAGTAGGTAATTTTTACTGATAATTTGTCGAGAAGCAGGAGCTTGGAGGTAAGCTACATGAATTTGGTTTGTGAAAGGAATAATCTTTTGTCAAATGTAAGGCAGGCTTGATGAGCCTTTTTCTTTTTGAAAGTGGATAACTGTTTACAAATTCTTAATCCATCTGAAAATGAATTCCCCAAGTCAAATGGCAGTCATTGAATCAGATATTTTCATTTTTATAACATTGTAATGTAGAAAGAACATCAAGTTGGGTTTCTTTTTCAAATATGATTACTATACATGAAGGAATTTGGATATATATAATTGCTTTTTGGAATCCCTATTTGTGCACATTATTATATTAGTGATAATGTTCTGACAAGAGACTAAACACTGGGAAATTGATTAATAATATAAAGTTGGTTTGGTGATATGATGATAGTAGAATATCATCTATTCTAATTCGCCTGCCCTTGGCAAGAGTCACATTTAATCCACTCTAGTAAGGTGAAAATATGTCATGTTTTTGTAGATCTTTAAAAGAAAAAGAGTTCCTAAACCCTCCCCTGACAAACCTTACTGTCTGGAAATTTGATTTTCCTCCTGTTGCTTGTAAACCCCTGCGCTGTGGGCCCATTGGCCCCAGAAATAGTTTCCAATTCCTCTTTTGCTGTCAGTTCTCATTTGGAAAACAACAGGTGACTATTCTCCTTGGGAAAGCAACGTGGGTAGTGAAAAGTGATGCTGAATCCTAATAGGCCTTTAAATCCCGGTTCAATCACTTACTCGGTAGCCATGGGCAAGTCCTTGATCTTCTGCTCTTGCTTTTTCTCAGGGGTTTGTAGAAAGCTTGAAATGAAGTGAAATATGTACAAATAATGCAGCAGTTCCTGGCCTATAGGAACTGAACTATAGGAACTAAATACTCAATAAGTATTTTTCTTTTCCTTTCCTGTCTATGAATAACCCTTCATGAATGTAAAGGTCATTTTAGCATCCTGGACTGTAGATAATCCAGACTCAAGAAAACTTGGAACATAAGAGCTCAATCTATATATGAGAAAAAGTCATCATATAGAGTTTAATTTCCCTGAGTCAACTAGCTAGTTGAGATTAGAAGCAGAATTCTCATTGTTCTATGTTATCCTGAGTCCTCTCTTCTTTTGTCTTATCTTATGCCTTTGTTAATTCAGCATTTCTTATCTAATTCAACTACAGATTATTTATGAGTCTCTCCATAGTGAAAGGCAGTGTGCTGGTAAGAGAGTAGAAGACTAGTGTCTCACAGGTGGAGTTAATAATCTGCTTCCAGTGCGAAATTTAGACTGCTTTGAATTAAGTATTTTAAACTGTAATTGTACCATCTCATGAACACAAAGATTAAATTGATTTTCTTTCACCAGTGTACATCTCATTGTTTCTGCTTTCTTTCTGCTACCACCATTCAAGTTATTTATAGTTCACTGTATAGATTCAGAGGTGGAGAGAATGGTTTCTTTACAAATTGCTTCTATGCCCATTGTGATGCTGTGGTTAATATGACTGGGCGGTACTAGCCTGCCAAATTGATTTATTTCTAGGACTTCAGCTCTCTGCATGGGCCACCAACTTCTAAATCCATATTGCTTAAATGTAGTATGTCTAGAACCACAGTGAGGGCAGAATGGCAGCTTTCCTGATGCAGCAGGAGCTCTTATTTACAGAGCTGGACTTGTGAACCTGCCCCCTTGTCCTTCCTCTTAACCCTCACTCACATCTATTCTTTCTGTGTTAGCCTTCATTTATGAGCCCAAACTCTGGGGATTGTCCTGGACTGCATATTGCTCTTTCCCCATATCCAAACAATCACCAAGATTTTTTGATTCTGAGTATAACTCTAATTTAGTTTCATCTTCCACTACCACGTGCCTGCATCTTACCGATTCCTTGCTCTGGGTTGGTATCCTTAGGTTAGTGCTTCAGTTTGCAACTGAAGAGATTTTTCTAAAATGAAATTCTGAGCATATTGCCTCTGCTGAAACCCCTTGAGTCTCCCATTGTTCCCGGAATAATATCCAAATTCATTAACGTGGCACAGAAGGCACTTCACGATCTGCCTTTGCTCATCTCCCTCACTTTGTCTCTTATTATCTCTCTTAGTCCACCCACCACCCCTAAGCTTTGCTCTGCTGAATAACTTACAGTCAGTTCCTTGATGGTCTAACTTCTCAACCTTTGAACATGCTGCTATTTCTGGTTGTCGTGTATTTCCGCCCTTCACACTCCCTTCTTCCTAAAAGAAATGCCTTTCAGTGAGTAGAATATATTCAATAAATATTTATTGAAGGACTGACCTTTGAATATCATTCTCGGAATAAGAAAAGATTGTAACAGAATTATTATGGTAACAGACAGTGTTTTCTCTTCCCTGAGTCCTCTATTTCTTCTGCTCTCCGGTTCATTTTGGGATTGCATTCTGTGATTTGCTATTTATTTTTTAAGATCCCTGATCTTAATAATGGGAACTGGAACCTAAAATTATGTAAGAAGTATGTATTTACCAGTCAGCAAACATTTTCTGAGCACAAAATGTCAAGGACTAAGCTGTGATCCTGTTGATACAAATGATTCTAAGCACATAGGAAGAATCTGATTTCAACTGCAGGCTAGGAGAGTGTTTGCATAATTGTATGCACAATTCCTTTTGAGAATGGCATCAATTCTTCTAATGGTTTAATGCATGTACAGTGGTCAGGGGTGGGAATTTTAGAGTCTCTGGTAGGGCTGGGTTGTTATTTGGTCCAAACTAGGGCTTTATCTTTTTATCAAACTATTGTTGAATTTCCAATCTTATTTTTCTTTTTCTGAGGCCAATTGTTGGGCTTTTCTAGCCAACTTTTCTAAGTTATCATTTGGGGAAATGTCCCTTTGGATCATGCTGGAGGTTTGGCTATTGTTGGTTCCTTTAAGGGCTGCATTCCTTGTTGAAATATCAGCAAAGTGATTTCCTTTAGCTCTAGAGAGCCAGGTTTTGAATGCCCTGGGATCTTAATAATACCTAAAGCAGCAGGTAAAAGTATAGCATCCAGTAATTCCTGAACATAGGGGCCATTTTTTGTTTTTTTTTCTGCTGGAAGTAAGGAAACCAAGTTGCTTCCACAACATTTCAAAATCATATCTACTACCATATAACTACGGTATATCTACTACCGTAAAAACATTGGCAGTTTGCCTTTGGCTAAAGTACAAGCCCATGTAAGAGCATGTAATTCAGCCTGTTGGGCCAAAGCAGCCACAGGTAAAGGCACTGCCTCAACGATATCAAAAGGAGTTCCAGTAGTGCACCCAGCACAGCATTTGCCATTGTCACGTTTTAAATAAGAACCATCAATGAACCAGGAGAAGTTGGCATTACCCAAAGGAGTTTCCTGCACATCATCATGGGGAGTCAGGAGGTCATCTGTGGGTTAAGCAGTCTGGAGGGTCTCCATCAGTGACAAAGGGGAGAAGAGTAGCAGGGTTTAGGTTATTACAATGTAAAAGAGTTACATGAGGAGGAGTTAAGAAAAGGATTTCATAGGAGGTGAGGCTGCTGGCTGAAGTATGTTGAGTATGATGAGAATTCAGGAGGGCTTCTACTGCATGAGCTACAAAAATGGTTAAAGGGAATCCCACAATAACTTTCTTGGTGCCTTAACCAAAAGGGCAGTGGCCAGAATGGCTCTAAGGCAAGGGGGGTATCCTCGTGCCACAGGGTCCATAATACCCTATGGGTTGATGATAGTTCTCATGTTTTTGGATAAGTACTCCAAGGATATTCCCTTTATTTTCATATACAAAAAGAAAAAAGGAAACCTGATAATTGGGATGTCCAAGGGCAGATGGGTCCATCAAATTCTCCTTTAAGGATTTAAAGGCTATGTCGTTTGGTTTTTCCCGTAAAATTGGGTTAGGGTGGTTGTTCTTTAGTAAAGCATACAGAGATTTGGCCATAAGAGAGAAATTGGAAATCCAATTTCAGCAATAACCAATTAGCCTGAGAGAAACCTTGCAGCTGGCACTTAGTTTTGGCTTTTGGGAAACTTAGGACACCATGAAGCCTATCTGGATCTAGGTGTAGCCCCTGTTCTGATATCAGATGTTCTAAATATGGAACCTGGGTTTGGGCAAGCTGCAATTTCTCCTTGATGACCTTATGTCCCTTTAAGGCTAAATGCTTTAGCAAATGGATGCTGTCTTGCTGTGAGGAGGCTTGGGAAGGAGAGCAAAGAAGCAAACCAGCCACTTATTGCAACAAAGTAGAACCCTTAGGGAACTTTACATCATCCAGATCACTCCAGGATTTGTGAAAAACGAGAAGGACTCTCAGTAAAATCCTGAAGCACTACTGTCCAGGTGAATTTTTTTCTTTCCCAAGTGAAAGCAAAAAGGTATTGACTGTCTTCATCAACTGGGATGCTGAAGAGTGCACTACCTAAGTCACTACCATAAAGAATTTGCTTCCAGTGGGAATGGATGTTATAGTGTATGAGGGTTAGAAACAGCAGGGTGTTGAGGGCCAACAGTATTGCTCAGAGGTCCTGGACAAACCTCTGCCCTCGGCTCTTGGGTTTTCTCACAGGTAAAATAGGAGTATTACAGACACTAGTACAAGGGATAGTGAGGCCTTGAGCCTTGAAATCTTCTATTAGGGGCTTTATACCTTGAAGGGCTTCTTTATTTATATGATATTGATTAATGCTGGGGAGAGGTTTTGAAGGATCTATTTGAATCTTGGTGGGAGATGTGCTGTGAATTTTACCAATATCAGTTGGAAATATTGTCCATGAAGAGGGCGGTAGCTGATTTAATAGGAACAAATGATCAGTATTTCCAGAATCAGCTCAGTACTGTCAGAGACAGAGCAAATAAAAGATGTTAAAGTTTCATTTAATTCTCCCGGTTGACTGTTTTAATGCCTACTGTCAAATTCTAGAAATATTCCCCCTTTCAAGAGAAAGAAATTCTGGCATGATCCTTTCCCAAGAAGTCTCGGCCTAATAAGTGAGTAGAGGTGGAGGAACTAGGGAGAAAAGGGTGTGTGTCTCTCAAAAGGCCTAAACAAAAGAGAATAGGTTCAGAGACAATAACGTTTTGAGGTTTATTAGAGATCCCCACTATTTGAAGCTCTGAGGTAGGGGCTGCTTTACAGTACTGGGGTTGAGCACTGAGAGTGTGGCTCCAGTGTCAACTAGGACAAAAACAAATTCATCTGCAATCAGGAGAAATGATTCTCCAAGCCAATTAAGAGGGAGGATTGGGAAGAGCCCCTGCAGTTCTTAGGAGCCCTGTCATTGAGAATTTGGAGGACATTGGAAAAGCTGGTCAAAGGGCTGAAAGCACCTGAAGTGCTTTAACTTGTAACAATCTCTCCTCCAATGTCTTGGCTCTTTGCAATAATAACAGACACTAGGAGAATTTTGGTTTTGTTTAGGGGCCGTCATTTGCTGGAGTTGAAGATTAAGAATTTTAGCGGTCTTTCTTTTAGGTGATTCATCTAGAGTTGGGAGAGCTGGTTTGCCAGATCAACTAAATCTGGAGTGGACATAGTTTCCTATTCCATCCTAGTCCTTTTACTAGAAGGGAAAGGTCCTGATCAGCCCTTTATGTATTTTTTATTTTTTTTACCTTTTTTTTTTATTGATGCCTTAGTAGTTTATAACACTGTGGGGTTTTAGTTGTACATTTTTGTTTGTCCGTCACCTTGTGGATGTAACCCTTCACCCCTTGTGCCCACCCCCCGCCCCCCTTCCCCTTGGTAACCACCAATCATCGATCAGCCCTTTAATAAACATAAAGTTAAAAGCTCCATGGTGGAATTAACATCTGAAGGAAGACCAGAATTTTCTTTAAAAACAATCTCAAGTCAATTGTAATAGCCGTGAACAGGTTCACAGGTTTTTGTGCACAACCCTGGTTTTTGTTTCAACCAACAGGCTTTGGGAAGCCCTGGGAATTGCCCGATGGGGTAGTCTAGTGATTGCCTGAGCCAGATCATACAGGAGGTCAGAGGGTTGGTCTCCTGTTTGTAATTCTACAGACCTTTCAGGATTTTCCCAATTAGTGGTTTTCATCCATTGCTGGGCCTGGCCTTCACCAACTAGCTGATATGTCAGAGAAAGCAGGTCAGTAAGATTGAATGACTATATTAAATTCCACAGCAAATCTATGAGGATCTTCGGTTACTTTGGGAAAATCTTTGACTAAGGCTCTCAGTTCAGCTTCAGTCTGGGGAGTATAAGAAATTAAGTTTAACCTTTGGACCCTCGGAAGGCTTCATTTTAAAGGGACAGGTTTTGATAGGTTCAGAGGAAGAGGGCGTGGGGAGGGATCAGAGAAAAGGGGAAGTCCAGCAAGAGTTAATATGAGGAAAACTGAGGGTGTAGAGGATGTGTAGATGGCACAGAAGGGAAGGAGGAAGATGGCATCAGAGGCAGGGCCTGAGACAAAGAAGCTGGGGAAGAGGAAAAAAATGGCTCTGGAGGAGAGAAACATGGGGCTTAGGAAGCCATTTTATCTTTCTTTAATTGTGTGTTTGCCTCAGTTAATCTTAAATTTTATTTTGCAAAGAGGCAATTTTAGACTCCTGATAACACTGAAGCCTCAAAATGCCAATCGAAATAGGCGTTTCATTCACTTTTGTAAATTACAGAGCTATGGTTGCCCAAATTGGTTTTAAGAAAAATAAGTTTGGGGAGCTCGAAAGTTCCCCCATAATGGCCACTGATATTCTAAATTACTTTTGGCTAAATCGGTCCATTTAATTAGAAATGTGCATGAGGAATGACCGCGTTTTTTAAACATAAAATCAGCTGTGGTCGCTGTGGGGGGCCACCTTTAAAATGTTTAGATAACCGGGATCCCATTTCTTAGAGGTTTTTCTCTATAGCAAAGGAATAATTCTTAAACATCTTAAACAGCCTAAACAGCTCAAACAGCTTAAACAGCTTGCAACTGAGACAGTTCAAACAGCTCAAACTGCCTGTGTTAATACCAGCCACTGCTAATAGAACAGTTCAGTTTCAGTAAGGTGAACCAAAGTTCCAAAGAACAATGCAGTTCTAAAGAACAGCCTGTTACCCAGCCCTAAGGGACCAGTGACCTGCAAGTTGGTCGTTTTGCCTGGAGCCGCTCACACCAATAGGATGAGAAGGGGTTTGGAATAGCAGAGCAGAACTTTACTCATTGATCGATGAATAGAGGAGGCTGAGCTCATGCTCTAAAACACCTTGTCCTCGAAGGGAAATTGAGCAGGGTTCTTATGGGATATGAAAGGGGCAAGGTCTCCGCGTCATCGCTCGGGGCTGGGGTGTTTGAGGCATGCACAGATCTTTCCTTCTTGCTCACACCACCTTTTGCACACGTTTCCTTTTGCACATGGCATCCCATCGCCATCTTGGACCTTTGAGGTTTGGACCGTTTCTGTGGTTTGGCCATCTGGCAATGTTCTGCCTTGGTTCCTGTAAGCAAGCACACCCTAGAAACAAAGCATTAGACCTGGAAAATGTTTTAGGGACTTCTCTGGGTGACAAGTCCAGTTCCCAAGAGAATCAGACCAAAGGTTGATCAAAGCAGTTCCAAGGGATTGTCTGCTCCCAAGGGAGTCAGGCCAAAGGCTGGACTGGCACAGTTCCAATGAACAGTTGGAAAGTTTGACTGCAGGTCAAAACAGTGCCAAGTAGGAGAGGTCCAGTTCCAAAAGGAATCAGACCAGAGGCTAGCCCAGTTCAAAGGAACAGCCTGATTCAAAGAGTCCGGCTGAAGTTCCACCCAAGTACTCACCGACAAACAAAGCCTTGACCAGAAAAGGACAAAGGCATAAAATAGATCTCAAATAAAGCCTGGAGGGCCTCAGATGCAAATAGGGCTGAAGCTCAGATCCAGCAGAAAAGACTTACCCTCCAGGGTGGGTGAGAAAAGCAGTGAGCTCAGTGGGCTCTTTTGTGGGTACTGTGCCTGTTTGCTCATCAGCCTCGGAGTTTTGGGGGATCTTCTCTGGATCCCCATACAGGCCACCAAAATGTTGACCTTACACAAAGAGACAGCCAGTTATTTCTCCAACAAAAATATGTTTATTCGAGATCAGCAAAGAATTGCAATCCAAGGTCTACAACCATGGCGAGCCACCTGTAAGTCTTCTGTGTCAAGTGAGGAGGAACTGTTTTATGGAGGGAAGAGGAAGTTGGGAGGGCTATTGTAAACAAAGAGTTTCAGGGGCAGTGGGTTTTCACTGGCTGAGTTGTGACAGTCTCTCATTGGCTGAGCTTCTTGCTGAGCACGAAGAGGAAGTCTTCTTGCTCTTGGGCTCTGCTATCAACGTAGGGCATGAGAGCGCCCCACTTTGGCCTCCAGAGTCCAATTTATTGGGATTTCTGTTTATTAATTTCCACACTGTCAGTCTAGTGAATTCTCATGTGAATTATTTCCTGATGTTTAGGAAGCCACAGGAATCTGTACCATTAACCAACTATTCTAATACAGCTTCTATCTGTTCATGCATTTCTTCCCATACATCTCTCTTGAAACCCCAAGTAAAATAAGCCTGGTCATAGAATCTGAAAGATGTGCAAATATTTAAGTAAATTTTGCTTGCATTGCTGTGATTCATTAACTTCTATGTTCAGAAGCCCTTATTAGCTTGCAATGTCACTCAGACTAAAACCTTAAGGTTTTACGAGGACTTTGAAGTAGTTTTACATGATCTGTCTCCTTACTACTTCCCTGAGCTTATTTCCTATGAATACTTTCCTCATTGATTCCACTTCAGTCACACTGGCTGTCTCACTGTTCCTCAAACACTCTAAAGATAAGCCTACTTCAGGACCTTTGCACTTGCGGTTCCTTCTTCCTGCATTCTTTGTCCCTAGGTATGTATGTGACACGTGCCCTCACTTCTTTCAGGTCGTTACTCAAATGTTGCCTCCTTGGGGAGGTCTTTCCTGGCCAACTGATCTAAACTGCAGTCCCTCCCCATCACATCTCACACCCTGTCTGTGCTTTCTTTATTTTCTTAGTGCTTAGCCCTCTTTACCATGCCATATATTTTAATTTTGCATGTTTTTTATTGTTTATCTCTCCAACTAGAATGTGAGCTCCATGACAGTAGGGATTTGGGTCACTTTTGATTATTGCTCTATCCCCAGTTCTAATGACAGCACCTAGTACATAATAGCTGCTCAACAAATACTTGCTAAGAAGTAGTATGTACCCCATTATTCCCACTTGCAAATATGAGAGCCTGGGCTCACTCCCGGTCACAAGGACTTTTCTTCCTCTGAGACAGTCTGGGTGATTTCTGTTCCCTCCTAACCCTTCGTATTCTCTGTGAGAACCTCACAAGCAGTACCCTTGTCTATTCCATTCTTCTCCTCTTTGAAAGAACTACGTGAACCAGGGCAAATGGTTTAAATTTTCTAGGTCAGGCCTCAGTATTTTTCACTGTGAAAAGAATGTTCCCTTTTCTTCCTATCGGCTTGTAGTTGGATTAAATGCAGTAAACATAAATGAAAAGCACTTAGCATGGTACACAGCATAATTCATATTTGAAAAAGTTGTGTATATTAGTTCTCTTTCCTTTTCTTCCTTTAGAGTTAGAAGTTTTAAGGAAAATTCATTTAGATAACAACTCACTGATGCACTAAGGTGGAGTGAGGCAGTAAAGATACTAAAGAAAAAGGGAAGTGTCTGTATTAGCTTCTCATGCAGTACGAGTATGAATGTACCATTGTAACTTATTTTTCACAACCTTCAGTTCCCTGCTATCCTCTTCCTGGTTGTCTCTTATCTAAAGAAATTATGCTGCTGAATTGCTGAGCATCGTGTTTCTAAGGTTAGGTATCTTTGGAAAGACTTCCCCAAATGAAGCATTCAATTGTCCTTTTCAAAGAGAATGTTCTGGTTTGTTTCATGTAGCTATTTCCCAGTCACAATGTGACATCTGGATTTCCTGTCTCCCTAGATAACTACCACCCAGTTAATTATAGCCTGGGCAGTGTGAAGCAGATATTTTTAGAACATCTTTGAGGTGGACCCGTGGGAGTCCTTAGGAGTTTGGTTAAGGACTGAACATGTCTGGGGGCTTTCTCGAGCCAGAAGCCTATTCTGCACGTGGACCAGCTTGAGGGCTGGGGTGGTTATATGGTCCGTGTGGACGAACGTGTGAGCACACCTGTGTGTGCTTGCGGTGCAAGTGGATCAGTCCTTGGGTCTCAGGAAGTTCAGAGGTAGAAAGGGAGAAAAACCAAAGTTTCTGTACCGACCATTACGGTCTTTCTCATCCCACTTTTTTCCTAACTGTGGCTCCTTGTTATGCTTAGAGTCCTAGGAACTGTCATTTTATCTGCTTGTATCCTTTGCGTGTCACTACCAACAGTTCTTTTTCTAATCCCCTACATGAATATCAAAATGAGGTCAATGAGATACTCAAATTACTGATGTTCAAAGTATAAACATATTATCTACTGTAAGTAACTGAATGGATAATCGTTTTCACTGTCCTTAATATTCAGTCAAAATAATTCTATAGAAGAATATGCTTTTCATGGTTGTCTTACAACAATCATAAACTATAACAAAACAGCTGAAGGGTAAAAGATTATAAATATATAATCGTTATACAAAGATGCTTAAGAAGCTCAAGGAGCACAGGGGCCGGCCCGGTGGCGTAGCGGTTAAGTTCACATGCTCCTCTTTGGTGGCCTGGGGTTCGCAGGTTCGGATCCCAGGCGCAGACCTATGCACCACTTATAAAGCCATGCTGTGGCAGGCATCCCATACAAAATAGAGGAAGATGGGCACAGATGTTAGCCCAGGGCCAGTCTTCCTCAGCAGAAAGAGAGGGCTCAGCAACGGATGTTAGCTCAGGGCTAATCTTCCTCACCAAAGGGAAAAAAAAGAATCTCAGGAGGCATGTATAATGTCAGCTGACTTAGGTAGTAAATATTGACAGTGCTTCACTAACCCTTTCTTGTGTCCTTATTTAAGACTAGGTTTATTCTTACTTTCTTTTTATAGGAAGAACAGAGCACCGACCTCTCTTGTAAGAAGCCACACTGAGATGATATGAAGCAGGGTGCAGTTAGAGTTTTGTTGTTGTGGTTTTTCATTTGTTTTTCTTCTAGGCCGCTGGTACTCGAGACTTTGGTAGGTAAATCTGTAGGTTCTAAAGCTATCTGAAACCTTATGATGTTAAGAAATGTAGACTTTGATCTCTAGATGACAGGAGTGCCTCTCTTGATAAACTTGATAAGATATACTGTTTAAAATAGCAGATTTGCTTTAGCAGCCGCTTCCTGCCAGGGTGGGAGGGGGACCAGAAGCATCTTGAAAGGGTATCTCCTTTTCTAATGTGTCCTGGTAGCCTAGCCTCTGTTCCTGTTGTCACCTGGTTCTGTGACACAGGGTTCCTTCCTGTCATCACCACTGCTCTTGTCTCTCCCATCAGTTTTGAAGGATGACTGAGGTGAGTCCTTAGACATTCTAAACAGGCAAGTGGAAAATGCTGTTTTCCCTTCCAAATGTGGATTTCCTCCCATGCTTTGATCATGCTGTAGGGAGAACGGACAGGGGTGTTGCATGGCTGATGGAATGCCATTTCACAAAATACCATCCAATTTTTTGTCATGGTGTGAAAGTATTTGAGAACTCCGTGTTCAACATCAGAAATGTCTGCTCTGCTTACTTGCTGCTTCTCCTCAGCCGTGACCATATGGCTTAGTACCTTAAGCACTGGACTGACTTAGGAACTGTTTTAATGTTCAAGAGTCCATCTTCCGTAATTGATGCCAGCAGAACCGCCATCCACAAAGTGTGAATAATAAACTGAACTACTCTGGAAAGTAAAGAACAGTAATAAATTCTTCCCATCATTCTAAAGTGACATAAATGTGTGATAAATTATGGTAGAGAACATAGTGGAAGGAATACATTCTGAGTCCTTAGGAAGATAGATGTTTTTAATATTTTGAGTTACTTTGGATCTGATTGAGTTGGCAGTTAATCCCTTGGGTGTACATATGTGTATGTATATGTGTATAATACTAGGCTAGTAGTTCTGAAACTTTTCACTATCAATACCCTCTTATCCTGCGACTCCACAGATATAAATCTCATATTTAAAAGATTCTGTTAACTCAAACTTTGTATTTACCAATAGTAACAAATGCATTCCTCCATAAAAAATAATCACTTTCAGAACTTATGGTTATCATGATATAGCTGCTATTCTGACTGTTACAACTTGAAACAGAGAAAACAAATTTAACATTTTTGTAATCAATGCAGGCTGATTTTGGGTAAGTCTGTGGTCTTGATGAAATAATCAGCATAGCATAAATATCTTTCTTTCTATGTTTTGGGCCTTCTAGAGGTCCAGGAACAACAGATTGAGAGCAATTTGATAAAGCATTGGTACAGTCAGCTTTAAATTCAAGGTCTCTAGGCAGTATATTTCTTAAAAAATTAGACTATGATATTTTTCATATATTTAAAAAAATCTTTCGGTACTTATTCCAGAGACTAAGCTATAAATAGCAGAAATATTTTGCACATAGCTGTTATTTAGAATGACAAAATAACTTCAGGTGAGTTAGGAGAAAGCATCTTTTCTAGAGATCCTTAAGTTTTTAACATGTGTTGTGAAACTGTCACAGACACATAATTGCCCATTGTTTATGCCTACTGATCCACAACTGAGAACAATAGAGAGGACTTCTTTTCTTTAAGAGAAGCACTACTATATAAATTATTCTAAATATATATCCTTCAGTTTTAAAATTGTCCGTATGGTATAAATACTCAAATTTTTTTCATTTTTAAATAATACATTTACACTATTCATCTATTCCAATTAAATTCTGGGACAAACTGAGGCGATGCATTGCACTCACCAAAGAAACATTATGATCTCAGGTTGAAGCATTAAATGATAAATAATATTTCTTTCTCCAGAGACCGGATCTCCAATTACAGCATCATGCATTGGATTAGGTAATTCTAAAACACCTCCTCCAGGGCAAGCAGGAAAAAGTGTTCCAGGATACAATGGTGAGAAATGACTCCAACTATTTAAAATATGTTATGTTAATAGATTTGGTATTTTTCTGTGTCTGGTGTGAATCATATTGCATGAAACATACTAAGGGCTTAACAAGTATTTGATTGAATAAGTACCTTGATTTAAAAATGAATTTAATTTTTGTTATTAGCCTATTTAGTCAAAAGTAAGATTGTAGGGGCCGGCCCAGTGGCATAGCAGTTAAGTTAGCGCACTCCGCTTCTGCGGCCTGGTGTTCGCGGGTTTGGATCCCGGGCACGGACAGACTCACCGCTTGTCAAGCCATGCTGTGGCGGCGTCCCATTAAAGTATGGGCACGATTGTTGGCCCAGGGCCAGTCTTCCTCAGCAAAAAAGAGGAGGATTGGCAACGGATGTTAGCTCAGGGCTGGTCTTCCTCACACACACAAAAAAGTAAGACTGTAGACTTCTAAGGACTTGATCTAAATGACTGTCATAACCAAGAAAATAATATTAATTATGAAGTGTGTTAAGGATATGCATGTGACATTAATATGTGTGGAATTCCTGCTAGGTGTTGAGTACGTTGCATACATCATTTCATTTGGTGCTGAAGTATATTTAATTTGGAGATATTATTATCATTTTAGAGATGAATTAACTGGTTCCCAGAGAGACTAAGTAACTCTCCTAAAGTAAACAACTGGGTGGGTCCTGAAGACAAAGCAAACCAGTGTGTTTTATTTTGTTTGCTTGTTTTTGTTACAAAAACTGCAGTTTTTTTCCATTGTATATGCCACCTTTTAATTTAAGAGTGATGATGGGCTTTTGAAACTTGTTGGCTGAAAATACATAGAAGGAGTAAGGATTCTAAAAAAAAAATCATTTCATTATGCTGGTGGTATGTGACAATGAGATACAATATCTTTTCAATGTTTGTTTTTAAATTGTTGGTAGTGATTATAATAGTTTAATAATTTCCCTTGGACTTCACTCCCTAGTTGTGTAACTTCTACAAGTCAATTAACTTTTCAATCATTCAATTTCTTTGTTTCTAAATGGGAATGGTAATTTCATATGCTTCATAGGGTTGCTGTGTTGTGATGTAACACAATGATGTATTAACACAAGCATCTGCCAGTAGAAAGACTGAACTAAGTCTTAGCTAATAGTGTTACTAATATTTCAGAGAAGCCAGATGGACTGATCTGATTTAGACTTACATGTTCATTTTACAGACAAGGAAGATGAAGCACAGAAGTTAGTTATGTTATCATACCATTTAGCTTAATAGATTTATCAGGAAACCCCAGCATTGGGGGACAGAACATAATTCTTACATATAGTTCCTATTTGCTTATAAATTACAAAATTTTGAAATTAGTCTTTTGCTTCTGTCCCATAAAAATACTGTATTTTCCTTCTAGGACAATGACCAGTTAAGGAAACATGGATCATTTGGTTTAGCCTAGCAGCTATATTCATAAAAAGACATTTAAGATTTTTTTTAAGGGCAGAAATAGATAGTCTGTGAAGTCAGTGACTTCCTCAGGCATGGAAAGGTGAACCCAGCTTTAGTGCAATCCTCCCTTTGAACAGTTCTGTCATCCCTCCTTTTATTAGAAAAATTGCTTTTGTGTTAAGCCATTTTTAGGGGCTGATGACTGTGGGAGATGTTAAACACATTTCCTGTTCAGTCCTTCAGTACCATTTTTATATCCAGTTGCAAGAAAGAGTCAAGCTTTAATGCCTCCTGGAATTTCAGTATAGAAGTTTCTCATTGTCTGAAAGCCACTGGCTTACAGACAACCAGGTTAAACACTAGAAATAAAGTATTTATAACCAAGGAAATAGTGACTTTATTACTCATGATATTTATATGTTTTGTGGTTATGCAGAGTTTCAAAAGCATAATGTCATATTCAATATTATAATAAAAAAGCACTGTCCTCTGGGAAAAGAAAGAAAACCATTTTTGTGTGAAAAACATTCAATGTAATATAACCATTTCACATTCATTGAGTACATTATGCAAGCTTGTCACTTTTTTGGGGGGGTACTTCTTGTATCAACACTATGAGAAAGGAATTACTCCCACTTTTTAGAAAGGGAAATTGAAGGGGTAATAGAATAGAGTGTGCTCAGGGGCACATAGTAAATGGACCACTGTCCTGGGATTTGGAGAAACAAGGAAGAATTAGGCATGGCCTCCACCCTTAGCGAGTTCACAGTCTCGTGAGGGACAGATATCTACACTGCTAACAACTGTCAGAATAGAATTTTAAAGCAAAGTGCTCTGGGAACACAAAGAAGGGAGCGATTAATTTTTTCTGGGGACAGCGTTCTTCTTTTCTTACAGCTTCTTTCAGTAGAATAACCTGGATGGATGAAGCCACATAAAGGATCTGTTAAAGCTTAGAACATGATGTTATATCCTTATTTCCAGTTTGCACTAAGGGTTACTGAATGTGGATACAAGCTTTGAGCTCCTAAAATCTTTCGGGATTTCAACAGTACAGCGCAGAAAGCATTAGGATAATATTTGGGAAGGTTAAATTGATCTTTAAGGCTCATAAGTGGATATTAAGCCTTAAATCAGAAAAAGAGGTTTTCCAGGCTTTTAAATACTTTATTTTTATTGCTTGAAATATTTTTTGATGTATCTTAAAACTTTGTTTCCTTTAATTTTTGAAAAGCTGAACATATTTTTAATGTTTTTGATAGAAGAGAAGAATATCTTTAAATGGATATAAACATGGATTATGAAATGACCAGCATGTTTGAAATACGATGTCTTTATTTAAGGGAGATTCTGAAGGAAAATTCATGATCTTGTTAGGAATCAAAAGCATGTACTCCTTTTATTTTTTGTGAGACATTTTAGCTTATTTATATATGTTCATGGTCTCACAGGAATTAAAAGAAACCTTTTTTAAGCTAGAGTTTTGGGGGTTGAATATAGAAAATATTGAAACGTTTAAGCTTTAAGATTATGCATTTTTATTCAAATTTTCATTTGTTTATTTATTTATATTTTACTTTCCAGTTATGATTTTGGATGACAACATGCAAAAACTGAAGGCTCGGAGTTTAGGAAATATTGTGGTAAAGTAAGCAAAATTGGCAATCCTACTATTTGAAAGAGCAAGAATTGCTATATCATATTAAGAAAAGAAGAGGTTGTTGTGCTATTACTAGTGAGGAGGCAGCAGAAAAAGCTGGTGTGTTGTCTGAGAACAAACAGCGCCAGCTCTTGTAATTTAACGTGGAAGCCTCATGCAGCAGAACAAATTTAGATACAATTTTGAAAAAGATTAATCTTGTATCTTTTTAATAACCTTTTTTGATTATACACCTAATGCAGAGATGGGAAAAGTAACTTCAGTACCAAAAATATAAAGAAGTAGATAAAGTTTCTGTACTGCCACCCTTCAGTGATACACTGTTAGTTTTGTCGTATATATGACTTTTCACTTTTTGACAAACATTTTAGATTGTTGAAGTAATTCAATTTATTCTTGTGTGTTCCTGTCTTTCCTTAACCCTGTCTCATGAATGCTTTTAACTTTTACTGTGCCTCTTAAAAATGTTCTTCCCAGGGCCAGCCTGGTGGCATAGTGGTTAGGTTCACACACTCCACTTCAGCAGCCCAGGGTTTGCAGGTTCGAATCCCAGGCCCTGACCTACACACCGCTTATCAAGCCATGCTGTGGCAGGTGTCCCACATAAAACAGAGGAAGATGGGCACATATGTTAGCCCAGGGCCAGTCTTCTTCAGCAAAAAGAGGAGGATTGGCAACAGATGTTAGCTCAGGGCTAATCTTCCTCACCAAAAAAAAAAAAAAAACCACAAGAAAAGAAAAAAAAGTTTATCCCTGTTCTAGCCCTCTTAGTCTTTTTTGAATATTTATGATGATAAATAATGCTGTATTGAACATCCTTTTTGTGTTGTCTTTCTCCTTTTCTGATAATTACTCTAGTATTGAGTAGATTTCCAGAAGTGTAATTACTGGGTCATATGGTAGCCTAATATAAAATCCCTGACTCATCAAGTACCACAATACCCTGCTAACATTTTTCATCATTGTTCATTTGATAGACAAAGGTGTTAAAATTTGAAGTGAAAATATTTAAATTTACTTTGATTAAATCAGTACTTTAAAATTGTTAAGCTAGTGGAAGCTGAAATGGAAGTTGATTAATTTGGGAGACACACAGTGTGTGACATTTTAATGATACAGGCTGCTTTAGCTCCTCTGATTAGCATGATATTAGCATCTTTACTGATATGGTTTAAGTGGTAGAATTCACCAGAATGAGCTCCTATAAATAAAGAACGTTGTATGTCGTTTTGTTTTCCTATTTATTTAAAAGAATTCTTATTACTTGGCATTCTCAGATTGGTATAACTTTGTCTCAGGTTAGTAAAACATTTTAAAATCTGTGAAAATTAAATAAAAAACAGTAATTTAAAAAAGAATGGACTTTTTTCAGTTAGAGATGCTTTAACTTATAAAGAGCTAATAGAGGAGATAAATGCTATGATAACAATTCTTCTCAGATTCTTATGTTATCAGTAAACATGTAAGACTATATTAATTTTTTTGTTTAAATTTTAAGACATCTTGATGTCAAGATGGAAAATTTTAATATTGAATATACCCTATGTATTCATATTTTTCTGATCACAATCCATATGAACATTGAGCTGGTTGAAATTTGACCTATTAGCTGGAAATTGTTGGGATTGGGGGGAGGGCTTGCTAAAGAAATCAGTAATCTGAACAAGACCGTGGGTGAATGTTTAGCTTGCTTAGGGAAGCACATGGTTTTTGAGAGCTTTTAAAAGCACTCCAGCAGCATACATTTTTATATAACCTCCTAACTATGAGTGACTCATCCATTTCATAAAGTAACTCTTACAAGATCCCAGAGGTGGCATTTGATCCCAGCACAGTTGTAAATCCCTCCTGAGTTCTGTCACACTAATTATTGGTGGCTTTGCCTCATATCCATTCAAAGATACCATTCAAAGATAATAAAATATACCAATAGCCCACATAAACTATAATTTTTTCTTGTAGCCATTAGTGTTACCTCAAATACTTGAAAATCACACAGCTATTGCTGTAAAGCATTCTGTGGTTTACATTGTCACCAGTTCAGAATGATTTTCTTCCCTCTGTATTCCTAAACAGGGAATTTTATTGTACAGATCCAGGATTCTGAGATTTCGTTATAAATTCTTTGAAGATACAATATATTATGGTGTGCAGTGGACTTTGATTCCTCCCTTAATAGTGAAACTAGATGTTTGAAAATATTATATATATATATATATATATATATATAATTGTATTCAAAAGGTGAGATAGAAATAATCAGGAAAAAAAAGTTACTCTTTTTTTCATGGAACAGGTCTTGAAACTTTATTTCAGGAACTCATTTTTATCTGTGAAAGCAAGGATTTCCAACTGAAACCTGCGTCTCCAGTAGCCATTCCACTCTAACTCATCGACCAGAAAATTACTCATGTATCCCAACGGCTACCTGCAGTGTGCGTGGGGTGTTTTCATACTTGACATCCATCAATGAGACTCGTTTGTGTCCGCCCATAGCTGTTCTGTGTGCCTTGAGGGGACACGTCGTTCATCCAGACTGGAAAATGACCAACGAATACTTTTTAATAAATATATGTTTAAATGAATTAAGGGAAAGGAAAAAGCACGCCTTCTTGACGTGGTAAAAATTATTGTGGTTTTACAAAAATAGTGTGCAACTGGAGAGATGATCATTCTTTTCGTGCAGACCACATTCTAAAGAAGGTCTACGATCTGAAAGCAGGATCCTTTTCGGAGACCAGCTAGATGGGCCCCCAGAACCACTTGGTGGCCTGTAAGAGGTATTTGATTAGGGATTATACATGGTGTCCAGAGTCTACAAAATATCTGAGATTCTAAATTTTAAGAAATGTATCGATCCCCAAATCTGAGAAATTTATAATCAAAATGAATACATATTTAGTTAAATATCTGTAAAATTTAACATCATAACAACTTCATTGTCAATTTAGTCTTCATAAATTTTTCCTTTTATTCACAAACAATTTTTAGGTCACATTTTCTCACTTCCCATGATTCCTGAATGTGTATAATGATTGCTAAGAAATAACCAATGGAAGCTAAATATGTGGCTTCTTGCCAAGTCATTTCCAAAGCAAAATGATAACCTTTTCTTTTTCAGAAAAAGTTCTAGTTTATATGGTATATTGCTATATTTTATTATCTTTGCATGGATATGGGGTGAGGCTACCAGTATTAAGAATGACTAGGGTCCATGAGGGGCTTAAAACTGAGTTGGCATCAAAAGCCACCACTGGAAGTGACTGCCTGCCAAATAGTCCATTTTTCTCAATTATTCATGCCCATGCTTTTTTTTTATTACTTTGTATAATAATTAAGTAGAATATTCTTTGAAAGTATAATATTCCCTAATGCTATTTATGTTCACTAATTGTACTTGTAGTGATTAAAGAGAATAGAGGGAAAAATCTGCATGGAATATTTGAAATGTGTGGGGCTCAAACTATATTAAAGTAAGTCAATAAAAAATAATGACTCATCATTTTAATCCCAAATTTGTTTGCTTTTTGTAAGTACAGCTTAGCTTCTTGTTTCACTATAAAATCTGTTATGAATAGTATAAATAACATTGGAAACTATCTTTCTTTGGCAGTTTCTTTAAAATCTGAAGCTATAATCATATTTCCACATTTTTCAAGATACTAAATGTAATGATTCATTTCATCATATTAAGATGACTCATCTCCAATCAGAAATACTGAGATATAGCAATTTTGAAAAAAACACTTGATCCACTTCAGTTTTTTGAACTCCTCTGTTAAGTCTTTCTGGAATGACTGCTTTGCTCTCCTGGGGACACCTTAACTAGAAGGTAGACATTTTAGTGATGTCTAAACTACTGTAGACCCTCGGATGTAATCAACATGAATCCTGCAGTTTTCATAGAATACTTGCATTCATAAGATTTACCTTTCTAGTCGAAGAGAAAATGACATGTCTGCATGGATGTTAGAAAATTCCTTTGATTTTGAAACTTACTTCAGGCAGTTAATTTAGTGGGAAAGTTATGATATCTGAATCGCTATGAATGTGAAATGTTCATGAATTTTAGAAGGTCCCCTGCAATTGCATCCAGAGCTAAAAGTGCAGAAATAAAACTATGAGTCAATAATTTCCAGGCAACACAGAGCAGGGATGAAAGAAAATTTTAACTGCAATTTCCTCAGTACCACAGGGCTCACTGTTATTAAAGCCATAGGTCTCTCCAGCTCTTCCCCTCTCGTGGGCATACATTTTTCTCCGACCAAATCCAATTGTTGCTATTGGATGTGTGGCTTGTCCACCTCCTGCTGTGTTCCACTGGCCTGTGCCCTGCAGGCAGTGATGGGGTGCAAGGGAGCTATATGGCATCGTCTGAGGGGCTTTATCTCTGGTGCCTGCCAATTTCTCAGCCTCCAGATATTGAACTCTTGGCCCTTAATGATGTTTCTTTACATCTTTACAGTTTTCCAGAAGTGACTCAGTCACTGTGCTGCCATCTTGGGAGGGGGCAGGACAGCTTTCAACAGGATCCTTTGAGTAAAACCAAGGGTGTCATATAATTGTAATCCCATTCCTTTCTAAATCTCATATACAGAGTTAAGTATCATCTTTTATTAGCCTTACAACAACACTGTGAGGTAGACAGTAGGACAGATATTATCCTCACTTTAGATACAGGAATCTAAACATCATTAGTAGTTGCATGGCTAGAACTCACATTTTATTACCCAGTCATTTGCCCAGAGAGAAAGAAATTATGGCCTAATCAGTCTCTTCTGTGGAAATAAAAAGTAGCTTCATATGACAATCTCAAGTAAAGCCTAAAGACCCCGTAGGAAATACTGGGAGTGCAAAGTTGGGATCTAACTTCAGAATTCTCTAGGCAACAGGAGTTATGTCTTCAATTTATTTCTGTTACCAGGGACATTGCTGATGGAGCAGTGAATATAGACTATCCTTTGTCTGGGATTGGAGGCATCTAGGAGTTTTACATTGCAGATTGGTCAGGAATGCATTACCTTCTATGGCAATGGACGTTCTCTTCTTTCCTTAGCTATTTAAGGATTTCTCGTCACTCTGATGCATCCCTCTCACCACACACACACACACACACACACACACACACACACACACGTGTATCACTGCTGCCTCAGTTACTCCTCTTCCCCTTTAACAATGGTCTCTTTGGAAAGAATATTCTCTAAGAGGATTCAAACTTGGATGGTTTGTAACAAAACTCCCCTTTACACTCTGCTTGGAAGATTAGGGGAAGGTATCACAGGGTGGTAACATTTGCTCTTGGATTTGAAGGATAAATATAGACATTAACCAGCATAGTTCTTAGTATTTTCATAAATTTCCCTTCCTTCTGCCAGTCCCATGTATTTTCACGTTATTGTAACTACAGAAAAAAAGTCTTTTTCTATAGCTTCAGAAAAAGAGACCCGGTGCACTCATTATTCCAGAAGGAAAACCTGCATTTAATATACAATAATCATTAAGATAAGAAGAAGAAAAGTGTTAATTTGGAATAATGCAAAACAAAAATTCTGCTCTCGCTCATATACACCTAACTTTTGTCTGGAGTTTATTGCTTCTCTTCTCACGTTTTACTTCATTGATATATATTATCACAAATACTTCCAATTCTGGAACGCTCTCTTCTTTTCTGCTTTTCTTTAGGACCATTATGTGGCATCTTCCAAGGTTCCTTCTTTAGAGTCCCTTTTCAATATTCAAGTAACAATATCTGAGTTTTTAAAGATATCAGACTTATTAGTGAAGAGCAGATAGCATTCCCTTATTTCCTCCTGCTAATAACCAATTGCAATTTTGTATATTTCTTTCCAGCCTGTTCTTCAGTTAGACTTGGGGATAATGAAGTAGTTTTCTGGGGGCATCTCAAAAGTGACTTGAGACAGACACATATGCCATTTCCAGCAAGTCCATACTTAACTAGGGATAAAAACTCCCTTTCCAAGAGCTCCTGGAGGTACAGGGTTTAACCACCTGCTGTAAAATTGCCTGACTAACATCTTAAATGTTTCCATTTTGATGTTATTTCATTAAATTAATGAAATAGACATAATTCACAACAGTCTCCCTATCCGTATTCTAAACAATTCTAAATTTCTTGTAGTACACAATATGCCAGGCTCTCCGTGCATCTGAGACCATAGTTTATATCTTTGTATCATTAAAGTCTCACACAATGACTGAAGAATACTTAGCACCCAATAAATATTGATTGGATGAAGAAAATTAATGCATGAGTTAATGCATACATGAGTGAATGAATAAATAAGTAGAACAATCGAGTAATTCCTCTGGTGTTTCGTTCTCTAATTTCCATGTCTTCATCCTCTCTCCGCTGGCTACTTCTACTCAGATCGTCCCCATCCTAAATGAGCCTGCCTCTCTGCATTAAACTACTGACTTATATCGCTTCTTCCAGTCACCCACAAACTTTTAAAAAGTCTGTCTAACCTTACTGCCTCCACTAACTTACTTCCCGTTTACTCCTTAGTCAGCCTAGGTATTGCATGCCCCACTCTACTGAAATGGCAATCCTGAGGGTTCCTAAAATATCTTAAGTACTAAGTTCCATGACCTCTGTTGAATCCACCTTCAAATAAAATTTGCACTTCCTTTGACCTTGCTGATCACTCAGTCCTTATTAAAACTCTACTGTGGTGGCTCCTCAGACACTTTCTCTTAAGTTCCCATACATCTCTGATTTTCTTTTTGTTTTTGCTCAGTGGTCTTTCTTTGATACCTCTTTAACACTGGTGTCTGGCCTTGGGTTCTCCTTCCTATTCCATGCTCTCTTCCCAGACCTTACCCTTGCTATATTATTCTCAATTCCCAAGGTATGTAGAAATTTACAAACTTATGCAGACCTTTCTTACAGGAATGAGAGATAGTATAAAAATGCATACTGTCCCTGTTCTTCAGAAAATTTATGCCGATATTTAAAGTTTTGTGTAACAGCTGAGAAAGCCTGTGTCCTTAAAATTTATTTTTTTTCTGGAGGATGTCTACCTATCTTTTAATCCTCTAGGGTTTAATTAATTATGAGAATATAATCTATCTGTTACTAATTGCTAGTATCATCTTTTTCTCAGGAATAAGAGAAAACACAGATTATCAGGGCATCTTCTTTTAAGAATAGAGGTTGCAAACTTAACCAACTTCTGGGAGGTGTAAGATGTTCCCTTTCTCTCCAGTAACACTTTTACCAGAAAATGCTGAACTCTTGGTCCCATGTCCACACACTGAATTAGGTACATACTAGGCCACCAGGAAACTCAGTTCACATTCAAAACACTAAGTACTAATTCATTCGGATTATTATTGCAAACACTTAGGAGTCTCTGCTTACTGTGAGGAGGCAGTGTGTGGATGCTCGTGGACCAAAATCTTGGATTTGGGGTAGATAAAATGAAAGAGATGCTTGTTTAACAAAATGTCTTTCTATATGCATAGTTCTTAGTATGGGCAATGTTATGTGTTTAAGAATTTGGATCAGCATTTCTGTATGTCAGGTGAAACTAAGAAACAGTGGCTCCCATTAGACCTAATATGTGCATACTAATTTGCCTCAGACCCCCCCACTCTCTGCTGTCCCCAGTCCAGCCTGAATGTGAGTTGCTGTTTATTATCACAGATACCTTTTATTTTTCTTATTGTAGGGATATATTTTCTTATACCCACGTGTCTGTTAAAAAATGTCACCATGAAAGATAGAAAGGACTATCATGATCTATTTCTTGGGAACAACTGAAAATTATTTCTTATTTAATATGCAAGCAGAATGCATCTGCATCAGGTTTATTGTTGTTGTTTATTTTACAGATGGTCAGCTTCGCTCATTAGTGTTCTCTCTTCTGGCCCATATTGGCTTTTGATTTGTCATCTCTTCTTAGTGTTCTCGTCACCTCTTGATCCTCAATATCCTGAAAATGCTGCCTAATTGAATGATTTTTAGTGGTTGCCCTGTTCATATTTTATTTCAATGTTTAATAATGATTTTTACACTTGTTTTTAAAATATTAACAATTAAAACAAACTGATAAAGTGAAATTATATACATGGCAGTTTAGAAAGATTAACAAAGAGAAATCAGTTAAAGGGACCTGAAGGGATTATCTGCTTCAACCTGCCGCCTTCAGGCAGGTTCAGTGATGAACAGGAATAGTAATAGCAGCAACTAGCAGCATCTCTGTAGGTCTTTTTACAGATTACAAAATGCTTTCACGTGCGTTTTATGTAATTTCATGAGGTCCAAAATGCTGATGTAGCATTTTTCCTGCATCTTAAAATATTACAAAAATAAGACCTAGCAAGGGAGGACCTCCCCTGAGGCTGGATGTGGTGGAAATGGGCAATCACAGCTGTCCTGCCAATCCCACTTGTAACAGTGTTTTCTGCCTGCCAGAATGTGAGCATATAATTCAGTGCCTCGGAGGTCCAATATTGGGGTGGAGGGTGTGTGATGTTGGCTCATGTGGGCAGTAACCACGTCTACTCATTTTCAATTTTCTCAGCATCAGCCCTTTGAAGTCACTGCTTTGCCTAGTATTTTTATTGTGTTAGTATGGGAGGGTGGGTTTTTGAAATCCTTAAGTTTTATAATAAATAAATTTCCAAACTATAAAGCATCTAAAAGGTTTCTGTGTCCAGAAAACAATTTGAGTGGTTCTTTTTTTTTTAGGTGGCACTTCCTGCAGGGAATAGATATGAGAATGTATTCATTTATCTATATCAAGATAGATTAGACAGATAGGTAGATAGATAGATGATAGATAGAGATAGATAAAGATTAAGTCCTTGCCATGTGTGTAACACCTGTTTGGTACTATGGAGGAAAGAAAGAAATATAAGAGGAAATTGCTTGGGAAGAAAGACCTATGCCATTTGATATTCTGTGTTCTCAAGTATCCCCATGTGTTCATAGCCGTGAGAAATCACATAGGTTGGGATGGTCATGAAAAGGAAGAACAGAAGAGGGAGCAGTGAGAGGGAATTCCCAGAGCGGGGGCACACTGATTGTGAAAATAAGATTGCTCATGGGATGTTAACTGGAGCATTCCACTACACAAGAGCTGGCAAAGGTAGCAGTTGGTACCTTGGTACTTCAAAAAAAAAAAAAAATGAACTTATTTGCCTACAGTGGAAAGATAGTTCTCAGTAAGTAATAGGTAATGTTATGCTTCTTACTGAAACAATGATGGCCGCTAATAACTATTTGAATGCCAAATGTGTGTCCCTTTCGTGCCCTTTTCAGAAACTACAGTCATCCCTCAATGACTCTGCTATGTCATGGTCAGCTACTTCAGCCTCAGTTAGACATGAGCTGTCCAGCAGATTTAGGGATTACACTTCAGTGTGGGATTTGAATTTTAATTATCGTTGCACTGGAAAATGATTACTTCTAATTAATCTGTCTTTATTACCACTTTCATCATAATTCTAACTGCTCTGTTTTTACATAAGGTTGCCATTACCGCCTGGGGCTTTCTCAGGACTCTGGAAGAATCAGGAAGCATTCAAGCATTTATACTTTGAAAAATTTCCTGTAAGAACTTTATTACGCTTTTCTCACCTTCTTAAATACTTCTCTATAGTTCTTGCCTATTAAGTTGAGCAAATTGCTCCTAGAATCATAGATAACAAAACAACTTTTTAGGGTTATCTGGACCAGTTTCCAGATCTCAGAAATAAGAATGCCCAAACCACGATTGTCTAAATAAGTCATTTTTATGTTTATTTTTATCAGTTTCTGGACATAGAAATTTCTCAGTTTCTTTCAGCAGATTTTCCTGGAATTTAATATTCCCTCAATATCAGGATTTGTTTTGTTAAATTAAAACATCTTTGGTTTTTCTATATTTCCTTCACTGGATTTCTCTGCAGACTGACAGCACCTGATCAGAATTGTACGCTGTCACCAGGACCCTTTAATCTCCTCTACTCATGGTTATGTGAGCAAAATTCATTTGGCTTTCCCAGAAGTTATATTTTTCCATTCCCTTACTTATTTTTGACATTCTTTCCTGAATGTTCTCTGAGCTTTTCATTTTAAAATGCAGATACATACTAGGACAGTGTTCTCAAAGCACAACCTCCAGTGCCCTGGATAACAAAATGTGTCTTCCTGTGATCTCCTTTGTCATTTACCTGTCACTGTGTGCCACGGTTGTGTGTTTTGTGTTTATAACAGCACTTTACTGAGTTATATGTGTCAGGGTCCTACCATCATCTTTCTGCTGTTTCACTTCTATTTCTTTCCCTGAGAGAGATACCTGGTCCTCGTGAAGCACTAGGTAAAAAAAAGAATGACTGTTCAGAATTTTATTTTTAAAAAAGTGAGCCTAAGCATTTAGCATTTTATCTTTATTATTTGTGAATAAAGGACAGCTAACCTAATCAACTAGACAAATGGCAAGAATGAAAATAGCTTCCTTTAGAAAGAGATCTCCCAGTTAAATGACCTCAGTAGTCACGATTAAACATGCCCCCAAGGGACTGTGGCAAGCAGATTTGTCAGTGTGGTTGACTCCAGTCAGCCCAGTCTATCTGTCTGATTGGCCACAGCTAAGTCATCAGAGCACTGATATGACTAATTAGAACCTGACGGTGGCAAATAATATGTGCATGTGGTTTTAACATGATCACCTGTAGCACTGAAAACTCCTTCAAAGCCCCAGTTTATGGTTAATCTATATGGAATGACTCTATACTCAGCCTTGTTACCCTGACCTCCAATTTCTCATCGAAGGGCTTAATCACGGCACTGAAGGGTTGAGTAACTTGCCCATCGCTTAGAAGTGATGGAGCTGACATTTGAACCCGTATAGTCTGACTCCAGAGTCCATGCTCTTTAACTATACTCTAGGTTATCTCTCTGATAGGAATTGCGGTAGTAATTGCAAAAAGAGCTGCCAATTATTGAAGGCTTAGTATGTGCAGGGTCTGCCCTCTTCATATACACCATCTCATTTGTGCTTCACAGAACCTTACAAGGTATAGTTCATTACCCTGTTTAACAGGTGAGCGTACTGAGTCTCAGAAGGATTAAGAAGCACAAATAGTGACTCACCTGGATTTCTCCTAAAGCTATGTTCATAAGCATAGGTATGAAGATAACTCAGAAGCATTGGGGGGAAGTAATATTTCTTTCTTTCTACTTCTTATTCTCCTTGATTTTTCATTCTATTGTGACTTCTGGACCAGTGAAGATGTACTGCTACTTTGGGTTGACTAAAAATTAAATTTCATACTTAACAATTATATTTCATTGAACCTCAAGTACAATCCAAATTCATGTTAATAAACTAGTGCTCTATTTTGTGATTATTCATAGAGAGCTTTAGAGCTTATAAAAATTAACATAATTAAAAAAGAAATCTATCAAAGGATTACTTTGCAATCCCAAAGTATATGGGAAATATTGAGCTATTACTTCTCCATTAAAAAAAGAAATTGGGTTCATAAACTTTACAACTCTAAGTTCAAACACTTAACTTGAACATATATAAGAACACTTTAATTTATTTCTGGCTGTTAGAGGAGCAAAGAGATTCTAGTAAGCTATCGAAACCAGAAGTAATTTAATTCCGTAGTCTAGTTATGAAAAAAAGTTAAATGCATACAGTGAATCCATTGCTATCACATTTTTATTATACTAAACTTAAAAATGATTGTATTCCTTAACATACATGCTAGTTAGACATTATTTATTCTTATTTTCAGGGATATTATGACACCATGGATGCTGGTTACATGGATGAAGAAGGCTATGTGTACGTTATGTCTCGAGTTGATGACGTGATAAATGTTGCAGGTCACAGGATTTCTGCAGGTGCCATTGAAGAGGTATTGATAAATATTGTTCTTCTATTCCAGGTAGTAGGGACAGAGCTGAACAGAAGTCAATACTGAGGTGAAGTCATTCTACCTGGAAAATTACCATACCCTCCCTTTGGAGCAGGGGCTAGGTTACTCTCGTCCCTCTCTCACTTCACTTCCTCTCCTGTAAATCTTTGTACTCCCACACTCACCCATCCCTGCCTGGATGGTCAAGAGGAATTTTAAGCACTTAACGTTTATTTGTTATTTATGGGAGAGTTTACACACATTTGCTTCTTGACACTTGTCACGTGATTGCCTCCGGCTTCTTGATTTTCTCCTGCTTGATGACCAGGTTTGCATGTAGACTTTAAGTAGTGTGAGATTTAAACATTTTATTCTTCTCTTAAACCCTGAGAATTTTCTTCCAATGTACGTTACACAAAGTCCCCAGAAGAGTTTTTAAACATTTTTAATTTTTTACATTTACATAGAGAAAAATCCATTTTTGTTGTATAATACTTTGAGTTTTTAGACTTGCATAGAGTCTTAAAATCATCACCACAGATGGATACAGAAAAATGTCGGCACTGCCAAAGGATTCCGTCATAACATCATCTTTGTATTCTGACCATCCCCATCCCTAACTGATTTTGCTCCATTTCTATGTTTTTGCCTTCTCTAGAATGTCATATAAATGAAATAATACAGTATGTAACCTGTTGAGACTGTTATTTCATTTAGGAAAATACATTCAAGATCCATCCAAGTTGTTGTGTGTATCAATAATTTGTTCTTTTATATTGCTGCATAGTATTCCATTGTGTGGCTATACTAACCAGTTTATGTATCCATTCATCTATTAAAGGATATTTAGATTGTTTCTAGTTTGGGGCAATTATAAATAATGCTATTATATACATTCAAGTACAGGTTTTTGTGCAAAAATTAGTTTTCATTTCTCTAGGATAAATACCTATAGTGCATTTGGTAACCGTATATTTCAGTTTGTAAGAAACTATCAAACTGTTTTTAAGAGTGGCTGTGCCTTTTTACATTCCAGCAGTGTTTGAGGCTTCCTATTTCTTCCCATCTTCATCAACACTTGGAATTGTCATTACTCTTTATGTAAACCATTCCAATAAATGTGTATTGGTATCTCATTGTGCTTTTAGTTTGCTTTTTTGTAATGACTAATGATGTTGGGCATCATTTCACATGCTTATTTGCCATCCATATATCTTCTTTGGTAAAAGAATCTCTTAAAATCTTCTGCCCATTTTTTAAAAATTGGGTTGTTTTCTTGTTGTTCAGTTTTGAGAATTCTTTAGATATTTTGCATATTTTGTCATTTGTCTGACATGTGCTTGGCAAATATTTTCTTCCAGTCTGTGGCTTGTCTTTTTAGTCTCTTAAAAGTGTCCTTAACAGAGCAGAAGTATTTTTCATACTGATGAAGTCTAATTCACCATTTGTTTTGTTTTACAGATCATGATTTGGGTGTTGTATCTAAGAACTCTTCCCTAACCCAAGGTCATAAATATTTTCTCCTTTGTTTTCACCTAAGAATTTTATAATTTTGTGTTTTACATTTAGTTTATTGTTTTACATTTTATATCAGTTCATATTTACATTTGAATTTTTTTTTGTATATGTACAAGATGTAGGTTGAGGATTATTATTTTTTAATATGGATGCCAATTGTTCCAAACATCAGTTGTTGCAGAGTGCCCTTTTCCAGTGAACTGCATTTGCACCTTTGTCAAAACTCAGCTGACTATATTTGGGTGGGTCTATTTCTAGAGTATCTCTTCTGTTTCATTGATCTATGTGTTTATCTTTTCACCAATACTGTTCTGCCTTGATACTGTAGCTTTATAGAATGTCTTATAGCTGAAGAGTGTCCACATTTGCTGTTCTTGTTCAAAATTGTTTTGGATGTTCTAATTCTTTTGCATTTCCATATATATATTTTAAAATGAGCTTTTCTATAGTTACAATAAATCCTGCATGGGTTTTGATAGGGACTGTGTTAAATCTTTAGATTAATCTGGGAAAAACTGATATCTGAACTATACTGAATCTTCCAATCCATGAACTTTGTATGTCTCTCCATTTACTTAGGTCTTTTTTTGATATGCTTCATTGACATTTTTACTTTTTAGATACAGATTCTAAACAAATTTGTTAGATTTTTATCTAAGTATTTAATTTTTTTAAAGCTATTATAAATAGATTTTTTTTAAATTTTGGATTTCAAAATTTTATTACTAATGGATAGAAATACTATTGATTTTTATGAACTGATATGTATTTTTTTTTTGTAGATTCCTTGAGATTTCCTGTATAGACAATCATGTTGTCTGTGAATAGAGATAGTTTTACTGCTTTCTTTCCAGTCTGAATGTCTTTTGTTTCTTTTTCTTGCTTCCTTGAACTGGCTAGAACTTCCAGTCTGACATTAAATAAGAGTAGCAAGAGCAGACACCCTTGTCTTGTTCCTGATCCTGGGGTAAAAGCATTCAATATCTTACCATTTAAGAATGTTACCTGTAGGTGTTTCTGCAGATGACCTTTTTCAAATGAGGATGTCTCCTTCTAGTCCTAATTTGATGAGCTGTTTTTTTTAATCTTGAATGAATGTTGAATTTTGTCAAATGCTTTTTCTGCCTATTTTGATATGTTTATGTGGCTTTTCTTTTTAAGGCTGTTAATATGGTGAAATACATTAATTAATTTTCAACTGTTCAGCCTTGCATTGCTGGGATAAACCTCACTTGGTTGCAATACATTATTGTTTTTATAGATTGATTTTTATAAAATCTATGGTAATTTCCCTTCTTCTGAAGTTGACTTTTGTATGGTAATCATATAGACATTTCATCTTTTTTGAATAATATTTGAATCATTAGTCTTTTTCCATTCTTTCATTTTTAATCTCTCTGGATCATTATGGTTCCTGGGGACTTTTTGTAGATAGTGTGTAGTTGAGTCTTTTAAGTCTGATAATCTCTATCTTTTAACTGGTGATTTTAGACCATTCACATTTAAATTAATTGTTGATATATTTTTATTAATTTCTACCAGTTTATAATTACTTTTCTTTTTGCCTTTTCTCTTTTTCATTCCCCCCATATACCCTTTTCTTCCTTCTTTTAAGTCATTTGGTTCTTTTTTTGTAGCTTCTGTTTCGTTACTGAGAACTTTTATGCTTCCATTCATTCCAAGAGTGCTCACCCATATTTCTTGGGCCATGGTTATTGTTGCATTTTTAATATTCATCTTTGCTAATTTTATCCTGAGTGTGCAAATGAAGTCTTCTGGGTGAAAGACAGATTTTTTAAATCATAAGTGTGTCATCAGCCTCTTACTCCATGTCTTACCTCTGGGTGACCCAATGAGAGCCCATGGGGAATTTTCCTACATAAGTAGCCAGACACTCCATAGATGAGAGATAAAGAAAATGATTTTTCTCTTTTTATAAGGAGGAAAGAGGCAGCTATCTTCCACTCCTCCTCAAAGGGTCTTCTTGGAAACATAATGGCCTGAATCCAAACTCGAACTCTTTGATGGGTCAATAGAATCTCTCCAGGAGCCAGATGGCCCTGTGTGTCTCAACTCTTATAACCTCCCCATGATAGTTTACCCTATGGATCTAATCTAGACTGTAAGCATTTGGCCCTCCTGGGGAAATTAGAAAAGTTTTCTTATCCAGTCAGATCAGAGCAATTAACTAGACAAATAGCTATAGATCGAATTCTCATAGTATTTGAAGATTCTCAGGAGGCTAGAGCTTTTTACAGGAGCAATGAGAAATCCAGGACAGTTTTATTCCCCCAAAGTTATAATAGCTGCATTGAAATCTTTGTCTGATAATTCTAATATTTGGATCATCTTGCGTTTGGCATCCATTGATTGTCTTTTTCCTTAAAAGATGTTTAGGTTTTCCTGATTCTTTTTATGTCTGATGGGTTTTTTTTGGAACAACAAAGATTTACTCTACTCAATTCTTACTTCATTATACCAAATAAGCCAATTCAGCGTAGAACCATAATCACAGAATGTAGTCAGGGCTTATAAAGTTGCACCAGTTGCATTTTTACTTGACTCTAACACTCTTTTCTTTCTTTTAAAATTATTTTTAATTTTTTTATGTCCAGTAATTTTAGATGTTATCCTGGATATTTTGAATGTTACATTATGAGATTCTGGCTGCTGTTCAAATATCTGGATTTGTGTTGTGATTATTTATTTTAGCAAGTGATCAACCAGTTAAGATCAGAACACGTGTCCTTACCCACTTTCTGTGGACTGTGGTTCTAATGTCAAGTTTTTAAAGCCTTTGCACTGCCATTCTGGTCCATCTCACTTGTGTCTCTTCCAGATGCCAATCTGAAATTCGAGTTAAGTGTTCAGAATCTTCACTGTGCTGATTCTGGTTGGATTCCTGCATGCACAACTTCGGGATAGGCTCAGGACTTCATACCCAGATTCAAAGTATCCTTTTCTTCAGCTCCTTCCTCTCCACAATCTACTCTTCATTTTTCGACTCACAAAGCTCTCCCTTACTCTTCTTCCGGGTAGGAAGTCAGGGCTTTAGCCTCTCCACACTTTTACCAGGTTCAGTCTTCCAAGGTCTACTTTCACAGTGTCCCTGGGGAGAGGAAGGGACTCTGTCTCTTTGCTAGCACTCACCTCGTACAGGACAGGGCAATTCAAGAGGGATCCACTCTCAGGGACTGGATGGTTGCTGGTGGACAGGGTAAGTGGCACTGGATCTTTCTAGGCAATATTGGTGTAGAGTGGGAAAGTCCCCAGGGCTCCTTCCCACAGGATCTGCTGCACAGTGATAGTGGAGAAGGGAAGGGACAGCTCTTTTGCTGGCACTCGCTTGGTGTAGGGTGCGGAAAGTCAACAAGATCTCTAACAGCTCTTTAGGGAAGAAGATGGGCACTGCTTTGTCGGTGTTCATCTGGAGTAGGGAGGACAAGATCCAAATGATTCTGTTTCCCAGCTCTCTGCTTCTTTCCCTAGACCTCTGTCTAGACACAGCCAGCATTTTTGGGGGATTTTTCTGTCTGCACTTATTGGAAGCTCCATATTTTGGGCTACTCCAGCACCCAGCTCAGAATATATAGGAGGCAAAACAAGCCATAATAACAAAACCCTCCAGACAGACAAACTAAAAACAGGGGACTGACAATTAGGTTGTCTCAAGTTCTGATAGCCCTGACAGAGTCTTCTGATCTGTATTTTAACCCAGAGTTTTCATTGCAGTTGGTGGAAGTGATAAAGTGGAATGTGTTTATTCCATCTTTTCCAGAACCAAACCCAGAATAGTCTTTAAACAAAGTGGGGCAAACTGCATTTTAAATGAAAGAAAATGTTTAAAGTAGTGTGACCGACAATGCGGTAGGATCAGAGTACGCAGAATCAAAGTGCAGTTCCCCTTCCTCTGATTGAAAGATGGCAGCTTTGGGGGCCGGCCTGGTGGCGCAGAGGTTTAGTTCGCGCTTTGACAGCCCAGGGTTCGCGGGTTCGGATCCCGGGAGCCCGCCAATGCACTGCTTTGTCAGCCATGCTGTGGCGGTGTCCCATATAAAGTAGAGGAAGATGCGGTCGGATGTTAGCCCAGGGCCAGTCTTCCTCAGCAAAAAGAGGAGGATTGGCGATGGATGTTAGCTCAGGGCTGGTCTTTCTCTCTCTCTCTCACACACACACACACACACACAAGATGGCCACTTTCTCTAAAGCTTGTACTGATCTTCGGTCCATACTTAATAGCTTAACATTTTTGTCATGTTGGCTTTTTCTTTTAGTGACAATCAATGTGATATTATTTCAGTATCAGTTTATATAATATTTTGGAACATGTGACCTTTGTGTGCTATTATAATATTATCTTGTTTTTAACTGACTCTGAATTTTGAGATAACCTGTAATTGAAATTTATGCTTCTTGTATTTTGGTGTGTTGGCAAAAGGCGGTTCTGGTTGCATGAACTTTAAATTTCTTTCTTGTAGGAAATTATTTCCAATATTCACCTGCATTTCTGGAAGACTCAGTTAAAATGTGGAGATTACATATGCACAGCTCTTATTATGGGTCAAAATTCTTAGTTCTCTCTTTTATTTTTAGAATGAAAGGAGAAGTATCAACTTATTTAACTACATATTGTGCTTTAATGTGTTACTACTGACATCCTTCTCACTATATGTAACAGCAGAGTGAGGCAGGCAGAAGACAGGCAGCTAAAATGGCAAAATTGAAATTAATGTGCCAGAATCAATGTCATCTAATAGGAATTTTATCACTGCGTCTCGGAGTATTTACAGCACATAACAGGGCTCTCAGCCTTCAAGCCTTCTTGAAGTGAAGGTCTCTCTTTATATGAATTAAATGATTAACTCTTTATTGTATATATATGTCTAATAATGAAACTAATACCTCAATTCATATCAGGTTTGTCTTCTTTATATTGGAATCTATTAAAGAGTTGTGAGCTAACATTCTTTATTGGCTTTTTCCCAGCTCTTAGCAAAACTGCTTAACAAATTGGTAATTAATATGTATGTGAAATGTTTATATTGATGATGCAACCAGCTTTTATTAAAGTGCCTAAACCTTCCTTTACATTTAAGTGCTTTTGCAGGATTCTCAGTAGTGAACGCTGGATTCCATTTTGACTTTTTGAAATAGGACTTGAGGATCTTAATCCATTGGAAGTCTTGTGTGTAGAAATTAAAAATAGACTGAATATTGTTTTTATATATAGTGAAAATATCTGTGCCTTTCCAGTTTCTCAGAGTAAAACTTGACAAGTGTATTACCTTATCTAAGACAAAACAAAAAGAAATTTATTGAAATTACTACATCAAAAACATTTCAGGAAACTCTATGTTCTTTTCTGTTCTCATCAGAAGAAAATAGAGTCCTAGAATAGCTTTTAGTAAATTTAAGAGGACATTATTCTTGCAGATTCCAACACATGTGAGGGCTTTCTGTAACTATTAAGTAACCACTGTATCTATCTGAACAGCTGATTAATCTCTGAAAGCCTAGCATCTAGCTAGACACCTGGGACACTTTGGTGGAAGTTCAAGGTGTTCTAAAGAAAATTGGGTCTGAAATCTGCTAGTTTAGGCATTGTGAACTAAAATTACTAGAAGCCAATGTCCTCCTTCCTGCTCAGTTCTCTCTCACTGTTGTGGGCAGGGCTTTTCATGCAAGGACATCTCCAGGGAACAAACTGGGCTCCCTGATTTTATTCTTTCGCTTGTAGCTTAAGTTTCAATTTGTTAATCCTACTAGTATTCTTGGAAACTTGGAAATCTGATGTTAAAATATTGCATTTAAAGCCTAGGGCAGTGTTCACATATAATCTGCCCTTTTGAAGGTTGTTCTGACCAAAATGTCATTGTTTATTTTCCAAGTTAGCTATTTTGTTTGCTATTTTAGGAATGATTTTTTCAAGATTGAATATATTTCCATAAAGTGTGTATTCAACAAAGATGTCATGCAATTTCAATTCTACCCAGCATTAAATGAATACTGGATTTAAATAGTTGTAAAATTGCTGAATACTTTCCTGAGTACTGATGTGAATATTGATGAAGATGTGGAATCTCTCTGGCAGTTTCCTAGATGACTCCAACGTCAGAGGAAATGAAATAACATTCCTCTTCTTCCCACTGAGAGACACTCTCCCACCGCCGAGTGGCTCCTTGCATCTTATGAGGGTGCTTGATTTAAACTAATTTTACTGAAATTAAAATCCTTAAACACATAATTGAGAAGCCTGTGTAGTTTAGCCTACTATAGCCATGAAACCTTTTAAATCCATTAAAATTTACACAAAAATGGCAGTACCCCAGAAAAAATGAATGTCAGGCATTTACCAGGCCTATTATCATGACATTTATGTACTCACTTTTGGTGACAATTACCTCTTAAGTTGTATCAGTTTTTTGGGTGCTTAAATGCCAGTTAAGTTCAGATGCTTCCTGGATTTTATATGGAGGGAATATATGAATGTGGCTTTTGATTTTTTCCCCCACAGGACATTCGGTTGGCTTCTGTCACTCAAATATTGCCAAGACATATTTTGATTCTTTCCTTTTTAATGATTCAGTTGTTGAACTCATTATTTGGCATGCAAATATTGTTTGTGGGGCCAACATAGAAAGCTGCCTCCCTTCCTGTATGGCATCTTTTTAACACTGATAGATGAATATAATATTTTATCCACGATAATAATGAACCTGATTTATAGATGACACAGAATTCTGGAAAATGATTATGTTTCTCACAGATTTTTAAGAGTTCATCCACAGTTGGCAAAAATGGGAAACTTTGATTTTCTAGGAATCTGTGTTATGTATTACTTCTGATTTTAAAATACTCCCTGCCCTTATAGAAAACCAGTCAACATTTTCCCATCCACTTCTAAAAACCCTAAGACTGAGGATGGAAACATGGTAAAATTAAAGTAACAAGGTGAAAAAAATGGCAAACTAGAAGTTTTGATGTTCATTTTAGTTAAAATTATAGTCATACTGGTTAGGTGACAAAATATCTGAATGGCTTATTTGTTTCTTTTTCTTACAGTGATTTGAATAGATACTTTGACATTTTAAAAACTCAGGTATAGAGGCTTATGGCACCAGTGAACACTTTAATAAATTTTTTTGACAATTAAAAATCTGGGTAGCCAGGTAAAAGTGTTTTTCTCTACTCATTAAGGGAATACTAATCTGAATTAAAGGATTGAGCCTACCAAGTCTATATTCTACCTGCTATAGACAAAGTATTCTCTTCCATGTCTGGTGACTGACCATACTAACTACCAGAATAAATCTCTGGCAATAAAATTTCTCCCTACTCTCAACATATAGACCTAAAAAGTAAATAAGACCTTAACAAATGGGAAAGCTGCTGGAAGCATTTTGAGGGTTCAGATTGAAGCAGTGGGAGAAGATGGTGTTGTATGGTCTGTATATAGTATGTGTTTTGCAGAAGCTTTTTAGTCAGGCCCAACTAATGGAAAAAGACTATGGTCATCTTTACCTCAGCAAAGAAGCTAATAAAACATATAGTACAAAAATCATTTAACATGTACTATCCTCAGCACTGTAGGAGTCAAAAACTAAATGGATGGCAACGCTTACAAATGAATACTTCAAAGTGGATACTAACAATAGGATATGGGAGAAATGTTGATTTATATGCTGAATTAGAAACAGTGTGAGGTAGTACACTGGTTTTGTACCAAACACACTGTAGCAGTTCATTGAGTCTTCTAGGAGTTCAGAGAAGGGAAAGCTCATTTTCATTCAAAGAAACAAAAATTCTACATGGAAAGTTCGAGACTTGAAAGTGGCATGTCCTGGATTCTGTTGGTTTTTCTCCTATCCCTCTAGCCAAGCTTTATTAGTTTGTTAGCTTTTCCTTTTTCATATGGCCATTAGCTGTTGGAGTTCCTTAAGGCTTTCACCTTTTCTTCTCCCTACTTTCCTGCTAAATAATCTCATTCATGTCCATAACTTTCATGACCATCTATACATTAATGACATTCAAATATACATCTCCAGATTAAGACTCTCCTCGGATCCAACTGCCTTGACTTGGATGTCTGAAATGTACTTCAATGGAATATCTCTAAGACTTAATACAGATTCTTTCCTCCCAAACCTATCCTTCACTAGCATTTTCTGGCTTAGAAAATGGTACCACTGTCTAACCAACCGCTCAATCCAAAAACCACAGAATCATCCCAACCCCTCTGCTTTCTTCTTGCTCCATATCAAATTTGTCATCAAATTGTGTCCATTTTTCCTCTAAAGAAACTCTAGACTCTTTATATGGACCACCATAACCTTAGTCTACTATAGTAGCCTCTCGGGTGGTTTCCCTGCATAAGCTGTGACACCCACCTTCATCAATCCTCTATTTATTCTTTAGAATGAAACCAAAGAAAGTTTGTATTTTTCAAAATCCACTCTAAAGTGAAAGAAGCCAATCTGAAAAGGCTACATACTGTACGATTCCAACTATAGGACATTCTGGAGAAGGACTTTGGAGAGAGTAAAAGGATCGATAGTTGCCAAGGATTGGCGGGAAGTGAGGGATGAATAGTCAAAACACAGAAAATTTGGGGGGCAGTGAAACTATACTGTAAAGTACTATAATTGTGAATACATGTCATAAAACCCATAGCATGTACAACACCAAGAGTGAACTCTAATGTAAACTATGGACTAGGGTGATAATGATGTGTCGATGTTGGTTCATCAATTGTAACATATATACCACTGTGCAGAGGGATTTTGATAATGGGGAGGCTGTGTGTGTATGGGGTCATGAGGTATATGGGAGCTCTTTCTGTTCAATTTTTGCTGTAAATTTAAACCTCTTCTAAAAAATAAACTTTATTAAAGAAATGCATTCTGATCTTGCACCTCCTCGTTTCCTCCTAAAAGTGCTTTATTACCTTCTTAATGCTACCAAAATAATTGTTGGAAGTCCTTAGCACGGCCCCTCTCTACCTCTCCAGCTTCCTTTCCTCTTGCACTGTTCTCACTCTCGCTGTCTGCTTTCCAGCCACATTGGAATCTTTCAGGTTTGAATGGCACATGCACAGTCCTTCCACAAGGCTTTTGCCCCACCCCTCCTCCTTGCCTAACCAAAGTCTCCTCATCCTTTAGACTTGAGTTCCTTGTCATTTCCTAAGGGAAGGCTTCTTTGAGACCCATATCCTTCTGCCAAGTTGCTTGCTTTTGCTGCATCTCTCCTATAAAGACCCAAGTTCCTTCCCACTTTTATATTTAGACATTCTTAATAAATATGCCTGATGATTTATCAATATTGCTCTTACCTACTTGACTGGAAGCACCATCAGACAGTTCTTAGCCTATTTTTGCTCACCACTAGTGCACTGGTTGGAACATAGGAAATACTTAGTACATATTTGTTGAATGAATGAATAGAAGAAAGAATGAGGACTGCTACATGAGCTGTTGGTTACAAGTTTGCTCACTCTTTTCTCTATCCAATAGAGGTTTGGAGTCAGTGAAACATATATTATTCTTTCAGAAAAGGACTTCTGGAACATTCATTTTTAAAAGTCCCATCACAGCAGAAATTTTTTTTTAACCTAAGTTTCTGAATTTCATATGATTACTCAGCTCTGGGTTCTTGTGATTCTAGATGGCTAGCTGCTCTGCTCTTGAAGGCATTTAGAGCTTAGCATGCACAATAGGAAAATGGTTCCTGGACAGTGGTGATTATCTGAAGTTAGGGCTTCACTTTGTGTCTAACCTCTTCTACCAGGTCTTGGAAACTCCTCTCTGGATAGGTGGTCACTCAAGAAAAGAAATGCTTTTCATTGCTTAGAGGCAGAAATAAAATCACTGTTTAGTCCTGGGGCTGCCTTGGCTTCCTCTGGAAGGTGCTCATGGGAGCCATCACTAAAGCCAAGTCACCACGAGGCCACCTGTTTTTGGAGGCCTCTTGCAATTTGTTCACATGTGGTATTCACTGTATGTTTTCCCTGAATTCATTAATAAACAATGGAGATGAAGAAACAATTTCCTTCCATTCCAGATAAGCTAAGCAATTTTTCTTAATTACTGTCAGCCTTTAGTGAGTGACTACCATGGGGATCCTAACCATTCACCCCCGTAGTTGTGATGTGAATTGTGAATTAGTTGTAATTTTCACACAGGCAGCTCTGGGTTTTTGAATTCCCTGACATGTATATTTTTTCCCAATTGAAGTATATATATCTCATATGTATTCTAAATGAATGCTTTTCCTTATTACAGTCTATCCTCGCCCATGGCACTGTGGCTGACTGTGCTGTTGTTGGCAAGGAAGATCCTTTGAAAGGTCATGTCCCGCTAGCACTCTGTGTCTTGAGAGAAGGTGAGTGATCTTACTCCTTCCTGACTGTTTGGGCCGTGAATGATTAACTAAGGTTAATTCAGAGCTTACCATCTGAACTTTCTCCCTAGGTATAAATACAACAGAGGAACAAGTTTTGGAAGAAATTGTGAAACAAGTCAGACAGACCATTGGCCCCGTAGCTGCTTTTCGAAAAGCAGTGTTTGTTAAACAGTTACCCAAAACCAGATCTGGCAAAATTCCCCGCTCAACTCTGTCTGCCCTTGTCAATGGCAAGCCGTATACGGTAAATTATCAAGAATTTCTAATGCTGGATTGTGAAATGTTTTTCCTCATTTCTTAGGCATCAACAAAGCTCTTAAAATGTTCTTAAGCATGAATTATGTCACTAAAAAACACATGATAGTAGTTTTTTTTTAATGTTAAAGGGGAAATTGCATAGCCATTCTCTCTGTAAGAATGAGGGTTTTAGAGAGAAATACAGATTAATTAAGACCATATGCTTTGATTGTAAGAACCAGTAGGTGAAAATATTTTACTATTAGTAAATATGTCAGTTAAATTAAAACAAACTTGTGGAAATTCAATCTTATTAAGTTAAAGATATATTTTCCTTCATAGCACTCATTAATGGCTATTAGTGAATGAGAAAGCAAACAATTGAGGTTGGCTTTAGATATTTTGAAAGTTCTAATTGATCTTATGCTAATTATTTCTCCTGTTTTGAGTGAAAATTATTTTAGGAAACTTTGGGCTAATTCAAGCATAAGTATTCTTTTAATTTCTGTGCACATTATACATGCATAGAGATACATATTTTTAATCGAGATCTAATAAAAGGTGATGCAACAGAAAAGAGTAGTTGTATAAGCAAATGCAAAAAAAAAAAAAAATTCTTTCTAGAAAGGCCCACAGAAAGGCCCATAAGAGAAAGTACCATCTAGGACTATTAGTTATGTTCATCAAACAGTTTATTACTCTGGAAGATGACAGATGCATTTTAAAATATTAAGTTTGAGGGGCCAGCCCAATGGCGTAGTGGTTAATTTCACATGCTCCTTCAGTGGCCCAGGATTCACCAGTTTGGATCCTGGGCACGGACCTACGCACCGCTCAGCAAGCCATGCTGAGGTGGCATCCCACATAGAGCAACTAGAAGGATGTACAGCTATGACATACAACTATCTACTGGGGCTTTGGGGAGAAAAACAGAAAAAAAGGAGGAAGATTGGTAACAGATGTTAGCTCAGGGCCAATCTTCCACAAAATAATTAGGTTCCACGTTCCCTATTTTTGAACATTTTCCACATGCGTATGATAAGATAATGGGGAATACAACATTGCATATAATTGTTTAATTCTAGAGAGAATGGGAGGGGTGCAAGGAAGCTCGTTCACTGGACTCTAATTTCCTTTCCAGGTAACTCCTACAATTGAAGATCCTAGCCTTTTTGGGCACATAGAAGAAGTACTGAAGAAGGCATCATGACCTTTTTTTTTCTTTTTTTTTGAGTCAGTTTTCTAATTCAAGTCAAGTTTTTTGAATTATTACCCTGAATGATGACTCATTATAGGTTGTCCAGAACTTTAAGAAAAATATATCTAATGAATGATTTTAAAAAATTGTACCCCAAAAAAGACATTTTAATTGAAAGTATCACTAACATAGAGCCATTTCCTGAAATTAGGACTCTGCAACTTTGACCCAAAGCCTAAAACTCAAGTTGAAATCAGAAAATAATTACAATTTTTCCTATAGAAATTCTGAATATTTTCTAATATTCTTGAGATGCCCACATGCAGGGTTATTTTAAATGAAATGGATGAAATAGGAACTTTTAGGTAATCATCTAGACAGATGATTTTCTAGGTAGGAAGACCTGTCTAGTCCTGAAAGAAGGCTGGATGTCAGGGTACAGCTCCGCCTTTAGGTCATTTGCTACCTATCAAGTAAAATCACATGCCTGGCAGAGAGCCTAGAAGTCATTTGGTCCAATCTCTTTGTCATGGAGATGAGGGCTTTTGGGAGCCCCTCCTCATATCTCAGACTGTGTGCTTAATGATTCCAGCTTCCTATGGAAACAAGAAAGTGATGTAGATATGGGGTAGACTAGCAAGGAAATCTCTTAAAGAAGAAATGTAAAAGTTTTTCCACTATGCTAGAGATCAGGAGGCCTTCACAGACCAGGCAAGTAATGTAATAATCTGCTTTTGGAGTGAATTTGAGCCACTTGGCTTGAACAGCAGAAGGACGATAGGGCATGGTGAAGACTGCAGAGTGAGTGCTTGCTCTGTCTCAGTGGGCAGCCCCTACTCAGTCCCAGCAGAAATGATCCCTGCAGAGATGGGATCCCTGTTGTAAGAGCCTCTGATTTTTAAGAGAAACCCAAAATCCAGATTTTTATGTGAACTTACTTAATTTTAAAATAACTCACTAAAAAAATATATTGTGATGTCCAAGCACATCTTTCCATATAAACTTCTATAAAACTATTCAGCATTTAAAAAAAATAATTGAAAATGAGTCTTTGTTAATAAGCTTATGGTAATGTGCTGATTAACCAGAGTAAATAGATATAGATAATTAAATATTTGGTTTACTTAGGGTTCTACATGACATCAGTTATCAAATAATACGTTTAAACACAAAAATATACCATGTCCAGTGAGTCTTTGATGGTTCCAAAGTATTTCTCAAGTTTTCAGTCCATCGGGAACATTGTTATTAAGAGCAGCTCCTCTAACAGAATAGTCTGAATAAATGAAATATATGTGAGAGATAATAGGTAAGAGTTTATTTACTTGTTTGTTTCATAAAAATTGCTTATAATCTGTATAAAAACATTCTGAAAATGTTAGCTTTTTTTAGACTGTAGGCTAAAAATAAATGGCTTCTGAAAGTAAATTCCTATTTGCTTTAATTGGTTTCTTGGTTTAATTGATTGTTACACCTGAAAAAATGTTTTCATCTACTTGTTCCCTTTAAGCCTGAATTAAGCCAACTAGACACACATTCAATTTATAATTTGAAGCTGTTGGGTTCCTTGAACTGTTTCTTCTTCTATTGGGTATATTTCATCCATTATCACAACTGTAGTCTTAACAAATAATCCATTTTTAATGTCTTAGCATTAAAAGGTATTATCTTATTTTTTCATGTAAGATTCAGTTAATTTGAAATGGCAAATTCTTTAGCTAAATGTGTATCATTGTTCATTTGCAAGGTATAAACTCAGGCAGAGGCAAGAACTGTGCAAACGTTACATCTTTGGTCCTCTTGCACATTTTTCCTGGTAACCAAATCTGAAAGCAGCAGGCTTGAGTTGTTTTCTAGTTGAGTGGGATTGTAAAACAGTGCATGAAATGGGGGAAGTGGCTTTTTTTGGTATTTTCTTTGCTGAGTCAGAGAAAGTACTGTTACTTTCATGTGACTAAAAGTGGGGCAAGAAAGATACCACTCGAGTCGTTAGATTGCTTAAAATTTGGGAGGAAAAGGAAAAAAAAGGAACTTTCTATTTTAATACTTACACTAAAGCACTTTCCCTAGGTAGTACCTAAAATAATCTGAGTTAAAAATATCTTTAAAAACAACAATATAATGTTACCAAAAAATACAATCATACTTAAATTTGCTGAAATAAATTCTACGTGATCTTCTTTTGGTATTTTCATAGAATTTTTTACTGTGAGACATTGGAAAAATTAAAATATAAAGATTTTCTTTTAAAATCTATAGGAAAGAGTTTTCCAATTAGTTGAGTTCTTTTGCTCATGACAATATATTAATATACAAATGATACCTGCTTTACATTTGAAAAAAAGTTTTATTTATATAAAATTATATTTAAAAAGGCTCTGATCCTTAAAAATGTGAAAATTCATAATGTTGATACAGGGTCAAAAGGAAGAACACTGAGATTCTGAGCCTAATCCATTAAATGGATTTTAGAATCTGGCAGAAATTATCTTATACATTGAAGAGTATTTTACGCTTTTTTGAGGCAAGTAGCTGGATCTTTTTTATCTCTCTATATTAACATCTATTATAAATGATTAATATTTCTTACTGGATGATGTCTAAAGGGAAGAAACTAATTATGGGATTAAGATGTGTATAAGAGTAGATACAAATCTAGTTTATATTATTATAATCATAGTTTTTATATTGTATTTCATTTCTGTAAGTCAAGACCCCGGGGTTCAGATGAGCTTAGAAAGTTCTTTCTCATTGTTTCTGCTCACACAACATTTTTAGAAAATTTAAAATCACTCTCATAAGAAAGTTTAGTACTCCCTCTTGTGGCAGACTCACTTTTGAAGATAAATGGATTGAGAGTCGCTAAAAGATCTTCATTACAGTTTAAATAAATTGTTAAACTTTATGTGACTAGAAAACAAAGCTTAAACAGAGAACTGGAAGTATTTTTTTTTTATTGACAATGGAAAGGGTTTCTGTTACCATTACCTTTTGACTGAATCCGTTAAACAAAAGTAGACATCAAAACAAATGTAATGTACGTGCAAACATAGCAAATTAAATACAAAAAAGAAATTACTAATGACAGGTCTTGCGCTTAATAAGATAAAGCAGCAGAAAATCAGCAGTTAGATTAATGGTATTATTAAATAGGTTTTACTTTGAAATCTCCCATATAAACAAAGAATAAACGACAATAACACCACCAAATAAAGCCACAGGGAAGAGATTACTCTTCTATACTTTTATACACTATATATGTTAATCATTCTGTCTTTCATTTATTTCCTCTGATAAGATGACTTCAGGGAAGTCACAACAAGGCCATCTCGGCTAGAAGCTTATAACATTAGACGTGAGTCTGGCTAATGCCCTGTCACATTGACAAGAGGGAGGGGTTTCTGGGGTTTGCTTTTTTCAGTGGAAATGAGCCTCAAACTCTGCAGTGGCTGACAGTCACCGAACAGTGCTGGCTGGCGGTTCAAGATATTTGAATGAACATATGGTTCTTAGGAAAGATTTTTTTTTTCTTGGTCCACAGGTAACAAGAGAAGATAATGTCTTTTTTTATAAATTTTTTTAAATAGTTTTTGATTCTTGTAAACAGTTTAGCTTTGTTTTGTATTGAAAAGGAGATCAAGCCATCACAGTGCTATTTCTAAAGATATAGGACATCCCTGATTGCCTTTAAAAGTCTATTTTTGGCTCCAGTTCCAGGTTAAATCATTCTTTTTTACATGATCAGAGGCAGGTTTTCAGCTTTAAGTATTGACAGACTTGAAGGAGAAACATGTGGAAGCACGAAACATGCTTCCAGGAAATATCGATTTGACTGTTACAATTCAAAAACTGTAAAAATGGTGGAATGGTAAAATACAAACAGTACTTGGAATTGTCAAATGTTTGCACTCAAGACTCCATGAAACATATATTTTATTTTTAAAAAAATCATATTTATATCCATTTACATAAGACTTACACATTTAAAAAGAAATACATACACAGTAATACATAAATGCCTAGTATATTACAATAAAACGTGAAAAAACAAGTGGCTCCATTTCATAAAAGCATCTGTTGTACAGAATTTATGATGTGGATGGTGCTTATTATTCAAATGACTTAAGCATTTTCTTACAACTGTAGTAAACTAATCAAACTTAGTATCTGACTCCCCCCAAAATCACATTTCAGATTAACAAAGCAGTACTTGTGGTTATTTCCTTAGAATTCAGTCTTCACAAAGCTTTTCACTGCTTGTCTTCTTAGATGGTAGTGCACTTTAGGTAGAGTAGACTGAAAAGACGACATCTAAAATATTTAATGGACAGAGTTAGTTTACTGAAAAGTCCCGGACTGGAAAAATCTCTTTTGCTACTCTTGGTGCACCTCCATGCAGCCTTCCTACTTCTGTCCTAACAGGTAAAGAATAGGATATCATCTAGGATCTAACCAATAGCTGGATGTAATTAACATTTGCTCTTCTCCAATTTTGTGCAGGCGACTTTAATTAATAATATTGCTCAACTTTGTGGAAAGCATGGCAGTAATATAAACAAAGGTATTCACAGAACATGTCAGCCATCCTTTTGAAAAATTTATAGTTGCTCATTAATAAATTGGGTTGATTTGACCTATTCCATGGAATAGATTTGTATTCTAGTTCATATATTTTAGAGCTCTTAAAAAGATACCTTTTATTAATTATGGCAAAACATAATAATAAAAAATAAGAATCTGGGTTTGTGATGTGACATCACTGATTCTTTCCAGTCATAATATATTTAGGAAAAGCTCACAATTATTGTTCCTGACACAAAAGAAATAATAATATATTCTGAATTATTTTAATAACAAAAGTGCTAATATTGCATCAAAATAGAAATTGATTGTCCTAGATTATTTATTGTAAATAAATAACATTATCCCATTTAATGCTGGAAAGTAGGAAATATGAACTAGAATGCCATGCACAAAATACAGATTGCAAATAGTTAAAGAGTAATTCTATCCATCAGTTAAGAGCTAAGAAGCAAGCATTACTCAATATATTAAATAGTCATTTGTAAATTAGTGAAGTATTCAGTTCCTGGGGAAATTATCATGTTATGTGTAGAGGCTATTACAAACAGTACTTTGGAAAGCCTCTTATTTAGCCAATTATTATATACTTTAGATCATGCCTAATTAGATGCCAAATTGTATACCATAATTAAATTTTTAACGTTAGAGTTTCACATTCTGAAATTAAATCTCTTATCTGAAAGCTTTTTGTTTTAGCAGCAGCAGCTTCAAATAGTGACCCAAATAAGGCAGCATACCAGCTCCCATGATAGGCCCCAAAGACCAACAATAAATTGCGTGGAGCTTTTAGTTCAAGGCAATGAATAAACAGCACAAGATGAGCTGTTCCTCTGCCTATAACCACTTCTTCTCCCCATCCCTGTGCACACATTTGGTTCTAAATATTTCTACAGAAAGTATTTTTTCCACAATATTAATTCATTGAAAATAGCAGAATATTTTGGTAAAGCACAGTTTTAGGTGAAAAACAGTTTTATGAGCACTTGACATTTATAATCTGGAAAACCACAGTTTTACTAAGACTGTTTTCCAATAAAATGCTATTTTTATATGGATTTGGAAATAGATTCCATCAAGTAGAATTTCTCTAAATACCAATGCCTCACATCTTATGATTATATATCAAGGTTTCTTATTAGCCGCCTGCCGTTCTTATAAAGTAATTTCACTTTGTTCATATGCTATAAGCCCCAGATACTTAAAATTCATATTTGTTTTCAACAAATATAAATCACATTGATGAAATACAACATACTAAAAATTAAAAATTTTCGGTTATACTTTTGTTTTTAATATGAAATCACCTCCAAATGCTTTTCTTGTCTCTGCCACTATTTGTGTACCTACTAGAATCGCTAACTGCCTATTTCAGCTTCCCCTATATAAAATACTCACTTAAAAATGTATTATTCTGTAGCGGCCAAACTCTCATCAGTAAAATGCTATGTGCGTCAATATAAAATGCTACTAAAAAGTAGAAAACAGCATGGTAGCAACCCACTGGTGTGTAATAAGATAATGACAGGCCTCCAACAGACCTTAAGCCATTGCAGACAAACGGTGATAGGAAATCTTAGACTGAGTTACAATATGAGGATTCATTTTTCCACCCTCTAGCCATTCACAGGGCTTCCCTCACTTCTGTCCTTCTAGGCCACACCAGAGAGGATCATGTATATTTCCTAGTCTATGTAGGTTCCATTTTTTGGTGGTTTGTTTTTGTCAGCCAAGGAAAACTACTCACAGCAAGTCAGTGCTGCCTCCTTTGAGTGGCTTGTCAACATGAGTATGTGCGAACAGTGGAGTTGTCTAACCTCTGCAGTCTTGATGAAGCAACTGCAAATGGAGAAAAGGGCTTTAGAGGGACTTGGATGATTGAGTACAAAATTTCAGATGAGAAAGATTTGTTTTCCCTGCATCAAGGGATCCTGAACATATTAGACCTTTCTCTCAGCTATAAGCCACTCATATTCCTTTTCTCTAGACCAAGCTATTAATGAAAATTTATTCCATTGTGATTCAGCTGAGCTTTTGAGTTGTTGTATATTTCTCACAAGTTATCTGTAACAAGAGCAGCTCCCCAGGGTGCTTCTGTTTTTGAAGCCAAGATTGCTCTTAGAGAATTCACTATGGTGGATTTCTTTCCCCTCCAAGTATTGAAGAGCTCCTACACTAATCTTAATCATGGTAAATTCCTCATGCATTTTGCTAGCATGTTCCATAATATTAACAAGTTAGAAGAAATGTAGACCAAAGATCACGGTGTGTATTGGAACTAATTTTAAGGGCCATGATAGCTATAACTTTGAAAAGAAATAATGTTTCTAGGTGATTGTTTTAATAAAGAGAGTGGGACTATTTTTTTTAATGCCTACCAAACAGAAATAACTTTGTGACTACTATTTCAAAGTTGTCTCTCCTCCAGAATGGCTGTTTTCCTTTGTGAAGTATATAACACAAGTCTAATGTCCACAGAAGGAAATACTAAGTGGGAAATTACTGTTGGTTTTGTGTTTGTTTAATTCTCTTCTCATGGTTGTGCTTGTTTATTTAAGGCCTTCTGCCTTGGTCAGAGGTGAAAATATCTGATGAGTCCGAGTTTCTAAGATGAAATAAAAAACTTGCAATATACAAACATGAATGGTGACAGTGGAGTTAATTTCCATTTACTAAGGACCTTGAGTCCAAATCCAACCTCTAACTAAACATTATTTACTTTGGGAATGGAAGAGTAAAGAAACACAAATCATGCAAATGCTTATTATTCTTCCTAGATGTGGACATTAGCCAAAATTTTCCTCTTTAGGATGTTACAAATTATTTTTAAATGTGAATAAAGTGCCACGAGTTCATGCATCAGCAGTGTGCAAAAGAGTCTGGTCTGATGAAAGCAAGGTGAACTTCAAGCAGAGCAAACCAACTCAAGAAAAGAATCCATTTCAGAAAGGAATGCAAGGTCAGAGAATGATACTAGCATCTGCTAAGCAAGCTTTTTACTTTATAAGCAGAAATGCAAAACCACTGTACCATCCGTTGTCATTTTCCTTGACTGCCCAGAGGTTGTGGTTAACCTAAATCCAGCCGGTAATGTTTCGGAGGACCCAGGCATCATGCTGATTCCATGTACTTCACGGGGAGGAAACTGCCTTCTCCAGGTCGACCCACGCCTGAAATTCTTGTCATCAGTCTGCCAGTACGGAGTTATAATTTAATGTAATGAAACCAAGTAAACTAGTCCACGCTTAAAACTGTATGCTTAGAAACATGTAACATTGATTATTTACATTCAGTCTGTAAAGTATTCCACAATATTCCATAAGTTTGAATATTATGCTTTATTTTGAAAGTTCTATTGATTCCACAAAGACAATGCAGGAGATCCAAAACAGAAATGTTTTTATAAATATTTTCCTATGATTTCAAGTCTAAGGTTTGTCATCCATAAAAGTAAGCATCTTTGAAAACCTAAAATAAAATCCCGAAGTTTTTCTGAAAAGAATACTAGATATACTTTGTTGCACTTTATGCCAACTGGTTTTATGGTATGAGATGATATACTTAGTTTAAAAAAAGTGTTGGGCAAACTGCATTTGACTCACACACTTGAATATTGCATGAATTTTGCTTTTACGTATACAAGAGATATATGTTATGGGAAATCTGTCATTGATAGAGTGTGGCTATATAGGATACTATAACCTACATTCTGTGTAAGAAACTCTAAATTTGTCATTTGTTAGATTTCACCTAACACAGAATTAACTTGCAATTTGTTGACAAACTTGTGCAGCCTGGATACCATCCTTTTAATAAATACGTGTGCTGTTTAGATGCTACTAGAAGGATAATGTAACTCTGGTTGCTGTTTTACAAATGTAATTCTGGTTGCTGATTCTGTTATATCTTAATTGGTAAGAAGGAATATGTAATTTAGCATTTAACCAATATTATTCTTTGTATCTAATTTTAAGGAAAACATTAATCATTCCATATAGATCTTATCTTTTTATATCACTAAGTTTCTCTTCTAGGAAAGGACTATTCCCTGAAGATATTGCTAAGTAAGTGTGGTTGACCCTATTAGCTCAGGTGACTTCATTTTGCCATATAGAATAATAGATCAATATTAAGTTCAAATTATCATTGTTATGAATAAGTATAAGATATATATAAATATAAGTATAAGGTACATACAAATAACTATATAAATAAGGTATTCTTCAACAGACTTCTAATTTAATTAAGTAATATTCATGGTCAATCTGGAAAAAATAAAATCACTTATTTAATTATATATATCTAGTGTTCTTTTAGAATCCTTACTATCGATATCTAAATTTTGATTAGATTTGGTAGTCATTTTACAGTGTAAGAGATGTCCGCTACTCCTCTTCTCAGCTGCTGAATTTTACATTGCCCTAGACCTCCAAACATTTATAAATGTAGAAAAGAAGCAGAATTTCACCGTTGTGGCCTCTCTGACTTTTTGAATCTTGGACAAGTTGTGGTATAAAGTAGTGCAAAACACTACATTACATTGTAGGAATATACAACTTCTTTAATGTGTGAGTTAAAGGCTCAAAAATAAGCCAGTCAGTCAAGAATTTAAATCATGATTTCTAACTTCTGCTCTTTCAACATAGTGTTACTGCAGAAAATTAATGGGAACAACGTCATTGGAATAAGTTTCCAGGAGATGTGGTTAAAAGGTATCCTCTTAATTGAAGTCAAAGGCTGTAGAAGCAGTGAGCACTCCTCCAATTATTTCAGTAGAATCTGAATGTGATCAGCCCCAGAAACAAGTCCACTCTGATCTGGCCAAGTTGTTTAGCTACTTTTGTTCACACCCAAAAAAGAAAAACAAACAGAAAACTAGGACGAAAGAGACCAGAGAGTTTGAATGATAAAATCGTGTGCTGTGTTAATAATAAGGAAAAGAGGCAGCGGATTTTGAAGGCAGATAGTCACATGCCATTTCAACCTCTGTGCTGCTTTATTCCTTTCAGGAAGCAACGCTGTAACTCACAGAGGCTTGTGTCTCTACCTGGGCACCTCCTTCAGGTCAATTCACATCTTAGAACACAGCAACACAAGTCTTTAATAACTTTTATTAAGATTCCTTTTGCAACTTTTAAGCAAAGAGAATAACTATTTAAAAGTGTGTATGGATTTATACAGATTATCTTTTTTGATTCAACAATTAAGAATAAGGATTAAAAAGATTATCAAATGACTTATAAAATTAAAATCAGTTAAGAATTAACTGGTTTTAAAAATATTAATCATTATCCTGATTGGACGGGAGAATGAATTTATAGGACGTTAGCTGAGGTCAAGACGGTCCAGTTTAGTGTCTATAACCCCCTCCACAGAGGACAGCTGGGGTTTTATAAACACCAAGATCATCTGCCCTCCCTGTCTGAATGTGGAATTACTGTCTCGTTTTAGGATTTGCTGAGTTCATTCACGAAACTCTTTTAATCAGCTTTTCTTTATAGCCAAGAAACAGCTGCATTTTGCAATACAGAATTATGCATCTCTGTATTTTCCACTCCATCCTCAGGTTTCCTTCCCACTTCTTCCAGAAAGACCCTGTAAAAAACTCAGAAGGACTATTAAAGTCCACAGTGTCTATCAATGCACAGAGTTTGCTAATGTCCGTTGTATTTCTTCATCTCAGGAAGCTCCTTACATGTTTATTATTTTCCAAATCACTTAAACATGCATATATTATGTATGGAGATTCTTACTCTCAATATAACTTTCAAATCCTATGACTGTTAAAACGTTATTCATACATTTTTAAGGAAAACTCAATACTGATATCTAAAATAATGAAAAGCTTCCCATTGATCCAAAGCAAGTTTTCTCTTCATTTTAATATCCTAAAATTTCCTGATAATTTTCCTAATAATCCTAATATTTCCAAAAATACTGATATTTAAGAAATAAGCAGATCCCTTAATAAAAAGTTGAATTGATCAGGATTAGTGTTATCATTGTTTATAATGTTTTAAAAAATGCCGCTCAACATTATTTTGCAGTTATAGCTCATGAACAAGTCTGTTTTTGAATTGCTTCTAAGTATTTCTAACTGCTGATATGATAATATTTATGAATTCATAAAGTTCTTTCCAAAATCAAATGAGTAATAAACTTTAATATTTAAGAACAATACTGGGGAAAATTCTAGATTCTATCCATAGAACAAGCATCCGATTAATTTTTGAGCACTATTCCTTGAAGGCCATTTTACTTGTATTCGCTAAGATCCGTTTTGCATGAGAGATAAGGACTTACTTCATCCAGTCGCCTTTCAGTTCCCAGAGCCAGGAGGTTATTATATTCCCTTTCAAGAATCTGCCTTGCCTGTTGATATCAAATAACAGTTATTGTCACTGAAGTCACATTTCATTTAAAAAATCATAGGGATTATATTTATCTGAGAACGCATTACAAACACTGTTTTATTTATGGGGTCTTAAGTTTTTAGTCCTCCAGGTCTAAAAGTCATAGTAAATTTTAGCTATAAATACATGGTAGGGCAATTTTCTTTAGTCTGTGGACAGTAGAGAGAGAGCCCCACATAAATGTCTGAGGTCAAGGGGCTTTGTCCTCACTTTGTTACTTTATTCCAGTTGAATATTTCATATAAACTTTGAAATATATAAAAACAAAAAGTGAAGTTAGACTGCCAAATGTTTATCAAGTCTATACAGATAGTTCTCAAACCTGACCAACCATCATCATTTAGGGAAACTTTAGATAATTAGGATCCCAGGGACTTATCTCCTGATATCTCATTTCCTAGGCCTGTGATGTAGGTTACAGGTTTTATTTAAAAATTTTAAGGAACCCTGGTGATTCAAATAATTATCCTGATTTGGGAATCAATGGAATATCCAATGCAAAGCGTCTGTATAATTCAGTCATGCAAATAGAAATGACTGCTTCTCAGAGAGGCAGAGACTGAAGGCCATCTGTCAGGGATATTGTTTGGGGGAATCGGGCATTCAGGTGGCAGGTTGGACCACATAACCTCTAAATCCCTTCCTGCTTAATTTTATGATTTTGTTTTGGCTAGAAATCCAGTAGCTTGAAATTAAAGCCCCAGTGACATATTTCAAAGGTTAAGCTAACTCTCACAAGGAATCATGAATATAAAGCCGACTTTTTTTCCCCTAAAAGTTTAGTTTGTTGTTATATAAAGTAGGACACAGTGCAACTACAGTACAAAGGGGCTTGCCTGGGTGTTCTGGGTTGGAATCTGTAGTAATAAAGCTAAGCTGCTGTAGTCGAAGTTCTCATCCAGGGCTATAAGTGAGCCATGCACACCACTTTCAAGAATATTGTTCGCATATTCTCGAAGTCCAATTGCTTGTATCCAGCGAATAACTCGATCATTGCTCCACACCAACACATCTAGGAAGAGAGGTGCATCATTTTAGGCTGCAGTATTTTGCATAATAAACAAAATTACTGGCTGAAATGAGCCACAGGCAGCTGGCCCGGTCAGCATTTATGCTGATTTCTTTATTCACTCCGAATGTGCTTGGCCTCCTTGGGTTGCATGTATTTACTGTTCTAATAACTAACCTTTTCTATTTTTAGCCTAGAAAAAAGTGGTCATTTTAAGAGTGCTTGTTATCACTGAAATGAGAGCACTTTCATCACAGGGAACACAATGTCTCAAAGTGTTTCTTGTTTCCATTCTAGGGCTCTGGGGATCTGTCTGAAGTTCAATATTTTTACCGCCAGATGGGGACATTTCTTTGTGTCTTGATACACAGCTCTACAGTAAAGATAAGAAAATGAGAATTTAATATGGTTCTTCATCAGTATTTTTTAACCACTACTTAAATATTGCATATAGACTACAAGAGACATTTTTTTTTTCACCTGAAGCAACAAGCCAGCGAAGAGAACAGTCAGATAGAACAGGGACTCAATAGTTTGATACTTACCCTAATATTTTGTCAATTCATTATTTTTCAATCACATACTAATGCAAAAATCAAGCATTCAATCCAGTCACAAGTTGTTTTCCTTTTAGGTTGAAAGTAATATTTTACTGAGGTACAAAACACTTTGAATTTTATTTTCTAAACCTAAAATCTTTAGAGAAAAATGTCATACACGCCTTTTTTAGATCAAAACATATCAAAGTATATTTTATCATTTATTTTCTTCCATTTCTTCCCATTATGAGTCGACAGAATGCTACATAAAAATCAGTAAAATAGTTAGAAGGACAAGAATGTTCCATAGAAAAGAAAGAATTTAAAAAAACTTACAGGGAAATGAGAAAAAAATTAAAAACTTTTTTTCTAATCCTGTAGAAAGGGAAGTGAAACCCATAATTTACTATTACAGCAAAGTTTCCCCGTTAATTTTTTTTTTGTTTCTGAATGAAATATATACCTCTTCCAGAGAAAAGTATAAAGAATACTTTGGGAAATGTTCTTCAACTTCAACTGTTTATTTTTCCCTATGTAAGTTGTCTGCAAAAATCCAGGTAGTATTTTGTGTGGGGGGTGGGGGGGAGAGTAGTTATATGTTGTTTAAGTTTTTCAAAATCATTATTAATTTGTCCTACTGCATTAATTTATAACCAAGTTAGGTTTTCTTGTATATAACATTAAAGCAATAAAGTGATACTTCAGCCCCAGAGGTCCCCTTATGTCCTTTCTCAGTCACTATCCTTACCAAAGATTAATTTTGCCTGTTTTTTTTAGCTTTTTTATAAATGAAATCATACAATATGTACTTTTGTGTCTGTGTCTTTCCATCAATATGGGATTCATCCACTCCATGGCAAACAGCAGTAGCTTGTTTATTTACCCATATCTACTTGGTATCCCATTGTATGATTATGCCACAATTTATCCATTCTACATGGATCGACATTTGTGTGGATTCTACCGTGGATTCCGTGGATTATTAAGGATGTGCTGCTTTGAACATTCTTATATATGTATTTTGTTGTATATACATATTGCTGTTGAATAAATAAGGAATAGAAGTGGTGAGTCATGTATTATACATACACTTAACATTAGCATATACTGCTAAATAAGTTCCACTCCCACAATTCAAACCTCAGTAGCAGTGTACGGAAATCTGCATCTTTACCAATATTTTGCATTTTTAATTTGTTTTGTTTTGTTTTATTTGCTTGTTTTTAGCCACTATGGTAAATTTGTGTTGTTATGGGTTGAACTGTGTCCCCCCCAAATTCCTATGTCGAAGTTCTAGTCCCCAGTATCTCGGGATGTAACCTTATTTGGAGACACAGTCTTTATGGAAGTAATCAAGCTAAAATGAGGTTTTTAGAATGGGTTCTAATCCAATATGACTGGTTTCCCTCTTAAAAGGGGAAATTTGGAAATAAGATATGCACACAAGGAGAATGCCATGTGAAGATGAAGGCAGAGATCGCGGGATGCTTCTATAAGTAAAGAACATCTAGATTGGCAGCACACACCAGAAGGGAGGGGAGAGACATGGGACTGATTTTGCCTCTCAGCCCTCAAAGGGAACCGATCTTGCTGACACATTAATCTAGCCTCCAGCACTGTCAGACAAAAAATTTCTGCTGTTTAAGCCTCCCCGTTTTTGGTACTTTGTTACAGCAGCCCTTGCAAGCTATACATGTGCTATCTCAATGTAGTTTTGACCTATAACTCCCTTATATCTACGTGTTAAGCAATTTTGTATATATTTATTGGCCTTTTGGAAATCCTCTTTTATGAAGTTCCCATGTGTGTCTTACATCCATTTTTTTATATGTTCATCCTTTTCTTATTTATTTGTAAGAGTTAAAGTCTCTTGTTAGATATGTATTGCAAATAGCTTTTCCAACTCTGAAATTATCTTTGCTCTCTCAATTTTTCTTTTGGTGGCCATAAGTCCTTAATTTTAATGAATTTCAGTCTATTAGTCTTCCTTTAGGGTTAATGCTTTGTTGTGTCATGTGTAAGAAATAATTGCCTACTTCAAGAGAATGAAATATTTCTCTGTGTTAACTTTTAGAAGCTTAATTTTATTTTATTTTTTACTTTTCATATTTAAACCTACATTCCACTTTGAGTTAATGTTTGTACAGTAGGAGGTAGGATCAAAGTTCCTCAAAAAAAAATGAATGTCCAATTTACTCAGCACTGCATATTGAAAAAACCACTACAGTGTCACCTATGTCACAAACCAGGTGTTCATATAAGTGTGAATCTGTTTCTAGACTTTCAATTCTATTGCATTGCTCTATTAATCTATTCCACCAAGATTATTCTGTTTTATTTACTGTAGCTTTACATTAATTCTTGATATATAGTAGCCTAAATCCTTGGATTTTTATTTTTTTACTCAAGATTGTCTTGGCTATTCTTGGTCTTTGAATTTCAGTATACATTTTAAAATCTGATATAGTCAATTTACAACTCCCTTCCCCTACGCAATTGGAATTTTGATTAAGATTGCATTAAATCTATAGATCCATTTTAAGATTTTATTTAATTTCCCTCAATAACCTGTTTTAATGTAATATGTAGGAGTCTCATAGATCTTTCATTTTATTTGATGTTTTATTCTTTTACTATTTTCCTTGTTAATATCTTTATACTAGATATGTAGTTTATTTTTCTATTGAAATTTCAAAATAGACTTTATTTTCTTAGAGTATTTTTAAGTTCATAGCAAAATTGAGCAGAAAGTACAGAGTTTCCATATACCCTCTGCCCCCACACATGCACAGCCTCCCCCACTATAAAAATCCCACACCAGAGTGATACATCTGTTACAATCGATGAACCTGCATCGACACAAAGTGCATAGTTAACAATAGGGTTCACTCTTGGTGGTGTACATTCTATGGATTTGGACAAATGTATAATGACATGTATCCATCATTATAGTATCATACAGAATAGTTTCACTGCCCTAAAAATCCTCTGTGCTACATCTATTCATCCCTCCCTACCTCTAACTGTAGGCAACAACTGATGTTTTTACTGTCTCCATAGTTTTACCTTTTCCAGAATGCCATCAAGTTGGAATCATATAGTACATAGACTTTTCAGATTGGCTTCTTTCGTTTAGTAATATCCATGTCTTTTCATAGTTTGATAGCTCATTTCTTTTTAGCCATATTGAATTTTTATCTACAGACCTTGCTAAATTCACATAGTAACTCGAATGGCATATCATTAGATTATTTGGATTTTCTATATATTCTTTCTAATCCTTATATCTTTTTTTAATTTGTTTTTCTTTTCTTATTGCACTGATTAAACTTGAATAAGTTTTATCTTGAATAAAAGTGGTGGTAAAACTCTCAATATTTCACCATTAAGTCAGCTGTTTATACATTTTCAGTAGACACTCATTATCAGATTAAGGAAATCCCTTTCTGTTTATAGTTTGCTAAGGTATTGAGTTTTAATAACTTGGCTTTCTTAGTCTATTGATAAAATCTTGACTTTTTCTCCTATATCTTGTTAATATGGTCAATTACATTGATGAAATTATCAAGTGTTTACCCTAAAATTCCTGGAATTAAATTCTCTTGGTCATGACATATTATCCTTTTTACTTATTTCTGGATTCTGTTTGTCTGAAATTATCCTTTTTTAGTGTCCTTATTAGTTATTGCTATCAAGATTATGCTGGTCTCATAAAATGAGGGGGAAGTATTTTCTCTTTTTTAAATCCCTGAAAGAATATGTATAACATTTGTGTTATTCTTTTCCTTAAATATTTGGAAGAATTCAATGATGAAGCCATCTGGACATTTTCATTATGATTTTTTTAAATTGTGGATTCAATTTTTGTAGTAGTTATAGAACTATTAAGATTTTTCCCTTAAGTAATTTGTGTCTTTTCTAGGAATTTGTCCCTTTCTAATTTTTCAAATTATTTTGCCATAAAGTTTTTCCTAAAATCCTCTAATATTTTAATACCTAAAAGATTTGTAGCTACATTGCCTTTTTATTTCTTATATTGGTTATTTGTACTTTTTCTCTTTTCTTCTTAACTTTGGTAGGAGATTGTCAATTTTATTAGTCTTTTCAAAGAACCAGCTTTGGTTTTGTTCATTTGCTCTATTATATTTTCTTTTCTTTTCTTTTTTAAGATTGGGGCTGTGCTAACATCTGTTGCAATCTTCCTCTTTTTCTTTTTTTTCTCTTTCCCCCCAAAGCCCCGGTACATAGTTGTATGTCATAGCTGTAGAGTTGTAGCTCCTGTATGTGGGATGCTGCCTCAGCATGGCTTGATGAGCAGTATGTAGGTCCAGGCCCAGGATCCGAAGGGGTGAACCCTGGGCCGCTGAAGCGGGGAGCATGCGAACTTAACCACTACACCACCGGGCCGGGCTCTCTATTATGTTTTCTCTTACAATAATTTCTACTCTTATTTTTATTATTTCCTTCCTTCCACTTTCTTTGAAATTAATTTATGTTCTTTTTATAACTTTTTGAGATGAGTACATAGATAATTAATGTGTTGCTTCTTTTCTAATAAATACAGTCAGGGCTATTACAGCTATAGCTGTAGCCCACAAGTTTTGATATCTCTTTTCATTATCATTCAGTCAAAATACCTCCCAATTTCTTTGTGATTTCTCCTTTGATTAATGGGTTGTTTAGAAGTGTAGCGTTTAATCAACAAATATTTAGAGATTTTCTAATTTTTTATTCCTGATTTTTAGTTTAACTTCACTACATACATACTGAGACATAAATCTGTATGACTTGGAGTTTGCATTATTTCTCAGTATATAGTCAATTGTGGCAAAAAATCTGTGTCCTTGAAAAAAATATGTATTCTGCAGATCTGGGGTGGAGTAGTCTATAAACATCCATGAGATTCAGATTTTTAATCATATCTTTCAGATCTCCTATATCTTTATTAATTTATTTTATCCACTTGTCTTATCAATTTCCAAGATTCTTAGCATCTCCCACTATGATTGTGAAAATATTTCCTTTTACTTTTAGATCTCTCGCTTTTCATAAGTCTATATATAAGATGCATACAAATTTGCCATATCTTCCCTTTTATTACTATAGAATACTCATTTTATTCCTAGTAATGTTTCCTGCCTAAAGTCTATATTCTGATATTAGAAGAACCACAACAGTTTTCCTTAGTATTTATGTGTTTATTTTCTTTACTTCCAACTTTTTATTTCCTTATATTTAACATTGTAAAGAGTATATAGCTGTTTTATTTTTCATCTGTCTTTTAATTGGATTAGTCGACTCACATTAGTATTATTCTCCAGATATTTGAGTTTAAATCTACCATCTTTCTCTTTGCTTTCTATTTGCCATACCTGTCTTTTGTTCCTTTTCTCTCCTTCCTTGCCTTTTTAAAAATTAATTATGTCTTTTAAAATTATTTTATTCTACCACTTTATTAGCTTTTTATCTATGCATTTTATATTATTTTTTAGTAGTCACACTTAGAGCTTATAATATGCATCTTTGATTTATAATCTACTGTAAATTAGTACTTTTATCATTTCTGGATAATGCAAGGACCTTCAAACAGTTTAATTCCATTAACTCCCTTCCTGCCTTTTGCATTATAGTTGTTACGTATTTTAATTCTATGCAAAATTTAAACCCCACAAACATTATTATTATTGTTTTTATTATCACTATTAAATTTCCCATACCTTCTTTTAGTTTTCCTTACACTGTCTGCATTTTTTTTTTTTTTTTTTTTTTTTGGTGAGGAAGACCAGCCCTGAGCTAACATCCGTTGCTAATCCTCCTCTTTTTGCTGAGGAAGACTGGCCCTGGGCTAACATCCGTGCCCATCTTCCTCTGCTTTATATGGGACGCTGCCACGGCATGGCTGACAAGCAGTGCGTCGGCGGGCGCCCGGGATCCGAATCGGCGAACCCCGGGCTGCCAAGCGCGGACTAAACCGCTGCACCACCGGGCCGGCCCCACACTGTCTGCATTTTAAAACTTCTCTATATGATCATTCCTGCCTGAATAACTTATTCTCATATTTCCTTTCTCCTTGGATTTTCTAGTGACATATTCTCTCAGGTATTGTTTATCTGAAGATGCATGAATTCTGCCTTTAATATTGATGGACACACAATTATAGACTTTTGGTAAGAAGGTAGTTTCAATCAGCATTTTAAGGATGTCATTCCACTTTCCTCTGGCTTTATTCTGTTGTGGAGTCAGATATCTTATGCTGCTCATTTGAAAGTAACGTGGAGTTTCCTCTGGCAGATTCTAAAGGTTTGTTTCCTTTGTTATATTTTATTTTGTCTTTTTTTTTGGTCATGGTTTTCAGCAGCCTCACTACAATGTTTCTAGGTGCACGTTTTCTCCCTTTCCTTTTCACTCTTGCTTGGCATTCACAGAGTATCTTGAGTCTGCGGCTTGTTTCCAATCTTTTTTTTTTTATCTCCACCAGTATCTTTTCAAATGTTGCTTCTTTCTCATTCTCTCTTACCTCATTCTGAGATTCCAATTACACCTGTACTAGTCTCCTCACTATGTCCAATACATCTCTAAAGATCTGTTTGTATTATTCACCCTTTTGTCTTTTTCATGTTTTGGGCCAGATATTCTCAAGTGATCTATCTTTTATTTCACTAAACTTCTCACTTATCTAGTTCTTCATTTCAGTTTTAAACTTTTTGCATCCTAAAATTTCCATTTGATCATTTCTTAACACACTGATTCCAGCTCTATGTTAAAATTTTCTATTTCATCACTTATTTTCTTAACACATTAATCACAATTGTTTTAAAGTCCATGTCTGAAAAAAAAAAAAAGATTCCGGGTCACCTGTGGACACGTTTCTATTTTCTGTTTTCTTCTTTGTTTTCCTCATTGTGCCCCATTATTTGATATGTTTGATATACTTATTTCATTGAATCCCAGACTTTACAATTGAAAAAAATCCCTCAAGAGGAAAGTTGTGTGAAATGTCAGGCTCATTTATTTCCTTTTTCTCCAGGATCTTGGTTCCTCAGGGCCTGGCAGCTTTGGTTCCTCTAAATTACAATTCCCCTCCCCTGTCCTGTGAGGCAGGGAAGAGCAGTAGGGGGAAAGGCTTACCTGAATACATTCCTCTTTCTTCCAGGATCACAGCCTCTCAAGTCCTGAGTGTCTTAGTTGCTTTCCACTGCCTTCAAACAGCTGTTTACTGCTTTATCTAGCCTCTCTACTTGTTCTGGGTTGAAGACTGGTCTGGTTCAATGTACTCCATTACAGTCAGAAGTAGAAGTTCCTCAGATTAGTAGGTACTCTCTTTGTCTCTGCCAATCCATGGTGATGGGAACGCATTTGTATAAACATCTGGAAGCTAAATCTGCCTCACACCTCTCTGCTTAACTCCTGCTGTGGCTTGAACAATCTTATTTCAAAAGAAAGGTCCTAAGTCTCTCTTTGGATTTAGTTAACGAGGAACATGTGAGGAAAGACCCCAAAAGTCCACTTCCCAGTCTTAGTACTATTTCCTGCTCTAGCCAAAGCAGAATGAATTTCTTCAGGAAGCAGGGCATTTATTGTCTCCCTTAGAGTTTTGGCTCTTTCTTTCCCCATGTCTTCAGCAAAGCAAAGGATTTCCTTAATGACCTTTAGTATATATGGGAATTTTACATTATATATATTCACTGGGCGTCCCTGGGTCAGTCCTAAATTGTATGTTTTCCTCAGCTTGTTCCATTGAGGTGTTAGACCTCAGAAAATAGAATGTAAGTTGGTTAGTATTATATATTGGTTATATTAATCAGCTGCTGTTGATAGCAACTAATTAGTTCTAACTACTGGTTACACCACACTTGCACTTCAAAAGTTAGGGATGTATGGCTGACAGCAACAGGTCTCCAATTGTTTTCACTAAATGCAACAGTTAAAAAAACTAATGGGACAATAGTTTCCTGAGAAAACAACAAAATTGTTCAGTTTTCTTAGCATTAAATGGATTTGTGACTAGAAAGTATTTATTCTTTCCTAGAGCTGGGTTTATATTTTGATAGTCTAAGACATGTGTAGTCACCATATTTCTGCAAATATATATGTCCGGCAAAAATTTTATTGCCATACCTGCAGTTAACAGTTATCAAATATATAAAATAATCCATTCATTTACAGGAAAAGTAAATAAGGCACTAATTCAAAGTTTTCTTCTTCAGAAGAGCAACATACCTTTTTTTTTCATTTTGTAAATCAGATCCCTTTCTATAATTCTGTTTCCAAGCAAAATATATGCCCTGACTTAAAGCTTTGTAGGAATCCTCTTGACCTAAACAATAAATGGCTACAGATCAGTGTTGACTGTTTCCTAGCAACAAATTAAATGTTAATACATTCTTGAAATTCACATGGTTTTCTCACTTCAGAAAACTGTGTATTAAGGTCAAGGTTAATTAACACTTCAGATATTAACAGAGACCCCTAGTTACAGTCAAGAGTTATTCCTGTAAATAGCATTAGATCAGTTGTAGTCAATGGGCTATTTATGATCTCACTCACAACTATGTATCACGTGGAGTTTTCTGTGTATAATCAGAGTGAATCATGGCAGTTTTTTTCTCAGGGCTACACTCTAACCAGCAACTGCCAAATACTAATATAACATTTGGTGTAGGGCCAAATGGGTAATTCCTCTCCTTTACATCTATCTATATATGAAGCATTCCATGTGGTGAGATGAAGTATAATAAAATCTAATTGGAAAAAATACTTCAGAAAGAAAACTAGAAAGTGGTATCCCATGGGTAAAATCTATTTGTGTGCTAAAACATGTTTTGTTAGGTCAAGCCCACACTTCCATGTGGGGTCTATCTTTGGACAATTAGTTCCCAAATTTCAATTCAACTGAACAACAATGCTTTTTAAACAACTTGCAATTTCCTGGGGCCCTAAAATAAAGGGAAATCAAACAACTCAATTTTGATAATGGAAAAACACTTTCTTGCTCCTAAGTAATGAGTCAAATGAAGTGTTACAAGAAATCCATTGTGTGTCCATCTACTCTCCAATGAACCATACATAGAAAAATATTTTTAACCAATTACCTTCACATGCATTCAAGCCCATTCTACTAGAATTAATGTACTGTCCAAGAACGGCCAAAGATAAAAATAATTTCTGACATCGTTTATCACAAATGAACATTATAGAAGTCGAAGACAGATTATCTCAAATAAAGAATCAAACAGCGCTAAACGTTGTGGGGGAGGGTAATGTGTACTGTCTTCATATCTAAAGTAAGCCCCAAAGGAAGCGAAGATGAAAACAAAGAGATTCATGCCTAACTTTGAACAATTAATGTACAAACACCCATTGAATCTGAAGAAAAGCTTCCTCATATCAACTCTTGAATAACAGCAAATGGAAATATAGCTAAGTAGTTTATTTTGTTTGTATCCAAAATATTCCTCAAAAATATTTGGTTATATTTCCCTTAATGAGCCTTTTTACCTTTAAAAAATATAAATAGGGGCCGCCTGGTGGCGCAGCGGTTTAGTCCGCGCTTGGCAGCCCGGGGTTCGCGAGTTCGCATCCCGGGCGCCCGCGGACGCGCACTGCCTGTCAGCCACGCCGTGGCGGCGTCCCATATAAAGTGGAGGAAGATGGGCACGATGTTAGCCCAGGGCCAGTCTTCCTCAGCAAAAAGGGGAAGATTGGCAACAGATGTTAGCTCAGGGCTGGTCTTCCCCACAAAAAAAAAAAATATATATATATAAATAGACATAAATGGACTAATGAGTTTTACCAAAAAAGGCCTGTAAATGCTTATATCTTATACCTAACAATTAATTTTTTTCAACAATAATAAATATTAAGTGGTCTCTAACAAGTATAGGATCTAACACTTTCTAACCATTCTTTCCCCTGTATATTAAGGTACTTCTCAATATTTATTATTATTATTTTTTTTTACTTTTTTTTTTTGTGGGGAAGACCAGCCCTGAGCTAACATCCGTTGCTAATCCTCCTCTTTTTTGCTGAGGAAGACTGGCCCTGGGCTAACATCCGTGCCCATCTTCCTTCACTTTATATGGGACGCCGCCACAGCGTGGCTGACAGGCAGTGCGTCCGCGGGCGCCTGGGATCCGAACTCGCGAACCCCGGGCTGCCAAGCGCGGACTAAACCGCTGCGCCACCGGGCGGCCCCCACTTCTCAATATTTAGAGGGTTAATTATTAGAGTACTTTTCTAATAAATCTGCAGCAGGGAGTGTCTTTCTTGTCATTCAAATCAAACATTTTTGTACATAAAATGGTTGAAGCAATTAGCAATGCTTCTAAAATCTTTCCTAGCGAAAATTATTAGTGGACTAGTCTCAGCTATAGGAGGAAAATCCCTATATAATTTCTACATAAAATCCTTATTTAATTTCTATGACTATATTACAAAAATAAAATTTCTGGGCACTGAATAAAATTCAAATGATATAAACCAAAGATAAACTACTAAAAATAAATTATATACCATGTTTTTCTGAGTCATAATGAGAAGCTTCCATTAAAAGTTTGATAAAAATATCTACATGGAGGCATCTTTAGGACAAACAGAATGTATAATTAATAGGTTCAGAGGTATAAATCTTTATTTTAAAAAATCAAGAATATGCCCCAAGTGGGATATTTACCTTATTATGTGATGATATCCTTTTCTGTGCTTTAATCAAAAAAGTAATGAACAAGAAATAATGATGACACTATTCTAACTGAATACTTATGTTACTTAGTGATCACTGTGACACATACAGCATTTTAGGTTCATAAAAGTGAAAGCTAAAAATCTCAGAGAAAAGATGTTTGATATGAAAGAAAGCCATATTACCTTTTATTTCATGTTGGCTTGCTTCTCGTCTTCTTTCTAGTTCTTTTCTGTCATAATTCAACCGTTTTAAGCACATAATTCCATACTGTAAACTTGTTCTGTTTTTTTTAAAAAAGAAAACATATTGAATCTACTCAGCAGATGAAGAATATTCTTTGATTAAGCGTATTCGACACTATGCACTACTTATTAGGGCAACATTTGTTGCCCTAATACATACATTACATTTGTAATTAAATGATTTAGTATTGGAGGGAAATAAAATTATAGTTATTCTAAGCACACAATGTTTCTAAAGAGTAAAAGAAATTATTTTCAAAATATGAAAACCATAGTCTTGAAAATAATCATGGATCACGTGTTTATTCATATATCTTTATCTTCCATTAGGTATTTTAACATTATTTGCAGACAAATGAACATTTTATTCATTTGAAAAGAATTTTAAGAGTCACTATTATGGAGCAGGAAGGAATTTATAAGAAATGGATAATCTATTCTTAAGCTGATGAGAAAAATTACATAAAAACATGACTAAGTTAAATAATAAGATAGAGAACCACACACCAAAAGGAATAGCCACCAACTCTAAGTGATACCAGAAGTACATGAAAGGAGCAAGTCAACAGAGATTGAAATTCTGTGTGGAAAGAATATTGTGGAAGAGCAGAAAACTGACTGATCCTTGTAGGATCAGGTAGCAGAGAAATGTTATTAAAGAAAATGGAACACCATGAACATAGGATTGCCGATGGAATTTTAAATGTGTGGTGACAGTGGGACACACTGTCCAGAGTTGAAAATGCATGCTGGGAGGTAAGGAGGAATATGATTACATATGGAGAATGACGCTACATTAAGGAAAGCTTGTATTCAGTGTAGCGTGGAATGACTGCATCTAGGTGATAGAGAATTATTGGAAAATTTTCACAGGAGAAAGAAATGACAACAAAAAATTTTGGTTTAAGGAAGAATAATCTGGTAGGAAAATAAGAGATGGGGGAAAATAGCTAATCCTACTGGACAAGGAAATCAATTAAGGGATCAATGCTGCCAAAATAAGGGTCACAATAAAGACAATTGCCATGAGCATGAAAAAAAACACCCAGAAACTAGAGAGAAGAAAGGAGGAAGCTTGGTAACATTAGATATAAAGGATGTGGAAGAGTGTAACAGGAAAAAAGAATCCGTAGGCTTCAAGAGTAAAGAACATTGATTATTAGTGATTTCTGAAGTGTTTAGAAATATACACAAATTTAGACATACACACCTAAGTGCTGGATGCATTTTCTTAAGGACAATGTTGAGTTCAAATATTTCAGGATCAGAGGAAAATGAGAAGAAATCCTCATTAAGTGGGTGTTCTGGGCTGAATTGTGTTCCCCAACGTTCATATGTTGAAGTCCTAACCCCCAGTACTTCAGACTGTGACTATATTTAGAGATAGGGTCTTAAAAGAGGTAATTAAGTTAAAATTAGGCCATTAGGGTGGGTCTTTATCCAGTTTGACTGGTGTCCTTATAAGAAGAGGAAATTTGGACACAGGGAAGTGCACACGGAGAGGAAAGACCAGGTGAGAACACAGAGAGAAGGTGGCCATCTGCAAGCCAAGAAGAGACCAACCCTGCTGACACCCTGATCTTGGATTTCTAGACTCCAGGACTGTGAGAAAATAAATTTCTGTTGTTTACCCAGTTTGTGGTATTTTATTACGGCAGCCCCAGCAAATTAACTCAGTGGGATACCAATAATACTGATATAACAGCCATCAGAGACACTAGGCAGCTTGGGGTTAAATCAATGGTTCTTGGCAAATTTCTGCCAGGTTTTTATATATAATATAAAATTGTGCTATAAAGTGGATAAGTATTATTACTACAATGTCTGTCAGATGGAAACCTGGGCTGTAAAGACAATGGGTGCAGCAGGCAGTCAGGCACTACCAGCTCTAGGTCTGAGTTACGCATAACGTCAAGACGAAGCGTGTATATTTCCCAGAACAAATGAGATCTCTACCATTTGAGCAATTTTTATTTTTTAAAAAAGAAAACTTGATCATTGTAATAATCATCTCTGTTATAATAATAAAGCAATTAAAAGTCAATCTAGTGAAGAATGGGAAACAGGCACAAAGTGTGTCATCAAAAATTCTAGTATTCAAAAGTCTAATGCAACCACACAAAACTTGAGGGCCTAAACATTCAGTGACAGGAAACTCACTACCTCATAATGTGCTACAGGGCAATTGAGCGACACAAAGTTGTCTTTTCTATTGAATATAAATCACTCACCCTAGTATCTACACCTGTTTGAACTAGAAAAGTACATGTTCAACAGAGCAAACATTACTCTTCCATCATATAATGATATTAAACATAAGAAAGCTTATCTAAAGTCTTCCCTTATTCAAGCTAAATGCCTTTAATTTCTTCAACCTTTCCACTAGACATTTTATGCTTCATTAATAACATTTTAACGTCCACAAATTAATACAGTTTCTTATTATTATCTCACCATATGGTAACTTTTATTTTGCCTGCCAATAAACATAGTCTAAATGTGCTCTGTTCAAGCTATTAACCCAAACTGAGATTTTTGTGTCCACTATAAGTCACACCTTTTTCACTTTAACTGCTTTTAAATCACAGATTCCCCACCGTGCATTTTAATGTTTTAAAAAACTGTGTTATATTTCTGTCTACTAAATTTAATCCAACAGTATCAACAACTGTATTAAGACTCAAAATATCTCCATAAGTTTGATCAAAGAGCCCAGATTATTATCTCTTTACCCAACTTTATGTCATCAACATATCTGATTTTTATACCATTTTCATTTCAGTTGCTAATTAAATATTAGACAGGATGTGACCAAATAAACTTTCCCAAGCCAAAGTTGTCTAGATTTATATTTATAATTTATCATCATAATCAACTCTATATGAAACAATCATAATCCAAGTGACATTTTTTCACATAACCTACAAAGATATCAGGCTACAACATAACATTTATGATATGGTATTATAACCAGCCTTTTTTACCCCCTAGATGGTAAACAATTTGAAAAAAGAGGTTGCATTTTATTTATCTGTGTCCTTACAGCTGCCTCACAACCCATTCGGTATTTTTTCTGAAAATCAACGTAAAAATAAGCAAAAGCACTAGAACATTTATACAAAATCAAAAAACACACAAATGTTCTTCAGAGAATTTCTTCTCAAAATTTTTTCCTAGTCTATCCCTAAATTATATAATTTATAACCACATATATTTATAGATTTGAAACTGATAATTTTATTCTTAACAAATAATTTTCTAATATAAAAACATACACAGATACAAGTCACAAACATGGAATTTCCTAAAGATATGGGGGAAAAAAAGATTCACATCGTATGAGACTTTTGTACATGTATAGTTCCATAAACTTTGGGCACATAATATGCACACAGCTCTACTTTAGAGTCCTTGCAATTTGCTGCATGAAAACATTTTGCCAGGTAGATGTACACAAAAGTTTCAAATAGCACATATTCTCTATTTCCTAAACATCTCCTGTTGTTCTAGTAATATACACATAATTTATTGTTTCACTTCAATCACTCTTTGGAAAAAACCTACCGATGGAAACTATCCACCATTTTTAAATGGACACGGAGATCTTTTTTTGTTAGGTGATCTAACATTCTTGCGTCTACCAAGCATTCCATAAAATAACTTCTGTATTGAGGTAACCCCAGGCTGGGAAGCCATTCGTTTCCAATCCACTCGTGGTTCATGTCTCCATACGCCAGGGTCTGTAGAAAAACCGGACACTGGAATTGTTTTATAGCAGTCAAGTTTCTTAGCCAATAAAATGAGATGGTACCTGGAGGATATTACCTATTATTTCGACTGATATTTAATCACAATGATATGTGGAAACAAAGCAGAAATAATATTTAGCCTCTAAGTATTTGATTCACTTTGGTATGAAATGGAAATCTGGGTATACGTATCAAGGTACTTCCCTATAGAAAACAATTGTATTCACTTTGTATTCTCAAAAGGAAACTACATTTTATCCAAATATGTACTTTAAAAAGAAGTCAGAATTTATGGTATAATATAAATTCTGAGCCTAAAGATTCTTTCTTTGTATGGATAGTTTAATTTAATTTAATCTGTCAGCAAATACTCTACCATTTCCTTCTCTTTAATGCCAAATCTTGATGTGAAATGTAACAGCAAATCTTGATGTGAAAATAGAAACCTCAGTAAACAACTAGAGAAAGGAGCAACAGGCTAGAGAGACAGATTGCTGAAGCGCTAAGTGGATGTTGTTGTTACCTAGTAAAGCATGCAGGCAGTGTTCCAACTAAGATCAATGGAAAGAATCAGCCTTTTTCAGAAATCAATCAATATAGACTCTGTACTTAAAGAAGCAGGGCATGATTAGAAAGCTAAGACAATCTAATTCTTTAGTATAACAATGTGACAAATCCACAACTGTAATTGTAACATGTATTCCTAGTGAAAATCAGGCTCTCCCCTTCTTTTGTGTGTTCTTAGAAATGATAAAATTCTCACCAAAATCAAAACCTAGTGAAACCTAATTTACTGAAGGTTTAAATATAGGTCCTAGTAATAACTACCGAGATTTTCCTTAGTGTAAAAGGTTTGCATCACAACGAATTTCACACATTTGTTCTTTCAGTTATACAATAGGTAGAAACGTTGAAACAATGCACAGCTTCCTCGCAAACATGTACCTGTGTTCAAGCACAGAGGCTTGCCTCGTACCGCCTTCTCAATACATGGGAGTGACTTCTGACTCAGTCCCAGTGCTGACACACATCCCCCAACCCTAATCTCCACACGCTTCCCGTTACACTTTAAAGCATAGGTGATTCCAAATAAGTTTTTTTTTTTTTATCTCCCCCTCCCCTTATATCCAACTTGAATGATTCCCCACTAGATATATTCAGGGGTGACTTCAGAGAAATTTAAGTCATGGTTCATTCTTTTGAAGAAGAAAGGAAATTACCCTTTCAAAAGAGGCCAGGTATAAAATGATAACCATCTTCTTTGCAAAATATGGTGATCTAAACAGACATACACAGTATTAAATATAATAAATGTAAATATACGTATTAGCCTAATCTTAAATTAAGTGAAGATTTATAATACTATGACATACAACAGCTTCTTATTTTATATCCTCCTAAATGAATTAATTGTCTTAAAGCACATGAATTGCCTACCTGGGCCCAGCTTCCTTCCTCAGATTCTTTCTGTGTTAGCAGCAAGAAAGGATTAATAAAGCAGATAAACATAAATTAATGTTAAATGAACACAGCAAACTTTTTCTAGCAGAAGCAAAATTGCTATTGAAAATGTTAATTATGACATAGGCAGATAAATACACAGATTCATAGTCAGATCCACAGCAATCAATTTAGCAGTTCAAGGGCAACTATATAGTTTCTAATTAATTCTAATTAAATTCACACACATATGACATATGGGAATTCATGATACATTTGATCAGATCATTCCAAACCTTTTTTAATTCTTAAAAGTGTGTAATTTTCCAAATGTAATGAGTTATACAGAAAAATTTCTGATTATGTATATACAATACACAAATGTATATATATAGATACACACACATGTATAGATACATGTGTGTGTATCTATATATATATATGTAAATACATATATACATACCCAATGAAGAAATTTCATATAAGGTAAATTAATGAGAAAAAAGTAATTACACCCCTCTTACAAACATTTCAACAACAGCCAACAACAAACAAAACTAAAGAAGACAAAAGCCAAACACAAAAAACTAAACTAGAAATGTAATTAGTACACGACATAGGCATTTTTATCCATCACAAACTTCTAGATAATCAGTTTTTCAAATAGGAATAAAACAGAAAGGACATTAAGTTAAAAAGTTGCTGAGAATAAAATGCCCAACACTTTTACTTTACATGAAAAGATAACTATATATAATACTATACGTTTAAGAGCTGACAATCACAATCAGAGTCACCAAGAAGTTCTTTCAACACGTGCTTTTAAATACCAAATAAACAGAACAACTTTTTTTTTTGGTCAAATTCTGTACCTGAGATGGTAAAGCATAAGAACTTAAATGATTAGATTAAAAATAATTATTCAATCTAAACTTTTCTATTACAAGTTTAATTGGGTTTGGTAACATTACCTGTGAATATGTCCAATAATAAGTAATATTTGTTACCAAAAATTTCTAATGTTTCAAACTAATAAATAAATAAATAGTAATTAATAAATTAAATAACAATTTAATAAATTTTATTAAAGTCTTGATTATTGTCTGCATATTACAAACTTTTATATTAACCACGTCATGACAATCTAGCACTGCTTCATTCAAAAATGTCACAGTGCAGTAAAATAAAACTATAATAAAATACGTCAAAAATATGTTAATAAAAATGTCAGTTATCATTGCATATCACTATGTAAACATACCCCATCCCTCAGATCTATCCTAAACAAAATAGCTTTTTCGTCCAAATAGCAGCCAAATAACTTTTCTTCACGTTCAACAAAGCTGTAAAGACTAACCGTTTTGGCTGGAGCTGCAAGATTTTCCATTTCTTCGTGGGTCACCCAAACGTTGCCTGAAGGCTAGTGAGAAGGCCCAGAGGGAGGCGGTGGGATCCGTGGAAGGGAAGCAGGTAAAGAAGAAAGGCAGCGCCACTGTCAGTTAACAGCACCACAGCAACGGGACAGTGCTCTTGCCTCTACAGCATGCACGAGACACAGCATTGCTGGTTTGCTCATAGCTCCCTGTTTCTTCTACTTAAAGAGATTAAATAGAAAGAGGCATGCTGTGAAGTTCATGTGGGATAGATTTAAAATGATACTTCTGTGACTATCAGGACAAAGGCTTAATCAAAATTTGCATTTCCAAGGTATGTGGCTATTGGATCCATTTTTTTATAATTGTGGAGAAGTGATTAAATTTGATCTGTAGAAGAATATATTTTTATTATTTTTTCTTCAGAAAACAAAGGCACATGTACTTTGTTCTGTTATTACCAATATTTCATTCACAAAATCTTGATTCTTCAGTGTCCTTAGAAAGGGAAAATTAGTTGTCAATACAAAGCTGGAAGCATTATCGTAACCCGTCTGGAAAGCAATATCAGCTTTTCCCAAATTTCTCCCTTTTACAGTTCAGCAAATATGTTGTCTTCCTGTATTCTTATAAATGAGAAAGAAGTGAAGTGCTATTTTTTATTTAATAAAAGGTATTTTTTCCAGCCTCACTAAATACTGTCAGAAATTACAAAACCTAGATTTTCGAATTCTTCTGCAGTATCCTATTCCATTATAGAGAAGAACACGATACAATAGGAAATTTTCCCTCTAGCAGGCACTATTCTATTATGGAGTCTCGCTTGTTTTCTAAATAAAACAACCCATGATTTTTGTTCTATACACTGAATAACACACAACTTCTAAACCAAACTACACTTAGTAAAGTATGGATCAGGCCTATCGTTGATGGTAATGGCCACTGAGAACCACTTCCCATCCAATTCCACCATTTCACTGGGAAATCTTTATGAACATTGCAAGCTTGTCCAGGTACATCAATCCTATAGTTACAAACGAATTTACAGCCGAGGTCTTGTTTTGGAAGGGGTCTAGCTTTAAAGAATTGGAAGTAAAGAAGTTGAAACCCCAAGATAAGTCACCAACATAATTCTCTCTGGCCTTTTATACCATTCACATAGTGCCATGTTTGACATTTCTTCTATTATAAATAACACAATTTAATATAATTTAAGAAGTAACTACATATAAACTAAATTGAAGAACATAATTTGATATAAGAGAAACTCATATATAAGAGAATTATTCATATATACAGTTGAGTAACAAAAGGGAGTTGAATAGTAAATATTCATTATTATAAGTAAATCATATGGGCATAAAAATCCCAAAGGATATACACATATATATATGTAGAATTTTCATTCTCCTACTGTTTTGGAATTTAGAGTTTATCTGAATTTTTTCACATAAGATAAAACTGTGCACACTTGTAAAACATATTTAGAATTCAGGAGCCATCCATATCATTAAAAGCTTCTCCCCTCTACTCCCAGCTTCTGGGAATGGTGCTCATTATAAATAGAAAGTTGCATACAAATACATGAATCATTAAAGCATTTGGAAGAAATTGTTTATTGCCCATGTGTGGAGTGTTCTGTGCTAAAAAGAACTTACACTCGTCCATCACATTCCCTTTGTACACAGTCATTTAAGCCAGTCTTGTTTAGAATGACCTCTGGAGCCTCTACATTGATTGTGAATCCACATAATGAAGATCTCCCTCTTTCTGTAAGAAACTTGGCCGGTAGTATCTCATACTGGAATACACACACGTGTAATGTCGCTCACAGATTGAAAGTCTATATTTGCCAGTCGATCCCATCATCTGGGATAGGCAAAATGCTGGAAGCTATGGTTTCATCTGTATCTTTATGTGCAAAATGAGTATATGCCCGGGGTAACTTTCTAAAGTATGGTTGGACAGCTTACCTAAATTGTAGGTTAGCTGTTCACCTTTGATCTGCAGTGTTAACTTGTGAGGAGCACTGCCTGCTCTAGATCTTGTAAAGTAACCCATAAAATAGCTTCTACACAACCCATACACACTAGTCGAGGTTTTAACAAGTTTATCTAACAAGCAAGCCCACATGTAGTTAGTCAATTCTTCAGACATCTTCGTTTTCACACCAGTGTAAGGGACAGAACTTTCATCTAAGCCACAATGGGGGGATTTAGAGCATAAGAATTTCGGGGAAGAGCATATCTCAGAGGATAGCTGGAGTGAGAGGCTTTGAGCAACCAAAGGACATAAAGACACTGGTGCCTTGGGTCCGAGGATGAAGAGAGTGCAAAAAGTAGGCTGGAAAATCATACAGGACCAGCATTATATGACTTGGCTGTGGTCCTCTGAGAGCCACTGAAAACCACCTACTCACTGCCTTTGGCAGTTCATGCTGCAGCCTCCGATATCTGAGCTGGAGAATGCAAACAGTCATCATTTTTTGTGGCTAATACCAGCTGAGTCTAACAGGTGATGTCTACAATTTCAACTATCATCTGGAAATTTATTGAATTAGAATCAAGAGGCTTGAGTTCTGGCAGTGCCACTTCTCAGTAACTACCCTAGGACATTTCCTAAATTTTAGATTCTACATCTGTTAAGTGGACTAAAACTACATAATTCAGACTAGAAAAAGATCCTGAAAAGTCTAAATTATGATATAATATATTCTGATACACGGCTAGGACTAGGACGAGGCAGGTGAGGGCCAAGGGGGCTCAATTTAAGGGAGCACTCACTTCCAGGACCGTGCAAGTGCATGGTCAGCACCCCACAGCGAGGGCCTCCTTATATTTGTGCTGGAGCTGCCTCGCTTTGCCTCACCTTCGTCCAGAGGGAGTGGAATAATTAGATAGTATTTTCAAATGAGAACTAGTAGGAAAATTTCTAAAGGATGTTAAAGATTAACTTTCCTAACTAAATCCTTCAGGAGAGGGTTACGACATAAAAATAAATATTAAAATGAGTTTAAGGAATAATTCATAAAAATTAATTAGGGGAAAATAATTCTCTCACTGTCAGAAATATAAAATAAGAAAAGCAGCCAGACCTCAGAATAACCCTAAACCTTACCTAGCTGGAAGTAACCTCTGTTACTACCTAGGTCGTTTTGAAGTAGCTTTTACTTTATAATTGAATTACAAAGTAAATTAACTTGAAATTTACTTTTCACATTCAAACTGGCCTAGATCCACATTTCTCCATTGTCTGAATTTATATTTCTCATTATAAGAAGATAAATATTTCTCATTCTAATAAGGCAAGTATTTACACAATTATACCTCACTCTATTTGAACTAAGGTTGAGGCTTATGAGGTCAGTAACAATGAAAAGGGGAACAAAAGCAGACTGGAAGAATGCTGGAAAAATAAGAAAAAATGGCAGAGTGTAGGAGGCAGGAGAGTGTCCTTGTAGGGAGCACGGACTCTGGGGCAAAACCACAGTGGAGTGTGACCTTAGACAAGTCACTTAGCTTCTCTGTACGTCGGTTTTTCCCATCTGTAAAGCAGATATAATAAAAGTACCTCTTACAGTGTTGTGAGGCTTAAATGAATATTAACACGTAATGCACTTAAAACGGGGCCTGCCACTTTGTCAGTACTCCCCTGATGTTGGCTATTACTACAATTTCATCAGAAATTTTGTTAAGCAATCTCTACCCAAGCAAATCTTTAATTTAATAAATGCTATTTCCTCTGTAATTGTGCTGACTGATGTTTATCTTATGCCTTACATTTCTGCTCAAATTTGCTGAATTACATGCTCCCAAATCTATCAATTTCTAGTGCACTATTTTTTAATTAGGAAATTTAACTAAATATTACCTGAAGCAAAAAATAAAGAAATTTGGCTCAAGTATGAACACTAAGTTGAATTATTTGGAAAGACCAGATAAAGGCAACCTTAAAACATACTGTCAATGAGATACAACTTTGTCAAAGTTTAGGGAAGAAATTGTAAATGTCCAGGAAGATTCTCCACTTGGATAGCTTTTCAAGTATCTTCAACTTATCACTTTAAAAAGAAGCTCCAACTAGAAAAATTAAAGAAGTTTTATGGATGAGGTTATCAAAGAAAAATAATGTGAAACTCCAGGCACTGGAATTATACTCAAAGAAAAGTCCTAGGTATTTCATCTAAATTTGCAAGTGCCTGAACATTTACATATTTTTACTTAAGATAAAATATTTAAGGAATGTACTTATTCTTTAAGACATCCCTCTTTAACCAAATATTTCAATTGACTGATACCTCCATCCCTATTCTTTCGATAAGAGGCCTAGTACAGTAACAGTAGCTTAGTAGGAAGAAACAGAAAGCTGGAAGATCAGGGCCGGCCCAAGGAGATGATAAACGTAAACAGGAGATTTTCCTTTTGGTGGTCCAGCCCACTTCATCCAGACAGGGAAGGAGGCAGAATCAGACAGAAGTTCTGTTCAGTTAAAAAGAAAATCAACAAAGCCTAAATCCCTTGTCTTTTTCTCTTGAGAACTTGAGTGAATGACGGAGAGATACCAGGCTTAGGAAGCCAAACCCAAAAGTCAACATACAGAAAAACCTATGTCATCAGAACTAATTGCAGAGTTCTGGGAGACATGATAACATTTCTTTTTCTAAAAAAACCTGCTTTTGCATTTTCAAAGTATGAATCCTAGTATATAATTTTAGGTGATGACTTCAGGATGTTTTACTTTTCACTTTAGGCAGTGGATTCACTAAAAGAAATTTATGGGGTATTTTTTGCAAAGCAAAGCATATTTGAAATATATTAGAAACGAGATAATACTTCCATTTAGATGGAGTAAAAAAAGAAAAAGCACTCAGTAGATCGTTTTTAAAGCAAATAAACACACTTTATCTCTTATGTAATTGCATCAATATTTGGCAAAAGGCATATACCCTCTGTGAATAAGGGGTTTTATACATTAGTAAAAAATGAATACTCCTATAATGCTATAGAAATACTAAATCAATAAGCATACGAAAAAATTTAACTTTACTAGTAATTTTAAAAATGTAAATTTAGGCAATGTGATAATCAGTGTTGACAATAGGGAGAGGAAAAGGCTACACGATACAATTTGGCAATTAAGATTTAAAAGTAATAAGAATATAAATGCCCTATACAGAAACACTGCTATGGAAATAACCACAGTTTGCGCAACAATATAACTACACATGTATCCACTATGGTATTGTAAATAAAATGAAAATTGTTAAATAAGCAAATGTCCAATATTAGGGATTTGGCTAAATAAATTATAATATTTCCATGAAGGAGGTATGCAGCAATTAAAAATGATATTACAATTGCATATTTAATAAAATAAGAAAAATGTTCATGCTATATTACTAAGTTTTAAAAGAAAAATGCAAAATAATATATTAAGTGAAATAATGTTTATAAGAAGATAAAGGAAATAGACTGGAAAGGTCTCTATCAAAAAGTTAATAATGAAAAAAATTATTAATGTTTAATAATTAATTAACAATATGTTACCTGTCTTTCAAAATGTTAATTCTTCTTTGAAGCCTTATTCAACCAGAAGTGATTTCTCCTTCCTTGGAATTCCACAGCACTTTGCTTCTATCTCACATTTAGGAGTTAAACTATATCATCTCCTACTAAACCTACTGGTGAACACATCTTACTTCCCTTGCTATAGTTACCCTCTCTGAAGTCAGGGCATCCATATCTCATATCCTCTGCCATTGCGGGTAGAGTGACTTGTACAATCACCATTTTTAAGATGAATATTTACTATCTACAATTTGCCAGGCACTGAGTTAAGGCCTGGGGACTATGGAAAACCTGGCAATATCCTTGCTTGGCTTCGTGTGGGATAAATCAAGAAGACAAAATTATAAAATGGTTTTTAGAAGTATACAGAATGGTAACAAAGAGTGGAAGCAAACCCAGACTTTGGGGCTTTGTAGAGGAAAGGCATTCAGGAATCATTAGATGAAGGATGAGTGGGGGAAGGATGGTGATCCTGGAGTGGAAGAATGTTCCAGGCAAAGGGAAGAGCAACTGAAAAAGCTCATAATCAACCAAGAGGATAAAAGTTTGGGAAATTGAAAGTAGTTCTGTGTTGTTGGAATCCTGACTTGAAGAAGTACACCCTTTGAGGGGAACTGAGACGAGATCATGAAGAGTCTCAGAAGCTCTCTTCACATTTGACTGTTCTTTAAACAACTGAGTTTACTCTTACCTTTAATAGTTTGTGACTTAAGTTCCTTCAGTTGGTTTAGACGTTTTAGAAAAATAGTTCTTAATTATTCTATTTTCTGTTAAGAAATGGATTAGGATGCTAAATAGGAATAATAAAGTCTATTCTATTTTTCAATTTGAAATTGGGATTTCAAATCCTTCTAATTTTGCAAGATTAGGAATTTTAAATATTTTTGTTTGCATTTGCTCTTGCGAGGAGAGTATCATAAACCAGTCATGATACTTCTCTCTCAGTTGGAAATTATTCAGGAAACTCATCAACAGATCTGAATTCCATTTATAATAACTATTTTAATGGTTTGTTCACTTTTATTTTAAACATATTCTGAATTATTTTTTAGCTTCAGTAATACTTCAGCTATAGTACACAATATTTATATACATTTAAAAACGTTATACATAAGAGTTTGTTAAATTATACTTTTTTTCCTGCATGTTATTTAGGAAGAATTCAAAATGGAATTATACAAGACAGATAATAGTTTTTTTTTAATTATACCTTGTATTTCTGAACTTAGAATCTAGTATAACTGGGAAGGAATATAAGGGTAAACACAATAAAAATGAAGTAAATTCTCTAAACCTGTTTAAGACCATATATAAAAAGTTATACTCAAGTTAGTTTTGTGCCTGAAAATTGCAATAGAGACATCCCACTTTTCTATCTTTTACCCACTTCTCAAATTTACCTCATTCTTTCATATTTTATTATTCTGAATAAGACATGGCACCAGAGAAATCCAGTTAACATCAGAAATCGTATCTTTTATCAGCAAAAGATATGGTTCAGACATGGACTAAAGAAAGAATGAATATTATTTGGGAGTTTTTCTTAGTGTTTCAATTTGTCATCTGGCATGCCTTTTTAAAGACGTTTTGTTCTTTCCTAATATTAGAATAGGGCAAAATTATGAGAGGAATAGGGATTTAAAAGTGAGAAGCACACGAATTTTGAAGGAAGGTATTTCACTTGGCATTTATAAAACATTAAATATCAGTGTACTTTCACAATTATGAAAACTGTTTAAGAAGTAGAGTTAAGCATGGCATCTTCAGAAAGCACTAACGTCTACAGCTCATCTTTTGAGATGGATTGCATTAAAAAGAAAAAAAAAAGGAACATCCTGAAAAAGAGTAAACTTGAGTTCTTGTTTCTTGGAAGAAAAATCGAAACTTTAGAGGCTAGCTCAAAAGTCTACGTTGGTTGCAGCCTTTCAAGTCTCATAGAAATCACAGCTCCTCAACTGAAAACCTATTAAAAATGGCAACAAGGTTAATGAAGAGCAAGCTAAATCTCTTTAGAATAATTCATGCTGACACTGAAATGTGTGCTGTCACAATTTCACTCTGTGGACATAGAAATGCTGCTGTTTGCTCAGCACCTGGAGAAGGAAGGAGCACAAATTGACTCACAGTTCTGGATGTCGGAGGAGCTGAAGGACTTGTGAGGGAAACCATCTCCTGGATTGCTAATCGGAGCTTTAAGCGATGCAGAGGATTGCTGATTCCAATTTCTCTCTGAATCTCTGTGTCTGATAAAGCAGACATGATGGCGCCACTCTTCACGTTGGCTCGGCAGGCGGCCACGTACCAAGCAGGCATTCCCAACCAGAGCTGTTCAGTGGGAAGAAAAAACACATACACAGACTATAATAACAGCTTACATTTTAGTGTTTTTTATGTGCCAGGCGTTACTCTAAGTACCTTATGTCTATGAACTCATTTATTGCCACAATCCCATGAGATAGATGCTATTATTATCTTCCCCAGAGGAGATAGAGGCACAAAGACATTAAGTAATTTATTCAAAAATACCAGCTAAGCAGTGATGGAAATAAAGATTTGAAATCAAGTCTTGAGAGTCTGAAACTTAAGCACTAATTTATATTATTAGGGATAAATGTAATAGCTGCACAGCACCAAATCCCTCCTTGGGTTTAAGGACAAGAACAGCTATGAGCCACATTTGGTAAGGGCTCAATGAACATTTGTTTAATTAGTGACTTCAATTTATAATTCTCCTTTGGAATTCTGAGTGCAGAGAAATTCTGTCACAGAAAGAGACAGCTCTACCACCTGCAGCCATGAGATTTTCATCAAAAGCAGTAGCGTAGCTGAGCCACATTTCCAATCTACCTACTTACACTGTATGACAGTTGTGTAAACTTAATTACATGCTATATATGAATACACTTTGGAGGGAATGAAATGATGTGCTAATGGAAGAGACTGAAGCTATAAACATCTGGAAAACTTCGGCTAAAGAGAATAACAAAATGAATAATGCATTGGAAATTAGGGATTCCGATTTTCCAACTTTGCTGTGAGGCTCTGGAAAGACAACTGAATCAGTAGCGCCATGAGCACAGCAGTGTCTGGCACACATCTCAAGCACTGGGTGAATGCCAACTTACATGCTTTGTGTTGTAGCACTAGAATTACATACACTTAGAAAAGGAATATTCTCTCCATTTCCCCCCATCGTTAGCTGTGAGGAAGAAGCAGGGCGCATGGAAGTGAGCAATTAAATCTTGGTCTTTAAATTTTCTTTGTCGGTATGAACAGATTGAGCAAAAGGAGAGAGAACATGAGAGTGTGCCAAAAGCAGAGAGTAAGAGAAAGTAGAAAAACTATAAATCCGCGGAATACAATGTCAAGAGCGCTGGACCACGAATCAGAAGGCCTGTGCTCTAATTCCTTCCCTGTTATTGGTGCGTCATGGAACTCCTCTAAACTTCAGCCTTATTTTGCTCATTTGTAAAAGGAAGGGATCCAGCTTTATTATTTCTAAGGAATTGTGTTAGGCAGCCTCTAAGAGGGTGCTCATTGATCTCTACCTTCTGATATCGCTGTTCTGTGCAGTCCCTTTCCTCTGAGTTTGGGCTGGACCCAGTGACTTATTTTAACAAATAGACTATGATGAAAGTGATGGGTTGTCACTTTCCAGATTAGGTTACAAAAAGACTGTGGCTTCATTCCCGCTAGTCCTCTCCCCCTCTCTCCTCGCTGAGCTCTCGCCATGGGGAAAGCCAGCTGCCATGTTGTGAGTAGCCCTCTGAAGATGCCCACATGGCAAAGAACAGATGTTTCTGGTCAACAGCTAGCGAGGAACTTGATTGTGACTGTGACCGACACAAGTCACCTTGGAAGTGGATTCTCCCCGGGTCAAGCCTTGAGATGACTGCCGCCCTGGCTGGCCCCTTGCTTGCCGCCATATGAGGGACTTTGAACAAAGGCAGTAGCTAAGCCATGTCCAGATTCCCAAGCTACAGAAGCCATGGGGAAAAGAAATGCTAAGTCTGGGGATAATTTGTTACATGGTAATAGATAACTAATACAGATATCCTTTTACTTAAAAAATTCTGCCATATTAAAAGGTTACTTGCCTCTGTAGGGGAAAAACCCAAACAAATAAAAAGCCAGATTTTTTAGTCAATGTGGCCTGGGCTGTGACTGAGATAAGGGAGACATGGGATCTAAGAACAGTGAGTGACTGAAGAGTTTATACTATTTCCCAGCAGGTTAGGCACAGGTAATTCACCTTACCTTGACAGACATGATTAGACATGACGGAAGATGGGACTTGATGTCTCAGTTTATAAACTTAAGTTGTTCAGAATAACTAAACATTTAAAAATACCCTCACTGGACTTTAATAATTTTCTACCTCTACCTCCTCTCTTCTAAGATGCCTGGATTTCCACACTGGTTAACATTACTCAAAGCTTGCCGATACATTGTTACCAATGTCATCCCTGATTAGACTTTTAAAAAGTTTTTGAGGCGGATGAATGGTGTATGAAGCATCAGACTTACTTCTACACAGCACTCCTGGCAAGCGGTGCGCTCAAGGAGGCGCTAAAGGAGGTGGATATTAAGAGCTCTCATTCATTGGACGGCCCAACTCATTCATCTTGTTTATTCCGTCTTATAATTTGAGTCACTTTGGGAAGCACATTATGAACAATTTCTGTGCTCTCAGGATAGTCTTAATTAGCACAAACTTCACCGCCTGTCATTTCCTGGCCCCTTAATGTCAGTAAATCTGTTTTTTTAAATGAAGGATTTGTTCATCACTTGCCAAAATAGCAGCTAACTCTCTGTCAAGCTGTGGCTCATTTGACTGGAGTGAAACAGAACAAAGAATCACCATCAGTTTTGAGGGGTGCTTTCTTAAGCACTTTGTCTTATCACTGATTTTTAAAATATAGTATTTTTACAGACATGTTTGGAAGAAGCCGCTCTGATCACTAATAAGCTAAAAGTTCCCTGACTGACAGGAGAGAAGAGAGTAAAGCAAGACACAGGCTTCTTTCACTCAGTCCAAGAAAAAAATGCAAAGCAGGTTTTCATATTTATATATATAAGACTTTTTTAAACTAAAATAGGTTTTCCTTTTTCCTCATTGATTAATTTGTTAGCTCCGGATGTGATATGATAATGCAGGGGGTGATTTTATAATCCCTAACCATTTAAAACAATGGGTTCTAATTGCTTCTGCCAGGCAAGAAAGCCTGTATTCTTCTTTGCCCTGACATCGACATATCCTAGCAGCTGCTAACAGCCAACATTAGGGAAACGAATGGAAGGGGCAGTGAACACTACTGATAAGTGGTATGAAGGGGCCCTCTGTGGTCAAGTGTGTGTTTCCTTCACTGTCCCAGTCGGCTCCTGCTGCCCTCCACCCTGCTCAGGTATTACTTTATTTCTCCAGACCCCTGTGTTATGCAGGAAATGCCGAATGTAGTTCTTTGTGTGTGTGTGTGTGTGTGTGAGGAAGATTAGTCCTGAGCTAACAACTGTTGCCAATCCTCCTCTTTTTGCTGAGGAAGACTGGCCCTGAGCTAACATCCATGCCCATCTTCCTCTACTTTATATAGGACGCCACCACAGCATGGCTTGACAAGTGGTGCGTCGGTCTGCGCCTGGGATCCGAACCTGCGAGCCCCAGGGCTGCCAGAAGTGGAGGCGTGAACTTAACTGCTATGCCACTGAATGTAGTTCTTGTTTCATTAAAATATTCGGTTTAGACACAGAAGAGAAGAAGGGGATAAGTCTTCTCTTGCTTTATTCCAAGTGTCTAAACCTAGCTGGCCCCTAGGCTTTAGGGAATTAGGTTCAAGAATTATACTACCAGCAAATGAATAATTCTCTATGCAATTAGGTGGCAGTAATATCTTGGAAAACACAGTGTTAACTATAGAGATGGTTCTCTGTAACCTGCTGATGAGGAAGGACCTGGACTGATGGACTGGGATAGATGTTTTCTCATAACAACAGAAATGTGGTTGAATAATTATTTCTTTTCTTATTCTAGACACAAAGAGGGTGAAATTTAGAGAAACTTTCTTTTATTCTACTGGGCGCTTCCTTCTGCCACAATCACAAGAAAGGATCAGAGTAAAATCAAAATACCCACGGGTCTCCCCAAAAAGCACGTATTCCCTTTATGAGCTGTTCCGGGCAATTGGAAAGCTATGATTTCAGGAACTTGTCTTTACTTGTCTGTAAAAAAACTATCAAATTAGTAATGATTGATTTAAGAGCCTTCTGGTTTAATTCTCTTACCTCTAGCCATGCGACCACAGTGGGCCCATCCCATTGGGCAAAAGGTAATCCCTTTCTCCGAGCTTCTTCTAGAAGTTCATGCCTGAAGTATATAGCAAAGGTTATTAGTCAGGTAATATGAAAAAGATGGCTGTGATTATTTTTAATGACAATATTAAAAAAAATCCTTCACAAGCTTTCTATGAGATAATACAGAATAAAAGAATTCCTTCTTCCTTTGAGTAATACACACAAATTACCTATTGATTTTATTAGGAGTGAGACTTTGACATCTAAAAATAATTTTCCCCAACATTTATTCACTAAAATTCAAACACTAAATGTTAATGGACTAAGAAGCTATATCATATTATCAGCAAATATCTTATCCCTTTAACAAGAAAATGACCCACATATGCGTATTCAAGATTACATTATGAGATCTAAGTGTGGCTTCTGCCTTGCTTGCTTCCCCTTACTATTTCAATGGTAGAGAAAATGCCTGTGTATATAGGTAGAAGGTAAATTTGGTCATTTTAGCCCCATTCAAGTGATATACTTGATTTTCGTATGCTCTCGGTTCAGGTGGCTATTTTAGGAGTTAGTTCGTTGCCTAGACTACAAATTTCTTCTCATTTGAAAAGAAATTGACTTCTATCACTACAAAGGAATGTAAAGTGTGAAATTCAATAGTGCATTTATTTTCATTTATAATCACTACCATTTTTAACGAAAGTGAAACACCTCAATGACAACAAATGGTTGTTTTTGATAACAAAACATGTAGAGTCTTGACAAATTCATCTTTAATCACTTTCCCCATTACTGATCCATTTACAACCATTTGTAAATCCATTTACAAAACCAATTTGAGATCGTTCATTATTGAAATAGCAAATATGTGTTTCTTTGAAATTCAAATTGATATACGCCTGGCCGGGACTATATTCGAAAATATATTCTCTGTTCTTTAGTATGCTTTGATCTTACGTACAAATGATCAAAATGTAGTATATTAATTGCTTTATTTTGGATATGTGTTTCATGCTTAGGAATCTATCCTTAAGATCATATATGAACTCCCATATGAAGCATTTGATGATTTCCTTCTATCAACCAATTGATTGCTCATTGTGGTGGACTAGATTATGTTAAAATATATAATCAAAAATGCCTTTCAACACAAGAGCTTTCCTTATTTGCAGTGGATGCTACCAATAAAAATGCAGTGCAAAAAAAGAAGCAAGGAGGCAGAACAAAAACTGAAGTTATAGCAGTTGAAGAGACAGACAAATCAACTGCTGTTTCATTTGAGGGGATAGCAAGGAAAGCATTGGACAGTTCTGCATGTAAGCTATTCAGCACCTGGGAAAGTGAACAGCGACACTGGTGCCCTGAATCCAAAATGAAAAGTAGAGGGGCTTCCTCACTGGGCTTGTTCTACCATCACTCATTCCCTCAGGCTTGCCAATGACATTCCTTCATTGCAAACCAGACTCGAATGGTGTACTCTCACTGTGATGGATATATTGATAGAAATGGGTTGAGGGTCAAACAACCAACCATCAGGTACTTATTGAGCACCCGTTGGAGGTGAGCCCTGGGGAAATAGAGACATGGACCCAATTTTCCAGGAGATCCCTGGTTAGATAGAAGAAGCAAACACATGAAACTATCCGAAAACAGAACAACATGTACACAAATCAATTCACATTCTGATTGTGAGGATTTTCGAAAAGGAATTAATAGCAGTGGAAACAATTGGTGAAGGCTTTGTGGCAACTGAGCTGACTTTGAAGGGAAGATAGGCAAGAGATGAGGACGGAGTTCCGAGCAGGATAAGCGGTAAGGGTGGAGGGGCAGAGGCAGGACTGAGCATGGAATATGTGCAAGAAAATTGAGAGCAGGCCTCCACAGAGCTGAAGAGCATTATTAAGAGTTGTAACTTTACATCCATCAGGGAAAGGAACACTTCCAGTTATGTAACAGGTGAACGGCATTAAAGGGGGAGAAACAAGTAAACATTTACAATTGGTTTTTGCTACATCTAGTAAAAAAGCAAGTAAATATGCACTCAATACCTAGAAAGCATATAACATTTACACAAATAAATTATATGAGTTGTACAAAAGCCATTTGTAAAAGCTAGAACATTTCACTTGTGATACTTCTGACTAATTCCCTAACGAAAAGTGCACCACACAAGCTGGAGTGATTCTGTTAAAACTTAAGTCAGGTAATGTAACTTCTCTGCTCATAACCCTCCAATCACTCCCTGTCTCGCTGAGAATAAAAGCCAAAGCAGCTGTCAGGATCCACTCTACCCTCTTTATCTCTCTGACTCAACTCCCCTCTCACCCAGCAACACTGGTCTCCTTGCTGCTTCCTGGAAACAGCCCAGGCCTCTTTCTGTCTCAGACCTTGGCATTTGCTGTTCCCTCTGTCTGGAATGCTCATCCCCTCTATCTCCACAGGGCTTACTCCCTAACTGACTTAACTCTTTACTCAAATGTCAACTTCTCTGAATGTCTCCTCCTCTCCCCGCCATAACCCCCACCAGACATTCCCTATCCCCATTCCTTGCTTTATTTTTTCCATTGCACTTATCTTCTAAAACAGAGTGACCTTTACTCCTCGGTTTGTTAGCTCCCAATGGAAAATAATCTCTGGCAGGACTAGTGTTTTCACATATTCTGTTCGGAGGTGAATTTGAAGCATCTAGAACAAGGTCAGGCACAGAAGAGTTGCCCAGTAAGTATCTGGGAATGTTTAACATATCAGCCAGTGCTTATATTTAGGTGCTTGCTGTTTTAGTAAATTATGTCCCATAATGTATTTTTTGGTCCTTTTTTTTAGCTACTTTGTCAGAATAGCACCAAGTCCAGATGACTCTGAGAGTTTGATCTTGTTTGAGATTCCTGACGGGAACCTGGATAAAAGGAAATCCAATCTGCTCAAGTAGTTGTATTCTCTTTATGAACAGAAATTTAATCATACAGTCACTTGGGAAATCATTGGTCAATCTGGCCCTTGAAAAAATTTTCTTTGTTTTTGTCTTGTTTTTTGGGTTTAAATCACCAACTCTCATAACAGAATAACTTTGGTAAGAATATGCAAAGATAATGGGATAAGGGAGCTTGAGTCCAGTGGATTTCACTCTTTGGTCTGCAGCTGGCAGGGTTAACTCCCTGCAGAGGCCGTGAGCTGACACACTAGCAGATGTGGAGAAATAGGCCAGACCAGGGTGGATGCCTGGATGTTACACTGGGACTCCAGACATGCTTTTCCTTAACCCAAGGGCAGTATCAATTGTGTAAAGAAATGCATTGAAATTCTCAAAACAATATTACATTTAATTCTTCTTAATTATAAAAAAAAATCTGCACCCCAGATTTTATAAAAGACATATATCTGGACACATTGGTTTAAGAGAGAATCAGTGGTAGAAAAATAAAGCAATATGAGCAATACTATAATAGTTGGAAATCACTGAGTTTAATTCATGATGCTTTCCTAACGGATTATTAGGGGTGGCATTAATTGTATGGAGGCATGCTTGTTCTCATCAGATATTTTGGACCCGAACTGTTCAGGAAATGCTAAATAAAAAAGTGATTTGGCACAAATAGGCATTTTGGATATACTGGTATTCTCTGTTCGACCAGGCCGTGTGTGGAAAGGTATGCATTCTCTCTGTACTCCAGATTCAACCTTTTCAAGGTCAAGTGACAGTACTTCCAGAGTGACACCATGGTCACTTTCTCCAGTACAGATTTGAATCTGAAAATTATTGTCTTTCTATTCAGACCTGAAGAAACACTCTTGTTTTTCTTTCTTCTTTTTCTCCCAGCCAATCTAATATTCAATCATCCTTTCCCAAAGGATCACTGATACATCACTATATACTTATACATCATCTAGTTGGGGGCACATATTTTTGTTTTAAGTTTTAGACTAGATTTTAGAGGACATTTGTAGCACTTCTTTTTAGAGGAAGTATGAGACACAGGATTGTCATTACCTGTGTGAAATTAAAAAAAAAGAAAAACTCTCACAAATTGTAAGGGAAGGTCAGAAAAACTTTTGAGTTGTTGAGTATTTTCGAGAAACACATTCTCATCTGCAGTGAAGAATGCTGCCAGCTCCTCCAGTAGCCTCAGACTCTCTTGATCTGAGTGTCCATGAGTTATTGTAATTTGAAAGTGACACATTAGGAAGGCCCACCATGTGATGTGATGAACACCCACGTGTGTGAGTAATTTGCATCTCCATACATAAATGTGCAGAGGGCAGCCCATGCTTACTATGCTTGATCTGAGGACAGAAACAAAGTATGGGCACCCTAGTAATAACTAGACCAAAGGACTTCTAGATAAGGATCAAGAATGTCTAAAAAGTGTAAATAAATCAAAGAGCATTGCCAGGCTTGTAGTTTCTAACTCCTAATCCAGACCAATTTAAACAAGTATGACTTTTCATCAGTGACTCAATCCAAATGGAAAAGTCTGGCTCCTCTTTTTTAGGTTTTATGTCTCTCTTCAACTACAGTGATTGTGACCTAATTGGTGGAGTATGGGGAGGGGACTCCAGCTCCCTCTCATGACTTTGTATGTTTCTGCCACATAAACAATGTCCGCATGCCTCCCTGTCTTATCTCCCCATTCTTTGTCTTGATTTTCAAGACACAGCAAAAATACTTCCTCTCTGAAGCCATCCTTCCCTCGCCCCAGAGGCAATATTTACATCTTCCTTTTATAGGCCCCACAGTACTAAGCACTCTTCCCTAGACTATCTTTAACATTTTATTGAATCAGAGCTTCGGTTGGTTTAATTCTTCATTTGCTGAAGACAAAACCTGGCATGAAGTAGGTCCATAAAAATCAGATGACTGACTGCCTAACAAATTGGTTAGTCCCAGGGCGTAGAGGCCCTATTCTCATGCCCTCATAGTAGCGGAGCACAACTTGTAAATCAACAAATTCAATAAAATGTTAAACTCTGAGAAATAAAATTCATTAGTTACTTAAAATAGTCACAGACCATGGGGGTGGTAAAGTTTCCTCCCAACATGATGGTTCATCTCTGTCAGTAAAAAGAGACTTTATTCTCAGACCACATAGCCTAGGATGCTATTTTGGGACTGCCAATTTGTGTAAGGCTGTCTAAATACCACACAGTCCCATTCCCTCTGTCACTCAGGATGACCACTTCAGTCACCTTCCATTTAATGTCTGTCAATCTCCCTTCACACTTTCTATTTCATCTTCTTTTACTTACTTTCTGTTTTCACTGCCACCATACTATTTTCTCAGCCTTTTAATTGGTCCTTCTCTCTAGGGTTTGTGCCCTTCCAATACACTGCCATGAAAAAACCTGTCATCATAGCAGAGCAGGTAATACGGTGGTCTCTAAAGTCAGGATGCTTGGGCTCGATTCCTGGTGCCTCCCTTCTTAGCTGTCCATCCATAGACAAGTCACTTCACCGCATTGTGCCGCAGTTTCCTCATCCAAAACATGAAGGTGATAACAGTACCTACCTCAGAGGGCTGATATGAGAGTTAAATGAGAAAATATATGTAATGTGATTGTACAGTGACTTTCACAAAGGAAACAGCCATTTATCATAGCACTGTCCTCTGAAAACCCTTCAATCGTTCCTCAAATGCCTAAAGTGTAACCCTCGAGCTGGATTACAAAGACTAAAATTGGTTTAGTCTTGATTTACCCTTATAATCATCTTCCCTTACTTCCAACCAGAACTGAAAACTTACTTTAGCAAATAACTTACGCATGACTAGTTCTATCTTTGCAAGCACCATCTTCTAGAGCTGGTAAGTTCTTTCCCTTCTTCGGCTATCAAAATCTTACTGTTTGCCTAAATCATGACCCTTCCTTTTATTTGTGATCATCCCAGTCCACAATGACTCTTTCATCCTTTGAAACCTGGAAACTTGCAGTGCCAGCATCACTCACAGAGATTGTTGATTAGCACCATATGCATGGGCCTCTTCTCCCTTCCTAGACTCTGAAGTCCTGGAGATGAGTTTGATTTTCCACTGCACCAAGCATGATCTAGCCAAGGATATCTTTTGAATGATTGCTATATTGTAATCCACAAACTCTGAGCGTTGACCATCATCTAGGATCACTGATCACAGGGAGATTTTTAAGTAGTCTAGGTTTTTGTTAACATCCAACTACTTTTTGCACCTAAGAAAGGAATAAGAGCTTTGCTTAGCTGTTAGCCAGGTTGTCTGCTCAAAATGAGATAAAAGTGCAGTCTCCAGCAGGATCTGAGGTATTTTGCAAATTGACTGTCTGCTACCTAAGCTCTTGTTCGAATCCTCATCATTTGTGCGTCATGGCAATGGACTCCCAGAGTCTCTTTGTCTCTTGTTTGGTACCCCCTTCCTCCCATCCATTGTTCAACTTCCAGTGAGACTTTCCTAAACACAAATATTTTTATAAGTCTTGCCTGCTCAAACACCTCCTCATTGTCCTAAAAATAAAGGTCAAATATCTTAGCGTGACTAAAAAGACCCTTAGTGATCTGCTCCTGGTGGTCTCCCGGGCTTCTTTTGCTCAGTCAGTACTGAAATACTTGTCATTCCCCAAATATCTCATCCTATTTTACTCTCCATGACTTTGTATACACCGTTTTCTTCTTCCTGGAGCATCCTTCCTTTTTTTTTTGCAAGGAAGACCAGCCCTGAGCTAACATCCGTTGCCGATCCTCCTCTTTTTGCTGAGGAAGACTGGCCCTGGGCTAACATCTGTGCCCATCTTCCTCTACTTTTTTTATGTGGGACGCCGCCACAGCAGGGCTGACAAGCAGTGCGTCGGCAGGTGCCAGGGATCCGAACCCGCGAAACCCGGGCTGCCAAGCATGAATTTAACCGCTGCGCCACTGGGCGGCCCCTGGAGCATCCTTCTTTGCATCATAATCGTGGTAAACTCATATTTATCCTTCAGACGCAGCTCATGCTTTATCCTTCTTGTTAAGATTGCAGGACCTCTCCCAGACAGAATTCTCTCTTTCACACAAATATTATAACTTATATACTCCATTATTGTAGTTATTATACCTCTCATTGAAAATTTTAAAAAATTTAAATGTAATTCAATAAATTGCATTACAATTTAATATAGTAAGTACTATAATAGAGATTTATCCTAATGTGCTCTTTTGTTCATATGAGCCACCTCATAGTCTTCTGAGATGATATAATGTCATGGTTTGAAAGAGCAAAGATTCTGGATGTGGACAAATTAGGGTTTGGATTCCAGATAATAACAGCTAACATGCATTTACCACTTACTATGTGTGAAGTACGATCCTAACTTGTTTAATCTTCACAGCAATCCAATACGGTACACCCTGATACCCATCAGCAGGGGAGGACCCTGAAGCACAGAGGTCACCTGGAGTCGCGGAGCCGGAATTTGAGCCCCAACAAGCTGGCCACAGAGTCAGCTCTCTTAACTCCCACTCTATCCTTTAGCTAATTAACCTCTCTGAACTTTTCATAACTGAGATAGGAGAATAATAGCATCCACTTCATTGTTAGTATTAAATGGAATGATTGTCACTTTTCTTTCTTTTCTTGTGGTTCACTTACATTTAGAAGTGGTATATATTTATTTGACCTCCTGGTTAGCATATAGATAGTCTCTATACCCTCACTGTCACACATTTTAATCCTCAACATTATAAGAGAAAGAAAAAGCTGTGAGTTTTCTTTTCTTGTTACTCCCTACTAATATCAGGTCATGCATCCAGGCCAGAGGAAGGAGGTTAGTCTCATTTATCTAATTGGGATGGAAAAGCTGAATTTGTTATAATTTGTTTCAGCTCAGTTGATTTTGTGTGGTTGTAATACAAAGTAATTCTCTGGGTGAAAAATTTATATTTAGGGTTTATGTAATTTACTGTGGCACATGACAAGTACTTAGTTACTGATATAACCAGTGAAATAAATGTGTGGCTGGATAGGAACCAGGAATAAAATATATGTCAAAATAATTTGACAATTGAATCTACTTCTTAACAATGTAGCAGAATAAAACCTCGTTACACAATACTAGCAGTGAATTTACATAGACTTCACACCATTATTAATTGTCAAATGTATCTTGTTCCACTAAAATTCAACAGTCGGCAGGGTCAATAGGATAAGGCATCCTCAAATTTCAACTAGACAATGGGCTATAATCCTATCATTCAGGAATCCATACTTGTTGATCAATTCTATGAAAATCAAAATTACATATTTGAGAAACTGTTTTAAATTCTGGCCAGCAAATGTGAACAAATTATGGCGCCACCCAATTTTTTTAAACCTCTGCAAGCTGAAAATGTATCTTAATTAACATAATTATTCTAAACAGAAATATGTCACAAATCCCAATCAGTTGCTTTAGAACATTGATTGCCTAAATATACATATTTAGCTCCACACAATTAAGAGTTTCAAATTCAACATTAGCAAGGTGACTTGATTTTGAAAGCACAGCATACTGTGATTTTATGTGTGTGCAAATGCAAGTGTATGAGTGTTTGTGTGTCCTATGATGGCACATTTTCACACGAAGTGCATATAAAAATCTGTTACACATTCAAGTAGTGTTCTATTTAGATTCCACGAACACATGCTAGGTTGTTTAGAATTGAAATGATTTGATTACATTAAAACCAAAGTTCATTCAGATTGAAACCTTCTTCAAGCTGCTCTGAGATGGAAGGTATAGTCTTAACAAAGAAATTTAATTTATTTGTGAATTTGAGTTGGGATTTCTATAATTTCTTTCCTCACTTTATTTTGAATTTAATCACTTTTAAAACCATTAAAAAGGTATAAACACACACACACAAATGTGATGGAGCAATGGAACTACTCATGCTGTTTTTGAGAACTAGAGGGGTTTGTATTACTTTTCATGTAACAGTTTCACTTTTGCAAGACACTGTGGTCTGTTCTCCCTGGACACTTGCTGATAGTAAACTGGGGACTTATGGAGGAACACTGGTAATTTTTCAATATTTTTGCATACCATTTAGACTGCTTTATTGCTTTATCTAACTTTAAGCCTTCTTTAACTCAGATTTGAAGTTTATAGCTTCCATGCTTCTGAGGTTATATATATTTTCTCATACTCTTGTAAGGAGCAGGAAGTTGACAGTAATATTAGTAAGTACAGAGAATATGTCAGTCATTCAGTGGTATGCAGCAAACAAATGGGAGAGTTGGGGCTTAAACTCTTGCCTTCTGCTTCCTAATTCAATGCTCTTTCCACCACAAATCTTCCCACATCTTCACTATGATTGCATTATCTTCTGACACTTTAACCCTCTAAGCTTCCTTTTAACAATTTGACTAGGAAAACAATTTTGAGGTCCTAAAGTGTTTAAGTTCCAGGAGTCTGTACAAGACAACAAGAAATTGAATTTTAGAATTAAGGCAGTTATATCAGTTCCTTAATCTATAAATGACAATGCATTATGCATTCATTATTTTTCAATATTTCTTTCAATAAAGGATGAGGAAATGAAGTTTCACTTCTTGGGATTATATTCCTCATGAAACTTAAAATTCATTAGAAAGTGGAAGACCGATATTACATGATGAGGTGAAAATAATGCTTTAAAAATCCAATGTCAAAATATTTATTATTTAAAAAAAAATAAGAGCTTACAGCTTGCATTTGGCCAGCATAGTTGAAGAGTATTCTAACCACAGCTTGCTTTGCATTTTTAAGAACACTTACTAGAGCTTTCCTGAATATAAATTATCCTAGCTGAAGTAAATACTGCATTGCTAAACAATTAGTAGTAGTAACTGTAACTTAAAATTAGAGTAGGAAACAATATAACAAATAAACCATTCTAATGTACCAAGCAATATTACCAAACACGTGGCCTTGTGTTGGTATATAAAATATTCACATAACCAATTAGCGATACTCTCCATAGCTTCTTGGATAATTGCATGTCATTGGAGCCATTTTATTTCTCACCCCCAAATTTTTTGCTTTAAATTTAAAAGCAATACCTCTCCCCATCTAAAGTGTTTTAAATAGCTCACCATGTTACCAATGCAAAAGTTTACACTAAAGTAAATATTATTCATAACTTGCTTTACTTTGAAGCCCAATTTGTTTTAGGAATAGATAACATATTTTAATTTTAGTTTGAAGAGTAGGATTTGAAATTTGAAACTGTAATCTGAGCAGTAGAGATTTTTAAAGCTTTAGAAATTAACCAGTAGTACAGAAAACAATGGAAACAACAAGCAAAACCAATGACAACTTTGGTATTTATGTGTAAAAGTTCTATTGCAGAAGACCCAGCATTTTAACCCTTTTCATCTAAGTTGCAAGTTCTAGTAATTGACAAATACGTTTATCTCTTGACTAGAATGCTGGCGGAGCACCACAAAGCACTAGGGAACACACAGGCATATCCAGTCATGGGGCACAGTCACAAGTACCCAAGTGGCCTGCCACTATTTCTTCAGCATCACTGAGGACCACACTAACTCCTAGAGAATGACGAGAACTAGGGGAAATGACGTCTGGAATGTCCTTTGACACGTGTCTAATAGAACCGAAGAAATAGAAGTGCCTGAAAGGGACATAATTAATTTGAATGTGAACATTTCTCTGAACCAATGATTCCTTTTATGGTGAGGAAATGAATACACTTCACAGTTTTCATTTTAGGTCAGAGGCAGTGCAGCTTGTGTTACAACTGAAAAGAGAAATACTAAAGATTAAAGCAAAAGAGGATGGTGCTGAAAATAAACATGTTCAGCAGCCATTGTGATTCAACTTACCCCGATGTGCTTTTCATGAGATGGAGAAGGACGGATGGAAAAGAAAAGCACACAAATGTTAATGGATACATTTCAATCCAAAGAAAGCCATGGAATAAAACAAGAGCATCATTTCAGAAGTGCGAAAGCTCAAATATGAGAAAGACTTGGTGTCTTTTTTCACTTCGCCATGACACACATACTCACTGCGTCCAAAAGCATGATCAGGCTGAGGGCAGTTCTAACAGCCGACCAGTAAGTCTGTCTCTTGAAAATGAGCCACTCTGAAACATGCATGACCACATGTTCCCCAGCCTCTAGCATACCCCGAGAGGAATTTAGGTACCTTGTTAAAAAACATTCTTTACCTCAGGTCACTCCTGGGTTGTTTTACAAATAGAAGCAATAGCTTACTAGGTGGCATTCAGATTCTCATACAGCCTTATAAGCCTGCTGTCAGAGCTCAAGAACAAGGACAGCCGACAAGGAGAGGCAGCAACTTGAAGCAAGTACTGGTTTGCGGGTCAGAATATCTGGATTCTAGTTCTCCTACATAGTTTAGTCAAAGTTACTAGTAGATTCTGATCTTCAATTTCCTCAACAAATTAAGTTGCCCCAAATTAAGGGGCAAGAAGAAATTTGTACATTCCTGTAATAATAATTAATTTTGTAAATTCGTATATGCCAGTAATCAGAACATGAGAAAGCATAAAAGAATTCTATCACTCTTCTCCGCTTGTCACACTACTTCCTCCTCCTCTACTTGAATTGGCAAAATAAATGTTGAGTTTGTGCCAATTGAGCCTCTTTCAACAGAAACAATTATTTGGACAGATGTTTATAGATGCTGCTCTGAGGAAAAAAATAAACTAGGTCGGTTCACAATTATTACCAGAAATCATCAGAAAAACAACATTGATTTAAATATAATGTTTGAAGTAGCCCATTTGCTCTCTGGATATAGTGGAGGCACTGGGAAAATATGGAATTTAAATAATTAAAATGCCATGGGAATATTATTTTAAATTTTTTATACAAGCACAATAGATATTAGAAAAATAAAACTTTTACTACAACTCATAAAAGATATTCAATAAAACAAAATATGAAGCAGAAATTCTATCTTAGGAATTAGGCAAGTTAGAGAGTTTCCTCTTTTAGTGCATAACCATTATAAAGAAAAGCTCGACGTGCAATGGAAGACCCTGCGCATGCCTCCTCTAGACGCATTCATTCAGAGAAACCGTGTATTATTTTGTGAAATGGGCATTTTGGAAAATGCGTATTCTTTGATCTCAGCTCTGGAACAACTGTGGCAAGCTCTTTACATTTTCAAGTAAACAAAAACATAAATGTCCATACAAATTGGTATCACAATGTCCTCAGAAATTTGACATACTTTTTACATCTTACATGCAACAGAAAAAACATTAAGACGAAAAAGAGATAGCTTCTGGGTGGTTAAAATAGTTTTCCTGTCAACATACCTGTGAACTCCTTGATGAGCTCTGAAAAAAAGGCAATTTCTGAGCTTTCCATGAAAATTGCCAAAAGTATTTGGGGCCAGTTTTTACCATGGACAAAATAATCTTCCTTAGCCAACCAGCTATCTAGGACTTGCTCTCCAATAAAACAAGTTGATTAAATCTGCACACAGCGGAATATTAATATGCCTCACATCTTCACTTATTTTTTAAAATAGAAAATTTGTACCAATAAAAATACCTTCAATATAAAATGTAAGAGAAATTATGAAAATAAACAGGAAAAACAAATCAAAAGGTATCAATCAAAAGGTATTGCTTAAAGTTCTAATATATTTGTTACCAATTTGTATAAGTTGTCTAATTTCTCATAGTTTTTATGAACTTTCTTCTCTTCCATAGTCAATTAATTTAAGAACAATACTGAGCAACTATGTCATTTTAGAACAGTATTTCAGCTCATAACTTTCAAAAAACATGTTCTGCAAAAGACAAAAAGCTGTAGTCATAAATGACTTTGAGAAATTTTGTGATAATATATTATAAATTCATGTCAGAGGTAATATATATTTGCAGAGTTTTTTTGGTCTGGATAAAGTGTTTAATTTTTCTTATAAAAATTGATGTTCTTTTCTACATGCAGTTATTTACAGTAACATATTACCTCATTATTCTTTTTCCATCCACTCCAGATTGTCAAGGTTATGATAATAGCAAGAGAGATTTGACCAAGAATTAATATTCTTCAGTTAAAGACCACTGTTATTAATAGGCAAATAACAACTTTTAATTGACATGGAAAAGAACAGTTTCCAAGTTACCATCTAATGAATAAGATCAAATCCAATTACTGGCATCATGTTTTCCTTGGGAACCTTAGCAAACATCCAGACACACCAAGAGGGCATTACCAGCTAACCTATGTCCTATTTTCCAAAATGAGGGCCTTGAACTTTTCAGTTGTCTTAGTTTAATCTTCTAGATCTCTGACTAAATGAATGGGCCTTCCCTCGTTTATAAAATACTCAACTTTGGATGTAAAACTTCACATAAGAAATAATTCATTACATGAGCTTTGCGTGTGAAATATAGTTGCCTCCTGCTTCTTAAGGTTTAAGTTGGTGACTCAGAAATATTTTCAAATCAATTATTAACACCAGATTGGGGAGTGAATGCGTAGTAACTGGAGCCGAAAAGTGGAATGAAGAAAGGATTTCTTTTAATAGGTGAAACTCGAGAATGTTTAAATGCCGATGGCCACAACACAGAAGAGAGCAGAAATTGAAAGGTACCAGAGCAAGAAGGAAATCGACACAACACAACTGAGAAAACGGGAAAGGATGGTCTTAAGTAAGAAGAGTGTAGCCTGGTTTTCTGTAATAAGGAGGGATGGGGGCAAGTGTTAGTGTGTATCTGGCAGCAAATAATTCAGAGAACTCAGAAGGTTTCTTTTTTCTCTCCCTCTAAGGTGCAATGTGAACTCATCCGCAGAAGATGCGGGTTTGAGGACAGTGGGGGTCTCTAACAAAAGTTGCAGAGAGTAGAAAGAAGACTGGTGAGAGAAAAATACTGCAATTACTGGGCAGTACTGAATTCCCAAATGAAGCTGGTCCAAATTCTCCTGCTGTGATTTTCTCCAGCAGCAAAGAGGGGACCAAATATAAACATGGAAAAAGAAAATTCATTGGTGGCTGTGGTTATGACATGTGGTGTGACAAAATGAAATAGGAAATAATGGACATGGAATCTAAGTTAAATAGGGAGAAAGGAGAGGACAGAAAAGGGCTAATGCACTGGGAAAGAATAGAAGGTTTAAAAAAGATGATGGTGGAAGAAGTTGATAAAGCAAGGTGAAAGGAGAAGACTATGGTTAGGAAGGAATGATACACCTGAATTAGTAATTTTGCAAGAGGAATGATTTTGGGGTGATGACTAGATTCAGAATATGACCATGGGAGGTGTCTGACTTGGGGCAGAGAACAACACCGAAAGTGAGGAAGCCATGAAACTTAAAGGTAGGTTGTGAATGGTTGATTTATGTGGATATGAGCACCCCAGGGTAATGGCAGGAATTGCTTTATATATAAAGACACATGATGGGATACAGACAAAAATAAAAAGCCAAGCACATTTCTAGTGATACTTATAAATGAAAGAAAATGGTTCAGAAGTTTTAAGTATGATTCATCATCACACTACTTCAGAAATAACTTTTCTTTAAAGTTCATATTGACTTCAAATAGCTAAAGTATTTGAGACTTTAAAGAAGTCAAGAAATCTTTATTCTTCTAAGAATTTTGTTATTATTTGCCTAGCAAACCTAACCCAGTCAAGCCCAAAATTAAAATTTTGATTTTGTAGAATCTGAAATAAAGACATTAATTGTATGTTTGTATATACATATGAATAAAATATAAATATATACACATACATCTATATTTTTGAATGAAAAGTCTTTTGATATAGACTATTTTTTTTTTTTTTTTGTGGGGAAGACCAGCCCTGAGCTAACATCCGTCGCCAATCCTCCCCTTTTTGCTGAGGAAGACTGGCCCTGAGCTAACATCCGTCGCCAATCCTCCCCTTTTTGCTGAGGAAGACTGGCCCTGAGCTAACATCCGTCGCCAATCCTCCCCTTTTTGCTGAGGAAGACTGGCCCTGGGCTAACATCCGTGCCCATCTTCCTCCACTTTATATGGGACGCCGCCACGGCGTGGCTGACAGGCAGTGCGTCGGCGGGCGCCCGGGATCCGAACTCGCGAACCCCGGGCTGCCAAGCACGGACTAAACCGCTGCACCACCGGGCCGGCCCCTGATATAGGCTATTTTTTAAAATATAATCCTGGCAACAGGATATAGATAATCACTGCCTTTCTTAGAAATGTGGAAACACGAAAAAGAAGCTTGTTTCATGAATGGCTAATTTTAAATAACTATGGGAAGAAACCGCATCTTCCAAGACCTTATGAAAAATACAACACAGAGCTAATATAAGATCCTATATTTGTGAAAACAAATGTGGAAAACTTTTTCTAGATTAAGGTGTCAGTACGTATTTAAATGTACCTTAATTAGCGAATGTTTTTCTTTTAAAAAAGAAACTAAATCATCCTTGTTATTTGACATTGACTTTGTAAATTTTACTGGAATGAATAACGTTACATTGATTAAAGCACACATATAAATTTCTCACATGATTTATTTATTAGTGATCATTACTATTCTTACACCAAACTTTGGAAAATAGTGGGGCTCACTATATCAGAAAAAAGCAATTTTATAACATGGCTGCATGTTGTGCTTTAAAACTACCTCCCCCTCCCAGCCTTAAAAAAGGTGTTGGGTTTAAATATATTTGTTGTTCATTTTGAAAGATGGGATGGGGTTGGATAAGAAGCTAATTATTCTCTAGGGGAAAAAATATGTTACTCTTTTCAGAGTATAAAGAGAGTGACGGATTTTTTTTTTTTTTTTTTTTACTGCCTACATAAACCATTTAAAATTACAGAGGGTGTTCAAGGTCCAGCTGAAAGACTAGACTGCATACTCTTTAAATCATGACCTTAGGATCATAAGATCCTAAGTAATTCAGAGGGAAACTGGTCTCAGGAGATCTGCATTTTTGTATACCTCAGTGCTTGGAAAGCGATGTTTCCTCGTGTGTGGAAGGAAATAGCAATTTCTACCTCAAAGGCTTTGTGAAAATTAAAAGAGATAATACATGTAAAATGTGTAGAACAGTGCCTAGCATGTTGTAACTGCCCAGTGTGATTATTAAATATTTATAACATATAAAATAGATAATGTCATTACTACACAAGAGATGATGAGGAAAATGGAACAGAATATATACACACAAGGAGATAGGAATAATTATAAACAAGAAATAGATATTAAGTATTTAAGATCATAACATGCAAGATGGGAAGTAGAGAGAGATAAAGCCAGTGAGATAAATGGGTATCAGATAATTTAGGGAGTTCTGGGCTATATACAGGCATTTGGAATTTATCCTAGGGATGCTAGGGAATGACTGAGGGCTTCCAAACAGGTTCAGACACATTTAGTTAGATCTCTTTAGCTGAACTGTGAAGAATGGATTACGGGAAGACAAGACTGGAAGTACAGAAGTTATTTTAGTATGATGACCTGAGAAAGGAAATCAACACACTTGAGAGATTTTAAAGAGATAATATATGGAGTGATAGTATACAGAGGTGATAGTGATAGTATAGGGGGGTGATAGTGATGGTATAGGGAGGTAATAGTGATGGTATACAGAAGTGATAGTGATGGTACAGAGAGGTGATAGTGATAATATAGGGAGGTGATAGTGTTGGTATAGGGAGGTGATAGGGATGGTATAGAGAGGTGATAGTGATAGTATAGGGAGGTGGTAGTGATGATATACAGAGGTGATAGTGATGGTACAGAGAGGTGATAGTAATAGTATAGGGAGGTGATAGTGTTGGTATAGGGAGGTGATAGTGTTGGTATAGGGAGGTGATAGTGTTAGTATAAGGTGGTGATAGTGTTGGTATAGGGAGGTGATAGGGATGGTATAGGGAGGTGATAGGGATGGTATAGGGAGGTGACAGATATAGTATAAGGAGGTGATAATGATGGTACAGAGAGGTGATAGTGATAGTATAGGGAGGTGATAGTGTTAGTATAGGGAGGTGATAGTGTTGGTATAGGGAGGTGATAGGGATGGTATAGGGAGTGACAGATATAGTATAAGGAGGTGATAATGATGGTACAGAGAGGTGATAGTGATAGTATATGGAGGTGACAGTGTAGGGAGGTGATTGATAGTGATGGTATACAGAGGAGATAGTAGAGGGAGATGCACAGAGGAAGAATAAAGACAAAGAAGAGCACGGGCAAAGATGAAGTCCAGGTCTCTGGTTGGTCATCTGGGTAGAAGTCACTGCCCTAGTTCCTGTTCTTCTTTCTTAGGTTTTCTTCTTCATCCTAAAGTTCTTTCCCCACCCAGCTTCTATTCACGCATTCAGTTATTTGGAAGGTAAGTTTTGAGTACCTACAAGATGTCAGATGCTGCAATGCTTAAAAAAGCTGAGGTTCTCCTGAGTCTGGTTCTCCGAATTATATAGAGAATCCCAGAATCCCAGGGCAGGGACAACACAAGAGCATGTAATGCAATTTCTCAGCTGAAATTTGAATCCCCATATAATAATCTTGCCATGTACACATTCTTGGCACGTCTATATTGGACATGATCATGAGGAATAGCTCTTTCCAGGTGGCCAATTTTTTCCTCCCAGCTCGGTGATGGCTAACAGTTCTCACTCAGACTCAGCTCAGATTTACCTGCAACGACCTCCAACTTTTGGCTCAACATCTTATCAGCAACCCAGAAAGAACAAGTCTGATTGCTCTTTCTTTTGGCAGCACCTGGATCTTTGTTGTCTACACGCCACACATTCCTAATTATTTGTAGTACTTCTTGACGACGTGGTCTGGTATCATCTCGCCATACTGGTCATGTTTCTCAGAACATATGCTGGTTTGAATACATCTGCTTCAAGTATATTTTCCAGAAATTAACACAATATCCAGTTATGATCTGGTCAGTGCATAGAGTTTTGGCTCTATCAATTGCTTTCATGGATATTGAAAATCATTAACTTCTTTTTCAGGCACTGCTAATTTGCCTTTTTTCCAGAAATATTTTTCTTAAGCGTTGTAGTTAAATTCCACATAGCCCCTATACACAAGAATCAGTAAGTATAGTCATGAAGTTGGATACAAAATTACATAAATGCCCCTATTAAACTTCATCGTGTTAGATTTGGATTTCTCTGTCAGGGTCTTCCTTAAACAAAATAATTTATCTAAAAACTTAACTACGCCTCTGGCCCCAGTCTTTCACAAATCTGATAATGTTATTTAAATCACTTGTAAAAGTGCTGAGTCCGCCACCTTCGATTTCACTCAGTCATCATCAATTCATTTGTTCATTCTCTTTGACTACGGCGGTCCTATCAGTTATAAATCAATTCTGTTAGTCTCATTCCAATCTTATGTATAGAAGTATCACTTAAAAAGTAAATGAAATGCCTTGCTGAACTGAAGAAGTGATATTTCTACAGCATTTTTCCTTGTCTACATGTCTAGAAAATGTTTGAAAAATTTAAAGGAACAGCTTATTCTTTGAAAAGTCTATTTATTCTTGGTTATCAATAATCCCCTTTTTTATTGCTCAAAAATAATCTAATAAATGTTTTACATTTATTTTGGAAACTAACAGGGAGCTGACCAGTCTTTAGCTTGGAACAACTTTTAAGTAAGAAAATAGGTGGCTTCAGGCTTGTGGCACTTTTCTCATTCTGTTCAAAGACCGGTGACTTTAAGAAGTGATCATGGCCCTGAAATACTTAAATGCAGTAATTTGTTTTCATGTCTGTCCATCTACAAGCTCCTTGAAGAATGGAACTGTATAATTCGGATATCAGTAGTTTCCAACACAGTTCTTGAGACATAATAGGCATTAAATGAAAGAGGAAAAAGTTATCATTTGTATGTTCCTTTAATCCAGGATTTACTTTGATCAAGACAAACGATATGGATTTACTTAGAAAAATAGGTCATTCTTCCAGTACATGTAACTATCGTAAGTTTTAATTTCCTCTTACTAGTTCTTATTTTACTCTTTCATGTCAAAAATGTTTCTCCTGCGCAGAAAATATGGAGACTATATAGGGCTTCTGTTCCACTTACTCTATAATCTACTAACATTGCACCAGTGGCTCAAAACAGCAGCCCTATTCCTTCCTCCAAATAGATCAAATATATCTAAATATGTATATGTGTGTATATATATATAATATATATATATGAAACACTTTCGTTTTTCCTTAGGTTTATTTTTCCTAACAAATTTCAATGCATTTTGGCCTTTAGCCTTTGGAATATTATTATTTTTTAGGTTTAGGGAATTCTTACAATTGTCCACAGTTGGAGCTAAGTATTGAGCTAAGCTCTCATGATCAGATGGCAAGCTAGTGATAGCTCTAGATCACTGCAGGCAGAGAAGACACACTTCTAGAGTTCCAAGTAGGAAATTAGGATACATTTTCCCAGAGAAATATTGAGAACATTGGGTTTAGGCTCTGAAATATTCTACTTTATTAGATTCTTTTGAGTTGGTTGTCCAGAGTGTTTTCCTATAGCCATGTCTGTACTAAATGAACCCTTGACTAGAAATAATTGATCCGAGTACAAATATCTGTTCCACACCAGGCCAATCAGATGCTTTCACCTAGGAATTTAAAATTTAGAATGGCGTGAAATAGAAAACATGAGTTCTTGACAACACCCTAGAGAAATACTTCATAATCTCTTATTGTTGAAATTTGGATTTGTCCTGCCTCTGTTATTTCTGCAATCTCTGAGATACTCTAATATCCTACCAGTGACCCCCCCTTTTTGCTTTATCTAGCTAGGATCAGTTCCTACAGCATGCTTACAAAATAGAATTTTGTGGGGGAAGCAAAGACACTTGGCTTCCATATATGTAGCATTACTTAAATGGGAAAAAGTATTCAAAGCTTCTAACACGTCCTACAAATTAACCTCTGGAATACAACTTATTTATAAGTTTAACTTGGCACCTAGGCACTTACTAAACATTTCTTAAATGGAAGAATGTTGTGGAATATCTGTGAATATTTTCAGTGACATTTATTTTGCTTAGAGATATGCAAACTCTGAACCTTCCAAATGCCAAAGATTAAAGTGCAGAATCTCAAAACACATTAATGACTATGCACTGAAGGAAACCCTTAGGATTGCAATGGAAATAAATTAACTAAATCTATAGAGCTTCACTTTTATGTCTCTGAAATTCTAACATAAAGATTCGTTGGTAGTGATTAACTGTGACTGCCATGCTCCAAGGATAAAACCAGTTCTCTGGAGGATGCTTCTGACAGCTGAGCTGGAATGTTAATTTCATTTTAATGATGTTGAAAAATTGATTTCAAATATGGAATCCATATTCATTTTTTAGTGATATCCATTCAGGAGAACATAGCAAATTCTAACATGTAATATATTACCTGTATTGTAACTAAAGATTGAAAGTGATAAGTGACCTAGTATATTAATATTCATATGGTATCTTTCAATTTAAGTCTCAAGATACAAAAGATTTCAGCAAGAATATTATTTTAATAAAAAATTATACAGTGTGAAAAATGCATGAGGAAAAATGAGCAGATAAAAGATTAAGATTTCAGAATTTATATTTCTGGAGATAAGTAATCATTCACTAGGTATTCTCTCAATTTTAATATGTTCACTGCCTATCAAGGACTGTTGTGAGAGTTAGACAGGTGTATTACTACTGAAACAGACAACTTTATCTTAAATCACATAAGTCTCTGTGAAAATAAGCTTCTGGAATCAAAGCTGAGTCTGGAAATGAAAATCCTTAGGTCAATACGTGTAAGACAGTCTAGACTAACAAGTCTGCAGATTAAAAATATAGAGTAGAAAAATGAAACAAAAATATTTGAATGGAAACATATTTATGACATTTCTGAACCCCAAAGATAGATAGAAAAGTCTTAAAACTTTCAGAAAAAGAGAGAGAAAAGAAACACCAAAAGAGTGACAATAGATTGACATTAGATATAACTGGAAGCAAGAAGAGCAATATCTTCAAAATTCTGAGGGAAAATTATTTTAAACCAATAGTTTTACACTTTTTGCAATTATCATTTAATTTTAGGTGTAAAATATATTTTCAAGTCTCTAAGGACTCAGGAAGTTTACCACGCACCCTATCATCACATTTCTGGAGATGATGATATGGGGAATTGGCAGCTAAATATATTTCAGGAAAAAAAGAAAGCTAAGAGATCTGATGAGATATTAATACAAATACATTTTAGGTTAATACTTTGAAAACTCTTCTTTAGGCAAAGATGCTAATGACATAAAATTTCATTTCCTTCCTTGTGAGTTCACGGTCCTTGATTCTAGAGTAACATATTTATGGAATAACACTGTAGATGCTGTTTTTAGGAAGCGGTGAACCTTATACTTGTGCACCTTGGAAGCCTGTGACTATCCAGCTTCTTCTGTGCCAGATAAGTTTATCTAATATTGGGGTTCAGATTTTAGGAAACCCCCTCTTTTGCCATACAACTTAGTCATGTTCTAATAGCTCTATTGGTAATAAAGCTGACATTTTGATCTCTAATTGTCTGAATCCTTTGTCTATCATCAAATAGATTCTAAACTTAGGCAAAAAACAGAGTTTCTACTCATTGGGTCCTAACATATCTGCATGTAGGTTCTAAGTGAAATTTGAGGAGTTAAAGAACATTCAGAACTTGAGGTTTTTGATGGCCAGATAATGTAAGTTTTTGACCTTGCGGTAGTTTCCAGTATGCCATGCAGTTACATTTTGTAGCTGTGTGTTTGGCTTTAACTGGCTGTCCTGAGCAAGCAGCTGTAGGTTAGTTTAAAACATTGGCTGGAAAGCTGAAAAAAGGGAAATAAGTTCTTGAAGATCAGGGTGACAAGTATAAAAGAGAAGAGGTGAGGTTCTCAGGTCTAGTCATTTGTAATGTGAGTGTTAGAAATGGGAAAGATGTTTAGTTTGTGTTAAACCAGAAAAAGTGCTTGGAGACAATTGAAATCAAAGGATGATGGACAAGATCTCAGAGAGCAGTGACACTCCAGAGCCCACATTGAAAGAACTCTGGAGAATCACAACTTTAATATGGAGACACACACTGAGAATAGTAAGTGCCTCAACCCTTAAAGATTCGGAGAGCTATACCACAAGGCTACAGAAAAACTGGTCAAATTTTAATGGGGAAGACCAGAAAAATTAATATGAAGTATTCGAAGAAGTACTAGACGAGTTTCAGTTTGACACAATTATTGTAGGTATAACCTCTACATAAATCTGCTGGAGAAATTTATGGAATTGAAGCTTTAAAGGAAAGTATAGAAAGATAAGAAAAAGTAAAAGTGAACCAGGCACAACAATAATAGATGGACTTTAGTCCTAGGGTAGATGTACTGATGGAAGGAAAGCATCTGTGTAAAAACACCCAACTCAGGAAGGTAAAGGTTGACAAGATTTTCTTGAACAGTGAGTCTTCTAGCGGTTTCAGTATTATTGATTTCCTATGTCTCATCATAGGACAATAGCTGGAAATGTAAGAAAAACAAATGCCTGCACCAAAAACAAAGTAAAGGAGCATAAAGTAGGAACACAGATCTAGTAAACTGTTCTAATCTATGTAGTTTAATTTGCTGGATGGTAAGTGTACCTCAAATTAGACCTTTGTTTGAGACTGCCAACATTCTACATTTCTGAACTTCACAAAAATTTGGAAAGTCTCAAATGCTGCTCTCTGAAAGTATCTTCCCCATATGGTTTTCAAAAATGTGTCATAATTAACTTCTTTAGAGAAGGTTTCTCCCAATTAAACTTAAATTCACAGATTGTCAACTGTAGATTCCTGATATTTTAGTAAAGTTGAAAATGAGATTTTTCTCCAGTTCTGCTTGTTCCCACCCAGAGTAATGAACCTCTGATATGAACTTTGGGACACTGAACATAGGTCTAAGTTAGGTACTTTGTCCTGGAAACATCATTTTGGTTGGTCAATGGATAGTATGTAGAAAAACCACTATTAGGAGACCATAGTCATTGCAACTACGTGTGTACAAAACTGCAGTGTTCAACATTCTGAAAGAAGTTGCTCCATTTTTTTGTTTTTGCTTATTTTTTCAATAAAGCGTACTTGATTTTTTTTTCCATCTTGAAAGAAGTCCAGTAAACATGAAATCTGAACACAGAAAAGAGTATGATTCCTTGAAGCACACTTAAAGAGAATATGATGTCTTTTAAAAAAAGAAAATTAGACTTGTTTAAACAAAATTTTAAATACTTTAGAAAATTCAAGAACTAGCAGTCAATGTTTAATAATAATTAACAATAACAAAATTTGATAGAAATAAAGTCTGAAACTATGTAATTTAAAAGTAATTTATCTTGTCTATCTTATAGAACTCATTACATGAAGACACTCTTTGGTAACCTAGAAACCAAGACATAGTGTCATGCAAATCCTGAATAAGTGTTTGTACTTATTTACATAAGTCTCATGAATACTGGTGGATATTTATGCTCAAAGAGTTCTTGTTACGGGATACTCAATGATAAGAGAAATATTTCCATCCTTCCATTAATTAACTCTACCTTGCCTTTTTGGATTCACTTTAACCCAAACGCTATTATTCTATAGGAAACAGTTGTACCAAAAAATGTTAGTCTTTACTGTATTACAGAATATTCTTAATATTAAAGACAGGTATTCTATTTAAGACATCCTATATTAATTTTGCCAAAACCTATTGCAAAATAAAATACAAAAGTCAACCATAGTAAGTTCTTCAAACTAAGTCCAGAACTAAAATCAGTTTTTAACTATGAGAGTCCTTAGGATTTGAGAAATAATTCTATAAAATTAATATTAAATCATTCCAACAGTATATAAAATTAATAATAGCTAAATTTTAACTTTAGATATATTACTTAAAAATCATTGTGTAATTGAAATGTTTAACTTTGATAGCCATTAAAAAGGACATTTAACTTGGTCCCATAAACCACCAATGGACTGTGTGATGCATTTCCTCAATATCAGCCTTATATGCAATGTGACAGCTGGTCAGATCGCCATTATTCGTAAACATTTTATTGTGGGAAAAATGAGAATTAAGGCTTAAGGGAAACAAAACAAGTCCATTAGCCACGTTGGGTTTTGATTATTCTTATTCCTTTAGACTTGAAGTAATTTTAAATAAATAAAATTAAAAGTCCTTTAGACTTGAAATAAATTTTAAAGAATCTATCAAAGAGAAACTTTTAGAAGAATTTTTCTCAATAAACCATAAAATTGACTATAACATTCCTTAATAGGAATAAATAAAATTAAGAGATTTCAAACAGATTATGATAATATTTAATTATATTTTTGAGTGATCAGTAATGAAAGAAGAAATATTCACTAGCATTGAATGTGACTCAGCACTTAGTCGTATTCAAGAAATAATGCTCCCCAGGCCACTTCTTTTTTCTGCATGGTATTTCCACTAAATTTTAATATATCAAATTTTAATAAGTAGAAAATTAATAAGATAATTAGGCTAGTGAGCTCTTCTACGACTTGTAAGCACATATTTCCTCATTATTAGTAAACTTCCGCAAAGCAGGTGAGAAGGCAAAATATGATGCCAGTTGATTAACCTGAATACTTTTAACCACGTGAGCATATCTGTTACCAAAATGATGACTGGAGCAGTGAATATTATTTCATAGAAAAGAAGGTAAACACGAAAACTAAAATCATAATGTAATAAATATTTGAGAGGGAAGAAAAAAAGTAGTCGACGAATAGATACTGGAATAAAAAAAATTCTTTGGCTTTTAAAGAAAATGTTCTAAAGGTGCTGTTTCGTCACTGAAAATGTTACTATGTATTTTAAAAATATGTTATGTATGGACCCACTTGCTTTCTAACAGCTGCTAAGACTCAACATTTGCCAATCCTGCAAGTCATTTAAATGTTCCATATTATATGTGAATGAAAAGATACACTATCAGTTTCCTGACAGATGCAAAACAATCTGCTGGGAGTCCAAAATAGGTTTATATTCAATCAGTCTGAGAAAGGTTCTCCTTTTAAATACACCATTTTAAGAGGAGACGTTTTAACTCTCGTGAGAGGAAACACCAAGTTGAACGGTGTACACCCTCATTTCATCATACCAACTCAGTACGGACTTTGACATCAAGGAAAACATTACATTATTTGTAAGGCTACATTTAAATATTTTAAATATACTTGAGTTTTAAAATAAATGCTTTGGTCTCTTAGATAAATTGTTTATTTCTACTACAGGCCAAAGATTTTTACATTCATTTCAAACTGTAGCCCATTAGAACCAAGAAACTGCAGCACTAAATGTTGCAGGGAACGCCAGGACGAGATCGGCCCAGTCTATTGTTTTGTTTCCAACTGTTCTCTTTTTAATTCCCTGCAAACAATGATAAAGAGTAAATAAAAGTTAGAAAAAAGAGGGAAAAAATCACCAAACCTACTTTTTCTTCAGTCTTCGATCCTTCTCGGCTTGAGTTCCAAGTTTGCCCAACCCCAGGGACTCCTGCGCGGCGGCTTCGGTCTCCATGAAGCCTCCTGTGAAGAGTAACTGTTCACGTTAGCTTGGATACATGGTATCAATTCTGAAATTAAGTTTTTCAACGTTTATTTGACCAACTATTTAGCATCACATTTTTTTCTTTTTCTCAGTTGTCTTTATATTTCCAACCCAACATACATAAAATGACATGGGTGCATACAGAAACATACACTGAGAGAATGAAAAAAATAAAGGTACCTATTGGTATACCATTCAATTACACCTCATAGCAACATAACACACATGGCCTGTGCACTGACAAGTACGTGAATACATAGTCCACAAGCCTTGAGGTCTGTTTTTAAATTTTTCTTATGGAAAATTATGGCAAATATCTGTGAGGTGGGCGATTCTTTTTCAACACGAAAAATTTGAAATAGTTCATTTATTATGGGGTAAATGACAACTCAATGAGCAGAAACTCAGGTATATGTCTTCATTTCCAAATTGAGAGAATGGAGAGGCGTTTGGTGACTTCTAAAAACTTCTCCTATCCTGCTTCTGGAACACTCTTCTGCTCACCTGGCTGACTCCTATATCCTTCAGTATAAATCTCATTTCCAAAACTTCATATGTTCTGGAAGGTTTTGTTTTGTAAATTTTATAATAATACCTGGAAAAAATTCTAAGTCTTGCTTCAAAAGACCCTGGCAAGACTTGTTTTTATCCAACAGGTCACAAATTATTTGGTTTAGTGTCAGTTTTATTGGCTTTGGAATACATACAATGTGTATGACCTTGGAATGAAAGGAGGGAGAAAGAAAAATATGTTGGGCATCAAATATAGAGTTAGATATTTTACAGTGAGATCATTTAATTCAAGATCCCTAAACATATAATTAATTCATAAATTACCTATTGTGATTGAAAAATGAGAACTTAATCCTGGGCTCTGTTTTCTCTTTATATTTACCCTATGTGAAAAACATGAAGTCAAGGTAAATGAAAAATGCTCACTATTTTTAAGTGGATTAAGGTATATTTTTAAATGGAAGGGATTTAAACTCCAGCTAAGCCCAAGATGGGTAGAAAGATTTAAGCTAATACTAACTCTTACAAAGACTACACAAGAAATTTCACCAAAATATCAATAAATAAAAACTATTAAAGAATTTTTACTCTTCTGTCTTTGTAATGGACATTTCCTTACCCAGCATTTGCAGGTCTTGACCAGGTTATGGTTTCTCTAGCAGAATGAAATATCTTGTCAAAGTGCAGGAGACAAATTTTGCTACTGTTTTTCATAATTTTAGTGAAAAGAATTATAATACTTGATACTATTAATTCTGGATCATTGGTGTAAATAAGTTAATCTCATAGTCTCATACGATTACTGAACTGGGTAATTATAAGAAAGTCTTTGATTGAAAACGTGTTGATTGCTGTCTAGATCTTATTCAGAGATTCAGAGTTTGGGGAACGAAATTTATTTTACTCAATTATGCACATGTGCAATTAATACTTAAAGTAGTTTTTTTTTTTTTTTTTTTGTGAGGAAGACCAGCCCTCAGCTAACATCCATTGCTAATCTTCCTCTTTTTGCTGAGGGAGACTGGCCCTGGGCTAACATTCGTGCCCATCTTCCTCCACTTTATATGGGACGCCGCCACAGCATGGCTGACAGGCAGTGCGTCCGCGGGTGCCCGGGATCTGAACTCGCGAACCCCGGGCTGCCAAGCGCAGACTAAACTGCTGCACCACCGGGCTGGCCCCTACTTAAAGTAGTTTTATTATTATGACAGATTTCCATTGTTGGTGCCATTAGGAAAGTCATCCACTCGCTGACTAAAGTACTTTTGGATATCATTTTCAAATGTGAGATTTTCCATTATGCACAGTGAGTGAATATTTTCATTTCGTTTTTCTCATCAGTGGTCTTGTCTCACTGTACATACATAAATTATTATTCACAATCTGAAATTAACAATAAAATTGTTCTCTTGAAATGGAAATGAATAATTCACTTAAAAGTTACAAAATTCTTGATCAGTCCAGAAGGGAACATAGAGATTAATGAGGTAGACCCATTCAATAAAAAATGAGACATTTTCAACCATCAGGTGGTTGGATGAACCAGGTTTTTTATTCTTCTGAGCAAAGAAGAACATCTAAATTATGATTTAAAGTTTCTTCAGGAAGCCAATAGTTTAATTAGAGAGAAAGAACATTTTTTTAAAAAATGAAAGCTCTGGAAGAGAAACAAAGAAAGCACTAGAAGAATTCTGTGAGACAAAACCAGACCCAGAAAATATAGATATTAGAATTTGCTTCTCATTAATAAAATTATAAAAATAAAAAGCATGAGGAGCTTGGAAATACTCTGAGTATTTCAAAATCTAATAGCCTTTGAATAAAGGATTTAATAAAGAATTGCGGCCACATCCCTTTTGAAAATGCCAACAGAAAATGACACTTAAGGTCATAGTAGGTAAAATTATTTTTAAGCCTCACATGTAGGAATGTATCCTTACGCAGGATCAAAAATCTAATTATGTGCATTTTTTCAGCCCTAACAATTAAAACATGTCTAAATGAGAAGAACATTCTCTCATAGAATTGATCCAGTTGCCTCATAAACCCAAGGTTCGTCTTTCCACATACCTGACCAGCTAACTGGTAGGAGTGATCTCAGCCAAACCAGCTTATGAACGCTTTGACTCGATGGATGATTATCCAAATCTGGTGAGAGTCTGCCTCATTTTTTTTCCAGGGATCAGTGGGCTCCTATGTCTGTGTGGACTTTAGGAATATTTATTCATCTATACTAATATTTTGTTCACTAGTCACATGTGGCTATCGAGCACCTGAAATGTGCCTAGTCTACATTAAGCGCTGTAAGATAAAACATGCACAGGACTTTGAAAACTTAGTACAAAAGAATGAATGTAAGATATTTAATTAATAATTTTATACTGATTACATTTTGAAATGATAATATTTTTTATATTGGTTTAAATAAAATAAATTATTAAAATTAATCTCACCCGTCTCTTTTTACTTTTCTTAATGTGGCTACTAGAAAATTAGAAGTTACATATGTGACTCACATTTGTGGCTTACATCATATTTCTGTTGGCAGTGCTATATACTAGTGGTTCTCAACTGGAGACAGTACCCAGAGGGAATGTAAATATTTGTGCATATATTGGGATGTGGGGAGCACATTTTTAGATGTCACAATGACTGTGAAGTGCTAATGATATATATTAGGTAGGGGACAAGAAACATCCTTCAGTGAGTAGAGAATCCTTTAGTTTGTCCTTGTTAAAATGGGAAGAGTGTCCCTGATGAGAAACAGTGGCCTGTGAAACTAGGGGTTGCTCATTCTCCAGCAGGTCCATCAGGACTGTGGACAGAGCATAACTAATTCCACCCATCTCATGGCACAAGGTGCTCAGGCACAGAAGACTTGAGTCTCATGCTTCAGTGGATGCTCAGATAATAAATTGCTTTCGCCGTATCAGTGGCTCCCTAGTGGTTGCACATGCAAAGGCCCAAGCCAAAATCCTTGCCCTCAATGAAGTTCTCTGGGCTATTATCACTCAGGCACACTTACTTTTGTGAGGTTGTAGAGGACTTGGAAGTGTCGGAGACAGGACCACTCCTGGGGTGTGAGTTGCCCAGTCAAGTATTTCTTTTCCAGTCTCCTTTTTATAGAAACATTTTGAATAATCCGAAACCAAGGGGGAACAATCTAGTGGTCCAATCTCACATGATACTATTCCAGCCAGCAGGAGTGAGTGAGTCACTTGTCAGACCCTCCTTGAACCAGAGCCAGGCCACTGGCCCAGAACAACTTCATAGGTGCAAGTTTATTGGCTCCCCAGGGCATCAGGTCAACCCCAGGCATGGAGTAGAGAGTCAGGGAGCACCCTGACGGGGAGAAACAGGGACCCGGGTCCACATGATTTGGTTGGATTAGGTACCTTCCCTAGATGGCACTCCCTCCCTGACTGATCCTAGGGTCTGAAAGGTAACAGAAAATTTCAATGCTTCTAGTGATTGGACCCACACAGGTCCAGGTCTTGGCTGAGGGTGCCCTGCCCAGATGGCATTGCCAGCCCCAGCCTCTCCCAGGCACCAAAGAGAAGGTCTCAATTAAAGAAATTCAAGGACGGTGCTGCAATGTATGAGGCTTCCTAAGATCCAGGCTGAGGAATTTAAGGAAGGACCCTCATATGCCCAGATCTATGGGTGGTACTGGTTGGAGATATCTGTTCATTTAGATTGTGAAGTCAAATATTTCTGTGTTGCCTGGGCTTTCTATTCCATTCAGAATAATTTATTTCATGTTGACCCTTGAAGTAGAAGTCTGTAGGAAGTTCTGGCCAAAACCCACATTGCAAGGTCTCTGCCTCTCCATCTGCCCAGCAGAGGTCCCTGTTATTGTATAAAAAAGGGAGCTCTAACTCCAGAGAGATTAAGACTATAATCTGCTGTTGATTCGTAGCTTCATCGTTCCTTCATTTGACTTCTCTTCAGTATTAATCTATACCACTCATTTTGTGTTTAAACACATTTGAATTTATAAATGGTTACTTAGTTGCTTCATGTCTGTTAGTCTGATAGCTCTGTGGAGGATGCACCCAGGCACAGTGCCCGGCTCATACAGAGTGTGCAATAAGTGCATTCACAGTGGAAGCTAAATACTGCTTTCTTCAAAGAAAGGTCCTTTCACTACGCAGAGCAGGAGTTATCTCTAAGTGATACCTTGTGGAATTTATATTATATCTGTTGGTTCCGTAGCATCTGAAAACAATCTAAGTTTTTGGGTAAAGGCCAGCACAACCACCCAAATTTTATGTGTAGAAAGGTGCTTGCTAAACAATGCTGGTGCAGGGTGGATGCTGTTTTTTGTCAATATGAAATTATTTTCTTCATTATGCTGACTATAGCAAGTCAATGAGTTCAGGGAATTATAATACCACCTGGCAGATGATCATAAAGGAAAGGGAACAGCAATTTAACAGGCAAAAAGTCTCTGAAATATGTTGCTTCTCATATGCACTAAAGGAAATTTGTAAAAGTAGCTTTTCTTTGTTTTTTTACTCAATAATATATGCATTATATATATCTGTAATTGGGGATTAGGCCTGTTCAAATTTAATATATTTTTCTCTTTTTTCACAGTTTTGCTGTATTTGGTTCTATTTGATCAATTCTCCATTCTTCAAAATCTCTTTGTCTTTGATTTGTGTTCCCTCTGTTGCATTGTCCGACAATGGCCTCTTTTTTTTATCCTTATCATTCATTGTTAGACTCAGCTAGGCTGGTGACATGTGTTCTCTTCTTTCTTCTTTATAGTCATTGGGGCTCCTTGAAGACCTGGGAGGACTGGTGTTTATAAGTGTGGTGTACATTTATTGACTAATATATTGACTTGAGAGTCACACAAAACTAATTTTTTTCTTGTAAAATAATGCTCCCAAGAACTGCACTTTTAGAGTGGGATATTCTGGACCCTCCATATCTCAGTTTTTTGGGATAGTCTTCAGGAATAACACTAATTTTTTCATTTGTAATTCACATCCGTATCAGTAATCCATTAATCAGATACCTGCACTGTTGAGATGTTTATGGCCAAGTGATCGGGGGATGTATTGACCAAGGACAGAAGGAGTCCTAATCATGCCACTGGAAACCTTATCCAAGGTGCCATCACTCCACTCATTAGCACTATTAGGAGAGGATTATTCAACCAGTTATAAATCCCACCTATTTTTTCCATCACCCAGGTCCCATTTTGACACTTGTCCACAGGGATGTCGTAAGTCACAGTTCACCCACTGCCTTTTCTGTTCTGTTACTGAGTAACTTTGTCAAAAAAACAAACGAGTTTTGTCTGACACGGCTATTTTTAACACAGTTTAATTTGCTTTGCTTCAAAGGTTAATGTGTTCAGATAAAATTAAAAGTCAAGCCAGTCAGGATTCCAATTACTGATGCATAATCATGGATCTTGGGGTTCAGAAGCTTTGTTCCTAGTTGTCCTGATAGGACAGACAATGTAGCAGGTTAATTTTTTCTGGGCCAGAAACACACTGAAGTTTTTGTTTTGTTTTGTTTTAAATAAAAGGTTGTATATGTGTATGGACTATCTCTCTTGAAAAATTGAACATTTCTTGATGCCAACAGCCATGCTTTAGCCATTTTCCTAAAGTCTATGGTTGGTACTCGGCGCTCAACAGTGACTCAACCTATGCTTTCCCACTCAAAGTGGGAAGAAATATATGGCTTTAGATTATCTGTTGTTTTTTTTTCCGAAAAATCTCAACTCTGTTGAGCTTCACTGCCCTCTTATTAATGCTTCTTTTCTGGGAGAAATCTTTCTTTTCAAATAAGCAGATAGAAGCAAAAATGAGAGTTTTTGAATTGTTCCACTTGTTTGTATATACTATTCACATAAGGTAAACCTTAATTTTATTCATTTTCTTTAAATTTTAAAACTACTAACCAAAAATAATAATAAGGATTTTATAATTCTCCTTTTCGGTCTGGGTGGTTTTTCCGACTATCAGTTTATTTTGGCTAGTGGGCTTCCTGACACAGTTCTTACATGTTGATGCTATTCACTTATATCTACTATTTGTTATAGATACAACTTTTGTGCCAAAATCTTTTAGAATCTGTTTTTAGGAGGAGGTCTCTTATTTCAGATATATTGCTTCTTCCTTAAGTTCACATCACCATTAAGCAATTGTGAGTGTGTTACCTCCTCTTGAATTGCTCTGATAATACCTACCCTTCCTTGTCCTAACCAGTTTTCCGTGTTGGTTAAGACTGAACTTATTTCTAGAATTTTAGTAGCAGTTTGTGTGGAAGTCAGGCTGTGGTAGGTTGTAAAGTGATTGACAGATGAGGAAGTAAAAATAGTAGTTGTGGACAGCTCACTTAAGCTTGGATATTAAGGGTAGGGGAAAGACGAGTCAATATCTAGGGAAGATGGCAGGTTCAAGTGATGACTTTTAAAATATAGATTCGATTTGAGCATGTTTAAATATTAATGGAAATATCAGAGATGCATTGCATCTTGATGCATAAATCAGGAAAAAAAGGCTGTGATCACTGGGCTGCTAAGTCTTAACAGGATGCTCTTACATCCTGGATCTGTGCTCCAGGAAGTCAGCAGAATATTTATTGGCCCTGCCGTCTCCATGCCCCTCAATGAGATTATCAAACCCGTTTCTGCATCTTTTCATCTTGGGACTTGTAATATAGAAAGAGAGTGAATGAAAAAAAAAAAAAAGACAGAAAGAGAGAAAGGGAAACGAAAACCAGAGTCCCAAGTCTGCTAGAGGGAATTCTTCCTCTGCCAAGATACTCTCCCCGAATTCATTGTGACCTTCAAGTAGATTTGGCTCATATACATGTTTTATCTTCCCTGCATATTACTTAAAAATTGAATTTGAATGCTTTAAATGGAAGACAAATGCTTGCTGATTCATTTTAGTCTACATCACTCCTGTTATTTTATACCCTGCACATAACTCGATGCACCTAGTAGACATTTTAGTTTGCAAATCCTGCTCTTGCATCATAGGCGATAATACTTCAAGCAACTTTTCAGATTGCTATATAAGGCAAACAACACCTCCTTTACAAATATTCTCGTCTGTGAATTACTAAGAATTCCTCCCTTGTTGTTTATCATTCCTGATGGAACCATGTGAACATTTTCATAGTTTTATTTCGACAGTTTTCTTTCTCTGTGCTGGATTTCATTGAATGGCATCTAGCATAGCTACTCTCAGGTTAACTTATATCTCTCTGCCCTTATGAGCTAAACTCTTCAGCTAAGAGTTCTAAATCTTAGGACGTGGTCCAAAATTTCAAATTTGGTTCTTTGATACCATCATCCCTCTACCATCGTACTTTCCATGCCATCCTATCTTATCTTCTGTCTCTATTTTTATTGGTAGAAGAAAGAACATTGTCAGTGCTCCTGTGTCTGAATTTTCCAGATCAAGGTATTAAAATCATAATCGCTAGCCTAATTTCTTCTGATGCATGCATCATTAGCACTAGGTGGTAGCCCCTGGGTTTGATAAGTTTTCATGATCTTCCCCTCACAACCTGGATACACCTTTCAGGACAAATGGATATGAGTCCAGGGATATGAGTCCATATCCCTCAACCAAAGTACCAGTGGTCCTGTGTACCATTTTCTTCTGGTACCAATATGGTTTCCTGGAACCTATATGTGTCTATATTTTCTTCTTATTTCTTCAAGTCTTATTTCCAATTAAGATCTTTTTTTTCGTGGTTTATTTAGGAGCTTTGACTCAGCCTCAGTGTAGCTTCTATATAGCTCCAGAGGTATAGATTTTTGTCCTTGTCTTCCTCATCGGTATGGCAGTCCTTATCATACTGCTAACTTGGGCTTTGTTTATACCCTATCTCTGTTGTTCTATGGAATAAAACAAAATTCTTCAGAGTTCTGAAATCTTCCCAAGTCTGTGATGTGGTCTCAAATAACTATTGCTAGTTTCTAACTTGGATGAAGTTCATAAGGATATAATTGTAATTGATTCCCTTCTCATCTGTTCTGACATAGAGACACACAGTCATTGAAAATGGGTAAGAAAGGCTAGGTTTCTGGAAGGCTCTATAGTTTTCTAGACTTTAAATTTTTATCTACGATACTCTGATTTTGACAGACTACTGTTAGTAAAATTCCTAATGATTCAGTAATTCCTCATCAAAGTTAAATATAAAATAAAAATAGAAAAATCTAAGTGAAAAAGACAATTAAGTACATTTTAAAAGGGAAGAGTAAATTATAGAGCCTAAGATGAACATATACATTGAAATAGGAATAAATAAAATAATTACTATGTTACCAAAATAAATATATTAAAATTAACTATCCACACTATTGTGAATTACACTATAATATATTGGAAATGACAATTTGATAAGAATACAAATAGTTGTTGACTAAAATAAATTTTAAAACAATGTTTTGGCTTATATATTTTATATCCAAAAATTAACAATCTTCCTTCTTCTTTCCTTATGCAATAATATTTTTTATAGCCTAAGGGGTACCTCTCTTGAGAAACAGAAATCCAAAGAGAAAGAGAAATCCAAATTTAATTCTCCTGCTAAATAGCACTTAATCCCACAGCTGGCTACACATCAGTTTCCCATGGCTTCTGTTGCTTTGTGTGGGTTTCACACTGTGGGAGCTGGGAAAGGCATTTTTGAATAATACTACAATCTGCAAACAGAAATAGTATTCTCAGAAATCCTTTTGGTGCCAGGACAGGAAACTAAGCCTGGAGGTTGGGGCTTGACTTGTGAATAACCGTTCCTTTATTTGAGAAACCAAAAGGGGTGCTACGAAATTCTGGTACCTTCTGTTCAGCACTTACTGTTGGAGGTAAGAGCTAAATCCTTTCCCAATAATTTAACTCTAGTTCTAAAGTAAATAGAAGGACAAGAGGGAAAAAAGATGCAAACATGAATAACCAAGATGATTAAGAGATTTCAGAAGAAAAAATAAATATATAGAAAGACAACAACAAAAAAAGTCAAGTGTAAATATCATCATCTCATTGTTTCAGACAATTTTATATATATATACATATATATATATACATCTCTATATTTCTCTATTAATCTATGTTTATATGTTTACCTAGGGTAATTTCAAATGTACTGATCTACATTTTTATTCAATTAGTCATTAATAATTAACATTCTCTATTACCCTATTCCTTCCCCCATCCCCAACCTACCTGCTGTAGAGTTTGTTAGCAGAAAGCTGAGATAGTTTTAAACAAAAAACCCTGTCCTTTATATTTTATGCTCTACGTATCATAATGCTTTATTGTGACTTAAAAAATTCTTTTGGGTTTTTTGTAGGCTTCTCAATTTTTTCAACAGAAAAGCTTTTAAATTCACAGAGCTAACCTTTTACACGCATATACACAGTATGCTCAATGGTTTTAAGCTGGTTTTGGAACACTGGCACTAGGATGAGTATCTCAATTCTGCAAATTGCTAAGACATTGTTTACTCATCGATAAATAAAGATGGCAGAAATAACACTTGCCTCAGAGGGTTCTTGAGTCTATTACAGAATTAGTGTTAAATACATTCTAGCTACTGTTATTAACAGAGAAATCAAAAGGACTGAAAGTTTTACAAGTCTTCCCTGGTAATTTTCGTCAAGCATTACTCACCTAGATTGGGTTTACAAAGCTGATTACAATAGTTTTTCAAGTAGGAAAGAGAAGAAATGAAAAGATGTGAAATGAAATGAAAAATCGATGGACACTCAGAACTGACTGAAGTGAGTGGCAGTGGGAAGTCAAGCACAGGCTACTTACGGAGCTGGCCAAGTCGAGCTTTCTCTTTTTTACCAAACAAGCGTCCTATTGAAGACTTGATTCCTTTCTTTTTGGGGGCTTTGTGAAGAGAATCTTGGCTGCTGTTGGCACTGCCAAGCCCAAGGCTTTCTGACTCAAGGGAGGCAGATAAACTACTGTAAAACACAAAGAGGGCAAACTGCTCATTTTGATGCAACATCCACAAGGTACACAAGACGTGTTTCCTTTATAAAGTACTAAAGGATTAACCAGTAGACTTTGAATGCTATTTTCTCCCTTTCTTCCCACGTTTATTCTTAAGCATGTTGAAGAGTGTTTTCCTCAGCCTTAGGGCCCTGACCCTCCAAGTTTTCTCTAGAAAAATTTCTTTTGGTTCCAAATTATTTTTTTCCCCCTTTTTTTTACAGTCTCAAAGTAATCAGTAAACATAGTTTGGCTTATTAACTGCATGTTAACCAACCTTCTATTGTTTAGCACTTGACCATTTACCTATTTCGTTCTCAGAGTTTATTTGTTTTTGTAATCTTAACCATAGTGACCTATGATAAGGCATTTAATTATAACCAATAATGAAGTTTAAGGTGCTATTGTAGCCCCTGGTTTTACTGGATTTTCCTCTAGCCATCTTTCTCTCAGTATTGGAGTCTAATTCATCTAGTTTTAAATCATCTGGGTGGGATTTAGAAGCAACAAATCATATACCCTAGTGATCACTGGATATTTTTTCTTCTGTTTTTCAAGTATTCTGTCAGGGACATGATAAGGTGAAATGATTTCCAAGCACTGGTCTAAGCTCCATTTCTGATCAATATATTTGACACTATACTAATAGGAGAGGTTCAATAGATATTTCTACCTTTCTTTTTGCTACAGCTGTTAATTTGACAATACTAAGATGAATTATTTAACTCTACTATTCATCCTAATAAATCTGAGTTCACATTCTCTGAACTCCAAAGCAATAGCTTTTCATACATTACGATATAATTCACTCTTTTTTTTGGAAAGTGAAGGAAGTATATATTTTGAAGCTAGAGTAACTGTGTTTTTTTCTCCACATGAGAAATTAAAAATAAACAAAATAGGGAGAATGAAATGCCTGACAGCACAGAAAGCTCTGCTTTCAAATACACACATACTATTTAGAAGATAGATTCTTAAAGTATTAATCACTAAGTCATTACATTCGGTTGTATTGATTATGTGTCCAGAGATGCTGCAATTGATAAGATAGTAAAAGGACACATACTTAAGGTGTAAATTGCATAATTAGATTTATTTATGTCATTAATTATTATAGAGACCCGCTTGCAATTTTTTTAAGTGGATGGAAAGGACAGTATGAAGAGTTGCTATGACAAATGGGATATTTTCCCATGTCAACTTATCTTTTCCTTTAATATTTTGGCAAATGTGCTTTTTTTCCTAAGAAGTTTCTGCCTGAGGAGCTGTTACAGCTGGCAGGACCAGCACCCATAGGGTGGTGTACATGCTTGTCTGTTAAAAGTACATGAGGCACGGGGTCGGCCCGGTGGCGCAGCGGTTTAGTCCGCGCTTGGCAGCCCGGGGTTCGCCGGTTCGGATCCCGGGCGCCCGCCGACGCACTGCCTGTCAGCCACGCCGTGGCGGCGTCCCATATATAGTGGAGGAAGATGGGCACGGATGTTAGCCCAGGGCCAGTCTTCCTCAGCAAAAAGGGGAAGATTGGCGACGGATGTTAGCTCAGGGCTGGTCTTCCCCACAAAAAAAAAAAAAAAAAGTACATGAGGCACAATTACAAACTTTTCAGACCTTAATTACTTTCACACTTTAAGCCAAATTTATTGTCTTGTCCTAGAATCCCTTTTAGACTCTTCCCAATAAGTCCTTTCTCTAGCCTGAATCCATTTTAAGGAAATATTGGCTAAAAATAGAAGAGGTATTCTCATCAATACTGGCTAGTAACAAGACCACAGGTATACAGTTAATTTGAAAACTAAAAATTTTCTCAGAATGGAAATTTGTTTTTTTTTCACAAGTGATATTGGGGATAGAGAGCAGGACAATACCTTCATAAAGAATTATAGCTCAAATCTAATTTTTCATATAAATTTTTAAGCAGTCTTTCTGACAACACTGAAAGGCAGAGGAATATTTTTGGAAGGAGAGCATGGAATGTGCAGTGTGCTGAGAGCCATACCTTCGGGCCTCATTGTGGTAGGAAGAGGGGAGGGTGTGAGTCATCCTGATGGCTCTGGGGGTGGGGGGAGGAGAAGTTTCACATTTAATTGTTGCTTTATCCTCCCGACCATCTTCTTCCACCACTGCAATCTAGAATCAAAAACAATACTTTCAGATGAACACTTTATAAATTTCAAACGAAACTGATGGAAATGGATAATCATTAAGCAAAGCTACTTGAGTAATTCTAATACAAAAACAAAACAAAAAACCTGGAACATATAGGTCTTACGTATATAAATTCACATCATTAAAGAGTGTGAATATCATAACTCTTTAACTGCGAAGTCACTCCTGTTAAAAAAAATGGACCCACTACACAAAAATATTACTTAAGAGTTAATAAGCACCATAGACCAATATCCAGGGACTATGAAAAAGCTTTCCTGGAATCCATTTCTATATATCAGAGGTAAATGCTTTACAGAAAGTTATTGAACATATATTTGAACTAATTCACTAAAAGAAATTATGTATAGTCAGGTCATCATAATATGGACATCTTTTTAAGTGAAAGAGTTTTGAAATAAGAAGAGGGGTTGGCAAAGTATTACTTTATCAGATAAAGTGTTTTAGATCAGGCTAATGAAATGTATTCCAGGATGTTTAAAAACAAGTTGTAGTTTATAAGAAAAAAAAAAAAACTTTCTTTTTAAAGTCAGAATAATAAAAGGTAAGAACATAACTCTGGCAAATCATTTCATTTCACTACCTCTCACAGGAAAATTGAAGAAAGCATGCAGAACACAATAAGAAGACGGCAGGAAGGGATTTCTTTAAAGAATTTATTTAGGAACCTAGAACAATTCAGGATACCATAGATTTTGCCAGAGATAAAGATACAGAACTCTTTAAATAAGACTTTTCAACAACTGAGTTAATTGTAGAGACATTTTTCTACAGCAATGCTGCAGTTTTTTTTGGTAACATCATTGTGCATTAAAATGCACATACGGAGAGAGAAAGATGGCAGGTGTAGCTGAAAGATTTATGGTTCTGGAAGTTCTGATGAAAAAAGTTCCCAATAGAGTGATAGCAAAAATTTTAAAGCTGTGTTCTCATCTTGTGTCTACACAACATCTTGCTTGCTTCTCCATTAGGCTATTATGCGTAAATGTTTATAGATGATAAAGACCTCACGCGTTGGAGAAACTGAACAAAACTGTTTGTCTGGGCTCTTGTCATCCAAGCCTGGATTACTTTTAACAGTTTAGGCAGGCATCTTCATAGGATTTCCTCTCTCCATTTCAACTAGTCTAGTGCCACTAGAAGAATCTTTTTCAAGAACTGCTTTCAGCATGATGTCAACACTGTGGAAAATCCTTTCTAAACTCGCTTCTTATCTAAACTCATAAAGCGTGTTTCCAAACTCTTCCTAATACATATTTATATCTTCACAGTTCCGTAATCTAACCATGGTTGTTTTCTACGACTATTTCTGCTAAGCCTGATCACTTCTACTTCCAGATTTTTTTCCTGAAACACTCTTCTATAAAATACCCTTCTCTCTCCACACTGCCAGTCAAACTATGCCAACTCAAATACCAGCTCTTAAAAACATATACAAACCTTTCCTCTGAATAACACTTAGAGCTCACACTATGTAACAAAGGGGAGGAGAAGAGCTTTGAAATCAGAGATGGATTTGAATCCTGGTTTCTTTTATTTCTTGAATGACATGTGCTAATTACTTACCTACTCTAATATTAAATTTCCTCATCAATAAAATGGAAGTGATAATACTTAATGTATTTTTTGAAGTGTAAATGAAATTATACATGTAACTCCTTATTCAATACAACAATTTTAGTTTGTGGTCTTCTTTCCCTGACCTACCTTTCTACCAATCATCTCTTTACTCCCTGAATTCCCTGAGGCTGCATTTCTGTACAGAATCTTCTTTTGTGATCTTTTATTCTTATACCCTCTGAATTTCTTTTATATTATCTACTCAAATTTCTTTCTATATTCCCAGTATAATCCTTCTAAGTGGTGGAGAAAGTCAAAGACAAATAATAAGAACATTATCCATGGTAAATTTGATAGTTGAGAACCAACTGGTATATCAAGGAGAAGATGTTATAGGAAGATAGATGCTGGCTCAGGAAAAGAAAAAGAAAATTCCTTCAGTCTAAGCCATGTAAGCACAATACAGATTCCTTTAATTAAAAAAAAAAAAAAAAAAAAAAAAGTTCTCTGGTTCCAGAAGTGTTTGGGCATAGGCTGACTATTACATCATAAAAATGCTGAAAAACTTTTATGCACTGGAAAGTAGTTTGAATCTTTGAAATCTTTCCTATCTGATATCCTGTGAGTCCAACCTCTGGTATTCTCAATTATCTAACAAGATGTCATTTTGTGAATCCATATCCACATTCTATTTTGCTTCCCATATCCAGTATTCTATTGATATCATACCAAACAGGAAAGCAGTGTATTAACTATATTTTCACATTTTCTGTATTCTTGATGGTCTAGTATCTGGGGCCATGCTGACCCAGGAGAGAATGCCCCTCCCTAGCTACTTAGAGATAGCAACACACTTCTCTGCAGTGTGCCTTCCATATGCAAAATAACCAGTATAGACCAGTTCCGCAAACCACCTTTTCTATTTGGCTCTTGTACTCCAAGAGGCAATATTCCTCTGCCTTCATCATCCCAGGCCAGGTATTGGACACCTGGAGATAACCCCTATACCGCAGAGACCACCGAAATTATTCAAACTCCTAAGCCTGCTTACCCTGCCTTGCCTTGCCTTTCCCATAAAAACCACAATAAAGGCTCCTGCCCTTACTTTCCCCTCACTCTTTCTGCCTCCTGACCTACCCTGGTGCTTTCCCTTGGCCCTTCATAGCATGATGTGCCCCGCTCTCTTAGGAAATTGAGAAACAAGCTGTCTTTTTATTGGCAGTCATCTCCTGATCCATTGGCCTCACATACCTGAATAATAGTAAAACCTACATTTTAAAACAAGCATCATTGTTCTAGCATTGACAGTAAACTGTCTGATTTTACCAACTGTAGTCTAAATATTCTGTGGAAAACCAGGTTATTTAGTCCTCATAATATAATCATTACCCTAGAAAGCATAAACAATTTTATTTTGAAGCATTTGTTCTTGTGATCATATTTAAACAATTCAATAAAACTTAAATACTTTTAATATTTATTTTTTTATGTTAACAAAATGCTTCAACTAGAGGGATTATGATTTTATAGCCTTCATAGAAAAAACAATATTCAACTAGTTACCAATAAAAGATATTTACAATACCTTTCTCCGATGTTTCCTCAAATCACTTGGCTGTGATTGGCAATAATAAAAACAATATAAAACAGATCTAATTAGTGATTACCATTTGACAATGTTAAAAGTTTAAATAATATCTACAACTTGGCTATCGTTTTTTTTCATTCCATTTTTTTCTAAATAAATGTATTTTTAACCATTATAAAAATACTCCTCCTGAGAGTTACGTTCAAGAGGGAACTTCCTAGACAGTATGGGTGCGGGGCATGTCGTCATGATGGGGTCAGGTGTACGTGCATGAGACATGGACCCTACAGAATATAAAGCACACGTGGAATGAGCTAGACAGAAATAAATATGGGACTATATCCGCCTAAGAAAATACAGATGGGAATGAAGAAGATTATGTATAAATGAAGACCCAGTGCAAGTATACGGAGTTTATAAACACTCTCTTTTGCCCCGTCTATGGGGCCCCCTTTGGGCAGGAAGGCTGTTCCTGAGGGATCGCAGACTTCCTGGCATCCTAACAAACCCCCAAATGCCAGAAGCTCTGGCCTCAGTATTACGTGTTTCTGGGGCTGCTGTTTTCTTGTCAATGTTCTTGTACAGAATTTAAAAGAAACAGTTAATTCTTTATGATTCCAGATGAACCTTATTCACTTATTATCTTTGTTGATTTTTCTTTTTCTTTTTGTGAGGAAGATTAGCCCCGAGCTAACATCTGTTGCCATTCCTCTTCTTTTTGCTGAGGAAGACTGGCCCTGGGCTAACATTCGTGCCCATCTTCCTCCACTTTATATGGGACGCCGCCACAGCGTGGCTGACAAGCAGTGCGTTGATCCGCGCCCAGGATCCGAACCCGCGAACCCCAGGCTGCTGAAGCAGAGTGCACGAACTTAACCGCTGCGCCACTTAACTGCTGTTAATTTTTCTTAAATAAGTAAAACAATCTTTGTTAAATTCTTCCATTACACTTTACATTTTTGTTGCTATCGGAAAATGGGTTGATTTACTCCACTCAATGTTCTAATTAGATATTGCTAGCATGTTATTTATGCTTATGGATTTGTAGTGAGGTAAAAGTAAATATGAGTACGCTTTATTATCAGGAAAAATAACGATGTTGGTAAAACATATACAATACAAATGAATACAATATTTTTTCAATCTCAGCTTTTCTGTTCCTAAAATTTCTAATTTTCCTCTGAATATTCAAACATGAATTATGTCCAACAAAGTTATTTTTCCTCCAATATTTTCTACAGGTATAAGAATTTGATGACAAAGTTTTATTAGTGATAAGGACTTCCTGGATTCATTTCTTGTTTTTCTGACTCAGATATTGAATATTTAAAATATTTTTTTACCCTCAGGAAATGCTCTAAATATTTTTTAAGTACTCTAATTATAGTGTAATAATGTTCGTTTACCACTGACTTATTTATGACTAACTGCTCCAGAAAATGCATGAAAGCAGAGGCATCCTTTTCACACACACACAAACATCACATCTAAATGATTATACATATGTTATTTTATGATTATAAAAATAATAACACTGTGAAGGATTATGATGTCAATGTTTATGAAAATACCTAAAAGGGCAAAATACTATGTTGTAAAAATGTAAGGAAATAATAGCAGCACAGAAATAACCAAGGTTTCTTTGCCTTGAATGCTGACTAAATTATGCTCTGTGGGCCAAGATTCTTACTGTAGTTTTGATGATAAGTCAGTCATCAATATATGTAGCATATATTACATATGCAGAAACTAAGCCAGGGATAATGTAATTTTTAGTTAATTAAATCAGATGGACGGTTGTTAGATTTCTAAAATAAGCAGATCATAATGTAGTTCAGTATATAGAGTTAGTATATCTGAGTACATTGGCTAGAAGCTTGTGTTGTATCTGGGTGGGGTCAGTTCTGATTAGCTGGCCTTTGTTTTGATTGGCCATTGTCTGTGCTATCTTTTCTAAAAATATTTTGAATATGGTGACTAGAGATGAGTACAGAATAGAGGACTCAATGGCTTAAGGAGGCAAACGTTTCCCTTATTTTTTTAAATTTCACCATTTCTCTTTTATGTAGACTTTACTGAAGTCTCCTAATTGTAAAGAGTGTGAATATGAGAAATATTGCTTCAGCATGCAAATAATTTTCTGTTTCAATTCTCAATTGCAAAATTAGAGAAAAAGATACCTAAATCTATATCCATAACAGAAATTTTAACAAAATTATTTAGAAGGTAGTTTTCTCCTAGTGGTGACAGTATGCACAAATATGTGCATTTCTAAAATTAATTCTAATAAAAATAATTTTTATAATATATTAGCCACAATACACATTATTGCAACGTATTTATTTAGAGATGCCATTTAGAAAATGAATTAAACTTCTTTGCTTAGATATTATATACAGACACATACACACACAGATACAGGCATTGTGACACTTTTTATAGTAGCTTACGAACCTTCTGACCAGAAACTCTCTATATATTTCATATGTATCTGTAGTATCATTAATATCTCCTCCATTTGTTATATTTGTGCTAGATTTTGCAGTGTGTAAACTATTATTTGACCTATTTGCATTTTAATTAATCTCTATTCCCCAACTTTCATTTTTAATTGGAATTTTATTGTTTTAATAATATAGTGTTAATATGCATTAGAAAAACAGAATGTTACCTCCATAAACAGTTCAGAATATTTAAATCTTCATTATTGTTGTCATTTCAACATATTTCCAGGTAATCACAGAAAAAAAAAGACAGAATAGTACATGCTTTTGAGTTAGCAAATCTGAAGAAAAATCCAGCTCCACTACTAGCTGTGTTGATCATGGGTAATTGACTCATACTCTCAAAGGCTGAGTTACCTCTACTCCCTATTATGATAATGCCCTCTGACTTGCAAATGTCATCATGAGAATTAAGTGACTAAACATCACAGCATTCCCTAGACATTTCAACCATATTTTCCAGAGGTTTTCCTGTATTATTTTTAGCAAAGTGTACTTTGATTTTTCTTTCACTTATGTTCAAGGTATTTCATAATTTAGGTTTTCAGCTTTTAATCCTAAATATACAGATAAATGAAATAAATAATAAAGAAGGGTGAAAATATTGGCATGAAAATCTAAAACAAAATTGGGAAATTGCTGCTATTGTTTTTAATGGCTCTTCTTATTAAAATTATATTATGTTATAAAAGTATAATATTCTATGTTGATATATTGAAACAATTAAATAATTTTTATAATTTATTGTGTTAAGAAAACCCCACCTAGTCCCAGTTTACTTCATCAAGATATCGTCAGTAAAAATGTACTTAATGGTTTAAGTTATTCAGATTTCCAATGTGATATTTAGATTCCTGCTCTTCCATTTACTTATTGTGGGACCATGGATAAGTTACACCTATATAGGCTACATTTCCTCATCTCATAATAGGATTGATAATTGTACCTACCACATAGGGATGTTGTAAAAAAAAAAAAAAGAGAAATAAGACACACAAAGTCCTTAGACTAGAATAAACACCCAATAAGTTTCAGCTAATGCATCATTAATACTAATGGGAGCAAAGGTTCGCTGGACACATCATCATACCAGTGTCATGACTCCCATCCGGTCCATTTCCCTGGCAGGACTTCGCGGGGTGAGCTTTGGTGTTGAGTGTCCACTGGGGGGAGATGAACTGGCCAGAGAAGAAGCTGTAACCGAGGCAGTGATGGATGTACCGGGGTGGACCCTTGCCAAATTCAGGCCTTCCAGGCTCACACTAGCCACTCTGTTCTCAATTTCTTCAGCGCGTAACTCTGTAGATTCTTTTTCTTCCTGAATTAGCCTGAAAGGTACAGTTTAATTTTGATCCATTATATAGTGCTCTAATGGTAACTGGAATTCACATAATGAATCAATATAAAACTACTCTGTGAACATTTTATATCAAATCTAATATTTTTATCTTTTTTCCCCCTAGGCAATATAACTTTTAAACAAATTCCAGTACTTTCTTGCTGAAATTTAGAAAATCTTTCTTTTCAAATGATACACAATTCCTCTCCACTTTTAGTTTGACATTCTTTCTATGCTATACCACCTTTTAAAACCCTGCCTGATTAGTTAATTCCTGCCATTAATTCTAATCTTACATTTGAACTCAGGGGTCAATAGTGAGACTTTTAGAAACTCAGATTCCAACAAAATTATTGAATCTTACTCTTCATCCAGTGAAGAAGTATAATTGATGGAATCTTCAATAAATGGTCATTTATAATTATCTGGCCAAATAAAATCCTGAGTCTTTTTTAACATTAATACCTACTTAGGCAAGTTGCTTTTAAATAAGCACCTGGCAACTTCATAATATGGAGATGGATAGATAGAGAGGTAATGAAAATTAAAAAAAAAACTTGTTATAAATGATTTTGAGAAGACAAAGCACTAGACATTACTCCTTTTTCTTTAAATAATGAGAAGCTCCAAGAATATGTATAAATTAGTTATTACAAAGACACAAAGAATAAAGAACTTTAGCTGGGTTGTGTAAAGTTTCTATTTAAGTTGAATCTATATACATTTTCATATTGTTATAATGAAACTGTGTACCAGTATAGTTTGTTTGAAAAATTGGGTCAGAAACCTCTCCTGAGATATATTTCTCTTAATCACAAATGGCTTATTGTGATCTCCTATGATGTATAATCCTTGACTTCAAAGTTGTGATCACTGCAGTTTTCTTTTTATGTATTCACTTTGGAAGACAGATTGGTAGTTTCTTACAAAAATAAACATACTCTTAACATATATGATCCAATAATTGTGCTCCTTGGTATTTGCCCAAAGGAGTTGAAAACTTATGCCCAGCAAAAACCTGCACATAGATGTTTATAGCAGCTTTATTCATAATTGCCAAAACTTGGAAGCAACCAAGATGCCCTTCAGTAGGTGAATGGTGCATTCAGACAATGGATATTATTCAGTGCTAAAAAGAAATGAGTTATCAAGCCATGAAAAGACACAGAGGAACATTAAATGCATATCAATAAATGAAAGAATGCATATGACTATATGAAAATGTTATATATTGTACGATTCTGTATATATTGTATGATATATATTGTATGTATCGTATGATTCTGGAAAAGGCAAAACGATGAAGACAGTAAAAAGATCAGTGGTTGCCAGGAGTTGGGAGGGGGAGAGGGATGAATAGGCTGAACACAGTAGATTTTTAGGACAGTGAAAATATTCTGTATAATACCATAATGATGGGTACATGTCATTATACATTTTTCCAAACCCATAAAATGTATAACATCAGGAGTAAACTGTAACGTAAACTATGGACTTTGGGTGATTAAGATGTGTCAATATAGGTTCATCAATTGTAACACGTACTACTGTGGTGGAGGATATTGATAATGGGGGAGGCTATGCATGTGTGGGGCCAGGGTATATGGGAGCTCTCAGTACCTTCCCCTCAATTTTGCTGTGAACTGCTCTAAACTGCTGTAAAGAAAAAGTCAATGAAAATATTGAGGCACATTTACTCTTAATTATAATTTTTCACCTACACAAAGCATGTGAATTCTGTTACTTTGAAGTTTATTTTCGTGGGTGCATTTTAACTTCACCCCAAAATCAGAAACCCAAAGGAAGTCTTAATCAACTAATATAGTACAACATCATTAATGCTTTAAACAAGTTCCAATGAAAAAACTGCCTCTTCCTGGAAAAAAAAGGAATTTTATACTTTTAAAATGCTTGGTGGAAAATTATTCCTTCAGAAAAATTTTCTAGTGAGAAGCAAATGGTTCTGCTGTACAAAGAAATTTTAATTATGAACTCTAGGTATTCCACTAATCGTAAAGGAGAGTCTAACCTAAAGGAGCAAGTTGAGTAAGAGCAGATGGAATTCTAATCAAACAGGAAATCCAGTGTTACCTACATGTTCAGTTTATTTGGAAAGATACATGACAATCTGTTGATCTTTCAAGTCATAATGTAAATATGGAAAGCAAAGAAAATAGCAACAAAATAGATTCCCTTGAATGCCCCAACATGTTGGGGAGGGATTCCCATAGGAGTCACACAGAATGATGAAAGAATAAATAAGATTTCAGAAGTAAAGGAGGCAAAATAGTAGCTAACTATAGATGAACAGATTAATGAACACTGCAGTGGCAAGTGAGTTTGATGTCATTTGATCTCTCTCTTTAAGAGAATCAGTGAACTGTATGTAAAGAAGCCAGAAAACAGGCATTTTTTAGAATTGTTAAATTAGTCCATTAAAGAAGAAAAATCTTAACCAGAGATAAATTCTGGCTTGTGTTAGCAGATCACCACAGTTTTTATCAAGGTGCCTATTCTTTTTGAATCTTGCTATATATTTGAATTTTATGTATTTCTTAATTTCTTACAAATCAGCAACTATATTAATCTACATTATGGAGGACAGTGAGGAAACATATCAAAGGACAGTAGTTTGAACACATTATTTGGGTATCAACTTAATTCATCTAGACCGAGACTGTTACTGGTAACTTCTACCCTAATGGAACAAAACTAAGAGTCCCTGGAGGGACGTAGATTGTTATTGAGGGAGTGTGTATATATTTTCGGTGAAAACAAATATCACAAGGATATATACTTGATTTCAGAGCTATTCAGTGAGTTCAGCCATTAGCTACACAGCATCAGAAAATGTTATTCAGTTTGAATTCATGTTCTGTACTACTTTTTCTCTTTATGCTAATCAAATATTTATGAAGCACTTTCAATTTATCAAGCAAAGTGCTAAGATCTGGAAATAAAACAGTGAGCAGATACATTTCTTGCTCTTATATAACTTACAGTGATAGCGAAGGTAAACAACTTAAGGACAGTAAAGTGAACTGAACAACAGAAGTGATGGCGGAGCTGTTCATGGTGAGTTAAGAGTAAAGTGGGTAAAGTGTTAGGGTAGGATGCTGCGGGTGGAGGAGAATGTTCCAGAAGAAAGGAACAGCAACAACAAAGGAGAGAGCAAGGGAACATTCAAAGAACTGAAAGTCACATCTACGGGGACATGGAGTTGAACAGGTCAATGGCAAGAGAAGGTTGAGGTAGGTGGGGCATTGCAGACCATATGAAGGATTTTGATCTTTATCCTCAGAGCAACTGAAGGGTTTGAAAATGGAAATCACATAAGCACATTTGGGTTTTAAAAAGTCCACTCTCACTCCAGTATTAGTTTGGATTAAATTGGGAACCCAAACACTATAAAGAAACCGGATAGAGACTACTATTGTCATCCAGATGGGAAACGATTACGACATGCGAGAGCGTGATGACGCTAGACAACTAGGTAGATTGAATCATATGAGGAGGCCAACAGAGTTAGCTAGAGCCAGAAAGAGGAAATAAAAGCATTGTTCAAATAGTAAAAAACTGTTTATTAATTGAAAAAATAAGTTAAGAATAGTTTCCTGATGTTCAAAAGAAAACAAATCTACCCGACACGATTGGGTCCTTCACTGGGGTGAGTCAAGTCAATGATAGAAAAAGACTGTGAATGTCACGAGGATTCGAGAAAGTATGTATTAAGCTAAAATTGAAATTATCATAGTGACAACATTTCTCAGTGTTTGAAATGTTAACTAGTATAATTTCAGCTGTATAATGTTATCTTCTCTTTGGAAACCATCTATTATCCACTGTACGGTGATAGTACATTTTCTCATATCCAGTCTGAAACAATTCAGTCATAGTTATTTTTCACTCCAATGTCTAACTAAATACTTTGAAGGAGCTGGCTGCATATTAATTTGTATGCTATTTAGTACCTTTACTTCGGTGTTAAATATACCTTCAATGTACCTATTATCACAAATATTTAAATAGCAAATTTTAATTTAAAAAGTGCTTTAAAATTCATCGGTTTTATCTTTACCTAGTCTCTTATATTGCCTTAATATCATTAGTCTGTATATGTGTCATGTATGTCCCTTACAAAGGCTGCCCTAAGTTTGTACAGGACATAAACAGATATCCTAGGAATCTTGTGAAAAAGCACATTCTGATTCAGTTGGGGGGGGGTGAGATTTGAGAGTCTGCATGTCTAACAAGCTCTCAGGTGATGCCAATGCTTCTGATTGACGATCACATTTTTAGTATCCGAGTCTTCTAATTCTTTGAAACCATCAGTAATAATTGAACTCACCTGATTTCTTTGTTGATAGCATCCAACTGTTCCTGAAGCATCATGGCTAGAGTCTGGGCATCAGAATGACCACTTGGAGAGAGAAGATCCATTGAGCTAAAAATTGTTTCTCTGTCATCATCATCAATATCAGACATTTCTGTGTCACTTTCAAAAGGGTGGCTGCTTAGCACTCCAATTTGTTGAGTTCTATTCCACTCATGATCCCCAAGAGATTTCACCTGAATGGTAAATGAACAATTAGAGTATTTATTAATTACATTACTCATTTTCAAAGCACTAGTCTGAGAAACAACAACCAAAAAGCACACATGTGTTTATAGCTTACCTGGCAAAAGCAGAACTGATTATTAGCACTTTAATTCATTGGGTCAATAAAATACTTTCTTGACATCTTAAGTAAAGCTAAGTATTAATTGTCAGCATAAATATCTAGATTTTAATAAGAATCAAGTTGGTAAACTTCTTCGTGATTTCTAGTTCAATCCAAATTCAAGGTTAAGAATTACTTTAAAGCATTTATGTTTACAACATTTTTCCATGTTTCCAATGTAACAGTCTCTATTCACTTGTACTCAAGCATTCCCAATTCTTATACTAATTAGTCTACCTACACTTGCTTATTACAGCTTGAGACTACAATTATTATCACAAAATACCGTACACAAGAATTCTCTCAATATTCATTTACACAGATTCTAAGAATTTATTATTACAAATTTGCAAAGTAATTTAATTTCATTTCCACTGCTCTGGTCACTTAAATGCCTCATTGACTTTTAAAGCTTAAGATATGCTGTTTTACAGGCTATGTTTTTTTTTTAACTGATAATATAAGTCCTCCATGTGAATGAAGTCTTGAGTAAGCAATAGACCAGTGTTTTTCTAGCTGTGATCTGAAAGTATGAGAAGGTTGGGAGTAAGAGGGAGGTCCTAGAGTTTTCTGCTTTTAAAAAATTGATTTTCATTTTTGTGATAATGTAAAATGATTTTTGGGGGGACCACACGATATTGCCCTGATGATTTACTTAAGATTTGAGGACCTGAATTAGAATTTCTGTTACAAATTAGTTTGGTACCAAGTAGCACTAATTTGTCATATAAAAATGAGAAAAGATCTGAAATGGACTTAATTTATTCTTCATTTGCTCATTTGTTTATTTATCCATTCAACAGATATTGAATGCCTACTATGAGGGATTAGTTTGTACCTGACACATAGGTGCCAGTTAAAACCCAAAAGGTGTCGGCAGCCTGTGTACAAATAAGGACAAGTAAGTTATGTAGTATTTTGGACAAACAAAAGTGGTTGGGGAGAACAAACTATATTTAGGGCACAAAGGAACTATATTAATTCTCTATAAAATGCATCTATGCACTTATCCAACATGCATAGCTTACACATTTTAAGTTATTGACTGAAAAGGCAGGCACTGCAGTTTATCATGAACAGTTCTCTAGAAACACTTTCAATAGCCTATGTACATTTTCCTCAAACTATTTTTAAAATAGTAATTACAATTAAAATCTTTAATTAACTTTAATTAACAATATGAATGCCATTCTTTAAGTGCCCAAGCAAGCCAAAAATACATTTGTTTGGCAATAGCATAATGGATAAAAGCATGAGATCTGCAACCCCACAAATATAGGTTCAAATTTTGATTCTCACTTGCTGGCTGTGTAATGTTGAATACAAAATTTCTGAGCTTCAGTCTTTTCATATCTGAAATTAGTATAAAAACAGAACCTAACTCATAACGTTATGTGGATAAATACATGGGAAATGCTTAGTTCAACTTTGCTGGCACATGGTACAGGTTTTACGTTAGTTATGGTTTTAAAAATATGATATATGTCACACTCGAAACTAATAAAAATACTCGCCTTTTGAATTCTCTAAGTACTAAAATTCTATCTAAAATGGAACAGTGTATTTACTTAAAACCATCAAAGACTTGAAATAAAAAGTTGAACCTTTGGCTCGTCTCTGCGTACACCCATGCGGCCTCTCCTTGGTCTTTTTATCACTTTAGTTGTTCTGTAGTCAGTTTGGCTCTCCACTAGGGATCCAACTGAATACCGTAACTCAGCTGAGGTGTCTAGATGAGTTCTGGAAAGAAGGAAAAATATGAAATATATCCAAACTCAAAAATTAAACTTACCAACAAATCACTATCCACAGGTTATTGGCAGTATAGCATAAACTTTCAATGAAATAAACCTCAAGGAAGAAAACTGATGAACTGTTCTGACTCTTTGAGTTCTCTTCAGGGGCTTAGATTAGAAATCTCAGTCTCAGGTCCATTCCTGAAGGTCAAGTTGCATTTTCTCTTTTTAGGCCATAACAAGCCTTTCTGTTCATTAATTATCATTTCAAATGTCGTAATACAGTGAAACATGCTAAGATTGATAACCAAGATTCATTGGCTTAAATTCTGGCGATCTATTTAGTTTGACCTATTTAGTAGATATCCCAATATTTGCTATTTACTACTGTATTTGTTTTAAATATGCCTCATTAAGCTAACAGAAAAATGTATAAAATTTTGGGGTCCCAGAATTGTTTGTTTTCCAACTTTCTGTTTTTCAATTTGAGAAATCAATAAAATGCTTAAAATAAGATTGACCTAAGGTTAATAATCTCATTTTTAAAATAAAATAGGATATACCATCAGAACAATTTTTCAGTTTTTGCTAAGACATTGTTCTAAAAATATAAAGAAAAATCTTTGATGGGCACATTTGATTCTGAAATCTGCTTAGATGTGAAACAGTTGAAAAATTCCAATTGGAAAATATCACACTGGTTTCCAATAAACATGATAAGAAAGTACACTGTAATCATAGTGCAGTAAAGGTTTCTCCAGGCACATCATTTAGATATGTATAGATTTACAGCAAATTCAGTTTATTGCTACAATAATGATGATAACAACAAGGACGACATGCTGTCCTCTAAAACGATCCATCACCAGTAGGAAATATGCTTTAAGCTGTGTTTTCTCTTGAACTGGGGGCCCCTGCTGATCTACTATGCTCTCTTCCTTAGTTCTCTTTGTGAACAAAGATAAGCATTTCTAAATATTTGACAAGATTAAAAAAAGGTTAGGGGAGATCTGGGTTTTTGCAACAGCAGAAGACACTGACCTAACTGATGCAAGTCCTTGTTTTGCCAAATAGTATGGTAAAGCAAATGAACTAAGGAATCATCCCCCAAATAGATGATGGCTATTGGGTGTTTTTTTGGTGAGGAAGAATGGCCCTGAGCTAACATCTGTTGCCAATTTTCCTCTTTTTTGCTTGAGGAAGATTGTCACTGAATTAACATCTGTGCCAACTTCCTCTGTTTTGTATGTGGGACACTGCCACAGCATGGCTTGGTGAGTGGTCTGTAGGTCCTCACCCAGGATACAAACCCACAAACCCTGGGCCACCAAAGTGGAGTGTGTGAACTTAACCACTATGCCACCAGGCTGGTCCCCAGCTATTGTTTTTATAGCACTGAACTTGTGACTTAACCAAGCAAACTGGTTTTATTGTGGATTAGTCGTATACAAAAACTAACCAACCAGGCCATACTCAAAAATGAGAGGCACAACTTGCAGTCCTTATTTGACAGAGAGTATGTTTCATGAAGACAAAGATCAGATTTTAGTCAGCATTGTATGTTCAAGGAGGTATTCCTCACATATAGTAAGCTCTTTGATGTCCTTACACAGTTCTCTACAGTCTGGGCTCTGCCTACTTTCCAGCTTCACTTCTAGTTACTCTCTGCCTTGCTCTCTTCATCCAGCTTCACTGATTTTCTTTCAATTCTTTTAATAACTCACGCTTTCTTTCGCTTCTGACCTTTAAACTTGCTGTTCTTCCTGCTGGAAACAGACTCTTCACACATTTACATGATTAACATTCTTAAAGTCTCAACTTAAAAGTCCCATTGTCATATAATGTTCTAGCTCCCAGTATTCCCTCTATTAAAACATTTCTCAACCTAGTATTCCTGTATTTCCATCTGGAATATGTATTCATCACTATAACCACTATATCTCCAATGTTGTCATGTCTGGCAAGTAGAAAGTGCTTAATTGATCTTGAAAGAGCAAAAGACTGAGCCAACACCAACTGTAGACTAGCCCATTGCTTATACTTCATCTAAAGCAGTTACTGCTCACCTCTCTTCTTTTATTCAACTCTATGAGATGGTTGTCTAACAGGAGAAATCAGAGGCAATATTTCCATACATTTCAATCTTTTAATCATTTTTGGTGTACAATATTTTGAGAGGTGCTTGGAGGTCCAAATTATAATACAGTCACTGGTTCCTTTAGACAAGGAACCATGTAGTTTCCCCTCTTGACTCTCCTGTAACTCTTGCATATAATCTCATGAAAGAACTTCCATAGATAAATTAAGTATGAATTTTCTTAGAGAAAAATTTTTCCCCATCCCTCTGCTTCCCGGTATGTCCTTTGTTGAATTCAGTTATCCAGGTCCTATCCTTTCTTCAGAGTTGAGCCAAATCAGGCCTTCTCCACCCACTCTGGAACTCATTTTACTTTTTTCTCAGATGAGATACTAGTAGAGGATATTAGTTATCATCACTAGTAGTGATAATCACTAACGTTAGCTTTTCCCACCTCCCCACCTGTAAGATCAAAAACTAGTAGATGAAGTTCTCGTGCACCTTCTGTTTTCTTTTATTGTTTCTTTTTCAATTATGTGCACTCAGAAGCATGGATGTTCAATAAATAATTGCTGTTTAATATTTAGTTATTCTGTAATTTATTATAAATTCCATCAGTTTATCTATCTTAATAATTCCTATGATACTTTCTACTTGAGATGTGATATACTGTTTACAAAACACCCTTTGCTCAACTTGCCTCCTTTTATCTGAAAAGCAAACTTGTGAGCTAGTCGTAAAAATATCATTTTATATATAATTCATGTAAAATATATAAAATTTGAACTTATTAAAGAAAAATGAGTTTTCTAAAATCAAACAACTAACAATTGTATGCCTGAGACCTAGGAACGTCCGTCTTCTTGTTCTTGGTCTAGTGTTGCTTCTACTACAACCTGCTGTGTGTAGTTTCTACTACAATTTTTCTGTGTGTGGTTCCCAAGCTTCCCTGATGATTCTGCATTGTGGATAAATGTCACCTTGTTACGCTGCCCATGATAACTCACTGCAGTGATGAACTTTTAGACAACGCTTCTACAATTCTGCATTTCTGAGACCAAAGGTGAAAAACACAATGAAGAGGCCATTTTGTCCTTTAAAAATACATTTAATTTGTTGACTGGATAATGCTTGTTCTATTTATTTACTCTGTTGATATTCTATCAGCTATTTTTCTCCTTCTCCTTCATCATCATCATCATCATCATCACTACATGAAAGCATATCACTGAATTTATAATTTCAGTTCAGATAAATAAATCACAATAAAACATTTAGAAAAATAAACATAATTTTCTAAAGATCTACATGTTTTAAAGTTCTTTGGATGTTTTTATGCCTGCAGAACTGTGTTTCTTATACTAAACTGAAGGTAGATATACTCAAAATACTGAATTTTGTTTTTATTAATACTTATATTGAAGAGAATATAATCACCTTTAGGATTTTTTAATTTGGATTTTTCATCTGAGTATCTGAAAAATGCTTTACTATATAATCACTCATCCGACAATATCTGTTCAGAGTATACTACATACCAGGTTTTGGTTTTTTATTTTTAAATTTTAGGTCCTGAGATTGTAGTAATCAAAACAGACAAAAATTCCAGCTCTCGTGGAGCTAACATTCTTAGTATAAGCACTAGACCAAGAAAAATGGACTTCTAGATGTCTGTGGTGGTCAAAAGTTTCAAATAGCTGATATTATTGTGTTAGCTAATAAATTAAGGATCAAATGAATGAATTCTTTGGGGGTTTCTTATCCACTTCACATAAAAGGCCTTAAGCACAAAAGAAAATGATATGACATTGAGATAGATCTATCTGTCTGTCTGTTGAGTAAACAACCTTCTCATTGCTTCTTTCTTTTAAGATGAGCTATTGAGTCAGAGTAGATGAGTATGCCTAAATTTATTAGAATTTTTTTACCATGTGTAATTTCTCCCTCCCTCTTTATTTGCAATTACTTTAACAAAATAGGTAGATGCTAAGTGACTACAGTCAATGATATTTCCTCAGTAACATTAAGCATTGAAACATTTCTACATATACAGAAAAAGGATAATGCCTCTTCCTGGTATGAGATGAAATCTCCTTATGTACAGTTACATTTCTTCATTAAGAATCTTTTATATGGGGGGCCGGCCCGGTGGCGCAGCGGTTTCGTCCGCGCTTGGCAGCCCGGGGTTCGCGGGTTCGGATCCCGGGCGCCCGCCGACGCACTGCCTGTCAGCCATGCCGTGGTGGCGTCCCATATAAAGTGGAGGAAGATGGGCACGATGTTAGCCCAGGGCCAGTCTTCCTCAGCAAAAAGAGGAGGATTAGCAACGGATGTTAGCTCAGGGCTGGTCTTCCTCACCAAAAAAAAAAAAAAGAATCTTTTATATATTTCTATCTATATAATTAAATGCAGAATATAAAAGGTAATAATTTAAATTTTTATCGCATATCTGCAGAAAGGATTTCTAAATTAGAGAATTATTTTCGAGTGCAGAAACTGCAAATTGGTAAGGAGTCAAAATAGGACAATGACTGCTGAGAAATAGGAGGTACTTTATTTTATTTGAGAAGATAGGAAACCATAAGGAAGTTCATATTGATTTTTAGTGAACTATAGATAAGCTTTTAAGTTAATGTTACCTTGATATGGTGGGTTCAATTAAAGAGCCAGTTCTCATTTTCAGTTGATCAAGTTCAGATCTCAGCTTTTCAATTTCTTCTGCTAATCTTTCCTAAAAATCAAATAAGTGTTACTCAGAAGATATGCACATGCCAATAATACCACAGTCAGTTATGACAAACCAAGCTGTGAAGCTTAATGGCTTTTTAAAAATAGAAAACTGATGGATATATTTTTATTAAATATTGTTAAACATGAGAGCATAATATGCCTGATTTTTCCCCTTGAAATGAAAACGTGAACAGCAGAAATCAATAAAAATCTATCCACATTCCCTGGCATTCACTAATTCTAAATTTTTGCAAACATATAGGAATATTAAGGTCATGACAGCTATGTATACATTACTTTAAAATGCAGAGTAGCAATCATAGCCAATTTAAAAGTAAAGAAGAGGTCTTATTTATGCAGTAAGTGAAGCATTTCTACTATTTTGTGAGGGTTGAAGGACATAGGGGTGAAGGAGAAAGAAGATTGGACTAAAAGGATGAGAAGAAAAAATTATCACTTACATGAAGGAAACTTAACAACCTGAGTGGAAAGTATTAGCTTGATACTGGCACAAGTATTTGTGCATCTGACAATTTTTCCAGATTGGCATTATCAGTTTGATCTGTAAATTTATGAAGATAGGAGTGGTCTTATAGCCCTTAATTAAATGCTCACGTAAGCACTTAACTTTGTTTTCATGATTATAACTTTTATATTGTTATAAATGTGTCCTTCTGGGTTTTCTATTGGTGTTTTTTTCTCCCTCCTAGTGGCCAGTGCTCGATGTTTTGCTCAACTCACTTCTCTCACCACACGTTTTTGTCAGTGTGGTCTTTGCGATGTTTCTCTTATTTGCCCTTTTTATTATTACTACTATCATCCTACTTTACATGCTTTTTACCTTTTTCCTGAATTACTTTACCAGCTTCCACAGAGATGGTGCTTCCTTCAATCTCTTCTCCACACATTCCTCTGCTACATGTATCATTTTTCAAAATATGTATGATCAAATAAATTTGTTGCTTAAAAATCGTGCACAATTTCTTATTGCCTTTCTTAATTAATTTTCTTGTTATTTCCACAAGTATGCACTGAGCACCTCTTGTGTGCTAGGCCCTAAGACAAAGTAGTGAACTAACAAATTTCCTGCCCTCATATAATTTACAATCTAGTAGAAAAGACAATAAACAAACAGGGTCCATAGGATGTTGGCAGGAAGGAGAAAATAGGAGAGGCGTGGAAGGGCTCTCCAATAAAATGACATTTGAGCAAAGACCTAAAGAAACAGAGGGAGTTAAACAAATGGGAATGTCTTAGGAAAAGGTATGGCAGATAGAAGGAACAGCATGTGTAAATGCCCCTTGGTGGGAGTATATTTGGTGAGGTGGAGGGCAAGCAGGTCAGTGTGGCAGGATTGAAGAGGTTAAGGAGAAAGATAGGGAATAGACTGAGAAAAGTATGTTTTGCAGGGTTTGGGAAGGGCAGTCTTGAAAGGGCTTGTAAACCATTTTAAAGTCTTTGCCTTTTACTCTAGTGAGATAGGCAATGACTAGAGGATTTTTGAGCAGAGAAGTGACATGATCATTCTGACGACTGTGAAATTGCCTGTTGGATGGGATTGGGAGGTGAGGAGAGATAAAATTATTACCTTTCTTCCAAAAACTTAGGCAAGATAATTATGGCTTGGACAACAGTGGTGTTGGGGAGAGAATGGCTGGGTTCTGGTTATATTTTGAAGATAGAACTAATAGAATTTGCTATTGGACTGGATGTGGGGTGTGAGATAAAGAAAGGGGTCAAGAATAATTCCAAGGTTTTTAGCTTGAGTAACTAAGACAAAGAAGATTTACTGAGAAGACTACTGCTGGAATGGTTAGGTTAAGTTAGGGTAGGTGGTGGTGTTTGAGGGGCAGAGAGGGGATTGACTTGTTAATTTTGAGATGCTTACTTGTTCAAATGGAGATAATGAGTTGGCTCTTGAATACATAAACTCTCTCAGGGGAGAGGATTCAGTAGGTGATCTAAATTTGGAAGTGCTCAATTTAAAGATGTTATTTAAATCCATAAGATCAGATGAGATCACCAGCGACTGAACATAGAGAAGAAATTCAAGGACGACCCTAAGAACTTCAAATTTTAGAGATCGAGATGACAAAGAGAAACATTGAGAGAAGAGGTTGAGTACACAGCAGATTTTGCTAATAATGAACTGTGAGTTGGAGATAACTGAGTGGAAATTTGAGGGTTTATAGGAGATATGGTTAGATTAGGAAATGTGTTCAGCTGTATGGGATGATATTCAGAAATAAGGTATGACCTGGGACTTGCTTCCTCTGGCAATTGACATGAACAAGCATGCAAAAAACAGAATGATTAGTACTGCTGGTTGCTTAGGCAGATTGTTGAAGCTACAGGGCTTGGGTAGGTGGTAGGGGAGTGGGTTCTGGGGATCTTGCCAGGAGCACACAGAATTTTGGATAACATAACGTTGCATAACAGGATCAAGTCCAGAAGTCGCAATCTGGTCACAACTTAGTTCTTTAAACACATATGAGTCGCAGCGAACTTCTGGTGATTCAGCAAATCAGCCATCTTTGTTTGCTCTGTGCTGTTGTATAGACTCCAGCCTCCACCCTACCCTTATCTAGTTTTTTAGATCATATGTGCCTTCAGGAGCCTGATGAAATGTCATCTCTCCCATGTAGACTTTCTGAACTACTTCAGGAAGAATTAGATGTTATCTTCTAGGTGCCATATTGAATTGCTCTAGTAGATCTATCTTTTGGAAGACCACGTGCAACCTGATTGTAGGACCAAATAGTTATTTTTTAAGTTAACATCACAATATGTAGCATTCAATAGTGTTAAATGTACAATTGTTCTTTCTTATCTTTATTCTCTCATCTTTTCCAATGCCCTCCATATGCCATACTGTTTCCTTTCCCCCATCCCTCCCTCTCCTCACGTCCTCCCTCCCTCCCTCCCTCCCTTCCATCTATTGCCCCCTCTCCCTTCTCTCTTTCCATTCCTTCCATCTTTTGTTCAACACACATTTATAGATCACTTCTTAAGTTAGTAATTTTATATTATTTCATTTGCTCATGCTAAACAAAATGAAATAAGACAAAATTGCTAACAAGCATTTCACAGGCTAATGGAGGAAAAGACATATTAGCAATTACAGTTTTTAACATTTCATAATCTAGTCCTTATCTGCCTTTTCTACCACATACCCTACAACAGGAATAACTGTTATGCCCATTATTATTTAAGATATCAATCTCACTACTCACTCCCTCACCCCGCCAAGCACCTGTGATCATGCCACATGCACTGTATTTGAAAGAACTGCAACACAGTCCTACCTTTCTTTATAGCTTTAGTCAAGTCCCACCTCCTTGAAGACTTCCTTATAGTAGCAATGTATGGTGATCTCTCCTACATATAGCTCTTACTATCTATGTCACACATTTGACACTTGGCATCTGCTACTCTGAGACTCATTGCTTTCTCAGAGGTGTGTTCTCTCTCCTCAGTTAGATTTTTCAGCTACTTTGGAACTCTGATCATGTTTGCAAACACATAACTTAGCATAATTCTTATGCATAATAGGTACTTTATATATTTCTTCCAAAAATGATATCTCAAACTGGACACAAATTAGTGCATTCATTTTTATTCCATTTATATAAAGCCCAAACAAGTCAAAACAAATTTTTTTTCTGTTAGAAGTCAAGATAGTGGTTATCCTTTAGGATAAGAGTAGCGATTGTATGCTAACAAGAGCGGGGTTTCCAGAGTGTTGATTTGTTTGGTTTGTAAAAACTCATCAAGCTTTCCTCATGTGAGTAAATTTTTCTGTATGCATAATATAAAAGTTAAAATTGTTTAAAAAAGATAACATCTTAAAATGATTTCTTATCAAGTTTGTTTTATGACCAAACATTCACCCTATGAAATAGAAAAAAAGGCAAAATGTAAGTTCCCATAATACCTTATCATGTAAAGATTCTTCCAGATTCTTTCTAAAAGTTTCTGATTCTTGAATTAAAACATTCTATATAAAAAAAACAAAGAAACAATTAATAAATTAAACAGAAAATAATTAAATATGTAGAATAATCTTTTTATTACTCAAGAATCTTCTTTCATTTCTTCCTTTGTGAGACTATCTCTTGATTTCCACAGAAATCAAGTTTCAACAGAATCTTTAAACATGACACCTTAACATTTTGGGAAACACATAATTTAAATAGGAATTGTTATTTTGTAACGCTTGGACTGACAAGTGGAAAAATATTATTTTTCCACTTTTTTTTATTTGCTATTTTTGTTTGCCTTTTCTCAGTCTTTTTAAAGTTTGAAATGATTAGGTTACTCTTCAAATGAGAAAAAGTGAGTAACAAGCTAAGTACTAGTCAGAGGTGTTATAAAGAATTCAGATGAACTCACTTTTATTATCTGAAGAAAGAAGAAATTATCAGATCACATTTTTTAAAAGTTCAATTTCTGGACTTCTATTTCAAATACAGAATTAATAATTTCTATTAATAGTTAAATTATTAGAGAAATAAAAATGAAATTTTAGCTATTTAAAAAACTAATGTTACATGTCATGACATATGGAAATTTGCATCACAAATATTTCAAAAAATCGTTGCCCTAAAAGTATTACTGTCATAAAAGCTTTATACTTTTCTTATAGCACTACAAAGCATGATTGAAAATAATACATTCTTTTCAAATTTATAGAGTAAAACTAAACTAATTGGCATAGGGGCCAAGCATTTGGAGTAGAATGGGAAGAAGGCATGTCCTATGATTTCCTGATGAGTAAATTAATCAAACTACTTTAACATTTCATTGAAATATTTTTCCTATTTTGGTTTATTGTATGGAGCAGGGAAAAATGTCTAGCTTAAGTAGTGATTGGCATTCAATCTAAATTTCCAAAATGATTTGTCCACCTGGGTTCAGCCCCGACTTTTGTTTATATTCTGGAACTGGCATTTTGCTCACATAACCCTTGCTAGTCTGGTAGCTGCCAACCATCAGTGAGACATATGTAATTGTGAATGAAATTGTAGACTGCACAGAAGCAGTTTATCTGAAACAATGCAGCTGAAAATATTGCATTGCTAACCTCTGTAGCAGGATTGACACTAACTCTATTGGTCCTATAAACTCACTCACATTTGGCTTTTAGACTAGTAGTAGATGCAGTTACTTGAAATATTTGAATAGTTCAAAGAAGCCTCCCTGCACACCCCAAAATGTTTCTTTTTGTTTTATCACTCTTGATTTTGTATCCCAGGTCAAGGACAAACGAAACAGTTTTATCACAAAAGCGTAGCACCTTTGAATACATTTCTTTCATATGATTATGCTAATATGCAAGATTGATATCCAAGCAGCATAAGTTATTCATTTAAAAATTGATCTTACACATTTTTACAGAAACCATTCATTTCTAAGGATGTATCAGGCTTTTTTTTTTAATTAAAGAAAGCAAATGGATCACCTGTCCAATATAATGATTGCAGCAGGATATAAAACAAACATGATCATAAGAACATTGCTGAACATTCCTGTGATTCTACTCTTCTGTCATTTTACCTTCTCTTCCAGAGCAGCCATTCTTTCCTTTAAGTGGAGCTGCAAGCGTTCATTGGATTCAGTCAGAAGTCTGTCCACAGTATCGGATAATCTCTTGTTGTGCTCCTCATTCATTTTCTCTCTTTGCCTGGCCTTACATTCAAGAAAAAAGTGAATAAATTTGACACAAAAATCACTTATAAAAGTACTTGAATTTGTTTTTATATTTTTTCTAGTTTTAAAATTGGATTTAATTTTATGTCTGTTTTGATTAAATTGGTAGAAATTTTTTTTCTTTAAAATGCACAGGGCATAGCCATAAGATTTTAAATATAACCCATAATCAAGAAAGATATTGATTTCTTGTATGCAGACTATAAATCCATGAACTGATGATTGAAGGGGGTGGTTCTTAATATACATACTCTTTGAAGTTCTTGATTTTTCTCTTCAAGTTGACCTTCTAGATGTCTCATACGTTCTTCAATATTTCCATGTCTTTCTTCAGCCTGTTAAGAAATATGAAGAATGTACCTGAAATGTAAGATTTGGTTAACACTTTTCCTCTTAATAAATTCAAATAAAATGTAAAGCAAGCTACTACCAACCGCAAATGTAATTTTCAAAAAACAAACTTTCTTTAAACAGGCAGCTGAACAGCATTGCTTGAAATGTGTCAGCTACAAAGGCCTGTTACATCCAAGCATCAGCAAAACATTGGAGTTATTTATGAGCAATGAAATCAGCCAAATGTAACATGCAGACTGTGCATGGTTTGAACACAAACCTGCCATTGTCCAATCTTAAGCTCCTGAAGCACTGAACTGCACAGATGGTCGATTATCAATAAACAAAAGTAACATAATTTTTATAAATGAAAAGAAAAACTTAGATGGATTCTATTTAGCAATAGAAAGTAAAGTCCAGTAGGACTACCTTCCTACGTATGGAGATCATTTCTTGTAGTTTAGCTTCCATAACATATTGATAATCATCAGATGAGGTAGAAGAGGTTGGATCAGACTAACAAGTCAAGGAAAAGGAGAGGGACAAAATTGAAAAATCAGAACTAAAGATACTGACACTGAACAGAACATAGCACAGAATGCTTAAAAGAAAAGTGTGACAGCAAATTTAATACTTTAATAGACAGAATTTTATGTAGAAAAAACTACACTGATATTTGGTGAACATGATGCAGTTGATGATTATAAATGAAAAACAATGATATGCTCAAATAAAAAGCTACCAACCTAAGGTATGGAAGGTTAGTGATGGCCGGCAATGAAAGACTACTACAGAGTGAATTAAAGCAACTTTGAAAGAGTCGTGTAATAATCGGAATTATGGGAAACCAAAGACTAGAATATGTCTCTGATAGATTGTTAAAAGTTTTGTATTTTGGTTTGTTTGTTTCTCATAATATTGGAAAATAATGGAAACAATGTATCTCAATGTTGAGGAGTATGCTAAGGTGAAGTATGACTTGGGTGAAGTAAATTTGGAACAAAATTTATTATAAACTCAACTTTGTAGAAATCAGAGAAAAAGCTAAGCCACAGGGTTAATTACTATGAGTATTCTCCAACTCAAGCAGGATTGAGTTTCCTCAGCAACATGGCAAACTTACAAAATGACTTCTGAATACACATTATGGTTGTAGGTCTAGAACTTTAGCGCCTCTTCTCAGATATAGTTTTAATTTGAAATTTTAAATGAAAATGATTAAAAGTCCTCAAACTATCAGGGTGACAATAATGCTGTGAGGACAAGAAAACTTAATTGTGAACTGTACCGAATGACACTAGGGACCACTCCAAAGCTGTTTCTGCATCGATTTGTTGCTATGGAAACAAAATAGTGCCCTAAAGTGAACAGGCAGCACAGTGCCTTTGTGAGCTAATGTTTGCCTGTGCCGAGGTTAGTTAGATGTCTTGGAGGTGATTGTCAGGTTACCACAGACGCAGAATGTTCAACACATGTGACATTGCTGATAGCTGAATTGTATTAGTATGTTATGCACAGATTACATGTAAAGTTACATCAACATTTTAATCATAATTACAGGTAACTATAACATCAAAAGGACTCTAGGTCAATACTACAAAATTTAACTCCAGAGCATAGTCTGTTACATTTTATAAGTTCATTTTAAAACAGTGGAACTTACTTTATGCAAATATAGGACTATATATAAATATGTCATGCAGTACCTGAAAAGAAATAGTAACCTATTCATATATTGGTTCATATGCGTATGTACTGTTTTATGCAATAAATTCCAATTTAATCTATGAAATAAACATTTAACATTTCAAATCTGGTGCACTTATGTAAATTATAACTCAACATTTACATTTTGTAAGATTTTCCTTCTGATATCTTATTTCATACGTGGGGGAAAATAATGAAGACAGAACAACCAATTTCTCTCCCCAAATTTCCAAGCAGACACAACACAAAAAGCTACCATGGTCTCCAAAGGCCATCAAATGGTTTTATAATATCATTTAAAACTTAGAATTCAATTAAGAATACAATAAATGGGTCAAAATTATATAATCTAAGTTCATAAAGGTATCTGTAATTTCTCAAAAGTACATTTTAACAGGCAGTTAGTGCTACTAGAATTAATCAAGTGACTCATTCCAGGCAGTCAAGGCATGATCACTTCAATTTCCAAAACTGTTTCTTCAAAAATACAAGGAAAGTCCAGTAGGCCTTTCGAAGGTCATTAAAACTTCTACTTGTTTACATCTCAACTATTTGAAAACACACCAAACATTGTGAAAACTCACTTCAGACATTGAACAAGAATTCTATCATGTTTAAATTACTATGTTATCGGTGATACTTTTTATTTGTACTAAAAATGAATGAAAACCTTATGGAATTCAAAATGAATTATGTCCTTGCTGAGAGAATGTGCATTTTAATTAAAGAAGCAGACATTATAAATTATAAGATCGGGAGCCTAAAATCATTATGAGTTAATTGTGTATATGTTTTCCCAAAGCTAAATTTTCAGTTTTATCCATAGCCGTTATTCAAGACTTCTGACTTTCTAAAAGCTTTAAATGAGCGCTACCTACATATCTATACACACACACATAGTAGAAGAAAAAAGGATAGTCTTATCAACTGAAGAATAAATTCAGACATGATTTCTAAACAAACACTGGGATCACTTTTCAACCACTATTGATTTGTGTTCATTCTAGCCTTGCAAAGACTGCAGTTCAAGTAATTGGTGCAAATACAAGGGTCACACAAGAGCAGTCTGCTATTTTTTTGTACTCCTTGATGGATTTTGATAGGGTTTATCTTGATTTCACTCTTTAATGTGACATAGGATGATTTTAAATGAGCTAAGATTTTAGAAGAAATTATAGGCAGAAATGATTTTGAGAAGGGCATGAATATATTTGGCAATGGAGAAGAAATTAAAGCTAAAGAGAGGAGGGCCTGGGGGCCGGCCCGGTGGCGCAGCGGTTTAGTCCTCGCTTGGCAGCCCGGGGTTCGCCGGTTCGGATCCCGGGCGCCCGCCGACGCACTGCCCGTCAGCCACGCCGTGGCAGCGTCCCATATAAAAAGTAGAGGAAGATGGGCACGATGTTAGCCCAGGGCCAGTCTTCCTCAGCAAAAAAAAAGAGGAGCCCAGGGCCAGTCTTCCTCAGCAAAAAAAAAGAGGAGGATTAGCTACAGATGTTAGCTCAGGGCTGGTCTTCCTCACAAAAAAAAAAAAAAAAAAAAGAGAGAGGAGGGCCAAAGAGAAGAAAAAATAGGTAGCAGATAATCAAAGTAGAAAAAAATACATATAGGCCAAATAAGATATCTGAGGGATTGTTATAAATACCATTCAAAATATAGGAGAGGGGAGCCTAGATTTAAGCTAAGCAGAAATCTTTTTACTTTAATGTAGTGAAAAATATTAAGAAGTAGAAAAAGACTCTGATGATTAAAAATAACGAGATATTGAAAATGAACTGAAATTGAAAAAAATAAATAAGTAAAGCCAGCCCTAGAGATAATCCCTGAAGGTCTTGAGAACGGGAAGCAAGAAAAAGTACAAGATCACTGTCAGCATAAAACTTGGGAGAATGAATGAAAAAGTGATCGTCAAATGTTATAAAGACGTTACAGGCAGAGGGAGTGTGTTGAGGATAAAATCTCAGCACTACAGGAGTGCATATAACAAATTAAATACGGCAATAATCTAGAAACTGTATATCTGAGACAGTGTTGTCGCCAGAGAGACAGCCAGAAGAGAAAGAGGTAAAAAGGAGAAGCAGAGTGAATTCTAGCATTTTTTATACTTTTTAAGAAGAATAAAACTCTACTGAAAATAACCTACTAAATCTACAAAATCTACTTGAGGAAATCAAAACGGTCCAGATTAAGTGGAATTTTAGCAATATATGATTATGTAAGATTAAACTGAGGAAATTATTTTGGGTGCACAAGTAAATACATGTATCAAAATAAAGAGCCCAAGAGAATAAAATGAAGGGCAAAAAAGATGAGACGACTATTTCAAGTTATTTTTTATATTCTAAATTAAGGATCCTTAGGAATATTTAACTTAAAGCCTCATAAGTCAAGTATTATATTTGAAATTATGTTTTATTTTCAGTCCATTAGAGGTTAAAATGGGGCAATTATTTGCTGAATTTTAAATTGTGCTTCTTTGGGAGAGTTCCAGACCTTGTGGTAATTTTCTCAGGATAATACCAATGATTATTTTACACTAAAATTTTTACCAGTTATTTATCTTATTTAGCCACTCACCTAACTCTCCCTAAAATAGTGCAATTCAATATGGTAACTCTTATTAAAAATTCTTTATGTTCTTCAGATAAAAAGTCTACATATATATATCTTAATTCATATTATAATTTAAAATGTGTTTGCAAGAAAAAACAGAATACTACCACTATATTTGCAAATTTTTATATAATTTAAAGAATATTTCTCAAATTAAATGATAAACTTTATCTTAGAAATGACACATTTCTGAAATTGCCAGAGGGGTTTATGGCATGATCTGTGACTATAGAAAGATTCAGATTGTAACATTACCCTAACTAGGCTAATGTTTTATTCAGCTAGTTACTCCAACACTCTATAGACAAGCAACTATTCCAATACTTTCTAAACTTGCTCTCCTTTGTCAAATGTCTGTCTTTTCACTACCTGATTAACTGCCTTATTTTAACCAACAGGTATCAGTCTACTGTTCCTCTTTAATCATTTGCTTTTTCAGGAAAGCAAGCATGTGCGCCTGCTTTTATATTGCTGCATCAATTGTTTTGGATAATCCCTGATGCCAGAATGTGTAACTTGCAGTTCACATGTCTATCTTACCCATTTACTGCAGTCATGTGGAAAACTTAGCACATAGTAACGACCGTGTGAACATCTAAAATGTGTGTCCATTTTTTTATTTGTGTGAGAGGAAGATTAGCCCTGAGCTCACATAAGTTGCCAATCCCCCTCTTTTTTGCCGAGTAAGACTGGCCCTGGGCTAACATCCGTGCCCATCTTCCTCTACTTTATATGGGGCGCCACCACGGCATGACTGGATAAGCGGTGCGTCGGTCCACGCCTGGGATCTGAACCTGTGAACCCCGGGCCACCGAAGCAGAGCATGCGAATTTAACCACTACACCACACAGCTGGGCCCCAAATGTATGTCCATTTTTGAATTGATATTAAAAGTCAAACATGCTTTTAGTGACAAAATCTGGACTTTTATTCTAGTGACATGCATATACACTGAAGCAATGCCATTTCCATTTGACTGTGAAAAGTAGAATAGTCATTTTTAACATAGTGGTTGCAAAATTCTAAAATATGCAGATAATTGCAGCATCTAACAGTCATAGCATAGCAGATAATTTCGAACATTCTTCAGATTATTATTGATTTTAATTGGTTCAGAAGAAATTGCAACTATTAAAACCACTTTCTACTTCATGGCTTTAGACTTGAGACTTCTACAAATCTAACTTCCAACTTGTAACAAATTTTTTCATACTATAGTCAGAAAGGAATCACCTCCTCTGATATTTCCCACATTTCTAATCCCAGTTTATGTTAAGCCTATTAAATTATTATGCCTCATGTATATAGATATTAAATATCATCATTATGTGCTTATATTTGGTGATTATTCTTATGTGCAAATATTATGATGGAAAATTAACTATAAGGACATAAATTTTGTTTGTTTTTGTTAATGTTTAAATAGTCAAGAGGATCATCCCATTCACACATCGGTCATTCACATCAGCATGAATAAGATACGTGTAATATGAAAAATTCATCTAAATAACAGACCAACATCATAAAGATTAAATAAACTTAATTTTCATAAAGCCTAAAGAAAATCTTTATAGATTCCATTTGGATTACTAGACATTTCTATAAGTATATCGAGGTTGACCAATTGTGTTATTGCAGTACCTTTGTCAGGGCTGCAATTCTCTGAGCCAGTTCAGCCTCGACTTCAGGTAAGGTCTCAGCTTTTCTCATAGTCTGCTGCAACTTTTGCTCAGCCAGCTCAAGACGCTCTTGTAACTGTCTGTTCTTCTCTTCCATCTGAAACAGGGATGGAAAAAGAGACACTTCAAGAGTCACAGTTAGGATAGAAAACACCAGTCACTAGGGGCTTTGGGCTTCAGCCATTATTCTAGACTTAAAATCAGCTACCACTACCACACCTGCTGTGCAAAGAGATGGTTGTCCTCATCTTTTCATATATTACTTATCCATATTCCATTAAAATCCAGGACATTAAAAAAATAGAAAAGCTCTCACCAATGGCAGCCGAAAGAAAAGAAATTACTAGTGAGTATAAACTTGGACAAATGGAATACAAATCAGTACTAAGACTTCAGATGTACCATGATAGGAAAATATTGAAAATCACAGTATTAGCTGGAGTGGGAGAAGGGATGGAGGATAACAGTTAAGAGCCCAGGCTCCAGAGATGGGGTTGGCAAACGTTTCTGTGAAGGGCCAGATAATAAATATTTTAGGCTTTGTGTATCATATAGTCTTTGTTTCAACTACTCAATTCTGTTGTACCACAAAAGCAGTCATAGAAAATGATTAAAATGAATGGGTACAGCTAGGCTTCCATAAAACTGTATTTACAAAATAGAGCCGTAGTTTTGGCACATGCGCCATGGTTTGCCCAATCCTGCTCTGCAGCCAGACAGACAGGCTTCCATTATTGACTCTAGCAATTACCAGATGTGTGACCCTGGAAAAATGTTCACGTCTCTGAACCTTAGTGTCCACAGTATAATAATTGTGCTTACTTCACAGGTGGTGGTTAGATTTAAGTGAGGCAATCCATGTAAACCGCTTAGCACAGTTTTTGGTTCATGTCTAGAGCCAAAGTAAATATTAGTTATTTTTTTTATTATTAAGACAAATTTCTGTTTAGAAAATTTGTCACAACTGTTTAGTTAGCTCCATTCTTAATTTAGAGGATGCTTTATTGCCAAGAAATACCCTACTCTATTTACTCCATGTTTTGTGAGAATGGTGAGAACATACACACGGACCAGAAGAAAACCAAGACAGAGATACTGAACCTGCCGTAGGATGGCCTCTTTATTCGCTAACTCATTTTCTAGTTTATCATTCATGTCATGTATGGAGGTAGATTCTCTCTGAGCGCTGAGGTAACGCTTCTCAAGAGTCGTGATTCTTTCTTCCATATCTTCCTTCTGTGCCATGGCCTAAAATCGAAATAATAAAAAATTCAAATCTTATTCTCAGATAGTTTAACATATTTTCTCATTTAAATAAAATAGTAACATATAAAAACTATTGCTTTCTTGAAGTAAATATTCATTCCTTTCTTTTCATGGAAGGGATGCAAGATTTCACGTGGGTTTTCCCAACTTATCTGTCATAATTCCTCTTACATCTTGGGTTAACCAAAAGCTCTCTCTCTGAGAATGCAATGGAGTACATTTTGAAACTGCCTACTGTAGAACTGGCATTCTTAGGAAAGAAGTGGCAGATAAATTAGTTTTTCGCCCAGTAGAGATAAGTACAATTATGGGTAGAATTGCAAACTATAAAATGGTAAAATAGTGACTACAGTTCCAAATTGCAAAGCAATCTTCAAATAAGGATAACAAATATCATCATGAGAAATCAAAAATTTGATTTCACATCTTCACATATAAGTAAGAGTAACTCAATTGTTAAAAGAAGAGGCCTCCCCCAAAAAGTAAATCTGAATCATATTCACAAATAAATTGACCAGCTGAATTTGGAACTTAACCATTTCCCTTGTTATATTTATTCCAGTTAAAAAATAATTTAGAGAGCTCAATAAACACAGAATTAGGGAAAAATCAATTATCAGTGCAAATAGAGGAAAACCATGGCATTAATATTTTAAATAATAATTTAAAACCATATAATTATAGATAATATGGAGATGATTTTATCTTTCTAACAGCTTACATGAGAATTTATTGGTAGGTAAATAACCAACTTTTTTGAGATGTTGGAAAAAGTCAACTGAGAAGTGAGCCTCACTGGCCTGGTATGGTTTTCTGATAATGTGGGAAGCCTGAAATTGAGGGGATGGTGGCGGTTTCCATATATTACTATCCAGATTCCTTTGATCACTCATTCCTAATTAGTCCTTTTGTTACTCTCCTCCAGGATCCAGAGCCAATCTTGCCACACCCACAAAGTAGATAAATTTTTTTCCAATTTCCCAAAAGAAACAGAAGCCCTTAAATGGACAGTCCTTCAACTTCCTGATCATCCCTCACCACCATTTGGAAATTTAACCACATGCCTACAAATCTGTAATCTCTAGCTTTCAGTTTAAAATAGGTGTTCCATCTTCTCTCAAAGTTTAATTATTATCTGTGCTGGGAATTTTACGCTTTTTCTTATTCAAGGACCTTGATCACCTTTTTCTTCTGGATTTTCAAAGTGATAGTAGAGGTAAATCCCACAACAACAGCTGAAACAATGACACAGGCTTACAAAGAAGTTGGTGCAGATCAGAGGTGGAGGGCAGAGGAAAAAGTGACGATTCAAAGAAAACAAAAATGAGTGATAAATTATCTGCTTGAAAATTGATGATAATTGAAATTATGATTTTTTCCAAACTGTTGGATTGGGTGGGAAGTTTTAAAAATAAGTAAGTTTTAAAAATAAGTAAGCAAATTAATATATCACGTAATTAATAAAATCCTGGAAAAACAGAAAGCTGTACGACAAAAGGAAATACTATCACAGGAAACTATTACTTGGCTCTGTTGTGGAAGTTATTTACATAGTCATAATAATAGTAACCCTGAAAGTGATTTTGGGATGACTATAGCAGAAGGATGGGTGGAAAAGAAAGGAAGGAAGAGAATAAGAGAGTTAAAATCCTCATATAATATGACAGCAAGATGTAGATTAAGTTTAAATAAGAGAGAAAATACCAGAAGTAATGACTAAAAGGATTAAAATTAATCTCAGGGGTGCCAGCCCTGTGGTCTAGTGGTTAAGTTTGGTGTACTCCGCTTCAGTGGCCCAGGTTCGGTTCCCAGGCATTGACCACTTGTTGGTGGCCATGCTGTGGTGGTGACCCACATACAAAATGGAGGAAGATTGGCACAGGTGTTAGCTCAAGGTGACTCTTCCTCAAGCAAAAAGAGGAGAATTGGCAACAGATGTTGCCAATTGAGGGTGAATCTTCCTCAGCAAAAAAAAAAAAAAAAAAATCTCAGGGAAGTGAGATGGAAGGTGGGTGGGCGCTCTGTATGTGTGTTTTTAGAATTGCACCCTCTTGATATTGACTGAAAAATTATACATATATAATTAAAATTAATTAAAAAGTAATATACCTACCAAGAAACTCATCATGTTGTCCTTAGTCCCCCTGCCCACCCACAAATCCGCTCTTCTTCTTGTGTTACTTGACTAGGAAATGACACTATCCTGCACAGAAATTTAGGATCATCCTTGAAAACTCCTTCACCCTAACTCCCACTTAATAGCCTAACCTGTCATCTTGCTATTGGTCTTTTTTGCTGCTTACTTATTCTCCACCCTTCTGACGAAGAGATAATTCCAAATGCCCATCTGATCATAATGCTTCTTGGCTTAAATACCTTTGTATGTTCCCCTCCACCTTCAATGTAAAATCTGAGCTACAGAGCTCAGAAAATAAGTAGCTTCATGACCTGACACTTCTCTATCTCTATGTATTGGGATGAACAGTGCCTTCCCCAAAATTCATTTCTACCTTGGAGCTATGAGTGTGATCTTATCTGCAAATAAGATTTTGCAGATGTAATCAAGTTAAGATGAGGTCCTACAGGATTAGGGTGGGCCTTAAATCTAGTGATTGGTGTTCCTATAAGGAGAGGAAGATCTGGGGTCACAGAGACATACAGAGAAAAAGGCAATGTGAAGAGAGAGGCAGAGACTGTAGTTATACTGCTACCAGCCAAGAACACCAAGGATCGCCAGCAACCACCAGAAGCTAGCAAAGGCAAAGAAGGATTCTTCACTAGAAACTTCAGAGGGAATACAGCCCTGCTGACACCTTGATTTCAGACTTACAGCTTTCAGAACTGTAAGAGAATAAATTACTGCTGTTTGAAGCCACCCAGTTTGTGGTAATTCGTCAAGGTGCCCTAGGAAACTAACACACCCTGTGACTTCATTTCCAGCTGGAATGTGTTTTTATTACCTTCTTTGTCTACCTCAATCCTGCTGACCTTCAAGACCCAATTGAAGACTGCTTGGTTAACTAAGTTAGTATTACAGTTCAAACGTATGAAATTCAATTAATCTACCAATTTGGCAAAAATTATCCAGACTAATTTTTTTAACATTATATACATACCCCTAGATTTTAGCAATTCCAAACAAAAGCTACTATTTGAAAAAGACTTTATTTAAAATTCTATCTTTTTCTATCTTATAATTTTTTTTTAGCCCAATGAGGGTAGAGTTTTTAATCTTAGAGGATCCCTTCAGAGTGCTTACAATTGTTAATACAGTCATGTGCCACACAGCAATGTTTCGGTCAACGACAGACCTCATATATGATGGTGGTCCCATAAGAGTAGTACCATACAGCCTACGTGTGTACTGGGCTATACCATCCAGGTTTGTGTAAGTACAATCTATGATGCTTGCACAACAATGAAATCGCCTAATGACACATTTCTTAAAAAGTGTCCCTGTTAAACGATGCATGATTGTATTATATTCTGTTAATTTCATTTTCATACAGAACTATGGGAACATTTTGACAATTTTGTAGCCCAAAGAGAAAACTCTGAATCTAGCCTACATACGTAAACTTCTTATTAAATTATAATAGCAATAAATTTAGTTAAAGGCATACACATATTTCTTCAGAACATGAGCACTGGAGTAGCACATACTTGCTTCAAATCCTACTTTTTGATTCTTATTAACTCTGTTATCATGGGTAAATGTTGCTTGACTTTTCTACACCTCACCTTCTTTTTTGTTGTTGTTTTGGTTGGGATATTAATACCTACCATATAATGTTGTTGTGATGTAATATTTTAAGTGCTTTGCATGGTGTCTCATGTATAATATACATTCAATAAATAGTAGCTGCTTTTTTATTATTAATTACTAGTATGCCTATAATTAGTTGATCTGACTCTATGGCATACATTATATGCAAGAGTCATTATATGTGATTTTGGTATTGCATTTTTGATTCAGTGATTCATGTGGGAGGTTCAATTTTTAACTGGAGACTGTGTTGCCAAAAACAAATTTTAAATTTACAAGTCAGAGAAATATTTTATCCCTGTGTGTGACTTGGAAATTCTAAAAAGGGAAGCTTTTTATAGTTCCTGAAAACAGCTGCCTAAAAAAAGGATAAAAACTGCATAAAGATTCAATTTTCTCTTGACCTGAAGTTTATGTATAAACTGGATTTTATTATATCAAATAATTGTAACTCTACAGTAACTTAGATCTACTAAAGTGAAAAATATAACTCCATGTTTTGGATAATAAAAAGACAAAATTGATATGTATTCATTCATTTAATCACTTAGTGAACTTCTGAAGCGGTCTTACAGGAAGTTGGAAAGATAAGCTGATTTTATTCACAAAACAAAACATAATTTAATACTTCACAGAAAATTCTAATTCTTTGCATATCTTTATATTTAATGAGATATTATCATCCAATCCCCGATTAGTAGCCTTCTTGATGAAAAATTGAAGATCTAAGCCTCTGTAATGAGATTACAGTAGTTTCCCCTGATCCTCTGCGGATATGGTCCAAGACCCCGAGTGGATAGTATGGAACCCTGCATATACTATGTTTCTTCCTGTGCATACAGAGATATAACAAAGTTTAAAGAGCTTAACAACAATAGCTAATAATAAAATGGAACAATTATAACAATATACTCTAATATAAGTTACTGTAGATCTTAGCAACCTCAGCATATGATTTTTTTCCTTTCCTTATTGAGAACTTTCACGTTTCACTTGAAGGAAGCATCTTACTTTGCTTCTCTTTGGCATATCCGAATTGCCAGCATCACTACTTGTGCACTTTGGGGCTGTTATTAAGTAAAATTAGGGTGACTTGAACAGAAGCACTGCAATACCACCGACAGTCCATCTGATAACCGAGGCAGCTACTAAGTGACTAACGGGAGGAGTGTGTATATAGTGTGGATACACTGGACAAAGGGATGATTCACATCCTGGGCTGGATGAAGTGGGATGGTGTGAAATTTCATCACCTACTCAGAATGGTGCACAATTTAAAACTTATGAATTGTTTATATCTGGAATTTTCCGTTTAATATTTTTGGACTGCTTGTCCAAAATATTTAATATTTGGACTGCTTTTTGGACTGTTTGACCTCAGGTAACTGAAACCATGGAAACCAAAACTACTCATAAGGGGGACCTACTGTATCTATGTTTTCTAACATGTGTACTGTGCCTAGCCTTAATCCAGTCCCCTACTCTAATAGGTCACAGTCAATTTAAGGAGCAACTAAGACAAAACTTCAAACATAAGTCAATTTGGAGTAGATTTATTTCTTGACAAAGAATAATTACAAAAATATATTCTGAAACTACTAATGAAATACATAATTCATTTTAGATATGTTAGAGTGCCTACATGCAAAGAAAAATGCATTTCAGTTTTTAATTATATGGTCAGGTTTTCCTACTCCCTAGTTTTTCCTTAATTAATTCAACAAATGTTTATTGCTTATACGACATATAAATCATAGTGTGCTAGAAATGCTATAGGGGTAGCTAGAAAGGATCACATTATTATTTTTTCCTACTAAAATACTTGCAATCCAGTAGACTTTGTGTAACCACAGCCCGAGAATAAAATATTACTCAGGGAAAAAAAAGCAGAATCTGGAGTTTCAAGTGTAAGTGATACCTTTTTGAAGTACGTGATTTTCACATCTTCTTGCTTATTGGAAAGGAAGATCAAAAGATTGATTATTTAGGGGGCAGTTATAGTGCAGCTGCATTTTTTAATGATAATTGTTATCATTGAATAAATGATTGTATCTTGTTGATTTTGGAAGCTGCTCGTAGTTGAAGAAGCACAGGTTTTGAAGCTGGGCTGATCCTGTGTCTTCCTGTGCTAGGGGGTGGGGGGAATGGAATGCCGGGGAGGCCAGTGCATAGGCCTTGGACAAGTCACTTCACCTCACCTGAGAAAAATAGAGATAGTGACAAGAACCTCCCCTATAGGGCAATTGTGAGAAATCAAATATAATGCACCTACAATAGTTTTCATGGTTGGTTCTCAAGAAATTCCTAGCAGCAAGCCAGGGGCCTGTGGCTTATGACCTGAATCTTTTTGAAAATATTTTATTTGACCTTCACAGTGTCCTTAATGCACACACACACACACACACACACACACTCACATACACACAAATGTGATGCATCTGATAAAGAAGGCAGGGTATAGGCTCCTTGTTTAGGTCCCGTTAACTCTATTACTTCCTACTGTTGCACCTGGCACTTGGCCCATCTATATTGCCTGCATGACTTTGAAAGCATTTGTGTTTGCAACCTCTTTTCAAAGACAAATGATGAGAGATACTCCTTTCTCATGAAACTCTTCTGAAATACAACTACATAGAAATTATAGAGCTGATAAGAATAGTTATATTTTAAAAGAATTCCATGTGAAAGCAGAACATCTTACCTTTTAGAAAGGATTCCTAATAAAAGAACACCTGGCATCAGATGATTGATATTTTCCATCTGACTTAGCTTTTTATCACCTACTTCCAGAGACTTCCAGATTCTAATAAGAATCAAGGTTTCCTTTTCCTTTCTTTTTAACATAGGCAATAAGAAAAGGGAGCTGGAGATACTGGGCTCTACCCACAAGTGACATTGGATAGGGGAGGTGAGTGTTAAGTGAAATAAAAACAGCTAAATCTCTGATACTAAGAGGATGAAGAAACACAAAATGAGCAAAAGCTCAGGAACTAGCCTTAGTGGTTCACTAGCCAGAAATCTTAGTGTTCCTTAACAGTGATACAGGAAGAGAGGCAAATCTTCACCTACTTTATAAGTCCTCTGGGTTTGGGTTGTGGGGAAGGAATGAAGAGGAGAGTATCTATGAACTATTAATTCATATAAGGGTGTAGAGAGCACACTATCGCTATGTGTGTGGTGGTAGAGCAGTCTACCACTTCACGGATCATCTATCTTTTTCTGAGACTGTAGGCATTGTTTTAGTACATATTCTAATCTCATCCATGTCTTTTGATGTTTATATCAAACATCTATAAGTATCCTTTCTTTCATCAAAGATTTTTTGAGTGCGTATTATACACTCACTAGTTGCGTAGGGGATTAGAATAGAGCTGTGAACAAAACAAGACAAAACAAAAAATCGCAGCCCTTATGAATCTTGATGTACAGTGGGGAGGGAGGCCTATGACAAACAAGTAAATCAGTAAAGTATATATGGTGTTAGACAGCAGTAAGTGCTGTGAGATTAAAAAAGTGAAGAGGGAGCATGTATATGTGTAAATAACATGGTGAGGGCATACTGCACCGAGAAGACATTTGAGCAAAAGGCAGAGGGAAAAGAAAATGCAACAGAATAGATTTGGCTTAAGTGGCCACCTTAAGTGAACAGAGTGAGCTAAAATAAAAGAGTAGGAAATGAGTTCCAAGAGGTCAGGAGGGTGGTGGCGGAGATTATACATGGCTTGTAGGCCAGTTCAAGGACTTTGACTTTACTGTATGTAGGATAGGTAGCCATCGAAGACTTTTAAGCAGAAAAGGAACTTTCACTGACTTACATTGTAACAGGTTACTCAGGCCACTGTGTTGCATATAGATTGAAGTGGGCCAAAGTCAGAAGTAGGAGGACCAGTCAAAAAACTACTGTAATAATCCAGTGACAGACGATGGTTGTATGGAACAAGAAAGAGCCATGAAGATTGTGAGAAGAGGTCACATTATGGACATATTTTGAAAATGGAAATAATAGGATTTAGGGCTGAATCAAATGCAGTGTATGAGTGAAAGACAGGTACCAAGGACAGCTCCAAGGTTTTTGGTCTGAGCAACAATAATGGAGTTTCTTGGGGGAGAAAGAAAGTCTGGTTTCTTGGGAGAATAACAGGAAAACAGTCTTGAATATGTTAATTTTTAGCTATTCATTAGAGATTCTGATACAGGAGACAAGGATACACTGGAGCTATAAATCGGGAGTCATAAGGCAATGGGTGGTTTTGGGAGCCATGTAACTGTGTAAACTTACCAGGGGAGTGAAGGTAGATTGAAAAGGGAAGGCACTCCAAAGTTGAGGAGGAGAAGTAGAGCCAATAAAGGAGCCTGAGATGGGGGAAAATCAAGAGAGTGTAATGTGCTATTAGACAAGTGAGGAAGTACTCCAGGAAGTGGCAATTGGATCAAGTGCTTCAAAGGACTGAGAAGCAACCCCCAGGTTCGACAACATGGAGGTCAATAATGACTTGGATAAGAACAGCTTTGATGGGACGGTGGAGGCAAAGTATGATAAAATGGGCTAAAGAGAGAATGGGAAGAAAAGAATTGGACACATAGAGTAAACTCCAATAATAACTGGTTAATTATATACAAAAGATATAAAAAAGGTAAAAATATATGATTTAAAAGAATGTACAAAATGGAAAAAGTGAAAAGTCACAAAAAATTTCCATAAATATAAATAATTTTCTTTTTTAATTGAATAGCGTGAGAAAGTGAAAGATTCTAAACTTTTCACCTTAGCTGGTAAGATAATTAGGCAACGTTACAAATAAAACATCTTGTATCTTTTGTAGTAACTTTCAAGTACTCTTTTTTAAATAGACGAAGTAAGTCTAGTAAGAACTGAATATATAGAGAAAGGTTCCCACATTCACACATAGGCATTCACATTCATAGACACAAAACCAAAATGAGTGAAAAATTTAAAGTAATGTCTCTGAGTATTCCCATATGCTAAGAGCATAGCAATTCATTATTCACACCCACATCTAGGATTATTTAAAATTAACAGCTTAAAATTTTTAAAAATCGTAGAATATTTTTATTATATCTGAGACTTGATACCAAACTTTCTTTCCATACATATTTAAAGCGTTGATGAAGTAAACCATTTTTGCCTTAGTCAACAAGTTTCACAACTAATATAATGCATCCCAAATTATGGTCTTTTGAGAAGATGTAAAGAGTATAAGCCATTATGGGAAATTACAGAAAAAAGAATCTCAGAGGCAGCATTCAGGAAGCAAAGACTGAAAGTGTTATGAATCACTTACCTCCCTGATGTCCCTTTGATATTTAGTGTTCATTTCTTCTGTTTTAATGAGATCCTTTCTTGCTGTCTCTGCTTCCTGTTCTACCTCTCCCACTCGGGAAGAAAGGGCTGCTAAACGTTCTTTCATTTGGGCCATTTCGTAGTTTTGCTTTTCGAGCAATTCTTGTAGTTCAACTATTTGACTAGTTTCATCAGTTGAGTCTATAGAACCATTGGACAAACGCTGCAGGAAAAGAAAAAGAAATGGCACTTAGGATCTTCTTCATCTTTAATTTAAAATTCATGAACTTAAACGAAATTGATACAGCTTTTATACTGAAAAATAAGAACTCTAAAAGAGTTTTGAGAAAAGTTTTAGATGAAAACTAATTTTAGAGAAAAACCAAGTTTCTGAGAAAATTCTTAATTGACATTCAAACATAAAGATAGATGAGTAATTATCAAACAGGTTGACAGATGCATTTGAACTAGAAGCTATATATATATAGCTTAGCACAAAACACTGATATGTCCTAAACATTCAATAAGTGGCAGCTATTATTTTATCAATGATACAGAAATTTGCTATAAACAAACAACATTATATCTATGTAACACAGTATATTATTATTAAACAATAAGGACAGAGAAACTATGTAACATTTCCTTTTTTAATTCAAGATCCTCTGTGTATTTGCAAGTTTTATTTTCAGTGACACTCAGAAAAAGAACTTACACAACATTTTTCTTTTATAGAGGTTATTCCTGCTGTGAATCTGACCTAGCTGGAACAAAGGCATAGTATAGATAAGTCTTGATTTCTAATTTCTATCAGCATAAAAGTCATGAGTGCACACAACCCACAGGAAGGAGGCTGAAAGGGATGAAATACTTTGAGACTGATTTTTCCCCCCTTCTAAAGGGGCTGCCTAGAAACCAGGGTGACCCATGTCCTTACAAGCATGCCCTAGAGCTTAGCTGCACTGGAGAGATGTTGTGGTGAAGACAGTGCAACAATTGGGGAAAAATAAGTGCTAAGAGGAAAAAAGCACAACCAAGTCGAAACAAGAAAATACAGAGGAAAAGCAAAGAAAGTACAGTCAATTCTGCTATTAACAGTTGTTTGGAAAATATGAATTTGTTTCAACACAATAGATATATAAAGAAGCAATATGACCATATGCGAATTTTGTGTTTTCTTATGTGCAATTTCGTTCCTGAGAATCACAGGCTGAACACAGAAAACCACACCTAGCTGAACCAAGCCATATAGGGATGCACAAAATGCTCACGTGCACATTCCTCAAACATGTAACACTGATCTCAGTTCATCATGTGCTTTGAGTCAAACCATACACATCTGTGTTACAACTTTCTGTCTGATTTCAGATACCTCTCCTTCCACCACTTCACAATAGCCCACAGCTGTAACACTTCTGACATCCACTTCCATAAGCAAACTTCAGGTCTTTTTCAAGGTAAGGAGTCATATTTATCATAGTATTTATGCAATTCTTGACAATTTAACATGTGTAAAACTGTGCTACCATTTTTATTAGTTTTCTATCTCTTTTTCCATGTCATTGGTAAAGTTTTTAGTGTTGTGCTGCAAACTCCTTTCTCTTCTACAAGATCTATGTTTTTTTATTGTGCAATTTTGCATAACTTATGCTTTTTAGGAAGGCAAATGTCACATTAAAGCAGAACTGATTATAGCATAAAAGGAGAACAGAAAGCATCCTAAAAGCAGTGAGAAACATAAAACAGAGAGAAAGGGAAAGCAGACAAATGGCAAAGAGTGTTTTAAGTCCAATAACCCAAAACATGGAGAGACAGTTGGGCAGATCTAAATTACAAGGGCAGAGAAAGATGGAGTGAGTCTTAAGATGGTGTCTAAAGATGCCAGTGGTGGATCTACAGACCTAATACTTTGAAGATATTACTGATCTGTTGTATTGCAGCTGCCCAACTTCTAATTATCTAGTACAAGGGGTAAGAGATGTTTCAAATACACAGGAATGTCAGAGAGGATGCTGAAGTCAGTTGACCAGATCCTCCTTCAGAGTCTCTACTTCCCTCACAGCTGGGATTGCTGCCTGCTGAGGGATCAGAGCTGACAATGTCCTTAGTAATTGCTCTTAGGGGAAAGGAACTGCCTTTCCAAAATTATGCCCCTCCCACAGGGCATGCAATACTCCATGCAATGTAGAGCTGTATTATTGTGAAGTTAATGAAAAGCAACTTTTTAGACAGTTTTATGGACACAAAACAAAAATATTGATAGTGACCTTTATATAGGACACACTTATCTGTACATTAAACTGAAGAAAGCCAGTTTATAATAATTGGGCAGTTATTGAGAACTGGTTTGGGGAAGAAGGCTAGAGCTGATTGCCAGTCAGTTATGTCCAAATTTGGGATAACTGAGGTATGATATTACAGGGTTTTTGTCAAAATAGCAAATATTTTTGAACTCTGCACACTACTTACAAGTAACTAGGCGAGCTTAAGCTTTAATAGAGCTTCTATCTCCTCACATTGAGAATTTTTTCTAGTCAACTAAAAAAGGCAATTTTTTAGAAACTACAGAAATCACTAGAAAAATTTTTGCTTTGCAAAATGTTTTATATAATTTAAAAATTACATTTAGAATTCTAGAGCCCTAAAGAACTTTAGAAAAACTGAGACTCAGGTAATCACACAGAGTTGATTTGACTTAAACGCAAAACTTTGAATTCCCAGTTCAGTTCATCTACCCTTTACCGTATTACCTTTAATCAGAGCATATAAATCAACAAGAGAAAATTATACAGTATAGGCAAGTACCAAGAATGGAATGTTGTGTGTGTATGAATATAAATACATATGTATACACACACACACACATATATATATTTGACAAATATTTCTTCAGTGCAACTGAATGATGTTAATTTTCTAATTAGAAAAATGATCATTCCAATTCTGTGCACCTGAGGTCCATTAAAATCTTGTTTAAAAATTGCATATTTTTTAATGGGCTCAAGGTAAGAGAAATGTAACTAAATATAAACAGTAATCAGGCAACTAAAATAAAACACTTTTAAAATGTTAACCTCTTTATTTCCTTCAAGCAACAAATATATACTGCATAGTCTTTACAGTACTTTGGAATTTGGGACTATCTTTGGGAAAATTTTCTAACTCAATTTTTTTCTGAAGTGTTTACAAACTTTCTATGTTTAAAAAATGTGTAATATTTCATTTATGCAGATCAGCTTAAATATGTTTTATGGCAAGATTAATATATGTTTTCATAATTTCAGTCATATAAAAACCGATTTATATCTTAGAAAGAGAATATACAACTTTTGTTTCAAGTATTTGTTATCTAAACTTACCTTTAAAATAAATTGTGGCACTTTAACCTAAATGACAAATGACTGAATTAAAGTAAAACCCAGTGTTTACTTTAAATAGCTTTATTGAGATATAATTTACATACCATAAAACTCACCCATTTAAAGGACAAACATCAATGGGGTTTAGTATACTTAAAGAGTTGTGCAACTATCAATATAATGTAATTTGAGGATATTTTCATCACCCCAAATAGAAACCTCACACCCATTAGCAGTCACTCACAGCGAACCCCCCCCCCCCCCCCAGCTCTCGGCACTACTAATCTATTGTCTGTCACTATGGATTTACCTAGTCCATGCCTTTCACATAAATGGAATCACAGAATAGATAGGCTTTTGTGACTGGCTTTATTCACTGAGCATAACGCTTTTGAGATTCATTCATGTTATAGCATGTTGTCAATATTTCACCTCTTATTGCTGAATAGTATTCCATCATGTGGATGTATTGCATGTCATTATATATTCATCAGGTAATAGACATTTAGATTGTTTCCACCTTTGGCTACTATGAATAATGCTGCCTTGAACATTTGTGTACAAGTCTTAGTGTGGACATATGTTTTCAATTCTTTGGGGAAGATTCCTAGGAGTAGAATTGCTGGAGCGTATGGTAATTCTATGTTTAAACTTTAAAGAACTATTTCCCAAAGCAGTTGCCCTATTTTACATTCCCACCAGCAATGATGCACGTTCCAATTTCACACATCCTCACCAAAACTTGTTATTGTCTGTCATTATATTACAGCCATTCTAGTAGGTATGAAGTGGCATCTCCTCGTGCTTTTGATTTGCATTTCCTAATGACTGATGATGTTGAGCGTCTTTTCACGTGCCTATTGGCCATTTATATATCTCCTTAGGGGAAATGTCTACCAAAATTCTTTGCCCATTTATTAATTGGGTCTTTTGTTTTCTTATTATTGAGTTTTAAGAATTTCTTACATATATGTTGGATACAAATCCTTTATCAGATATATGACTTGCAAATAGTTCTTCCCAGTCTGTGGATTGTCTTCTCACTTTCTTGATGGTGCTGTTTGAAATGCAAGTGTTTTTAATTTTAATGAAGTACAATTTATCATTTTTTTTCTTTGGTGTTGTATGAAGAAATTATTTCCTAACACAAAGTTATCAAGACTTTTGATGTTTTCGTTCCTTTAAACTGTAGAAGTATATATTTAAATTATTAATTTTCAAATGCAATAAAGGCTCAGATGTTGAAATTTTAAATATATATATTTTGATTCATTCAACAAATACTTATTGAGCAGCTACTATATGCCAGGTGGAAGGTATTAGGTTTTAGGATTTTTTTTAATGTGATGATACATTCTCAACATCAAGGAAATTCTCATCAAGCAGAGAAGTGACACACAGATAAGCAACTATTAAGCATTGCGATGCAAGGTTATCATAAAGTTGTGTTTTGCTTACATATTTATGTTATGGGAGCAGAAAGAAGATACTATTGGTGACCCTCTTTGAGTTGGGTCTTTAAAGATGAATAACTACATTTCGAGTAAAATAAAACAGGGGATAGTTATTCCAGGAAGGGGAAACAATGCAAGCAAAGGCAGGGGGGCATTCTCTGCAGGGGAATTACAAATTGTCCTGTGTGCAGAGCAGAAGACATGTGCTGTGGGAGACTAGGAGGATGTGAGACTTGAAAGGGAGGACCAGCATAGATTAAGATGGCCTTAGCTATTCATATGAACTAGAATGAACTTTATGTACTAGATAGAATGACAGAGTCATCAAAAGTTTTTGAACAGAGAAATAACATGTAAACGTCTGCTGGCAAACTGTTCATCTCTCCGCCTGATCCTGGTAATCTGAATAAAGCCTGTAATAGGCAATTTTTGCTTGCCTGCTCAGCATCCATTTTCCCTTCCCCACAGCTAGAGTTGCCAGATGAAATACAGTAGGCTGAGTTAAATTTGAATTTCCAATAAACAATAAAAAATTGCTTAGTATAAGATGTCACATGCAGTATTTGGGTCAAGCTTATACTAGGGGAATTGGTATCTGTCTCACCCACCAAAATAAATATTCCTAAAATTTTCTCTCTATTCCAGGCTTTAATCCTAACCTATATATTCTTGTATATTCAACTGTTACTAATTTTCCTACTTGAATATCAAACAGACATTCCAACCAAACTTAAAATGTTCAAAATCAAATTCTTGTGACCCTCCCCCAAATCTGTTTCACCTTCATCTTTCTCCAACTCAATTGGTGTAAACTCCATCCTTCCATTTGCTCGGGTTGAAAACCTTGGAGTCATCCTTGGATTCCCCTATTTCTCTCATGTCCTATCCATTCTGCTAGAAAAACTTGTTTGCTTTACCTCTGCAATATATCTGAATCTGCCCCATTTTCATGACCTCCACTGTTGCCAACTGTTGGGGAAGCAGTTATTTTGCTACCTTCCACTCCTCTCTAGGACTGCTTGATCAGTGGCCTAGGCCTGGAATATTCCCCTACATGGAATCTAGGTGCTAAGCTATCAGTTGGCCCTAGATTCTTTTTTATTAGGAGAAACTTTTCCCCTCTTCTAGGTACAAAGTGAACTCCCTTGTGTTGCTTAAGTGTGTGTGTGTGTCATATGGCATTGGCCAGCCCCTTCATATCTGTCCCTCCCGGGAATGAAATGTGTCTGCACCTGCAGCATTAGAGGGATGCATGCAGTCCATTGCCCTACACTGGCTATCAGGAGGACCTGCTGGTCATGGAGACCTGTGCACACTCCAGATGCTGATCTTGCTGTGCATCATTTCTCCTTTCTGTGAGTACAGCATTGTTCCAATTGGAATAAAAAGATCAAAGATTGGGAGACACAAGTAGATTTAGGATTTTAGGGGGACCTTTGTAGCTAGAATGAAATGAGCAAGAGGAAGGGAGTGGATGTAGATGGGTAGATGATGTGGGTTCTCAAGGTCATTGTAGGACTTTGACTTTTACTCTGAGGGAGATGGGCACCACGGGAAGGTGCTGAGCAGAGGAATGGCAGTCTATTTGTTTGCTTTACTTTTGCAACATATCTGAATTGGACCCATTTTCATGACCTCCTTGTGTGTCAAGGAGCCCCTTGTGTGTTCAGTCCTCTTTGGTGACTCTGAACCCCTAGAAGATGCAGCAGGCCGAGGTCTGTAGGCTCCTACTTCTGGTGATTGGCATTATTATGATCTTTGCCATCTTCCACATGAATCCTCACCTAGGATTGATAGCTGGGTCTTCTCACTCAACACAGGCCTTGTCTGGGTCAGCTATTCTCAACTGAATTACTATAACAACCTCCTAACTGGCTTCTTTGCTTCTAACCATGTTCCTTTGTAAAGTAGCCAGAGTGATCTGTGGTGATCTTGTTACATTATAGCCAAATCAAGTCACTCTTCTGCTCAAAACACTGCAATGGTTTTCCATTCTACTTAGTACAAAAGCAAAAATCACACACCGAGCAGTAAACACTGCCCTCCATCCACCTTTCCTCTCCCCATTCCCCTTCCCTTCCCCTCATGCCCTTATGTCTCTGACCTCTCTCCTACTATCCTCCCATTTGTTCTCTTGCCACACTGGCAACCCCACTGCTCCTCTGATATGTCAATCACTCTCCCACTTTACCGCCTTTGCTTCAGTTCTTCCTTTTGCCTGGAATGCTCTTCCCCTAGTAATCCACAGGGCTAGCAACCTCGACACTGTCAATGAGGTCAACCATCTTATTTAAAAGTACAAGCGGTCTCGCCCCTACATCTTCCCAGGACTCCTGCTCCTTCTGTGTTTCACTACTTTTTCTTTCCTTCAATAGTATTTATCATCTTCTAACATACCAGATGATTTACTTATTTAAATTTATTGTTCATTGTCTTCTAATCTCCTTCAACTTGCTGGATTACAAGTTTCAGCAGGGAAAGAGCCTCTGTACGTTTCCTTTTTGGTGTATCACAAGTACCTAGAATGATGCCTGGCATGTAATGATTATGCTATAGATTTTTGTTGACTGAATAAATAGTTTGATTAGTTCTGTGTCTCTAGTGACTAGAAGAGCATCTTCCACAAATATATATTTGTTGAGTAAAGGAAGGAACGTTTCCATTCATGAGTGAGATGACTTTTAAGGAAAACAGTAAGATTCAAAAGCAAATGAAATATCAAAACAATATATTCACCCATCATTGCATAAAACTTATGAAAAAATGTTTTCATACAAAGCAAATATGAAAGAGAACTTAGTCTTTTGTCCCCTTGTTTTAAAAGCAATATATAGATTAATTATCTTTACAGTAGAAAAATCTGAAGTAAACTTAGAAAACCATTCTTCTTAGAAATGTACATTAAAATAAACAATGTGGTAGAAATATACAGCCTGATATAAGACCAAGTGGAATGAATAAAGCCCCAGAATTTTCACCATGTCACAGTCATACTGACTTCTTATGAGGTGAAGCCAGGAATTTAAATGTTCTTCCATTTTTCTACCAGGCAAACAGTGGAAATACACTTCTCTGTATTTGACAATCTAACAAATGACCTCACCATTAATATTTTTTTCATGTTACTTCCAGCTGTAGTATTTACGAAAAAAATACTATAACATTTAAAAAAACAACAGTACAGTTACATTTCTAACGTGTCCATTTTAATTCTGCATTTTATGGTGCTTTAATGATGACTGCTTGTTTTGAGCATAAGTTAGTGGCTACACATTGCTCTTCTACTCTGGCAAAGAATAGCAGTTTATTAAACATAATAATGAGTAATTTTTCACATTTATTTTAAGTGGTAAAATAATGCCTATATAATGTACATAATAGAGGGCATTTAATTTGCTATATTAATATAACAATAATTAATTTTCCTCTTGGATAGATATTTCTTGACAAGGTATTCCAGAGGATTTAGGAGCTATGTTAATTATAAATTTTTAGACTTAGATGGACATTGTCTATGCAGAACGAATATTTGGTTGCTCTTTTTTTATCCCCCTGGGGAGCTATTATACTTGACAGATGATAATTTTCCCCCAGATTTATTGAGATGTAATTGACGTATAACATTGTGTAAGTTTAATGTGTACAATGTGATGATTTGATATACCTATTTGATATACTGTAAAATGATTACCACAACAAGGTTAGTTAACACATCCATTACATCACATAGTTACCTTTTTTTGTAGTGAGAACATTTAAGATTTGCTCTCTTAGCAACTTTCAAATATACAATACAGTGTTATTAACTGTGACCCCCACGGCAGCTGATCATATAATCTTTATTATGAACATATTTCTAAACTTGATTTGTACATTTTTGATACCTCCCTTCCCATGTTTTTCATGTCTAAACCATAAGTCCTTGATTCTCTCCTAATGAATTTTAAATAGATCTTTTTTCACTTATGCATTTTACTTCTCATGGTTAATTAATCATTCTAGAGAAAATAGGACAATGTGGGGCCACAATGTAGAAATTAGAACTTTATCTTACTATTAATTAAATTCAGATATTAGAGGCACAGATAGATTTAAAATTTATCAGCATTTCAGGGGTAAACATTGAGCAGCTCCATTCCATTTCTGAAAATAGTTCTATGAAATTTTATTGTTAGAGATGAATTATTGATTATTTGGTCAAAGAAGTTACACTAAGATTTGCAATCATTAACATAAGTAATCTAGTATTAATTACTCTTTGGAGGAGTGGGAAAAAATCTATAAAATGGGAATGTCATAAAATATGTTTCATTCTGGAAGGGGAAGAGAAATGCAGCACTAAAGAAATATAAAAGTAAAAAAAACCCAAAACACAAATCCAAACAAGGAAATTATTCATAGGAGTAAAAATAGCAATAACCCCACAAAAACTAGAGCTGATAGTTCATTGTAAATTTCACGAGTCAGCAATGTATTAGGGTGAAAGAAATGTACATAACAGAATCAATCAGACATTCCATAGCTGATAATAAAGTCTATTTGTGAAGTATATGTGTAACTCCTAGACGAGGCATTGACCCAAGGAGGGACTTTGGAAGAATTCACCCAATCTGATGCCCTAGCAAATATTTCCTGTCATTTCAAGAGATCATTACACTCCTCATTTTACTTCAAATCCTCAAATTTGGACTTACCTCCAAATCCCCAAATAACATTGTATCTTTCATTAGAATAATGACAAGTAATAATAATAGTTAACATTTATTGAGTACTTACTTATCCAAGAACATACAGCTGGTAAGTTTTCTGGCTCTAGCCTTGAGTTCATAACAATTACTCCACTTTACTAACATTTACTGAGTTCTGACTATGTGTTTTAGACACTTTTCCAAGTACCTTATGTGCATAAACTCTTTAATCCCTATAACAACCTACTGGATACAGAAAAGGAAATTTAAGCATGGAGTATGGTATTTTGCTTAATGTCACACTACTCAAAAGTAATAATATTAAGATTTGAACCCAGGCATTCTGCTTCCCAGTGTTATATTCCTAGGAGTTTTCCTTTCTTCTTTCTTCTTCTCTTCTTTTCATCCTTCTTTTGTTCATTTTCTTTCTTTTCATTTTTTGTTAATTCTTTTTGGTTCACTCATTGTTTCATTTATCCATTCATTCAATCTCCAAAACTCTACTATCTGTTTATTCTCTATTATATGCCGGACACTAGGTTGGGTGCTCAGAATATGAAGATTCTTGCCCGAAAGTAACATAATGTGGGAACAAAAGAAGAAACCAAATTAAGCAACCAAACAACTAACAAAATTCATAAGGACCAGAAAGTATTCAAGCACTGGAGAGTCCAACGGCTTGAAGGCTATGACTTTTGGGCATTTTGGGTCTGTGTAGACAGTTTTTGTTAATCTCCATATTGCTTTTTAGCTCTTAAAAATCAGACCTGATTTCACATTTCAAATCTTGTCCTACAAGAAACCACATTTTGTCTTTGATCTAAGATTCTCCAGCACAGAATTCACAGCCATTATTTTTAATTCCACGTTGACACCTTAAATCTGTTTCATTATATATAAACCATCTATTATAATCCCTACAAACCTAGAACCTAGCATAAAGCAGAAGTAATATTTCCTTATAAGTTATCCTCGACCATGACCAAACATTAGAATCCTTGGGAGAGTTGAATACAAAAATAGAATGGATCCCACTCTAGACCATATCCAAGAGTGGGGTCCAGACATATAATTGTTTTTAAATCTCCCTAAGTAATTGTGATGATTAGTTGGGGATAAGAATCACAGATCTATATTATCCAGGTACTTTACTAATTACTGTACCTAATTTAGTCATCAAACCTGAAAAACTGTCTGGCATAAAAAGGGAAAGAGTTTAAAGTAATAATGTAATAAAATTATTAATGAAGTAAATGTTCATAAAAAATGTGATAATAGACCCAAGGAATTAGTATTCTTTATCCTAGTATCAACTAATTATTTAAAAAATATATTTAATGTTTCAAATGGAAAGTCTTGACTTTATCTCTTATAATAGAGTTGACCAATTAGTGAAAAACTGGAAAATTTCTAGAGCAGATGATTTCTCCTAGTTACTTCCTCATTAATAATGTTATTATTCAACATTGAGATTTGCAAAATCATTATGACATAGTAAATTCCCGATAATTTTATTTAATTAAAATATCCAGAGGATAGACCTTTACTTTAGTTAAATGTGATCAATGTGTTCTGTTAATAAGTATAAAATAAATTTATTATTTCCACAGAAATTATAAACCACTTTTAATTTCCACCAAATTTAAAAGCAAGAATATTTTCATCTGAGGAATATCTGTTATTTTGAAGTTCTGGTATTATCATAATGTTTAAACTAGAACACAATTCATTCACTATATCCTATGTATGTGGCTTGATACAAATATATGTTATTTTATAGGTCTTAAATCTAGATAAAACCTGAGGAATTTCTATTCAATGTTCCCATGATCAATGTTAATAACACTCAGAAGTGTAAAAAGCAGCTATTTCCCATATTGCAGCATAAAATAAACATATTGAATAATTAATGTGGAAAAACATTCATCTATGCAATTCTTACATGATCTATATAGTTAGAAGATATAAGGAGGTGAAGTGTGGATCGTGAGGGTTTTGTTACTGTTTTTGTTTTTTTATTTTTCTTTTCAACTGAAAATCTCCAAATGCTTCTTTGTTCAACTGTGGAATTAAGAAGTTAACACTGGAGAGCATCTTCTTTCTTTCTAGAAGAATCACTCAGCCCTCCATTTAGATATGTAAATATAATGCAAGTAGGCACCCCTGCCCCAGAGGAAGAATATTTAATAAAACTTTGACAAATTGTCTCTTCTACTCTGTTTTGATATAAGAGAGGGGACAGGGAGGATAATTTGTATAAATACAAGGAAACTTCTGGAGAGAGAGGAAAAACAAGACTGCTCTCCTTTCAAATTGTGAAATTCAATGTGATTCTGAATTCTCCTACAGACTAAGGGAGTTGACTGGATCACAAAGGTCTCCAAGAGCTCATTAGAAGAACCTACCATGAGGGAAGTAGGAGTATGCGTTGGCACCTGAGTCCAATACCCATCGTCAGCCGTGGTTCCAGCTTGGTGTGTGGCTGAGTCTGGAAGACCTTTCTGGCTTGGTCGTCTTGACGAATTTGGGAACCTAAGTGTGAAACTAAGCTCAAACTGGTATAATTTGGAGAAGGGGAAATCCTCCCTGCAGAACCACTCTGCTAGGGAATGTCACTACTGCTCGTAGAACTTCAAGAACAGGTCAGTAATTGGTATGGAATGGCTTCATTTAGCCTAGACATCAGGTACATGGATGGCATTTGGTTTTGAGGGGCCATCTATTTTCAAAAGTGATACTTTGAAAACTCAAAAGAAGCAATGACAGTTAAAAAAAATGATTGCTCATTTACTACCTTATCACATTTTCCAGTTCTCTTTTCAGAAAATGTTTAAAAGAGGAACTGGTATCTTTGACCTGATGTTCTGGGGGTTCTTGGGTAGTTCAAGCAGAGTAAGAATGGACCCAAGAGAGTGCTACCAGATTTACTGTTAATTAGGTCACTCAGGTACTCTTGTATTCAAGTTAAATAGTCAAAAGAGGGCTCAATTTATCTGTATCCCAATCAGATCATAACAATTTTACACGTAAAGAATTAGTAATAAACACAAGAATAATAAATATGAAGGAAAAGAGAGGTTTTTTTTCTATTTTTTTCAAATTTAATTTCTGTCAGAGAAGCATGCATATGGTTAAAACACAAAAATCAATTATTTTATCTCCAGGCAAAGAAAATAGTTTACCATCAGAATATCTATCAATGAAATCCACCACTTTAAGAGATGAATGTGTCTTATTCTTGATAATAATTTTTAGAAAACTTGTAATGGAAGGGTGATTCCAAATCTGATAAAAGGTTACTACGGCAAGCATCACAGTTGATGGTAAAACTTGAGTAGTATTATCATTAAAGTATTGATCTTTATACATTTGATAAAGCTTGCCTTTATAAAGTCAGGTATGCCATTCTAACACATGCTACTCTACACTGTATTGAAGTTTTGAACATTGTGTTGAATATTGAAGTCTTAGGCAATATACAGGGAATAAAGAAATAAAAATCGTGAAAGGAGAGAAGAGAGAATAAACACTTTTGATTTGCCGAACTACTTAGAAAAGTCCAAGAGCACAACAAACTCTTAGAACTAATAGGTAAGCAAGTTTGCTGGATGCCATATCAATGCTGAAAAGTCAATAGCATCTTTATATGTCAGCATTAATTTATTAGAAAAAAAACATGAAAAGGAGATAACCATCAAAATAGCAACAAAACTTTAAGTGCCTAGAAATAAATCTAACAATCTGCAAGACCTCTATGTGAAAAGTTGAACAATTTTATTGAAGAACATAAAACAATACACACACAAAAAGTGGAGACATAAGCCATGTTACAGTTGGTAAGATATTTTATCACAGAGGTGACTAGTCTCCCTAAATTAATATATTAACTTAAGTAATTCCAATCAAAATCTCAATAGGGTTTGAAAATGAGATCTGAAAAGCTGATATTATAATCAAGCTCTAAGAATTAAGATTTATAAAGTAACGATAGTTAAATCAGTGTGGCATTCATTTATTTACTCATTGATATACTTATTAAGAGCTTACCATGTGCCAGGAGATGTTCTAGGCACCTGAGCCTCATCAGGAATAAAACAAAGAAGCTCCTCTGGGAGCTTATTATTTAGCTGGGGTGACAGACAATAAATTACAGACAGTATAAATAAATAAATTGTGTAATGGGAAATATTTGCAGAGTGTTGAGCAGATTATTGACATGTTCAGATTTATGTTTTAAAACATCACTCTGATTCATACTATGTTGAAAATAGCCTGCAGAGGGTCCATGGGAGAAGCAGAGAGATTTGACAGGAGGTGGTTACAGGTGAGGGATGATAGTGACTCAGACCAGAGTGGTTAGTGGAGGTGGTGAGAAGTGGTCAGATTCTAGATAAATTCTGAAGGTAGAGTAAATAGAATTTTTTTATAGTTTGATGTGGGGTGTGAGAGATAGGGAGGATGCAAGGATGACTCCTAATTCTTTAGCTTGAGCAACTGGAAAGGTGAATTTTCCATCCTCTGAGATGGAGACAATGAAGCAAGTTTTTATTATTATTAAGTCTATTATCAGGAGGTAAGTTTTTGACAATTTAAGTGTGCAATGTCTTCTAGATATACAAGTGGAGATGTTCAATAGGCATTTGTATATATGCACTTGGTTATAGGGTCTGAACTATAGGTAAAGATTTGGAAGTCATTGGCATATGGATAGTATTTCAAGCGATGAGATTGACTGAAATGGCCGAGAGTGTGTAGACAGATAAGATATGAAGGACTGAGCCCTGGGTCACTCTAACATTAAGTCAAGAAGAAGAGTATGATACAAGAAAGGAGACTGAGAAAGAGCCACTGGTGAGGTCAGAAAAAAACAAAGAGAGTATGATTTCCTGTAATGCAAATGAAAAGAGTTTATCAAGGAGGAAGAAAGAGTGATCAACTATGTCAAATGCTGCTGAGACATCAACTGCAATAAGGGCTAAGAATTTGCCATTGTATTTAGTGACATATGTTTAGCGATGATGGTAGCAGGAGTGGTTTCTGTGGAGTGGTGAGGCTAAGATCTTACTGGAATAGATTTATAAAAGAATGTGAAGAAAGCAGTTGGGGACAGTGAGGAGACAACCTTTTGGAAGAGCTTTGCTGCAAAGGGGAGAAGAAAATAAAGAAATAGCTGGTGGTAGAAGTTGAGTCAAGAAGATTTTTTTAAGTTGGAAGAAGGTTGTATGTTATAGCAATGGAATAGATGAAAAATTGATGACAAAGGAGAGCCTAGTAAGAACTTCTGGAGAATAATACTTGACTAGATGATTGCTGAAGACATCAACACAGGTGTAACAAAGTTTGCTTTGTCTAAGGTTTATCTTTGAATTTTTTTAAAGACTCACACCCAGTCTAATAAGCCCTCTCATCCTCTTAGACACCTGGACATATTTGAGATTTTGCTGAAAGTAAATACTCTTACATTTTGAAATCCATGAAATCAAGTAGTTTATCTGCTGCCTTTTTCCACTCAGTTCACTTTTAATATTTGTAAACTTATTACACTATTTATCTCGACTCCTTCTGTTCACAAACTATGTAACTTTGAGCCAGTAATCCTTGCTCTACAAACCTCACAGGATTATTACAGGGATCAAATAAAATAACTTACGTAAAGGCACTTTTGGAAACTGTAAAGGACTTGATACCAGTTATTTATCTTGTTCTTATTGGCGTAGACTCTTTGTTAACGAGGTTTCCAGACAGGCTTGAAGAACGGTTTGCGTGTCTCTAAAAGGCTAGAGCCAGCGTTAAGGAATATTCTTCAGAATACTCATTCTGGCATGTACAATTCCCCTGCGGATAAAGGGGATTTTGGGTCATCCACATTTAGGAAACACTGCACATTGTGTCTCCCTTGGAGCCTGACAATATTAAAAAATAAAAATTCTAAGAAATGCTACAGCAAAGATGCCAGTTCAAAATTGTATAGCACAATATTTCCTAATACTCTTTTTGGGGGGAGTGGGTTCCATAAAACACCCATTAAATTCCCGGGGAACTAGTTTTTCATGAGAAATGCGAAGATGGATAAACTCTACTAAAGTGAAAAGTAAAATTAAGTCGATTGTGGAACATCTGAATGACAGACAAAAATTCTCCTGGATTGGCTTAACAGGTCAAACAAAACAACACAGAGACAGGGAAAAGTGTTTGTTCTTCCCTATATCCCTGTAAGGGAGCAGATTCCTTGGCACAAAATAGACCTTCAAATTATGCCAACAGGATAGAGATAAATGAACAAACTTTCTGTCATACTCTTGTGAATCAGTCAGTCTTTTAAAGTCTGAAAATATCCTACTTCAGCAAGGATGTATTTATTCTGTTTCCCTCAAATCTGAGCTAATAATATAAAGAATACTGAATCTATTATTAAAGATGGAGGAGTCAATTCCGCTTTCACTTCCATCTAGTAAGGTCTTAGTTAAAGCATCAAAACCCAGTCACTGCATTCGGAGAGATTTGTTTTGAACTTGCTGAGTTCCCACACATTAGAAAATTTTTATTTCTTATTTTTGCCAGTATATAGAAGATGCCTGATTTATGGTCATAAGCTTCCTTTCCAGCTCAGCTCCCATAAAATTGATATGGGAGAACTTCATGTACACATGAGGAACCATGGGACAGCCTAAACTTGCCTCTTCCGGGCCCTTTCCTACCCAGTCATGGACCTCTAAGTCACTCCAGCCTCATGTATCCAGGGCTATATTTGGACCTTTTCTTTCCAGGGAGGTGTGCCAACATCAAGATAGCAAATTCATAAACCCCATTCTGTTGTTTGGTTTCATTGCTTGAAAATTTAATTGAAGAATAAAAGAGAAGTATATACTTTATTGTTATGTTATTATGATAAATTGGATCACAACATATGGGATCAATGCACAGAAGAAAATATTCTGTTAGTGCTATTCAGATTCAAGTAAACCCAAAAGATAACTATCTCTGATACAGAGAAGAAATTGGGCCTTAATCAATAATGTGCAAAATAAACCATAGTTAACAAAGAAGTTTTGGAAGAACTGTTGGCAGTAGATGGCATGCAGTGAGGAAGGCATATATAAATGATCAAAATATAATTTATACACTGGAGACATCCCTATAGATTATGGCTTTCAGCTAGAACTTAGCAGAAGTCTTTAAAAGAATGGCATTTGTGATAAATGATATTTATAAATGTTTTAAAATTGAAATATGGTATATTAATAAGCCAAACACTTAAATGTACAGCTAATTTAATTATATAATTATAATTAATTTAATTAATATAATATAATTATATATATATATAAAATTATATTATATAAGCTCATAAAGGTCCTGGAGGCAGCCTGAGGTCTGTTTGGTCAGAAAGTCTGGACTTCCACGTAACTGGCACGTGGTCTAGAAGGGATGGTTGTGGTTCATGGGTGTGTAATTTCCCTTGGCGTCATGAGCTCCTCATCCCATAGAGAGGGGCACAGATAACCAGAGCAAGGCCCACTAAATCATGGGCCCAGAGCTCGGGTCCCTCTCGCCCACGTTTAAGAGCCATACTTGTAGTGGTCAAAAATTTTGAATGCCACTGCCTCGAAGGATCTGTTCAGAGTGAAAAATAACTAGGAGAAGTTGTGGGAAAAATTAAAGAATTAAGAAAAAAACATACTCTTGAATAGAATAAAATAATCAACTCTAGAAAACGAATATGTGTAATTATGAAAGAATAAATGATCAGAAAAAATAAGATTGGGCTAGAATGAATTTTCAAAAATCAACAATAATACCTAGAGAAATCATCCTGGCACAAAGGAACGTGAGGGCATAACGTTGTCTGGAGATGAGAAGACCAGGGTTCTGGTCCAGATAAATAAGTCATTTAATCTTCCTCAGTAAGCCTCAATTTCATTATCTGTAAAATTAAGAAAAGGAAAATCTCTACCTACTTCAGAAGTCTGACATGTCAAAAAATGACAAACATGCATAAAATTGTAGTGTAAATGATTTTTTGAAAAAGTATTTAATCAAGATGCTTCCATGTTTAAAACAGTGCTATGTCTTATTGCTCTGAGACTGAACTGGTCTCCTTACCACAGCCTACAGGCACTGAAGTGACCCTGCCCCTGCTCACTGCTCTGTCCTGTCATCTGCTGCTCCCCTGACCACTAGGCTCCAGTGACCCTGTCATCCTTCCTTCCCAAGAATGTGCCAAAGAAGCTCTTTCCCACCCTCGGTGCATTTGCACTTAGTGTTTCCTTCACTTCAAAAACTCTTTAAGCTTTTCCATATGGTTGACTCTCAGTATCTTTCAGGTCCCAGTTCAAACCCCACCTCCTAAAAAAGTCCTTCCTTGCAATTTCTATTTAACATGTTCCCCACCCAGCTTGCACCTGCCCCTTGGTCACATTCACTCTCTTTATATGTATTTGTATGTGTATATGTGCCCTCATCTGTCTTGGTCATTAATGCAACCCAACCACCTAGAAGAAGACCTATTTCCTAGCACCTTCAATAAGGTTGCCACGAAATATTTATTGAAAAATGAATAAACATGAAAACATAGTATTAATAAATATTATAATCACACTATTTATTGCTTGTAATCAATGTGCCAAGACTTTTGTCATTCATAGTCAGTGCTTCCATTTCTTACAACAAAGCTGTAAGTTGGGCGTGACTATTGACCTGTAACTGATGCTCAGGAGATTAAAGCATAAGGTCACACAGCTAGTAATTCGCAGAGACTGGATTTGAATGCAAGTCTACTGACTTCAAACAAATCACTATTCCATGCTGCCTCTCTGTCAACCCCCAATCAGAATTAATTTATTTCTTCTTTAAACTCTAATACCATTTTTGACCCATTTTATTGATCATGTTTTGCAGTATTAATTTAGGCACATTTATTTCTCACTCTAGTTTCTTGGCAAATTTATTGCAGGGATTATGTCTTCTGGATCTCCACCACTGGCTAACATTCTACTTATCTACATCACTTAGCAAACATTTGCAGCTGGGAAAAATAATTGGAAGTACAGCATATATGAGTCAGGAACATAATCATCTCTTTTATAAGAATAGCATGTTTATTGAAAAAAATTCACAAATTAACTCCCTTCTAGAAACTAACAGGAAAAAAGTTATTGCATCCAATTCTGCACCTTTAAGGAGGTAAAATTTAGCGTTCTGAAAATTTTTATTATCCTGTGAATATTTATGTTCTTCTAGAACAACTGATTAAATTTATGGCTCAAGGAAATATTTAAATTTCAGTTAAGCTTATTTTTTTCTTTTCATTTTTTGTTTTTAAAATGTTGATAATAATTATACAACTTTTCTATGAGTAATAAAGCCTATTTCAGTGTGTGCTTTTATGAGACTATTTTTATCAACTACTTTGTCAACAGAGTTCTCAGTCGCTGACATAAAACGTCTCCTGTTGGCTAATAACCCACCCTGACTCTGTAATTTAAATAACTTTACTGCCCTAAACAAAGGGTAATCCTTGTGACTGGGATTTAAAGTCACTCTCTGACAGTTCCATAGTATCTGAAAATAGTTTTCTGTTTTCCCCCCTAAAAACGGCTTTGTAATTTACACACTAACACTACAGTCATCTTACACTGATAACCTTCATTACATAGACACTTCCCAACATAATATTCTCTTTTCCTTTGTTTGAATATACCTTTCAAACAGTTCTCAATTAAAAAAATTAAATGTTAGGATTTAAGTTACAATCCTATGACAGTTTTTATTCAATGGTATTGATATACGTTAAATACTCATGTTATAGGGGACGATTTTGAAAAGAAAAGATGCTTTTAATGTTATATGTGTGTAATTTAGGAGTACCTACATAAGTGATAAAAATAATAATTGGGCTATTATTTCATATTTTATCAAGAAATGTCAGCAGTTAGAAGATAAGTTCTGGGGATCTAATGTACAGCATGGTGATTATAGTTGACAACACTGTATTGTATAGTTGAAAGTTGCTAAAGAGTAAATCTTAAATGTTCTCACCACACAAAAAACAGAAATGTCAGGTAAGAAATGTGCTATAAACAAAACTTTTGGAGTGCTTTCTTGAATCAACTGAATTGAAACACAGTTTACTTCTTTTTAAATTTAAAATAAATATATACACGATATATATTTTATATATAGTTTAAGTTGACATTGGAAGATACAGGCATTATCATCATTATTCCAAAGCATTTGGAAATCACTCTTCCTACAATTCTAGGAAATTGAGAAAAAACAACCAATAACTACAATGTTGAAAAATCTTGAGTTATATCCATAATGAAGAGTGAGTGAGTTAGCAATGGCACAGAATTTCTCTTTTACACTGGCTGAAATGCTTTCACCAGGAATTGGAAGGCAAAGAAAATTAAAGACAAGTCCTTTAGGTGACCAACTACTCAGCATCCTCCATATATACACCTCGATCTGTGGGGCCCAATAGAGACAAACACCAGTTATACATCGGTCCCCATCCTAATGCTGTAACCAGTTTCTGAAAATTAATCTGACATGAATTATTTTATATTCTATAATGCCTGGATATTTAGGGGTTATATCTTAAAGAAATAATATTTGAAAAAAATATATGTATGAGTAATCATCCATGCCCAGATGCACTAGAAGAATCCTTTAAGCATCATATAGAGAATAGACAAGATCTCAAGTTCTTTATGCATTTGAAAGGCATATAGATTAATTAATTCCAGTCTGCATTAGCATAAATAAGGCACTGTTATAGAAAACAATATTTTGTAGACTTCTAAGAAAAAGACTAGATGACCATGAAGTCCATTTTCATACCCAAACCAGTGTGATTCTATAATTCTCTGAGGAAGGGTACAGCACTATATTACTAATCACATAATTAAAATGAAACAGTAATAAAAAATTACATGTTAGCTTCCTAAACTGAGTTTTGTGTGGAAACACCTTATTCTAATGAGCTTGATGGTTTATTTATGGAATTAGCGTCAGTTTTTTTTGTCTGAAGGAAAGAGAAATAATTTTTATTCAGATGTGAAATGCAGCTCATGAAATCTAGCTGTCAGAACGTGATTTATTTTTAATACTTAGCTTCAGATTTCTATGAACACATGGATAAAGGCTAAAATAGCGAAGCCTTAAATGAAGAGCTGTTTGCTTCTCAGCCACCAGAACTGATGTTGGTCTCAGGAAGTTAGCCTGGTTTCCTTGGCTTCCATTGCTTTTATGCTCGAAGGGAGAGACTTAAGAAGCTCCTTCATTTGTTTCAACTGGATAAGTGAGGAAGTGCTCCATTTATTTTCTGGTAAGAAGTCTAGTGCAATTGGTTTTGTGGTCCAGTCACTTGCTTCTTAATATCTATGTTTTAGATATTCACAATGACACCAATTTATCTACCTGAGTCATTGGTCTTGATGATTAAGGAGCTCAACCATCTGAAGATATAACTTGTTAAAGGCAAATATCCAGGAGATTTTCCAGGCATCATACACAGGATGTGTAAATGCCTATGTAACCTCTATCTGATTCCAGGCCTACCAGGAACTGACCTGCTTCTTGTGCTGAAAACAAATGGTTCAGCACAGAAAGGGGCCAAACAGACTGCGGGTTTCCTTGGCCCGGGTGTAAGCCCCACACAAAAGGAGAACCACTCTTTCCTAAAAAAACGGTAAAAGTCCCATGACTTCAGATATTGTTTTGTGTAATTTCTCATTAACAGGAGTGCTGCTGGGGCCTCCCCAGACACAAAGGAAAAGTCAAATAAGGAATTACCAAAAAAATGTTTGCAGTGGTAAGCCACAGATTAGTTACCAACTGTACATAATACCACTTATAAATCAAAATTATTGTTATTGTACTTTAAAAAGTCCTGGATATATATTATTGATATATCTATGTCTATATAGATAGGTTTATTTAGTTATATATATGTTCAATTATACATAATTGAATTATTTTTAGGAGAATCAAGTTAACAGCAAGTAATGAGAAATTCAAATATATATAAGCATAAACATACACACACATATATATTATTATTAAGAACAATCAAGGAAGTGGGAAATCATCATGAACTTTTGACCAACAAATCAAAAAATAGTAAAGAATGTTTATTACATGGATTTCATATTTAATATTCCTCTCAAAGGTTTAGCAAGTCATCATTTTCATGTAAGAGCATGTCATCTGTGTCATACCTTTTCATGGACTTTCTGGCCAGGTTCCATCCCTTCAAGCTGTTCTGACTCTGTGGATCCCTCACTTGAGGCCATTTTTCTTTGTATATGAACATTTTGTTCACGCAAGGCAACAATCTGCAAGATAAAAGCACTATGCCTTTAAAATCTAAACTAGAGCATAGAGTAAAAAAAATTGAATTTACTTGAATATGGTTAAGAACTAAAGCACACAAACAAATAATCAGAAAGTAAACATTAAATTTAACTCATATTATTTAAAAGATATTTTTAAAATTTAGGTTAGCATTTTGAGAAATATTTATAAACTTGACAGGAATGTGAAATTCACTTAAGAAAATATTTTCTAGTTGGAAATGTATCTAAGTTAATGGTATGATCCATGTGTTATTCGTTCAGGAATTCCTTTTAAAATTAATTCATGAAATGTGATAAAATTTGCATTGATCTGTATTTGTAAAGTACAAAGGAAAGATAAATGAAAAGGATGAAGATTGGAGACTAATTGCACATCATTTACTCAAAAAGAGAGCATGTCTGCAATTTGAAAACAAGCAAATGCATGAGCTGGACTTAATTTTGTGGCACTATCACAAGCACTAAGAATTAAATTGGTCTCACTGTCAGTATTTTAATGGTCATTCTCTTAGCACTGCTAATCCAAATATAGTTAATTCACACACACAAAAAAATTCTCAGAAGGCAATTAATTCTTGCAAATTTTCAGCTCAATTTTACAGACGTGATACTTTGAATTATGAAAGATTTTCAGATTGCTGTAGTTTAAGTGATCTTGGTAATAATACAGAGTGGAAAACAGTATTCTAGCATTTTTTAAGTGGTGGTTTAAAATATATTTGTCATTTATATATATTATTTTAAACATACTTTGCATTACATTTATGCCATAAATTATTTACATCCTGGCAAATTTTATTATATTATGAACTCAGATATTGGGCCATTATTGATTCTAGCAGAAATCAATGTCCATAGTATTTGGTACAGAATAGATATTGAATCATACTAAACTTATGTGTTGAAATCATGAGACCAATATGTCACACAGACCAATAACCATCAAATAAACAAGCCATCAAGAAATTAGGTGTTTGCCCTGCTGCCTGGCACAGCCTCGATGCCCAGAGGGACCATGATGTGTGTATGAGAGCAGGCGATCTCGCATATGACCTCCAGCACTTGAAACTATGACATATCATTTCATAAGGGCAGGTCAGCACATAATGAAGAACAATCATGTCAATGCTCTTCTCTCTTGTACACTGCAATCACTAAAAAATGGCTCCCTTACCCCCATTCTGGCCCATCTACAATCTATCACCCACAAAGCAGCCAGATTCATCTGTTAAACTTATGTTGTGTCACTCCTCAGCTTTCTAAAAAACTTCAATGTTTTCCCAACTTATTTAGCATAAATTTAAACTTCTAAACAAAGTCTGTGATATCCTACACAATCCCTTCAGCCACACTGGCATCTTTTCTGTTCCTCAAATGTACCTGGTTCTTTCTCCCCCAGGACTGAGGAACTTGATGATCTTCCTGCCTGAAACATTCTTCCTGAGCTCAGACCACAGCTGACACAATCCCAGCTTTCAAAACTCAGCTGAAATCCCACTCCTCAGCGAGACTGTACCTTGCCATCAAACACTTATTACAATACATCTCTGTTTATTTTTGCATGTATTTCATCCATTAAAATCTCATATTTTATTCCTTTATTTACTTACTCACTTTGCTTGTTTATTTAGCTAGCAGATGTCCTAATAATATCTCATGGGAAAATAATTTTCAAAGGAATATCCTATTGAAAACAACATTTTCCTATGAAGCAACACATCATATTATTATGTTCAGGGCATTCAATAAAATTGTGTTGAATTAAATAATGAATGGATATGAAAAAAGAAAGAATGTAAACCGAATTTATTCAGAAACAACAAATGATAAAATTTAGAGTACTTGAGAAACTCCAGAGACATTCCTTGCATGTTAGTTAACATAGGAATGAATTACATCAAAGGAACAACAAGATTGAGACAGTGCCTGGATAAATCATTTTTATATTACATTCTTAACATCTTGTCTTGTGCATAAAACAATAATATTATATTACCATCAATACATAATGAAATTTTATTATGAATTTATGAATAATTTTTAAAATTTAAGTATCGTATGCCTACATTCCACTAAGATAACATCCTTGACTTAACAAATATGTTAAAACAAAGATAACAATAAATTGAAAAATTCTATGCACTTTTGTCCATTATTTAATCTACTTAGAAGTGAAGAGATACCTTTTTGAAAAAAAATTAAATACGAAATTTAACTCATAGCTTACAGATTAACTTCCAATTGTGTAGTAAGTTAGATAAATTTTAAATATGTCGTAGTGCCTAAAATAAAGCAGGCCATTTATAAAGGTTTATTGAAGGAATCAGTAAAAGGGTGAATTAATAAATGAATGGATGAATAAATCAACCATGATTTGTCCAGTGTTTGCTGTTTTGTTTCTAAATGCCCAGCATCCCTTCATATTCTTTTTGGTAACAACATCTTACGTTTTCACTGGGTAATTGTCCTCTCCTACTCTTAACCTAGAGGGACAGTCTATTGGAGGCTAGAGCTCATGGCTAATGCATGGACACACGCTCCAAGTCAGGGCAATCAGAATATTTCTTGAGATGTTTCTGGCAGAGTTCTGGGAGAAGATTCTTTCCACTATGAAAGGTAAGCTGGTAGGATATGACCAGGGTGCTGTTTGCCATCAAGTCCACCTAATGATAGTCATGGAGAAAGCAGGTGGAAGAGATAGAGCCCTGATGAATCACTTCTGCTTCTGATTCTAGCCATTCTTAAATCATCTCTACCCCTCGCATTTCAGTAGTATGAACCAAAATCTTCCCTTTTGTGCTCAAACTGGTTTGGATTGATTTTCTGCCCTTGCAAATACAGCAGGAAACACGGAAGTCAACACGGTGCATAAAATATCGAAGTGGAGATTTTGGAGAATGACTAATAATTTACCAAGGAGGCAATAGAGAAAACTTTTAAGGTGGACATAAGAGGATGAGTTCTTTGTGTCCCCAGTGCCATACGTTGTTTAAGATTCCGGTAGCAAAGCTTCTGGAAGATGGAAGAATGACAGGAGACCAACAAAGTTCAAATACTTCAACTAAAACTCTGTCATCTGTGTGCTTCCTGCTCTCTGGATTATGGCTCTGCCTTGACCCTTATTTGTGTTTTCTAATTGCTCATTAAGCTTCTGACAGCCTGACCTACTACATCTAGGCACTTCCCAACCTAGTATATTTCCAAGACAATCTCTCAAGTTTTATTCTTGCCTTTGCCCGTGTCGGGTAGTTTTTGGATCGTAGTCTCTGACGAGCTCTGACTCCATACAGAGGACTACTGATGGTCTTTGTGGCCAGTCTTCCAGTTTGAAAAGTTCCCCAGCCCTCATTCCTCCTTCTACAAAACTATCTCTGAGGTCCTACCCTGTCTTCCAAAAGACCCTCTCCTGTCCCCTTGTCTTTGGACAGCTGTTTTCCTTGACAGCCTGGAGAGATTCATTCATTTCACAAATATTCATTGAGCACTGATGATGTACAAGGCATTAGGGAAATACAACGGGGAGAAAAGGCATAAATTCTTGCCCTAATGGAGCTTTCATTCTTGTTGAGGGAGAGAAACTATAAACAAAAATAAGTAGAGTACATTTTTAAATGTTGATAAATTGTAAAGGGAAAATTAAAGCACAGGAGGGGTGCTGTGAGGTGCAGTGTAATTAGAAATTAGGTGATTTCTGAGTATAGACCTGAAGATGAGAGGGAAGAAGCAATGTGGATATCTGGGAGCACTTTGCAGGCAGACGGTGAGAAAAATGTAAATCATTATTGAAAATAAAAGTTTGAGACTCATGAAAATATTTTGGTGAGTTCTTCAAATGACATAAAAGGTCGTCTTCAAAAGAAAGCTAAAACGTCAGTGAAAGTCGATGCCTTGGAAACTTAGGGTATCTGGAAATGCACAGAAACATGTGATTCTTAAGAGAAATGTGATTTGGGAGAAAATAACAAAGTCTATTTAGTATCTTCATATTCTCAAATTTTGAGATTTCTCAAATGTTTAAGATGTATTAATCTATTTATTCAACAAATACTCATTGATCAGTGTTATAAGTATCAGACACTGCTGGGAAAAATGCAGACAAAATCCTTCACTCAAGGAGATTACACTAGAGTAAATAAAGAAAAGAAAAAACAAGAAGGAAGTGTAAGACAACAACAACATAACAATCATTTATTGAGCTCTTACAGTGTGCCAAAAACTGTGCTAAGCACATTTTATAAATTTGCTTCTTTACATCAACTTTACATCTATACTATCCTTTCTTTCCAAGTTTGAGATTTCTTAAAAGCAGATCCTGAGACAAGTAATTGCACGCGAGTAGTTTATATGGGAGGTGATTCCCAGAAGCACACCATTCCTTAAATTGTCTTAAAAGGCCCAGGATGAGTCCTGGCCCTTCTAGGTGTTACTGGTTGTATGACCTCGTACGGGTTACTTAATTTCAAGTTCATGTTCCTCTGTTATATAATTAGGGGTAATACCTACCTTTTAGTGTGTTTGTACTGTAAAGTACTTGATCAAATATGACGTATGTTAAACACTCATTATGTAATGACAATAATAAAGACCTCCATTCGCTTCTTCAACTTTATCTTCCTTTTCATACTTCATGCCTTAGCTTACTGAAGGCCTTGCATCACACACACACAAAACGCCATCTTGGCTGTGAGTTTTTATGTTCATTTGGATTGTCCTTTGTGAGATAACGGAAAATATATACATTGGTCTCTACCCTCGGTTTCCGGCACAGAGCTCCTCAACCCCTTGTAAATTCCTAAGTGATAAGAGCACTAGGAGCATCTTTTGTTCTATGAGGTGACTTTGTGTGGACTCCTGGATGGAAGTCACCAGAAGGACCAAGTCATGATTAGAAGCTTGGAATTTTTAGCCCTACACCTCATTCTCCAAAGAGGAGAGAGAGGCTGGAAATGGAGTTAATGATTGATCATGCCTATGTGATGAAGCCTCCATAAAAATCCCAAAAGTATGAGAGTTGAGGAGTTCCTGGGTTGGTGAACACATCCACATACCAGGAGGATGATACACTCAAACTCCATGGGGACAGAAGCTCCTGCACTTGGGACCCTCCCAGACCTCACTCTATGTTTCTCTTCTGGCTGTTCATCTGTATCCTTTATCATATCCTTTAATAAACTGGTAAACCTAACTAAGTGTTTTCCCAAGTTCTGTGAGCTGCTCTAGCAAATGAATTGAACCCAAGGAGGGGGGTGTGGGAATCTCTGATTTGTAGCCAATCAGTCAGAAACACAGGTGACAACTTGGACTTGCAATTGGCATCTGAAGTGGTGGTGGTGGGCTAGTCCTGTGGAGCCCTTAACCTGTGGGATTTGATGCTGTCTCCAAGTAAATAATGTCAGAATTGACTTAAATTGTAGGACACCCAACTGGTGTGCAGTGAATTGCTTGGCGGGGGAAGGACGCTCACACATCTGGTGTCAGAATTGTTGTGAGTATGCTAGTAGCGCGAGAGTGAAGGGAAAACACAGGAGGTAGATTAGGGTTTTTCCCTACACACTCTTCCTCATTCTTGACTGCCTCTTGGTCATTTTTTAGGTCTTAGCTTATATCTCACTCACTTTGGGATGGGTCCTGGGACCACCCTCCTCCCAGGGACTTAAGTTACAGAGATCCTTAGCACTCTCCAATAACTCATGTCAAACAAATTATCACTCTATCACAAGTGGCTGTTAGTTTTCTGACTGACGATTTTGACACTGAGTGCCTTGAGACCAGAAACTACATCTGATAGATTATTTATTCCTAGTTCTTAGGACACTGACAAGTAAGAGGCACTCTAAAAATATTTATGGGATATTGAATAACAGCAGGCTACATGAATGGAAAAGACCCATAGGGAGTTGGAAAAATTGGGTGGAAAAGTACTTGAGAATTTATACATGGAGAAGAAAATGAGTCATCCACATAGACTATAGGAATGTGAAGTCTTTCCCAACATTCATATTACATGATTCAAGGTTAAAAAGGAGCCCTGGGGATGGAAGAGCTCACTGGGGAAATAAAGAAAGAAAAGAACAAGAAGTACTGACAAAGCCTTGTAGGATATTCACAGGTCTCGCGTGAGGAGTCAGACAGAGAACGGACAGGCAACCATAAAGGAGGATGGGAATAGGATCATGGAAGCTCAGCTTAATGAAAGTCAACAAGAGATATTATGTAAATATAGATAGGCAATTTCATTGTGCCTTAAATATTAAAAAATATTTACAAGTATATTGCAGCATAGAAAATATGATTCAGGTGCACTGAAGTACATGCGGTGTTATATGCTCTAGATTTAGAGTAGATTGACATTAGATGGAAAAATGAAATTCCAAGGGTATCTGGAATTCATTTCTGCCAATAGAATTTTTAAAGAGGAAAAAGAAAAGCAATGTAAGTAAATTTAATTTTCACTTCATTTTTCCCTTCTTCATCTTTTTGAAAATATTACTGTATAGGACATTTCCAAAGCAATCTACACGTGTTATCTCATTTAATCCTCCCAATAATCTTATAAATTGGGTATCTTTTTTTATCTTATGAATGAGGAAACTAGCACAGAGGAAATAAGCGATATACTTGAGGTCATACAGCAAAAGATACAACAGAGACAAATTTCCAATTCAGGTCTGATACCTTCAAAACATGTTTTTTTTTAAGCATTATGCTATAATACCTTTTGGAAATTAATGAAATGTTCATTGCACACAATCCAAATATTTATCTAGATCAGGACTACAGTTCTGTGGTCTGATAACAGGCAAATTTACCTGCCCTTATTTGGCAAAACAATTTAGACTCAGTTAGAAGATGTCTTCAATTATTCCTAAGAATAAGAATCATGCTGTTTACATTATTTATCATTTTTATTTATAACTCTAATGTGGCACAGGCATTTCAATTTACCTTGAAAATTTTCCAACTGCTTTTTAAAATAAATCACGTCTTCCCCTCGTGCTATCTCTAGGGATCTTCGTTGTGATGTTTTTAAATTCACATTTGCCTTTACCTATTTAACAACAACTTCCAGACAGTGCCCATATCTAATTAACAAAGATTCTTTTCATCTATTTTTACCCCAAACTCAATTAACAATTCCAAGAGTGAGACTTGAAGAAGTCTCACTACAGCAACACATAATTTGCTTCTACACAGGCACTTATTCTAATTTAGCAAAACTCCATGCTTAGATTACACTGAGGTTGCAACATGGAAAAAACAAAGAAAAACAACTAGAACAGTAGGCATTTACAATTTACATTTAGCAACTCTCCAGCCACTTTAGTTTGGATTTGTGTTGTTATATATTAATTGGGAAATGATAAAGATTGAGACACATTCAAACAGAATTAAGGACCCTAAGCCAATAGCTATTTCACTTTCCAGCTCTGGCTTTTGGATATAAGATTGATAAGCATGATGGAAGCATATTAAAGCTGGTGTAAAGCAACTTCATGTAGTCTAATGCAGTTTGATCAGCTCCCAAGTAACATTCATTTTCAATGTTTTTCAGTGAGCGTGGATAGACTTTGAAAATTTGTGAAACTCAACTGATCCAATAAATGACCAAATTGTTTTGAGATGACAATCAGAGGTTTGCATTGTGAGAATCTGCCTCTTCTCAAGTTAAAAAATAGTTATTTAATCAATGGTTTAATGAACAAATCCATTTATCCTAATGAACGACCAAATAGCTTGGAGGTAGGAAGCGTAGGTTCACTTCGTGGTTGTTTAGAATTTTTACGACTGTGCTACCTCTATTCAGTCAACAAATACTTATTAAAAGAATGAGAAAACACTGCAGACCTTTATTTTTAACCTCTTCCACTTTGGCTGACCTGCCTTTCTAATTCCCATTTGATGAATGGACTGGTGCTATAGTTTAAATGCACATCACCAGTGAGTTTCTGGTGACCCTTTGATGGAAAATACAATACATGAATTTTGCTTATTTCCAAATTTTACATCTGAATCGATTTTGCTTATATCTAAAAACATAAGGATACCTTGTACGACCATAGAATCCAAGCTTACTTAGTTTTTAATGGTGAAAAAATTCACTTCAAAATAATATTTAAGATTTTTAAACACCATTCTTAAAACAATGACTGGCATGCAAAACTGTTATTTTTAATTTTAAACGTAAGACAATGGTCGAAATAGCAATAAAATTTCAAATGTTGCTTAGATAGATTGTTGCAGGGGATGCTTATGACATCCATTTTCAATATTAGCTTTAATTTTCAACAACAGCAATTTCAACAATAGCTATATTTCTCACATAGTTATGATATGTAATTCTCACATAAATTGCAACTCTCTACTAAACTACCTTTATTCTGTCCATCTAATTGGTATTTCGGTCATTACATTTTTGATACCTGGTACTCTATTTTCATTTATTTCCACTATTCAACTAGATCCCTAATATTCAAAATGATAATAAAATCAAATACTCTCATTTTTCATTAGAGGTATATAAATGGCTGTAGAAAATAGAAAACAACTTCAACTGGACAGAAGAATTAGTGGACATTGTTAAGGCACAGGACTGCTACTGTAGTAGGTTAGCAGCTAAGAGTGACATAAGAGGGAACAATAGTAATAAAAATGACCAAAGAAGCTGTTAATGAGGTAAGATACAAGAATTAACCCAGAGAACAAAAGCAAAACAAGTCCTAAACAGTTTCCCAAAAGTTTCAGTAGTAAGAAAATACTTTCTGAACAAATTATATATACCATTGCAAAAAAACAAGCCTCAATTTAAAATATAAATAATCAGGTAGATAAATGATGAGAAGTAGAAAATATTCACTGAGGTAAACAACTGACACTGAGCAGTGCAGCTCCAAGTGTAAAATAACTGCAATAATTCAGTGTGGAGTGTGAGAATGTTGGAAGTAATTCAGTTGAAAGTTTTGAATTTCATGAAAAAAATACATTACAATTTCCATCACCCAAGAAGATGCCATTGCTAATAATTTCTCCTCTCCCTGGAGAAGATAGCAGAATCCTATTTAAAAAATAAACGAGGAGTCTGTTCAATTAATTAAACAAGGAGGTCATTAGACTGAGGTGGCTCTAATTCCGTGGTGGCCTACAGAAGCAAACCAAACTCCAAGCCTGTAAATGCCTCAGGGACGACCGACAACAAACAGCCAACCAGGATTTAAGCTACAGCCAATCAATTAATTTCCTTTCTTTGCTTCCGCAATTTCTCTCTGTAAGTCTTTCCCCTGGCTCCTGTCGGGGAGAGCGCCTAATCACTTCCCGTTCAGTGCTGCCGGATTCAAACAGATTTTTGCTCAAATAAACTCTTAAAATGTTTACTATACCTCAGTTTATCTTTTGACATGTCTCAGAAGGAAAAAAGCATAAAGTGCTTCTTGGCATGGAACGGAGGCTTCCTTCGTGATACTCACGCCCCACAATCACTCCTCCTAGGCCTCTTATCTCCAAAGTCAGAAGTATCAAGTTTGACTTGGCCTTCAGCTAAGGGCAGAAAGACAATTGATGGCAGTAATTATCCCTCCCCTTCCAAATGAAAAAAAAAAAGAAAAGCAAAAATGAGAGACCGTGTTACGCTGAGAAAAGCATCTCAGCAAAGTAAATATCCAACGGGTTCCCAGACGGTCAGTTGACAGAGCAGCAAGTGTGCTCTGTGAATGAGTCTCTGCCTTCAAAAGTCTCAATAAATGTTTATTTCTTATGAAATATGTTAAGACATGAATAAAAGTTTCTACTTCAGTTACTTTGTGTATACTAAGAAGTATTAAAATGCTTTGATCAAATATGATTATTGAATTAATAAAGGTGAATCTACATAATATTAATCATGTCTCTCTCATCTGTTTATTCAAGTGTGGCTCATCTGCTATCAGAAATTTTTGGATGTTTTAGAATGAAACGTGTTTTAATAAGCCAAACATGCTATATTTCCCTTAACAAATATTTGAATCTTTTAAAATACCACATTAAAATTAACCTTTCTGGGGGCTGGCCTGGTGGCGTGGTGGTTAGGTTCGTGCGATCTGCTTAGGTGGCCGGAGTTTGCAGGTTCACTCATCAAGCCATGCTGTGGCGGTGTCCCACATATAAAATGGAGGAAGATGGGCACTGATGTTAGCCCAGAGGCAGTCTTTCTCAGCAAAAAGAAGATTGGCAACAAATGTTAGCTCAGGGCTAATCTTGCTCACCAAAAACAAAACAAAAAAACCTCTCTGATACAAGCACTAACCGGGCCTGGACCCTGCTTTGCTTCCAAGATCAGACAAGAGATCTGATGTATTCAAGGGGTTGGGGGAAAAGAGGACCGGGGAGTTGTTCAATGAGTATAAAGTTTCAGTTATGCAAGATGAATATGTCCTAGAGGTTGGTTATCCAACATAGTGCCTAGAGTTAACAATAAGGTATTGTGCACTTTAAAACATGTGCTAAGGGGCGTTGAAATAACTTTCTAGGCCTAAGATGGAGCCGCTCCTGCCTGGGGTGCCAGGCCAACAAATGGGAACTTAGACAACTTTCCTGTCCTTGTGAAGGCTCTGCTTGACCAGAACTGCAGTACATCCAGTCAGCCAAGCCCCAAAAGCCAGCCCTGAGCCTTCTCACCCCAAGATTGACTACATGGCCCTAGTTAATCAGATATTTTCTGTTTTTCTCTTCCTTGTTCTTTACCCTTTATTCTGTAAAATCTTCTTGCCTTCTGTCTCATTTCGTAGTTCTCAGATAGGAGACTTCCTTTCATGAAGGGTTAAATAAAGTTGGGTTGTATCACCTAAACCACCTTCCTTAATCACTTTTTTACAGAGGATGTATCTCATATTAAACGTTCTTATGAGAAAAACAAAAATAAAAACAAAAACAAAAAAAACCAAGCACATTTTTGAAGGTGATATGTTTAGTACCTCGATTCTGTGGTGATGGTGTCATGAGTGATGCATATGTCCAACCTCATCAAAATGTATACATTAAACACGTGTTTTTTTGTATATCAATTGTACCTCAATAACACCTAAAAATAGAATTTGCCAAGAAGTCTATGAAAAAATACAATTAATCTCTTTGAAGATGGACTGTATTCCCCTTTCAGCACCATGAAATTTGACCTCCTCAGCCAGGCGTGGCTAACACTGTAAGTACACAGTTGAGTTTTATGGGTTTCTTTTTTCTTTTTCCAATCACTGCAGAGGTGACAAAATTATAGGCTGTGTCCTGGAACAATTCTTTTTAGCTCTGTTGTGCTAAGGGAAATAATCTTAAGGGAAAGAAAAACATTTCAAAGTGCTTGAAAAGTATTTGAGAAAATGAAAAAGGCAGAAACAATATCCATTAGTCATTCTTGCATATAAAAAAGCAAGCCAGGGCAATAAAAAAGGATTTATTCATTTAGTTCCTTCCTTAGAAATAACAAAAGAAGCGTACCAAATCCATTATTCTGAACAATTCCTTTAAAGCAATCCATTTGCTTGGATTGTAATGGTAATAATCATGTGCTATTATATTCATTTGCACATATTTCGATTTTATTTTAATGTGATTTTTAAATGTGTACATATTACAGAATGTCAGTATGGGAAGGGACCAGAACTTATGTGATCTTTATATTCTTATTTTTATGAGTGAAGAAAGTTCAGTTTACAGAGAGTGAATGACAAACCTCTTCCTGTCCCCAACAAATTGCTACCTAGTCATTCCCACTGTGGGACCCACACTCCCCCTCCTGGCTCACAGTCCAATCATCTTTGAAAGGACTAGGGCAGTATCAGGGCTAAAAAGATGACAACGGCCTCACCACCATCAATAACAATAATATCCACTGAAAGATACTTTGTGCCAAGCACATTTTAAGCTCTTTACATGTATTAACTCATTCAAACCTCACAACAACCTTGTTAAGTTCTATTATTCGAGTTGAGCTAATCAAGGCAAAGAGGATAAAGAAATCACCTATAGTCACAGAGCTAGCAAATGCAGAACCACTTAGGGAGAAAGTCAATGCCCCAGGAGGGAATTACAGCTCTTGTAGGCTGTGTGTTTTCTCCTTTCCTTTCTGGTCCTCAGACTTCTTTTCTTAGCCAGGGCAGAATATATCCACAGCACACAATTAAATACTCTATATAGAATGAGGGTTCTATACTCACCACTTTCCCCCCACTTGCCCACACTAACTTCTACCTACTCCTTACTCTCCACTTTTCATAGAGTATTTCGTATTCTTTTGCTCCTTCTTATTTCTATGATACTTATCTTATTGCTTTGTAATCTCCAGTTTAAGGGTTCTGTAACCCCGGGCCCGCCAGGACCAGTTCAACTGAGCCCATCTTATCAACAGAGTCATTAACAAATTGTCTTTCAGAAGATTTGCAAAGTCACTTAGCCAGAGCATGCACAGAAGAAGAAATCTTGACCTAAAATGACCGAGGAACCAAAGATTCTCCTCCCCAGGGAACCAAAGGAATGGACATGACCAGAACTTAAAAGTCTGACTCTTACTTAGTGACAGGTCCATCATTCAGGAAGATCTGGTGTTAAAATTCCTTCCCCACTCATCATAAATGTTTAGAACCTTACCATTAGTGCTTGAAGACCACCAATCAAAACCTGTCCAGCCAGTGTTTCCGTGTGTCAGCCTATTCTCTCTAACCTCTTAAATTTTGCCTCAAATCCTGAATTGGGAAGACAGATCTGAGGGCACACAACCCCTGTCTCCTTGCAGATTCATTATGCAGAATAAAGCTGACTTCTTTTCCCAAAAACTAATGCCGTAATTAATTGTTTTTTTTATGCGCATTGGGCAAGAGAACCCCAACTTTGTATGGTAACAGTTCTATGTTCTACATTTACATTATAGTTCGGTCAAGGTTCTCACTGGCAGTTCAAAATAACTTGCATCAAAGTCACCTATGATGCTTATTGAAAATGCAGACTCTGTGTTAATGAATCTAGATTTTCATATAGTTCCAGGTGACCATTATCCACCCTTCAGTGAGGACCAATGCACAGGAAGCCCTCAAGTGCAGAAGGTGTTTCCTTGCCTTTTGCTGGAGCGCAGGTGGAGGCAGCAGCCCAGCCTGTGGCAGAGTGAGCCTCTGGGACGTCACCTAAGTGACCATCTAGGCAGGGGGTCCACTCCAGCTTGCAGCCTGGCTATTTCTGTCAGGCCAGCAAGCTAAAAATGGTTTATACATTTTTGAACTGTTGAGAAAAATCTAAAGAAAAATAATACTCTGTGACATAAATATTATAAGAGATTCAATTTCCAGTGTCCCTAAAGACATTTTTATTGGCACATGGCCACGCTCATTTGTTCATTTGTTTATACAAGTGTCCCTCATGGGTTTCACTCCACAGTGGCAGAGTTGGGAGACCATCTTGCCACAAAACCTAAAATAGTTACTCACAGGACCTTTACAGAAAAGTTTGCTGACCCCCGGTGTAGTGGGGTCACGTTCATCTCTGTTTTTAAAAACCGTTCAGATGAACCCACTGAAAGTCGGAACTATAACTCTATTTCCTGAATTTTAGACTTATGTTCTTTATTCACATCCACACATTGTTTCCAATGTCATTGAAATCAGTAGAAACAGGATAAGTGATCTCTGAAAATGCAATTACTTGAAGGAGTGAATGTGTTTTTTCATATGTTCTTTTAGATGACATGATGACATTGATTAATAAAATTACAAAAGAAAGAACTGATTGAGCATAGAAAAAATTTTAAAAATAAGTGCAGATTATATTTGCAATACTCTCTATCCATAGTTCTGTGTAATTTATTTCTCAGAATTTATCACTACCTAAAATTATTTTTAAATTTATATGTTTCAAATATATGCTCTTTGAGGGCAGGGGTTACTTCTGACTTGGTTACTGGTATGTCTTCAAGGCCCAAAACAGTGCTTGGTAGCTGTCCAATAGACAATAGAGAGTACTGATTAAGGGCATGCACTATGAAATAGAATTCTGGTTCTACCACTTTCTGACAATGTGAACCTAAGTTATTTGCCTTCTCTGTACTTCTATTTCCTTTTCTGTAAATGATGATGTTTGTAATACTAGCCTCAAAGCTTACTAATGTGAAGATAAAGTGAGTTAAAATGTAGAAAACATTTAGAAGAGGGCCTTTCATGTTGTAGGTACTCTATAAGTATTAGTTACTATTATTGTTGTTTTAATAAATGTTTGTTGAGTGAATGTTGTTTTTGCTAAATATAAAGTCTTAAATTATTAGCCTTGCATACATTTTTGATTAATCATTTTTCATGGTCTTCAATTTTTGTTATTTTGATTTTGTTACTTTTCATTTCTATTTAATTTACTGCTGGTGTGGGAATGCTACTGATATTGGTATATATATTTTTATAAGACTTCATTAAATTCACTATTGAATTCCAAACATTCTTTATACTCACTGTGTTCTAGATGTTACTTGTTGCACATTAATATCCATTCTCCCACTCTTTAGCAATAGAACTCCTGCATGTGGCCACCCAAATAGAGACTGCACTTGTTTCTCTCTTTTATGGCTTAAATGACTGTGAGACCCAATTTTGTTCAATGGGATGGAAGCAAAAATCATTCGTGCTATTTCCTTATCATGCTCCTAAAAATTATCCTTATATGTTTCTTGATCTTCTTCCATATCCTGCTGGCTAGAAGTGGTGACAACTGTGGCAGGCACTTCAATCTAAAGATAGAAGTCATTGTGTGTGTGTGTTGAGCCAATAAAAAGTGTGATAAACTCTATCAGTAAGAAAGGATTAAAGCAAATTATGCAAAGGAATTTTAAGATTTAGAACCAGCTGCATATTTTAGAAGCACTATATTGAGTTGATGTGCAGATAAAATTAGTTACTTTGATTGTTCCAGGAAGTATATCTAAGACTGTGCACTCTCCTTGTGATGAGAGTAATTCTGATATTAATGGAATGAGCTTCCTTAAATTTCAAGGGAGCATGGACCTCAGCGGTAAATTCAATAACCATTAGGGTTTCTGCCATTGTGGTCAGAAGTGTGCAAAGATAGTTGAACATCTTGGTCTGAGCACCATGTTGGGCTGGGGGCTTTGCTATGAGGTGGTCATGATGGATAGACGGAGCTTAACATTCTACCGCAAATACCTAGTAAGGCAAGGTGACTCGGGGTGGATGTTAGCTCAGTCAGTCACGCATGAAACATAAATCAGAGTCCAAATTAATTTAGTTACCTGTTTTATCTGTTTGTCAATATAATGAAGCTATGAACCTTGAAATAATCCATAGAAATATAACAAATATGAAGATGTCACGGTGAATTTAAATAATTGGTAGAAGGTAAACTGTTGATTTAGAAATACAGTTTTCATATATAAAGAAATTTTGTTATTAAGAGAAAGGTCAGGCAGCCTAGTGGCTACTTTTCTTTTTTTAGAATAATTTTAGGAATATAGTTGGGTATGAAATCTTACAAAAATATTATGAAATGCTCTTAGGTATCTCACTGCAGCTATAAAAGATTCACAACCAAGGCATAAAATAAGAGTAATTTTGAGCAGTGAGTGACAAATTGAGGTATTAAAGAGCAATAAAAATAATATTTTGGATATACACTCAGGTACTGTGAATCAGAGATTAGTATGGTATTTTGTCATGCATTTAATAGTCATGTTTACTCAATTCACCTTTTTTTAGTATATTCTAGACTATTTTTATTGAAGTAACATTGGTTTATAACATTATAAAAATTTTAGGTGCACATCATTATATTTCAGTTTCTGGTGACAGATGGTAATTAGACTTTGGGTGGTGAACACGATCTAGTGGCTACTGGTAAACACTCAAATTTGGAGTCAGATATCCTGGCTTTGGATTCCTGCTCACTGGTGATAACACGCAAAACAATTCAGGTAGTTCCTCTAGGCCTCAGTTTCCTCGTTTGCAAAATGCTAGTAGTAATAATTACACTTTTCTCATAGGTTAATTGCGATGATTAACTGAAAAATGTGTGCATGCATTTGGGGGGGTGTATAGTGCTTAGCATAGTGCCGGGCACACAATAATCTCCCCCATAATAGTAGATGCTATTATTTTTATCCACTGCATAAAAAAGCAAATTGCAAAGTCATTTATAAAATGTATGTAGTGCTATAAAATCATCCTATGAACAAATATGGTATTTGTTTATCCAATCATGGGAGATGTAGTCCTGCGTATAAAATAAAGTACTGTGATTTTGTTTAACACCAACTTTAAATTATCAACAAGAAAAGAGTTTTTGTCTGCTCAGCTAATAACTAGCTGATATTGGCCTTTTGAGCCTAATAATAGCAATACAACTTTAGTACAAGTTTACAAAGTGCTTCCTTATATATTATCTCATCCAAATATCATGACTTCTTTGAAAGATAAGCCAGTCCAAAATTTATTAGTGTTCTATCTCACAGAAGAAAAATTGAGATGCGGAGAGGTTAAATAAATTGTCAGGGGTTACAGAATTAATAAGTGATAGATATAGCACTCAAACTGTAATCCTTTGACTTCAGAAACAATTCTTTTTTTTTTAACTTTGTACCTTGTCTCTCACTAAATTTCAGCATTCCACTTAAATTTTTTATAAGTAATCTTTCCCAAATTGTCAGCTTTAAAATTAATAAGACTACTCTGGTAAACACAGGGGTAAAATAAAGTGGGACAATTTATAATGCTTATGATAAAAGTGTTAATATCAGCATGATCTTGTTATTAGTAGAAAGAGAAAAAAAGCAGTTCATAATATTCATGTGCAAAGATAAAACAACCATTTCTTCTATTATAAGAAAAACAAATTCTATGCTGTCATCAAAGAAAAGATTCTAACCAAAACAGAAAAGAGAGTCTGAAAAGATTTGCAAACAGGCTTCAAATATTTCACATAAAACAAAAGACATTTTTAAGTATATTTTTAACAATTGCTTCATATGGGTCTTGGAAACAGTAAAAGTAGTGGAAATAGCAAACAGCAATTTCTGCAGCTTTCTTTTCATTGTTGGTTTTTAACATATGTTGTTGTAAGACATCTTGATTTTCTTTTTATTTGGGAAAAATTCTTTATATTGGAACAGTACAATTATCAACAGCAAAGAAGATATTTTCTATTGATGATGATAATAATTTAATTTATTTATAATAATTTTATTTATTTAATTTATAGTTTCTACACTTATCTTTGCAATGCAGTATCATCATACAGGATAATCCAGAGATATAATAAGAAATCGTAGGCCTTCATGAATACCTCCCAGTTCGACAATCAGGAAACTTTGAGTTTATCAATATAAAGCAAAAAAGGACATTGTTCAACTATTATTAAACTCTTCCATAAAATAAAATCAAGTAAGAACTATACAATTTTCTAACCAAAACTGATAAAATTCCAACAGGAAGAATATGTTCCCTATAAATGATTCTATCGGAAACTCACAACAGTTTGCAGGCAAGCTGAAAACATCACATCAGAGAGTTCTATCCTGTCTTCAAGGGGTCTAAGTTTGGAGCTGCAAGGATGTCATTACCTTATGCAAACACTTGTCATTAAGCAAATACTTTTTTCTGGTAAGTTTAGCCATGGTGACTTGCTTCAAATGCTAATAAAACAAAAAACCTTATTTGACTTTCTATTAGAATATTAATTAAGAGTTGGTTGGGGAATTCACTAATGATCAAAATAGTTTCATACATTTACTAATGATGAAAATGAGCTAATTAGTTGAATTAGGATATGCAGTATACAGAAACATGCAAGAAATTGGCAAGTCATTTTAAGATTAACTGTTTTTATAAAGCAGTGATAGACATAAAAAATTAAATCTGCTTTATATCAGGGAAGGAAATAGAAATAAAAGAACCAAAAAATGAGTAATTGGCAAAGGGTCTATCAAGATAAATAATTATCGGTTTTAGGATTCTGAAATAATTTAACTCAAGAACTTTTGCAGTAGTCTTTTTTTGTACATCTGGAGCTTTCCACCCACAGAAAGGGCAGTTTTAATTTGAAGAGAAAAATGACTTGGTCATTTCATTAATTCTGCAAATAAGTGATGTAATTTCAAATATGTATTGCTATTGTTTCCCCCACAGCAAATTCCTTTAATAAGTATTATTTGACAACTCTACCACTTTCGACATGTTTTTCTGGATCATCTTCAGATATTAGATTTCTTTCAAACTATTTAAATATAGTTCAGTTGCTCGTGATTTCAGAAGGTTCCTAGCTTTTAGCCTTTGTCAAGTTTTAGAGAAAATTTCACCTATGGATTTATTTGAAGCGGCCAAAGTGATCTGAGTCAACTTTAATTTCATATTTGTATCTCTTACTTTCAAATTATGATGACTAACATAACTTCACAGACTTAGATAAGGAAATACCATGGTAGAACCCATGTTGTTTCAGTTGGTAAGTGCTGTGGAAACTGGCTTTATTTAATTTGCTGGGGTAACGACGAGAACCTCCTCCGGGTCTACCATCCCACACTACAATTTCCTTGCTTAGTCTTATTGGCTCCTTGCCATATTCTACATTGCCTTCTTCTCAGTCTCCTTAAGCTCATAAAAAGTAACTTTTTTCCCACCTCCAGTATCAGATGACCCTTGTTTCCTCGGGAAGAATCTCTCTGACAAAATTCCTTTGTCTTCTTTCCTCTCCAGATAAAAATCTTCATTCATCTCAACATTCCACATTCCCTTCTTCTTCTACTACTTGCGATTGATCTTGAAGTCATGCTTCTCCTCTACTGTGTTGCCCATCAATAATCCCTTCTCCTTTGTTTCTTCCTTCTTTCTTTCCTTTGACTGTAAGCATTTTCAATGGGCTATCTTTCAATATTGTCCACTTATTCAGCTTTTACCCACCCCTCTCATTTGTTGCCAAATTTCTCAAGAATATTACTCACCATCTCCTATTTTTAAACTTCTAATTGACTCATAAATTCTTTTCATTACAGTCATTATAGTTTATTGAAACTGTCTTTGCAAACATTTCCAGTGACTTTCTAATTCTAAATCTAATCACCTCATTTAGACATAATCCTACATGCCTTCATGAAACATTTAACACTGTCAATCACCTCCAATCCTTACACTTAAAGCCCTTTTCTCTGTATATCTATATTTTGCTTCAATACTCTTGCCTCATTTGAGTCTCACATCTCTGATTGCTCCTTTTCAGCCTCTTATTTGCTTTTAAGGATAGGTTTCACCTTCCCCTGTATCTATTTTCCATGTGTCCAATAATTTCCATGAATTCAACAGAGTACTGGTTCTTAACCCAACTCAAAGGACTATTGTGATGATTAAAGAGTGTAATGCATTTAAAGCAATGGCTGTGGACCACAGTCTTATAAACCTCCAAAAGGTGAGTTTGCTGCCCCCAGCTCCTCTAACCATCCTGATCCAATATTCTTCTGAATATGAATGATAATTAACCTGCCTATGAAAGTTCTTTAATTTTTCCTTAGGAAATTAGACTTCAGGGATAAGTCTGGTTGTAGATGAGGTAAAATGAAATGCTAATTTCCTTAAGAAAATTCTAATTTAAAGTTGATAAATTCAGTGGTTAGAATGAACAAACATAGAATGAAAGCGATATACAAAGTATAGTTCAGCCTACAACTAAACATGCCAGTTCTTTTTATGTATAATGCAACCATGTGGAAAAGCTTTCAAAATAAGCACACCTGTGTATTCAATGAAAATTAGTCTGTCAATTGAATTTTTACCATAGCTTCTGAATAATCCATTTTGTCTGGTTTAATTAAATAATTTAAAAAGTATCTGGGCTTCTACTAAAGGAGAATACATTGTTAAGGTGTAATCTATTTATTTCGCTTTGCACTTCCTTTTATTGTACATTTTTTGTGGTTTTCCAATTTTAAGCAGTAACAAAAATACTCTGCAAGAAATAAAGACTTTATTGTATTTTCTGCGTCTAAATAATGAGGACTCACTTTTTTAGGACAATGGCTTGGAAAATGTATTCAGCGTTAATAATACAATCCGCCTCTGGGGGCTATTCAAGGAGACATAAAATGACAGCAAGTTTTCATCATGTATATATATTTATTTACAATGTTGTTTTGATTCTTCCATTTATATCTATATTTTCCATTGCTAAAAGAATATAAGAAATGCCAGACTGGGTAGTACCTCTGTTCTACACAGTTCAGTATTTTCTGACACTAGCCCCTTGTTTCTTTCAAGATATCATAGAGATTTTTACAAAGCTGAACTATAAGCATGGTACCCTTGACTATCATGTAAATTTTTTACCTTTAACTTTTGGAGGTACGATTCATTTGCAAAATTGAAAATCCGATCCCCTCTCTTCCCTGCTTAATCTCCTTGCTGGCTCACTGTTGTCTACAGGACGAAGCCTGGGCTCTGGTCACCCCTAACTCAGATCTGCCTGTCTCTGCAGCTTCGACCAACTCCGTGTCTACTCCTTCCTGCTTCCCTTTTCTTATCTCAATTCCATTTGATAAACTCTTTGTAGTCATCCTTCAAATTCTAGGTACATTTTTTTTTTCTCTAGGAAGATTTTTAAATATTTTTTCCAGCTTTATTGAGATATAATTGACAAATAACACTGTGTAAATTTAAGGTATACAATGTGAATATTTGATGTATGTATATATTGTGAAATGATTACCACAATAAGATTAGCTAATACATCCATTAACTCACACAGTTACCATTTTTTGAGTGCCTGGTGAGAGCATTTAAGATCTACTCTCTTAGAGAATTTCAAATATACAATACAGCATTGTTAACTACAGTTACTATGTTGTATATTACAACCCCTAATCTTATTCATTTTATAACTGAAAGTTGTGTTCTTTGACCAATATCTCCCCATCTCCCCACAATACCCCAGCCCCTGGCAACCACTAATCTACTCTGTCTCTGCGACTTTGACATTTTTAGATTCCATATATAAATAAGATCATACAGTATTTGTCTTTCTCTGTCTGACTTACTTCACTTACTTAATGCCCTCAAAATTCATCCACATTGACGCAAATGGCAGAATCTCCCTATGAAAATTTTTGTGCACCATCTGCTTTTCCTCATTCATGCCCATACAATTAATTAGTCTCTTTTGTAATCTACTAATCTTTGTTCTTGCTTACATTTTCACTTTAGTCATATTGTATTGTACACATTTTTATCGTGGTAAAATGTATATAACATAAAATTTACCATTTTAACCATTTTTAAGCATAGAGTTCAGTGGCAATAAGTACATTCACTTTGCATGCGACCATCACCACCACCCATCTTCAGAATTTTTTTCATCTTCCCAAACTGAGACTTCATACTCTTTAAATAATAACTCCCCCTTACAATTACTTTTTACCATGTCTATCTCCCATAATAGACTTGAGAGAAGAACTATTGCTTTATTAATATCTGAGTTTTAGTAATATTTACTAAACACAATGCCCTTCAAACAGAAAATGCCCAATAAATGTTGAATTGATGTGTCATGGTCAAAATCACATAAAAGATCATTATGTCAGTCAGCTATATCAGATTGTGTCAACTTTCCAGCTCTACTCGACCCTATTGCCACACTTCACAAAAAGAAAAAAATAAAAGAACATACTTTCAGTGGTCTTCACTTTACCAAAAACAAAACCCCAAAAAACAAAAACAAAAAATCCAAAACCAAAACAAAACTATACCTTTAGCGCTTTCTCATTTCATACAGTATGAATTCCAAATTTTGAACATGATATCCAGAGCCTTCTGGAATCTGAGTCCTATCAACCTCTCCACCCTCCTCTTCTGCATCTTTTCACATCTTGATTCTTACCAATATAACATCATCCATTATTCTTGAAACAGGCAGTTTTCAGGTTTTCTTAATCATACTGTCTCTCAGCCTAAAATGTTTTCCCATAGTTTTGAAGCCAAATCATAGTGTTCCTTCAAGGGTGAAGCCTTCTCTGATCCTTTGGTTCAGAATAAATACTCTTCTCCTCCCCTTTCTTTTGTACTTTGTTTAGGCCTCTAGTTTGCATTTATTTAGTTTTGTGCTAAATTACATCTTACTTATCATTTATATATCTGTCTCCATCACTAGAGAGGAAAATTACATGAAAATTTGTGTAATGTTTCATTTATCATTTTATTGTTTTCTATTTCTTCCTGTCAGAGACTCATAGAATTTTATACATGTGGTAGTTGCTCAATAATTATATTCTGAAAGAACAAACATCTTGATCATTTAATGCATATGATCAATGTATTGCTGTTTATTGAGCATGCCTAAGTTTGTCCCAACTATCTATTAAGGGACTAACCAAGGAATAATATGAACACACTGGTTAGGACGACTGTAGACAATGCAATTTGACAAACAGATATTGATCACAAGGCTCATGTCACTGTACCGAGTGAAATAAACACAAATGAGCAAGACACGGTCCACTTTCTCAGGGAACTAGCAACCTAGGTTTGGACAGGTATATAATTGATTTTAGTACTTGTTCAAGAGTCATAATGAAGGCTGAAGCAATGAGCTTTAGCCATTTAAACTAAGGAGCAGTGACTGTTGGCAAGAAATCATAAAAGGATTTGTTAAAAAGGTTATGTCTGAACTTGAATGTAAGTGGGGAAGTATGATTTCAATGGAGGAATTGGGGTTGTGGAGGCATTCCAAGAGAGACATTAGCATAAGTAAGATTTAGAGTCAGGAAAAATGTTGGCTGCTTTCAAAAACAATGAATACTCTAATTTAACAAGACCTTAGGATGATTCAGTTAGGGCAGTAAGGGTAGTGGGAGTTAAAGGTGGATTTCTAGGGGAGCTCCATTGAAGAGGTTCTCGAAGGTATATTGTAGGTCTAGTATTATATATCACTATGTATACATTAATATGGTATATATTACATATCAGAAAATATTATGAAAACTAATCAGTAAATGGATGTGCAGTAGATTGTGGACAAAGTTAAATATATGGATTGGGACAACCTGAATGTAGAGAACTAAGACAAATTCAAAGATAACCACATTTTCAAATAGGAGAGAATAGTGGTACACTAGGAGAAATAACCTTTCTGGGCTCATCTATAAAATAATAGTAGTACTTGACTTCCAGTATTATTCTGCTGATACACATGTATTTAGCACAGTGCCTAGAGATTTAAAGTACCTAGTAAATATTAGCTATTGTTATTATTAAGTGATCAATAGAATAATCTAGAATGGATAATGATCTGACTCTAAAGTATCTTTATTTTATTTGTTTTTAATAATGAAAATTTCCTAAAAATTCAAACACTACAGAAATATATGGTACATATACTTGCAAACACCAGAGACAACTAATAGTAACAGTTCAATATTTATATCTAAAACTTTTTTTCTAGTCCCATAATAATGTATTATTATTACTTGTATTTGTACAAAATTGGGATCATTCTATGCAACTTTTTCCTTTTTGTATAGTAGAATGTTTTGGAGCTTTTTCCAGAAAAGAATATATAGTTATCTTATATTCTTTTTAATAAGACTACTTATTTCATTGCATTAATGTGCCATAGAGAATCTAAGAGGACACTCAAAAAAACTGGGTGGAGATCTAGGTCCACCAGCACATATGGTGCATTTGTGAAAATTAGAAAAATTGCTCTCTATACGTGGTTACAGCCCCTCTGGTACCTATCTTGATTAGCAAACTCTGAGCTGGATTTTAACCCTCTCTTTCCCCCCGCCCACTGGACACCTGTGGCAGAGAACAATCTATACAACCATTAGCAAAGCCCTGTGGAGATGACAAACCAATGTTAACATTTTTTTTTTTGGAGCTCATAAAAGAGCATGAACTTTGAGCTATAGATTTTGGATTCTTTTCCACAGAAGTAATGGTTGAAGCCTTGGATGGATGAGAAATGAATGAGGCTTCCATGGAGAGATTATATAAAGAAAAGATATTAAAGGATGATAACTCTAATACCATCTGTGAGAATGCGTCAAGGGGAGAGAGAAAGAGGGAGAGACAGAAAGAAGATAATGATAAGTAGATGAGAGAATAAAATCTATTAAAATAATACAATGATGATAAACTCTGTGGGATCATCTTTTCAGACTCCACGTATGTGTATATGTATGAATACATCAAGGTATCACTGGCAGTCTGAACTTCTGCTCTCTGATTACTCCTTTCCAAATTTAGGAACTGAAATAATTCAAAAAAATATTTGGATAAATTCCTTGCTATCTGAACTGTCATCATCACTACAAGAAACTCAGGAATCAAACAGATTCTAATAATGTGGTATCCTCACTCTCCAAGTTTGCTATATGAACTCAGGAAACAAACCGATTTGAATTATAAGGAATACTTGTAAATACATTTTAATTTTAATTCAAAATCTGAAGCATCAAGTGAAATTTTCCCCAACCCTTTGCTCAGTTAGCCATACGCGGGACTTTTGTTCTAATACTTCATTGTTTTTGTCCATGTTACATATTTTTGTTTGGCTCTTAAGAATGTGCTTTTTAATAGTTTTCTTCTCTAAATACTTGCTCTTTATTTTCTAAAATATTTTCTTCAATTACTTCCTCTAACATCGACAGTTTATCTAGTTCCCCTCTCTAAAGCTGTCAACAGTATAAATTTTTCTAAAGTTATTTTGTCAGGTTTCTAAATGTATCTTGTTATCATCAACACATAATGACTTACTTCAAGATATTTCTTGTAACAATTGCTGTTACTACAAAGAATCAAGAACTCAAAGTGCAGATGTCTTCTGATTTTTTTTACCATTCAGTTTGAAATATAAATTTCACAATGAAGTAAAAGTTAACTTTTCCTATGCACTCTCTTTAAAAAATCACTTATTATTAGAAAATGAAGGTAACTTTTTTTTTTTTTTTTGCTGGATCTGTGACTTCCTAAATAGGAATTCATGTTAAGCCTCATGGACATTAACTACAATCAACAACAAAATATACTGAAGTTAATAATGAGCACACAATTACTTTCCTTTTACTTATACAAATGACTTAAAGCAAATCAAAAAGCATTCAGAAAGGCTGCAGTAATTGGAAAGTAACGTTAATGATTTAAAATTTATTTAATCTGGGGCCAGCCTTGTGGCTTAGCGGTTAAGTTTGCATGTTCCGTTTTGGCGGCCCAGTGTTCGCTGGTTCGGATCCTGGGTGCGGACCTACTCACCGATCATCAAGCCATGCTGAGGTGGCGTCCCACATAGAGCAACTAGATGGATGTACAACTATTACATACGATTATCTACTGGGGCTTTGGGGGGCAAAAAGAGAAAGAGGAAGATTGGCAAAAGATGTTAGCACAGGGCTAATCTTCCTCAAAAAATATTCTAGTGTTAAAAAAATAAAATTTATTTAATCTATGTACAAGCAATCAAATGTACTGTACTGCCTACAAGAGACTACAATAATATTTGAGGGTTAAACTTATATTAAAGATAACAGTCAAAAATATTTCCTCCACTTTTATTCTCTCAAGTGTTGTTCTCCTATTTTATACATAATTGAACTATTCAGTTGTGATATCTGGAGCAAAATTTCAGAACCTCACTTAAACTTACAGAGCATTTTTATTTCAGCGTAAACCTTTAGCCAAGTGGTCTTACCACTCTTTTGTTTATGACAAATGGAAACTTTATCACTGACATATTAAGCAAAGCTTTTATATTAGTAGTCACCAAACCTTTTGTTTGTTTACCCTTATCAATAAGATATTTTGAGGGATGTACCCCAAATAAACATATAATTAAACATACGTGAAAATTAAAATTAACAATGATAAAATACAAAATGAATAAACACTTAATATTTTCTTCCTGAATCTTCCAGGAATGATTGCACTCACTTTATAAATAATTTACCTATTCTCTCTCATAAAGGGACTGAGTTCTTCTCATCATTACTCGTTATCTCAGAGGTTCTTTTCTTCTATGATGACTGAAATGTACCAATTTCTTCTTTTCTTTTTTTTTAAACCATCCAGTTTGCTAAGCTGATCCAGCCCCCCAAAAGCGTTTTCTAGTTTTTACACTGTGGTGCCACCAGTTATGCTCTTAGCATTGCTAGACTTTAATTCACATGGAATTCATTCTTTCTGTAATTAAAAGGCCATTATGTCTAAAGTTTAAATTGTTAAACTGAAAGTAAATAAAAGCATACATAAGCTTGTCTAATTGGTCTAGTTTACTTTAAAGAACAAGGGAGTTTGCATGGGACAAGATTTTTAGCATGGTTTGAAAATGTGTGCTTGTTTTCTATGTATAATGTGAGTGTAAATATTATTTTGTTAAGAATTCCTTGATAAAACTTAAAACTAATCACATTAGCCTCCCACTTCTTTAATTATTTAGTATGTCCACTACTAGTAATACCAATATTTACATTACTGGAATAAACTTCTGGAAAAAAAGGTACCTTGTAAATAAATGTCAGAGAGAGAGAGAGATGGGACTATTTTAGTGGCCTACATAGATTTAATTTGTTTTATATATACACCTGGTGTGATGACCCAAGTTCATTAGTGCAGTAATAACAAAAAGAAGCAAAATCTTCTAAAGAGAAAACAACTCTTTAAATCTCAGAGATAGTTATAAAAACTTTCTTAGAGTCATGAATGAGAGTAAAAGTGGATTCAATGATGCCACTAAACATGGGCACAATGCTTTTAGAAGGTGAGAATAATAAGGACCTGAGGGGAAATATATTTATATGTCCAAGGGGTTAACGTCATTTGTAACATTTTCTAAGTTGAATAGGTGTTGGACTTGTTTTCCAATTTTGGAACCGCATTTTCCTTCTTGAAAGGACTGCACCTGACTGCAGTCTGTCTAGATCCCCTCTCACTAGCTCACATGCCACTCGCTCCTGATGATGGCCCTTTGGTCTCCTAGTGACAGATTTGAATCACCAGAGACCAGAAAACAAAACTCTGGCAACTAGTTCCAACAGGCCTTGTTCAGTGGCATATACAGAATGTAATTTATTTTTTGTGACAGTTTTAATAAAAGTGATGTGAAACGGAAGGGATATAATGTCAGCGATATTGCACCTCAAAAGAGGAGAAAGTTTGGTATGTTACCTCCTGATTAGCAGCAGCTAGTTCTTCTTCCAGTGCAGAGACTCTTTCTAAAGAAACCCTCAGTCGCTCCCTTACCTAGAAGAAAAACCAAAATATGTGCAGTAATGTACATCCCATACATATTAAACTGTGCTGAATCTATTAGCATCATCAGAGACAGTCACATTTGGCAAATTATTAAAGTATTTGTAGTGCTAAGTGCTCATGAATACTACGAATACACTGTCACCTCACAGTGTCACTGTATCAAAGGATTTCCTTGCAAGCAAGTCCTTCTAGTGTTTCAGTGATAGAATTTCCAGTGGGGTTGGAGATTGACCCATCTTGTTCTGAATTCTGCTTCACAGTAAGTGGAGGCAAGGTTCAAAAGTGTATTATGAACTCATCTGAAAAACAGTCACTGATTAAGCATGAGACGTAGGCAAAAAACTTTCTGTCTACTTCTTTAAAGTAATAAGTGAGTCTCCATTTGGCATTTACTACCTAACTTCAAAAATGATTTGCCTAAAAGCAAAGGATTCTTAGAACCTGAAAAATGTCAACAATTGCTCTTATGTTTTGTATTCATTAGAAGTCTTTTGTATTAGTTAGAACATTGTTACTGAGGGATTGGAAAGTACTTAGTTCCTCTGGGAATTCCTAACTAGCTTCTAGATGCCAAAGGTTAAGCCATTATATATTGTAGAATCAAAGACTCTGCACATTTAGTTTGAAAATAATTATGATTTACAAATGTTTCAGACATAAATGAAACTCAAAGAAGTGTTTCTTTAATTCTTGTTTTCTTAAATCTTCTAAAATTGTTTTGGTTATTATATGTTCAGTCAGATCTATAGATATACTCTATATTACATGCATCAAAAAGATAAATATTTTATATCATTTAAAAATATTACATTTATAAAAAAATTCAGAGAAAGAAATTTGACTGAATTAAACTGAATGATTCCAGTATCTTGATTTTCCTTAGAAAAATATCAACAAAATTTATAGCTCCAACTTAAGATGCAATTCATGGTGAGTTTTTGATCATTTATGAATTAATATAGGTTTTTTCCATGGGAATGTTACAGTATTTGTGCAGTGAATATGTATTTTCATATATAATTATATTTTAATAGACTTTAATTTTATTAATTTATTGATGTATTTTAATGAATGGTATTTTTGTTTTTTTAGTAAGATTTATCTAGGAATATAGATTAAATATATAAAATATATAAAAACATACATAATTTTAAAGTTGGAGTCATAACATTATTTTCCTATTAGCAAACAAACAAAAAACCACTAATGTCCTATTAATCTAGAACCTAATTAGGAATTTTTTAAAATCTCAATCATATTCTCATGTTATATAATGATAACTGATATATATTCGTGTGACTGGGTACACTTAACTCCTGAAATACGTTGAATAAGAAAGAATAAATACTAAGTGGAGTTTAATATCAATTATATTTAGTTATTCTCAAATTCTCTGAAAATCAATAATACATACTTAAATGGACCTTTGACATCAAAGACAATTATACAGGATCTTTCATGATATTCAGGCGTGCCAGATGAACGGCCAGGTACCACTGCTGATAGACAAATACCCAATTGTTCATAAAAAATGCATAAAGTTAGTGCTGATTAATAACTGAACTATAGTTACTTGGAAGAAAATCTTTGATGATTTGACTTGGAGAATATATTTTTATGAACGGCTTGGATAGATGCAAAAGAAGCAAATATCCCAAAGGCATGAAAATGAGGAGGATTGCTGATATGTGGAATGCAGATATCAACAAAGATCTTAATAAGTGTGCTTGATCTTTAACAGGGATGATTGTAGAGTTTTATGCCCACTTCCTAAAATACCAACTATAAAATATGGCTGTTCTGAAAAAGGTCTAGGATTCTTGGTTGATAAAAACAGCAATATAAAATGGTCCAAATATAAGGTAATGGTCTCACTACACAGGACGTTGATCAGATCACATTCAGAGTGCTGTGAAGAGGTTAAGGTACCATATTTTAAAGGACATACTGATACATGAGAATGTTTCTAAAAGAATCATTCAAGTCGTAAAAGGAATGGCTGAAACCAGGCTATATTGTACATTGAAATATCTTCCTGACTTTCTTTGCTAAACTGAAAATCATAGAAATTGTTCCAAACTGTTTTCTATTTACCATAAGTTAAGCATTTATATTCTCATTACATTGAGCCTTCAAGGAATAAAAATCATCAAGCTTATCAAACAATATAAAAAAGAATCACCTCTCAAAAAATTTAGAATAGCATCTACAATTTGAGATTATATTACCCACAAAGTAATGAATATAAAGCTGTCTTTACAAGAAAATAAAAACAATTTCTGAATTTATTTTGAATTAATGTTATAAATGTAAAATTGGTGCTTTTATGATATGATGCTTTATTCAAATTTATATGAGAATGAATTATTCTCTTTGTATTTAATTCATTTTGTACTAATCTCCGTTCAACTTAGTAAAAAAGAAAAAGGGTAGGCTCCAAAGGAGTAACCTTCCTAGGGTATAAAGAATCCTGACATTTTACCTTGTCTGCAACTAGAACTCCATTGATAGGAAAAAATTGTACCTCTGACAGCTTTTGAGCTTTTTGCTCTACTCTGAGCATAGCACCAGCAGAATGCCATAATTACTTTTATTTTTCTTGTTGGATTTGATGTTCTTGTGAAGTTACCTGGACATGATTGACATACAATGAAAAAACTATAGTGTTTTTTTTCCCTAAATGTAAATACACAATTGGTAGCCTTGCCTCTCTACTTAACTTTTTCTGACTTTTACTGTTTAACCATATTCAGTTAATCTATTGCCTGTGTAGTCTTGAAGATATATTGATTGCTTGTTCATAGAGCTATAGTGTAACCCCCAAAATATATTATTTATGTACATATAAATTTTTTTATTTCTATTTAATCTGTTACATCTATTTTCTTCATAATGGTGTGAAAAATAATTAAAGTGAAGTTTTTTCCCCAAAAGATGTTTCAAGGCCACAGAAATTTTATCCTTGAGTATTTAAAATAAAATAAGTCCCTAAAAATGACAAATGTGTTTCAGGATGAAGAGGGACTTTGGTGGAAGAAGCATACATTCCAAATTGAAAATAAGATATAACTGGGTTTCATTTTGGAGTTGTCAATCCTATAACAGAAAACATTGTGAGGAAATCTTAGACCAGAAGTTCAAATACAGTTTTGGCACTATGATATCAGATCATGGAAATATATGTGGAGCACATATATATTTACTATGTTTTTTGGTTATACTTCCCATTCATAGTCAATGTATCTTTTTAAAAAAAGAGTCAATGATATCTGAGTGTTGCAAAACACATGTATATTTCTAATATCCTCCACTGCACAGAATTGGTAAACTTATTGGAGAATGATGTCAAAATTACTGTTGGTCTTAGCTAATTGTAAAAATTCTACCCTACAACTCAGTGGATGTATTAAAAAGGACATCAGTAACGAAGACTGCCAGTCATTGTAACTGTCCACAGCAATGCTCCATCTTTTATGCTTTATTTAGCTCTTCATGTGTAACTTTACTCACTATGGTAAAGTTGGTAATTTCTTGTCCTCAAGACATGATTAATTGCATCTTCTTCCAATCTTCTATGTATATTATAACACAATACCTATGGCACTTAAATTAGAATATTGTAATTACTTGTTTATGTTTATAGGTCTGTCTCCCCACCCCTCACTATCCCCCTGAGAAGCTGAGAGCTTTTCTTTATTAGGGACAATGTGCCCTTCGGCACATATTAATCTCTTAATAACTAAATGAAATGCTATTTAAAACAAGCACGTGGATCAATAGTGATACCAACATCTTTGCTTAGTTTGAAAGTTTTGTTAAATGCTGAAATTTATCCACGTTAATAATAATATTCGTTAACATTCACTGAGCATTTGCCACACGCTAAGCACTGGCTAAGAGCTTTATATGTCAGATCACTTTAATCCTCATGACGACTCTGTGAGGCAGGTACTATTATTCTCCTCGTTCAAAAGAAGAGGAAACAGATGCTGAAAGTCAAGTCACCTGTCCTGGTCTGTCCAACTCCAGAGCCCAAGCTCGTCACACGTTCCCTTGAGGCCGTTCAGCGTTACTTAGTTGATAATCAGTTCAGTTACCCCTGAACTCACCAATGTCCAGGGCACATCTGGTGAGTCAATAAATACTACTGTAGCTCCTGGGGCCATAGCTGAACATGCTTCATTTAGTTATGCTAAGCTCACTGAACTTCTACATAGTAAATTATTTCTAGTTCTATGTTGTGCAGCAACCATTTTCTTCTTAATGTACTCACAGCCACCAGGTTTTCTTAAATACTGTTTATTGCCTTCTATTCATTCTTTGTGAAAAGCACCCCTCACTAAGAGATGCGGGAGTGTTTATAGGGAACATCTAAAATCACACATTCTCAAGTACCTTCATTCCAGTCCTTCAAAACTGTTAAATTTTCTCTGAACAGGACATGCTTTTCTTATAGCTCTGGCTTATTTTACGTATTGGTCCTGTTGTTTAGAGTCTCTTTACTTCTCCGCTTAAGAAACTCTTACACATTCTTTAATACCCAGATCAAACGTCTCCCCCTCTGTGAAGACATTCTTGAATTTCTTGTTACTTTCTCAAGCAGGATTAGTCACAACTTTCTCCATGACTCCGTATTGCATTGTCTACATCTTTTCTCAGCATTATCTATTATTGACAGGGGAATTTCCAGCACTAACTATGAACCCCGCAGGTGTAGGGAGAATGTCTTATCCATCATTGTGTGCCAGTTATCTGTTCAGGAGTCTGACATATAACAGATATTTCCTACATATAAAGTCTTGCAAATTTTTGACAATGTACTTTTGTAGTAAGAAAGGGAATATAATATGAAACTAAACATTAAATATATTAAATTATCATTTGATATTTGATATTAGTTGATATCATATGTATCAGAGATCTTTACATAATGTCCATTTCTGTTTTATTCAAAATTATTCATAAACTACTTGCCTCTGATGGCTAAAATAAAATGTAAGACACAGTTTCTTCTTAATCTAGAAGATACAATTATAGTTATCTTTATGCACACACTCCACATAATCCCCTGCTCTAAGCACATCTGAAAGACCAATGATAAAAATATATATGTATATAAATATTAAGTAAAGCAGAAGTGTCTGCCTGCTCAAAGGCCAGATATAACTGGGTAATAATCCCTGGTTTGAATTTTAATGCTCAGAACTTGTCAGATACTTTAGAATGAAGTGCCCCAATTCCCACTGCACAAAATCCTAAAGCTGTATTAACTTTAAAAAGTTTATTCTTTGAAATTTCACAAAATTGAAATCATGTCATAAGCCTTACTAATCTTCAAAGGATATTATTGTCATATTGGCTTATGTATGTCAGTAGAACTTATTTGAGTAATGGCTAAGAGAAGCTTACAGCTACTTTAAAAAAGACCTAAAGCAGGTTTTTCTACTAATACCTTATGCTGTTATATGCAGAGACTCTTAAAAATGTATATTCAGAAATAATGTATTAGAGACCTAAAAAAATATTTTACGCTTCTAATATAAATCTCTAAAGGTTGAAGTACATCCAATTTATGCTTCAAGATACGTTTAGTTTTCAGTTAGTAGCCTCCTATGTTGGCATCTATAGACATGCATTTCAGAGGTGGGGGGGAGGAGAGAGAGAGAAAGAGGGAGGGGGAGAGAGAGGAAGAGAGGGAGAGAGGGAGAGAGGGAGAGAGGGAGAGAGGGAGAGAGGGAGAGAAGGAGAGAGGGAGAGCAGGAGAGAGGGAGAGAGGGAGAGAGGGAGCGAGGGAGAGGCTGAATGGCAATGTTAAATTTCAAATGGCCATCTGGACTAGGACCATAATGTGCCATAACAGAAGTCTAACTTGATAAGCCTTAGAATCAGTGGTATTAAAAAAAAAAAAACAACCAAAACATGGTTATGAATATTAACAATACACACACAATAATCCAGTTGCATTTTTAAAAAACGATTTTCTTATAATTCAAATGTGCTCTTCTGAACTGATTCACTTCAGGAGTCAGAGAAGTCATGCATGAAGACAAGTAGCTTGATGCTAATGACAAAGCACCATTAAGCTTGAACTCTTCTGCCAAAACTATATTTTTTTAAATTAGTAGATAAAGTTTTATTTTTTAATTTCAGCTTTATTGAGGTATAATTGACATATGAAATTACAGGAATCCTTTCACAATACTGTACCTTTTCATCCAAGGCCTTGTGGTGCTCAAACAAAGATTTCAGCGCCTTAAGAACCTCAACTTCGCTGGAAACTCCCGAGGGGGACTGGGCTTGCCGTTTTACCACCGTCATTCTTAGTGACCTTTCGTGTCGTGACACAAGGCACTCCAAATGCTCCAGTAACAGCTATTGGATTTAACAGAAAATGTAATTATCTTATGGATACGAGTCACTAATACCTATTAATGACTTCTGCCTTAAAAGATTGCAGGTTTCCATGGTATCTAACGATAACCCGAGGTTATTGCACAGGTAGCATTAAAGAAGCACAAATCCGAGTCTAAACCAAGGTTCAAAATACTTTAAAAGTGAATTGCATTTCTGTCATATAACAAATTACTGAATTAAAGATATAATGCAAATTTTATGCATTCTTTTAGAAAATTTAATAATTTCAGTATGGTTTCAGTAGAAATAGAACACAAAATGTGCAATCCAATAGGATAATTATTAATGAACACTGCACAGGGCATGATGATTTTGTTCGGAGAATAGTATGCAATGTCAAAATTAATTTCATTTACATTTGGTCATTTAAAAATTTTGAATTGAGGGAAATAAGCATACTCACGTTGCTTTAAACATGATTATAGTGATAATCACATGTTGCTATAGTGATTATAGTGGTAATCACTAATGATTTTGTTCACAACTAATTCTTAGATTATGTAATGGAAAAACATATACAACAACCTAGAACGTAGTAACTAAGATTTGCAATAGTCATTTTGGGAAAAGAGGTTAAAGGACATAATTTTAAAACTGTCTACTCTGGAACCTACATTTCCCCAGAATAGCCTCTGGGGCTGTCATAGGGATCAGGGGAAAGTCCAGTGAAGAGTGTTCCAGTCTGTTCTAGACTCTATGCTCTAACTTCCCAGAGAAATTTTGCTTTTAAATGTTTCATGAATTGAGGTTTTACTTTTGTTTTCATTTTAAAATGGAGTTCTGCTGCTGAAAACAAAGCTACATGAAAATAAAACAAAAAACTGCTGTGTTATTAGTTATTAAAATTTTGCCAATGAAGAACAATGCATGGCCAGTAAGTTTTGTAGGAGAGATTTTCTGAAGGATAGTGAAAAGCATAGGCTAACAAGTGGTGTCCATGCAAAAAAAGCAGAAGGTGCTCAAACAAAAGAGGAAAAAGCAGATATAAGACATTGAGGTGAAAAGAAGTAAAGAAAAAAATTTTTTCAGGATATTTCCTAAAGCTTGCACTGTAATGAAAAATGCTTTTTTCACAATGCCACTGTTAGATTTAGTGTCACATATTTGTATCACATTTCTTAGTGCTTAATAAGTTAATTTCTCTACCTTCACTGTCACTAATCATGGTTCAAAGCGTCCAAAAACTTTTGTGCCATGCTAATGGCACAAAAAATCACAAACATCTGAGACCCTAAATGTACACAGATCAGTAGGTAGGGGTCATATTTAAGGGTCAAAATAATATTAATTCCTTTCTGTATGAAAATAAATTGATATTTTCATAGAGGTTTCCATTTACTTCTCAGTCTCTGATTATATTCATGGTATTCTACTCTCTCGAATTCTACAGATTCATGTGTGCGTTGGTTAAACCCACACTGTTTCCTATAGGTTATGGGGCTCTGCATGAACTTAGCGTGGCCTATTTCTCCAACAGTAGCTGCTGTCAGTCTTTCTCTGGCAAACTATGCTCTAACCACGCCAGCTTCCTTTTAGTTCCTGAGTATGCCAAGCCTTTGCATATGCTGTACCCTCTGCCTGGAGTACTCTTCCTTTTACCCTTCATTTGGCCAGATCTCTCTCATCCTTTTAGACTCAGTTTAAATATCAGCCTCTCAAGGAAACATTTGCTCCCCACTCTATGTAAAGTAGGTCTCTCCTCTTCCTAGCTTCTATAATTCTCGGTTTCAGTCTCTTGCTTTATTTCGTCATATCATACCACGATGTGTAATTTCTTAAAAAACAGTTTTAGTAAATTCCATTCTATTTCCTCACTGGAATATAAGCTCCATGAGGCACCGTGTCTGTCTTGATCTTCTATTACTCGAGTGCTCGCTCAGATCCTGACATCTGTAGGTATGCAATAACTATTTATTGAATGAATAGAAACAATGACGAAATAAATTTTCCAGTGTGCATTCTGGTTTATAGCAAAGCTAAACCCACAGCCATTGTTAATTGGCATGATTTCCTACAAGTTTAAGCTAATCAACATCGTTATACATATATGTTTTAGGTAGATGATGTACTAAGAAACAAGCATTATAATACAATGAAAACTGATTTCTCTAACCATAAATTACAAATGTCTTGACTTATACAGTAATTTTATAATATTTGAGCATCTAATATTGCATGGCAATAGGTAGGACATAGAATGTATAAGATATTCCCTCAGCCTCTGGGAAAGGGACACCAGATGAGTATTATGATGAAGCTACAAGGACATCTGTATTGGAGACCACCTAAAGTTCCTCACATTGTGATTCCTACCTTCCCAACAGAGTACAAAACTACAATTCTCAGTGTTCGGTGCCACACAGGTTCTACTAACTATACACCCATGCAAGAAGTGAGCCATATGAACGTTATACGCCATATAAATAAGTTGGTGAAGGCATCCATTTTGCTCAAAAGGAGGTAGCAGAGGAATCATGACTTTATACTGGAAAGGAGAAACAAGCCCCTTACCAGCTTTGCAATGAGGTTCCAGAATTTGGTCCTGAAAGCTCTGGCTAGATTGTTTTTGCTGATTTTCTTAATATCCATTTAAAACCACTGTCTGCTTAAACTAGCTTGAGAGCAGATTCTGGTATCTGCAGCTAAGAATGTGTGACATGTTAGTCATCAGGTTATACCTCCGGCTACGTTTCTTCTTTTTTTTTTTTTTTGGTGAGGAAGATTGGCCCTGAGCTAACATCCGTGCCTATTTTCCGCTAATTTTTATGTGGGCCGCCGCCACAGTGTGGCTTGATGAGCGGTGCATAGGTCCATGCCCGGGGTCTGAACCTGCGAACCCCTGGCAGCGGAAGCAGAGTGCACGAACTCAACCACTACACCACTGGGCTGACCCCCTATCTTTCCTTTTAATAGTCATTTGCCACACTCTGGGTCACTCTCCATGGTTCCTTAAACCTGTTAGCAACTAGATCATTGTCATTTTTCCCATATTACCCCAGTCATAATTCTTGGTGATTTGTATTACTCATTTAGATGATTTCTCTCACATTCTGGCCTCTAAATTCCTAGACTTTGTGTACTCCAATGGTCTCAATGTCCACCCTATTTCAGTACCTCACAATTGTGGTTTCACTATAGATTCTACTCTTATTAATAAGTGCAACTCTGCTAGAATTTCGGTTTTCATCAGATAACTCACAAATCACTACATTTTAGTGCTCAAACTCTAAAAATACTTGCACCCTCAATCTCTTCATCATAGGAATTTGCTACTGCTTCTCACCACACTCATACCCTCACTTTCTCCTTATCCATCTTAAAACCTATAGTTCAGTCTCTAAAATCACTCCTTTGATCTTCCTGCAACTTCCAGAATCTGACCATTTGCCTCTACATCTATGGCTACCACCTGTGTCCAATAGCCATCATCTCCATCTGAATTATTGTAATAGCTTCTTACCTGGTCCCTCCTGCTTTCATCCTTCCATCAGGTTATTCTCAAAACACCATTTAAGTTAAAGTGTAAGTTAAGTCATTCACATCTCTGCTCAAATCCTCAATGTCTTCTCCTCTGGCTCAAGTAAAAGCCAAAGTTCTTACAAGTACCAAATTCTCACAAATACCAAATTTAGTACTTACAAGTACTAAATTCTCTGAACTCACCTCCTATTCTTGTTGCTGATTCCAGTAGCTGCACTGGCTTCCTTGCAGTTTTACATTTTTTAATATATCAGACGTCCATGCTCACACATCAGGGCCTTTGTGCTTGCTGTTTTCTCTGCCTAAAACATTCTGTTTCAGACATATGCATGACCATCTCACTCTGCTATGTCTTACATGTTTTTACTCAAATCTTGCCTTTCAACAAGGCTTTCCCTGGTCATCTCCTGCACTAAATATCCCCTTCCAAATTTATTCCTGCTCCTTAATATTTGTCCATTTCTAATGTACTATTTATTTTATCCATTTACCTTGTTTACTATCTGCCTCCCCCAAAATAATGTAAGGTCCATGAGGAAAGAAAGTTTTTTTCTATTTTGTTCATTGATGTATCTTCAGGGCCTAGAAGACTGGCACATAGCAGATGCTCACATATTTTTGTTGAATGAATAAGTGAACGCTGCTTAAAACAGTAGTTTGTAACAGATATGTTTCTAAGTAGCAACTCCTCAGACAAATGGGAATATAGGATCTGACTGGATAAATCTGACAAAGTAATAATTAGATTAGCATCAAAAGAAGGAACATTGTCTTTCATGGCACATGAAGGGGAGATAGTTACTTAAATGATCACCTGAGTTCCCCTGAAATGGGTGCCTCTAATGTAAGGCTTTGATGGACTGAGTCATAGCTACCTTAGACCATTTTGCAGGGCAGGAAGAATATACGACAGTGAAGTGAGCTGGATGCTTTGAATTGCACTGAAGAGTTTAAAGAAAGAAAACGACAAGGTTAAGGTTTTAAATTTTAGGTCAAGCCTCAGAGAACCCAGGCGTTGCTATGGCTGCTCATCATAGCTTATTCTTGAAGCCCAAGACAGGATAGGAAGAAGATCAAGAGCCTGATCTAGGAGAGGTCACTGAATTACAACGTCTGATGAACTCATAGCCTTACCAGGTGTCTCATGTGGAAATCCTGACACCACTCTGAAGATAAAAATGCACCCCAAGAACTAGAAAAATGATCTTTGGAAAGATTCAGATGAGTCTGTCACCCTGATCCACCGAATCCCAGTGAGCCTCCCTGCTTCTCTGATGAGCCCTGTCCTATTCGTCTGGATGCCCATGTAATGACTTCACTTAAAGCAGTTATCTTATAAAACAAAGCCTCCACTCTTCATGTCCCACCCCCAAACATCCCTCCTTGCCTCCAGGCTTCTAACGAGAACACCAAGGGATAAATTACAAAGTCTAACCTAAGAGAAGTCTTCCAAATCAAAAGACTTGCGTGATTTTGCTAATATCTAATCTCAGAAATCTGGGACTATATGTAGAAATAGACGCTAATTGTGCTGGAACAGGAAGAGAGGGGCAAAAATTTTGATCTGGTTAAACTAATCAATATGGCTATATTTATTAGAGAATCTGGATTTAACTGTGGTATTGAGCAGCTGGGAGTGGTTGTAATTTTTTGCTGCATTGGCTAAATAAAATAGAAACTCGGTGGTGGCCTAGAATAAGGCCATATACAGAATACATGAAGATGAGAATCCAGAAATTCCTTGGGTATAAGGTAGAGAAGGAAACTGAAGAAATATGGAGTTAAAAATGGAGAAATTTGCCTATTCCTTTGAGATGAAAGCAATACTATTTTCACTCAGTCATTGAGAAATATTTTAGTAGGAAGAGAGCCCAGAACCTACAAAATCCCCATAACAGCAGTTCTTTATAGACAAGGGATGAAAGGCGAGAAATGCTGGTGCTGAAATGGACTCTGATTTCCCTGTGGATGATGGAATCCTGCAGTGGCAGAGGCTAAGTAACCCAATCACCTGAGATAAAGTGAGTGTAGTTACTGTAACACGCAGACTGGTTTGATCCACTGGGACCTTTGGGATCTTTGGTGATGATAATTGATCATAGAATCCCTAACAGACCAGTAAGGACCACGTTGTTTTAATAAAATAATAATAAGTGTAACGATAAAAACTCCATGTCTGGGGGCCAGCCCGGTGGTGTAATGGTTAAGTTTGTGGGCTCTGCTTTGGCAGCCCGGGGATTGCAGGTTCTGATCCCAGGCGCAGACCTACACATCATTTATCAAGCAATGCAGTGGCAGGCATCCCACATATAAAGCATACGAAGATGGGCACAGATGTTAGCCCAGCGTCAATCTTCCTCGGCAAAAAGAGGAGGATTGGCAACAGATCTCAATTCAGGGCTAATCTTACTCACACGAAACAAAACAAAACAAAAAACCTCTATGTCTGGAGGACTAAATCGTGACTTGAATCACCTAATAAAGCATCTTGGCCTCCAAATCTCATACCTGAGTAACTTTACTGTTGGAGATTTCTTTAAATTAAGGGAGGTTAAGTATTCTTGAGAAAAAACCCTGTGCTAATACAAGTAGCTGCCATTATATTATTATATCATATTATATTATAACAGCTACTACAAGTAGCTGTTAGTAGCTGCTTACTCTTTCTTCTATCCATCTGTGTTGATTTTTAAGAAATAGCCCAATTTCTTTGACGCTCCTGCCATTTGGAGGTGAGGTCTATGTTCCCTTGATACTGGGTGGGCCTGTGACTGTTTTGACCAAAACAGTATGGCGGAAGTCACGATCTGAGACATTGGGGCCTAGGTCCTAAAAGGCAATGCAATTTCCATCTAGTTCACTGAAACACTTGTTCTTAGATCCCTGAGCCTCCATATAAAAAGTCTGACTACTCTGAAACCACTGTACCAGAGAGGGCATATGGAGGCTCTCAGATGACAAGTCCCAATGGAGCCTGCCTGTCCTTCAGCCATTCTAGCCCATGACTTTCCAGACATGAAAGTCAAGAAGTCATCTCATAAGTAGATCTTCTGGCCTCCAGATATTTGAGTCACCCCCCTGCAAATGGTGTGCTACAGCTGGCCCATGCAAGCTTGTAAGGGCTGACTATTAATTTTCAGGAATTTTGTGAGCAGGTGGTTAGATACCGTCATTGTTAAAACAAATTATGTAAGCTTATAACTAAATAAAATGTATTTTAAAAGATAATAAACACTCAAAATGGTTCACTAGGTTTTTTACTATATTTTACTATTATCTGTGCTCCTCGGGTTGTTTACTTCTATTGTACCTGAATGGCAGAAATACTATATAACGGTTCACTACAATGCAACTTTTCCCAAATCTACATTCAGCGACATCACTCTGGTAGCTTGAAATCAGCTACAGTGGGAGTATTGACACAATGGAAATTGGCAAACACTATAGATCAGTGCTTTTCTTCTGATAGAAGAAATCATTTACAAGCACATCAGCGTGACAAGCCATCAAGTCACCCCAGCTGAGAGCCCAAACATTATGGAGCACAGAATGGCCTTCACCGCTGTGCCCTTTCTGAATCCCTACCCATAGAATGTGTGAGTATAGTAAAATGTTGTTTGTGCCATTAAATTTTGGTTTGTTATGAAGCAATAGATAATCAGATAACCTTCCCTTAAAAAACCTGCAAGCATTTAGCATGGTAACAGTACTGAGCAAAAGTAAATACCAAAATTTCTTGGATATTAGCTTTGAGCTAGGACTAATTCTTGTGGTACCCACTGTTGTAGAGGTTTTAAATAGTCTGGTGGACAAAATGATTCACCTTGTGGATATTAGTGTATTTCTCTGGCAACCACAATGTTTGTTCAATGGGCATAAAAATGTGACCATTTTCAGGGACAGAAGTTATTCATTGACCTGACAAAATAAGCTTCTCATCATTAAGGTTGATAGAGTTACCACCACTGCTGAATGGCCAAGTTACTAGCTATAGTCCTCAACCTTGAACCCCTGACATGATACGATACACCTGGATTCCAGCTCTTCACCTCAAAGCAAGCAGGATACATTAAATCCCTTCCACCAAGGAAGAAGCAGCTCTCTTTTCTTACTGTAATAAACACTTTTTCTAGATGTGGATTTGCCTTCTCTAATGGCTATGCTTCTACCAGCAACACCGTCTTACCAGATTTTTGCTTACGGTCATGTTATCACACACAACATTACTTCTGACCAAAAAACTCATTTTACAATAAAAGGAGTAATGCAATTTACTGATGCTCCCAGCCCTGGTTTTACCATGCTATCAAATCATTCAGAAGAAGCTGATCCTATAGAATGGTTGAATCACCCAAGGAACAGTTTATTTTAATTCAAGCTTGGAGATAACACATTGCTAGGTTGGGATGATATTATCCAGAATTAGTATATACTCAGAATTAACGATGGAAGTAAGGTACACTTTCTCTCTTAGAATATACATGGGTCCATATGCCTAGGTCCAGGAATCAAGGTTTAGAATTGGAATTTATAATTGCCAGCTAGGATTCTCTGACCAGTTGGAGAAAAGAGGATTTTTCTTTTCTGTTGCATCATATACATAATGTATATCAAATTATTCTCCCTTTTTTCTGTTGTTATATTTTTAACTCTTACTCTATTTTGTATTGGGTATGTTGATTCTGACAAACATTTAAAGTACTCCATAGGTGACAGAATATTAAGATAGGATTGAGATTTAATGAGACCAAGAATATACACCCTGATGGACCTTAGACATGTAGCTGGATGCAGTAACTAGAGATTATGGACCTTCTCTTTTGAGAAAAGGTGATTTTTTGTCTAAGAAATGTAGTTGTATTATCGGGTAAATACATGTCAGTATTGCTGCTCTGTGGAATTTTAATATGCGAAAGAGTATAATAAAAGTTGGATTTGTAGTGACACTTGCCATTTGTGGTTGCCCCAAATCTTTTGAACATATCCTCCTATTTAATAGTTCCCCACATTCTGAATCCCACCTTCCCAATATGGGATCCAAGAAACATTTTTCAGGCATGTTTACCACTAGGTGGCAGACATGTGACTCAAGACTCAGCCAACCAGAACCACTGGCACAGGACAGATTTGGAGGGGAGCCAGATGAAGAAACACGCTAGGATGGGGGGGGGTCCCTCTTACTGGCCTAGGTAGTGGCAGAGGCTGCATGTTTCTGGGACTTGGAGAATAGGAAAAACCTACTAGAAATGCGGTCCTAGAAATTGTGCCTGGAAGCTCAGTTCAGAGATTTCTTATATACCTTAATTAATCTCTTCCTGATTAAAACAGCTAAGCTGTACTGTTGTGTGCAATTAGGAACTCTCATCTATACAATAATAAAACCAAATGTGTTTTTATTAACATAAAACAGACTCCTTAAGGGCTTAACAACTTAACTTATCCAAAACACTTCTCAATACCTAGGAAAATATTCTACATAATATATGCTTAATGGTTACTTATTGAATTAATGATAAATGTAAATTATCTAGCCTGGAGAACATGGTCAAAAATGTTCTAATCTAGCACGTATCTATGGTTTTTAAGCTTACAAATGAAAAGAAATTAAAAATAAAGAGGAACGTATCTAAGATCCCACTAACAATCTACTAATTGTACATTTTTGCTGGGAGCCATGCTTTAGTCTAATATTTAATAAATCTTGCAAAAGCCACTCTCTTTGGTATAATCAAAGGATTGCGGGGACTCTGTGAATGGCCATTAATGCTATGTTAGAATTTACCTTAAATAACCATAGCCTATATATATATACACACAAACACATCATATCATATATGCATACACACATACTGCATCATTGGGAATTTTGGACTAAATTCTAAAACTATACATCTTCCTATTAGATCTGAATTCAACATAACCAACATATGCTGAATTCAGCATAACAGATAATGTGTGCATTTATTTTCAATCACAAATGGCATTCAAGTAGAAATACATTCTGCCCTGTAGACTAATTCAGCTGCTGTAACATGGTCACGTAATACTAACACCTGAAAATTGAAACCTTCAAACTGGTTGCTTTCATGCTCAGTCCAGTAAACATCAAATATTGTTTAGAATCTCCTATATTTCTTAGGTACATGTTTGAGTCCCACATTGAAATAGCTGTTGGGAGGGCATACGTCCTATCTTATCCACTCTTGTATTTGTCAGAGACTACCACAGCACTTTCATAAAGATGTATACATATACCCACACATGCACACACATGTATCTTCATTGCTTTCAACTGCTAAGGTCTTCCTTTTCTGAATTGGATTGTACTTTGTACTCATTGAGGAAATACGTTTGGAGGGATTTTACTAACGTGTAGGTAGAGATTTGTCAAGAATGGGAAGCTTTTCTTTAGTAATGGCAGGTGTCCGATTGTACTTGAACATTTATTTATGTAATTCCTTTAGGTCAAAACAAAAGTAAGGGCATGGCAAGTAATATTTCAGATTAAGTCTTTAATTTGAATTAAAAGCCATTAAGTTTTTTAGTTTATGGCCCATGAGATGCAATCACAGCTTTATTATTTATAGCTGACATTAAGACTGGCTCTTTAAACCATAACTTCTTTTTTGAAGTCATATAATACTTACATTCTAAAACATTGTCAATAACATAAACCATCCTTTGAAATCTTCAGTCACATAAACTGTTGAAACAGTTCCAAAACAGCAAAAATTCTCCACTCCGATATTAAGAGAGAGTAACTATGTTAACATTTCTGGTCATCCTTTACCTTTCCATGAATTCAGATAATTCTGCCAAAACATGGCAAGTTTTAGTAGTCAATTTGAGTATGTTGAAATAACAGCAAGAATAAGTTATTTTCTATAAATAGAACTTGGCTAAGTAAGATCAGAGAAGTTTTAGGAATAAAAAATTTGTTTAATCACTTTTCCTACACTTTTATCAGTGTGGAAATATTAAATAATAAAAGTTATCTGAATGTTTATGTAAATACTTGCTACAATTTTTGAAATTTCTGTTTTTGTAAAATCAGGAACAACATTAGGATGATTTTATTTGGATGTCCTCAATTTAATTCTTGAGGCAGCTGAGTTTAAGAGCAACTCTAGTGATTACTTTGACTTCTTTCATTCACTCATATTTAGGGGCTGGGGACCAGGTGTTTCTGTAGTGACAAAGTGATAAATGGCCACAACTTTCAGCTCTGACATCGCAATAAATACCTAGTACATTACTTTCCACACAATTGATGCAAAAGAAATTACTGAACAGATTAAGACTGAACTAAAAAAAATTGAACAAACTCTGTTCTTCCCTAAACACAATCCCTTGTATCACATATGGTTTGTGAATGACATAGAATATGATTTCTTAAATATATATTCCTGTGGTTAAGTCAGGAATGGATTTCCTTGGTGTGTCACTTATAGACCATGTAGCCTGGAGCAAGTTATTTACTATGTTAGCTTCTCCATCAATTAAATAGAGATAATGGGATTGCTGTAAGAATAAAGTGAGTCAAATATGTAAAACATTTAGAAAAACACTTCTCACAATTAATTTTAGCTATTATATTATTACCATTATTGTTTCTTGATATATTAGATAAACCTCACTCCTTCAACTCCCTCTGAAACTCCTATTTTCTATTTGGGAGAAGGTATAATTCATTCAAGTATTATACAGGAGGGCCCTTTCTGATCTATTGTTTTTGATGATACTCAAAATTAACACAAATAACTCTATCCACTTATGAGTTCTCTTTCTGGGCTGTTTTTTTCTGTTATTTATCTCAGTTCGTGAGCAAACGTTAAATACTCAACGTGGAGAGTCACAGTTGATCAGAGCCCTGGAAATTAGGACACACAATTCTACTTTAAACTTTTCACAATCTAAGGTGTGAGAAGGAAATACTAGCTTGTTGCTGTCTCTCCATGACCCATAAGTAGGTGTCTATAGCAAGAAAAAAAAACACAACATGTAGAAGGAGAAACTATTATATAAATCTACAAGAACTGCTATATTTAACAACATTTAATAGGACACTATGGGAGAAGAGAGAAGATATGTCTGGTTTTCAGTATTGGATATTTTTTGGGTAGTGGGGGAAGGTGAGAGGTGGTTATGCAACTTAGGAAGTTGTTTATAATCAATACTTTCCTCGAGGAAGATTTCATAAATCTGTTCTCCTTGACATAATCAACATCAAAAATCCTCCACTGCTTTAAGAAAGGTAGAAAAATGTTTTCCAGCTTCATTCGTATTTTTAAAGTAAGTATTATTCCTGCTGAAAATCAATGGCTTCAATTGCTGTTATCCTAACGGAAACTAATGTTTGCATTTTTCTCCTTTGACGCCTGAACAGGTATTTCAAGTATAGCTGGCCTTGCTCCCTTTATCACCCAAGGCTCCTTTGCAGGTGCAATAGCCACAGGTACTTTTGGGCCTCATGGGGTGTAAGGTGATGGAAATCATGTGGATGCTGTCGCCAAATCTCCTAGTTCTCTGAAATTAGTCACAGTCAAGAACGAATGACACACTCCATACTGCAGCTGCCTACTCTTAGGCAATGAGCACAGGCTCTGGAGTCAGATTACCTTAGCTTTCAAATCCCTTCTCTGCTGTTTACTAACTGTGTGACTTTTGGCAAGTTAACTGTGACTCTGGCAAGCCCTTTTCTGAGCTCGGTTGTCTCATCTATAAAATGGGGATAACAATACGTCTCCCTTATAGGGCTATAGAAAGGAGTACGGGGCTGGAGAAAGAAAGTCTGTGTAAAGGAGAAATACATTCACAGCTTACAAAAATGTTTCTGGTGCATTTTAAATATGAAGATTAGTTGGAAGTCCACTGAGAGGCTTGTATTTCCCTCCATTTTCAGCTTCCTGCTCCTGCTTCTACATTTGGCTATGCTGCGCTACATCAGGGAATGCAGCCTAAAGTATTAAAATAGAAAATGGTGAAATAGGGCACAATAAATCTCATGGCAGAAATAAACTTTAAATTTGCATGGAATATCTGCAGGTTAAAAATCAAGGGTGGGAAAAAATATATAGAGGGAGAAAGAAACAGAAAAAATTCATTTGACACCTGATGACATGATCTAAACTGCTCTTCTTATGTCCCATGTGAGGCAGTCCATGCGACTGGTCATCAAAGTCTCAATGAAAACCCATTCCTTGCGTGTACACTGTGTGAGTTCTCTTTACGATAAAATAAGACCCTGATGAATAAGGAGACAAACTGAGTTTGACCATATAACCATTATGCATGGAATTGCATCTCCCATTAGAGGTACAATCTCTCTGTTTGTGGAGCTATCATTTTCATATTACTCTCTATTACCAAGAATAAAATGAATAAACTATTAACTATAGCTTATTTTTCAGCATTAACCTGCCAGAGCTCTAACACTTAAAATATTTTTCACCTACTTCACATTGAAATTGAACTATATCCACACAAAAATGGTTTTTCTCTATCTTCTTTTAGTAGAGAAATTGCTCTCTTTATGGGTAATATGGCATTTTACATATTTTATAAAATTTTGTGACTTTTTCTTCTGAACTAGAAAATATATCATCTCTGATCCAATTCTGAACTTTAATGTCACATGGCATGTGATTGAAGGAATACATGATTTCCAAGAGCAGAATATAGTAAAATCCACCAGTTTCATGAAATCAGAATATCAGAAATGGAAGTCTCCTCAACAATCTTCTAAAATAGAAGAGAAATACCTCTTTTAATTAGGAGAGTTCTGTTCCAATGGCTTTACGTTTTAACACCTTTCGTTTTTTTAATAAATATTCTTCTGGGGTGAGATGAGAACCAATGCTAAGACACTCCTTCCTAGAACCCTATAATTGAAACTTAACTCCCTTCTCACACCTCTCCCCGTTGCCCACCTCCCGCCTCTGAAGTATTGCCTTCCTACCCCAATACAACAGTTTGAAAGCTTGAAATTCACTATTGAAATCCAGCCTTTCTTTCTAAAGTCAAATAAAGCAAAGGCCAGAAGGAACAAGAACATTTTGTAAGGCGACATGGTGATTTAGTGGTAGAGACTATAATTTAGGTTTCCTGTCTTCCTGTTTTGAACTTTGCAGTATATTCTCCTTTACTTTAAGTAACAGACTGGGAGTTGGCATCTGTTAAAGTCTTCCAAAAGCTCTTAAATGCTTATATTTTTATGAGTATTGTAGAGATAAGGCACTGAACTATATAGGGAATTAATTCCAAGTAGAAGCAGTTTTATACTTACTCTTGTGTTGTTTCTTTCAGCTTTAAGTTCAGAAATTTCTTCTTCCTTTTCTAGAAGTTGTTCCCTGCAGGCATTTAATTCTTTTGTCAGTGCAGCAAATTCCTGAAAGGGGAATAAAAATATTTGAATATGTATTCCAGATATAAAAAATGTATTTTAGCAGGAATAAAAATAATTCAAAATATAAGCTTTTGAATGTGAAGAATGGAAAAAATGATCTAATTGACTGACCAATATATATACATTGCTGTTATTAAATTGATTCCAATCTTCAGAAAATGATAATCCATGCTATCTAACATACAACTTTTATTATAATATGCTGCTTAGATGCGTGCATAAAATGTATTTCAAAATGTATCAAATACATCATATGGAACTTAACATTAGTAAGATAATATATTGATAATGTAGAATGATGTAAACTTGGCTAATTTTGTGAACTCCGAAAATCTCATACTTGCATTCCCATAAAGCAATCTTCAGACTCGTACACTAGATCATCAGAAAACAAACAAAAAACACCACCAACACCAACACCAACACCCAAAAAAATCCTGCTAAATGTGCTATTTAGCGATTAAGAAGTTCATTTATTTGTTAAGATGAAGAAAGACAATGTACCTGCCTCCTACAAAATAATAAACATATCTAAGACTTGACAGTATCATCCACGATTCTCTTATTGATTTATGCATTGCTCACTCTTGCCCTCTGAAGTGTAAGCTCCCCGTGTACTGGGACTTCATCTGACTTCACTGCCATATTCCCTGTGTCTGATAGTGGATGCTCAATTAGTACTTATTTTTGATAAATGCAAATGGATCATGTTGCTAAAAAAAAATTCAGGGTTCTGGAGTAATCCTTTCTTCTGTGACAAATGACGTTTTGGAGGAATCTTCAATGGCTTCTCTCCCCAAAATTGAATCACAGATTATGTGATATGGGTGTTTTTACCACTATGCAGAGAATTTAGACACAGTAAAAATTACTTTAAGAAGATGAAGAAACCGAATTCAACTATTCTGCTACTCTAACTTATAAACAAATGTTATTTTAGAATAATTAAAAAAATAGTAAACAGATCTATATTATCATTAAATCATTTGGAGTGATTCTCAGTAATAAAATTAATATTTAAATATTTAAGTACTTGGGAAAACTTAGCTCCAGGCTGAGAAGGCACTGTCAGAAGATCAAAAAGAAAAACAAAAATGAGGGAGATAGATTTGGTTAACCTAACATCCACAAAGGCAAATTTAGTAAAAAGTAAATTAATATGATGATTATGCAAAGCTGGGAAAGGTTTAGGGTTTATATTTTTGTTTGCTTCAAACCAGTTATTTTGCTGAGTTTTTCTGCCTGGCTTCAGCCCAAGTGGGTACTTCAAAGACCTCAGAGTAGACTTAGAGCTTAGAATCAAGATGAGAGAGTTCATTGTTACATTTTGGCTGGCATTACAGATAAATGTTTTCTCCCCTGATTGCTGCCTGCTTAAATGTTGTTGATACCCCCTGAGTATATTACCTAAATAGAGAATGGAAATAAACAAGTAGAAAATAAACACTTCCATAAAAAATGAAACTTTCTTCATATAAACTGCATAGTATGATGGAGAAAAGAAGAAAGTGACAAAGATTCTGCATTGTATATTAACATATAGACATTTAAAAGTAATCCTATATTCATGAATATTATAAGACAAAAAATAAATCAAATCTGTGCATTTAACATCATCTCAATTAAAAAAAACATATATCTGGTCTATCTTACTAGAGGTTTAACTTGCTATCTATAGAAAGAAAAAAAACCAGAAGGAAGTATTTCAGAATTTTAACATTAGATATCTCCAAGTGGTGAAATTATGACTGAATTTTGTTTTTTGGCTTCCTTCTATGTATTTCTATCATCAAAACGCTCTACAATGGAGAAATATGCTTTTATGCTAAGAGAATAAGAGAAACCATAAAGGTATTAGTGCACTGAAACAATTATGTATTCAAAACCGAGGACAGAAATTAGTCAAGATGCTATTGGTGACAGATGACTTTGCATTTTTTATTTATTATTATGGCACTGATTCCATGCAAGCTATTTAGTGACACCATGTATTAAGATTAGTCTTATATTTGTTAACTTCCTAACAAATTTCAGGCACTACTTTTACATTCATTATCTCATCTTGCTCTCTAAATAACCAGCAAAGGAGTCTCATTCCCATTTTATGGCTGAGGAAACTGAATGACTAAGACATAAGCACAAATTCACGGAGCTCACAGACCATGGAGAGTGAGTTAGGTTGTGAACGTACTTCTCCAGACAGCTTGTCTAGTACTTTTCACTAGACCATTCTGACTCTAGCTGTTCATCAGGTTTGTGTGTCTCAGATTTGGAGTGCACTTAGCAGTCCTCTTTCTCCTTATCTGAAGAATTAGATAACTGTTACAATTTCTTCACATGAGCCTTCTTAATTAGTCCAAAGGGAGTGTGGGGAACTGGGAGGCACAAGGCAGGGTATTTCTTCCACGCAGAGCAACAAGTACTAGAGAAGCACATCCTGCATACCTGGACTGCAGTAGATGCAGACGCCTCATATGGAATGAATCATCAGTGTTTCCACGCTTTCCCTCTGACATTTCTCTCTTCTGTACCTACTTGTCCATCCTTACTATCAACATGAACTGAGTCTTATGTCATCTTTTCTAAGATAATAATAACAGAAATATAATTAACATTGATGTAGCCCTTACAATATGGTAGACACTCTGCCAAGCAATTTATATTGATCATCTCAGGAATCCTAATAAAGCCCTGCAACAAAATACTAAAATCTCACTAACAAAACTAAATGCTCTTACCATACAATCCAGCAATCTCACTCCTTGGTATTTACCCGAAGGAGATGAAAACTATGTCCTCACAAAAAACTGCACATAAATGTTCACTGCAGCTTTATTCATAATTGCCAAAACTTGGAAGCAACCAAGATGCCCTTCAGAAGGTGAATGGATAAACAAACTGTGGTACATCCAGACAATGGAATGTTACTCAGTGCTAAAAAAGAAATGAGCTATCAAGCCAGGAAAAAACATGGAGGAATCTGAAATGCATATTACCAAGTGAAAGAAGCCAATCTGAAAAGGCTACAGACAGTATGATTCCAACTGTACGATGTTCTGGAAAAGTCAAAACTATGCACAGAGTAAAAAGATCAGTGGTTGCCAGGAGTGTTGGAAGAGGAAGGGAATGAATGGACTGAGCACAGAGGACTTTTAGGGAAGTATGGAGTAATGTTGGATATATGTCAATATATATGTGTCCAAACTCATAGAATGTACAACACCAAGAGTGAACTGTAATGTAAACTATGGATTTGGGGTGATAATGATGTATCAGTGTAGGTTCATCAATTGTAATAGATGTACACTCAAGTGGGGAATGTTGATAACAGTGGAGGCTATGCATGTGCAGGGACTGAAAGCACACAGGAAATCATTTTACCTTCCTCTCAACTGTGCTGTGAACCTACAACTACTCTAAGAAAATAAAATATTAAAAAAAAACTCACTGAGGGTTAGATACGTTAAGAAATTCACCCCAACTTAGACGATTAGTCCACGGTATAATTGGGCTTTGAACCCAGACAATCTATTTCACACTGATTGTTAGGTTGTTTTCTTCCTCCTGACCACAGGCTTTCCTCTCCTAATTTGTCATTCTTTCAGTCTTCATAAAAGTTATATCTTTCTCAAGCTCACAAAATTTTTCAGAGCTCACTATTTTCAAACACATCAAATTTAAACAGACTTTAACTTTTAAAGTTCAAACCATAGGAAATGTGGCCCTTTCACAACTAATTAGCTTTATTTCTCATTGAACAATAGCAACTACCCTTTTGAGCAGGAGCTGCTTCACTCTGCCTTGAGCTTAGCATTTTATATGAATTACTTCATCTCTTCCTTATTTTTCAGATGAGGATACTGAAGCTTAGCATGAATGAATAACTTGCTTAAGGTCACAAAGCTAAAAATAATCCACCCTGATTCCACCTCTTCAGTTTCTGCCACATGGCCTCCTTCTGGCTTAAAACGGAAAATCATCAAATTTCTTGACAGTACCAATTGATACAAACTTATCATCCTTCTAACTATCCATTCATCCATATGACATTTATTGAGCACCTACTATATATCAGAGTCTATGCTAGGTGCTAAAGATATAGAGATAACTCAGACATAGTTATTACATTTGACCTCATAGATCTTTCAGATTTCACATGTAAGACATGTCAGGGATTTCCATTGCTAACAAGCACTCAAAACCCATCACCAAAGTGCCCCACAGAGAGTGATATTAGTTTACATGCTTAGTTAGAGACGCTGTAGATTTACAGATGACTCTGACCCTCTAGAGCCTCCTTCTTAGAAGGTCTGTCTTCTTCATCTACCACAGGTTTCTCTTTCCTGTTTCTAGCTCCATCTTTCCATTTTCCTCATCTCAGCTCTTCTCTATTTCTTTCACATACTATCTCCTATATCCGGAATACTCTTCTCCATCCTCTCTACCTAACTAATTTACTTCTAAAGCACCAGCTTGCTTTGTTAATGCTCTATAGTACCTTATCTGAAATCTATCAATGCCTTTACTGTAATGTTTTTACAATAATTGAATTATATGTTCATCTCCCTCAAGTAAACAGTATGATCCTTTAATGCAAGGTTGTCATCTTGTTTATTTTTTATATCCTCAGGATTTAGCATAGTTCCTAACAAACTGCAGACACTCAATAAATCCTGTTGTAACAATAAATGAATATTTCACTTTCCTTAAACTTTTTGACTTTAAAACAATTTTTGAAAGGTATAATAAATTAAAGCTATTTCTTTTACTGAGTGAGGTCATTAGAATTTGCTGAATATATTTGTTGTTGTTAGCACCCTGGAGTTGATTCCAACTCCTAGTCATCTTGTGTACAGCAAAGCAGGACCCTGCTCAGTCGTTTTGCGCTATCCTTCACCTTCTGGTGCTGTATCAGACAATGCTCCACTGCTATTCATAGCGTTTTTGTGGTCAATTTTTTTGGAAATGGGTGGCCAAGTCCTTCTCCCTAGTCTGTCTTAGACTGGAAGCTCCCCTGAAACCTGTCCACCATGGGTGACCCTGCTGGTATTTGAAATCCCAGTGGCATAGCTTTCAGCATCACAGCAACATGCAGCCACCACAGTATGACAACCGACAGATGGTGGTGTGGTTCCATGACCAGGCGACGAACCCGGACTGAAGAACTGAAAGTGCCACTAGACTACCAGGGCTGGCGCGTACATAACATGTCTGATATCCTTTTTACTTTGTAGCAGTTATTTTTGTCTGTATCTAAAATATTATAGTATACTATATTCTATGCAGCAATGGCATTATTGCCTACTATGTTTTATTGTATGCATATAAAGTGATACTATTGTTCCCAATAATTCATGCATTCAGATTTATCATTTGTTCATTGGATATATTATATCAGTCTTTTTCATTCTCAAAGTGAAAATGCATTATTTAACCCATATGTTATTTTTCTAGTCTAGCATTCCTGAAACTATATTCTATAGAACAGTATTTCCACAAGATTCCCAGAAAAAAGAATCCATAGAAAAATGGATGTGGGATATGATGTATGTTGTATATGTTGGTCTTGGAAATATTCTGTAGGCATCAGAATATAAGATATTCTGAGGAAAGTTGGTTTTGTGGCCAAGAATTGTGAACAACCTGGATTTCCATCTATAGGAAAATGGATGAACTAAATATAGTAAATGCACATGATGGAATATTGTGTAAAGGGCAGAAGGAATAGGCTAGATCTTTTTATAGCAACATGGAAAGATTTCAAAAATATAATTTTGCGTGAAAAAGGTAAGAAACAGAACACATGTTGAACATAGAGTTTTGCAGAAGCTGAAGGCAGTGAAGGATAAATGTTAGAAGAAAACTCCATTCATACTTCACATGTCTGAATTCAAAGTAGTCTATGGGAAGAGCTGAGTTTGCTTTGGATCAGAGACAGGCGTAGTAGATCAGTTAACCAGAAACCATATTCGACAACAACTTTTCAGACTAATCATATTGTTCCCCAACAATTCTGCCAAAATTCTTACTTTTCCCAAGGACCAAAATGACTTTCCCAGCTCTGTATTTTTTTCTTGGAATTTTAAAGTACATAGTTGTCAGGGCACACAGTGCCATGTAAGTACCCTAAGACTGAAGGGAATGTCCTGTTCTTTCTTAGCATGTACTCATGCATATCACACAAACACACATTCATATTAGCCTTCCCTAGGTATTGGGCACTACTCTAAGTGCTAGGCTGATGACAGTAAAAGGACAAGTTAAAATCCTTGCTCTCAATATGTTCATGCACATTCAGGCATTCACCATTCAAACTACTTTCACTCAGGAGTGAATCATTTCTAGCTATATCAATCCTCCTCAATACTAATTCAACCCATGAAGTAGAGCATTAGCTCCTTAAAAATATAGAGCAAAATAAAATAACTTCTTTTGCTAGTATTGTAAAAAAAAATTGATGATATCACTTCTTACACACCAATACAAGTCGTCTAATTTCTGTGCGCTCCTAATTCTAAGTTGCAAGTCTTATGCATTACATAAAACCTAAAATTCCTCTATTTTGGCTAAGTTCCTAATGTTACCTCTTTTCTCTCCTGCCCCCTTCACCCTCTTCTTGAGCTGTCATTTCTTGACCACTTATTATAGGCTAGGAATGTTGTTAGGAACTTTACATCTGTTACATCATTCATTCATTATGGCAGGCTTCCTATTCCCAGAACGCAGATAAGAAAACTTGAATAAAAGAGATTAACCAACTCTAGCAAGGTCCATGCTAGTATATGACAATGTCAGTGCTGGCATCAACATCCCCCAGGGTTGTCAGATCCTGTAACAGAGGTAACCTGCGTTTGTATCTTAACAGTGGTTACAGTGGTGTATGCTGGCCTCTGAGCTAAGGGTGAACTTGAGTAATTCAAGTGTCTGAGCTGCTAATATTTCAGATAATAGCCTTTAGGTCCATTGGTTGTTCTCAATCAGTTTCATGCAAAGAAGCTTCTCTTGTTTTGGTCCCTTCACGTGTTACTCTCAAAGTGAAAAATACAAGGGCAAAGTACAGACTCACTCAGTTCCTGTGCCTACTTACATTCTATAGGGGTAACCTGGTCAGAAGAGTGTATAGACTCAGAGCTTCCTCTGTCTATCCTTCCTCGTCTCTTCTCCTTGTGCCTCTTTCCACTCAGTAAATCACCACAGCCTATCAGGCCGGTCATCCTCAGACTGATGCAGAACATTCTATTGTTATACATGTTCATCTTTAAATTCCTTTTCTGATACTTAATATTAAACATAGAAGGACTGAAAATGATTGCTAACTTCCTGACTCATTTCAGGATGGTGTGCTTACTTGAGGAGATTTATTTGGGAAAAAATAAAAGACATTTTCTCATTAACCAAATGTTTGAAAGGTCTTGAATTAATAATAGGTGAGTCTTCACCTCAGAAAAGCAGGTCAGGAGAAGGTGCATGACAAGAGGGGAAATAGACCTTTTGATTTCAGGTCGTTGACACCAGGTAGTCATCTCCAGTGCAAGCTATGACAATCCACTCATCATAATTATAATTTCAACACTCTTTACCTTTCAGTTAAACCTGCATTCTCTAATCTGTGGGCTACTCAATTAATGAACTGACGATGGCCTTATTTCTGCAGCTACATATCTGGGTAAGTACTGGTTGAAGGATCATGAGTGCAAACCAGTCTGAGAGAGAAGAGAAAAAATACAGGGTGAGTTGGAACTCAGCTTCACTGAGCTTCACCAACACCCTCACCAACCACAGAAAAACATCTTTTAAGTTTATTCTTTAACCACCTAACATTTGTGCAAATTAAAAATAGCTCTGAGGAAAGCATATGGCATGGAAGCATGCTGACTTGACCATCTAGCATTTAAATAGACAAAATTAACTACTTCAAAATGTTTTTATAATGACTTCCTTAGGCTATGCCCCCAATTTACTATATTTTGGTGTCTCCTCTTTTGAAAATTAAAAATTCTTCTAGCAATTCTATTTGTAGTACTTGGTGGAAAGCTTTGGATTTTAAATCTGTATTTCTTTGGATATAACTGCACATAAATTTACATGTATAAAGAAACATATCTCCTTCCCTACACCATAAGACATACTTTCTAGAACATATTAGTAACAGAAGTATTACACTGGAGAGATGAAAACAAAGCAACAAAAAGAGTGAATATATTTCTTAAATTTTATATCTATATATATATATATCTCAGGATATTAGTTATAAATTCAGAAGAGTCTTTAGAAATTTAGTTTAGAAATCATTTAGTTTGGAAACAAAAAAGCATTTATTTCATAGAAATCAATACACTATCACCCTCTCTCTGTATGTATATATAATATTTTTTATTTTACTATATTATGTTATGTAATCAAATGCCGTGTTAATGACCTCTGGTCTTATAACTGCCTCCTAGACTTACATGAGCTCAGGAAAAGCTGTCATCCGAAATTACCGTGTGAAACAGCCATGTCTCGTGGTCAGCCCTGGGCTAGACAGCTCAAAGGTAGAATCACCTGCATACCTAATACAATTTGACAGGCACAACTGGACTCAGAGTTCTCACAGAATTGTTGAGTAAGGCTGCCCAATTTAAAAGGGAAATGAGGGTTAAACTAGCCGCAAATAATATTTTGTGCCTCCTTAATGTTTTTATGTGTCTATGTTCCAAGAATAAAACCATTTTGTCTTTTCCCTAAAACTGCACAATAGATTATTTTAATGCATTATGGTGACGTGAGAGATTAAAGTCTTTTTAAAATCAAACGTGCTACAAGAGCCATTTTATGGTAGATGTGGACATAGGTACTGGGTAACTTTTGTTTTCAAAACTCTTCCAATCAAGGTAACTGGCATCATCCAAAAAGTAGACATTTGTTGGAATCAAACACAGGTGCTGTCAGGCAGCCTCAGGCTGTCTGGCCAACCCGTCATGCTCCTACAGGCCTCACTGATGACTCTCCCACTGAAATGTGCCTGTCTTATATCTCATCCCTGCTCCGCTTTCCTGGGTTTAATTTGTCAGTATGAGTGTAGAGGTGCCCCAGGTATTAGGTGCTCTTTAATAGCAGCTGTTAGCGATGATTCGGCTTTGCTGTTGAATCCTGGAGGGCAGGCCACGTTACCATAGATTGGTTGGGAACATATTTAGAGGCAAGTTACCTTTTCAGTATCCCCAAATCGACTGCTCTGCCAGCCCCCATCATGACTTCTGTGGGCCCTAGGTACTTTTGCCGTTGTGGGCCCCTTTGTTCATAAAAAAATATTAAAAACTATATTTCGTGACTGTGCTGATATATAGATTAATAAAATCCAGATTGGATTATATTCATTTTCTCTGTTAAAAGTAATTGAAACATTTTCATGGGCCCCTAAAAGTTTTGTGAGCCCTAAGCAGTGCTTTCACTGTGCCTAATGGGTAAACTGGCTTTATATTCTGCCTACTCATGGAAGTCATGTGTGGCTTGGTCCAAACAGTACTGACTTCAGAAAGAAACAGAGCTAGATTCATATCTAGGCAAAAAGCAGTGGACTTTTTAACCCTCAGTTGTCTATCTGGAAAATGTAGGTAGCAGTATCTTCTTATTAGATTGCTATGGATAAAAGTGAGATCCTTAGTTCACATAATCCAGCAATCTCGCTCCTTTGTATTTACCCAAAGGAATTAAAAACTTATATCCATAAAAAAACTTGTACATGGATGTTTATAGCAGCTTTATTCATAATTGCCAAAACATGGAAGCAACCAACACGTCCTTCACTCAGTGAACAGATAAACTGTGGTACATCCAGACAATGGAATATTAGTCCGTGCTAAAAAGAAATGAGCTATCAGGCCATGAAAAGATATGGAGGAATCTGAAATGCATATTACTAAGTGAAAGAAGCCAATCTGAAAAGGCTACATACTGTATGATTCCAACTATATGACATTCTGAAAAGGTTAAAATTATGGAAACAGTAAAAACATCAGTGGTTACCAGAGGCTGAAACTGGAGGGGCTGGGATGAATAGATGGAGTACTGAGGATTCTCAGGGCAGTGACAATGGTCTATGTGTATATATATATATATGGACATGACATTATATATTTTTCCAAATTCATAGGATGTACAACACCAAGAGTGAACTGTAATGTAAACTGTGGACTTTGGGTGATAATGATGTGCCACTGTAGGTTCAACAATTATAGGAAATATACCTTCTGATGGGGGATGTTGATAATGGGAGAGGCTATTCACGTGTGGCAGCAGGGGATATATGGCAAATCTATATAATTTCCTCTTAATTTTCCTGTGAATCTAAAACTGCTCTAAAACAATAAGGTCTTAAAGTTTAAAAACCCCGAGATAATTAGTATAAATATGACTAGCATAGGTCCTGGTTACAATAGATATCCAATAAATGATATGGTCTCAGTAATTTTTGAGCTACCTGTAGTTAACCGCATACAATTTGTTTTCTTCCAAGACCGAATTTTCCATATTGCGATAGTATATTTCACTAGATGCTTCAGGAAATACCAAAATCATGCAGTTTTTTCTTTTTTGTATTAATGGTCACTGAAATGTAACTTCAGAATCATATAACTGTCAAACCATTTACATAAATCTTATTGTTAATTATTGCCCCATTTTGGGGGCAGATCCTAATATTGCTCCTAATAATAAATCAGGGACAGCAGGGTTGCTCTCAAGAGTAACAATAAAGAAGAGAGGGTCCCACTGTATCATTAGTGGACTAGCATGTTAAAAATGATTGACATTAACGAGACAGAGTAAAAATACTCGGCACATTTTTATAAGAGAAGAAGGCTTGTTGTACCCCTTTGTTCCTTTGCACTTAGTAAATTCTTGCTTATCAATTAATTAGGTTATTATTACCTAAAAGACATCAAATAATAGTCTATGTTCACTTATAAAAATAAGGCATAATATTATTGTCTACAAAGATAGAAACTATCAGGAAATTCTCTCACATCAGAAAATTGCTCTTAAAAGTCCCCTAGAACACACATCTCTGACCTTACTGCTATTATTCCCTCCACACTTCTCTGATTGCATCTATTACCACCACCCTGGGGCTCACACAACTCTCAAGATGTTGTCTGGAATCTGAAATGAAATGACAGGATAAAACATATTTGCAGAGTTTTCTGTGAACCCTCGTGTTGGTTGCTGTGAGATGCTATTTGAGTGGAGTCCAGCTGTCTACAAGAAGTCTGGCCAGAAGCCAGGGTTACAGCCTAAAGCCTTTTATAGATTTCCTGACCCAGGTAAGTAGGATGGACCATGTTGAATGAAGACCCCATCCCCTTGAGCTCTGGCTCCAAGTTTGAGTACCAAATCCTAAATTTGAGTAGCTTCTCTTAACTCCCAAATCCTGCCCCTCTGCATATTATTACTGAAATGAGAAAGACAGACAAACTCAGTGGCCTAGAACCAAGACTGAAGTATCCACTCCAAGTATCTTTTCCCTTTAACCCGCTCCAGCTCCCCCTGTATGTTTCCCCAAATAGAAAATGTCCTTAGGCCTCATCTTATGGTATCAGACATATGAAAGAAGACAGAGGAACTTCATCACGGAGAAATCCCACCAAAAGAACCAAGCCTTCTAGTTACATAACCCAACTAATGGTCTTGTTCTTAAATTGACTCATCTTTATGGAAGGGGTGGAAAGAATCTCTTATATCTATTTTTATCCAAAAGATATTTTGCTTATTTGATGCTTGAAGCATGTGGAAATTTATTAAAACTCAACATTCTAAGTACAAGGATAAAATCACCTGGCCCAGTAAGCATTGTAGCAAAAGCATGTCAGGGCTGAGTCATTGCCAACTGAAAACTCTGTTGGCAGGAAAAGCCAATTTTCAACAGCTCTGACAGTGTAAAGCAGGAGGCATGTTTGACAAGATGCTGCATATTAATTTAAAAGGCTTTAGCATCTGGTTAGGTAACACCTGCTGTGGAGAACACTCCAGGCACACAAAATAGCATTCAAGCTGAATATTTAAATCTCCCAACACAGCCCAACAAAGCTCTAAGTCTAAACAAATCAAAACTAAGTCACATCTCTCTAGCAATCAACAGAGTTATATAACTGAAAATATTTGGGCTATGACATTGTTTGCTATTCACTGAGTTCAAATGCTCTAATTGGTGCTATAGAAGTTATAAAATATATTAAAGCATACTGCCCTGACTTGGAGAATTTTAGTGTGTGCAGCATTTAGAAGAGGAACATGGCTCAGAGAACAACCCTTTGTGTCCTATCATGTTGCATTAATATATAACTAAGGCAGAATTTGTCAATGAGAAGGGGGGAGGGCCTGGCACCAAATAACAGAGAAAAACAAGCCATAGACAAGAAGGAGTGGGCAGGGCTCTTCTAAGCCCTCTCTCTCTGAAAGGGAGTTAAGGCTCAAGAATTATTGCCATCTGGGAATAGGGGTGGAAACGAGTACATGCACGGTCTGTAATTGTCGGGACTCACTAACATGACACGGTGCCATTCAATGTTCTGAGTCCATGGACACCAAGAAGTATTCTTAGAATAACTGAATTTTCTGGGTAGTTTCCTGCAGAGAAGAGACTTGCCCTTGTCAGCCCAGTTTGGAAGCCAGGTCTGCTTGACAATTCTATTTCTCACTGTAAATTAATAAATCGACTTTTTGATCACTCCTTTATGACTCCACAAAATATTATTGAATGCCTAATATGTAGGAGATCCTGTAAGTTTTTCAGACATAATAATGTGTACAACAGTGAAAAAGACATAATAAATAAAGGTAGCTGAAGCAATTACAATACAATGTGATGAATGCTATAATGGGGCTCTATCCGCAGTGCTCAGCATGCAAAGTCACAGTTCAGCTAACCCCTGTAGGGGTATGTGTATGGAGGGAACATCTAAAATGACATGCAGAAAATGAGTAATAGTTAGGCAGGCAAAATATATGCTGAGTGGGGCCGCATAGTGGTTAAGTTCGCACGCTCCGCTTTGGCGGCCTGGGGTTCATAGGTTCAAATCCCAGGCACAGTCCTACGCACCGCTTATCAAGCAATGCTGTGGCAGGCGTCCCACATGAAATAGAGGAAGATGGGCACAGATGTTAGTTCAGGGCCAATCTTCCTCAGCAAAAAGAGGAGGATTGGAAACAGATGTTAGCTCGGGGCTAGTCTTCCTCACACACACACACACACACACTATATATATGTATATGTATATACATATTTATATATTCCTATATCGAATTAACATTCAACATGATTCCAGCCATCAGGGAATTATCTTTGGGAATCTTTTTCCCTGTCAGTTACCTAGTTTGTGAGACACATGATTAAAAGTAATATAAAAAATTAATGAGTTGATAAAAGAAAAACACAAGAAATTTAGGTTTGTATCACATAAAATATGAACTGTATTTAAAATAATTCAATCAACTAAAAACTCTCACATTTCAACAGTGAAAATGCTTTCTGTTAGGAAGCTTGGTCTGAAGAAGGAAAACAAACCTTCAGGATTGAGAGGAGAGAAGGGGTTGAGAGATACCTTCAATTCAATTATTTGAAAGGCTTTCAGTTGGAAGTGCTGTTTCACAGTCAGACAGAGAATGATAAGAAAGTCAGAAAAATATTTTTATTAAATGATAAATCCACAGCAGCACTTATTTTTTCAACATTTTTAAAGTGACTGTCATGTGTCAAAATTATGCTGGCATCACAAAGATGGATAAAATAGGTTCTAGCTCTAAATTTCTACTCACAGTCTAAGACAGTAACAGATATTTTCCAGATACTGTGATACATATTATATTGTGATAAAAATTGAAATTTATTCTGTAAAAGAGGAGATAGAATTCTTCTGCAATTCAACTGTACATCAGAAAAAGTTACATTGAACCTTCACTCATCATTGCTGATGGGATTGCAAAATGGTGCAGCTGGTGGAAAATTTTGAATGGATAAACAAAATTTTATCCATTGGATGGTAGATCCATACAATAGAATATTATTTAGAAATAAAAAGAAATGAAGTGTACCAATACATACTATAACATGGGTGAATCTTCAAAGTATAATAAATGAAAGAAGTCAGTCACAAAAGACCATGTATTGAGTGATTTCAATTATATGAACTGTCCAGAATAGACAAATCCATAGACCAAGAAAGTATTTTAGTAATTGCCGGGCGCTTAGAGGAGAGAGGAATGGAGAATGATTGCTAATGGTACAAGTTTTTTGGGGAATAATGGAAATGTTCTAAAATTAGATAGTGGTGAAGATTGCACAATTCTATGAATATGCTAAAGAACACTAAAGTGTATACTTTAAAAGGGTGAATTTTATGGTATGTAAATTACATCTTTATAAAGCTGTTATAAAAAACTATAAGGGAAAGAAAATTATATAAAGTATTTAAATATCAAAATGGAAAAGAACTTTCATAGCACACAGTTTTTCCATTTCTGAAGTCTAATATTTTCAATTCTATATGATGTAGATTTCAAGTTTAATTAAATTCCTCATTGCATGCTTGGGAATTTATACATTATAAATATAATCATTTCAAATAGAATTACCTCTCCTCATTTTTGCGGGAGGGTTGGTGAACATATAAAAGTAAATGAGTTCTTGCCCTTGTGCAGAAACTTGAAGTATCTCTGGGGTGGGAATCACTTTTAAGGTCTTCCTATTTCATTTGTGGTACTGTATTCTCAAAGGACACTGAAAAAAATAAATGTGGTATTGCCTGGGCAAAGGTCATTTGCTTATTAATAATTTCATTATATTCTAGTAATTTTAGTTTCATTTTACTGCTTTATAATATAATACAACAAATGAAAGTCCTAAAATGCCACCAGGGTACAAGTCAGAAGCTCTTGAGGAAGGTATAAGGGACAAATTCAAGAAAGTAGTCCACAGTGTTTTGAGCTTGGTGCTCTGCTAGACACTTTTGAATAAGATATCGTTTCAACCACAGTGATGCAGATTATCTACTGGGGAAAACAAAGCAGATAAATAGTTATATATAATAAGACAGGGCCTCATGATAAAAACGCATGCAAAGTGCTATAGGAACCCTCCGGAGGAGATGGGATTAATGGTGACTATGGGAGCCAAGGAAAGCTTTCAAAGATATTAATGTTTCATGTCGTCCAATATATTCAAACATTTAACAGGCTTTATTGCTTCCACAGTATTCAAATGCATATTTTCTAATTTAATTATACTTCGATAAGTTGGAATAATAGCAACATTCCTTACAGCACTTTGAAAATTAATATCCATTAGAATTGGGAATACACATTTCAGAGCAGGCCAGACCCTTCTTCTGGCCTTCTGCAAGAAAGCATTTGACCATATTTAATCTTCTCAGCTTTTAAATCTCCACTTTAAGTTTGCATTTTGGCATAATTTAATGTTTTTTTTCTCTACTAAACAACTTCCATTAAAATACAAATTGCATTGCTAGTTTTAAATGCTAATATTTTTTAATTAAGGAAAGAAGCTTTAATAATTCCTAAAGAGTGAAAATTCAATTTACAATGTCACTGTTTCAATGGGTCACAGCTTTTTTTGAATTTAGATTTGCTTTGCTTCGGCAAACTTGCTGCAATGGATTGAAGGAGTGGAGACATTCGTCAAAGTGATTCATTTACGGCCATGAATTTTGTTTTCAGAAAGTAGTTAATATCAGACTAATTCAAATTTTATCCATTATAACTATGCAAATGGAATTGACAGTGAATTAGTTATCTTTCAATATCAAGTTATTCTGGAGAAGAATAGTTACCTTTAACTTCAGGCTTTTACTGGATAAAATTGAACACTCTGAAAGAACATTTCCTCTTTTAGCTTCACATTTGCTTTAGTTCATTGCACACAATTTGTGTTATATTTTCACACATTTTCAGGGGTAGAGACTAAGTTAGTTTTCAAACATAATTCATATAACTCGTAGGATCAATAGCAATAATAACATAATAATAACATAACATATTTTTCGCTATATTTCAAGCGCTGTTCTTTATATGCATTGACTTATTTAATATTCACAATAATCATATAGTGTTGCTACTATGATTTTCTCATTTTGCATGTGGGGAAATGGAGGCACAGACAATTTAAGTAATTTTCCCAACATCTTATATGTCTCAATGTCCTTCTATGTCTCGCATGTCGTAATGTCTTCTATGGCATAGTAGGTTCTTGAACCCAGTCATCTGTTGTCAGAGATTCTGTGTTTGAGCACTGCACTGTGCTGCCACTCCCACTCATTATAGCATGAACAGTGTAACGCAATCTGATGTACAAAGCAGAGAACCTTAGGACACAAGTTCAAAGAAAGGATAAACAACCCTGCTGTTTCTAGAAATGGCATTACCAATGCATTTTTCAGGCACACACTACTTTAGGAAAAATTCTGCTCATTATAAATATAAACCAAGGTTTTTAAATTGCAGATTCCTATTCAATAAATTTACACAAATATTTTCAAACTTGATTGCTGAATCCTTAAATCAGCTAGGGATCATATCTTAAAACTAATGGCTATGCCATGCTTCATCCACAAAACTCATACTGTCAACAACAGGAAAGCAACTACGTGTCTTTAGCTGAGAAAAGTGGTACTTGTTCCACTCTTGGCTGAGAGCAAGGATTATAATAACAGCAGATGACATTTTTTAGTCTATCTAAATATATTATTTTTACATAACTGTCAGCTCTAATTTGTTGATGAGGAAATACAAGTGAAACTAAAAGGGAAATATATTATCTTCTAGCTAAATATTAGTTTTTATTTTTAAGTAAATCTGAAAACATACGCCAGTCAACTCCGTGTCCTTTTTATAGTCAGATAATGAATCATGTAAAACCCTGGGATCTGATTTCTTTTAAAACGTGTATATTTTAATTTATTCCTTTATTCAATGGATATTTATATTTTGCAAAACATAACGTGATCCGTGCCTTAGGGAGCTTCCCTTCGGGGCAAAAAACATGTGAACATGCACAGTATGGTGTGTTGAGCCTGAAGCATCTGGAACCTCAACTGGCCATGACTGGGCTGTTCTAGAATGTCTGCTGGGGTGAGTCTGACATTGACCTATTTACATGAGGGAGAAAGGTGACCTCTGGGAACGTAAAGTAGCAAAGTGATTCAGATCTCCAGCTCTGGAGGCAACTGCTTGTGCTAGAGTCCCTGCTCCATCCTTTAGTAGCTGTGAACCTTGGGGACATTTACCTTTTGTGTCTCATCTTAATCATCTGTAAAACAGGGATAAATCACAGAACCAAACACACAGTCTCATTAGGTTGTGAGACTTAACTAAGTTATTCATGTACACTGCTTAGACAAGTGTAAGTACTTGCTAGGTATTAACTATTTCTTCTTATTATTGTATTATTATATATTATAATATATATTATTATTATATTATATTATTATATTATATATTAATTATATTATTATTATTATTATTATTATACACAGCTCACATCTTTAAGGATGGGAGTCTCATGTCACAGGTGACTCTAAGAGTAAGCTGTATGTCCCCAAGCCCCATCAATCCACAGGTACCAACACTGTCATATTAATCATCAGCTTCCATGGCTGGTATTTCTAATCTGCGCTCTCAGGTCCACCCTCAGAATTCTACCATAGTCAATTCCAGTTATTTCTGTTATGGCAAGAAAAAAGTGACATTTGGGCCTAATACCATGATAATGACAGCTGTTTGATGGCCAGCCTGATAGTTAAAGGATCTGGACAGAAAGAGTAATTAATACAAATGGCCATAGAAAATAAAAGATAAAAAATACATCATACTCACAAATAATTTGGAATATGTGTTAGGGTAAGGAGTCCCATATTCTGACATTATGATTAACATTTGCATTTGCATTTAAATTTTTATTCATTTTCACATTTAAACTGGTGATTTAAAAGACGCATAATATATTTTATGAATACATTAATCATTGCTGAGTATTCCAGCACTGATCCAAAGAAAAGTTATCTTATGCAACATTACTACACAAAATAAGTTAGAGAATTTTGATGGTCTACCTTTCATCGCCTTTTCCTGTTATTTTATTATTCTCAGTTTTTAAAAATATTTGCATTTGGAGAATAGGATCAGACAAATGTGAAACATTTGTCAAATACAGAGGGTATGACCAAAAGGAAGCCAGAATTCACTCCAATTTTTACTAGCAAATGAGTAAAATGCACTACTTTGTCATCTGTTTCCACCTAACGCCACTACTTAAAATTCTCATCATCTGCCATTTTGCCATTTCCAGACTGTTTTTTTTTTTTTTTTTTGGTGAGGAAGACCAGCCCTGAGCTAACATCCATTGCTAATCCTCCTCTTCTTGCTGAGGAAGACTGGCCCTGGGCTAACATCCGTGCCCATCTTCCTCCACTTTATGTGGGACGCCGCCACGGCATGGCCGACGGGCAGTGTGTCGCCGGGCGCCTGGGATCCGAGCCAGCGAACCCCGGGCTGCCAAGCGCGGACTAAACCGCTGCGCCACCGGGCCGGCCCCCAGACTGTTTTTTTTTTTTAATTGAAGTATAATTGATGTATAAAATTATATTAGTTTCAGGTGTACAACATAATGATTCAATATTTGTTTATATTCTGAAATAATCACCAGAATAAGTCTAGTCAAGTCTACTATTTTAACAAGTTTCAAATATGCAATACATCATTATTATTATTATTATTATTTTTGGTGAGGAAGACTGGCCCTAACCTAACATCTGTGCCAATCTTCCTCTATTTCGTATGTGGGTCACCACCACAGCATGGCTTGATGAGTGGTATAGGTCTGTGCCCAGGATCCAAACCTGTGAACCCTGGGCCACTGAAGCAGAGCACACAAGCTTAACCACTACGCCACCAGGCTGGCCCTGCAATACAGTTTTATTAACTATAGTCATCATGTTGCACATTACACCTCCATGACTTATTTATTTTATAACTGTAAGTTTGTACCTTTTGACTCTCTTCACCCATTTTGCCCCCCCTCCCCACCCCATCTCTGGCAGCCACCAATCTGTTCTTTGTATCCATGAGCTGTTTTTTTTTTTTTAAGATTCCACATATAAATGAGATCATACAGTATTTGACCTTCTCTGTCTGACCTATTTCACTTAGCATAATGCCCTCAAGGTCTATCTATGGTGTTACAAATGGCAAGATTTCCTTCCTTTCCATGGCTGTGTGGTATTCCGTTATATATTTATGCTACATATTATTTATCCATTGATGGACACAGACTGTTTCCATATGTTGGGTATTGTAAATATTGCCATCACTAATGTTTCTTAATGAGCAACATACTATTTCTTCTAAATTGTATTTTTGTGTTTGAGAAAATGCAAAGTAACAGCACTAAATGTAATCAGAAGTTTGCTGAAGTTTGTATATTTAGATCCCATAGGAATTCTTGATGTCAAATTCATACTCATCAGATATAAGTAAATGTTGTCAAAAGTAGCTTTGACTGTGCAGGGGAAAAAGCAACAAATGATTTCTTCAGACTTCTAAGACTTCCAAACTGTCAGATTCTCTATTATAGTACCCTCCTACTTTTCCAATAAGCCATTATCCCTCAGCATTGGAGCAGTCTTTTCCTGCTTTGTTCTCATTTTATACTCCTGCTCAGGGCACTGAGGCATTTGCTTGGTACATACATGTTCCGTAGATTGTCCGCATGTTTAATGTTCGCAATTCATCCAAAATTCTTTGAAGCCTAACTCCTCTACTAAGTATCTTTCAATGATACTTTATCAGCCATTAGCTGACTTCACTTCCTCAAAGCCTCTGACAATTTCTGGCCTCATCTCCTGCCATTTCCCACTTGAACATAATGATGCTTTTACCCATTCCTTTATTACACCAAACTCTCTCCTGCAGATGGGCTTTGCATTTGCTTGTCATTATGCCTGGAATCCTCCCTCCTCTTTGATGTCATCTTCTGAGAGAGGGCTTCCCTTTTCATTCACTCTAACTTAGGTTTCTGCAACCCCTCTTACCAGTTCCTCTCTCTCTCCCTTCTACCATGCTTCAGGAAAATCACCTGATATTTTCTCTAAATTCAGTGCTACTTTTTTTGTTAACTTCATCCTCACTCTGTTGAAATAAGTGGCAATCTGGGTTCCCTACCTTCAACCTTTCTTATGTTTAATTCTTCTTACAGCTAAAATGCCACTTATCTTAACACCTTTTTTGGCCATTTCATTCCCCCATTCCTCCACCAAAATATGTCATCCCAACAATTGATAAATACCTCATGCCTAGAGGATAAAGTGAAAAATCCTTGGCCATTTGTTCAAGGTCAGCATATAGTAGCCTCTACCTACAGCCCTAAACCATAACTTCTACTACCCCTTTAAAGGAATGCTCTGTTTCAGGGAAAGAAGCATATTTACATGTGTTTCTGCCTATTCAGTTTAGTTTCACATCATTTCTCTTCCCTGGATCATTCTCTTATTCACCCTTCCACATTTCCAAATCCCATGTTTTTGATTTAAGGCCTAGGTCAAGTTCTAGCACTTCAATGAACACTTCTCCAATGGTCCCAGTATTTAATGACCATTCCATTTTTCTCCAAAATTACTCAGCTCTGAGCAGAAAGAGTTTTGTGTGACTGACTGTGAAGACAATTTAAAATAGTCTTACAAATTGTTTTAGGAAAAGAAGTATCATGTATATACTATGCTGCTTATGTTTGATATAATAAATCTACCAAAAAAGCCAGAAAATCTCTCAATTATCATTTTTTTCCAAAAATTCATCACATTCATTCATGCATGCATTCACTCAAAAACATTGATAGACTTCCTGGAAGAGGATCGGGCACTCTGTCAGAGAACGGAAATATAGTTGCAGACCATATTCAGTCAAAACAGACAAAAATTCTGGCCATTAACAGAGCTTACATGTTTGCAGGGATGATGATGGTGGCTGGGAAGACAGATGATAAGAAAGACAAATAGGTAAATATAGAGAATATTAGATGGTGGTGAGTGCTAAGGAGTAAAACAAAATATGGAGGGGTGGAGTTGCAATTTAGCCAGTGAGGGCAGAAAGCACTCAGAGAGAGTGTGTATTTAAGCAAAGGCCTGATGATGGTGAGAAAGTAAGATGTGTGGATATATAAGGGGTGGGTGGAGTCTTTATGATATGACAGGAGGGCAAGTATAAAGGACAGAGTATTTTGAGTAGAGTGAGCAAGGAAGAGAAGGAGACTAGGTCCCAGAGGTGACTTGAGATTCAAGTGTGTGGGACTCTACAGGCCATTGTGAGGACTTCCGTGGCTTTTGGGAAGCAACTGGAAGATTCTGAGCAGGGAAGTGACATGATCTGATTTGTGTGTTAATGTAATCCTTTGGGCAGCTTCTTGAGAGACAGATTGAAGTGGGGCAAGAGAGGGAGTAGAGAGATCAATGAAAAGGCTATTGCAAGAATCTGGAGAGAGGTAATGGTGACTTGAAGTAGAGTGTTAGCCATGGAAATGACTAAAGTAGCCAGATCCAGTAGCCAGTATATATATAAATATACTTTGAAGGTAAAGACAACAGGATATGCTGAAAATCATATTGGGTGTGAGATAAAAAGGAAAATCAAAGGTGATGCCTGGTGACTTAGAGAATTTTGGCCAAAGCAACTAGAACAACAGAATAGAGAGAGAAAAATTATGAGAAATGCAGGTTTGGAGCAAGGGACAGGGAGTTCGAAGCTCAGTTTTCAATGTGTTAAATTGAGATGCCATTTGGAATACTAAGATTTATTTTTTTGAAGTCTAGAGTTTAGAGAAGGGGCTCAAGTTGGAGACATTAATTTGGGAGTCATTACTTGTAAAATGGTACTTCAGTCTATAATTCAGCCAAGAGTACCAAAGGTATGAGATAGAATGAATAGAAAGAGATGAGGTCCAAAGACTGAGTCTGGTGCACTCCTCAAGTTTGGGTGTTGGGGAGATACTGAGGGAGCCAATAAAAGAAACTAAGAGAGAATAGCCAGAGAGGGAGGAGAAAAAACAGAGGAGTGTATTACTGGAAGGCAAGAACATGTTGCAAGGAGGGAGTAATAGCTCTGCCAAATACCCCTGAAGACTGAAAATTAATCACTGGGTTTCACAACACAGAGATCACTGGTGTTCTTGATATTATTAGTCTCACTGGGGAGATGGGGGCAAGAGCCTGAGAGAATTAGAAGAGAGAAATTGGAAACAACGAACATTCACAATTTTGGGGGGTCATTTTGCTATAAAAGAAATGAGAGAAATTGGGGTGGGGAGTGTAACTAGAGCCATAGGCGGAGTCAACAGGGTTTGTTTTTTAAATGTATTAACATTGGAAAAATAATAAAATTTTGAACATTGATAGAAAAGGAGAGAGAGAGGAGGCTTACTGGAACTCTATCTTTGAGTAGGCAAGAATGGAACTCAAGAGGGATTGGTCTGTGCCAGGAGCAGAGCCAGTTTTCCCACAGTAACGACAGAGAAGATGGAACATAGAGGCATAAGAAGCAAGTAGGTAGGGAGGTGAGATGATGGGAACTTCTGTTTTCTCAGTCAGAGCAGAGTCAAAAACTGAGAACGAGAATGGGAAAAGGCAGTGTTGCAAATCTGGGAGAAAGTGAAGGTGTGAAAATGTTGTTTAGGACCCTGGTGTTCAAACATAAAAAGGAAAATCAAAGGTGATGCCTGGTGACTTAGAGAATTATCCCCCAAAAGAAATTTAGGAAATGTACCTCCTTACACTTCTTTCAAGTGGCATAAAATGTATTACTCTGTGTTTAATTGGAAGCAAAGTATGTGATTTCTGATATATTGAAAATTTTGGCATATTGAAATAAAACTGTTATATCATTCTTTTATATACATCAAACTGAATCATGACACCTTTGCAATTTTATATCACCTTTATCTGCTAAACAACAAAAAACACAAGTTCTTCTCTAAGACAGAAATTTTGCATTTTTTGTCTACTTAAATTGTATTTCCATTTCATTTCTCACCATACGGAATGTATTTTTAAGCTTAAAGTCACTATTGATCACCTAACATAATTATCTGCAATAAATATATTTAAATAAATTGAATTAAAAATGTGTAATATCATAAGGCTACAATTTTCAAATTTTCCTTCTGGTTTGAATTCTTATAAATTATTATTAGTCAAAATTATTGACTATTATTAGTCAAATTATTATTCAAAGAAAAACAATACACATATATTATGAAGTGTGATGTTTAATTATAAAATATAGGAAGTAAATTTTATTGGCAATGCATACCACAATGAAAAAGATAGGGAGAAATATTGTAACTTGATTAAGATACTTCACAGCTGCCAGTGCTATGTTTTGTCTTAATGTTTGGTGTCCCAGGAGTTTTTATAATTTAGAGCAATGTATCAGGAAAAATTTGGGATGGAAGAAAGTGATGCATGGCCTACCTCTCCCCCACTCTTCCCTCCCTCCTTCGCTCCTTCCATTCGTTTCTTTCTTCCTTCCTTCCTCCCCTCTTTCCTTCCTTCCCTCCTTCCTTTCTGCCTTCTTTCTTCTATATATAGAGAGAGAGGCATTTGTGAAATGGGATGTGAGAAACGAGAATCAGCTTGATTCTTCAATAGGCAAATCAATTTTAGGAAGGGAGCTCATGGAGGATCCAATCATGGATCAATGTGTGATCCTTGATTAAATTCTGGACTATATAAAAAAGCTATAAAGAATAAGAATAATTTGGGGAGAACTGGAGAAGATTGAATATGGACCATTTTTTGGATACTACTGTATGATGTGAAATTTCTTGGGTGTGTTAGCAGTCCTGTAGTTGTAAAGAAGAAAGTCTTCACTGTTACAAGAGACATGCTATGTCTTTAGGGGTGAGGCCCATGTTATCTGAAACTTACTTTCAAACGTTTCAGATAAAAAGTCAGAGAAAGAAACAGATGAAGCAAATGTGGCAAAATAAACATAAATCTAGGTGAAGGAAAAAATTGATAACAATAAACTTTGGCTCTACACACTTTGTCAGCTTTAAAACACATGATCAGAGTCCATGTTTCTAGCATCCAATCTCTGGGATAGTACTGGAGAATTCAACATTCAGAAATAAAGCAGAAGGGACACACTGAGTATATGCGTATCACGGGATGTAAAGCACATTATGTTTATATGAGTAAAATTAGAAGGATAGCTTAGTACTATTAAAAAGGAGGCAGCTTTGAGGCATAAAAATAAATCTGAGAAGGTGGCTGTCTTATGTGATGTGCCACAGCTTGCTCTTCTCCTTGACTATGACGTGTCTCAGAGCAAATAGAGCTGACTTAATAGAATTTAAAATGGCTTTAGCCCTTCTGGAGCACCTCTCTCTGGAGAGTGGGGTTACAGATTTTTTTTAATTCAACAATCAGTAACAAAAATTTGTCATAATTAATAGTCCTGAATCATAAAGGTCAAAATATGTCCTAACCCAGGCTCAGCTCCTCATGCATATGAGCTGTTTGGCAGCAATCCCACTTCCCTAGAGACAGCCAACTGCTTTATTCACCGACAGTTGTGACTACAGAAATAATCCTCTTAGAGATTGTTCTTTGTGATTAATAAAAACGAGAACAGAAGCGATTGCACTGAGGCCACATTTTCAGGTCATTTCATGATTATTTTTGGCTCAACAATATTGAAAATTAAGGATTAAAAAAATGAGATGCCTTTGAATTTCTAGATAAGACTAGTGACTTAATATATTTTCTTCCCAAGATTATTTGTAAATTAATCTTCCTTGTAGTAATTTTCTTTTTATTAGAACACAGATTTCCTTATATGCTTTTGGCATATGAGTTATATAAGAAAACATAAGAGGGATGAACTTCTCTCTTCCTTCGTGATAGTCTTGCATCTAAATAAGTCCTCGTATCTCATAGTTAGGTTTTTTTTTGATGCTCTTAAACACTACCTGAAGTTCTAGTTCTAAAGAGTTTCCTTCACTTTCCATAGGCAATGTTCAATTTCCTTTTTCCCATAATTTTCCCTTTCCCAGGCTCTTAAATAAAATTAGTTTGGGAAAGAGACAGATGAGGAGGAGGACACAGTATCCCAAATGCTGATAAATAAACAAAAACCCTAATAGCTGCTGTTTTCACAAATTGGTATGGCTCAATAAAGCACGCTGTGATATGTGCCATAGAGACATTTTTAAAAATTTTGTTTGAAATAATTTTAAATTTACAGAAGAGTTTCAAAGATAGCACAGAGAGTTCCATTATACCCTTTACCCAGCTTCACCCACTGTTAACATCTTACTAATGACAGAATATTTATCAAAGCTAAGAAATTAACATTGGTGCAGAACTGTTAATAAACTATTCAGATTTCCTAAAATTTTCCACTAATATTCTTATTCTGTCTCAGGATCTAATCCAAGATACCATGTTGCTTTTAGACATCACGCCGCCTTAGTCTCCTCTAATCTGTGACAATTTCTCAGTCTTTCCGTGTCTTCCACGATCTTGACATTGTTGAGGAGTGCTCTCACATATTTTGTAGAATGACCCTTAATTTGGGTTTCTTTGATATTTTCTCATGATTACACCGAGGTTATAAATTTTTTGCAAAAGTGCCAGAGTCAATGTGCCCTTTTAATTGCTTCGTCTCAGGGGGTACAGTCAGAGGGATTTAAAAAATGCATGTTTCTCGTCTTTATCTCAGTTTATCAAGTGAGATAAAGAAAAGCATTTTGCATCAAGCAATGGAAGAAAAAAATTGTTATGGTACTCTTCCTCTGTTGGCATTTTTGGCCTGCTGGCCACAAGCCAATACTATAAGCTAGCAGGTAGGGTGCAGCAAGAATTTCAGTACTTCTACCACATTAATCTTTGCCGGCTCTGCCACCCCTGCAGAGAACCCATGGAACATTCTCCCTGCCAGGACATACATCCTGTCTCTCTACCATGCTTCTCTACTGCCTCTTCGAAGGGTGCACCATTCCACATCTGCTCTCCATCTTTTATTACCAACAACTATAGCAGCTAGAGGGAGTCCCTGACTATTATTTGTTCTTTTGTTCCAGCTAAGGAAATGCCAATAACCTCAAAAAAAAGGGTTATTAACACTCATTCTCTTTCAATTTCTCTCTCTCCTCTCTTTTAATCTACATGTAAGCAGAGAGGCACAGTCAAACATAATGCCCCAGGAGATTCCACACTCTTTCTTCAGTTAATTCCCATCTTGGAGGTAAAGGGTCAGCTAATAATAATTATATTGGGGAGGAACAGGAGAAAAGGGAGAAGAGAAGATGAGTCACCTTGTGTGTACCATGCTGAGCACTTTCCATCAGATCTCATTCGAATCTGAGAAGCCTGTGAGGTGAATATTATTTTCCCTATTTTATGGATAAGGAGAGTGGAGTTCAGTGAAATTAGAAAAATTCTTCAAAGTCAGCCAGGTATTTATGGGTAAAGACCAAAGGCCTCTCTCTCCCTCACCTGGAGCTTCAAATCACACACACTCTGAGTCCACTTATCTTCCTTATGTCACCTATCAAATCCAATCTTGATCCCACTTTCCTGGAGGGTAGATGCCCTGACAATTGCCCTGAGATGATCAGTAACAGCTATTTCTGTGCCTCTGATCCCTTTTGAAAGGCAGAAATGATGTGAGCAATAACATCCGCAGCACACAGGGTTTCACAGAGCTCAACTGTGTACAGATTGGACCATGTTAGAGGTCTGAGAAGGTTCGTGATTGTCTCCCTCAAAGAGCTTAGTGCCTCCCCTTTCATGTGGCTAGTCCTACTCTAATACAAATGAGTAGATATAGATCATGTAATCCTAAAGGACAGTCAAAAAATATTTTTCTCTGTTTCTGATGACTCCCTGAAGCACCCTCAACAGTAACTAAGAATCTTTGTAAGAGTGTGGCGAAATGAGAAACTGAACCCAAAGAGTCTGACCTTTACTCTTGGCTTTAACATTTGTCTGCCAAAATCTTGAACTTACAGAACAAATATCTTCATGCCCAAGGTGCTAGGGATCCCTATTAAAAATGAGAAGTCAAGTTGGTCACACAACTCTAAGGGAGGCAAGGGCAGTCCAGTGCTTCCTAGGCACTTTTTATTTCACATGAAATGAAATGATTCCCTGACCACTCCCCATGCTTAACTGCCTACTTGATAATCTCTCCAGAACACTACTCTTCCAATACTCTACATTGCTATTTCTAGCCCTTCTCAGGAACCCCTAAACCAAAGGACATAATCCTTTTGCATTGACTTACTTCAGCCAACACAATTCTGACCAGTCCCTCAAAGCAGGGAGCCGTCTGTGGTTGTCATTAGAGATGCTCACAAATATGCCTGGTTTCCCTGCCTTTCGGGCACATAGTGACATGCACTTCCTTTCCCCCTTCGAAGTTAGCTGTGGCCGTGTTCAAATCCTAATTCTTCCCTTTGCTAGTTAAGCGACCTGGACAAGAGAGTTAACATCACTGAACCTGAGCTTCCTCGTCTGTCAAACGAGGAAAACATACTTCATTCAGAGGGTTGCTGTATGGGCTAAGTGAGTGTGTACAGCACCTAGGATGGATACTTGCAGGGTTTTCTTTTCATTTTCCTTCTCTCATTAGTGCAAACAGAACCAACCTTTACCTTCTGTCCACTCCACTCTCGGAGCATAGAAGTTACAGCAGCTTTAGGGAACACACACTCACGAAGCGCAACACTGGATTCTTACAAGTTGCTCCTTCCCATCATAGCGGAAAAGGGTGGGTAAAGCTTATTTCTTATAAAAGTTTACATTCTTCAGGGGTCGGCCCGGTGGTGCAGCGGTTTAGTTCGCACCTGGCAGCCCGGGGTTCGCGGGTTCGGATCCCAGCTGCCTGCCGCCGCACTGCTTGTCAGCCATGCTGTGGCTGCGTCCCATATAAAGTAGAGGAAGATGGACACGGATGTTAGCTCAGGGCTGGTCTTCCTCACCAAAAAAAAAAAAAGTTTACATATTCAGTTTCTAGTACAGTTCCAGGATATAGCATACACACAATAAATGTGTGTTAACTAAATGACTGACAATGAATGAATCATGACCTCCAGCTCGAGACTTGAATGCATTCTTCAAAATCCAGCTTATTTGCTCCCTCATCTGTCTATGTGACATCTTTCTTGATACCCCCAGATACCTTTAGTACTTTCTTTCTCGCAATTACATTGAACCATCTATCCATCAGTCTATTTTATAACATATAAGATTGTGAAATGTAGAGTTGGCTATCCTAATCTGTAGACTCTCAGACAAAAAGCAGCAACAGAGCACCATTAACTGAGTTGTTATTATGTGCTTGGCTCTCTGCTATGCACTTTATATAAGTATTTTATTTAATTTTCCATCAGCCCTATAAAGTAGATATTGTGATCACCATTTAGACTTGAGGAAACTGAGATTTAGATAGATTAAATTACTTAATGTCACAAAGCATCCAACATCTTGTCAGTCTAACAAAGTGCCTCCGCTGATACACAATAGAAGCTGTCGAGTTTCTGTCTAAAAAATATAGTAAATTATTTGTTTTTAAAATATAATTTAAATTAACATAACCAGATTTTATTTTACTTGGGTGTTATGTTATATTAATTAGCATTTAGGGTGTCAAACGGTCATTCACTTGCACTAATGATGTTCATATCCCGACCTGCTATATGACCCACATCTTTGAACTGGGGGCTTTTCTGAATTTTACCTGTTAATTTGTCCCTGATTTCTCAACTGCTGCTTCTGTTAGTCCATGGGCTTGACTCTTGTAGTCCTGACTCTGCTCGTCATAATCAGATTAACTCAGATAAAGCTGCTTCAGGGAAGAGGTCAAAACAATTGCCAATAATAGTAGTTGCCCTACTTCAGTCTATTTTTAACACAGTAGCTGGGAGATCCAGCTCACACCAAAGTCAGACCAGCACCACCACCCCTGCTCACAATCCTCGAGTCGCTTCTTACCTCACTCACAGTAAAAGCCGAAGCCATCTCTGTTGCCTACAACATCTTACACTATCTGCATTCCTCTCCTCAGATTATTTTTATCCTAACCCTTTCTCCCCTAGCGGAATTGTGCTCTTTGCTCAAACATGCCAGGAATACTTCCACCTCAGGGCCTTTCCACTTGCTATTCCCTAGCCTTTTCCCAGCTAGTCTCTCCCTCATCTCACTCAAATCTTTATTCCTATGCCCCTTCCTCATCAAGGAATTCTCTGACCACCTTACTTAAATTTGCAGCACCCCTTCTTTGCTTTATTTTCAACCAAGATATTTATCACTATTTAACATACTGTATATTTGCTTAAATTGTTTTGCTTATTGTCTACTCCCCCTGAACACTATGTAGGCTCCACGACACAAGCCTGTTTCTCTATCTTGAGCATTGCTATATTATGGAGCCTAGAAAAGTACCCAGCACCTGACAGGTTCTCAAATATATTTATCAAATGACTGAATAAATAAATGGACACACCATTATTGGCTTTTGCAGATGTTAGAGGCATGGGTTATTATTACTAAATAATACTAGCCAGTTTATAGAAGCTAATATTGTGTGGTCATATTTTGCTAAATCTTGACATTTATTGTTAGAGGTTCATCATTAATATTTTTACTTTTTAAACAACATTTTTAAAAGAATACGCTAAAGGTAGTGTTATTTCCAAGGTGAAGATTGGCTCCTAAGTACGTGTGGTGCTCCAAACACTGCAATCGTCAATTTGCTGCTAAGGTAGATCAAAGGACAAGAAACTGAAAGCCAAGGATGCAGAGAGCTGGAGACATTAATGTGGCTTTGAAGAGGAACAGATCTGAGCCCTGGCACTGAGAGCAAGTTACATAATAAGGAACATTTTTCTCTCAGAAAAAGGGATGCTCATTTTTGGAGCACGTCTCTGTTTTCCAGGGGAATACCAGATTCCAATATCAATGGAAGCAAGGTCCCGAACTGATTTATAATTTTCAGAAAATAGATCAAATGACCTTTTCTCACTATGTGCAAACCTTTCAATCTTTCTTTCTTAGCCTCACTCTTAGAGAAGCTGAATTAAGTTAATCTAAATTTATTTTTCATCATTATCTGAATGATATCTAAGATCGAGTAAAACTGGGTCACCATCTATTATCTAATGCAACTTATACTGCTCCCTTTACTTGGAATGTCTCCTCGAGGAGAAAGCACAACCTCCATCAAAAGTTATCTGCCTACAGAAATTTTAAGACACAGAGAATTCAGTTTCACTTTGAGACCAGACAAGAGTTCTTCAATTGTTTTGAAACCCTGTGTGTGTGTTTTGTTCTTCACATCAAACATTCTCACCTCCCATAACCAACTCTTCTCTCTGATTGTCCTTTTCTCTCATTCTCTGCCTCCCACTGCCACTGTCCTGGTCCAGGTCAATTCCTCTGGCAAAGACTAAGGTAACAGACTTCTAACTAGTTTCTTGTCTTTTAGAATCTTCACTCTCCAGACTGCCCTTTAAAGTTCCAAAAAAATGCCTAAAACTCAAATCTTCTCATCACACTGTCCAAAAAAAAGCCAGACATAGTCCCGTTGTCCACATGATAAAGATCAAGTGGTTTAGCTCAACACACATAGTTTTCTACAACCTGACTCTGATCATATTTTCTGGTACAATTCTAGCTAGCCAAGTCTAGATACATAGAACTACGCTTTTGTTGTTTTGTAAAAAGAATAAGCTTTACTAAATAAAGAAATAAAACAAAAAAAGATGCAAACAGTTTTTACCATTTATGCAGTTTTTGATAACTTATAGGCAAAATATGAACTGAAATCTACAGTCTTTCTACAGAAATTAATTTTCCTGGTTTCTGGAAAGTTGAGTAGATTGTTCATTTTTCCTATTTATAAATCCTACATTTTTAAAATTGACCTCAAAGCCTAAATAGTCATGCAAATGCCTATGCATAAACATTAAAAAAGTTATTTTAAACAGAATCTACAATGTGTAGAAAACTGGGGCAGACTGCTAAGTAATGCCTGGTTTAAAACTCATTAAAAAGAAAATCTTTTGGATCGTTGTAGTTTATGAAAAAGATACAAAGAAGGCAATTTGAGCAAAATAATACTGTATTTAAAGTAAGATGATTAAAGATAGACATGATGTCCTGGAGGCAGCTTGCTACTTGCTATGAGATACTTTTATATGCAGTTTCATAACAAATAATTTAATTATAAACTAATTATAAATACATTGGGTATTTCCCAAATATTTAAAAGTCTTAATCAATGCTGAAGCCTCTTCCTCAAAAATTCTTGAGTCTCAGAGGGCAGTGGATTATGAAAAGGAAAGAGAAGAAAGAGCCAACTATTAAAAAAGACTGAAAAGAAGGTGCTCCTGAATGTGTTGAGGGTAATGATCGAGTAGATGTTATGCTTCATCTTTGTAAAGAGAGAGAAAATCTTGGCAGTTCATCGAAAGGCTGGGATCTGGCATTCTGTTCCCTTTAGCCAAGAGTTTTCTCCTCAATGGTTCTTATTTGGTGTCTTTGTTGGGCTCTTGCTCCTTATGCAAGTGGGTCTGATCTGTCCAGTCAGCAGCTGGTCCTTGTTTTCCGGCATCTGGCTCCGGGCTTGCCCATAACATTCTCAGGGCCCATGAAGAGAGTACAGATGGAGGTCCCATGCTGTCGCCCTTCTTTTCCCAACACCACCAACTCTGTTCCACGCAGTGAGGGGACTCAGACACATGTGTGCACATACACATTCTGATCCATAGGTCCAAGCTCTTCCACTACAAGCAGCCTCCCTTTGGCGCAATGGTTCTAGGGATGCACATGTCAGAGATGAGGTCTGTAGACAAAGGAAGAGGTCCATTCAGGCCTTGGAAGCAGGCTCAGGTTATTGGGTCAGGAAATTTCAGGGTTCCTGGTACACAGAGATGATCTAGTAAGGGTAATGGGGGATTTAGCTGGATATATCCTCTTGGCCTCAAGAACAGCTGTTCTTGTGGGAGGAATGAAACCAAAGGAGGACCAGCACAGGCCTCACTAAAGCACAGAACACAGACTAGAGCTACACTGACACTGTCAGGTCCCTGATGTAGAGTAAGGATGGAGTACCAATAAGTCATCCAGCAGCCGCTGGTATCATGAGAATGCTGCCATGCTGGTGGGAGGAACCTGGTTGAAGAAATTTGAGGTCATATGCTCAGTTTAACTGGGTTTATACATATTCCTTGTGCTTAATTTTCAACAGAGACACTGCTGTAGACTGAATGTTTGTGTCCCCCCAAAATTCGTACGTTGCAAGCATCTTCATTGTGATGGTGTTTGGACGTGGGGTCTTTGGGAGGTGATTAGGTCATGAGGGTGAAGCCCTTATGAACTGGATTAGTGCCTTTATAAAAGAGACCCCAGAGAGCTCCCTTCCCCCTTCCACCATGTGAGGACACTGAGAGAAGATGGCCGTCTATGAACCAGGAAGTAGGTCCTCACCAGACACTGAATCTGCCAGTTCCTTGATCTTGGACTTAGCCTCCAGAACTCTGAGAAATAAATTTCTGTTGTTTATAAGCCACCCAGTCTATGGTATTTTTGTTAAAGCAGCCCAAAAGGACTAAGATAGATCCCACATATTTTATAACTATAACTTTTATTCTTTACTCATGCATGTCCCTCTCTTAGAATACTTTTTCTTTCTTGTCTGCCCATCAAATTTCCAAGTTTTCTTTAAAGCCCAGGTCAAACGCCTACTCTGCATGAAACTTTCCCCAATCCACCATCAGCAGGATTAACTTATGTTCAGATAGCACTTTGCATGTAACTCTAACAACATTGCCACATAGCATTACATTTGTTCATGTGTATTTTCTCTATTAGAATATAAGTTCATTGAGCACAGGGATTGTGGCTCATTCTTTCTTTATTCCAAACCAAATACAGTATTTGATATACACTAAGGATACAATTATTTGATGAATTGAATTAAACACATATATTAGGTTTTCTAGTCCTATATGGTACTATTCATCTTTATCTCAAAACTAATGTTTATCGATGTCTTTGTGGAAAATGTGACATAATATTCAGATAGTATGTAACCAGGAAGGTCTACAGTAGATATATTACCTTCATTGATCCAGGCTATTGGTTGGCAAACTGTTTTTGTAAAGAGCCAGATAGTATATAATTTAGGGTTTGCAGGCCGTAGAGTCTCTTTCCCACCACTCAACTCTACTGTTGCAACACAAAAGCAGCATAGATAAGATGGAAATGAATGGGTGTGGCTGTGTTCCAATAAAATTTTATTTACAAAAACAGGTGACTTCCTTCATCTAGACCAGTCTTTATCAAGGGTGGTTACACAAGAAAATAAGCCCTCAAAGCATCAGTCTACATACTGATTAACTCCTCTCTTAAGCATCTGGGGTGGTAGTAGTTATGTACAATCTTAAGAGAAGTGAGAAAATAGTTGTTTTATTTTTTTCCTGTGGTTCACATGAACACCTTTGGTTGACAGAAAGGCTTATCTAGATATTGTACTTCCATTCATGGATGAGCCTAAAACTGCATTACATTTTTAGCACACAGTATCATTGATTCATATTGACCTTCTTTTCAAGCAAATCCCCTCAGGTCTTTTTCACTGGAGTTGCTTTATTATAGCTAAACTGAAAACTGCGTCTTTATCATTGTCAATTGTTTTCTTGTAGGTTTTAGCAAGAAAAACTCCCATTTTTTTCACATAGATTGCTAGCAAAGTAGTATTTTCCTCATTCCATACCTTATGAACTTGAAACTAAATACACACAGCTAAAACCCAGGCTGAAATTCTTACTTAAATGTCTGGGGAATATTTTTAAAGTTTATGTGTACCTCTGAAGTACCTTTTTGGTATTCAATACTGTATCCAAGTTCTTTAGATATTGGCCAAAAATCTTGAAATTACCCTTGATTTCTGTCTTTCATTTCATTCAATCTATTAGGAAATTCTGTTGGCTCTATTTTTCAAAACACATCCAGAATATAACCACTTCTCATTTCCTTTCCAGCAGCCATGCTGGTCTAAGCCATCCTTATCTTTCCCTGCATTATTGCAGTGACCTCATAACTGGTACCCGATATCTGCTTCCACCTTGTCTCTGTCAGTCTACTCCCAGCATAGTAGCTCGAGATCCTTGTGAAATATAGCACACACGTCTCTCCTTTGCTCAAAATCCACGATGTAATCAATTTCAGATGGAGAACAATCTATGAGAGGTGGAGGGACCTATCCAAGCTCGCACAGACTGGGGCAGGTCTGAAACGAGAGCAGCGATCATCTGACATGCAATTCAAGGCCCTGTCACTTGACTGGAGGCTCCTAAATTTACATCCATCCGCTGATGGTTTTCTTAGTGTTAGGGAGGTAAAAGATAAAAATACTATAGAGCCTTTACTCCTACTTCTGACATAAATAAGTCCTAAATCCCTTAGATCTGGATTCTAGTCACATACTATTAAACTTCACAGTATGGCATTAACTTTATCATCTGTGTATATTTGCTTTTCATCTCTGAAATAAAGTTTATAACACAAATACTGTGTCCATCATGTATTATCTCCAAGGATCAAATGAGAAAATGTTTATGGCAGTAACATTTTAAAACTTAAAGAATTAGTAATAACAAGAGCATATTTTATAGGCATTTTAAAGAATAGAAACAAGACCAGTTCACTGGGGTCCAAACCAAAGCAGAACCATTGGTCCATTAATTCCCAATGAGGTGTTTGGATGTGTGGACGGTGGAAATGTGGGTTGTACCCCTCCACAGTAGTTCATAAACTTCAGATATCACACAAGAATTAGAAAACTATAAGGGAAAGAAGGTTTTCAACATTAGCCCTCCTGTTGATGAGGGAAGACCTTCAAATTATACTACTGAAGAGTGTCTGTTCCATCCTCCTCTTCGTCCACCTTTGGTCTGCTATCAAATATCAGGGTAAACACTAGGTATAGAGCCAAAGTGAACAAGTTTTTAATTGCAGGGATTTGTTAAAAGTCCTCCCTGTCCCAAGTATCTTTGGGCCCTTGATGGCTCCTTCTTCTTCACCACATCCTCTTGCTTCAGGGAGTAATTCCAGGCCTTGCTTTCTGAACCTGCTTACTCCACCTAACCCCTTTTGATAACTCTTCATTTCATAGCTCTTGATTCCTAACTTCCTCCTTAAACTTGAAATTGCATAAAGTCTTCTTGTGTGAAATTCAGTCTTTGGTTTCTCTCTGGCCCAAGCTCAAAGCTACGGGTCACCTCTAATTCACTCCCTCAATAAAACGTGGATTCTGTGGACCCAGGACAGGTCAGAGTTCTGAAAACCTAACTTGAACAAGAAAGGAAGTCAGACACCACCTTTAAAGAAAATATTCTCCCTTTTCCCTGACAACAAAAGACTCAAGATTGTTTCTGTAAGAACTCAACCTTGCCATCAGAAGAAGTGCGAACATTTAAAAAAATTCAGAACCATTATATTCTATCTGTTAGATGTTGAGAGACTAGAAGAGGAAAACAGAAATGCGCACATTCCACAGATAAAGAGCAACCTGACTATTTCAATCACCTAGCTGATTATGCCTTATACTTTGCTTTCTTCACGTGACAGATTCTAAGTTATATTCGCATACATTCCAAATCTCAAGTGAATCTCCAAAAATTGAATATTTTTCAAAGAGCTATTCTATATATTTCCTTAATAACAGGTATACAAATAAACACACAAGGCAGATGTATATGTGCACGTATGTGTACATATTATATATATACCTTCCCCCAGAAATATACATTTCTCATGAGCTCCAGGTAATTTGAACCTCGAACTTGTCTACACGTCAGTTTTTCCAATTGTTAAATACAAATTCAAATTTGTTTTCACCTTTGATTTTTTCTTTTTTTTTTTTTTTTAATGAGGAAGACCAGCCCTGAGCTAACATCCGTTGCTAATCTTCCTCCTTTTTTTTGCTGAGGAAGACTGGCCCTGGGCTAACATCCATGCCCATCTTCCTCTACTTTATGTGGGACACCGCCACAGCATGGCTGACAAGCAGTGCGTCGGCGGGCGCCTGGGATCTGAACTGGCGAACCCCGGGCTGCCAAGCGTGAACTAAACCGCTGCCCCACTGGGCTGGCCCCTGAATTTGATTCTTATGTAACTTTTAATCTATCGGCACAGCAACAATGAAATCACTGACAGCTGAACTGAATTTTAAAAGAAATACATATAATGCATCTAACATTTATTAATCGCTTATTGGGTGCCAGGTACTATTCAAACCTCTTTACAGATTTTATGCTTTTAATTCTAAAGACAATATCATGAAATAAGTTTCATGATTATACCAATTTTAGCGATAACAAAGAAGGTACAGAAAGTCACAAATGCATGTGGCAGAGCAGGGATTTAAACACAGAATACAACTCCAGAGTTTTCACTCAGAACTATTTCTGTTTTTTTTTAAAGTCATCATGTACTAATTTTGTATAGTCATCATAAAAGAAAAACCTTCAAAGAAATTGCTATTGCAAACAAAATATTCATGACTAAGAAGAATAAAAAGGCCAAGTCTGAAAACATATCCATCCACGCAAAACTCACTCAGCTTCATCCAGGGAAGTTGATATGCCTATTAAAATATTCGTATTAGCTGTCTTTCATTTTTTCCTTGTTTCCCATCTTTATCTCTTCCACAATCTTCAAATGGAAGTAGGGTAGATATATAGTTGTTAAATCTACAACGATAATTTACTAGCAAAAGAAAAAGCCACTTACTGTAAGATTTTTCATTGCAAAATAAATGACAGATTTTCTGAAAGTAGTCATTGTTAAATAGAAAATTCTGAAAAATTTTCAAGCAAAACAATGAAAATTGAAAATCCCTTGGCATACAAAGAAGATTCTGAAAATTGCTGGGTCAACCTTGTGACCATTTTTGACCCATCTTTGAATATTTTCCAACAATATGTCAAGAGATAACATTTACATTTGAAAAAAATTAAAAAACCCTCTCACCCTGCTATCGGGCACTTAGCTGGTGGAAGTGTTAACTGGTACAACCTTGCACATTGGTATTTGTTAAGGACATAATATATCCTCCAGGAAATTATTGTAAGGAGACAATCAGAAATGATCAAAATTTATATGCAATGATATCAATAATTAAAATTGACTAAAATACCATGCAAATTTGGATGGCATAGGAAAATATTCCTGAATAATAAATACTGATTTATGAAGCACTGGGCAAGAGTATATATACATATAATTTAACTTCAAATACATAAAAATACACTCAAAGCTGCGTGAAGCTCTTCTCTCCACTGGAGGTTCTATGAGGACCTAAACTCTCTTGTTTACTTACATGTCTCCAGCACCTTGTTCAACATCAGGAACCTAATTAATGCGCAATGCAAAAATGAAAATGAATGAATGAATGAATGAATGAATATTTATAGGTGGATGTCAGGTAAGGAGTCCTTAAGGACTCCTTTTTGGACTGCTGAGCTGATTGTCCATTCTGATAGACCAAGCACATCTACGAAACAGACACTCTATTCCCAGGAAGGGTTGTTCGTATCCCCATTGAGTTTTGCAAAATTAGGCAGTAGAGTATTTTCATTTGTTCATTTAAAAAAGAGATAATAGCCTTGTAACAACCACATAGGGTTCTTGTGTAGCTTCAATGACACAAGGCATGAAAAGCTTTTAATACGTAAACATGTAGCACTAAATAAATATGAGCTAGCATTACTATACTAAATCAAATCCCTTAGGGTCTATTGAGATGCACTACGTATGTGATTTTTTTCTGCCAGATTTCAGTTGTTTTTTCTGTAGTGTCCACCAGTGTTAGCATGTTAGCTAACAATGTGCCTGATACTTAGAAGATGTTGTCTTATCATCCCTGTCTTAAAATCTCATAATGGCTCCCCAGTGGCTCCATAACAAAATCTAAATTCCTCATATTTACACAAAAGACACTTGGTGGCTCAGTGCATCTCCACCTCTCCCATCTCATCTCCCACTACTGTCTCGTATGCATCCTTAGCCGAACCAAATTACTTATATTCCCTGAACCCTCTACCTTCTAGACTTTATAATGCTGTATCCCCAGGTTGGAATACAACATTTCCTGATCTAACTTTGAATTTTCCTTAAAAATTCACCACAATTGTCACCTTCTTTAGAAAACTTTCTCTGTCCTGCCCCTTCCAGTTGAATCTGGGTTCCCCCCTCCAGTCACACCTCAGTGGCCTCTGATGTTGTCATTGCTGGTTTCCTTGACTGACTTCTCCCCAGACTGGCTCCTGTTCAAAGTCAGGTTCTGTGTCTTAGTCATCTTTTCAGGTGCTCAGCTCAAGGCTTGGTCCAAAGTAGAGGCTCTACATAATTAAGGAATGAATAAATTGCCTAGCATACTGTTTTCAGATTAATTATTATGAATACAAGAGTAGAGCTGGTGAAATCATTTCATTGATGTGCTACACTGAATTAGTTAGAAATTATAGTACTCAGGTTAGAAATCAAAAAAGTTTTCATCTTTTTTATGACTAAATAGTATTCCATTTTTTTATCCATTCATCTGTTGATAGGCAGTTAGATTGTTTCCAAGTCTTGGCTATTGTAAATAATGCTGCAATGAACATAGGGGTGCATATATCTTTTTTGAATTTAGTGCTTTCATGTTGTTTGGATTAATACCCAGAACTGAAATAGCTGGGGCATATGGTAGTTCTATCTTTAATTTTTTGATGAATCTCAACACTGTTTTCCATGGTGTCTGCACCAATTTACATTCCATGAACATAGATACAGAGAATTGATTGGTGGTTACCAGGGGAGAAGGGGGCTGGAGGAAGGGCGAAAGGAGTAAAGGCGGACACTTGTATGGTGACAGAGGGGAACTAGACTTTTGGTGGTGAACATGAGGTAGTCTATACAAAAGTCAAAACACGATGTACACCTGAAATTTCTGTAATGTTATAAAGAAATGATACTTCAATTACAAAAAACTTTAAAAAATAATTTAAAAAACTGAAACTGAAAAGGCTTACATTTTCAAAGAACATTTTAGTTATTTAGGGCAGGTTTACCAAAGAGGCCAATTAAGCATAAAAGCACATTTTACATGGACCTAGCTTTCCAAGATATCTTGCAAATTAGAAGTGAACCACTTTATCTTCATGGGCACCACACAGGCACACCCCTCTTTCTAATACAGTTCTTTATTTTTATGGGCTTTGATCATCTGCTTTTTTTTCTTCATCATTAGCATGTGTGTATCTTGTGCTTAGAAAGTCACTTATCATATTTCAAATACCACTAGGACTCCTTTCCTAAAGTAATGTGGTAGCTAATGGGAAGGCCTTGACACTTTTTTTCTAACAAAACAGAAAATTATATTTGAAAGTATATGCCCCTTAGTCCTTAATGTCTTCAAAGTGGAGACTTGGAAAAAACAGAATACAGGAACCAAAAGTCAATGCCCTCGTTCGTTTTTTTGGAGATACGTGAACAGGGTTATCAATATTTAAATAGATACATAAAGTCCATTGTATAGTCATTGAGAAACAGTGTCAGTGTCTACAAATGAAAAGTATGGGTTCGGTACGATTAAACTCAAAACAATGAAAATTTACAAAGAGATTTTTAAAAACATGAATACATTCTATTTTTAAAAACTAAACCAAATTTGCTTTGCAAAACTGGGTAAAGGGCAGAAAAAGAGAGTTTACCAAGTAACACAAAAGGGCAATAAACATAAGAATAAACATCCTAAGTGACTAGAAATATATTTTCCTCATTTGTACAAGAAAGCCAATGTTTCCTCATAGTGTCATAGATGTCATATATAAGGTCATAAATGTCACAGATGTCATTTATAAGGTGAAGTAGACAGAGTAAGTACACATTCAATGAGAGAAATGTAAAGTCACACATTTCTTTGAAAAGCATCTTGAATATTTATATTGATTTATCAAAATTGAAAATCCAGGTATTCTTTGACTTAATTCTGCTTCTAAGAATTTATCCTACCACATACTTTTAAGATTATTTAACAGGTATGTAAATTTATGTTCACTGCACCACTTTTTGTGTCAGCAAAAAACTAGAAACAACTTAATGCCTATTAATTCATGTATGATTATCATTATTATGCATTCACACAATGGAATATTATACAATCATTAAAAGAAATAGATTGTGTGTGTGCATGTTTAGTTTTTATTCAATTTCTTTTTATAATGTTAGCTTTTTTCAAAAATATTACTTTCTTAACTGTTTATTATGAAATAACATTAGATTTATAGAAGGTTCTGTCCAGGATCACGAAATATCTGTCCATTGATTTAGTTCTTTGATTTTGTTCATCAGAGTTTTGTAGGTTTCCTGTTATAGATTTTGTATATATTCTGTTAGATTTATACCTAAGTATTTAATTTTGGGGGTAGTAATGGGAATAGTTTTGCTTTTTTAATTTCAAATTCCACTTGTTCATTGTTGTATATTAACGTTGTATCCTACCATCTTGCTATAATTGCTTACGAAGAATCAATGAGCAGACTTGCTCGGAAAATTTCTTCTCTCCTGTAAGCCCTACCAACATGTACACACCTACCGACACTATCATTTAAAATACCCTACCATCTTTTTACACTAAGAGCAGACTAATTTAAGTGATATGCAACATTCAGAATGAAGGTCTTGACTTTTACATCCTATGATAGTAATTCACATACTGGGTTCCTAAACATGACAAATACCTGTAACTTCCCTTTTTCAATCATCTGAGAAAATGAATTTGTTGTAGTTTGGACATTTTATTTTAACTCTTTTAGAAGGAATTTTTTTAATGAGCATTTTCATCCATACAAAATTAGGATCTCTTTGGAGGTATGTATTCTCTTATAATTTACTCACATGTAAGTAAACTCTTTATTAAGACCATGCAATTAGAAAAAAAACGTTAGGAAGGTATCATGGTATTCTGGTACAAGTAAAGGATACGTTTTTGACACAGTTGGAAATTCTAAGGTATTACATTTATACAAAATAAATTTGATTTCTATTTCTTGAAGTGAATATACTAAACTATGCTGCATGGTTTGGCCTTTTACCTTTCCTCAATCCAATGTCTTTCCCCGATGACAGATTGTAGAAATAATTTAACTCATTTGTTATTCTATGACATTTTACCATTTAAGTTGTCACTTATGCTTTTATGATAAAAAAATCGCTTGTGGATTCTTAGTGCTTTTCTTCTTAGGCATTTTTTTTTTTTGCATTCCTTCAGTGTTCTTTTCTGCTGTAAACTTTAATCTGTAAGACCACATATGTGAAAACTAAAAGGAAGTTAATGAGAGAGAATGGGTGGCATGTTCCTATTACTGACATCTCCATGAATTTTATAACATTTATTTGCTTTTAAGTATTTTTAAATCACTATAAAAAATGAACTGACAATTAAAATTATGCTTTATTTGTAATGAACAATACTTGAAAAATAACATGTAATGCTAACTCAACAGTAATGGAATCTACAATGTGCCTATACCCCTCTCTCCTGCCAGCTTGATGTACTGAAGTTTTGGCAAAGGGTAAATCAAAAGGAACCTTGCATGTAGGATAAAACTTGTTGTTTCTCAGAAACCTTGAACATTAATGAACATGTATATAAACACACTCCGATGGATGCAAATAATACACAAATCCAAATGCATATTATTTATATTGATTAACATACTGTGTTTACGTAATTAATAAAAAATGTAAATAGCAAAGAATTCTAAATACTGTGGCACAATTATTTCAGCTTCATCATCCATTTCTCTGATTTCTGACCCATGTTTGGATTTGGCTGCTCTTCAACATTTACTCTGATGTTCAGTCCAGGCCTCCAAAGGCTATCATTGGCTTCTCCCACCAGCTCAGATTCTCATACTTGAACTTCTTAGTGCACATCATCTGGATGTTTCAAAGTCACCTCAAACTCCATGTCCTCAAAACTTACCTTCTCTATATCCTCTCTTTTTGAAAATGGTTCTACATACACACGGATACTTTTATGACTGACCTCCTTTTTTCAAACCAGAAATATGGGAATCATTCTAAACTCCTCTTTTTCTCATTACTACACATCCAATAAATCATCAAGACTTACAAATTCTACCCTGGATATATTTCTGGGATCTCATTCCTACTTTCCTTTCCCACAGTCCAGATCATCTCTTACCAAAACCCTTATCAAAGTTTCCACCATACTAGCATCACGTAACTGGAAGGATCTTAAATTCCCAACATACCAAATTTTCTGTTCCTCCTGGTTGAACTAGTTCTTACAATGTTACATTTTTCTACAAGAATTGTGAAAATCAAGGAAAAGATGCTTTCTAGATTTATAATTCTTATGTAGCTTTTCTATTTTGGGAAAACAGTGTAGAAGAGTGGAAAAGTGTATTGGATTTATTTCAAAAGGATTAATTTTAGAATTTCAAAATTCAAGTACTGTCTTTATGCTTGTTTAAACTTGGCCAAATTATGCAAATACCCAGAGACTCAGTCTACTCATTGGTAAATGAGGATGATATTTCCTGATAGAATGGTTGTTAAGATTAAATTAATAAATGAGTTATAATATAAAATCTTCTTGCCTCTATTTATCAACTCTGTTGTACATTTCCCTTTCAGTTATCAGACATTTATATTTTTATTTGGTTGTTGCTATGGGCTGAATTGTGCTTCCCCCAAAGATGTTGAAGTCCTAACCTCTGGTACCTGTGAATTTGACCTTATTTGGAAATAAGATTTTTGCAGATGATAGTATTAATATGAGGTCATTTGGTTGGGTCCTAATCCAATATGATTGTATCCTTACACGTAGAGGAAATTTGGACAGAGAGACAGACATTTACAGAGGAAAGACAATATGAAGACACAGGGAATACTCTCTATAAGCCAAGGAATCCCGGAGGCAACCAGAAACTAGGCGAGAGGCATGGAACACACTTTCACTCACAGCTCTCAGAGGGAATCAACCCTGCCAACACCTTAATTTAGGACTTTAAGGATACAGAACTGTGAGACAATTGTTTTATATAAATGTGTCCTTTCTTGTGTTAACTATTTCAGAAGGTTAATTAAGAGAAGACATGCACCTGGAATATGTAGATCACTTGTCACATCATTCAATAAAGTATCACAGGTAAGTAGATTATTAATGAAAGATGTTGATAATGCCAGATATGAAATTCTATCAGACTCAGAGGAAAACATGTTAAATAAATTGCCCTTACATTCTACAGAGCCAAAGGGAAGGCTTCATGATCAAAAGAGAAGCTAAATTAAATCATGTATGTAACATTTTTCCTTAACTCCTCCCTATATGTCTACCATATGGAATTCTATGTAGCTCTTTTTAACTAACTGTTCTATGTTGTTCAGTGTTCTATTAGAGAGACGAGAATCCATTCTAGCCAGTGGCGGATTTGTCACAGCATATTAACTGAATCGCTGGGAGGGCTAAAGAAACAGAATTTAGGTTAAACATTTAGTAACTAATCCTAAAGCTACCCCACAGAACAAGGATGCAGGGAAATTGCTATCTCTTCCCCTCTTTTTTAAATTTATTTTTCATTGAGGTAACATTGGTATATAACATTATATAAATTTCAGGTGTACATCATTATATTTTGATTTCTGTGTAGACTACATCATGTTTACCACCAAAAGACTAATTACCATTTGTCACTATACATATGTGCCCTTTTACTCCTTTCACCCTCCCCCCTGCCCCTTCCCCTCTGGTAACCACCAATCTAATCTCTGAATCTATGTGTTTACTTGTTGTAGTTATCTTCCACTGTGAAATCATACAGTATTTGGCTGTCTCCATCTGACTTATTAATGCTTAGCATAATACCCTCAAGGTCCATCTATGTTGTCGCAAATGGCAAGATTTCACCTTTCTTATGGCTCAGTAGTATTTCATTGTATATATATACCACATCTTCCTTATCCATTCATCCACTGATGGGCACTTAGGTTATTTCCAAGTCTTGGCTATTGTGAATAATGCTGCAATGAACCTAGGGCTGCAAATACCTTTTCAAATTAGTGTTTTCACGTTCTTTGTATAAATTCCCAGAAGTGGAATACCTAGATCATATGGCAGTTCTATTTTTAATTTTCTGAGGAATCTCCATACTGTTTTCCATAGTGTCTGCACCAGTTTACATTCCCATCAGCAGTGTATGGGGTTTATCTTTTCTTCATATCCTCGCCAATACATGTTATTTCCTGTCTTGTAAATTATAGCCATACTTACAGGCATGAGGTGATATGTCATTGTAGTTTTGATTTGCATTTCCCTAATAATTAGTGATGTTGAACATTCTTTCATGTGCCTGTTTGGGAAAATATCTGTTCAAATCCTTTGCCTATTTATTAATTTAGTTGTTCATTTTTTGAGGAAAAAAAAGCTGGAGGTATCACACTCCCTGATTTCAAAATATACTACAAAGCCATAATAATCAAAACAGCATGGTACTAGCAGAAAAACAGACACACAGGTCAATGGAACAGAACTGAGAGGCCAGAAATAAACCCACACATCTATGGACAGCTAATTTTCAACACAGGAGCCAAGAACATACAATGGAGAGAGAAAAGTCTCTTCGATAAATCGTGTTGGGAAAACTGGACAGCCACATGCAAAAGAATGAAAGTAAATCATTATCTTACACCATACACAAAAACTAACTCAAAATGGATTAAAAATTTGAATGTAAGACCTGAAATCATAAAACTCCTAGAAGAAAACATAGGCAGTACACTCTTCCACATCGGTCTTAGCAGTATCTTTTTGAATACAATGTCTCAGCAGGCAAGGGAAACAAAGAAAAAAGAAACAAATGGGACTACATCAAACTAAAAAGCTTCTGCACAGCAAAGAAAACCATTAACAGAATGAAAAGACAACCCACGCACTGGGAGAAAATATTTGTAAATCATATATCTGATAAGGGGCTAATATCCAAAATATATCAAAAACTCATACAACACAACAACAACAAAGTTCTCTCTTCCCCAGTCAGGAAGACTCCAGCTTGCTGGCACCACTGCCACGATCAGGAGAACAACAAAAGCAGTGGCACCTCCAGAACCACATCATACCTGCTACAGCCTGCACCTGTGAGATCTGTCACATGCCCTGCCTCTCAGTATCCACAGAGTGGCTGACAAGATGCTGACGCCTCTGCTAACACTGCCACAGAAGCTCCACGCACTTCCCTGGTGTGCTTGTTGGCCCACAGAGCAGAAGTCATAGAAAAGGAGGTTTCTGAGAGGACATCAGATTGACTGAACCTAAATCACATTGGGAGCCTGGGCTGCAAGAGAATCTTGAAAATGTAGGTTGTAGCATTCCACATTCTGCTATTCATCAAGGCCCTGTGAGAAGGAGGGTGAGATGGTGTTGAGCACCAATCCACCATACTCACCGATAAACTAGCAACATTGGTTTGTTATGGTAACCTTAGGTGCCCAATGAAATTTCTAGTATAGGAGTCCTTACTCTTCATTGCTGTTTCCAGACTGTTTCCTTCCCGAAAACTTCCAGTTTTAAAGCCCAAACTCTCAGACTACACTGCCTGTTACCTTTCTTTGTTGCATTAACTTAAGGATGTAATTTAATTACTTTTCCTCTTTCCTTAAAGATTTTAACACCTGGTTCAACACCACTTTTTTTTCATCTAGTCAGAATTCTTGATGATTCAATACCCATCCAGAAGAATGTTCACCTTCTCTTTTTCAATGGTTTGATCCTCAGTCATACCTCAGCCACCCCCTTTCAAGGTCATGCTATGTCCCACTAATAGCAGTAGCTATACCCAATTCCCATAGTCTCAATTCTAAACATCTCATTCTCTATGTACCATTTTCTGTATTTCTAACTACTCCCTCAAATACCCCAAACTCAACAATTCTCCAAAAGTAGAAAGACCCACATCCACTGCATATCATCTCTTCATTCCTCCTTATGTCCTCATATCCCTAGCTATCCATCTTAGATACTACAACCCATCCTTATAATCATCATTATAATCTTGCAAACACCTTTACCTTTCCAAGCATCTCCTCTTCCCCAGAATTCTCTAAACCACGTTTCCTGCCTTATAATTTTCCATAACATCTATCAATCTATCTATCTATCTATCTATCTATCTATCTATCTATCTATCTATCTATCTATCTATCTATCTATCTATCATCTATCTATATCATCTCTCTGCCTCTTTTCCTACTTGACTATAATTTCCGTGAGGCCAAACACTCTTTTGTTCACTGCTTCTGCCCCAGAATGTGCAATAGTGTCTGGCATGTGGTAAGAGTTCAATAAATATTTACTGAGTAAATTAATAACATCATTATCTTGTAATAATTCCTTAGTTTAACTAGAACACTGACTGAAACATTATAGGTACTCAAATATTTTGTTGAATAAATGAGTCATATAGAACTGCAATTCTAAGATGAAGCAAAACCTTAAAATTCTATTTGGTCTAGCTGTTAAAGGTAAATGGAAAAGTCCATTTTGTAAAGTCAATGATATACAAGAAATACAAACGTATTATAATCTTTCTGTTATATATCATCAAATTTGAATAAATATCTTTGAAATTTTTCCTCTTTTTATTTTTCCTTATAAACTTTCCTACCTTTTAATGACAATTACTTCAATTAAAGTATCAATACAATTTTTGAAGATTAAAATATATGAGATAACTAATTGAATGAATTGTTAAATTGGACAATTAAAATAACTACAAGTTATATTAACGTTGTACTGAAACTCTTATTCTCTCCAAATTGATTCTACTCTCTTCAATCTGTCTTTAGGGAAGGAAATTAAATAGCTTGAAACCATTTAAATATTCATTTTAATGATGCCTTTCAGCAGTCATAATGTAGCTCCCCAGTTATTAATTACATCAGGTAAGTCAACCATGACAATCTATTAATAGGAAATGGAGAAGAAAATTAAATTAGTAAAAACTATTTAAACTGATTAGCTAATTATAGAGACACCACATTACATAAGCATGCAATAGGAGAGCCAATATCCGTACACTTACATGCATGTAACATTGATTGTTTACAGTGACGTTGCTTTCATTACTATAATGAACCATCCAGAGAGCTATAGTATATCAAATCACATGAAATAGTATACTTAAAGAAATGTTTCAGGGACGGCCTGGTGGTGCAGCGGTTTAGTTCACAGTTTGGCAGCCCCAGGTTTGTGGGTTGGATCCCTGCTTGTCAGTCATGCTATGGTGGCATCCCATATAAAGTAGAGGAAGGTGGGCACAGATGTTAGCCCAGGGCCAGTCTTCCTCAGCAAAAAAAAGAAAAAAAAAGAGGAGGATTGGCAACGGGTGTTAACTCAGGGCTGGTCTTCCTCACACACACAAAAAAAGGCAAGAAAAGAAAAGAAATGTTTCAAGTCCTTGTGTAATTAACATGCCCCCAAAACCTGCACAGTCTTTAGCTGTAGAAGCATATCACATCAAATGCTATTTAGAGCTTACATGATAGTATTTATGATGGATTAGTTTTAAAATGGAATTATCTGGGTTTATGTATTTGTAACTCCACACAATATGCAATAAACAGTGCAAAAGGCAATTGTTATTTCCTTCCCCTTTTCCTTTCTTCCTTCTTTTTCTCCTTTGTTCTACAAATATTTTTTGGTTACCTACTATGTGACGGGCACTTTGACGGGTTTGGCAGAAAAACATAAGACAGACAAGGTGACTGAGTTCTGAAGGACAGGAAGCAGTCAGTCAAGAAAATAGCTATGAGGGAGGGGGTCAGGAGGCAGTAATTATCTTTCCAGAGACATCCACACAACTTTCTTCTGGAGGGGAAAATGTAGTATGTTCTAAGAGCCAGTGTGCTGGGAACAGAGTGGGTGACAGCGGGTTAAGAGAAAAGAGAGAGTAGGCAGGCGGGGTTCACACCATCCCGTCAGGGAGTCTGGATTCTATTGGAAGTACAGTGGGAAGCCATTATAGTGCTTTCTGGGGAGGGAAGAAGGTTGGGGGAGTGTCAAATTATCAAAGTATTGTAAAAGATAATAGTAGAAGCTTCTTTTTATTTATATGTTGTCCTATTTTGTACATAATGCTAGAGAATCACATAAATCCAAAAATTACAGTACATTTTTTAGAAAAGAGGGGTGCTAAATATTCATAGAAGAATTGATAGAGTATAACTAAATAATTAGCATTAATGGAAAACAATGTATTCTTGACACTTCTTAGAAATTTAAGGAGTCACGCAAAAGAAAGTGTGGTCTAATGATCACTAATAAAAGATCAAAGTGAATTTTGAGCCTTCTGCATACCCTAGATAACAGCCCTTAATAAATACCACTTAATATGGTTACATATTAATGTATATGATTAATACACATGATAATATGTGTTAATTAATTAATGTATTAATTATTAATCAATAATTAATACACATTAATGTATATTAATACATATGACATATTAATCATCTAATTGAGTTGATGAAGGTTTATTCTGATCTTTACTAATCACTAATTTTTTGGAAAAGAGCCAATATATTGCAAGCACCTGCATCATATGATCCACAACAGTAAGTGCCGTCTATAGTAAGTGCTGAATATGACTATTTTTTAAGTGAAGTATGATTTTGAATAGTAATAGGTCTTCCAAATGGAGAGATTTTGAAATGTTAGTAGACCTTTTTTAACATCATTGCACATTTTTATATACAAATAAATTTTCTTATGTTATGAAGAAGTTAAATTACATCCAGGATTGCTCGATTTTGTATTATAAAGTTTACATTGCAGGTTGTCATGTAAAGACAAGAGCAAGGATTGATTTTTGCAACTGTTCTTATTCCAACCAAACATGATCAGAGAATTCATTTCTCTAGGGGAACAGATTAGGATGAATAAAGGAAAATATTTAAAATATGGCTTTTTACATATATTTGTTCCAATAATAGCTTTTTGAAAATAATAAATCTATGGATTTGAAAGAAAAAAATGTTCAAATGTGAACTGGACTGCAAACATTTGTTATTCAGATATTTAAATCTGGCTATTTAATTGCTTCAAAATACTTTTCTCTTGATTCCACTACCTACACCTTCCCAAGGAATGAATAAGTACTCTCGTACGTACACAAATACCTTCTTTTTAGAAATATGCATTGACCATCTAGTGTGGATTCTATACATATAATACAGTATAAGCAAAATTCGATGTAACTCTACACATTTTATACGTTCAAAAAGATAGGATAAATTAAAATAGAGTATTATACCTCATTGAAGGTCTTACCTCTCTCAAAAGAAGTGTTTTAAAAATCTTCCTACAGAATGCTTTACATATAAAAATGTGAATCAATCAGCACTACATCTCTTTAAGTAAACGATAAAACTACTTCTGGACAGGAGATCACACAAGCTTTCCGGCTCTTTCAGTGCTACAATCCACCCCACACGTTGCTGCAGATCTTTATAAAAGTACATCACTTCTTCATTCTCCACTTTAATTGTTTCCTGCCCATCCAAATTTTTCCTCAGAAGCCCTTTTCCATGATAAATAACTCTCTTATTTATTTAATTCTTCATAGAACGCTTTTCCACCTGCCTGTGTAGTGAAACAGAGCTTTATTTAGAATGCATCACTCTCCCATGCCCTTACTCAGGAGACAATATTCTATATTAGTTAAGGTAATGGTAGCTTCTATAACAGAGAAACCCTTAAATCTCAGTAGAAGTTTTTCTAATTAGTGGGTTGGGGAACTTGGCTCCACACACTCACTCAAGGATCCAGGCTGATGTGGTCATTAACATGCTGCTTCCAGTTTGCTTGGAGAAGCAACATCCATCCGCCAAAGGATTCCATGGAATTTTACAGGCCAGATGAGAAATTGGTGTATGTTTTTGTGGCCACTATTTCATTGGCCGTAAATCTGTCATATGGCTGCTCCTAAGAGCAAGGAAAGATGGGACATATACTGTAGCCAGGAGCCCTGCAGGAAAGGAAAACAGTTTTGCTCAATAGCTAACCAGTCTCTCTCACAGTCTCCCATGCTTCATGTATAAAAGGCACAGGGTTTCTTGGCATTTTCTAGTTAGTAGATAGTTCTTTACTCCTTGATACCCTTAGAGAAATCACGCCTTCTTAGAATTGACCGCCTTCTATATTCTTATCAATGTGAAAAGTTCTAGTCTTCATGTGGTTGACCATTCCAAAACCTATCTTCCAGTTTTGTTTTGTTTTTTAAATTTATTTCAATCCAAATGTTCTCTACCTTCCACCTCTTCTGCTACCCACATCCATGGACACTTATGTGCATTGCTTTACACATTCTTGTCATTTGAACATTTGAATTACTGTAATTCTTGAACACTGCATCCTTTTTCTCATATGCATGCCTTTCAAAATGCTATTTGTTTTGGTAAAACCCTATTTACAAGGAAGTCTTTCTGGCCTTCCCTTCCCCAAATCTGAGGGTGTAATCTGTACTCCATGTTGTCAAAGAACCTATAGCTTACCTCTATAATGTGAAGGATGCTGACAAAATGAAAATTTTCCACTAGCTTGAGCAAGTGCTTAGTCTGAAATTTTCCACTCACACCTCTTGCTAAATCCAAATTGACTCACCAATAGCTGCTAACCCATGCCCCAGGACTGCTCTCCCTACCTCCAGTTCCATGATTAAAGCAGCATTGGTTTTCACATACCTTCCAAAAAGATGAAAAATAAATAATTCTTCAAACCAAACTAAACTTGACAGACCTTCCTCAAATTATTCTCTGAAATTTTAAACATCTTACTTCCCACAAAACTTGCATCTTCAGCTATTCTCACATTGCAATGTTTTTAATAAAGTCTTAATCAGATGATGTTTGGTAAGTTTTTCTCCTACAATTAAAACTCTCATTATTAGTCTTCTGATAGACCTAAATGTATTAAACTATGACTAGTTCCTCTTTCTCCTCTTCCTCTCACCTAAAAAGATTTTTCTTTTGTCTAATCAGTTTCTTTCTTTACCTTGTCCCATGAGGTTTCCAACTTGTTAACCTGGTTCCTTTATATTTTTGTGTAAATAGAAAAAGACATGAGGGGTAGGGACATGGAGAATGCATATAGACTCAGGCTGGTTGATGAGTTTTTCCAAGTGGTTTACAAAGAGAAGGATGGAAGTAGCTGAAGTATATGAGGAAGGTGGACAGGGAAAAAGAACTGGGAAAGTTTAGGAAATATTGTTGCAAAATTCATGTTCCCTTCTCAATTTCAAGAAACATAAGTAAACGAATTAAATTATTTGAAATCATATTGGTTGCTCAACTGTGTTCTCTGGGTGGCAAAGTCTCTCTGGGACTGAACCAGGTAAGCTACAGATTTATAAATGTGTCATAGTCACACTTTTACAAGTTGCTAAGCGAACTCAACTCTACTTACTAGACTGCAAGTCCTTGATGGCAGGGAAAGGGTATCATTTACCTACGTATCTCTGGCATCTAAGGGGTGCCTTGCACAAAGTGCCATTTTGTAAATATTGAGAGATGAGTGAATGGGTTCATGGACAGAAGTGAAAATGCCTGTGACCATTCTCCACTGTCTATAGACAAAAAGTCTAATCTTTTTATGACATATTATGAAATGGTCATACATGGTCAAATTAAAGCCATTTTTTCTTATCGACATTTTGGTTTAACCATATTGAACCTATTTCTCTATTCCACATTTTTTCACTTTTAGAACCCTATACTTCTGCTCATTTTAGTTCACTACCTACATGCCCTTCCCTCCATTATCTGCCTAAAACTATACAATTTATTTCCCATTACCAAACTCACATTTTACCCATTGTTTGAAGCCTTCCTTAATAATCCTCTGCCCTCTTTAGATTGAGTTAATTTGGCTCCTGTGGTGGATGGATCCTAGGGATAGCATCATGACCCTGATTTTTTTCCCCTTTGTTATTCGCTTTCCCCAAATCCACCCCCCCCCCCCCTTGAATGTGGAGGACCTGAGACTTGCTCCTAGCCAATAGAGTACGGCAAAGGTGAACAATTTGGCATATATAATTAAAGTTTCAACTTGGTTGATTTCGAGTTAATCAAAAGCATTATTACCCTAGATGGGGTTGGCTTATTTAGGTGAAAAACCTTAAAAGGACTGCCTCCTTTGAGGTGACAGAGACTCTCCTGCTGGCCTTGAAGGGAATGATAGTTGGTCTCTAGGATCTGAGGGCCTCAGCACTACAGTCACAAGGGCCTGAATTCTGCCAATTCCCCCTTGAGCTTGGAAGAGGACCTTTCCCCCCTCCACCCCTGAGCTCCTGATGAGGACTCAGACATGACTGATTTCCTAATGAAGGGCTTGTGAGGCTGAGCAGAAAGCCCAGCTAGTTGTGCCCAGATTCCTGAAGCAAGTCCACTGTGGGCTAATAAATGGATGCTGTCTTCACTAGACAACTAGCACAGACCTTGCATAGACGCTCTCCCAGCACTGTGTACTAACTCGGCTACAACCCTTAACATGCTGTAACTGTGGCTCATCCACGTCTTTCTTCCCGGTGAGAGTCCGAGTTCCCTGAAGTCAGGAACCACATCTCATCTAGAAAATTCAGTAAATCAGTAAATATTTTATTGTTGACTTGAATAATATACTTACCACAATAAAATTCCTATAAATTTCTCCACTTCTTTTGTCTAAGAAATCTAGTCATTGGTAAAAGAAATAAAATAAGAAAACCATGGAATTCTTCTAAAAATCTAGGTCTCAGCCATGGACATTGTCGGCTCCTTTTCTCTTTCTAAGTATCTGGATTTTAGGTCAGTTATTTACTCCTCCTACATGCATCCCAGGCAGTCTGAGGAAAACTAATTAATCTTCTAACTTCAGAGAACCTTCTTGACTTGAGAGAGTCAGAATTTTTCATTTCTTTGGCCTCAGACGCTGTCCTAGGGATGCAAACTCAGAGAATCTCTTACCCAGAAAGTGGCCTGTCCCCTACTAGATGTGAGTAAGGATGCATGTGGCCCTGGTTGCTAGTGCAAGCTAATCTGTGGCTATGAGTTTTGCCTGTTTGGGGATGGAGATGACATTTCTAAAGGGCAGAACAGAGAAAAAGAAGAAATTGTGTTCTTGGTGACACAGTTTAAGCACTGTATCACCTAGTGCTCAATCCTGCCTTATTTTTGGATTTTGAGTTACCAGTAAATCTCTTCACAGTTCAAAACCAATTTTAGTTGGGATTCTGCTGCTGCAATATAAAGTCCTAACTGGTACAGTTTCTAAACCTATATTCTCATAGTATTATTAGGACTTGATATAAAGTAAACATTTAGTCATTCAACTAGTTGCTTGTTTATAGAATGTCAAATAACTGAATTGATAATTTTGACATTTTGTTAATACATTCTTTGTAGGATAATGTAAACAGAAAATGATGCATTTCTTAGCCCAATGTTGAGTTACAAAGATAGAAGTAACAAAAATCAGATATTTTAAAATATTTAACATATTTGATTTCTTAATGATATTTATCTCTAGCTCCTCATATTCCAATGGTTCTGAGGAGGTTAGGCCTAAATATGATTTATATCTGTTTTAATTGATAGATATAATCCTCATATTTTGGAATTCCCATAACAGAATTGTACCTATGCTTCTAAATGGAAGCATGACCTAATGGTTAAAATGAAGAATTTCTTTCTGTGAGAATCTAAATCAGCCTTGATCAGACTGAAGGCTATGGCATAATAGCAAAACCGGTGGGAAATTCAGCTAATTCTGTAAAATGGTGATGACTAGGAGAATTAATTTTGGAAAATCCATGCCAATTATATGATCAAAATGTTTGTGCCTTGATGTATTTTTTTGAACCACAATGTTTTCTTTGCCTGTAGGAATTGGGCTAATCAATGTCTCATTTTAGTAGGTGTCAGCACTGATAAACAAGCCACGGAAGCAGACCAAGAAACCAGAATCAGGCATCTGAGGCATCATTACTTTTCTCTTTCCACTGGACCATTCCCGTCAGCACACAAACATGCTACAATTTCATCTATCCTAAAAAGGACACTATTACTCCTCTCATCTCCTGCTGCATCCCATTTTTTTTTCTGCTTCCCTTTAGAATATTATTCTTTGAAAAAGTTGTCTCTACTCGTGGTATTTACTTCCACTCTTTCTCTTCTCTCTCAAACCCTCTTGACTAAAACTCATCTTGACAAGGTATACAGTGACCCCCCCCATCAAATGTCTGCATAGTCTCTTCCTCACCTCCTTTGAGTTCTTGTCCAGATGTAACCTTCTCAGATAAGCCTTCCCTAAGACCTCCCACATCTCCTGCTTTACTTTTCTCTTTAGTGCTTAATGAACCTCTGATATACTGTATATTTTATTTATATATTTATCATCATCACCAGTCACTCTGACGAGAACGTAACCACAAGGGAGGGTCTTTTATTTATTTTATTCACTTCTGTTTCCCAGTTCCTAGAAGAGTAGCTGGGTCTTAGTTGACACTTAATAATTTCTGTTGAATGAATGAGAGAGCACCATTGATCAATTGAGCAAAAATTAGAGCAGCCACCCTCAGTAGCTAGAATACATCACAGGGCACAGTCTTGAAGCAGACAGGTTCATTGAAAAGGATCAAGAACCCAGACAGTGATATGGTTAACAGGAATTCAGAGATTCAACAAAAAGACTAGGTAAAATTCACAGGACTCCACCTTCCAGAATAGAACTAGATAGAGCATCAGCTTTCTACTGAAGAAGATATCCATACACACTTCACATATTCTAGAGACAGAACTTGTTTTGAACAGAGTTGACTTATAAGTGGAAGCAGGCAAACAACTTCTAGGTACGAGGTGAAATAAAAGGAGTTCCTGACAGTGGGAGGGAATCTGCACTCCATTCAAATTACTGAGTTCTTAAGTGTTCAGTGCTAAGCAGTAGTGCTTTACAATCATCTATGCCCACAAAATATAATTTTTTTTGTGTGTGGGGAAAACCAGCCCTGAGCTAACATCCATTGCCAATCCTCCTCCTTTTTTGCTGAGGAAGACGGGCCCTGGGCTAACATCGTGCCCATCATCCTCTACTCTATATGGGACACCGCCACAGCATGGCTGACAAACAGTGCGTCTTTGGGCACCCAGGATCTGAACACAAAAACCCAGGGCTGCCAAAGCGCGACCTAAACCGCTGTGCTACCGGGACAGCCCCCACAAAATATAATTTAAGTTTACCAATTTGTAAATAAGCAAGTAAATAAACAGCAACACAATCTACAAAAAAGTGTCATTAAAAGTATTTACACAGCAACATAGAATAATCAACTCTATAATCAGCAGCAGAGAAATGTGCTAAAGCCAAGTTTTATTTTTCTCAGAATCATGGGACTCCAGTGCTTACGCACAGAACAGAATCAGCAACACGAACAACAGAAAATTATATTTTACATATAAAACAGATATTGTGCTCTCTACAATTATATGTAAACCAATGAGTACAAAAAATGTATTTTATAATAACAGCTATGAAAATAGACAATTGTGATATTTTCAGTACCAGTAAAATGAATCATATCCTAATTTTGGATTATTTTCCTCAAATTAAAGCATTGCAGTTTTAGAAGAAGAAATGTAAGGAATCATACATTTGCATTTATATTTCATTAATGAAACTGTTTTCTTCAACACTAATAAGAACTCATCTGGAACCAAGAAAGGCATAGACTGTCAGAGTCAATATGTCAGAAGGAGAAAAGATCAAAGACAGCCAAAATGAAAATTACCTTTATTTTAATAGACCACATTAAACAAAAAAAATCCCACCAGAGTAAACACTTTCCTATGTTAAATAAAGATTTAAGTCACAAAATATAAAAATAAGGTCATCATAGATTTCTCTAGCCAGTCAAAAAAGATGGCTGAGCCTTTTTGCTAATATTTTATTTACCTTTCCAAAATAAAGTGATGAAATAACATCTTAATTTTCTTGAATTTATATTTTCCTGCTTTTTCAGTCTAATATTATTAACTTTTTATTTTATACTGCACAATTCTAGAATCATGAGTAACATATGAAAAAACAAAAAAGTATGGGGGCAAGGGAGAGAAAAAAGATGGGGGAAGGTCAAACGAGAGAAATAAAACCCAGTTCAATAATCCACCAGGAAGAAATAACCTTTCTGGGAGAATAAAAGCTTTATAATTCATTCCAATTATTGATATAGATATATAGATGTAGATAGAGATAGAGATAGATATCAATTATCTATGTTTCAAGACTATTCTAGGCATTAAGAATACAATGGTGAGCAAGGCTATTTCTTTTTCTGTCAGTTGATTTAGAACTGTGATTTTAAGTAAAAATATTACTAAGTTGTATGCAATATTAAAATATTTAAGGGAATTTAGACTTAGATATATTAGATTTATTAAAGTTTAAGAGTATTTTAAGCAATTTGGAATGATGTTATCTGTCAAACAATTAAGCCATTAAAAGGGAATTCAAATGTATTAACTATATGAATGCAGACCAAGATACAAAAAGGTATTAATTAAATTTGTAAATGACAATGTATAGATTTAACAAAAGCCCTGTAATGTGATTGTTAAAATTTGCTAGAATTATGAGGAGAAAAATATGATTCAGAATTTAAAATTTAAAGCTTATAAATGAGAGAGCTAAGTTTAGGACTTATAACTTTATATCATTGAATATTAATTCTTAAAACTAAAGTAAATCATCTAATAAATATTTTCTACATGTTGAAATAGACCTCATGGATGTATGTGAAGAGTGGGAATGGAGACCAAAAAAAAAAACAAGTAAACATATGAATGCACATAATTTTACATAATAATATATATTAAAGGAAAGTGGGTCATAGTATGGTGAAAGAAATATGAGTTGAACTCTTGATTAGGGAGGCCTTCAGTAAGAAGGTGACATTTAAGACTGATTCACAGATCTGGGGTCAGAGCACTTCCGGCAAATGTGAGTGTAGGAGGACAGGGCTATGAAGGCCAGAGTGAGGATTTGAAGGTTTTGAGTTTTTTTCCAAGTACACTGGAAAACTTTGGAGGGTTTTACGCATGGAAGGCATGAGATCCGATATGCATTTTTCAGTGGTCCCTTTGGTTGCTGGGGGACGGAGGAGGGGAGAAAAATGGAAGCACAGGGGCCAGTTAAAAGGCTATTGTATTTCAGTTAAGAGTTGATAGTGCTCCTACTGGAAGGAAATTAGGATATTTGGATGTATGATATCAGGTAAAGCTGATAGAATTTGCTGATTTCCATTGAGAGTTGGGAGATGGGGATGTATATGGAAAATGGAGAGATCAAGAAAGAATTCCAGAATTTTGGGTTGAGAATCTGATTAAATGGTGGTGTTATTTATTGAGATTGAGAAAACTAGGGAAAACAAGTTTTGGGAGTGGAAAAATGAAGACTTCTCTTTGGAGGATGTCTGAGGTATCTATTAGACATCCCAGTGGAGCTGTGAAGCGAGCGGCTGGATACACATGTAAGGACTCTGTGGATGTCAGGGCAGGAGAAAACATTTAATTCTGTGCCTGTTTATCTGGTGCCTTGTTTTGCTTTAGTGGACTTCAAATTCACTTATATCAATTAGGTGGGAGGCCTAGAGTGCAATTATTAACATATAATTTAGATTTACCATAGAAATATTTGTGACAAAAATTGATATCAACACTAAAAAGTCAATATTTTTCTATAATATTAGAGTTTTGGTGTTGAGGACTAATTAGAGATCATTTATCTCTTACTCTTCGTTTTATGAGTGAGAAATCTAAGGTGATTTCTAATCTAAGGAGAAAGTTATAATTCTTTGGTCAAAGATACAAAAATAATTTCAAATAAATAACTTGAATTATTTTACTACTATATCCCTCACCTTTCTTAAAGGAAATTTCTCACTATTCTTATATCCAGTGAATGAAAGCCATGCCAGCAAATCAAACCGGTATAAATAGTGTGGTATTTATGCATTAAAACATGCCTATTATGTAATTAGTTACAAGTTGCCTGGAATTCAACTAGGCACTGCATATGCAGAGATGAAAAATAATGCCCCTATCCTTCAGAAATCCATAGTATAGTAGAAGAGACAGATAATTAAATAACAACAACATTAAAGCAGAAATAAGATGATAGTGTAAGTAGAGTGTACCATGAAATCACAGAAAAGGGAAATAAAATGCAACATCAATGGATCAGAAAGGACTTTTGGGGTCAGTTCAAATTGGGATGGAATTTTGAAAAATGAAGAGTTCCCTAGGCCATGAATGAATCAGTTTTAGTCAAACTGCAGGAAAACAAAACAAAACAAATTAATAATTGGCAACCAGCAAGTGATCAAGATGATTGACATGTTGGCACGTGAGAATATGGCAAGATATGAGATAGAAAGGAAGAAGATCTACATTCCCAGGAACCTTGTAGGATATGTGTAGGAAAGAAGATTTTCTCCTAAAAGTATTGGAGAAGTTTTGAAGATTTTTTTTATTCAAAAAGGAGAATGACACAGGAGGGTACAGTGAAATGGAATAAGACGGGAGGTAATTAGATGAATTTAAGGGCTATAATAATAACAATATCGGTAAGAAATAATGAGAAGAACAGAACATGCAAATTAGAAAGAAACTCAGAGATCAACTCCCAGGTTTATGAAATCACTTCTCAAAATAATTGAGAATTAATTCAGTACATATTAATTAAAAAAATAAACGTAATGGACACATTTCCTGGTAACTGAGTTGTTCAGTTTCCTAAAAGTTCAGCATTATCTTGACTGCAATCCTCTCTCCAACCACAACATTTGGCCACAGTTAACTGGATCAAAAATAGTCTTCTGAAACAAAAGCAACCACATTTGCTGGACAGAAACTTCTGACCTGGGTGGTCTGACTTTAACAGATGAGCTAATTCAATCGGATTAGAGATTTAGAGGTTGTTACTAGTGAGACTTTACAGCTGGAAGATTATGTACCCTTGGCTTCTGGGGTGGATATTTTCAGGCTTGGGCAAACTGATGACTAAGCCAATTTGTGGAGAAAGGAGGATAGAGCAGACACAAAAAAGGAAAGTGAGATAAGAATCATGCAGTCCCTGAGAGACTGGCAGAGCAGCTCAGCTTCCAAAGGCCTGCCAGCTGTCACGAAGTCAGGTAGCCCTTTCTCTCCTATCCTCGGATTTTGTGAGGCCCTTCAAACCTTTATATTTAATGCATCCTGTTCTTGATGCAGTTCACATGCATCAGTTGCTTGCAACCAAAGGAGCACTGGGTGGAAAATGCAATAAATCAATAATCAAACAAACAGATAACATGCTACACAGTTAATAATTTCTTTCACTCTCTGCAAAGGAAAGTTATTTAGCTTCTCTGTGAATATCTAGTTACCAGAAGCACATGAATTTGGATACAGTCTATTCCATTTTCAGAATTTTAGGTATTAATTATTAGCAAGTTCTTGATATTATGATGAAATCTATTTTGATCCTCATTTTGGTATCAAAGTAAGGGCTATGCTTATTGTTTCTTTTTTCCACCATTCCATAACCTCCTTCTCTTGAGCAGATTGCCTAGAAATGTTTTTAAATTTGTTCTTTGCATCTCCCTCTCGCTCCTCATATTAACTGAAGTAGCTTCTTACTGATAGAAGCAAAAGCCTCCTTATCTAAATCAAAAAGGTGTCTCCATTTACCAAAAATCACTTAAGAGTTTTCTACTAATATTGTGTTTCTCATGTATCTGATTTTTGGCCAAAATTTAGTTGACGTTTCTTCTTTGTATCATAACATTGGTGTGAAATGCTGTGAAGGGGCACTTAGATTTCTGAGCAAAGTAGGGTTCAGTTTCACATCCAACGTCTCTGTTACCCTGGCTGAAGAAAGGGATTTAATAAAGTGCAGTGCTTAACCATGATGAAGAAGGCACTGGTTAAAATGCTCAAAATGTTCATAGGTATTCAAGCATGGGGCTGTTATAAACAATGTTGCAGCATTTTAACATCAAAGGACACTATATAAAGGTACTCATTTTCTCCAAAGATCATTTATGATTTTAGGGTCTATCAAATTTATACATAAATTCTTTAAATGGTGTATGTCTTTAATACTATTTTATCCTATTCTTTAGGTCCTATATATATAGATAAAAAGTATATATATATAAAGCACAACTGAGCAGACCTCAAAATCTAGATCAAATAAGTGCTGGTAGATTATACTCAGTTGCAGACTTTCCATAGCGATTTTCCACTACTCATGAGTTTTTGAACTTGTAAAGTTTTTGGGTAAGAATGAAATTGGGTGCAAAAATTGCTCTGAATTAGAAATAGTTCTATAGTGATAAATGTGTGAAATATAAATTAGAACTTATCAATGTTATGGCAAAGATTCTCTTCAGTTATAATGATTCCTAAATTCATATTTCCTCACTTCAGGTCATTATCCTATCCTAGTGAACTTGCATAATAATATCATATTTATCTTTCAATAACCACTCCTCTGCTGGACTTGTTACCAAGTAAAAGAAGGGACACAATGGAGGAGGCCAATGTTTTGAAATATTGCCAATGCATTTTCCCTTCTTGGAAATTAAATTGTTTTTTGTTACTTTTCATTCTTTTAGAATTCTTTTAGAGAAAGCCATGAGGGGACCCCAAGAAGTAAGAATTCATTGCTGAACTTCCAGTTTCAAAGGTAACTCAAGAATTCATTGCAAGGTAGACTTCAAGACAGAGTAAAAGCTTTTCTTGAAATAACCAAAGTAGAGTTTATATCTGTCAAGCACCAAAGCTGAGATGACACACCATAAAGTCAGAAGAAAGAGCAGGTAAAGTAATTGACATACAAATAGATTCAGGTAGATTGAGTTAATTCAGGTAAAACGGAGAAATTGATAACCTCAAGGAAGTTTCCTGCTTTCCCCTGTGTAGTCCTGGCAAGCCTCAATGCCCTCAGAGAAGCCCCAGTTTTAGCAGGTGCTATGGCCACTGTGATAGAACTAGGTAATGGCTGAAGAAGTTGTTTAGACAAATAGACATGAGAACAGCCTCAGCAGATCTGGCAAACTCCAGCTTGGAGCATGAATTATGTAGCTGAAACATTCAGGGCAATAGGCACCAAAGGATATTCAGAAGTTCCAAGAGTGCTGGTGGATTTCAAGAGGCCTGGGTTCAGGATAAGACAGTCCTAGAGTTTGGGAACTCTTGACTACAGGCAAAGGCCAGGTCTGCAGTGATCAGCACTGGGTTCCAGAACAACACTTGAAAGATCAGATGGGGCCAGCCACACTTCAGTAGACACCAGGTCATGACGTCCAGTGTCCTGGAAGGTAAAATTTCACTACAGCTGATGCCACAAGCTCATGGTGAGACATCAAAACAAAGAAAATCTAACTCAATACCACAAAAATATCTAAATTTCCCTCTCCATCCAGATACTATCTTGACAAGGAGGGAAGGAAGAAAGTTCATGAGCATGGATAGAACCCCTCCCTCACCAAAATTCTTTAATAATTATATAAAAGTTAGGCTAATCTAAACTAAAGGAGATTGAGGTCTCTTTCATGATACTATCACACATTTCTTCAGATGAGGAAATGAAGGCTCAAGAACAAGAAGATATCCATTGCAGAAAATAAGGAAATTAATAGGACCTTTATTTTCTTTCGTATTAGGAATTGTATGAGAATTTCAGTTCTATTATAAGATTTATAACTTGAAAAACTCTTCATTCATGCCGCCTTTGTTATAGCTGAGTACAAATCGACCTTTCATATGTGAAACCAGAATAAAATGCAAGGTAACAACTAGGAAAAATCATTAGCAAACTGTATTATTAGTCGCTTCACTAAATCAGGCAAGTCATAAAAGACAAGCAAAGCCAGCTTTTCAAATTTCTTTCTCCAATTCATTTTCACACATCATCAAAGCTAAGTCTTCAGTGAAAATATGAGTGTTATAAACATAGTCAGCATTTTAGCATGCATAGAATACACAATAAGAATTAATTATCAAAGCACTTAAAATTCATCAATAATCACAACAAAGCTGACAACTATTATTTACTTCCACATCAGATTAGCTAAAGATTAACATGAAACAAGATAAATGTATCAACTGTTCTGAACTATCAACACAGGAATCCTCACTGGCTCAGCATAATTTCCAAATTTTACTCTAACATGCTCATGAATATTTAATGTTACATATAAACTGTAATTTTTATCTAAGAAGCTTATTGTGCTTTACCAATAAAGCTTTTAATTATATTTTCCAAACTACTGAAATACCATAACAAAAAGTATCAAAACCTTGTTTTAGATACCAGCTAAAGATGACTTGTTCCCACCAATGACTTATTATAGAAAATCAAAAATAAAAACTCTCTTAAAGTTTCAAAATTTTATTTTGAAAAGAATAAAATAATTCATTTTTTCTAAGGAATAATAAAAAAGATGTGAAAGAAAAATTGGCTGCTGCAGATTACCCAATTAATAATATATAATATATATTAAATGTGAAAGTTAAACATTATATAAAATCCATGAATGGTTCCTGCCAGTGCCTCACAAGTTTGTGGTTTTATATCAGTAAATTTTAATCTATCAAACACATACTGTTTGTACAATATAGCCCTAAAACCTAAGTGGGAAGCAGAAGGAGAAAGAATTAAAAATAAGTATCTTACAATAGAGCACTTAAATACATATGTATATTATAGACGAAACAAAAAATTTAATCTGAAACAGTCATAGAGAAACCAGCCAATGGAAGATAATTATTTGATGTGATATAAGGTTAAAAAAAAAAATCTCTGCTGGGACAATTACATAGTAGATGAAATCTAGCATTTAAACATTTAACTTATTTTTCCCATTTTTTCCACAAATCCTCCTCACTAGCAATCCAGACACTGTCCCCAAACCCCTTACTCCCTAACATGTAAGAAAAAAGAAAGAAATGAAGGAAGAAAAAGAGGTAAGGGAGGGAGAGAGAGGAGTACCCGAACTAGAACCGAAAACGTGGCAGACTACATCAGCCCTTTCTCCCCTCTGGGCCTCTGCCCCTGCAATGCCCTGTAGTTGGATTCCCACTGTCCCTCTCCACCAGCCTTTTGCAGAGAGTTTACTCATCTAACCCAGATCTCTGAGATGCCTCCGTACACCTCCTGGTAAACTTAGATGCTCTTGATAGACTATTTATTCTACTGTCAACACACCTCTACTAGAGTGCAGATCACAGAGAATTTTAAGAATCTCTCCTTCCCTAGATTGTGAGTGAGTTCTTTGTTTCACCAATGTTTTCCAGGGCCTGGCACAGTGCCTGGGCTGTGCAGATATTCAATCATTCAATTAGAATAAGAAACTTGAGCTGTGAGGGAGAAGGGAGCTGGCTGGCTGTGAGGGATCTCAGGTGTGAGATTTCCTTACTGAATTTTCCCTAGATCAGTACCGTTCACACGATCTTGTAGGACTGTAAATTAGATTTTGGACAGCACACTGAGAATGGATCCATGTCTTAAACTTACATTCACATCACCCATGTTCATAATCTGATGATAAGCACAAGCCAATGAGTGAACAGCGGGTACCACAACATAGTGGTTAAGGTCACAACTCTTGGATAGGATTTTATTGAATCAAATGTTGTCATCCCCACTAGCTGCTAGTGTTGGAAAGTTACTAGATCTCAAGGAGCCTGTTTCCTCATTTTAAAATAAGCATAATAATAGTTACCTCAAAAGTTGGTTTTGAATATTAAAAAAAGATGTTATGATAAATACATAGCAAAATCACTGCATGCTCACAATAAGCAGTAAATGTTGATATTATCACGACAATAACAAAGGCAAACAAAGAAGATGAAGTTGTGAATCTTAATGAGTAATTAATTCTTTCATTAAACATATTCTTATTGAGTGCCAGCCCCTACTCTAGATGTTTGGACATATCCATGTACAAAACATTATGGAGTTTATATTCTGGTGGGGATGGAAATAAATTTAGAAATCTAATAAACATGTATTTTATATAATGAGAGAGAAGATGATAAGTGCTTTGGGAAAAATAATAGAGAAGGTACAGGGAGATCGGAAATGCTGAAGATGAGGGAGGGGGAGGGAGGTTTCAATTTTAAATTGGAAAATCCCATAGGTCTCATTAAGAAGATGCTATTTGAACAAAGACTTGAAGGAGATGAGCATGTAGATTTCAGGCATAAAAGCATTCTGGTACAGGAAACAGCAAATGCAAAGGTCCTAAGGTGTAAAGTCCTGCCTGTTTTTGTGGAACAGGATGGAGGCCAGTATAGGGAAGTGGAGTGAACTAGGGAGAAGATAGTATGAGGTGAAGTCAGAGCATGAATTTTGTCTTGTAGGTCATGTTAAGAATTTGAGGTTTTATTTGGAGTGAGATGGGGAATCTTTGGAGAGTGTTGAGCACAAATATACCCATAACTGACAGTTTTAACATCACTCTGACTTCTGTGTTGACTGTAGAAGGACAAGAGTAGAAGCAGGGTTTAGGGTATAGAATTAGAAGACTGTTGTCTTCATCCAGATGAGAAGTGATTACTCAGACCAGAGTGTTAGCAATGTAAACCGTAAGATGTAGTCAAATTTCTAAATGGATTGTATTGTGCAAAAAGAGAGAAATCAAGGATGATTGAAAGATTTTTACACTAATCCATTAGAAGCATTGAATAGCCATCAGCTAAGATGGGGAAGTCTCTGAGGGGAGCAGTTTGAATGCAAACTTCAAGGGTTCTACTTTTAGACATGTCAAGCATGAGATTCCTATTAGAAATAAAAACAGAAAGGTTGGGTAGGCATTTGTATATATGTGTCTGGAGTTCAGGAGAGAAATCTGGGCAGGAAATGTACATTTGAGAGTCCTTGGCCTACAAACGGTATTTAAAGTCATGAGATTGGGTGACATCTGATGAAATCACCAAGTGACCAAGGACTGGGCTCTGTAGTAGTTCAGTATTAGGAGGTCTGGAGAAGGAGAAAAATCAGCAAACAAAATTGAGAAGGAATAATCAGTGAAGTAGGAGAAGAATTTAGTATGGTTTCCCCCCAACTAGCATCAAAAGCATCACAAGGGAACTTGTTAGACATGTAATTCTTTGGCTAGTTACCCAGGGCTTAAGAAATCAGTAACTTCAGGGTGGTGCCCAGCAATTTGCACTTTAATAACTCTTCCAGATGATTCTGATGCATGCTAAATTTTAAGAACCACTACTTAGAGGGACAGTTGGATTTGGGGTAAAAATGGAAGCACTTGCATTTATCCTTTTAAAGGTTAATAAACTGTCACTGAGCCTCTATGAAGAACCAGACTCTACTAGATACAGTACTAAGTAGTCACTAAGCAAACACACTCTAGTGCTCCAAAATGCTACTTACACTTACTACTACTTCGATTAATGCTTTTACCTACTTTTACATTCCTTATTTTCTCATTTTCCATCTCTTTTAAGCATGATTCCTTGGAGCAAGTTTTATCCTCCCAAGTTAATTTCACTAACTTTAATTCCTTTCCATTAAATCTGATTAAAGCAACTAAAATTTAACTAAGGTTTAATCCATCAAGGGATAATTAGCATTCCAAAATAAGAGCTTGCTTACCCAAATGAATTCCCACACTGGGGAGACAGAGAGAGAAAGAACTAGTAAATGTTTGAATTTATTGCCTATTTCAGACAGATTCTATACTTCCCAGCAACCTACACTCCTGACTTACCAAAGCAAAAAAATAATAAAATAAAATGACAAATAGCAAGGGGATAAACACACAAATCAGGAGTAAATACATAATAGACCTTTTGAAAGTTTCTTTAATATTTAAGGAAGCTAGAAAGATTTATCATAAGAGTTAGCATTAATCCTTAATGAAGGAAAGGAATTGTGCTTGATAACAGCCCAACAACTAATTTGGGGAAAGTGATTCAGTCTCTCACAATCTCCTGTGTCCTACAACAAATATGTATACAACTAGAAAACCTTGCCTGCATGAGGGCTGAGATTCATCTCTCATATGTAACAATGCTTTGTCAAACCAAGAACTAAGGAAAGATTTAGATGCTATTAAAATAGATGGAATAAATTCTCTCTCATCAAAGGAAGGAATTTTAGGATGGGGGGAAGTTATCAACCATTTAACTTTAAATAAATATAGCTCTTCAACTAAGGATTTAAAAATATTTTTAAGGGTAGGTTCCATATGTCTACATATTTCTTTGTGTTATTGATAAAAACTAGGAGTATTCAAAACAAAAATTTACATACTCAAATAATTAATTATCCATATTCATATAGTATTAACCTTAGAATTCTAAGGTATTTTGGTGCATTTCAAGGAAAATAACACATAGAAAAGTACAGAAATATTACAACATACAACCTGTACTTATCAAGATTTTAGAGATGTTTCATATTTCCACATTTTCTTTAGATCTCTCTTTAGGAAAAAAAAATACATGTCACAGATACAGTTAAAGCCTGCACCTGCTCATCTAGGCCTTATTTATCTCTTTCTCCAGGGATATTCACTATCCTGAAGTTGGCATATATTATTTCCATACTGATTCTTGTATATTATACACATACACATATGCATGTATCCATAAACAACATATAGCATCATTCTGTTAAAAATTTGCATAAATAATTTGTTTCTTTTACTTAACATTAAGTTTTTGAAATTTATGAGTATGGATACATGTAGCTATAATTCATTTGTTTAAATTGCTAAATAGTCTTCTATTATAAGAAGAAAACAGTGAATCAGGTCATTTGCACTTTTTTTTTTTTTTTGCATTGCAAACAGTTCATTGGCAGGCATTTTCTTTTTTTAATGAGTGCAATTCAGATGAATTCAGCTGTAGGAAAGTGTCCATGGCACACTCCAATCTGACAACCCTGTTCGTGAGCCCCTCCTCAACAGCTGTCCATACTAAGGCAAGATAATTTTATGTAAAAATTATTGTTTCTATAAGAAGTTCTTATGAGAGGAGTTGTCTATTGTGGTGGGAAATCAAGGAAAATCATAAACTCCAAGAAGAAATACACAACAAAGTAAATCCATTTTGGTGGCTCCCCAAGTGATCTTTACAGTATCTTTGAAAATTTGGAAAAGGTTTTATTTTCTTTTGTGGAAATAAAACAGACTTGGGAAAAGAACTGATATTACTCAACAGATAATTCCCTTTCTTTATATTAATCAGATAGATTACGTCTTTAAAGTGATGAATAAACAAAAGACTGATAGTTTCCTGAGTATTTAGGATATCTGTGATCGGGCTTCTGGGAAAAAAAAGACACTTTTTCTTAAGTTGACTTGCTCAGGAGCTGACTTGCTCCAGGCTACAAGTTAACAGTTTTGAAGCCAGTACAGCTGTATAATGGAACTAAACAATTAAGTAAATGGACGGCTGATAGTGATAGCTAGGTTTCTCTCTTGGAGTGAGAGGTTGCAGACAAGCTAGGGGAGAAGACTGGAAAGCCTAGAACCACCAAAAGCTGAAAGAGACAAGAAGCAGATTCTGTTTCAGAGCCCTGGAAGGGAGTGGGGCTCTGCCAACACCTCAGTTTTGGACTTCTAGCTTCCATACTGTGAAAGAATATATTTCTGATTTTTATGCCACCCAGCTTGTGGCAATTTGTTACAGCAGCAGAGGAAACTAATATAGATCTAACTATCTAGATTATCTATCTATTCATCTATCTATCGATATCTAGATAGATATATATATGGATTAGTATGCACATATATTTAATTGCTCTGTCAGCTGAGAAGGCCTAGAAGTAATGACACCCCAGTAGCAAAGGGAATACGGACCAGACTATTTTACTGGAAAACACTTTGGAAAGTTCTACTACCAATGACTTAAGTAGCCCATATGACATATCTTGTCTGTTACATTCACAGAGATCGTATAAAAAAGTAAAAGCATCTAATAAATTCATTATGTCTGGGCATGCCTGCACATTTACATATTAAAATACATGCCATTTATTATGCATTAACTTTCTTCTATACTTCAGTTAGAGTATTACACTGACCTTTAAAAATTATATATTTAGATGAATTATATTTTATATGAATTTCACTTTTGGAAGTAAAAAAGGACATCGCGTTAGAAAGCACTGGATTTATCATAAGTCAGGGTTGTAGGGTCTAGGAAGTTCGAGCATGACTGGTCCAGGGAGCTTCTGCTCCTGTGATTGTTTTCTTCTGCAGTCCAGAAAGAGTTAGCAGGTGTGACTTCTCTGCTCCTAATCACGCCCTAAGCCTGGCAATGAGAAGTATGGCAGATGCTGGGGTGGGTGTGCTGGAAGGGAAAAGGAAATAATATTTTCCAGCACCTAGATTTTGGTGTTAGCAGCAAAATTATTTGTCCATGACAAACTGCACTTATCTTTGATGGAAACTGTACTCACTTTATGGAATTATGCTCACTTTAAATTGACTAGAAACCTAAGTTATATAGTATAAGTTTCATTTGCATTCCTATATTATTACCAAAAAAATCTTATTGATCAATTACACTTTTGAATGATATCAAATCCAGCTATCAAAAGTCTACCTCTGAGCCTCAGTCTAAAACAAAATTCTATACGCCTCACTGTATGGAACTGCTACCTTGCTGATTAACTTTTAAATGGATCAGTGATATATTTAATTGAAGAGGCCGCAGAGCATTAGAGAAAGAACAGACAGAATTGGGGATTTGAGCTCAGTTCCACCATGATTTGCTGTTAAGGTTCTTTGACAGTCACGTGTAAATTCCGTGTGACTAATATTTTAATCAGAAAAACAAGAATAATAACTGATCTCTAATTATAGATACAATAACAAGTACCTACAAAAATGTAATAAGAAAATGAATCAGAACTCTACTGTGTTTTTCTGGCAAAGGACTATTCCTACTTTAAAAAAGTGAGAAGAGAATTAGAATATTTACTTTCCTTTAAACAATGACAACATATAATTCATGACTCCTGTAGCTGCAGTTAGGAATTATGAGGGCAGTTATCGAAATAATGTTACAATGGATACTATGATTTTACAGAAAGAGACTGCAGGTGCTTAGTATGGAGCCATAATAGTAAATTTGCAAAGAAAATATTTGTGTCATTCCAAAGCTTTAGTTGGTAAGCTTTTTATTAGTAAAAATATAAGGAAGCTTAGCTTCCCACAAGAGAAATAAATAGTAGAAATCAATGTCTTTGAGCCATAGCTTGCCTCCACACAAGTAGTGAATCATACTCTCCCATCTGTCCCAGCCCAAATGTGTCCTTTAGAAACACATGCCTCTCTGGGAAGAGCGTTGGCACATATATTTATTATTGCTTTACATTTATATACAGTTCTAGCTTTCTTCTATCTTCCTAGAACCTTCTGTCCTTTAATGACGTTAAGTAAGAGTCCCATGCTTTATTGGAAAGATACCAGTCACTACCATTCATAATTGGAAATAGTCTTTAAATCGACAAGTGGAGAATTAAGGTATATTCTAAGAAAAAAATCTACTTTTAAGATATCTAATGATGCACGTTAGAGACACTATGGAATTGATAGAAATTTTAGCTTTTATAAAATATGACCTAGATGTCAACTGAGGTCTCCTTCATTTTGGGATTTAAATAATATTGACTGCTACCCCCATATCATGTCCTGTGGGAAGTCCTTGATGGTTTTAAATATATAGGAGCGTTCAATCTCAATCACCTCTTCACTCCAGAGTTCTTGTCTCACTGCATTCTTGAATATGGCCCTTTTTTCCCTAAGTTTTCTCAAAACATCATTTACATAATGCATTTGCATGTTTAATACATAATAAATAATAGTAATGCATAATAACAGCAGAATAAGTTATAGTAACCTGAGTATAAGGTTTTCTTATTCTAAAATGTTTTTAGCCACTACTTCTCCACATCACTCTGAATTTGTTGCTGTCCAGCTGACTATTTTCCTACTGGGGTCTCTATTCTCTTCTCTCCACAGCCACAGATCCCAATTAACCTCTTATATAAAGCAATTTACTTGTCTCTGTCTCTCTCAAACCAGCCTCAGATGGTTTTATCTTAATAAAAAAACAAGCTCATTATGGTACATTCCAAAGCAAAGACAGTTTTCTTCTGGAGAGGAGTTTGTAAAGTTCTTGCTAAAACAATAATTTAGTCTACATTTTTAAAATCTTTAATCTCAAGTAAATAGACCAGTTAATTAGCGCTAGATACAGGAGATATAGAGTAAATGACAAAATCATTGCCCTTTCAAAATTCACAGTCTAGCCAGGAAATGGACAAGTGACAAGGATTACAGATATTGCACTAAGTGCTTTAGCAGAGCTGGATGGGGTGTTTAAGTAGGGAAAATCCAGAAATTACAGAGCTTGTGGCCTGGGGGAGGATTCACACAGAAGGAAACATCTGATCTGAGCTGAGTCTTCAAGGATAGATAAGAATTTACTAGGCATTTGGGAATTTAAGGCATTCCAGACCCAGGAAAGAACATTTGCAAAATTATGGAGCTAATTTATTTGGGAAAATACTAATAGAATGATGTGATAAATTGGACAGAAGGTAGGGGATTAAAGTGATGTATTTTGAATGTCTAAGTAAGGCAGGCAGTGGAAGTAAACATTACTTAGAGGATTTGAACAGGAACAAGTTTCCTGTTCAGAATTTGGTTTCAATGAACCCTAAGGATTCTGGCTTAGGTAGCTCTGCAGAGCAGTGTTAGAGCAGTTAATGGTGGTTTTTGCTGTTTTTTTTTTTTTTTTTTTTTTGTGAGGAAGACCAGCCCTGAGCAAACATCCGTTGCCAATCCTCCCCTTTTTGCTGAGGAAGACTGGCCCTGGGCTAACATCGTGCCCATCTTCCTCCACTTTATATGGGACGCCGCCACGGCGTGGCTGACAGGCAGTGCGTCGGCGGGCGCCCGGGATCCGAACTCGCGAAACCCGGGCTGCCAAGCGCGGACTAAGCTACGCCACCGGGCGGCTCTGGTGGTGGTTTTAATTTGGCATTTGAGTTGAGCTGGTCTTGTGCCTATGGGACACCTGGGTTAATTCTTTAGTAGAACCAAAAGTGAGAAATAAAGTCAGGATGCCGTTGCTATATCGTTAGTACATAAGAGGAAGTGAAGGCAAATTTGTGAATGAAGATATGAAAAAAGAACATGTTGGTGAGAAGACCAGAGGACCAAGGACTGAACCCTGGGAAAATCAATATTGAATGACTAGAGAGGAAGAGTCTGAGATAGGAAGAAGTCTGAGAAGAAAATTGGAAGAATCAGGTGATCGATCTGTCTTAGAATCCAAGTGAGAGAATTCAAGGAGGGAGTTATCAGCAGTGCTAAATGATGCAGTGAGATCAAATAAGAAATAAACTGAAAATATTCATTGGATTTAGCAAATAGGACAGAGAACATGGCAAAAGCAATTTAATTGGCATGACTATGGTGAACACAGATTATAGTGACTAAGAAATGATCAGGCTAGAAATATATGGCAAGAATTTGGTGACATTGTCTACACATCAAGGCCAGACAATAGGACTTAGTATATAGCAGATGCTCAATAAAACTTGTGGGATAACTGAATAAAGACATGAACGACAAATAAAATTTTGGATTCATTCATATCCAAAATGAAATATTTATAAGGTAGCTTATTATCAGATGCTGTGTCATTATATTTAGTTAACTTCATTCATTACAATTCTATGCTATACAGAGGAAGATATTGTCATAAGAAAGTAATCTATTTTTAGAGTTATATTTTTATAATTACTTATTTCTGTATTATAAAATTTACTTAGAGTAACTTTGTGAAATTCTTATTTTATGAATAGTTTTTTAAATTGTATACAAAAATTTCTTTTCTTCTTCTTCTCTTTTTTTAGACCATCAATGGGAGGGCCAGCAACAGACAAAGACAGGGTTTCTTGGTGGGGCAATACCTGTATTTCTCCTATCTCATCTTCCTGAACCCTGAACTTTCTTGGAACCCCTAAAGTTTAGGTGGACTTGTGGTAACTTAAAGGCCTGGCTCTTAAAAAGTGAGAGGAGAGGGGCCAGCCTGGTGGCAAGGCGGTTAAGTTGGTGCGCTCTGCTTTGGTGGCTCAGGGTTCGCAGGTTCGGATCCTGGGCAGGGACAGACACACTGCTTGTCAAGCTATGCTGTGCCGGCTTCCCTATAAAGTAGAGGAAGATGGGCACGGATGTTAGCTCAGGGCTAGTCTTTCTCACACACACACAAAAAAGTGAGAGGAGAATCTTGATGCGTAATACCAAGATCTGCTCCTTCAGTTATCTCATGGTTGTTAAAAGACTGTTCAACGGAATCACATAATGGCCCTGAGTTTCATGTTGTGCCACGGACCCATAGTGTCAAGGTTTGACTCCGTTGATCTCTCATTTGAAGGTGTCCAGAGCAACTAGAAGCCACTACCCCAACCTAGAGTCTCCCATTCCTCATCATGTTTACACAGGGCCTAGACAGCACCTTCGTTCTCACAGAAGACATAGAACAGACAACCGCAGACTGGATCATCACGGTGTGTCATGGGCTACAATTTTCTCAACCAGGAATAAGGAATGGGAGCCTCACTGACTTTTGACCCATCTTAGCCTGAAAGTTAAACAGAAAAATATCTTTTCAAATAAATGTATTCATGTATCTTTGTGCAACATCCTTAATTACAGTCTCAGTTTTATCTCCCCAAAACCTTTCTCAAAAAGAATAAGATCATATTCCATAACCTAATTTTTTATCAGATAAAAACAACCAGATTAATTAATTTCATTCTTTTCTTACTTAATATGCTCTTTTCTATATGACCACACTGAGGTCATATATATGGATGAATATGCTGAGGACAAAAATTCTAAGAAATTGTTTCAGTATAGCCAATTTAATTTTGAAGAATTGAAATATCTGTTTTATCATTATTATAACATACATAATGCTATATAACAAAAATTATCACTTAAATTCAGAATAAAAAGTAAAATAACTTAATGAGATTAATCAGTATCTCAAAAATTATAGATTGAAGACTGAACAGTCTCATATACAGAGCATGGAACTCTACGCTGGGGAGAGGGGATATAGAAGAAAACCTCCTGGTCGAGTAAATGTTTCACATATTACATTGTGTATCCCATCCCTCAAGCTCTTCTGAAATGTTATCTTTCCCTGCCCCCATCAAGAGGGGGACTGGACTCCACTTCCCTACCCTGTGAGTACTTGACCCATAGAATGTGGTAGAAGTGATAGGGTGCCAGATCCAAGCATAGCCCTTTAGTGACCTAATGACTTCTGTCTCCTACTTCTTGTAGCCCTGAGCCTGGACTTCATACAAGAAGTTCAGGCACCACTAGACTCTGCTGAAGAGAAAGGCCACAGAAGAACGGCACTGAACAACTAGACATGTGAGTGAAGTAGCCATCTTTGATATCCACGCCAGCTGAGATTTCACACAACTCCAGTCCCAACTGCTTTCCACCTGAAACTTCATGAGACTCCAAGCAAGAATCATCCAGTCAACTCTCAGATCATGAGAAATAGTGATAAACTGTTTTAAGCCACTATGTTTTGGAATTTTTGTTCAGCAATAGTGGATAACTGAAATACAGAGCATGTGCTTTGATGGTGATGATGCAGTAGGTGGTAAGAGACAGAACTGGATAAGTAACCGGGTACCAGATTGTCAATGATTTTTGTGGCATCTGAAGATTGTGGTTATCTTAAGGACAGTGGTAAAGTAGAAAAATTTTAATTGATTTGATGCAATTTTTTTTTGTTAGAAATTGATCTTGTAGGGGGAGGGGAGAATTTCCCTCTCCTTTCTTCTGGTTCTTTGGCTGGTCGAATAATTAAAATGACATAAGGCAGGTTAATAGGAGAAAATCAAAGTTTAATACCTGTGCACAGGGAATTCACATAAGCATGAGGAATTCCAAAAACAGTTAAGCAAAATGAAGAATATCTGTCTTTTTGAACTAAGGAGGAGTTAGAGGTCTGAGACTTCAAGGGAAAGAAGGTAATTTACAGGAAGAGGAAAAGAGTTAATACTTGGTAATCAAATGTTGCCCTGCCATCTAGAGAACTTCGATCAAATTGGCATTGTTAGGTTTCTCCCTGTCTACCACATCTAGTTCGTATTATACTGGAGTTATTATGGTGGTTGTTCCTTCCTGGGACAGTCCCTTCTATCTTAAATTCTTTTAAGGAATTTGGGGGAAGGTCAAAGCCTCTTCCTGATTGTTTTGTTTTCGATTTCGAGCCTTGATTGTTTTCAGTTTGAAAAATATCCACATTCCAGATTGGCACATCTTGGGGTGGCCTGCCCTGAACCCCATCAATCTGATACAATTTACATGTTAGACATTGCGACTTAAATTGAAAGAGGCTAACACTAGAATTAGGGGACCAGGTACAAGAGTGCTTCACTAATTGAAGTAAAAATAATGATCCTGAACTAAATGGCAGCAGTGAGGAAGGTGGGATATGAGTGGTGTCAAGAATTATATAGGAGATAAAATTCATAGGACTTGATTAGTTGGATGGGAGACACAATTTTGGGTACCCATATAATCAAAAATAACAGCAACCCAAATTAAATTTTCTGAAGCCAAAGTGAGATATATTTCCAGGATAATGGCATTTCTCTCGGAACTCAAAGATTGGGATGTGCCTGGGTCTTGGGGACACCTGAAAATAGAAACCCAAATGTCCGCAGATGTCTTTCCACCTTTCTTCTCTAACCCTTCCTAAATCTTTTTTATTTTCTTTTTCTGTACCATGGCTTCTTCCAATTTTCTCATCTTAATGAAAGAAAACATGGCCCCTAAATTGGCTACGATTTATATCTAATAGTCCAAAATACAATAGAAAGCTTATTTTCCCTTTCTCAGATCCAGAAACAAAATGTTCAAGACATATTCTGGGCAGATATTTGAGAAAGAATTGATTCCTTGGTGCTCATATTCTCCTGAGTGACAAAGGGGAGTTTTGTCTGAGGTGTAGTGAATAGTGTTATAGAAGAAAATGATTATGTCCAAGTGAAAGAGCAGTAGGTCAAGTGGAAGTTATTAGTTCCAGTATTTGAAATAGAAATGTTTTCTGAACTAAAAGCTATACAATTTTTTCAGCACAATAGCTGAAGGCTGTTTGAAGTGTATGCCATGGATTTTCGTGTTCAGTACCACGTGAGTTCACTTCAAACTCTCAGTGGTAGGGCTGGGTGGATATTCCAATAAATAAGGCTCTTCCCCTTCTTTAAAGTAGAAGTTCTTTGGGGAATAGGATTGCAAGGTATGGTTTGTGAACAAATCTTAAGGAAGTTTATTGTATTTAGAATAGCATTTCTCAAAGAGTACTCCTCTAAACACTTTAAAAGCACAGGGTTTTGTGATCACATAAATTCTGGAAGTGCTACATTCTATGTCTGCCTCTTAGGCATTTATTATATAGACTGGAAGACTAAAAGCTCTGAAAAAATCTTGTTATAGATATAGATGTAGATGTAGATATAGTATTTTCTAATGTATTTGACAATTTTTTTCCAAATAACCTTTCTACTAATATCCCATACTGCATGTTGTGGGAAATGCATATAAGATAACATCGATTTAAAGATCTATACCCATGATTTCAAAGTGGAAAGTATTTAAACTATAATTCCAATTTAGACTACATGGTGTATAGTACAGTATAATATATAATAATGTGTATAAAATCATTATTACATACATTATTAGTTAAATGAAATCTCATTAAATATATTAACTATAACTAAGGGATAACATTGGCATTAATTCTTTTCTTATTTTTCCAAAAGGGATTATGCCTCATTAATTTGAGATTCTTTGAATTGATGATCTGTAAATCTTAATAGGCATAATTTTCAGATGGTAACAGACTTTCATTAGGAGAAAAATAGTTCTTTAGTTATGGGTCTCTATTATTTAATCTTTTCATGGATATTTTGGATGGCAAAACACAAAACATTACAATTAATGTCATAGAAGACCAGAATAAGTTTAGAGCACAAATTAATAAAGCAGTAAATTGAAAGAGCTGAAATATTTTTCAAAATAGATAATAGCAGTTTAATTGCAAATGAAGAGAACAAAATATCCAGAATTCCAACTCATGTCACAGAATAAACAGCTTCGAGTTCAGAGATGTATATACTACATTTACACTTCTTATGGATGTTTAAATATAGCCCTGATGAAATATAATAGGACATAGTCAAATTCAGTGGCTCCTGCACCTTGCTGCCCATCAGGATAATTCAAATAGTTTTTAAAAATAGAGATCAAACCCCGAACAAACTAAAGAAGAAGTTGTTAACATGGAACCGAGACAGGCTTATGTCCAAAAGTGACTTTGATACCCCTAGTCTACGACTAGTCATGACATGTGGGACTCACTGGACCAAGTGTGCTCCTAGGTCACTCCCCGACTATTTCCAAACACTTTAAATGATATACATTATGTTTTCACACTTTCTGGTTATCATTACTTATTCATCATAATGAAAACTTACTACCTAGATCAAATACTTTGGGGTGATGATAATCCATTAATTATTCACTGATAAATGTGTGGTGGTGATTTTCCAAAATTAATCCAACGAATAACACGTTTTATCATGAATAATAGGATGGGCTTATTGAGGTCCTATCATTTTAAACTAACTCCTTGTTAAACTTGATTCCCTTTGATTTTGTGATCACGTATGGAATATTTCTTACAATTTTCCATGCATATTAAATGATGCAAAATTCTGAACGATTTCTCACAAATTAAATGTAAAATGTGTTGATTAGACTTATTAGGTGATCCTATAAGTGAAAACTGGTTGCTGAAGGTGAGATTAGGTAGATAGTGAAATGGGATTTGACATCCAACAAAAGTGACGCAATCTGAGCAAGCTTTTGATGAATGCGTTGTTAGGTTGTTTTGGTTCAATTTATCTACCCCCCGCACTAACTTTTGTGGCTGGTAAGACACCAAACAAAAACCTTACCAATGACAATCAACCAATTTAAGACAGAAATTCCATATATATATATATATATATATATATATATAGCATGAAACCTGAGGGCTACCCATTAGTGAAATTATTACTTATTACTGAAATTCATGATAGATTTAACAGGAACTAAAATGTAAGTTACATATCAGGATTGTACATCTTACTCTTGCATTTATTTGCATTTTATATCTATTAACAAGAATTGGCAGATTACCTAATTTTCGAATGCAATATAAGTTCGAACTAGCAGCTCTTAATTTCTTAAATTGCTGAAAACAATCTTTTTATTTATGCAAATGACCTAAGTTATCTTCATGATCACTAGCTTTTTATTTCCCCCCTCACTGAGACTGTCAAAAGAAAAAGGAAGAATTAAATAAGAAGTGGTTTATCAGGTCTCTTTGATTACAAAATTTATGTAAACACACACACACACAACATATACAGTCATCTTTTTCACAAAATAAAGTTAAGATTATCTAACCAATTCAGTGTAAACCCTACCAAGCATTCTTGTAATCTTGGTTACTCTGACTGATAAAGTTCCCATCTCTATTCACATTTAGATTTGAATCATTGGTAATATCAACTCAATTTACCGCTAAAATGTGATTACAGAGGCTGCTAGAGAATTATGAAGTACTAGATCTGAGATCAAGAGGAATATAATTATGTTTATGTCTGGAAGCCTTTTCTGTCCCTGCCCCAAGTTAAAGGAAAGTCATTCCTATAAGCCTTTATAGAACTGTACACCTTCCCCTGATCTATAGCTGTACATTACTCAGAGTGATTACTTGATTATTTGTCTGCCAACTAGACTGAAAGTCCCATGAGTGGAGGGATCAGGTAGTTTCATTCTTCATGATAGTCCCAGATCAGCACAGTTTCTTGCACAAAACAGATTTTCAAAATCTCCCAATCCCAAAACCTCAAGGGAATATTTAAAATCCTTTCTGCTGGAAGCATGCAATGTCAAACTCAGTCTGGTTAGAATTCCTGCATATTTTCTTTTCTGCTTCAGATTAGAGAAGGATCTTTAAAACTGGTCAACCTTAAGAAGTTATATAATTGTTAGAGTTAATGCTTTCTTATTCAAAGATCTTATCATAAAGGCTATCAATTGTTCTGGGAAGCAGCATTATTGGAGTAAATTTCCACCAGCTATCATTAAAGTTAATCTTTGCATAGGTGAATAAGTATAGTGATTTTCTCTCTCTATTATTTAAGCTAATTCATGAAAATACACTAAATCTAGGACATTACTCAGAGTTAAATACTTTCATTTCAAATACTTTCAATCATAACTGAACCTTCGCAAATCAAATAGCATTTAGCTTACTAAATGGGTAATTTACTTAAAAGTATTAATGGTCTAAGAGAATTAATGCTTATGTTAAAATGTACTTACAAACTCACTGGCCATAAATTTATTCTCTAATATCACCTGAGACTCAGGAAAGGTCCCTATAGGAAAGTCATGGCCTAGTTGTATGAACAATTTATAAATGCACTAAGCCTCATACACATTGAGATTTGATTATTATATTATGTTCTCAAGAATCAAATGAATTGTCATAGGAAAGGGGATCATGAAGCTCCTTGAAGGACAGTAGGTTTCCAGTTACAAGTCATGTGCTTAGGAATCTGTGACCCTGGATCACAATTTTAAAATTATATCATAATTTCATTTATTTGGTCCATATAATATGTGCTGTGCCATATGGTATTTTCTTTTACTTCCTTAAAGATGAAACATTTTAGTGATATTCTTCAGAAACATGGTCAAATATTTCATGTGTGTTTTTAAGAATTACATAGCTAATAGAAGCAAAATATAATGTACATCCTGTTTTTCTTCCTTATTAGCCAAAAGGTGGCATAAAAATTTTCTGTCTTTGTTCTTTAAAACCTGAGAGGTAGGAATATAGAACTCTACCTCTGTCAAATTTCATGGCAGTCAGTAACACAGCTCTCCTTTAATTGAAGAATTTGTTATATTAATGAGTTTATAATTCAATTTTGTGAAAGCATTACTGCATAGAAGCATAATATCACAATATTTTGATTTATTTCAAATAATGAAATAAATCCTCTCTACTGGAGTAAGAAAATATATTTAGTTATCTGACACATCTAAATTTATGTAGATTTGAGAATATCAGTATTATAATAAAAATTATGTTGCCCATTTTATTGAGGCTGTCTGACATAGCATGCAAATAAACAATATTTTAATATAAAATCCACAATGTATTTTTTAAAATGTCAGAATAGAATAAGTTTAAAATATAGATATACATTGTAGAATGGAGAAAAATGTTGTAGAAACTAACTCACTCTTGTTGACAAAAAATGTATATATTTTGGTAAACTAAAGATCTTCTTAAATCAGAGCCACAGGATGGCACAACTATAGGAGCTTCTCCCTGGAACCAAGTGATCTTGTCTGAAATCTACCATTATAGTAGGAATAATAATGTTTAAAAAGTTTTTGAGTCATTATCTTGTTATTTTAAATACATGCCATTTATACAAAAGTCACCCAAAAAAGATGAGATTCTACCACGTTTATCAAATATAGCTTTTTGGGATGGGCAGATTGTGGCTCATTTCTCAAGGAGACACAGATGATTCACTCTGCCTTGTATTTAAATAATATTACTGCATAATGCCTGATTTTGTTCCTGTCTAAATTAAAATATGTAGAGAATCATATTCATGCCTTTCCAAATGTTCTCTACACTTCTCAATTTGTGGAGCTGCGACCTTAAACCAGTATTTAAATGAATGGAGGACCGGCACATAGTTACTATGATCAATATTTCTTTACCCTAATGCAAATATATTTTTATATAGAGTATAATTTGATATAAGCTCACTGAGAATAACTAGGAAATCCAGGTAAACAAAATACCAATAAATCACCAATAATTGCAGCACCCAGAGAGGGCATTCCCACACTTCATGGCCCTGGCATATTGGTGATAGTGTAGACAAGTCCATCCTAGTGTGATCACAGAGCTGTAGAGCAATGCCCATCTAAGAGGCCAGGACAGTCAAAGAAGCCAGGACAGCCAATGAGGATAACAGTAGCTTAAAGGATTTGTTGAGGAGGACTCCTGAGACATCTCTGGAGACTTGTAGAATATTTGAAGATGTGGCCGGCGCTATGCTAAATATTTAAAGTCCTGCAATGGCAAGTGCAGCAGAGCTAGTGGGTTCCTACTAGCTCTACAGGAAAAATGGATTCCTACTTGCCAATTTACACTCTTGCTAAAGTGGCCTGGGGAAGCACGCACTGTAACGTGTTATGAATATATGCATGATTCCACGGTATATCACACAATGGCATTAGTGCCATTTCTAGATGAGTATGTTGTGTATTAAAAGGGCCAAAATATAATCCTTTCTGCACTAGAAAAAGCACAAAACTTGTTTTTGTATGTTCTTGAATTACAGTATAGGGCTATTTGGCTAACTTAATCTCTTTGCTTAAATTCATCTCAGAGTTAATAGTCTTGAAAATTAAAACATTTTGAACTTTTTGAAAATTATTTACTTCATGCAATAGTTGAAACAATTTTAAAACACCTAGAGAAAATGCCATCCTTCACTTCTCTAAGGGAGTCAAGAATTGCTTCAGGATTCTCTACCTGCTACAAAACATAGATGAAAACAGCTAGCTATGTTTCAAAAGTAAGTGTTAAAGAGTCTTGTTCCCCTTTTTAAAAAGGAATGTGGGTGTGGTGGCAGCAATATGTGTGTGTGTGTTTGTGTGTGTGCGTGCACATATTTTAGGAGGTAAAGAAATTAGAGGGCAAGAAAAGATGATGCAATATTGGAATTCCATGGAGTTATTGCGTATTACGGTTACTCCAACATTTTATTCATTTGGAGGGAAATTATCCCAAAGTTAAATTAGTGTTTTTCTGTTGCATGATTGAAATTATGACTTCAACTTAAGGGAATTTTATAAATATATCAAAAATTATACCCAAGATGCCATTAAAAGACTCTTTTTCTTAGGGCTAAGTAATTCTAGACTTAAGAGTGAGTTCAAGTGCAACTGAGTCAGAGTTCACAAAAACATCAAAAGATAAACATCTTCATATTTCAGTGGGAATGTTAAGAACCTCTTTAATATTATAAAGATATTTATTAAATGATTATGCATTTCATTTATTTCTCTTATCCGATGCTTTTTCTATGATGCTAAATTCTTTTGCAGTCTTCTGCCTAATTTGTTTCCCCAGAGTGATGTTGACATACATCTGCTCAAATTAATTAACATCTTATCTCAGCAGACTCATTTGGCCAGAATAAAAAGTTCAAGTGCTAATTTGTGGGCTGACTTATGTGGCCTCCTCCATTGAAAATATAACACATGCTTCACACTAACAGAATCTGAAATGCTGTGGGTCTTCTTTCTTCTTTGTGTCTTTTTAACTAATGTTTGTTGGGATATACCTGTGATCCTGAGGAATACAGGTACCAGAGACTGGAATTCAAGAAAGGTAAAATGTGGTCAAAATGGACAGAAACTAGGGGTAGTGTGGTTACGATGTTTAAAATATTGTCAAAAGTACTGGTATCTATTTTTTGAAAAACAAAACTCTGTGTGTCTGTGTGTGTGTGTATGTGAGAGAGAGAAAGATAAAGAGAAAGAGAGAGGAAAAGAGAGAAAAAGAAAATCCTTTAGCATTAGATGTAGAATTATTTGTGAAAAGTGATATGTAATCACATAATATCAGTTACAAGTATTGACATGACCTCACCATTTGATTGTTCTTATAAAATATTAGCAGAGAATTATATATGCTTTGAAAAGAATTAGGAGATACATCAGAATGTCTTATTTCTTTCTCAAATAAAAACTGGATTGACTTATTTAACAAATATTCCTAAATGTCCATTAAGTGCCTACTATGTGTCAGGCAGAGAACTGGGCTCTCTCTCACAAAAGCCATTTTAAGATCTTAAATTTATAACTCTAAATATTTTAATTTAGTTTAAATGTGTCAATAATTTGTCTTTACTATTTTCAACATCACGTAACCTTATATTTGTAAGCAAGAGAAGGCATAGGATAGGAGAAAGAAGGTCATATTTGGAATCACAGAGACCTGAATTTCAGCTCTAGCATAGGTGTCTCAGATTCTATTATTATGGGAATGATTTCTTGGTGAACATAGAAGCTTAAATTTAGAAAATTTAACAAACTACATCTATCCAGAAATAGTTGACACATTTAATCTATTGAGACTTCAGATCAGGACGAATAGACATCAACAAACCATGTTTTATGAAAAAGACATTTTGCACAAATTACAACAAATGAGCTCTGAGTCTAAATGAAAAGCTAATTGCTTATTTCTATTTATATATAACTCAGCTATTTTAATGCAATGACCTACTTAATTCACTAATAAATATAGAAGTGTAATAATATGCCAAAATTACTACTATGATTCCTTTCAGATAACAGCATATATTTCTACTGTGGCTAACACAGGAAGAAAGACACAGACTGTGTATATCATACGAGATGGCAAAGAGCAAAATGCATGAACAGAATATGCTGTCTCCTATGCCCCACTTTTCCCTTTTGATACTGCAGCTAGTTTAATCCTACTAGTTTGAGGTATAACATTTCAATTAGAATATAGCTAATAATTCATAAAACAGTTTTGCATGCCCACTACGTGTCAGGCAACTATGATAGAATCAGCAAGAATAAATTAGACATAGTTCATGCTTCAAAAACTTACAATCTCTCTGGTGGAGCAAGTAGAAATAATTAATGAGATAAGTGTCGAGATTGAGATTTCCATACAGTAATATAGGAGTACCAAGAGAAACACTTAATCATTGTCTGTTGATATGTTGGAAAATCTCTCGTCCTCGGGCTTGTTCAGCCACCATTCCACTGCCTGTCCTCCCTTTGAACTAGCTAAAGGTGACCTTTCTTTTAGTTCTTGACTTCCTCAGGGAGGATTTCTCTGAACCTCATTCCTTTCCTTCATAGCTTTTACTAATTTTTGCATTTCTTTGAGTATTTGATAAGTATTAGCTTCTCCACTAGACAGGAGGCTCTAAGACACTTGACCTGCTTCTGCTTTTTCTCACCGTATAACTAGTAGCTACTCAATAAAAAATACTGGCTGGGTTAATGAATAAAGAGGTGACATCTGAAGAAGTGTTGAAGATTCAGTAGAGTTATCCTGGTGAGGCTGGAATAGATTCAGCAAAAACACAGGAACAAGAAACAGGCTTCACTGTGCAGGGGAACTGACTAAGCATAAAGTGCCAGGCAGACAGCAGCAAGAAATGATGCCGAAAGCATCCCTAGGAGTCAGCCTCCACGGTCTTTTACTGAGTTCGAGAGAATGGACAGTCTTCTTTTAGCAAAATTAGAAGCTGTTGAGGAGTGTTAATCTGAGAAGTGTGAAAGGGCAAGTTTTGTCTTGCAGATAGACAATCCTGGCAGCTTCTAAAAGGTCAATTTTAGGCAGACTAGGCAACATGCAGAAATGACAGCAGTGAAAGATGGAAAAGACAGCTCGGAAAAAAATCATTCCAAATGCAGCAATCCAAAGATGACTACTGTTAATATTTTGGTGTTGAGTAGATACCTGATAATTATGAGGTATGCATTTTGAGCATTCTAAGAGGTGCCAAATTGACAAATAACCTATAATATACGAATTGCCACAGAAAACAGGTTAATTGTATACGAAAATAAGATCTTTGGACAATTGACAACTTTACAACTATACATCTAAACTCATACTTCAGTGAAACTTTGACAGGAGGTTTATTTATGATAAGAGGATGTACACAGGAGCGATATGGCTTAATAAATTGTGGTTTAGGAGAAAACCATGGATGTGTAGAGACACCGCTGAAGGTATTCCAGGTTTCTCAATTATAACAGAGTTCTGACGAAATTAGTGACAGATGCAAGCCACCAGCTTCTGTTTTCTATGTAACAGCGATCACTTTCCAGAGCTTCTCTATTTTCTTTTCAAAAACCATTTATTATGAAACATGTTATGAAACGTTACCCTTTTGGTGCATGGTTTAGTTAACATCAAGTCAATATCTCTGCCTTCAGATATTTATGGACTTCATCAAAGAGAGAGTTTGTATTTATTGAGTACCTAAAATATGTCAATCATTGTACAGATGCTATCTAATTTCATGTCCACGTGAACATTCTGAGGTAGATATTAGAAGATTACACATGGAGTTCAAGGGAAGGAGAGTACAGTGTGGGGAGATAATCAGGGATAGTTCATGGCAGAAGTGAGAGGAAGAAGATGTAGTCTCCAGGTAAGTGGGATGATGTGAGAAGGAACCATGGGCTAAAGGGATAGAGAAGTAACCCACAGAGTCTGGAATAGGCATTCACTCTGTTGATACGTGTGAAGTCACTAGTCTGATTGAAATAAAGTTCCACGTGGGGACTTTTCAATGATCAAAGATGAATAAATATGGTCAAACATTATAGTTAAAAGAAAAACAATTTTAAAGCTATTTACTCTTCTTCCAACCACATATATAAATTCAAAAGCAATAACTTTGGTAAAAATAATTGTTGTGATAATAATTCGGAAATGCGGGGTATAATTAAGAATTATTCAGGCATTGCAGCATCTTTTATAAAAACTAGCTATTTTATATGTAGAAGCTAAAAGATATAGAAAACATGCACCCATTTTAACATCAACAATTTTCCAGTTTAAAACCTCTCCTATCAGTATTTATCTAAATAAATGCTTTTAAGTTGGGATACAAGTTTAGAAGAAGGCCCCTAAAATCTAGAAAATGTCATCGTGTGAAGGTTACTTGAAGATTATAATATGTTACACAGGAAAACTCTCTACTTGAACCCTGGGAGAATTTCAGATCCTTTGCAATGTGAACGTGGACACATTAAGCCAGAAGTATTTTTAGAAGAAATGCATTCAGGTAAGCAAGTAATTTATTGAAATGGAAATAACCTATTGTTTGTAAGTTAGAAGTCAAAGTACTAATTCTGTTTCTAAGCAAAAGAATTATGCTTTTTCAAAGGTATAATTTATCTGTTTTTTCTCCTTTTTAATTGGTTTTATATACTATACTAACTTATATGGCAGTATTTGTGGTAGGACTTACTTAATAATTTTAAAAATTTATAAATAGCAAACACTATATAAATATTTGACTATCTCATCCACACAAAATTTCACCGTATTTTATCTCATTGTAATTTACCTACAAATAAGGATGTATTTACAACCACCACAGTTAACAGATAAACAACTTGAATTAAATACGAAGGATAATTATTATAAGGATAATGGGTGTCTCATAAAATTAAGGGATAGGAAGAGAACTAGGTCTTAGGAATGAAGAAAAGAAAGAGTACTTGAATGTCAACAGACTCACTCTTCTTATCTGTACTCCTCTCTGTTAATCTTCTTGGTTCTTTTCTCTTTATCCCTCTGAAGCTCCGCTTTCTCTCCCTTCTCTCCTTCTTTAGATCCCCTGGTAAGAAATGGGACTTCATATTGCTCCCACACTTGAAGTGTACAAGTACAAATCTTCCTCTTTTCCTGTTTCTCCTAAGATTTCCTAGAAAGATCTCATTAGCAAGTTTAGAAAAGGTGGTCACCACTTGAACTAAGTAACTAAGTTGGTGGAGGGAGTGGTAGAGGAATGAATGAGTGGGTCTTGGTGGAAGGAAACATCTGAATTTCACTGCAAAAAGCCAGATGCTTACCCTCATCCTTAACAGTTAGAGTCCCAGTACATTCAGCCATTTGGATGCTTTTACCTGAGGTTTGTAATCTGAGACGTGTGATAAACAGCAACGTGGACAGAGCCATTTCATCCTCCAAAGGGGAGGCAGTAATATCCAACACCAAATACAGGCTTTTATGTCCAGTGAATTCTGAGTAGACTTTCTTTTAATTGTAATAAATACTCCATGTTCATATATTTTGCTCTTGACAGAAAACAGAGATATCATCAAAGATAAAAATCATTTAATAAGTTAGTATTGACAGGAGTTCTTTCATTCTAAAGTTTTCTTATCTCTTAAGAGGATGGGTCTGCATGTTTTCAGACCTAATTTTACAACAGTTGTCTGTTGCTAAGCATTGCAGAGAAATAAATATAACTTAGGAGACATGAAGAGAAAATTATGAAAACCCAGTGAAAGAAATATAAAACTTGAATGAATCTTAAAGCTGTAAGTTGCCAAGAATAAAGTATGCTAATCTAAGCCAAAGGTTAATTACATAAAGTCTTTGACCACAAATTATAATTTAAGTAAAAAATAATGAAGCCAGCATATAAAATGAAAATAATTCAGAGAATGTTAGTCCATTGCTTTTATTGCCAATCAGTAATTTGTTTTTATTATACAGATAATTACAGAGAAATACTATCGGGGAAAAACATTGAAAACTCTTGTGTAGTTAGGACTGAAAGTGACAGCTGAATAAATTTCACTGAGGAATATTTTAAGAGTGTGCAGCCATTTTGTAAGACACTTCATGTTGATTGTACTATAACCACTTGTTCTGGAGATTTCCAGGATGGTGATATGAATATCCCTTCAGGGTATTAGGCAAGCAGAAAGATTCTTGCAGATCATTACTAATGGCAACGGACAATGAACATTGTCCACACAGAGAAGTCATGGCCTCCATCTATAGTCTTTCTTATTTAGAAGTAAACCTCTTTATCTTGCCCTCTTTTCTATTCATGCATTCATTTTCTTTTTAAATTATCTTTTCCAAAGAACTCAGCCATCTATTCTTTTCCAAAGGCATCAATTTCTCTATGTCGTTACTTTTATCTTCTTCTATCTCTTCTAATGGGTTGCTCCACTATTTGTCCTGGGTACCCTCCTCTGTCCAGCATTTCTACTGGATCTTTCAGCATCACCTTCAAACATTATAACCAATGACACACTAAAGATTTAAAAATAAGGCTTGTAATACATTTACAATCTCTATTCTACTGCCTTAGATTTTTCCTTTTCATAACTATGCTTCTTAAATCATCTAACTTCACTGCTTCCTTTTGGTTGTAATTTGTTCATTCTTTATTCATTGCAATCTGGCTTTATTTCTAATGAATCCACATCTTAGTAGATTAATGAATCCACATCTTAGTCCATATCTAATTTGTCTAATATTTGAATCAATTTATGATTCCTTTCTTTAAAATTGTCTCCACTCTTGGCTTCTGTATGACACACTATTCAGTCACCGTTCATTAATTTGTTCACTTAACAGATATTAAACCATTATCATTTGGCAGGCACCACTGTAGATGCTCAAGTATAAATCAGTTAGACAAGGTCCCTAAACTTGTGAAAGAAAAAAAGTACACAAATAATTGTAATAAAATGTGATAAATGTATTAATAGAGATATTTACATTCCAGTATGGCATCATGGAAGAGCGCTCATTTTTGTGTGTGTGAGGAGACGAGCTCTGAGCTAACATCCGTTGCCAATCCTCTTATTGCTGAGGAAGACTGGCCCTGGGTTAACATCAGTGCCCATCTTCCTCCACTTTATATGGGACGCCGCCACAGCATGGCTTGACAAGTGGCATGTCTGTCCGCACCCAGGATCGAATCTGCGAACCACAGGCCACCGAGGTGGAGCATGCGAACTTAACTGCCATGCCACTGGGCCGGCCCCAGGAAGGGGGCTCATTTAGAAACCTTTAATAAAAATCACTGTTTCCACGCAAGTATACAAAATTAACAAAAACTACTCTCTTCCATTAAATGGAAATAAACAAAATAAAATTTTGCTTTAAAGGGAAATAAAACAAAAATGGATTCTAGAGAGTTCTGTGTGAATAGCATAATACATTACTCATTTTGTAAAATATACCTAAGTATAAAACAATTACTTTGAATGATACTATTAGTTGTGATTAAAATCACAAAAAGAAAAGATCATCTTCATGGAAGACTCACGAACATAATCCTTCAAATGGCACCTCACAGGCAGTGTATTTGAACTGAGAAAACTTACAGAGCTATAGACTTTTAAAGCTGAAGGAAACTTAGAGACTATTTGGTCCAAACTCACTATTTCACAAAGAACTGACTCTCTGGAAGACACTTGCTCCAATCACACAGATTCCTAGGGCCGTGACTGAGTTAGAATCCAGGATGGTCTGCTCCAAATGATCTTTCTACAAACATGCAAATTGAGCACAGTAGTGAGCCTGTACAGGGAACTGCACCTGCAGTGCACTTTCTGAAAGTTTGTACAATAGCCTAAAGAAAAATATTTTGATGAGTATTACATGTGTTTTCACACTCTCTCATTTACTCCAATTATAAAATGATAGTCCAATTCCTAAATGCAGTGTTAAGCTCCCAGGAATCCACAAATGGATATTACTTAACACAACTGAGATTGTGTTGCCCTAAGACACAAGAAAGAGAAATCAGATTCCTAGAAATGTCTTTCATATCTTATAAAAAATTACAAGCTATACCTCAAAAAATGTCATGGATAATGCAACAAGTATTTCCTTGATCTGTCATCTGATCACTTCATTTTAGGACAAATCTACGACTATTTACTTCCTTTTGAAAAAATTAGTTGCCAAAGGCAGACCTGAATTTGCTGTCCTCAAACCTATCACATATATGTTTATAGAGACATTGCCTCTTCTCTGTGGGGAGGGTTAGATTTTAAAGTCAGCTTATAAGGCAAAAGTCAATTTATTCAAAACCAGTCTAGACAATCTCTCAAGGAGGCATCACACTAGAGATCAACATACTATGTCTCACTAAGTCCACTCCAGGCAGTTTCCCATCCGAGTTAGAACATATCATTCATACTGGGAAGAGCGCCAAATGGATGACCTGCCCTTTGTTGTATGAAAAGTACAATATGCACTTTTTAATGTATGAGAGGTACGTTTACAAACTAAGATTCCATTCAGCATTATGAGGTGCTCACACCATGAGAAGCCAGGAGGGACTTCAGACATCGTTCAAGTTTCCCATCTATGTTCACTTGGGGGGATATGCTCATTGCATGGAATCTTCTGGAACTTTGAAATGGTTATTTGTCTCCCCTTTTGTTGTTGTTGTTGTTGCAGTATTTGAGTAGTTGGATTTACATAAGATACATGTGCTAATAATGCCATTCCACTTAATACACACTCTCTCATGTTTATGAGACATATCTGTATGCATATGCTCAACTATACACATATGTGTAGTGGAAGAAACGTTTTGATGGTATAAAAATTTGTTTCAGGAAACTACTGAATTTGTTCAGATAAAATTCTAACAATAATACAATTTCTAAAATATGTAACTATTGTATAATGAAGAATTTGTCTGGCCTTTGTCCCAGGTTCCTAGGAGGGAGCTTGTAAACCCTGGGAACTTCCCCAGTGAGAGGAGTGTTTTTATTATTCATGATGGGTTCCTCAGGCCACACTAAGTTTATGCTAATGAGGTGACTGGGTCTGGGCAAGCCAGAAAGATCAACCATGTGACGAGAGGACTGGGGCTTTAAGTCATGTGATATCAGCCTGACCTCCTGATCGCCAATGACGGGAGGGGGCTGGAGACTGAGTTCAATCACTTGGCCAATGATTTAATTAATCATACTTGGATAATAAAACCCCAGTAAAAATTCTGGATAGCTAAAACTTGATGAGCTTCCTGGTTGGTGAATGATATCAATGTGCCTGGAGGGTAATGCATCCTGAAAACATGGAAGCTTTGCATTTGGGACCCTCCCAGGCCTTCCAGACCTCCCCTTACATGTCTCTGCATTTGGTGGATTTGTATCCCTTATAATAAAATGTTAATGGTAAGCATGGTGCTTTCCTGAGTCCTTTGAGTTGTTCTAGTGAATTATTGAACTTGAAGAGGTAGTGGGAACTCTCAAATTAATAGCTAGTTAGTCAGAAGTATGGGTCACTTGGGAACCACAGAGCTTGTGATTGGTATCTGAAGTGTGGGGAGCCTTGTGGAGGATTCTATGCCCTCAACCTAGGAAGTCTGTGCTAACTGACACTGGACAGACCTGGACACTGTCCGGGTAGTCAGTGTCAGAACTGCATTACAGTAACCATGTCACAAACGTGACTTGACACTAGGTTTGAATGTATAGAGGGGGTTGTTTGCTTAATATGTAATTCATCTAATCTTCCTCGGGAAGCTGCACCAACTGGTTGGTGGAAAAGAAATTAACTTAATCCAATCTTAAAATTCGAACAGTTCTTTTTGGTAAAGCTCTGATTCCTCAGGATTTCTTTATCTCCTGCCCTGGCTACTCTCTGAGATGACACCTCAGGTTGACGGGGCTTATATGAGTTCACAAAAGAAGGGCAAGAGTCAGGGGCCTCAAAGGACGCTGTCCTCTACACCCTCCAATACTTGGTCTCTTGTTTGTTGGTGGTGAGTCTCCCTTCTTATATTCACAAATTGTCTGTACTAATGTAACCTGGAATTTCTTTTGGAACCTGGTCACCATAGACAGCTAACTTATCCTTACCTAAGCCCCAAGCTCCATTGAGTTTCCTGGATGGGTGGTCCACCTTACTGCTGGGTCAATTGCTTTTTGCCATGGCTAGCTCAGTTGCAAGTGCACAGATACTCAAATCAGCTATCTCCAGTGTGTCCTCTCGGGGAGATTTTATCTGAGAACTCGTGGGTCTGTCCATCCCACAGGGGAAACAGACATTCTAGGGAAATCAAATTCCCTTCTGCCCCTCGTTGAGGGAGTCTCATCTCAGAAGACCAAATAGGAATCCATTATGGTTGAAACTTCCCTCTGTCTTCTATGCCTCTTTTATCTAATATATCTTTAACCTGCTCAATTCCTGTTCCTCTTTCCTTTCATTTCCCCTCTTGCTAGAGAGTCAGGCTTTACCCCATTCTCTACATCATTAGTAATGTCAGAGGTCAGAAGTTACCAATGGAACCAAGGCTTAATGGGGAAACTAAACAAATCAGTTCAATTTTTTTCAAAATATTATTATTTGTTAAACGAGAATACAGGTTTATCATTATGCATGTGGAATAATAAAATATGTATATGTAGCCAAAATAGAAAACCTATGTTTAGGTAAAAATAAATTAGGTATTTTTCTACCTTTCCTCATAAAGATATTCAATACAGTTGCTGGAGACAGATCAATATTCTAACAATTTAATTTGGTCATCAATATGCATTCATGTCGCATTATGCTTTTTTAAAATGATATTGCTGAAAATTTACCTACATGGTAACATGATCTGTATAAATCATGTCATTTTTCATGCTTCAGTTTTTCAGATTCATTCAGGTCAGAGCCAATTGATAAACACACTCACAATAATTTTATTTAGATCAAAGGAATGCACTAGGGATAGTAGAGTTGTATTGTGTCTGTTAATAAATAAAAGATATGGTAAATACCTAGCATTACACTTCTCATGATTTGAAAGAAATTTGTACCATATTTATTAGCTCTGTTGTGCAAGTAAACAGTGAAAATATTTTAAAATGTGAATTGTATGTAACTTTTATCTTCCCTAGCAAAAAAGTAATGCACATTTACTCTAGAATAATTTGAAGGTGCAAATAAGCAAAAACAAAATAAAATCACCTAAAATCTTACTACTCTGACAAAAAAAACTTTAACATTTTGCAATATGTAAAATCACTTAAAATCCTACTGTCTAGAAAAAAAAAACTGGTTGTAACATCTTTCAGAATATATACTTCCAGAATTTTTAAAATGCATTCGGTCAAAAACATTGATAACAACAGAATCACACTATACATGGAGCATTGTGCACTATATTTTTTATTTAACAGCAAATAATAAACTTAAAATTAGAATAGAGAACATATTTGGAACAATTTAAATGTGAAATTAAGGTGGAATTAAATAATAACGCCAATGGGTTCCACCTATTGCCCCTTAATGAATACAAGAATTATGCAAAATGGTTTATATATGCTGTTTTATTTAATATGCAAAACCTATGAAGTGGGCACTATCATTATTCCTTTTATTAACCTTTTTATAGGTTAAAAGTGGTTAAATTAACTACCCAAGTTTACATAGTTAGTAATAGGTAGTGAAGGTGTTTGAACTCGTCTACCTGCAATATAAACTCCAAGTTTAAACTTGGAGTTTAAATTGTATCCCCCAGTAATCAAATTCTTGAGAGGATGAGCCATATCTATCAGCTCTCTCTCCAAGTCTACAAATCTAGACACAGTTTAGCTAGTTATCTCAAACTATTTCAAAACCCAGCAAAGCAACTGTTCACTCGTTTCCCCCTGCCCTTTGTTTCCAGCCTATGCCCATCACTACTTCCTATTTCCCAAATATATGATGACTATCTACATGGTTAATATCAGGAGCCAAAAATAACCTATCAAACAAGACTGTTTTGACTAAACCCAGTAAAAATAGGACGAGAGATGCTATTTTTTAACTTCACAATTGCATTCAATATTGGTTTGTATGTTTTTCCCAAATGTTGATAAAATTTTAAATTTAAATTTTCAAAATTCATAGGCCCCATTGATTCCTTGCAAAGACCACACTAAAGTTTTTTTTTTTTTTCACTTCTTACCAACTTAAATTTAGAGAAAGACAACTGCTGAGTTGCCAAATCGTGAAATGCTTGGGCGGGGTGATGGGAGTTGGATTATGAGGAATATGAACGGCTGCTATTTTTGACAAGACAAATACAGTATGCACGACTCATTAAAGATCATCTATTGTGTATCTTTTGTGCTGTCTTGTTTTGTTTTCAAAAATTGATGCATTCTTTAACGTTCATGAATTACAGATACTTTTGTTAAAAAAGGGGAGAAATTTTACCCCATTCATTTAAAGAAAAATTTATATCTATTAATGTGATTTAAAGGTACAAACTAATATACAGATCCTCCTCAACTTACGATGGGGTTACATCCTGATAAACCCATTGTAAGTTGAAAGTATTCTAAGTTGAAAATGTATTTAATACAGTCAACCTACTGAATCATAGCTTAGCCTAACCTACCTTAAACGTGCTCAGAATACTTACACTAGCCTACAGTTGGGCAAAATCATCTAACACAAAGCCTATTTTATGATAAATCGTTGAATATCTCACGTAATTTATTGAACACTGTACTGAAAGTGAGCAAAAAGAATGGCTATCTGCATGCAGAATGGTTGTCAGTATATGGGTTGTTTACTCTTGTGATTGCATGGCTGACTGGGAGCTGTGGCTGCTGCCACTGCCCAGCATCACAAGAGTGCTGTGCTGCTTGTCACTAGCCTGGGAAAAGATCAAAGTTCAAAGTTTGAAGTATGGTTTCTACTGAATATGTATTGTTTTCACATCATCCTAAAGTTGAAAAATCATAAATCGAACAATTGTAAGTCAGGGAAAGTCTGTATTAATTACAACATAGTAAACTGAAATACAGATTATAAACATAGCTCCACAATGTCTACCAGGAGAATCATCCCTTCATAGAAAGCCAGTTTGAAACTCACTGAAGGTAAGTTTCCCTTATGGTTTATATTCTTCTAAGATTTTTGACTGCCCTACAAACCGACATTCACAAACTATTTTCATTTACATGTCCAAGTTTCAATTGCACTATCTACTAAAAATTCTTCTAGAACATTCCTCGTATTCAACAGAGAACTAACATTTCTTTTTTTTTTCATATTGAGGATTTATTTTTCCACTTTGCTATGCTATAATTACACAAACTAGCCATGATACCAGCATTTGCAGAACATAATTAGAGCATGTCTATGTCAAGGATGATTCCAAGACTGAAAATTCCTTGGGTAAAGAACTGTAGAATATTCTTCCATATCACCCTGGATTTGATAGATTACTGCAATTAACATTTCTGAGCTGCATTCTGAGCACTGAACTGGGCGTTGGGGTTAGAGAAAAATAAAGGAAAAAATTCCAATAATTTAGTAAACATTTAAAGGCAGAATATTAGATGAAAAAATATTCATATACAGTACCAACTCTCCCTGCTTGACCTTGCTACTGGTTACTCAGAAGCACACAGCTCTGCCACTGACTAGTTGTATGACCTTGAGCAAGTTACTCACCTGAAAACGGGATAATAACATCACCTACTACACTTGATTACCATAAAAGTCAACTAGTTAACATGTGAGTGAACTGCTTAGGACAGAGCACATAGTGTGCACTCTATGTGTTTGTAAAACAAAATAATCTGGTTCCTGTGCTATTTTATAACCTTATGATCATTATATACATTTAATAATTTATTCATTCAGTTTTTCTGCAAATATTTACAGAATACTATAACTATTTCTTCTTGTTTGTTTGTTTCTGGGCCTGGAACATTTTTGTCCAAGATGACAAGAAAAAATATTTGTTGATGCATTATAGGTATTAAGAAGTTATTAGAAGAAAAATCCATTGTGTTCCATCTACTTCTTTCATGTATAGAAGTGACATTCCAGGTAAAATATCCTCTAATTATGTTACCTAAGCCAAAGTGGTAAACCCATACTGGATTATGAGTCTTGGTAGCTAGGGAAGCTAAAGAGAGAACCTGTTTTAGAGTATCTCAGAACATTCCAGATTTGCAGCTCTCTCTGACCACCTCTGGACACTCTGGCTCTAGCCACACTGGTCTCCTAGCATTTTAGGACACATCAAGCAGTTGTCCACTTCAGGTTTATATTTGCTTGTCCTTCTGTCTAGAGCACTCTCCTTCCTCCCAGCCCTGCCCCTCCCGCCACCTAACACACAGCCTGCTTGGCTCACATCTCACCTCCCTCAGGTCTCTGCTCAGAAGTTGCCTTCTCAGCAAGCCCCACCGGACTCTTTTACAAAAGAGCCACCTCTCCCCTTTATTCTGACCTCTTGTCCTACTTTGTTTTCTTCCATATCATTTATCATCACATACCATACTAAGCATTTGCTTATTTATAATTTTCAACCTCCTTTCCATAGAGTGCAAGCTTCATCATGACAGCCACTTTATTTATATCCTCAAAGCCAAGAACAATAACTACCACATAGCACATGCCTAAATATCTAATGAAAAAAAGAGCAAATGCAGCTACTTTCTCTATTTGTATGCATCTTGGGCTATTTGCTTTCCTGAGTACACACCAAATAGATCATACAACAATCTAAAATTGTGCCCAGTGAGCACTAAAAATTAGCAATGAGGATTTCTTGTGCTCAGATCTTGGATTCTAAAGACCCTTTACCTTTAAAAGGAACCAAGATCCTTTGGAGAACTGGCTGATTTCAGGTCTGGAGAAGGGAAGCGAAGGAAAGCCTGAAATGTGATTTTTTTGTGTGTGACAGAAAATAAATAAGCACTCAAAGACTAACAGGTATGTTAAAGGACACAAAGGTCAGGTTGAAAGGCTCCCACTGACAAAATTTGGGATAACTTGAGTATTAAAAAGAGGTGACTAAGGTGGCCAGCCAGATAGCATAGTGGTTAAGTCCATGCGCTCTGCTTTGGTGGCCTGGGGTTCACGGGGTTTGGATCTGGGGTGTGCACCAACACACGGCTCATCAAGCCATGCTGTGGCATGTCCCACATACAAAAGAGAGGAATATTGGCAATAGATGTTAGCTCAGGGCCGATCTTCCTCAGCAAAAAAAAAAAAAAGACTAAAATTGATCTGTTGATTTTAATGTACTGAAGGGATAAAAATGCATGAGTCTATAACAAGAAGTGACAGAGAGAGAGAGAGAGACTCGTTTGTACACTGAAAGTTTCTATCTCATTAATTCTTTACTCTGTTGGTAATTCAGAGTAGCTGTTATTTTAGGTGGAACTGTAGCTCATTCACAACTGATAAGAGAAAGCTCTTCTTTACAGTAGTATCGCAGCTAGTGAATAGAAGGGATGATAGAATTGCAAAGCTACTATTTTGCAACTTCCAAAGGAAAATATGACCATCAAGGATGATCAATGGATGCTAAAAAGTTGGGGAACTACTTGAGAATAAAAGAGACCAAAGAGACAAAAACCAAATGCAATCTGTGAACCTTGACTGGATCCGTATTTGAAAGAGAAATAAAGTCATAAAGTATATTTCTGGAACAACTGTGAAAATTTGAATATGGATTGTGTATTAGATGATACTGGGGAATTGCTGTTAATTTTCTTACATGTGATATGATTTTGGTTACAGAAGAGAATGTTTTACTCTTAGGAGTTCACGCTGAAGTGCAATTATGTATGTAACTTACTTTGAAATTCTTCAGAAAAAGAAAAAACAGAGATGATATTAACAAATATTGCAAAATATCAACAGTTGTTGAATTAGGTGTGGTGATTCAAGTCTTGATGGTACTGTTCTTTCAATTTTACTGCATTTTTTAATATTTCATAGCAAAAAGTTGAGGTATCAGTGGCAAAACTTAGATAATCTGAAATTGGCATAATAATAAATGATAGCATCTTTGTATATGAATTAGAAAATATTGATCAAAATTAATTGGTAACATTTGTGGAACACAACACCTCATTCAAGGTGTCTCAACCTTGGTACTACTGACATTTTGGGTAATTCTTTGTTGTGAGGGACAGTCGTGTGCATTGTAGAATGTTTAACAATATTCCCGGCTTCCATCCAATAGATGCTGGGAGTTCTGTCTCTCCTGCCCCTAAACAAAAATTTCTATAAACTTTGTCATAAGTCCTTGGTTGAGCAAAATCTCTGGTTGAGAAGCACTGCCTTGCATGCTGATGTTTTTTGCCATTCCTCCAAATTGCTACTTTTCAGATGTTCAAAGAATAAGAATTAATTGATAATTAATATAAACTATTTTGTTAAAATCCAACTCTTCTCATTAAACACACACAAGTATATGTTTCTACTCTGATACTTGCAGATAAAAATGGCTGAAAGGACCAATAAAAAAGATTATTTTTTAAAATTTAATTTTAAAGATGCTCATCTGATAAAGCCTCCGGCAAATATTTTTTAATAAAATCTTATCTTCTTTCCACATTATTGTTGTTAATAGAGATCAAATTGAAATTTTCTTTTGCCTTGTAGTGCAAGGTTTGCTGTTTCTAGTAAGAGAGATCAAAATTGTAATTTCGTCCATGACATATTTACCCAAGAAAAAGACGCATACATTTGGAACCAAAGAAATACCACCAGAAGCAAGTAAAAGTTGTTTTTATATGCATCCATGTTATTAATACATGCAATAACTTGGAGGAATCTCAAAAAGTATTAGGTTGAGTGAAATTAGGTAGTCTCAAGAGGTTAAATTATGTGTGATTCCATTTATATGACATCCTTGAAAAGACAAAAGTAAAACTTTGGCTGTAGAGAACAGACCAGATTGCTAAGGGACAGAGATAAGGAGAGATATGATGACAGCGATAGCGGGAGGGAAATTTTGGGGTGATAAAACTGTTCTGTATCTGGACTGTGGTAGTGGTTACATGAATCCATATATGTGTTAAAATTCATAAAACTGTATACCACAAAAGTCAATTTTACTGTATGTCAACTTATAAAATAAAATGTTTTCTTATAATTCTAATTATACCATGTAAAAAAGGACAATGCTTAATAAAGTTCTTTTTCTAGAAATGTCTACTTTTTGTTGTTAAATAACGAGTGGATTATTAACATATCATATGCAAAAAAATATACAAGGGAAAATTAATAAAATTCATAGCCTAAATTTAAAGGTACTTGTACAATATATAATGGAAACTGGTATAGCCTGGTTGGTATCATAAGAGGGCAACGATACGTTTGATAATTAATTAACTAATTAAACTAATAATAAGTTTAATTAAATGTCATGCTCCAAATGTCAAATATGACTAACTTGAGATTTCAGATTATGTTGTAGATTGGTGGGAGGGAACAGCATGGTGTACTTGCTACAAGTTCCCAATTTATATGGTGACGGTCACGGACCTTAATGAAAGAAGGGCACCACATAAAGCAGTAGCGTCTCTTGGCCTGCCTTTTCCTTATCCACTGATATCCCACAGGGTGGGCACACAACGGCCATCACATCCTCTGCTGTAGTGAGAAAATAGCCAACCTCCTGCTAATAACAACACATAAGTGTTCACACTTAGAGTTTATATCACCATTATGGAATGCCAACAATCTATGCATGTCCATTTAAAAAATGTTTACAAATACCCATTCTTCTAATTCTGGAACCACATTTGGCATTACCAAGACTGCATCCTCAAAGGGGAAGCAGCAGAGTCAATACTTAGGTTCCTGGGTTTCTTGAAACAGAGAACAATTTCTGTGTGTCTAGGTTCTTTCTGGTAACTTGCATCCCCGCACCCACTCTGCCTCTGATTTCAGTGCTTTCATCTGCTGATTCTGATCTTGAGTTGGGTCTGACAACCCCAACCACAAGCCTTTCTTTACCTCCCCAATGAAGAATTTATAACTCCCTTAAGGAAGACCAAAAAAGAGCAGCATGGTTTCAATCACCGATGCCAGCAGCTTCAAAACTGTTAATTAAAAGGCTCCTTTGGAACAGAAATTAACTACAGTCCTTAACTACATTAAATTATTTTTGAAGTATCTATTGGTGCTATGGAAGCTTTGGTTAACCCCAAGGTCCTAGAGAGATTAATATTTCTTTCTAACTTAAACACTCTAGGGGCCAGTGCGGTGGTGTAGTGGTTAAGTTTGCATGCTCCACTTTGGCAGTCCAGGGTTCATGGGTTCAGATCCCAGATGCAGACCTACACTCTGCTCGTCAAGCCATGTTGTGGTGGTGTCCCACATACAAAATAGAGGAATACTGGCACAGATATTAGCTCAGGGGCAATCTTCCTCAACTGAAAAGAGAAGGATTGGCACTAGATGTTAGCTCTGGGCCAGTCTTTCTCACCAGAAAAAAAAACAACACTCTAATATCTTAACTGAAAAAAAAAAAAAAAACCAATCTGTACACTGTTTTAGGCTGGAAACATCCTCAGTAGGAATTGTACCTTTGACTTTCACTCCCTCATTAGAGCTTGATTTAATATGTCAGATCTGTGATCATGATTTTGGGCTTACAACTAGACAGATGGTATTCAATTGCACATTTAATGTTCCATTTTGTAATATCACAATATAAAAATAGTTATCATGGGCTGCACATCCATTTTCTGTAGACACCCAAGAAAAATAACTTTCACAATTCCTCTTTTATCATCTACTTCTGTGCAGCCAGAAGTTTGCATGCCATGCCTTACCATCTGTTGATGTATTGCTTGCTAATATATTTTTGTTTTAATCAAGGAATTAATGGAGAATTCTAGATAATATAAGATTCTATTTAATAGGAGTGGATGATCAGTTTTTAAAGAATTAGAAATATCAAAGACTAAAACTACATGAACCATTATTGACTCTTTTCTTGATGTTTCAGAAGGCCCATCAGAACTTCGAAACTCCTTCTGTTAAAAAAAGCCTTTCAGAAATCTCATTAAATAGAAAATGGTCAGAATTAGAACAAACAATTCTTATTTCTATGCCACTGTGTTCAGCTTCCTAGGCATAAAAGGAAGCATCTGTCTTTTAAGACTAAGTGAATGCAATGATAACAAGTTGCACAACCCACCATCTTTTTAGTAATAAGATCCCTAGAACACCCTATGAATTTCCAGTTCCCATGAACAAAATAGGTGCACATGCATTTCTACCTGTACTTACCATGGCGTCCCCATAGACTTTTTATTTTTCTTGGCAAAACCCTCCACTTTCCTGAGAGGGCTTGCATCAATGAGTCACATGTCAATTTATAATAGCAAAGGCCTAACTTAATTGATCCTTTTGTGGTTCACACTGCTCTTACGGATGCCACGTTTAACAGCTGCTGTGGTAAGGCTCTGTGTTATCTGAGGTTAGATGACATGCAACCAAAAGTATTTTGATATTTTTTTCCTCTTTTCATGGAATTGTATTAAAACTAATTTAAATGCTAAATAAATTGATGTTTCTTTTGGTTTTGAAAACCGAAAGAGTACTCTACCACAAAGCAAAAATATATATACATATGTATACATATAACTATGTATGTGTATATATTTAAACATTTTTTAAATGTAGGAGGTTGAAGAATAATCATTTCAAAATGATGTCTTCTAAAATTAAATATTTATGAAATCACTGATTTTAAAATCACATTAAGATTATTAAATTTCTATCTTGCTGTAGATTTGTGAATATACATTTAATAATTGCTTTTCAACATCCCCATCTCCACAATGGAAATAGTTCCTGAAAATAAAGATAAAGGCAATTAAGACACCTGGAAACTCTATGGATAGTGAATTTCATCATCCTACCAAAACAGAGAGTATTTCTCACACCACTCCTCTCACTAATTGTCTTATGACAAAGTAGATATTTATTAATCCATTACTACTGCTAGACAACCAATGCAAATGTGGGCCTGAATAATAATCATATTCACACTATTTTATGAGAAACTTAAAGTCTCACTTAAGCTTATTAATTTCAGTTCATACATATTGACCTTGTAATCATTCCTTATTGAGCAGATGTTTATGAAATATTGACTTTGTGGTCAGCATCCATGATAGGTATCAGTGATATGAAAGTGAGCAAAAACACACATGGACCCTCCTGTGTGGAGTTTCCATTAAAAAAGAAAAAAGGCTATATATATGTATATAAAAATGTATAATTCTATACTATGATAACTTGTATGAAAAAAAAAGAATATGGTACTATGAACTTATAAAACAGGAATTTGACCTTATCCAATGGGTCAACAAAGGCTGTTATATTAGTTAAGATAAGGTTTAGTTGCATATAAAAATCACAAAATAAGAGGGACAGAAACAAGAGAAGTTTACTGTTCTCTCATGTAAAAGACCACTGGCTATATGTGGTCCAAATCTACTTATGAAAGCTCCAAGTTGACACAGGTCCATACTCCTTTTTTGTTTCTTCCAATTTGAGCATATGCTTCTACCTCATCATCAAAGATGGCAGCTTGAGCTCCAGCAATCACCTTCGCATTCCAACTAGCAGAAAGGAGGAAAGTGGAGAATGGTGCCTTACATCTCTTTTAAAGATCTTCCTAGAAGTTTTACACAACGTGTCCACTTAAATGAGTGGGTGAGAACTCAGTCATATAGCCATACCTAGCTGTAGGGGATGATGGGGCAGCCATGTGAAATGTGCCTAATTAAGAATTAGGAGTCCTTTAATAAAGAAGAAGGGAATGGCTATTTGGAGGCAAGTAGCAGGATCTACCATCCTGCTGAGAAAGTGACATTAGATCTGAGGTTTGAAGGATGAGTAGATGTTAACCAGATGCAAGGAGGAGAGGAAGAATGAAGAGCAGTCCCGGCACGAGCCACCCAGCTACACCGGCAGGACATGGACCACTTTTATGTGGGAGAGAAATGAACTTCTCTCTTGTTTTAGTCAGTGCTATTTTGTGATTTTTAAAATATGCAATTCAACCTCATCCTATCTAATACAACAGCCTTTGCTAACCCCTTAGATAAGGTCTAATTCCTCTGTTTTACTATTTTTCCTGAGCCTGGTGCTTGATGAATGTTTTTTGTTTTATTTATTAAGAATAATAGGTTTACTTTTATAATGAGTTTGTGTAAGCTTTTCATAGTATCACAGACACACAAGTAAATAAATCTCTCCTGTCAATATCATATAAATGTCTTTACAATATATATATATAATACCTGTACATATTTTATAAAAGCTGCTTGAAGTATTTATTGCAGAACTAAACCAAAGATTTTGAAAAGTTTTAGATAATCAAATCTTATATTTTAGGGACTATTTTTCTGAAAACATATTTTAAAACAAATCCATTTAGTTGCTACGCTTTCATCTGATATATATTCTTTGAAAATATTCTCCTGCTCATTTTTTTGGGGGGAGGGGTATTGGCAACTTGTCCAAAACAATTTTGGAGTACTCTTGAAATAAAAGCACTGAGGTACAGTAGGGAGCAAAGATAAATTAGGTGGAGAACGAGCGAGGTGGTGTGACTAGGAAGGCTATATTAGGGGTGATGAGATATATGGATAGAATAAGTTACCATGAACTTGCTTAGAGATGACAAAGTTGCCTTTCAACCTTGGCGGTTGCATAAAAATACAAAAATTTAGTGGCTTAAAACAATGATGATTATTTATTATCTCCCATTGTGTTTGTGAGACAGGAATTTGGGAATGGCTCAGTTGGGTAGTTCTGCCTTGGGGCCTCTCATGAAGTTGCAGTCAGAGGTCGGTTTGGGCAGCAGTCATCTGAAGGCTTGACTACTACCAGACGATCCTCTTCCAAACTGTTTCACTCAGGTGACTGGCAAGTTAGAGCTGGCTGTTTGCTGGGGGCCTTCGTTCCGCTCCATGTGGGCATCTCTACAGGGCTGCTGGAGCATCCTCCCAGCATGCAGCTGGCTTGTGAGCAGTTCCAAGGGAGCAAGGAAGAAGCTGCCACGCCTTCACGACCTCATTTCAGAAGGCATACACTTTCACCTGCACCATATATTATTCACACCAGGCCAGTTCTAGTTTAATGAAGGAGGGGTCTACACAAAGGCGTGAATTTCAGGAGGGGAGGATCATCAGCGGTTATTCTGGAGGTTAGAAACCAAAGCAGGTATTATAAATATTATTATTTTATTTTTATTATCATCATCATTTTTATTCGAAAAGCCTACTAGGTATTTGGTAGTTTACCCATTTCTAATTGTCATAAAATTCCTGTGAGATAGGTTTTATTATTTTCATCTTAGTGAGAGAACTAAAATTCAGAGTAAATAACTTACCCAAAGCCACACAGATAGCAAGCAGCAAGATATATGTTGATCTGACTGCAAACCTTACGCTCTTTCAACCACGCTGTGATGCCTCTCAGAAAACATTGTCTGTTCTGGGCTGATCCTGCTGGATATTAAAAATCCCTGCATAGTGACGACTGCACCTCTTAAATATAGCACAAAGTGCGGGAGATGGAGACATTAATAACACTAATAATTCAGGTACTTTAAAGCAGTTTTTTTGATAATAGGTGAAATATATTTAATAACAATGCCTATTTTGCAGTATTAGAATGATTGCCAATTTTCTTCTCCCTAAAGCTAAATTCAAAAAAATCTTGAGACAAGCTATTAGTGAATTTAACAACTAATCATAAACTAGTGCTTTCTTCATGACTGTTTTAACAGTACAATTTTCTTATGAACTTGTTGTGATTTTGAACTTGCAAATATATCTTGACACAAGGACAGATATTTTAGGAAAGTGAAGTGACACTCCATAGGCCTTATTATTGAAATTCAACTGAAGGCATAAAAATAATGATCAAATACACAGGAGGGATTATTCTCGATATTTGAGAATTGTGTAGACCAGGAATAGAAACCACATAACACCCCTTTTCTAATGAACACATTATTTTAATTAAGCTCTAATTAGAAATCAGAATTTTAAAAATGGAACTGGTCACATTTAGTGTAGTGGATAATTTAAAGGTTTTGTTTCCTTTTACACAGTTTCTGGGTGACAGATAAATCATTAATTAACAACAGATGAATATCATTCTTGACACAGTAATATATTAAGTCTGAATTTGGAAATTCTGTGACAAACATATGCCCTAAAGGAGGGATAAGCTAAAGGTCATCATTACTGAGGGCTGGTCCTCAATTTAATTAGCTTATTTGAGTGTAAAGAAGTAGTTTGGAATCTTCACAATTCATACATCAATTGGAGTTAAAAACTGACTCATGAAAGAAATAACTAAATGTCTTCATCTCAACAAATCAACATCACGTCTCTCTTGAATAGAATAATTATTTGTTACTAGCGGAAGGTCTTGTGGATATTCAACCTCCTACTCACCAGTTATACTTCAAATAGAAAGTACCTTTGATAGCACTAAAAATACTCTTCTGTCCACTGTTTCCCAACTCGTGACATTTCTACATAGACATCACTTGGAATTCTGTTTAAAAATGAAGATTCCTTGGCCCTTACCAGATTTTCTGAATCATCTCTGGGGGTGGCATGTGGTAGCCTGTATTTTTGGATAATTATGTATTCTGAAGTTTGAGAATCCCTATAATAATTCTAAGGATCTTTAACTCTGATCCACAAGAGGGGAGGGATAAAATGAACTGTAGTCAGTAACACAAAATCTGAAAGCCCAATTTCAATTCCCACAGAGAATTTGCATTGACAGTAGGAATTAACTGTAATCTTGAGAAGCAAAGTATTTCATTCAAATATTTGATACTTCAATAATAATATTAATAAAAATAATGCTGTAGGTACACCTGTTTTGCATTTCTGCATGTTAAGCCCCATGGTGAGCACCTCACTTGACTTTAAGGACAGGCCTTTGGGGTTGATAATACTATCCACTCCATTTTACAGATAAAATAAGTGAAGTGAGAGAGATTATATCACCCATCCAGTAAGTGGTGGAGAACAATTAACACTCAGGTCTGTCTGACTTCAAACTGTTCTACTACATCATTATAGACTAATGAGGCATCAGTATTCAAAACTGATAACTTTAGAAAAAATATTAGATATTGAAAGAAAATTGAAGCTGATTTGTACAGTATGGTAATGTAGAACATCAAACAGATAGAAGTGGAACATCTAAGTTTTGTATAGAATTCACGTGAAGTGCATAGATCCTGATATCATTTAGTGGACATGAAATATGAACAAACATATTTATTTAAAATCTAGGAACATTTAAAATTTTGTATCTTAAAATCCTTACAAAATGAAATTATTTCCTTAATTATAACTTCTCTCCACCAAATAAAGAAAACAACATTAGCAATCACACACACAGACGCATGCAATAACGAGGCTAATAAACTATCTTCCATCAGATAATTCATGTTTTAGAGTCACAGCATCAAGTTTAATCAACACAGTCTCAGGACAAAACAGTACAAAATGCATTTTGTGACCTCTGTGATCATCACAGGTATTCTTTATTTAGTCAGACACTTACTGAGCACTCACAATTCATTCACCTAACAAATATCTATTGCATCCTTGAGAAACTCATAGTATAATGGGGAAACAGATACACATACTTAAACTAGATTTGTGTTAATTATTATGATAGAGGTAAGCACAACATTTTTAGGATCTTAACAAGGAGGAGGGTGAATCTAACTGGGGACTGTGACACATTCACAAAAGATACCTATTACACTGGACTCTAAAGAATGAGTGAGATTTGGGGGCAATGAAGTAGAAAGTGGGAAAGGATGGCACAGAAAGGAAGTTCTAGAGCAGTGAGTAATATAGAGATGTGATGGACACTTTCCTATGTCTTAAAGGAAGTCTAAAATCCGGTTGAGCACCACAGTCGGCCGGCGGTCTACCTCATTATAGCAAGTGGACAAGTGTTGGCACAGAGGTCGGAAAAGCCAGGGAGAAGACAAGCAGATCAGGCACATTTATGATTAAATGAGGTTCAGGTTGGGCCAACCAGACTTTCTCTACCTTGAATTTAAATCCTGAGTAGAGGGACAGAGGTAGAGTTAACCCATCTGGTGACAGCACTGTGATGTAAAGCTGCTCTGATTCCCCGGGGTCTTCATTCACATGTCCTCTTCTGCATGTCACCTGCCCTGCCCACGTGGTTTAAACTGTACACTCCAATACTCCTTATCCACCTTCTGTGATCTATATTTCTCCTCATCAACTATCACCATCTAGCATACTACACATTGTCCTATTTTATCACCTATTTCATTTCACTAGAATACAAGCTTCGTGTTTTACTTGCTCACTGTTATTTATCCAGTGCATAGAACAGAATCTGGCACATAGTAGGCTGCCTAAATCAATAAAATCCTGATTTTCTCGGTTTTCCTTCAGTGTTTCCCACATCATTCTATTACATTTTTCTTTTGATGAATGTACCTATAATCAGCCTCTCTTTCTTGTAAAGAGCCTTAACTGAACTGTGTTTTTAAATGTATAAAATACTTCCAAATGTATTTTCTCATAGCAACCCTGAGAAAGGTATTTACTATTCTTGTTACTTAAAAATGAAGAAATTGTGTCTCAGTGAAATTTAATAATTTTTGCATATTCACATGTTTCAAGTTGCAGATATGAGACTCAAATCGACCTCTCCTGCTCTTTGCATTTTGTCCCCTGCCCCCTCTTGACAATCCCCAACACAGAGATTCCATAGGGACATCTTTGGTGGCTACTGCAGCGTTTTATCACTCCAGTAGTCATAGACTCATTTTATATATCCAACTGAAACCCCTCCTGTTTTTATTCAGACTTCTGTATTCCTACAGGTTTCTCACCACATATGGTGAACAATTATAGTGTATTCAAATCAAAACAACCCTTCTTTTGAGTGGAAGAGATTGGGTTTCTCTTCCATATTGTTTTCCTGGGCTACATAATGTTCGCGATTTTCTTTATCTTTTCTTCTCAAGATCTATTTTTAACTTAATAAACTATGTTTGCAGCATTCCATATTAAAGATTTCTCTATGTTTTTTTGAAAACGTTGTACCTTAGCCGGCTATATTAAATGAATTAGATTAATGTAATGTTAAAAGTAAGGATAACATTCTAGACATAATCCAGTCTGTGGCATTTTATATATATGGGTGTATGTTGACCTTTCCCCACAAGGGCACAAACTCTCCTACCTTTTGTTTAGCTTATAAAGAGTTTTGACTGTCCCCCTTTCATTATCCACAATATTTGATCTGCTCATATTTCCCCAAATACATGTTTTGCACTGCCATTTAATCTTTATTATTAGATAAAGGCAAAAGATTAAAATAAATTTGAGAATTACCTAATAGTGCAAAATATCTTAACTTTATTTCAGTTATAATATTTTATGAGGTTAAAAATCTTCAAATTTATATTATTAAAGAACATCTGTTTATTCCACATATATTTTTGGAGGGTTTACTATGTGCCAGACATGATGGAATGTTCTGGGAATCACTGTTAAATAAAGTATGTTTTCTGGGAATTTATGTCTACAACATGTTATTATAGAAGCACTAATTTTCCAGTGAGTTTCTTTTTTTTTCTTTTTAAAAAGTGAAATATAATTTCAATTGAAAATATTACTTCTTATGTTCATTACTCAAAGACTGAACCATGTTTACCCAGTTCAACATTAACCTCATAGCACTTAGGATTCCTTGTTTCCTTGATATTTTGCCGTATTTGCCAATGTTTATTCCCATTCCAATTTCCATTTAGGGAGATTAACACAGAAATTCACTTACTAAGACTGCTACAAACCTATGCTTCCAATCCCGGTTCAACTCTCATTGCTACTTGATATCTGTTACCCTCAACATAGCCGTTATTTCCAACCTCTCCCACTCTGCTAAAGCATGTAATATGCTATCCCATCCACTTTAGGTAAAGCAATTAGGATAAAGCCATGGGATGTGAACTGCCTCACCTTCCTTCATCTTTATCAAGTTTCTATCTCCTCACCCATCTTTGCTTTATCTTCTTCACTTAGAAGATGAAGCATTTTTCCTCCCAAGGCTGATGTCTCAGCGTTTACTTACACCTCACCCTTCTTGATCTCTTTAGTTTTCTCTGCCCTCTATCAATAAACACGTTTAGGGTCAAAGGAAATATATATATTTTCTTTCTGGTTATGCAAAGACTCTAGCAGGATTTCTTTCTTTTTTTTTTTAACGAAGGGATGTTTAACATTTTGTAAAACAAATCAGTCATAGCTCTTTCCAGAACACCATGCTAGTTCAGGAACCAACCTGTTGACGTGAGCCTCTTAGCTAAAGGACTAGTTCCTCTTCGTGATCAGCATCACCAAAAGGTTGTATTGAATGAGTGTGTCTACATGTGCATCACCCATCATGGGCACAGGGAACAGCATAACCAAAGATACAGAGTCCTGAGGTCCATAGTATGTTGGGAAACTGCAAGAAGATATGGGAAACTAAAAATATAGGGAAAGTCTAAAAATTGAGGAAAAGAGAAAGTGGAGCTCTGTCTAGGATGGTCCCACAGACCACGGCCCCTTGGGCAGTCATACAGCATGGCTGGTATAAAGGAGTTGAAAAAATAATTTTTTTCACTTATGTTTCTGTGGTGGAGTTATTTTGAAATTCCTTACTATATTTTTTTAAAGTAATGTTCTTTCTTGAAATCTTTCCCATTGACACATTTGGAATTAACTGGTTCTTTTAGCATGTCACTGTATTCTGCACGATTTTCTATTATATTTATTTTGACTTATGTATTACAGCAAATGCTCCTTGAAAATATAGACCATATCTAAAGCAAGTTTTTAATAAGTGTTTCGTAAAGGAAAGAAATGAGCATGCAAATATTTGCACTGCATTATGTTATTGTTAAAAATTTGATTCTTTATGTATTAAATATATTAACATCTGAACAAAATGGTATTAAAACACATAACATAGTTAAATAATGATAAAGCACAATTTTTCAAATATAGTGAATTTATAATGTTTTATTTATGATAGCTTATATCTTTTAGTATTTCAAAAAAGACGTCTTTTATTCAGCTTCTTTGTAACATGAATCAAGATACAACTGTGGCTTCCTATAGGCCTATTGTAACTTCAAAGATGGGTCATCTTAGAAAGAGCAGATTTGTGATGTGCTAAATAAGAAAAACAAAAATACAGGAGAAAAGGAAACAGTGTGCTATATAACAACGTAATATGAAATTGCAGTTCAGAACTGTTACTTTTGCAATTATTCTATTTTCTAGAAAACAACTAATAAGTATAATGTTTTTTTATGAATCCGCTGTATTTTTTCCACAAACGTAATTAAAATCGTGACTGTTTAAGCTACAAGAACTAGGTTATATTCATTTCTTCCTAATGATGTTGTTCAGTTTTCCGTTTAACTCTTGCCAAATTCTGCTTTGTGCTATAACTTCAAATATCATTGTCTGATATTCTTTAAAGATGTTACACACTCATTAGCATTGTTAAAATGTCTGAGTATTTTTGAGATGCTCAGCAGCTCTCTGACAGCTCTGCTGCCAATAACAGCAGCGAGTCCTGTTGGCTCTGGGTCGCGTAAACTACTTTAAATCTTTACAAATTGCACAGAGCACCCAGCATCAAAAATGAGCTGCTGTCGTTTGATTTGTAGATATTTTGAATTGCAGTCTAAATTAGCTAATTTCACCAACTGATAATTTTAAATCTGCATTTGTATATGTGTAGAACTTGAGATGATTATAAAAGTGATAATGAAGATACAAGGTAAACTTCAAAACAAATTTACAAAATACAACTTAAAAATACAAAAAAATGTATTTATAAAAGGAATCCAAGTATACTTTCAAAAGGATACTTAATATCAATGCTCTGAAAGCTTATATTCTATAGCGCAGAAGTATTTTACATAAAATTAAGATCTTGAAAAGTTAATTAAATATATTTTAATAAGCTCCCTTAACTTATATATGAAGTATTTAAAGTGAAGTCATTAAAATGGTGCATGTAGTCTCTTAGCATTAAATATTTTTTAATTTAAAATAACCAATAAAGAAAAAGATCATTTGTGGAATAAATTGTGCTATTATTTAGAAAGTACATTAATCATTAAAACAATAGCTAACCTTGACTGAGTGCCATTTTTATTGAAAGTAAATACTTTTTACATAATTTCATAAATAGTCCATTTAGCAGTCATAATAACTTCATGACATACTCTTATTTTTTTCCAGTAGTCAAGGAAAGTGAATAGAGAGAAATAATCAACTTAGTCATAGCCACAACCTAGTAAATGGTGGAACATAATTTTGAATCATGTGTTTAATCGCAAAGTGCATGCTCTTAACTATTATGCAATTTTAGTTTTTGAGAATAATCCTTATAACTTATAAAATGTTTTGAAAATATAAAAGAAAAACCCAACAGAGTAACAGTGGAAAAATTAACTGTGAATTAGAATTAAAAGTGGATTTGGAAATAGAATTATTTAATTGAAATTACCCAAGTTATAATAATATCTATATATACATTTAAAGTCAAAGCATTTTTGTCTGTCTGTTTTAGATAACCAAATAACTACTATGATGATTTTCAGATAATTTTACTCAAGGTGACTCTAAGACTTGAGTGCAGAAATCAGCTGTCTGGCTCACCCTTGTTAAAGTCTGGCATAACGGGGATACTCAACAAGGTGTGTCGAATGATCTCAGAAATTAGTACAAGAGAATTAATTTTAGTCATTCTCCAATTTACACATGAATTCATTCATTTATTCAAAAAGCACACATACCTTCTATATGACAGGCATTAGGCTAAGGGTCAATAAACAAATAAGAGTGGTTAAGTAAAATAAATTTTATGCTCTTCAGGAGTTCATAACTAGTGGTGAAGAGAGATCAGTGAAAAACTAAATGTACTATAATAAACAATATAATAGACATACATTAGTTACTTTACGGAAGTGTAAAGACAGGAGGATTTAACTCGAATTAAGGTTCAGGGATGATATTCAGGGAGGAGGTTGAAAGGAAATATTAACTTCCAAAATGCATTTACTAAACAAAGCAAACACCCACATAAAGAGGCAGGAGCATCGAACTGGAACGGGGTTCAGGGATGATATTCAAGGAGGGGTGATAAGGAAAAGGCTTCCAAAATGTATTTGCAAGATAAACCGAGGACACACACTCAAAATAATGATAATGCTGGGTAGGTCAATGTGTTCAAAGATTTCACACCCCACCCCACCCACCCCTTCGCCTCACTCTCTGCCAAGATCATTTTATCCACTTCCATAGCATTCTCTACCCTCTAAGCAGATGCCTCCCAAATCTACATCTACTACCAGACAGACCTCTCTCCTGAGAGCCAAACCTGTGTTTCCAACTGTCTACTCAATCTGTCCAAAACTGAACTCCATATATTATTTTCCAAAGCTGCTCCTGCTCCATATTTCTCTCTCCCTCACTAGAAACTTTGAAGGTAATCTTGCCTTTTCCTCTCTTATCTCCTATATTCAGTAAGTTAATACACTCTTTTGAATCTATCTCAAAGAATATTCCCTTGTCCTTAACTTCTCTTAGCTCATATCCCTGCCACCTCTAGGGGGTCTACAGACCCCATTTCTGGCTGCTGCTGCGTATTGAGCTCTTAGTAATCACCAGGCGCTCTGCTCAGTACATTAAATGCTTTATCTCAAGAGCCTCCCAATTTATGTCCCTACTTCTAGTTTCCCCCTCCTCCAGGTGACACCTGAAATACAGAGCTATTTTAGCTAGGTATAAGTGAAATATATTTGTGGACCCCAGCCTGGGACTCTTACAACCATTTATCTGTTCCAATGGGTGGTCATTCTGAATCAGAATACATTCTTCTTTTCAATTTGTAATTCAGTTCAACACCTATTCACTAATCCTGATTGTGTGATGGACGCTCTGCTTGGTGCTGGTGATTTAACAATGAAAAGAAGGACACAGTACCTGTCCTCATAGACTGTATGGCCTAGCAGACTTCTATTAGGCAGAAACCTCTGCAGATGGAAGAGTTATGATTTCCTATGTGGACCCCCAGAGGCTATTCATTGATTTCTATGATGTAGAGCATTCTTCAATTAACAAAGGTGTGTATTTAGGAAAGATTTTTTTCCCCTCAATTTCCCTTTTTGCCTTTCAGTGCAATTCCAGGATGTAAGTTGGTTGCCAATTTGATTACTATAAAAACATATTTCCAACTAGAGGAAAACTGTCAGTAGGGATTAAATGAGGAGCTGTAACTAAATGAAAACCTTAAGTTTAAAACCCAGTGAGACTGTAGTACAATGATTTGAAGTAGTGGAGCTAAATTTCTGTAAGTTTCTGAATTAATTGATCAACGGGATTAGAAATTACGTAGCTTGGAATACTTTTGCGGCTGTATTTAATCATCAACACTTTAGGCAACAGAACATAGGGAACAAAACATGGACTTTTGAGTTCCATAACCCTGAATTCAGACAGAAACTACATGACTTACTCTCTGCATTATCAACAACTATTTGGGTACCTTTCGTGAGCATCAGTTTTTTTCAGCCATAAGGCAGGGAAATCATGACAATTCATCTGGATTTTTGGAAAGCTAATGAATAGTTCTCTCTGCTCCAGTCCTATCACCCAGTCAATGCACAATCCAGTATTCTAACTAAACAGTAAATCCGAGCCTGTCACTCCTCACTGAAAATCCTTAGATCCCAAGTCCAAGATCCTGAGGATCTGGACGTGACATTCAAGCCTGTCTTTATATTCTGGAGGTCGTGCACTTTCCTTTAGACATTTCCTGACTCCAGCTTATGTTCCAGTTATGCTAAACTCTGCCTTTCCCACACTCTGGTAAGTACCTTTGAGCATGTTGGTCTACATGCTTGAAACACCTCTTGTGTTATCTCTATCACTCATAATCAGGACTGCATACAACTGGGTGACAGAGAAAAACATCAATTCTCTCATTTGGCTGGGGACATCTGCCTATATTACTATGTAACCCTGGAGCCAAGGGGTCTATCTTTCTTATCGTCTCTATAGGCCTACTTTGCCTTTCTTCTTCTTTTTTTTAAAATACATAACATGTGACAAGCATTCTGATAGATATTTCCAATGCATTTTAAAATTATCAACAGTAAGAAGTTAAAATGTGTTCCAAATAATAGAAAAATAATGGTGAACTCCTAGGTGGCACCAAAATGACAGAATATAAAAAATCTAGTTATTTGCTGAAAAGCCAGAATTAACTCAACCTCATTTGATCACAAAGATACTAGTTACAAGTAATATTTTTTGAATGAAATTCTTCATGCAATTGAGATTTCCAGCTTGCCCATTAGTCTTCTATATATTTCAAGTACTAAATGGGAAAATGTATATTAATCAAATTTTAAAGTGCTCTTGATAAAATATGAAAAGTCCCAATTAATAAGGACAAGTAAACAGCTATAAATAAAAAAAAGTCTCAAAAAGGTTTTGTCTAGCTGCCGCAGAAAAATATTTTAAAAACAATTAAATTAAAGCTTTTCCTAGGTCATTCATGTTAACCGTTACCTATTTTGAAGAATCCAACAGAGGTACACAAAGGCTTAGCATTAAACAAATTTACCTTTATATATCTTTAGATATTTTCTCTAACACTACATTGTTATGCCTCATCAACTGCTTACATAGTTTAAAAATATTGTTGCTTATTGTGTTGAATTTTCATATTTTAATCATTTACCTTTCAAATATATGCAGCTTATTCAACAGAGATATTGGCATTATTCATGTGCTAGGGACACAGATTGATAAAGTCTTCTCAAGGATTAAAGCAAAGCATAAGTGCTTCTATGTTGGTATAAACAGGCAAAGGATCAAAGGAAAGCTACTTCATACAGCATGCATGAATGAGGTGAATGAGTGAAGGCTTCACAGGGGAGGTGGCATTTGAGATGAAGTCTCTAAGTAAAAACAATTTTCCAATGGGCAGCTTCAGTGAAGAGGCAAAGACAACAGAAGCATACAGATAATTTTCTGGAAAAGCAAGTAAAGCAGTATCTTGCATGAGCTCCAGACCAGGAAGGACTTTTTATGACAAGCTAGGGAGATGAACTTGATACTTTAAGGACAGGGGATACATAAAGTATTTGAAACATGGAAATGACGGATTACAATGTTTCCACACTTATGATCAAAGGTCTTTCTCTCTTGTTTTCAGTGAGTACCAGGGGACAACAGTCAGCCACTTTTACACACAGTCCTGGCACTTAATGTTATTAATGCTAGAATTAAATGGAAAAGAAATGAATTCTAAACAGAAATAATTTCTCTGTGGGTTCAATGGATAAAGTCACTTCTGTCAGAAATGAATTCCTTTTGGCTTGAGGAAGTGGTTTGCAAACTTCCTTTTGTTTTGTTTTTGATAGTAGCACACCCTTTGTTATTGTTGTTGGTGAAAGCTTGCACGGAGCTCCAATGAATGAAACAGGTAAATGTAGAATAAGGAAACATTAAGAGTCTCAACAGAGTGCGTTCCTCTTCTGCACTGTCTCTAACAACTACCGAAAAACTCCCATGAAACCTTTGGGCTGTGCAGAAACAGTTTGAAAATCACTAGGTAAAGATATTTAATCTCTAGGGAATGGGGGGTAGCAACTCAGTCACCAGTACCTCTGGAAGGATTAACACATTAAGTCATGATTAGCCAATCTAGAGGTTTAGGAAAATATATACATGATTTTATTTGCAAAAATAGAGCTAAACGTGAAATCATGTTGGGACATCATTTTTTGGTTTTTGGGGGTTTTTCTTGAGGAAGATTGGCCCTGAGCTAACATCTGGGACACAATTTTTATAGATATACAATTAAATAGAATTTACTTCATTCATATATATATATATATAATATATTCATATATATATATCCATTTAATTTTGTTTTAAAGTAGGTTTCCCATTTGTATATATTTGAGCCCCATAAGTTCACGGTTCTAATGTATACAAATATTGTAATTAACCTTTATAGAAGCATTTAATCTTAATTTTTGTCAGTCAAAGGGCATTTTAGGCAACTACACTCTAGAACTCGATTTTTTGGTAATAAGTGATTCACTAAACACACAGTGCAAATTGGGTGTTGGCATCATCCAGAGTCCAGGCACCTTTGAATAGAAAAATGCAAACACAAATATATTCATAGTAATATAGAAGTGAGATCTCACACATAAGGAAACTGAGTGTTAGGCAATCTATACAAAAACAGTATTTGCATGTGTGTGTAGAAGTATGAATTTATTTGGCTAAATTAAAATTCAGTGAAAAAGAAAGTCTCAATTAGAATATCCTTCAACTTCTTATTTGTTGCCTTTTTACCTTCGAACTGTTCAGGTCAAATACATTCTAAATCTTACTCTTAAAATTTGGTGATGTACAATTTCAGCAAAAATGACAGGATAGCTTGAACATTTAATGAGATGACGGAACTGAAACTCAATATTATTCATGCTAAGCTATCTTAAATATTTTTGCATATGTTAACTCGTGCTAGAATAATTTTAAGAAAGTAAGCATTAAAATCTCAACTCCTTGATGCAGAATCATTTCAGAAATTCATTATGTCATTCCATAAGGAGAACCACTTTTGAAAATTTAGCTAATCATTTTCACAAGATACATTTTGTTGAGAAAGGGTCTGTTACTTTTACAGCATTTCATCTCTTATAACAGTATATCAAGCAAAGAAAATATATGGCCTGAAAATAGGTTAATGTACATAAATAAGAAAAATAATTATGTTTAATTTTGTCCTTTGAAAGTAAAAGCAGAGTTAACTTTTATAAAGGTTTACCTTCATGCTTTAAAAACCATCTTTCTTTCTTCCTTCCCTTCCACCAAAAGCAAAAACAATAGCAACCAAAAGTTAAACATACACTGTTATCATACATGTCAAGATCAAATATCATCTTATGAGATTAAAAATGTAGGAGAATAGAGTTCATATCTGCCAACATTTTTATTTTACCCCAAATCCTAGAGTTTTTACACGAACTTTTATAACATCAACCAAAAAAAATGAATGGTTAAAAGTCATTCCAGTGTGTTTTCAAAGAAAATCACCTGCCAAGAAAGGTGTCAGCAAGACCTTTACTAAAAGAACTGTAAAAAGCCTGTGTTATGATGGAGCATATGGAATTTACTGACCCTTAAACTTTAAGAGACTGAAGTAGAATACCTAATGTCAAAAGCTTCCCTAAAGAGCTAGCTACAGGATATTGTAAAGAGTGTTTATATCTCAGTGTACCGAGAAGAAAAAAAAGAGTAATAATTCTGTAGAACAGCCCTAGGGCACTTTCATTTTGAGTCACTGCCACAATAAGCAGATCACCACTGGGATGCGAATATATTCTGTAACAGCACAGACTTGCACTATCAGTAGACATCAGTGTAAAGCAGGAGAGGCGACAGGATTAAAAATAGAAGTATAAAAAGGGGAGAGAGAGAGAATAATTATATCTACTGCTTAGAGTTTGCAAAGGCTAGAGACTTGAATAAATCAGACGTGCATTTATTCAGAGCCCCCTTTTAAAAGAATTCTGGCTACCTCTACTGTATTAATTCTCTAGTTCTTTATATCTGTATTTTTCAGAACATTATATCTATATAGTTAAAATAATTAAATGCCAGGCTGTTTACATTCCCATCATGTAAAATAAGCAGAGAGAAGAGGTTCATTTTCCCTTTTCATGTAATAATGATATGAGTGAATTACAAAGTAAATCTTAGCACTGAAAGATGAAATTTGAGGATAAAAATGAGGTAGATCCTGATTTAGTTTAGACTTAACCATTTTCTAGACTGATGACTGATTTATTCACAAGCAATTTAAATACAATTAGTAGGTAACAGCTTTGTACCTCACATTTATATTTATATTATAAATCATTTGACTTTTTGATAACAGAAAATCTTCCATCTTAATGAGTTTCTACTTTACCTCAAATTGAAAACAATACTAAACATGGCACTTAAGCCTCCTGTATTATTGATTGCCCGTATACTACACACATAATAAAATTAAATAACAGGAATTATGTTAAGCTATGTATGTGAAGTACAAAACATTTTTCTAAGCCCAGAGGACATAGTTTGCAAAGTTCCATAAAATGTCTTTTAATTCTACTCTCTCTGGGTGATATATAAGCGAAGCAATTCCATAATGTTCACCATATTATAGCCATAAATAACATCAAGACACATCTCATAAACCCTTGAAGATGATACTGTAGCAAATTTTAAAATCTTTGTAAAAGTTGTGTTCACTATTATTCTACTTGAATTCACAGAAAATCCTAATGCCATTTTACTTCCATATTTAAAAAATAGATTAAACTGACATGCACATTATCCATTTCTTATCCATCCTCTTTAATACTTTCACCCTTTGCAGTTTTCCTTTCCTTATATTCCCCCTTATTAAAAGTTTAACTACATATTAACTTCCTAAGTAGTGAAGCCATTTAAAGCACACTTACTTGAAAAGTGTAAAACCGGGTCCCATTAGGAGGATGCACTTTAGGGGAGCCAGAAACGGTGTTCATATCCGAGAAAATCATTTCTGATCACAGAGACAATATAATCCACAAGGAGCTACAGATGCAGAGCAGAGAGCTTAGCATACAGATAAATCCGTGCATGCATTGAGGGAGGCTAAAGGGTAAAATGAAATCTGCCCCATCCTTCTTAGATACACAGTGAGAGCATTTTGGATCTTTCTCCTATATTTGAATTCTCAGCTGAGAGGTCATCAGCCACCGACTTTTTGTGCAGCCAGTTCGTTAGAACGTACAATGTTTAAAAAAATTTTAAAAACGGGTAAAGAAAATAGCGAGAACCAACAGTAAATGGAGCTTGTGCAGAATCTGGCAGTGCTGTGGACCTGCCCATCTGTTCTCAGTGATAATCACCTCCCTCCACCACAGTCTAGCAGAGTGATTATGCTAAATATCCTGGTTAACCAATAACGTACAGTTTCATTTCAGGGAAGCAGGCACAGTGTAATTCAGAGGACCTCTTCTGACTAACCTGAAGCATGTTTCATATACTGTTTAAAGCTGTATTTAGTAACAAATTATTGTTCCACCACTCTTATTTCTGTATGTTTCCATATCTCTTTGTTACTCTCAGTCTTTTCAACAAGATTTAAATTTTTTTGTTCAAAGCCCTTATTTTAAAGTAGAGTTCTTTTCTAATTTATAGATCAAAGCATATTATAGCTGGCTAGGACATGGAGGCACAAAGCATACAATTCAGTAAGGCTGTATAATACTAGGAATATTATCAAATAAAATGCACCAAATATTTCTACTTTTCTAACTCCTAAATAACATCATGACACGAGCATAATCATTATTCTAATATGATTCCCCCATTTTAACTCAAAAAAAATCATTGTTTCACAATCAATGCCTAAAAATGTACAATGTATTTGTTTAAAAAAATCAGAACTTTATCTCTCATATACGGAAAACAATTAATGAAATATCTTTTAGATACATGAGAATTTCCGACTCAAGATCCAAAAATATTAATTGTAAACATGTAGGTTGTGCTGCAAAGCATGTTCATTTTTCTACGTCTTGTAACAAATTGTTCAGTCTTTATAAAAGATCATATTCAGATGGCTTTATACTTTCTAGAAGTGAAAATAACTGTTCCATTTACACATAGTTCAAAGGTGGAGGCTTCAGGAGGACAGAGATGAGAATAAGCCAAAAGTGGTGTCTTTGTGAATGCATCTAAGATGACATAGTTATGCAGAATCAAGAATTAGGAACCACCTGCTTTGAACTTGAAGGCTGTAAAAGGAATATGATGGTGATGGGCTCTTAAAACTTAAATTATTATCCATTTATACTTTTGATTCTCTAGTTATGGTTCAAATTTATAATATTAATGGGGAGAAAGCAGAAAAACGGTTCTGAATTCCTTAGATGGGATTCCTACATTCTGGCAAATTATGTGATAGATAATTGTTTACCTAAATCAATCAGAAGTCAAATTTTTGATCAAAGATTAATTTTAGATTTATAGAACAGTTGCAAAGATAGTACAGAGAGTTCCCATATACCCCTCACTCAAATGTTAGCATCATACATTGCTATGATACATTTGTCAAAACTGAGAACGTGATATTGGTACATAATTATTAAATAAACTCCAGACTCTACTTGGATTTCACAAGTCTTTCCATTACTGTCCCCTTTCTGTTCTAGGCTCCAATCCAGGGTTCCACATTTACTTAGTTTCCATGTCTCCCCAGTTTCCTCTGATCTGTGACAGCTTCTCAGCTTTTCCTTGTTTTTCAAGATCTTGATAGTACTGGCCAAATATTTTGTAGGCTATGCCCAGATCTGATGCTTACGTTACATTTGTCTGACGTTTTCCTCATGATTAGACTAGGGATATGGGTTTGGGGGAAGAATGCCACAGAGGTGGAGTGTCCTTCTCATCACATCATATTAGTGAGGTGACCTCATCACATCCCATTGCAGGCACCTGATATCCACATGTCACTGGTGACATTCATCTTCATCACTTGGTTAAGGTGGTGTTTGCCAGGTTCCCTACCGTAAAGTTACTGTTTTCCCCTTCCCTACTTTCTTCTTTGGAAGTTAGTCACTAAGTCTAGTACACCCTCAAAGAGGTGATAGGGAGGGGTGAAATTAAATTTTAACTCCTGGAGGGGGGAGTATCTACAGATATTAAATGGAATTCTTCTGTACAGATTTTCCTCTTCTACTCCAATTATTTTTTCAATCATTCGTTTATATCAGTATGAACTCAGGTATATTTATTTCATACTTTAGGTTATAACACAACAATATAATTTATTTTGATGCTGAAATTGTCCCAGTGTTGGTCACTGGAAGTTCCTTCAGGTTGGCTCCTGTTTCCATTTGACATGCTCCCATCCTTTTGTTTGTTGAGCACAAATGATTATTTTTAAAAGATGTTTTCTCCTGTATAAATAACCTATTATTAGCCAAAACTTTTAGTCTCCTTAATTATAACTCTAATTATCACTGCAAATTAACTTAAAAATCATATTTTATTTGACCACAATTTATTTAGGCAGCCATAGTATTTGATTTTTCAAATTAATCTTTTTTTCTTCTGATTTCTAATCCCAAAGGGATTCATTCAAATGATTGTCAAATTAAATAAAATAAGTATACAGTCTTACTTGCTGTGGTAATCAGTGAGGTATGTAAACATTTTTGTTTCTTCCCACCTGGATACATATGGGGATCACACTTCTCTGTAGTTAGTGGAGCCATGTAACTCATGCTCCCCAAAGAGCTGTGAGTAGAAATAACGCCTTAAAAACAAACCTGAAGCTTCTTAGGAATCCAGGTTTTAAAGGAAAGATTTGTTTGCCAAATAGATTATTATGTTGCAAATATACCCTCCATGTAACGTTGATCGTTACATGTAAATTGGTTCTGACCAATTTAGACCAGACAATTCACTAGATTTCTTATTATTGTAGAGGAGCCAATAAATCAAAGATATCTGGTATAATATCACATATCCATGGTATAATCTCCTATATTTGCTGAATTTGCATCAAACAGCAAACTGTTTTAGCTGGGAATTCTGAAGCTTTTTGGCCAATAAGAACACGTCTTTTTTTCCTTCATTTATTTTTGTGGGGAGGGGAGAAAAGCAATATGAATAAATGTTGAAACAGGCAGAAGGTAGAAACAGTATTAATATATGATTATTTTAAGTACAGTGCTTTACTCTAAATGTTGCAGAAATTGCCAAAGTGTACATTCTTTCCCCCAATTTTTTTCCTTTGTAGGTTATTTATGATAATGACATTATTTCATTGTTCTGAAGGTCTATTTGGAGACAACTCAACTTTCTCTCTCTGTCTGCTAGCAATAGGGAAGGTGGTGAACAGGTCTGAGAACTGCTAAGAGTATAGTATCCTGCCTTGGGCACCATGGTTGTAAAGGCCTGGCACTGTTTCCAGGACCAGGTGGCATAATTATAAAAGCTACGATCTCTGTCCTCAAGGAACTGTAAATGTGGTGGGACAGACGTCAACTAATAAGAGATAGTTAACTAGCAAGACAACTGAGATGCAGTTTAATAAGCACTAGTGACTAACAACCTAAAGGGGACTAAGAGAGTTAATCTGAAAAGCGCCTAACTCCAGGGACATATCAGAGTGACCCTGGCAAAAGCAGGTGGTTGAAGGCTTTCCAAAGAGAAGGATCAATGTGCAAAAAGATATGAGATGGCATGGAATGTTTGGGAAACATGGCTGAAAACATTTCAGAGCATAAGAGGTAATTGTGCGAGATGGATTTTTTCATATATAGACATGTTTTCAAGTGAAATTAGTAAAGAGACTTAACCTGATCGACATTCTATTTTTATGAAGTCAAATAAAATTAGAACATTCTTGTCTTTAAAAAAATACATGAATACTAGTTATATTTTCATACTTTTGGTTAGTATATTTTGACATCTTTCTTAAGTTTTTCAAATAGCTTTCCATGATTATTTTGGCTTGTCAAGAAACTTCATTCTTAGTTTGATTGCTTTTGATTCATTATAAGACTATTTTAAGTATTAACTTGAAACTGAAAAATATAAAATATACTATTACTATGTGAAATAAAATTTAACGTGCTCATGGTAGTGTTCATGGATTCCCAGGCAATTTATCTTCCGCATGAAAGATAAACAGTATGTCCATTTCAATTATTACACACAGTCCACCTAGAAAAATCTCTCAAGGGGTATTTTTTTTTTTTTTTACCAAGACAAGTAAATTAAGAATCTGAACTCTAGAAAGTTTAATACCGGCTATCTCAACGACTTGAATTTTTATAGAAAGGAACTGAAAATGAAAACGTAAAAGGGTGACTAAATTACACTTTCTTAAAAATGGGTGAAATAAAAGTCCTGAAGCCAGACACTTGTTTTTAATAGACTTACAGAGAAGATTCCCAGAAGTCATCTAATACACCTTTCTGCCTCTGGGAATAATTATTCCTAAGCCTTCTGAAATGTATGTTATCAACTTGGTTTTATAAAAAGTTCAAAAAATACTTTAGAGCCTATTATTTCATATCCTGTCAGGATGATTCAGCTCAACAATTTTTTATATCCCTTTAACATAATTTTTTAACAAATAACTGTTACATATATTCTGTGTCAAGAGAAGCCATTAAATATAGTTTTTCTTTCATTCATTTATGTGTATTGGATAAAAAGTTCAAAAATTTGCAATAATTTGGGGAATTAAAGGAATACACTGAAAAGGGCTGCTTATTTTCTGTTGGTTTCTGATAAATGCTCAGGGGAGAAATGCCATACTGGACAAAGAATAGGAGAGAGAGAAAAAAGAGGAGAAGGAGGAGGTGGAGGAGGAGGAAGAGAGGAGAATGGAGAGCTATTACTACAATTTACAGCATAGCACTATAGGATAACAAAGAATTTTTTTCACCCAAACATTCAGTTAGAAGTCATGCCAGACGGAGTGAAATTTGCAGCCCAGATGGGCACTACATCCTAGTGAATCCATATGGACAGCATATGGGAGCTAGTTAAGTATATGTTGCCAGTTAGATATCTATCTATCTATCTAAATATATATTCAGATTTATGCACCTCTATCTGCATCTGTATCCTTACATTTATATCATGAGTTCTACAAGATACAGCAAAGATGATCCTGTGTAGACAGTAAAACCCCTAAGTTTAGTTTTAGCTCCTGCTTCTGAGTCTTCTCCTTCCTAACATCTGTGCCCAAGATTGTAGGGCTCATTCATTCATGCATTCATTCTCTCATTTATTCAACAACTCCTTACTTAGGAGTGACCATGTGCCAGACACTTCTTATAGTTAGACTAGAAATGAAGGGCAGCTGAACTGAGGGGAAACACTCTACATTTTGCAGCACACCAGTGAGAAGCTCCATCCAACAGGTGCCATCAATTTCAGCAGTAAGCTCTTGGATTAGAGGATCCCCATAAAGAAACAAAACTTTTGATGCCTCACTCAGACTTTCTTCCAAGTTTAGGAGATTTCTTTAGCTAACTAACCATTCATTGAGGGTATCCCAAATAAATCAAGACAATCTTTAGAATCCATAAGATTTGTAGCCATGTAGACCAAAAAAAAAAAAAAAAAAAAATCAAGCATATTGAAATTGAAATGTACAAGCTTCCATTTATAACATGACAAAAAATATTAAATCTGGCTTTAACCCACATCTTGATGATAATATGTTGTATTTTTAACATAATATCATAAAGTTTTAGATATATGCATGCATGTAGGTGTGTTCATGCACATGTTTATACATATAAACATATACATATATACATACATAGAGTCTTCAGAACTAAAATTAGAAAATTTTAAATGATAGTTTCATATTTTATTCTTTCTTCTCTTTAACTTTGGTTTTTCTTTGCTTGAGTCATATTTTTCGCAAATGTTTACATATATTATGATGATAGTCCATGAACACCTTTATGCTTAAATTATAATTTTAATTTGTATGAAATTCAGGATTGAGTTTTGTTTTGCTTTGTTTTGGTCCTTTAACAGAAAATTCTTAGTTGGTTAGAACTATAATTCTACAACTCAATAACTTCATTATATTTTGCTAAGTTTATCTCATGTTCTGAAATACATGTCATCACTCTGATTTTACAGAAATCATGTCAGAGTTCTACGACAGGGTATTATTTCCTCATCTACCACTCTGGATATCAGATGCCCACACAGTTCAAGTTCTTATAGTAATTCCTGAGAGGGTTTGTGAACTCCGACTTTTATAAACATAAATAGAGTTAGTTGAGAAATATTGGGCTTATTCTATGCCATGAAAACTACATGCAGAACATGATATACTGAATTTAAACTTGGATATGCCCTACACGCTCTACCATATAGTACAGTTTTGATGTTGTTGCACTTTTACTTAGAAATTGGTAAAATTCTTAGCCATTTATGACTAAACAAACTACTTCTACTCAGGATAAATCTACATTTTCCACTATCCAGTTTCCATATATGTTCTATGATACTCTACACAGGAGTTATTGCAGTAGGGTACAAAGAATTCTCAGTCACTCATACAGAGTTTGGATTTTATTTTTTAAATCAGGAAACATAATTCTAGCTAAAGTTTGAGATAAAATGAGCTTTATTTGTGTGCAAAAATTATGCCTTATATAGAACTTCTTGTCTGTCACTAACAAGGACCAGTACAATGCCTGGCACAGAGCAAGCCTCCAATACATATTTGGGAAATGCCTGAATCATCTTCCTTTGGCTGTTTTGCTTCTCTCTTTTTGTGGACAATACTTTAATTTATTATCTCATTTGACTTGGTGACTAGTCTTGAGAATTAGAAAATACTTATTCTTATTCCCAGATTCTTACAGTTAATATGTGGTATATATTACCTTTGGGCTGAGTGCACTGCTTGGCACATAATAGGCAAGCTTTTGATGAACAAATGAACAAAATAAAAGAATGAACAAATCTAGATATTCTAACTACCAATCTATATTATTTTTATTAAATAATTCTGCCTAGTGATTTAGAAAATAGATCTTTTAAAATTTTTGAGACATATCACTTTGCAAACTTGTATGCACCTACCTACCCAAATGCACACGTGGATAAGCTCATCTCCATGCACACAGTCACAGAGTAATTGGGAGAAATACCACATTAAGGAAAAGGAAGGTAAGTGTGAGCAAAACAAACCAGATGCTCTGATGCTCTTCATCTAGGTCACTTCATGTTAAACACTCTGTCTATACCAGCCCAGAAGAAACAGATCTAAGCAATAGGAGGAGAGGAAGAGAAGTGTCAGGATGATAACCAATTCCATGCAAGGGTTTTTAGGATAACGTTACCATGGCTAGCTTAGAATAACATGACAATCTTTTTAAAAACCATTAATTTATATAGATGGACACTCCATTTATAATCCTATGATTAAGATTAGAAAGATTGCAAGAATATAGGAACAAGGGCAATATTAGGCAAAACTGTGAAGTAGACTAAAATAATCTTTAGACTATCTTCTTTCTTACTCTTGAAGATTTCTACTGCCACCGTTGTCATGATAGCACATACATTATTTCCTCCTTAATTTTACTTTTTCCAAGAATTTTCTTTGGAAGACAAAGCCAATCACTATCCTGTTTTATTTTTATTAAAAGCAAGAACAATGGCACAATAGTTACCATTTATTAAATGATATTATACACCAGCCACAGTGCTACCTTTTACAAAACCCTGTAAAGAAGGTATTTATTCCTCAATTATACATAAGGAAACTGAATCTTAGAGAAACTATGCAACTTGTCTAAGATCCCATAGCTGGTAAGTGGGAAAATCACATCATTTGAAATCAGGTCTACCTGGATACAAAGCCACACTATAACTCAAAATTACACCTTGGATCCTTTATCTGCCACTGAATTTAATTCAGTACCGAATATGAAAAAGAGGTTAATAAATACCTGAATTGATGTCATACACCACAGAATTTTTAGGTGACTGGCTATCTGATGAACTATTTATTTTAATTTTGTGAACATGTTCAGATTTTCCTGATGGATCAGATGTGGGTTGTAAAAGACAGAAAGTAACCCAGGACAAGTGCAAGGTCTTTGGCCTGAGCAGTGGAAGAATGAAATTGCCACCAATTGAGACAGAGAAGGCTCTCACAGAAGCAGGTTTGGAAAAAATTCAGTTGTTCAGTTTTGCAAATGTTGAGTTTGGGGTTTCTATTAGTCATCTAAATAGAAGTGTCACATAGGAAGCTGAATATACAAATCTGGAGACTGCATTAGCATACAGACCGAAAACCAAAAGACTGGAATGAAGTCATCAGGAAATGCATGCAGATAGAGAAGAGGTCCAAGTCCAAGCCCTAGTGCACTCCAACAATAAGTCTTGGGAGACAAGCAAAGGACAGCAAGTAGGAACTATCAATGAAGTGGGGGGAGGGGGAGAGACCATGAGAGGGATGTGTCCTGAAAGTCCAGTGGTTAAAATGAATCAAGTAGGGTGGGAGTGATCATCTGGATCAAATGTTGCTGAGATGTCAATTAAGATGAAGATTAACAACTGGTGACTGGATTTAGCAATATAGAGGTTGACTTCAATGGAGGGTTGGGAGAAAAGCCTGACTGAACTAAGTTTAAGATAAAATGGGAGACGAAATTGGAAACAGTGTTTTATACAACATTTTTAAAGCATACTGCTGCAAAAGGAACCAAAGATATGGGACATGGGAGGGTAAGGGAACAAAAGAGAGAAATAAGAACATATTGTGCTGAGAGAAAGGCTCTAGTAGAAGGTGAAAAATTGATGATGTAAGACGGAAAGAAGCGAAATTCTGGAGCAATGTCCTTGAGTAGATGAGAGGAGACAGAATCTACAAGAACAGAGATGGCTTCTACCATCTTTGACAGATAGGAAGGCCGAGCATGTGGGTTCCCAACCTGGTGACTGTAGTGGGGAGTTTGTGCAAGTTCTCAGAAACTTAGGAAGCAAGGACATCAGCTGAAAGTCAAGTTGAGGGAGGGAGTTTTGAATGTTTGAGAAGTGAGGGAATGGCATGGAACAGTCATGAAGGAGAGAGGGAGAATAATAAAATATACCCATATTAAAGAACATAGCTCAGTCATACAAGCAAATCAGTTGACATCACCTCTTTAAATTAAAGGCTTTGGCTATGGATGACTGGGTTTGGAGAAGCTACAAAGTTTACAGCACGGCAGAAAGCAGTTTACAATGCACGTTCTCTGGAACCAGGTAGTTCCCCAGATTGATAACAGGAGGGAGAAAAGGGATAAGCTGCACATGCCTAGTTTATTCTCTCAAACTCCCTTATCAAGGTATTTATTCCTTCCTGGAGGAGTATAAGCGAGGCCAGGAGTATTACTCTACTGGGGGTCCTGCCACATGGAGTAAAGGGGAATGTGTTCCCCAGAATAATGACCCTCCATTCTCCCATTCTTTTATTTCAACTATGTATTTTTTGGACTTCATGAAAATAGACATCATTTGACCCAGTTTTCTCCCAATTTATCAGCCAATTCTTATTTTCAGTCTATCCAAACCTAACCATGAATCCATAGTCTATTGTGTCTTTCATTCTCTTGCCAACACCCTCACCCTATTTTCCTAATATATTTTTGTTTGACCCAGTCAGTAAAGAATTGTATTAATGCAATTGTCCAGCTTCTCCTCTACAACCTGGGTTGACATGTGCTGTTGGAGCACATCTGACAATGAATGCACTGTCAAGCTTGCTATCCTGAACATCAGCAGTGCCCTCTACACTGCCTGGCCCCTCATTACCTCCCACTTTCTTTTCACAGTAGCTCAATAAACCTTCCTTTAGTCTGTTTTAGGCCTCTCGCCACTGCTTGCTCACTCACTTTCCACAGATTGACAGTTGACAGTTTTATAATGAAATCTCTCTCCTTACAAGCTTACATGTTGTTTGCACCTATCCTTATCTCTTTTTCTCTCATGTCAAAGTCTGAGATTGATACTTCCACTTGAATTTTGTCACAGGGAGAAAAGAGAAGCTTCCTGGCAAGTTAAAATCTACCCAGGGATCTTCTTAGGCATCGTTAGCAATGGCTTGCAACCTCTTTTCTGGGATGGTCTCTTCTATGGGTGTTCCATGGTTTTCTTTTTAAAGCATCCATATATTCACTGGTCTCTACAAACTTTGGTTGCCATCTCCTAACATTCTTTAAAATCCCAGATGGTTAGAGATATACAAGGATCATCTAGTACAGTAGAATCTTCTGCACATAGAATCCTCTAGGGTGCTTAAAAAAAAATGCCAATGTTTAGGCCTCACCTTTAGTGATCTGGGTTTAATTAGTTTAAGGATGCCAAATTAGTATTTTTCTAAAGCTTCCCAGGTATTTTTCAATGTGCAACCAGGATTAAGGGACCACTGATGTAGTGCAATTCTTTTATTTTATAGTCAAATTGAACATAAGAGAGATAAAAAGGTCCTGCTCTTCCTGGTCACAACATGAATCATTCTGAGCTAACTGGGGCAAAGCTTCCCAGCATGTTGCAAATAGGTTACAGGTGTGCTCAACACCAGTCTCTCAGCTTCAGGGTGACTTCTCCAATCCTGGCTCTTCTAGTGCTCCTGAGTCACTCAATTCTAGGCTTGAGCTTCCTCCTCTGTCTACATGAGTATGATGTAGAAACATCATGATTTTTCTATTTGTGCCGTAATGTGAATGAGACTGAGAAAGACTGATCTGGTGTACTCTTATCTGCAAAATTGCTGGCTAATATTCCCTCTTTGAGAAGTCTATCTTTTCACCTCTTTCTTCATTAAATTCCATTTTTTATGTTGACCCTCTTCTAAGTCCAAGTCTTGCGACTAATTTTGTGTTATTAGTGTATTCTTCAGTCCAACAACCAGATAAGCAATGAAAAGGTTAAACACCACTTAGACAAGGAATGACCTCAGCCAAACTTCATTTGAGCATACTGACAGTGAATTATTAAATATGTCCCAGATCACAATCTCTTAGCTCCAAATGTAGACACCTAAACGATTATGGTCAAGTCACAATTTTGAAGCTTCTTGATTAGGAGGCCATGCAGACTTAGAATTAAGAGTTTATTATGTCAGGATAAATTATGAGCATACATTAATTTCTTCAATTTATCAGTCTTGTACTTTACATTCACCACATGCAAATAGATGAAAGGAATATAAATATTAACATTTCATAACAAAGGCAGAAATTCTTACTATAAATGCGTTTCTTTGATACCAAAAGGGCATATAATCAGTAACATGTTGATGATGCCTTGCACAGCATTATATATACTGGCAGCCTCAGTCATGCAAAATAAATATTAATCTGATTGAACCGATTAGATGCAAGGAATTGGATATTTCTTTGAATTTTGATTGTATTATTATTAAATCATCAACTCAGTACATGGGCTTTAGTGTCAAACTGATCTAGATTCAAATCCAAATGCTTCTACTCTCTCGAAGAATAAAGTTTTGACTTAGCTTCTCCAAGCCTCAGTTTTCTTCTCTGAGAAATGGGGATTAAAATAGGCTTTAAGTCATTGAAGCGGTGTGAAAATTAAGTGAGGTAATGTATATAAAGCACTTAATGTCATCATTACCCTCTTAGTCACTCAGAATTAAAACCTTCTACATTCTAAATTTCTATCTTTCACCAATAGATTGTGTTGTATTCATCCCTTTCTCAACTGTTTTCTGTTGCCCAGAATTCTCCTTTTCCTCATATTCAAGATCCAGCTCCAGTGCTCCCTTCTTCTGTGATGTCTCACCAGTCTAGAGTTATGAATCTTTTTATTCTTGCACCTCTGGTCTCTATTCAGCTGTAGGCTTTATTAAGGTGTGCAACAGGCGAGTTGCCAGCACGTTGGTGTGCCTGTCCACTCACCTGGGAGCTCCTGGGGAATGTGGACTGTATTCTCCACACAGCAGCTTATAGAATCTGTAAATAGGTGAATCAGACCATTCCACTCTCCTACTTTCAACCCTCCAATAGCTTCCTATGACACTTCAGAAAAAAATCAAGGTCCTTTCCATGGAAGGACTTATAAAGCCATACACTATATGACCCAGGCCTCTCTCCGTCCTCACTTCATACTACCATGCCCTCACACACTGTCCACTGGCCACACAGTCTCCCTGCACTTCCCAGAACATAATATCAGTTGAAACAGTGAAGATCTGTTGAGCACCAGCTTTGAGTTGGATGTTCTTCTAGGCATTTGGGATACACTGGTGAACACAACTGACAAACACCCTTCCTTATAGAGCTTCCACTGTAGTGGGAAGAAGTGCAGAAACCACCAACATAATAAGTAAATTATATTATATGTTAGAAGGGGATAAGTGCAATGGAAGGAAGTAGAGCAGGTGAGGGGGACAGAAACTATGGCAAGGAAAGAAGAGATTAATGGATTGTGATTTCAAATCTCATATTAAGCATGTTCTCCCCTTGGTATTTGCAATTGCTCTCCCTTTTGCCTGGCTCTCTTCCCAGCCCACCCAATGTTCATATGGTTCCCTCCATCAGTCATTTAAGTATCTACCCAAATGCCAACACTTCTGAAAGCCCTCATCTGAAGAGAGTGTAAAAAGTATGCCCCACTTGCGCACTTCCACACTGCAACTCTCTAGTCCCTTAATCAGCTTTATTTTCTTCATTGCATCTTCAATATATGTATGTGCATATGTTTATATGTGTATATATAATGAATATATTATATGCAATATATATTGTTATATATGTATTATAACATCATGTATATATAATGAATATATTCATTTTTATGAGGGAATAGATGTTTTTTTCTGTTTTATTAACTGTGGTATTCCCAGTGCTTAGGACAATTTTTGGCTTGAAGTTGCTAACAAACATTTATTGAATAAATGAATGTAAGTAATAATAAGCTTCATTTAATGGTTATTAGACATAAAAGATGGAGCAAAGAAAATTGAAATTTAATCAATGTAATATAATTGAGAAATAATTTCATATTTAACAATTCTGCTTTTATGCCCATGACACTTCTCATGTAGTTAATAATGAGTCACCAAACCTCTAAAATGAGATTACTCACACATTAATTTGACAGTTATTAATTGAGTACCTATAATGTTCTAGTCTTTTTACTAAGAACTGTGGATACAACAATTCAAAAGACAGATATCATTATTTTAAAAAAGGCAGCTTTAATTACTAAAAACCCTGCATATATATTATTATAAAAATTGTATGATGATAGATGGTAACTAGACTTTTGGTGATCACTTAGCAGTGTATGCAGATGTCGAATTATAATGTTGTACAATTGAAACTTATATAACGTTGTATACCATTTTTAACTCAATAAAAAGATTAAAACACAAAGATTGTTTGTAAAGATCATCACACTGCCTCTGTTGAGTTAAAGCACCATTTAATAATGGTCATAGAAGCTTGATATTTTTTGTCTTATATGCTGCTTACTATATTCTTCTCTTTGGACTTGGAGTGAAGCAAAATGTCCCTCTCTGGGGATATTTTGGGCTAGGGGCATCTGAATTGGTAAATGCTCCTTCCATTCTTAGGAGCTTTGGTCCTGATTACAAGGACACTTAAGAGGTTAGCGAAACAGATGTGTAAAGCATAGTTAATCGTGCATGTTAGATACATAACTTTCCAATCCCAAGTGGTCACAGAAGCCAGAAAAAGCAGTCCACTCAAATACCACAGGATGTAATTATCAGTTTTTTTCTCATCCTTTAAATTTCTACCTAGACATAGCCTGATTTTTTTTAAAAAAATATGCCTATTGAACAGTGAATGAGATTAGTTAATAGCCTCACTTGATATGAATTTACTGCAAAATATTAAAGAAATCTGTTATTTCCTTCTTGTGAATGTCAAAAAAACAAATTTTTCCACAACAAGAAGTTTGAGTAAGATCTTCATTACTTTTTCAATTCAAATGTTAAATGTTTTTCTGGCAACTTTGGAGTTTCTATTACAGGAATAAGAGGCAAATGCATTACAAAATCCATATATTAGTTACTCAGTTGTTAAAATTTAATATTCACAATACAAAATATAGTTTTCATTATGGCCACGAACAAAAATTAAAAAGAAAACTGCTTAGCAGTAGAGATAAATGATTAGATAAATGGAAAAAAGACAGACTTCTTTATTGAAAGAGGATAAAAAAGAAACATATCAAAGTAAAATATCTCCCAACTAAATCTATAATTTACATTTTAAAGGAAAAATGTTTATTCCTAAAAGCTCCAAACAATAAAGGTTCGTATCATTCAAATTTTTCCTCTGGATCCAAAATGGGTGCAGAAACAGATCAAGACTATGTGAATAGTTTTCATAATCTATAAGTTTTAATGCACCAACTTTTGTACTTTGATAATTAGATTATAACTAAGATCTAGAACCATAAATATATAAACAAATATCCAAAACTTAAGGTGAGAGACAGCCAGAAAGACATAATTTGAGGCAGAGAATACCCAATAAACTTTATGAACTGTTATATCTATTGTTGATTTTAAACTGTTTTTGTTTGGTGAGGTAATATCCTTTGTTATCTCAAAATTATCCATGAAAACATGCATTAATGACACGTTGGGGAGGAGGGTGAGGGGGACACCTCCATGTATGAGTTAAAGAGTTTCAGGCAGAGGAGAGAATCTGGTAGGAGGGGGGCTGAGAGTAGCTAAGCTCACTGGAACTGTGCCTGCAGCATGAACTGGAAGTAAGAAATTTCAGGAAAATGACCGGCAAATTTAAAATTTCGTTTGATATCTTCAGAAATGTTAAGGTACTGAGATGCCCATGATAAAGGAGATATATTGTTTAGATTTTAAAAGAACATACGGAAAGGCCATTTATTCATTTAACAAATATATATATTTTTAATTCCTAAAGCTCTTTGAACTGCTGAGGATTCTACTGTGAACAAAACAGAAAAAATATTCTTTTCCTCATGGTGCTTATCTTTCAGCAGAATAAATAAGGAATTAATGCAGCATGTTGGAGGGTGATAAGTGCCATGGAGGGGAAAAAGGAAAGCAAGGAAGAATAGCAGAGCTGAATTTTTTTTTAAGGTAGCTAGAGAAGGCCTCAATGAGAAAGTAACATTTGGACAGAAATAGACTTGAGGTGAGGAAGTGAGCCACAAGAGGTATCAAAGGAAGAGGGTTCCAGGCAGAGTGAAGAAGAAAAACAAAGATGTTGAGGTGGTAGCATGATTAGATGGTGACTGAAGAACAAGGAGGGTGATGTATCCTAGCTGAGAATGTGAGCAAGGGAGCAGGAGATGATGCAGTCAGAGAGAGAACAAGAAACCAGGTTGTGTTGCACGTTACAGGGCATTAACTGGGTATTGGCTTTTTTTCTTAGTAAGATGGGGAAGCAGGGTGCAGAGGCTTTGAAAGTCTTTGAGTGAAGGTGCAACAGGATTAAATGATTGACTAACATTTTTAAAGGATCATTCTGGCTTCTGGGTTGAGAATAAAGCTTGGGGAGGGGTGCTTAGAGTGGAACAAAGGAAACAAGCTAGGAGGCCATGCAGGTGGAGGCCAATGACGCTCCGACCAAAGTGGTGATGGTGAAGGTGATGAGACATAGCTGGCCTCTAAAAATATTTAGCAGGTAGACTTGGATGCGAGGGAAGTAGGAGACAGGTGCAACTCCAAGAATGTTACCTACACAAATGGAAGGACGGAATTGCCATAAACTGAGATGGGGATCACTATCCAGAGCTCAGTTTTCAACATGTTGAGTTTCGGATACCTATTAGACATTCATACGGAGATGTTAAGCAGGTACTTGAACATATGAGCTTGGATTTCAGTGGAGAGTCCTGGCAAGAACTGTAAATTTGGGAGTCTTCAGTGTATAGACTTAAAGGAGTAAATATAGGGAAAAGAGAGGAGAAGTCCAAAGACTGAGTCCTCCAGCACCCCAATATTAAAGAGTCCAGTGACATGTGGAAGGATCAGCAAAAGGAGCTAAAAGGAGAGCCAGTAAGCATTCAATAGGGTACGGTGTTTCACCAGTGAAGCAGCCCACCCGCAGGCTCCCGCCTGAAGCAAGAGCCTCTCCTATCTGGATAAGGTGGCCTCTTGTCCAAGCTGATAACTTGGACGGCAAGCCAGGTAGACTGAATAAGGAAGCGTACCTTCCTGCCAACCACATCACCCAAATCCACTGTGGTGACCAAAGAAGTGACCAGTTACCACATCATTATTTTCCTGTTCTGACTTTAAAGGAGGGTCGGGATGGGAACATAATAAATAAACAACATGTGCTTGCAATTTGATACAGGGCTCAACACCAACACCAACACCCAACATAGTCTGGGAGTGCTGGATGTCAGTGCCAAGGGGTACAGAATAGATTATTCGAGTAAAATGTTCGTGTAATCCAGTGACTGGTAATTTTCAATTTTTTTTTTCTAAACAGAAGAATACATTTTAAATGAAATTACATGTGGAAGCCCAAGATATGAGACACATAGAAGTGGGATTTCTTTGAGGCAGAGGTAACAGAATGAGAGACCTGCCTGTTCGGAGTCCCTGCTGGAGCGACCCTTGAGGCATCTTGACACGGCACTAGAACCCTGGTAAACATGGCTTAAAGCACACTGGCAGAAACATAAAAAGAAAGCCATTTAGAGATGAAAATAACTGGCATTTGAAGCAGTCAGGGACGATCTGTGAAAAACGGACCTGATAGAATAGATTGTGCCCAGCCTGTCAATGCTTGTTTTTTCCCCCAGATTATGACATCTCAGTTGTAAAACCTCCAAAACTACAGAGAGCATATTGGGGATAACCAGGGCCACCTAGCAATAATGTGAACCAAATTATAATTTAAAAAAGAGAGAAAATTTATAGTGTAGAAGAACATTAAACTGATGCATATATACGGTGTAAACAGTGAGGTCTATCCATTTCAGAAATATATTCACTGTAAAGTAAGGGGGTGAAAAGAAACATTAAAAGTTTTTTTTAAAAACGAAAGTCAAATAAGATGGTGAAAATGCTCTTCCACAACTCCCTTGGGAAAGAAAGAAGCTGCAATGAAGAGCAGGCATGATAATGAACCTACAACTGCATCCAGCCTCAATCTATTTTAATCTGATGGGAGATTAGCCTTCCTGCCAGCACTCCATGGAAGTGTGAATAGGAAGGCAATCTTGTGGGGTCCCTCAAGAGGAATATTCTAGCTTATTTAGAGAAGTGAGACTTTCAGGAGGTATTCAAATAGTGAAAATAGAGATGCTCACAATGTATGGTGCTAATTTAAAAGAGTAGATAAAAAGGAATAAGTGTCATGAGAAATATAAACTGGTATTTATAAAGGCTCATTAAAATGATGAGTATTTTAGGCAATTATAATGACCTAAAATGACATGACATTAACGTTATCCATCTACTATGTAGAACCGGGAAGTTAACTTTTCTGTCCAAGGCTGAAAAATGTATCTCTAGTTTACAAATGTGAGCAGTTAAGTGACCTGCCAAAGATGTCAGAGTGACTTAGTTTACAGTATAAGACTCCCACTACAACCCATTTTCAGACGGCATATACAGCAGATCCACAGCTTCATCCTATGGGTGTCTGGGTACAGTTCCTAAAACCAGACACCCAAAAGAAGAACAAATGTCCTGATGATCTAGATAGATCTCTGGACTTTTTCTTATACAAACCTAATTTAAAATCCTGATGTGGAATGAAAGTAACTCATTTTTTTTCTCCTCCTAGAATTATGCAAGTTCTACAATGGCAGGGAATTTTGTTTTGTTCATTGCTGTAAGCTGTGCTTAGAACACTGCCTCACATAAAAGAGCAACTCAGTGAATACTGGTTGAAAGAATGAACACCAGTTACCACACACGAGTCAATGTGGCAACACCATTCCCTGGACTGGTCAATAAAATTCCCACTTTAAAGAAGCTACTTTGCATAGTAGAATTAAAGACTTGCATGGGTAGGAGGGCTCAAAAGGTATATTCACTTTTTAGAAAAAAAAATTAGTTACTCCCAAATTATAGAAAATACGCTGCGTTTTTGGTGAAAATAGGAATATAATATTTGTTGATCAAAACAAACTAAAGAAGTTAAGGAATTGATTTTTCTAATTTTTCCTAAGCCTATAATCATCAGGGGTGATTAGGGAAGGAAGAAATCCTTAAAACATGGTTAGGCAGCATTAGGTTTTTCACTCAGATGAAACTGTGAAAAGAACCATGAGTGAATCAAAAAGAACCATGGAGTAGCTAAAATTGTTGGCAGGTGACCCAAAAGAGAAATGCATAATCAACTTTGAATTCTTGAAAGGAGTGTGTGTGAGAGTACGTGTGTGTGTGTGTGTGTGTGTGTGTGTGTGTGTGTCTAAGATGGGAATGAGAAGAGGAAAATCTTACATCCTAAATAACTCAGTTTGTCATAGTTGCAACCAATTCTTGTATGATTACTATGTTGTAATTATCCCTTCAATAAAAAATATAAATGTTCATATAATAGTTATTCATTCTTATATTCAAACCTCCAGCCACAGTGATATAATTTCTCCCTCTCGTATACTCCCAGATCATTCTGTTCCTAGTTTCATTAGAAGGCTTATAACTGTATTTCTTACGTTAGAATTCTTTGCACACTCATCTCTCTCAATTCACTGTCGGTTCTCTTAAAGAGCATAGATAAAGGCATATTAACCTTTAGCACAAAGGTATTGCATTTGAATCATAAAATATGGCAGGCATCTATATTTTTGTTTCTTAATCTATAAAGTGAGATTGTAAGCCTCAGGAAAGTAAAAACTCTTACTCATGACTATATCATTTATGCCCAGAAAGAGTTAAAACAGTATTTATTGAATCACTATAAAGATTCATATTTTTGCATTGTTATGAAGAACTATAGACATCAGGATATATAGTATGTGATGTAGTGATGCACGTTAGTTAAAAGAACTTATACAAAGATACTTAAATAATTAGATTCCAAGTTACATAAATCAGGACACCAGGAAATTTTTTAAATGGAAATTATTACGTGTTAGATAAGACATCATGTTTTTGAGATTGGAGTCTATTTTGAATCGAGAAGTGTTAACCACATCATTTTCCACCTAAGATGTGCTGAAAGTAAGACTGTGATATTGGGGTTAAAAAAGGCAAATTTTACTTAGTACTCTTTTATCTCCTGTAAACAAGGCAGCTACATTTTAGCAATATTTAAATAGCTGCATAAAAAGAAAACATACGCACACACAAAAAAACCAGTTTTCACTATTTTCTTGATCAGAACATTATATCAAATAATCCTTCATAGTGAATCACCTGTCATTTTATTTTGTACTAATTGGTTATTGCAATTAATCTATCCTCCCCTTGCCCAGGGGAAAGATCCCATGTGAAATGGTGAACAGGAAGGAACAGCTGTGATGGAAGAGACAGGTGGGTTGGGAAATGGATCTTCACATCTATAAGCACTTAGCCTCAAAGTACACTTCTTAGAGTGGTTGACAATCATATGCCAACTCGCAAACCCAGGAAAATATAGAGTAGATGCGTGCTTGCTAATTTCTATCTATCCCATTCCTTAATTACTAACTTAGGTTCAGGGCAAAGCCAATCCTATAATCTGTACATTGCTTTAGCACTTGACTCAGGTCACAATTTTTATATAATATCTAATCATGATAAGGATAATGATAAAATATGTTAAAAGATTTGCCTTTCTAAATTTTACCATAGACAGCCACCAGAATTAAGACAATGACATATTCCTTTACTAGTTTTGGTCTTTCTCAGAATTTTGAGAGCAGAAGTAACTACTTCTAAGTTACAGGTTATATAAATTTTAAAATCTTTACATATGCTAAATATGACAGATATTTGCAAAAGTGAAGGGGGTTCAGCCATCCTGCAATTAACTGTTATTAAAAAAATTTCAGAATAACTTAGTCTGTTAAAATGTGAATAATTAGGCAAATTTCATGTAGAATGACATTAACTCAGGTTGTTAAAGCATAGATGTTGATAATGATGCTGTGATGTTGCTCATATAAATTAATCAGTTTGACCATCTGCAGTGGTACTAGAATTCACCCGAGGCTCACCACTGTGTTGCAGAGAGTTGTCCTGAGCCATTCTAGGTGGACTTGGCTCAAAAATATGCTTGCTTAAATAAAAATTTGTGACAGTATGAGACATGTCACAACTATCACTAAAATAAAGTAAATAAAACTGTGATTTTATTTTTCTAAGAACAAAGACCATATAGTATACATACACAGTATATGTCTGTATGAATAGATATAATATATAATGTAATTCTGTATAGAATTATGCTCTACAGAAAGAGTGGGAGGCTTCTGGGATATCAGAAATATATCTCTTCAGCTCATGAGAATCATGTATAACCTGCAGAGAGAATTGGACTCAGATTAATGCCTAGTTGCTAAACTTGTGCACTTGCGCACTTTAATTAGAGTCATGGTTGGGGCCTAACTTTATCAATTGCAGTAATTCTGATATGTCAGTGTTGTCTATAACATGTCTAATTTGCATGGACATGTCCTAAACCCTTGGAAATAGCTGTGAATCAGGAATTTTAAGTCTACATTTACGTCTTGAAACAAGAAATTTGGTGAGAAAAATCATGCCTGACTTCAGATACAGTGCTCAGATTCATTATTGAAATTTGAACTCCCTTTGGACGGCATCCCAAGAAGACAAGAAAACTCAATGTGATGGAAGAGAGCTGAAAGCTACATGTCAAAACCTAAGGCTGGGGGGCCGACCCGGTGGCACAGTGGTTGAGTTAGTGCCCTCTGCTTCAGTGGCCTGGGGTTTTCAGGTTCAGATTCTGGGCATAGACCTACACACCACTCAAGCCATGCTGTGGCAGCATCCCACATACAAAATAGAGGAGGTTGGCACAGGTGTTAGCTCGGGAACAATCTTCCTCAAGCAAAAAGAGGAAGATTGGCAATGGATGTTAGCCAATCTTACACACACACACACACACACACACACACACACACACACAAAACCCAGGGCTGGTGTCATTGTTACAGTGGTGTCATGACATGATCTTCCTTGGTTCCTTGACCACGCTTAGCAAAAATCTATCCATTAAAAAAAGGGGGGTCTGAAAAGAAGCCTGAAGAAGTTTTAGAAATTTGGCCAAAGTTGACTGACATAGCTGTAACATCTGAGAGGAAGACTTATTTGGTGACTGGGTGAGACACAGCTTGTGCACAGACCACAAGAGCTGACAGCATATGTGTAGAGCAGGGTTCGGATAGAATGCAGATGAGTGAGAGCAGATGTGTAGAGAAGTGGCTGCTACCTCTCCATTGTGCTCTGATGCCTCTCAGACACAGAACCCAAATCTCTCCACCTCCGATCCTGGCAAATTATATCCCTCTTTCTTCCTTTCATTCTGTTTTTCCTCCTTTTACATCCTTTCTGTCTCTGCCTCTTCTTTCTATGAGACGTTATGAATATCCAGGAAATTTGTTGATCTCAAACGTTCTGGTAGCTTAGTGATTTCCATTAGGAATTATCACAAGAGCAAAAAAATACACACACACACACACACACTCACACACACACACACACATACATATAGTAATTATCCATTGAAATCAGATGGCATGAGTTGCATCCTGGCTCTGCTACCTTGTGTAATGGCTATTATGTGTCCTTGAGCAAGATACTTAACATTTTGTGTGTGTGTGTGTGTGTGTGTGTGTGTGTGAGGAAGATTAGCCCTGAGCTAACATCCACTGCCAATCCTCCTCTTTTTGCTGAGGAAGACTGGCCCTGGGCTAACATCCGCGCTCACCTTCCTCTACTTTATATGGGACGTCGCCACAGCATGGCTTGACAAGCAGTGCATCAGTCCGTACCTGGTATCCAAACCTGCGAACCCCGGGCCGCAGAAGCGTAGCACGTGAACTTAACCGCTATACCACCGGGCTGGCCCAAGATTCTTAACTTTTAAAGTCATGGTTTCTAAGGCTGTAAACTACCTATAGTAATACATACCTGAGAGAGTTCTTGAGAAGATTGCATCGGGACATCTTATTTGAAAATAACTAGCATTATAGGTAATTAAATAAAAGATGTGTTGATTTCACTTACTGCTATTTCTAGTATTCTCTAGCATTTTTCTAAGGATTATGGACACTGCTTGAATTTTTTCCCTCTCTTCTATTTTTACTCCCCATAATCCTTTTATGTGCTGTGATAGGAAGAAAAATACACGTCACAGAAAAACTGATGAATAACTCTCAATAGCAATAGCAAATAGCAATCATCAGATTTCACTTAAAAACCCAACCATAGAGCCTTACTTAGTTGATAGAAATGTCCAGTTTCTAGAGTAGAATATGAAAAGCTAGCTTTTGTTACTCCTTTTCTAAGTTTATCATCTCATACTGATATAATTTATAGCAAATTTGTAAATAGAATTTACACATCCTACCTCATTACAGGAACATTAAAAGTAGTGGAGAGGACTTATTCTAGGTCAAAAAGACTTTAAAGCTACCTGAAAGGATTCTTCTCTATGAGTTGAAAAATAAGCTATTTTCAAGCTTTTTCCATTGCACATCAAAGGGATGTTTTCTACTAATGTAGCCTATTTCGACATATAAAATCTCAAATTTAAGGCTATATTACATGATGTGAGGCACTATCCAAAATATAATTCTATAAAATATTTAATCTAGTATTATATTTACATCCTTATTAAATTTAAAAATGATATACTCTTTAAAATTAAGGCATGTAACCAAATAGACACAATGTTGGATATAAATAGAAATTCTCTCCCAAGCTGTTTGAGTCACCCTGCAGTATGTCTGGTAGAATGGGCAGAGTACTGCAAACAGTAATGAAATTAATAGAACTGGAATTGTGTGCTGAACATTATGTTCTTGGCAGGAATTAAGGTGATACTATCAGAAAGGACAACAGCTTCCAGAAATTCAGTTGGAAGACTCTATTGCATTATTTCCCCAGGAACAAAAACAAACGCACATTTTAGACAATATGCATTACTTTGGGGATTGTTGGGGTGGGAGTTTAGGGTGGGAAGAAATTTTTGAAGTACTCAGTATGCCAAATCATTCTTCATCTTCTGAACACTTTTTCCTCTTTGATCCTATATAATGTAATGTATTTAAGCTACATTACCTTGAGTCATAGGAATAGAGACAAAATTAACCACCAAACTATTTTTACCTATCAAAAGAGATGTTAATCTATAAAGGATCCTTTTTGTGACTTAAGTCTCATGTGATGTGATTGAAAGCAGGTAATGACATTATGAGTGATTATGCAAGGGTCATCCAAATCCATGGCATCTTTAAAAATGAGAGTCATTTTGGTCATTGAAAGACTGTCACTCTCCTAGGACAGTATTGAGAGTTCATTACAACTGCTTTATAAGACGTTACTACACAGAGGTAATCTTGTACTTGTGTCACATATGGGATATATCTATTGCATAGCAGTCAACATCACAACCTAAAGGAAAATGTAGAACTTAATTTGTCTTACTTTTCCAGTTTGGGAAAAAGTTAAATTTATGTAGTTAAGATGGAACTCTTTTGTATATTCTGACAATAATGCTAAGTTCATGATCAAAAATACCACATAACATCTACATATAAAGTGCGGTTCAAGTTTTCCTTGGAATTTCAATTATTTTCATAGATTGCCCTCTTGTGGCCATAGATGATGCTACTAACAACAAAACACAAATATTGCATACATTTCTTTTTTCTATCTAGTAAATGCTTTGGGGCTTATTAATATCTTAAAATTCACTTTGTAATATTTCAAGATGAAATCTCCATGAATATTCTTCAATGTGAATTGTAAGTAAAATCTTGATTTCTGAAAATTCAATACAGCTGCAATAAAATTATTAAAGAAATATTATAAATAAGAAGTAAATGGAGATTTGCTATGGTTATTTACTAGTTTCAAGCCATGGATATTCATTGATCCTTAAAATTAATATAATGGTTTAATTACATAAAATGAAGTTCTAGTGCTATCTTTAATATAATTCCCAGGAGAAAGAAATTTTAGGATATAATACTAATATGTAACATTACTATTAAAAAAGAACTAGTATTACTATTAGAAAAGGATTTTTTTTTGTCACCTAACATACTTAATAAACTGAGCACTTTTATTTTCAAAGACAGCTTAAGAAAGAATACAAATATAGTCAGGCAATTAAGCTGTTAAAAATTTATTGATCTTGAACCAGGTATTTAAGCTTTCTAGCCCTCAGTTTCCTCATTTGTAAAATGAGAAGTTTGAGCCAGATGATCTTGATTAACATCCATTTTAGATGTGTCCTCCATCCCTTTAGCAAGAAGTAACTAGCAGTTAACAGTTCTATTCTTGGTTTTTACTTTCTCCACCTGATTTCTAGAATGCAAGTCAAAATATCTATTAAGTCCTCTGTTTTTGAAGCTGCTTCCTTCTGGTCACATTTTCAAGCTTCAGAGGTAGTTCTTTTTAGAGCAAAGGGACACAAGGACACGTGATTTTTACAGTCTGCTGTTTTCAGTGCTGGAATAGCAATGAGTGGCCCAGAGCCAATAGAAAGGAAGAAAAGGACCACAGGCAGAGAGATGCTGAGCAGGCTCCTCTGGGTAAACTAAATTAGGTGACCTTTCTACCTCTTCCAGAAGGGACATATGCCAAAAAGAAAGGTATGACAAGATCTGTGGTCACATCACGGTAAGAAATGAACATAAATTAGATCATACAAGCTTGGTAAATGTTTATATAACATGGATCTGAGGACATATGTATATAAATTTATTGATTTTATAATGTATCAATTACTTTAATAAAGTTACATTGAATGAGCTTTGATAGAATGATTTAACTAGTTAGCAACTTTAAACCTAGGAGTTGTTTAAAATATTTTTTTAGACGAAAAGCCTTTAAGAATAAAAATAACTAATCTCCACTACATTTATTCAATAAATCAATGAATAGCCTTTTTAATAGCTTTCTATCTTCTAGTTCTCTATTGAGAAACTCTCTCAATTGTTTTTTTTTGTTTGTTTTTTGGGGGGGTTTTTGCCCAGACCCTCCATGTTAAAACATCATCCATTTCATCCATACCCTCTATATGGACAGTGCTCTGCCCTCTCTCCCATACAGTCAGGGTTCTAATTAACTTAAGCAGAAAAGGAATTTATGGAAAGGATACTTAATAGCTCATAGAACCACCAAAAGAACTGAGGCACCTGGCTTGGTAAAGACAAAGAAAGACCGGAGGCTTGGGAGTAACTGGGACCACACCAGTCATTAAACGTCCACCCTAGAACCCATCAAAGGAAGACACTGTTGTCACAGAGCACTGAATTTACCGCTTCCACTGGGTTCCAAATGTCTCCACTAGGTCACTGCTGCCCCTAAGAAATAAATATTGTTGCTTCTGGTGAGCCACCAGAAAGGATTCTTGTGATAGGGAGACTAATGGCTCCTCAAAGATGTCCACATCCTAATCTCGGAATTCTGTGAACACGTTGCTTTTATGGCAGAAGCACTTCACGGATGTGATTAACTTAACGACCGTGAGATAGAAAGATTATCTTGGATCATTCAGTGGCAAATGTCGTCACAAAGGTCCTTAAAAGCAGGAAGCAGTGTAAGGGTGAGAGAGTGATTGAATGGGATACATTGCTGGCTTGGAGATGGAGGAAGGCAGCAAGAACCAAGGAACGCAGGTGGAGTCCAGAAGCTGGAAAAGACAAGAAGACAGGTTCTTCCTTAGAGCCTCCAGAAGGAATACAGCCTGGCTCACACATTAATTCTAGCTCCCTAAGACCAATTTCAGACTTCTGACTTGTAGAAAAGTAAGATAATAAATTTGTGTTGTTGTAACCTACTAAATTTGTGGTTGTTACAGCTGCAGTAGGAACAAATGCAATTCCCCAATGAGGTGCTTCTTTGATCACTAGCTCTCAATTCTAGTCCAGGTGGGGTACATCAGACTCACCAGATCCAGGAAATGCAGCTACTGCTCAATCACAGAACAGGCTAAAAAGTCAGTATTTTTGTGGCTTCTATAGGGCACATAGGCCCTACTTCCCCCTGATGTATATGGTGAGACAAGCCACAAAAGCAAAAACAAACAAGTGGGATTATATCGAACTAAAAATCTTCTGCACAACAAAATGAAAAGGCAACCTACGGAATGGGAAAAAATATTTACAAACCACTTGTCTGATAAGGGGTTAATATCCAAAATAGATAAGGAACTCTTACAACTCAATAGTAAAAAAAAAAAAAAAAAAAGAAAATTCAAATAATCTAAAAATGGGCAAAGGATCCTGAATAAACATTTTTCCAAAGAAGATATTCAAATGGCCAACAGGTAAATGAAAAGATATTCAACATCACTAATCATCACAGAAATGCAAATCAAAACTACAATGAGATATCAATTCACAACTGTTAAAATGGCTATTATCAAAAAGTCAAGAGGTAACAAGTGTTGGTGAGGATGTGGAGAAAAGGAAACTCTTGTGCACTGTTTGTGGGAATGTATATTGGAACAGTCACTATGGAAAACAGTATGCAGATTCCTCAAAAAAATTAAAAATAGAACTATCACATGAACCAGAAATTTCAATTCTGGGTATATATCTGATAGAAATGAAATCACTATCTCAAAGAGATATCTACACCTCCATGTTCTTTGCAGCATTATTTACAATAGCCAAGACATGGAAGCAACCTAAGTGTCCACAGACAGAGGAATGGATAAAGAATATATATACTCACAATGGAATATTATTCAGACATAAAAAAGGAAGGAAATCCTGTTATTTTCAACAACATGGATGAAACGTGATGGCATTATGCTAAATGAAATGTCAGACAGCAAGAGACAAATACTATATGATCTCACTTATACGTGGAATCTAAAAAAAAACAAATTCGTAGATAAAGAGACATATTGGTGGTTGTCAGAGTTGGGGAGGGAGGAGAAATGGGTGAAGGTCAAAATGTACAAACTTCTAGTTATGAGACTTATCTATGGTGACTATAGTCAACAATACTGTATCATATATTTGAAAGTTGTTAAGAGAGTAGATCTTAAAAGTTCTCACTACAAGGAAAAATACTGTAACTATGTGAGGAGCTGGATGTTAACTAAACTTACTGTGGTAATCATTTCATAACATGTACATGTATCAAATCATCATGTTGTACACCTTAAACTTATACAATGCTGAATGTCAATTATAACTCAATAAAACTAGGATAGTAGGGGGAGAAGTATATGGTGAGGAATTCCCCAAGCATAGTGAAGAGTTCCGGGTGCTGGGAAAACCAAAGAAAGGACACATATCTCCTATTACCGTATTTTAATATTGTTATTTTTCTTTAGACTCTGTCATCATCAAATTGCTTTTCAAAGCCGATGATCTACTCCTGAGGAGCTTCTGATGAATTATCTCCGTTCTTCCCTAGATCACTAACTGCAGTAGCTCAAAGCAAAACCATAAAACTTCAAAAACTAAGATTTCTACTTTAGCTATGAGATAAAAGCAATGTTCTACTGTAGCTCAACATACAGCTATTTCAGACATACCATGAAATAGAAAAATAAATATTTACTGTATAATTGCACAATGTTTCCTTTTTAAAAAAAAATCATGCTACTAGGTTCTGGCACATTCCTGTAGAAACATTGCTATGGAAAGGCTGTTGAATTTTTTAACCTGATTTATATGATTAGCTATTGATTTCAATGCTACTAGCAATATTTACAATAAAACACACACTTATTGCAGTGAATATAAAATCTGGATTATATAATTGAATTTGTCCATGTTTGATGAAAAAACATGCTGACTTAAGAGTCAGTATAAATTCTGTCCCCTATATTTACAATTAAATTCTTATTGAATAAATGACTGGCCTTGTGAAAATGATTCTTTCTGAGACCGATTTATTTGGCTAATCCTCTCCCTCACCTAACCCAAAGGTATGATGATGTATTAAAATGAAGGGAAAACAATCAACAATGTTGTATGAAATTATAAAATTGTGATATAAAAATACAGAGGCAAAAGGCAAGATTCAAAATTAAGGTTTTCATTCTTTTTCAACATTTTTCAGGTAATACATATAGATTCTAACTCATGACTTGAACCTTAAATTTGGAAGATATCATCTCAACCAAGTTACAACATAATTACCACAATGTCTACTATTCAGTGTTTATGCTTCTGTAAACACTTTCATCTCAGTATTGCTTTGCAGTGGTTCCTGAACATTTAAGCAGTGTGGAACTGTGTTGAAGAGCAAAGCCTTCAATATTTTGAGGAAATTCCACACTGTTTTCCATAGTGGCTGCACCAATTTACATTCCCCACCAACAGTGCATGAGGGTTCCCTGTTCTCCACACCCTTATCAACGCTTGTTGTTTGTTGTATTTTTGATTTGTTATATGGGAATCTAAAAAAGACAAAACACATGAACAAACAAAGCAAATATAAACAGACTCAGATATAGCGAACAAATTGGTGGTTGCCGGCGGGGGGAGGGAGGACAAAATAGGTGAAGGGGATTAAGAGGTACAAACTTCCAGTTATAAATAAGTCACAGGTATGTAACGTACAGCATAGTGAATATAGTCAACAGTATTGTAACAACCTTGTATGATGACAGATGGTTACTAGTCTTTTCAAGGTGATCATTTTGTAATATACATAAATATTGAATCACTATGTTATACATCAGAAACTAATAAAATGTATGTCAACTATACTTGAATAATTAATTAATTAATTTAATTAAATAAAAGAGGAAGAGCGAAGCCTTCATTTCTCAACAGACTTGATTTCCAGTTCTGGCTGTTCTAGTTATGACCTCCAAACAACCTTCTTCACATATAAAAGGGCAGTAATCGTCGTACTTACCCCATAAGTTAGTAACGTGACGTAGTGGCATGACATAATGCCTGAGTGACGTGGCACATATCTGACACAGGTTAACTACTCAGTACTGGTTAGTTATTAATACCAGTAATGTTAAGTCAAGGACAAGTCAAATATGTATTGAGTGAACACTATTTGTGTCCATTCTTTGGGACGCATACTATGTTCACTTAGTCCATATGTTTCTGCTGTTGTAAATCATTAAATATACAAATAGTAGGTGTTTTAAAATATATTTCTTTTTTTTTCTCTTAGAAATATCTTTTATACATGTGTCTTCACATCACGTATTCCATGCAACACAGTGTGGTGAACGCATTTTTTCACTGAAATAACACTGTCCTTATTCATATATACAACCAGCGTTCTTAGAATCATCTTTTGTACATGCATTTTTACATAGTACTAAAGCAGACTACTTATCAAAATAAGATTTTCAAAAGTATTCATCAACAGAAAATAGAGGGGTGAGAAATGGTTTGTATTTTCTTATTTCAAGTAATTTGTACACCATGAAATGCTCTCAATATAAAAGGAAAGTAATCAACTACTTGGTAAACTGCAGTTGTCTGTTTTTTTGTTTTCATTACAGTAACCACAAATATCACACAAAATCATTCCACAAATATTTGGCAATGCTAACTGTTACCCTGCAAGATAAAGTCATCTAGTTTTTCTTAAAGATCATCCTTCCATCATTTGAAAAACATATAATGAATCCCACTGTATACACATATGTGTATAAATACGTTTGTGTGTATATACATATATATGCAAAAATATTATCACTTCCTATCTAGAAATGTTGAAGTACACACTTCACTAAAATTTTTAAAAATACAAAAGTAGTTAGCAAAGAGATCAAGGCAATACAAAAATATACTAATTTGATGGAAAGGAAAACACTCCATTGGGCTGAATTCCTTTGCTCCTTCATTCCTGCTCTCTCTGTCTTTCCCATTCCCTTGCTCTATCATTGTCTTTCTTTAACTGATAATAGAATTGCATCATAAGTTTAAACTCTCCCTGTCACAGGGATAAGAAAGGAAATCTGCAACCGCAAATGCCGTTTCTTTTAGTCTCTGCAGCAGAGAGACGCAACCAGCGTGAAGGGTCCCGTTTTTACAGACAGAGGCCCTCTCCTGCACCCTTAAGCCCTAAGTGGGCTAAGGTTGCTCTGACCGCTGCGCTCTTCTTTGCTGGTCCCAGCCACACAGGCCCTGGACAACTGATGGGTCTCCATCAAAGCTCTTGCCACTCTGATTTTCAGTGGCACTGCAGACCTAACTGGCATCTCAGTTTCCGTCTGGCTAGGAAACGCAATGATTACTTACGCTGTGTGAAAAACTGTAAATATTACATTTACTTGGTTTATCACATTTTCTATTCATGGCAACTCTTTTGAAGTAGTTAATATATTAATGAGAAAAACTGAGTCTGGCAGAGGTTACAAACGTTGATCATGATCACATATCTGATACGTAATGAATGTGGTGTTTGCCTGACTCTCTAATCTGGGGGTGTTGCTATTTGTATTATAGTGCTCTTCTGCCTTAACGGAACTGTAGGAAAAGAAAACACTTTCCAATCTCACACACTTGGAATACATGTGGGACTCGCTTTTTTTTTTTTTGCGAAAGATAAAAGAATAACCTCTTGAAAGGCTCAGGATGATTAGACATAAAAAGGTCCATTTTCTCTGAGGAAACATTAAATAAATCAGACACTGGAATCACATGCTAGGTCCTGGGTTATGTACAGGGGATTTGGTGATAAATTTCTCATTGTCCCCACCTTTCAGTTTCTGACAATCTTGTGAAGAAGCAGATATGCAAAAAATTCTAAGACAAGGTGATATAAGATGTTCTCATATTTTGGAGACTACATGGGAACTCATGTAAAAGAACTAGTGCTATAATCACTGTTATGTTTTTTTTCTTTTTTCTTTTCTTCTCAGGACAGTAAATAAATAAATAAATACCTGCAGAGATTTCCCAGAGGGGGTGACTTTTAAATTGGTTCTTGAAAGCTAAGGAGGAGCTTGCCAGTAGAGAAGGCGATGGTAGACACAGGAATAGAGCATTCCAGGCAGGAGGAATTTTATGAGCAAAGAAAAGAGATCTTAATAAACTAAGAATCACACATTTATACAGACGAAAACTGCATAATTAAATATAAGAAGATGATGAGACTAAACAGAAACTATTAAACAAGATAGGAGAGTATAAAATTAGCCATTTCCCTCATTCGGATGGTATCTAAGGTAATTTTATTTTTGTTTTGTGTGTGAGGCGGAGGGTAATAGAGAGATTGTTTATATTTTTTATTTGGTGCTCAGGAAAATATATGCCCAAAGATGAGACAACCAGGTACTTAAAACTCTGCTGGACTCTTTGGTAAGGCTTGGAAGTGAAAAAATCTATTTAAGAGTACTCTTTGTGCTAAGCTGGGGTTCACTTTGGAATAGCTTGGAGAATAAGTAAAATGCTACCATTTGTTTTTGTCAGTAAAACAGTTTTTGTGCCCTGCAACACCAAATATAGATGCAAATAAAAGTTGGAGCTTCTTTCCTTTCTAGAAATGTCTGTAACCTTCACAATAGTGGGTTTTGTTCTCATGGGCTGCTCTATGTAATTTGTTGGTTTGAAGGTTGGCATCTTTTTATAGCTTGCAATATGAATTTTATAGTTTAAAATTGTGGATAAGGCAAAAAGTTTCCATTCTTTCTTTGAATGTTCCCACTGCAACTAACTAATCCCATCTTTCATTAAACCAGAATGATTTCTGTAAGCTTACTTTGTGGAATGAAAAAATGTTTAAAGATTTCGTTTTGTATTCTTTGGAGCAAAGGGCGTATTTCTGGCCTTCCAGTGAATTGATAAAGTGGCCCAATCCAGTTGTAACTTTGCTGTTCCTCAGAGCTGGGAAGGCTGTTAATAACTGCCTGAAATTGAGTGGTTTTTGTGTCTTACACATTAATACTCCATGGTTAAAATCAGTTCCTTCCCCCAGAGGCTTTTTTATTGCCCTCTTGTGGAGAATGGTGGAGTATTTTTTCCTTGAAGGAACAGGCTGCACGTTATAATCCAATTTTCATAGACATTACTTGTCATCATAATTAGTTTAGAGAAACACATTAGATTGTGTAATAATTTGTGTTTCAACCATTAAAAATAGCTTTGAAAACTCAAGAGGAGAAGGAAAGTCTGTATTTTTGCCCCTTCTATGTTTTTTTTTACTTCCCAATGTTCCAAATTTCCTTCTTATATCATCTCCTTTCTGTTTAGAGAATATTCTGTAGACATTCTTTTAGAGTAGGTCTGTGGGTGCCAAATGCTCTTATTATGCTCTTATCTGAGACTGTCTTGATTATCCCCTGCGTTTTGAAAGTATAACTTCACTGGATATAAGATTCTGTGTTGACAGTTTTTTTTCTTTCGGCACTTAAAAACTGCTGATCTTTCCAAAAATGCTGAAATTATTTCACCACTTTCTTCTGACATCTCAGGTTTATAATGAAATTCCACTGTCATTCAAATTGGTTTTCTCCTATAGATAATGTGTCATTTCTCTATAATTGCTTTCAAGATTTTTTTTAATCTTTATTTTCAGAAATTTGACTAGGATGTGTCTTGTGTGGATTTGTTTGAACTTATCCTATTTGGAGTTTGCTCAAAAATGGGAGTTTTTCAGCCATTATTTCTTAGAATACTCCTCCAGCCCACCCTCTTTCTCCATCCTTCTTGGACTCCATTGATATGAATGATAGAGATTCTGTTTCAGTTCCATATATGTGTGAGACTCTGTTTACCTTGTTTTGGGGTTTATCTACTCTTTCTTTTCCAGATTAGGTGATCTCTGTTGTTTTTGTCTCCAAGTTCAATGATTCTTTCCTCTGCCTTCTCCATTCTGCTGTTGAGCTGAGGCATTGAGTTTTTATTTTTGTTACTGTACTTTTCAGTTCTAGAATTTCCATCTGGTCCCTTTATATCTTCTATTACTTTGCTGAAACTTTCTATTTCTTTGCTGAGACTTTATTTTTATTTGTTTCAAGCATATTTATAGTTGCTCACTGAAGCATTTTTATGATGGCTGCTTTAAAATCCTTGTCAGGTAATTCCAACAATTGTCCCATCTTACGATCGATGTCTGTTGTCATTTCTCATTCAGTTTGAGCTCTCCCTCGCTCTTGGTATGCTAGTCATTTCCTATTCAAACCTGGACATTTGGGGTATTATGTTATGAATCCTAGATCTTATTTAAATCTTGCATTTTAGCAGGTCTCCATTAACCACTCCAGTGGTAAAGGGGGGTGCTGCCTCATTACTTCCAGGTGGGTGTGGAAGTCCAGGTTCTCCATATATCCTATCACCATTCTCAATGGCTTGAAAAATCACAGGAAATTCATTCAGCAATCTGCTTTTTCAGTTTTTCATTCTCACCTCTGTTAGTTCACCTCTGACACCTGTGCTCACTTATATACCTTGATCTTGTCATCCTCAGTGACACCTTCATCTTCTAAAGCTCAGCTTCAGGAATCTGTTTGACTACCATCTCCTGTGCTCCAACTCGCTTCCTCTAGTATTCCATTGCAGTTACGTTGTGATCAGATTTACATGTCACAGTGCCATTTAGTATAGAGTTTAAAGAATAATTTGAGGGAGTAAAGCTGTGTATAAGGAATCAAACGAGGAGGCTGTTGCAGAGGTCCAACTGAGAAACAGCAGAGATTGGGACCAGGGTTGTAACGGTGGAAAGAAAAGGAAATGTTTGGGTTTGAAATGTATTTTGAAGACTGAATTCATGGAAGCTGGAGATTAAACTGATGGAAGTTGGTGATGGAAGAGTGGTTCAGAAAAAAAGATTCGAAAATGATATCCAAATTTTGAACTGAAGAATTTGACTTTGTAATAGAAGCATTTACCAAAAAATAAAATAAAGGAGAAAAAATGAATGTGATACTGAACTTGTACTTCAGGTGCTTATGTGACTTCCAAGTTGTAAAGTGGATCTAGAACTCAGTAAAACATAAGTAATAAACAGTAGAAATAGCTGTGTGTTAAGAGAGAAATTTATGTTTCTAGTGATAGATAATTTTTACAGCTATCCTTGGAGTCATGTGTTTGGATGATTTTAAGGAGAGAGACAACTAGAGAGCTGAGGATGGATCTTGGAGCAATGTTTCTGAATTGATTTCATCCACATAAGATCTATGCAGGATAATAATTATTTTATAAATTTGGAGTCTCTATGCAAGTATTTTTTAGAGCTCCATATTTAATATGGTAAAATATAGACAGCAATTCCAGTTTTCCCTTTTTTTGTCTTAAATTTTCTTTCCCATTTCAATATATTTCGAAGCCTCCTTCCCATATTTCTTTTCTAGTTTCCTGTTGCTTTTCCCTTCTCTGCTTTGAGGGAAGCACTTGCTACTAAGGGAATTGCCAAAGCCCTTAGTGTGTCAAATATGAAGGCCAAGAATCTTGTTCATCGCTCAGTAACCATCTCACGAAGAAACAAAACAAAACTACAAAAGCAGTAACAACTACACAGATGAGTAGTGTAGGAGTATGTTTGACTGGTATCAATTTTCCCCCACGTTTTTTTCCTTAAAACATGTTCCTCTGGATCAAATTTCCAAATACCACCTGCAACAAAAACAACATTCAGCACATCTCTGACAAAAAGAAAATAGAAACTACAATAGAACATTCACTCCCAGGCCTTGAAATATTCCCAACATATCAAAATACTGCCTACAGCCTAGAAAAATAAACTACAACCACCCACACCCCCTCCCACCTCCAGCATGACTCAAACACACACATTCCCTTTCCCTTAACCACACTGACAAAGAAAGTCTACTCAATCGAAAAATTTAGTTTTCCTAAAGTCAGCAGTAAAGAATAATATATTATACAGTCACAACAGCTTCTACCAATGCTGAAACATTTTTTTGGATTTAAAATACATGTGTTTCACACAAAGTTTATAAATGTTTTCTTAACTGATAAACAAGAACATCCTTCACATAATATATGCTAAGTAAATGTCTACTGAATAGAACTGAAAATGATATAATATTTCACTGATGAGTTCCCACTAAGATTATAACACTCAGTCATGCAACGGAGGCCAAAACTGTTGATAATCTGGACAACGCTCTGCCCTGTGGTAAGCCCTGAATAAGATGAATGTAAGGTTGCTTTTGAAGGAACCAGAGGATTCCATGGTTTCCTGTATCAACTGCAATTAGTTATTACCATTTGTACCTGGTAATGCTAAGTTTACACTCAACTAATAGGAAAAGCTATTAGTTATTTTGTAAATATCTGAGTTTACGGGAAGCTTAGCTATGATTGATGATCCTCAAACGTGAACATGATTATATATAAATATATATATGGTTAACTGTGTGTAAATTTAATGTTTATGTAATATTTGAAGGATTATCATAAAATTTTGGAATCTTATTTTATGAATCTTGTGTCTTCCTTTTATTCAATTAAAATATTTGTTGACCTGTTATTATTTGCCTACACTATACTTCAGACTGAGATCATTAAGTACGAAAAGTATGTATGAAATAAGTCTTTGCAGAGGAATAGGATTCTAAGAGTTGGTGATGATGGTAATGACTGGGAACAGGATGAGCAAAAATTTAGTGCCAGGAAAGCAAACAACAACAAAAATACCATCTTATCCTATAGATTTGATCAAACTTGCCAAATTAATCATAATCTAATCCTCTAAATTTCTAAATAGTTAGTTTTGACTGCCTCATCTTTTTCTTGCACAGATTTTTGCTCCAGATTCCCTTCATTCCCGTGATTTTAACTACCATCTCTATATGAACATCTCTACCTCTGATTTCCTTCTAAAGTTCTAGCTTTAAATTTTCAATGCTCTCACAACTATTTGCATTGACAATGTTGTCCAGAACAGAATTACTTTCAAGTGAGTATTCCTTCTCAGAAGTCTTTTTGTTGTAACCAGGATACTATTCATAATACTGCTAAGAAAAATATTAATTCTGCAAATAATTAACTAATGACATTTTTTGAGCCCTTACTATATCAAGCATATGGTTATGAACTCTACTTGCATAATTTCATTTAATCCTTCCAATCACCTAATGAGGTAACTATTATCATTTCCAGTTTTTTGCAAATGAAGAAACAAATAGGACCTTAAAGAAAATAAATGACACACCTAAGGCCAGCTTTTAGGAAAAGGAATTGGTGGAAAGATTTAATGGACTTTTTAAATCCAGGTCAATCTTACCACAAATCTTTAATTACATAAATTATGTTGCTTTTCATTAACTAAATCACTTAGTTCAAATAATTTACTTGACTTTTCTCCCTTCTTCATTTATTTCTCTGATTCCAAGTCTCATTGGTTATTATTTTACCCTGTATACCTGCAATATTGTGAAAAATACGTATTTGGTTATTCAGATGACCAAAATATATTTCTCATATATATTTGATCTTCGCCCAGGGTTCCTGGCTTACAGCTCCCCAAACCCTTAGAATTTCCTAAGTGTTGAGAGTGATAAAGGTATCTTTTGTTATGGTAATGAGGTAGCTTTTGGAAAGCAGCTAAGAATGGCTGCTGGTTGCAGTGGAGCCAACCATGTAATTAGAGGGTTAGAACTTTCAGTCCCACCCCCTGACCTCCAGGAAGGGGAGAGAGGATGGAGAATTAGTTCAGTCACCAATGGCCAATGATTTAATCAATCATGCCTATGTAACGAAGCCTCTATAAAAACCCAGAAGGACAGGGTTCAGAAAGCTTCCGGGTTGGTGAACACACGGAGGTTGGGGAGAGTGGTGAGCGTGGAGAGGGCATGGAAGCTCTATACTATTTCCCCATGCCTTGCCCCATGCCTCTCTTCTGTCTGGCTCTTCCTGAGTTATATCCTTTTATAATAAACTGGTAATGTAGTGAGTAAAGGGGTTTCCTGAGTTCTGTGAGCCACTCTAGCAAATTAATTGAACTCAAGGGCGGTCATGGGAACCTCTGATTTATGGCCACTCAGTCAGAAGTACAAAAAACAACCTGGGCTTGCAACTGGTGTGTGAAGTGGAAGGTGGGGCAGTCTTGTGGGACTGCGCCCTCAATCTGTGGAATCTGATGCTATCTCCAGGTAGACAGTGTCAGAATTGAGTTGAATTCTGGGATACCAGCAGGAACACCGCCCACCCCTGCACACACACACACAATGGAATTGGGTCCAGAACCCCAAAAAGAGTACTATTTCCATTTCCACAGCTACAATTCTGGTTGTGGTAGATTACAAAAGTGACCACAATTCTTTGGGGATCCACCCACTAACAAGTGGAATACCCACACCTTGAATCTAGGCTGGCTTGTGATTTACTGTGGACCACAAAATGCTCCAGAAATGGTGTTGTCTGAATTCTAAATCAATGCCTCAAGAAACTTTTCATGCTTCTGCTCTCCCTCTTTGAGACCTTTGCCACTGCTGCCTATTGAACAGTCTGGCCCTGCCTGCTGGAGGAAGAGAGACCACACAAGATAAGCCATCCCAGCTGAACCATCTTACACCAGCCAGCTCCCTTGATCTGACAACTGCCCACAGTCACACGAACAGCTCAGCCAAGCTCACCTGAGCACAGCCCACATCAACAAACTGCCCTGTAGAGCCCACCTCGAACTGCCACCCCATAGAATAATAGGCTAAATAAATTGTTACTATTTTAAACCCCTAAGTGTCAGGGTGTCTTGTTACACATCAAAATGTAGCCTATTGACATGAAAACTCTGCTCTAGTCAAACTGGCCTACTTGCTATTCCTGCACTTTTATACTTGTATAATGTATTTCACACTTTCATATTGGTTTTTTTTCTAATGATGCCTTATTGATTAAACTCATTGACGTATTTTACTTTTTGATAGGACATTTTTGCAGTTATCTTAGGCTTGCTATTTCAAGTATTGGAGATGATTTTGATACATATTTTTTTATATATGTTTCTCACAAGTCCTGTTCTAAAAATACTAATATGAAAATTGCTTAAATAACTAAGAGTTAAAGAGACACACAAAAAAGGTAGAATAATAGAAGATTAGCTCCAGTTATAGAACAATTTCTATACAGAGTTATATGAGTTTATGTAGCTTACATTATTTCTCCGGCCTTAGTTTTCACATCTGTACAGTACTTATAGCTCTCTGATCCTTCTATTTGCAACAAGACTTTCCTGGGGATCTGAAAATGAGTGTTAATAAAATCTCCAAACATATTCAGCTCCTTCTTTGTGCCAGATACTGTACTAAGGGCCTTATATACATTCATTCGATTCTTGCAATATATATACCCAAATTATTTAAAATATAATTATAAAAATAGCGTAGACTAACATCCAACTCTCTATTCAGATTGGCTAAAAAGCAAAGGGATTATGATCTGAAATTTAGTCAAAATAATTTATTGTCACATGTCATCTCTCTGAAGGATGGTTTTCTAATAAATTTACCATAGAGGAGACATCTATCTAAAAACTGAAAGACAAACATCAGACCCCTCAACCAGTAAATTACTTTCACAGACTCCTGTCATAAAGCTTCTATGAATTACCCTGTATAATGATTTCCGGAAATCATGCAAAGTCCAATAAATCTGTGACTTCTAGTTCTTCAGAGGCATACTTCTATTAGATGCAATAAATTATGAATGAACATAGTTACAAGTAGAAGATTTATTTTAATTACATTTGGTAACATTGCTACAGCCCAATAACCCTGGTGGATATGATTATCCGACCTGAGGCTCTCAGAGAAAAGACAAGGACATGTAGGCTGGATGATGTGACGGTGAGATAGTTTCTGATCAGAACGAATAACAGGATTGGGAATCACCCGAATGTAGGTTACCAGGAGCAAGGCTCAAAGTTTTGTAACTGACCCTTTATAGTTTGCTGTTGTTGAATATAAAGACACAAAGGTACACTTACAAATTATATTTATCACTCAAAGTTAGAGAAATAAGGAACAAAGAATAGAATTAGGATTAATAAAGATTTCAATGAACTGGAAGAATCAAAGCCAGATTGCTTAACCTCATTAGAAATAATTGTCCAATTCCAACAGGTTAGAACAAGATGCTGAAAACCTGGCTTAAGAAAATTCCATGTTTAAACAATGAATAGTTAAAAAACGAAAACCAGAACAGATTTTATTCTTCTGTAATTTCAATACAGAAAAGTGATGTGACTTGTTATCAAAAAGTAGTAAGATGATTTGGAGTTCCAAAGCATAAGTACATTTTTTGATGCAAGATGATGAAATCTATATTCTTTTTATACTTGGGAGGAGGACTACTTTCTAGCTCTGGGCTCCCCATTGTAAGAGGAATATCAACAAACTTTAGTTCAACCTTTGAAAGTAAGTTGAGATGAAAAAAATGTCAAAGGGAAAACTTTAAAAAGAACCAGCAACAATTTATCCATAAAAATGTTACTTTTTTTCAAATCACTTCCATGAAACACTAGATGCATTAATTATCTGCTGTGAAAAAATTGAAGATAATGTCTCATAGGAAGATTCTAGAAAGATGATTTTTTTTAATATAGACGATAGTATATGTTATGCATTGCTTTATTATGACAACGAAATTCACTTTTGTTAAATAATCTATTGCCCAGTACAAGTCAATGAAGCATTACTATATTCTAATATCTGACAATTGATAAAAAACCAGTCAGGCAAACAGGAATGATGTTTCCATGAACATATCTAGCCCACGCTTGATTATATGTACGTTGGTGGACACACTAAGTATGCTCCCTCAATTTCGGCTTCCTTGTTTTTAAAGAAAGATTTTTTTGGATTAGGTCATCTTAATAGTTCATTATGGTGCTATTTATTATTTTATGCTAAAAATTAGTTCTACAAGAAGGTTTATATAAAAGGAATCATTAGCAATTACAATTGTGCAGAGGATTTTTACTGATTCATAAAATATGAAAAAACTGATATAAGATTGGACAATAAAAATTTTCTAATTCTATCTTTCTATTATTTAATTTTCCTTAGAAAAAGCATGATGTTTACTTTCTACACTAATAATTTAATATAGTGTAAATTACAAGTATTTTAAATATGAATTATTATTACTTTAATATTCCTATGTCATCCATTGCATATAAGCATATATTCCCACAAGGTGGTGCTCTTTATTTAAAAATTTCAACAGAAAGCAGTTTTGTTCTAGATTTGCTTAGGGTTCAATGACAAGATACAGGCTTTAACATATTATAAATGATCAAACGAAGATGCATTCAATACTTAAAATTTATTTTTATTGATCATCCTATTTTACTTATTGGATTAAAGTTGGATTTTTATTTTAAAAATGCTAAATATGCAAATACATTTTGGTAGCAATTCATTTACTGAAAATTTAGAGGTTTTAAAAATTCAGGGTTAAAATCTGAATAGGAAAATGCATTCTGTTCATAAGCAAAAACATGCAGAAAAGGATAGTAAGAACATAAGTTTGTCTGGCACAGAAGTTCTTCTCTGGGAATAGAGGGAAGCTAGAATACAGCATAGAAACACTATCTAGAAGACCTTTAATATTAAGCTAAGTACAGAGGAATCCCAGATTAAGCACATTTTATTAACTTGAATTCAACTATTGGGGGAGGAGGGAGGAAAGTAACAAAAAAAGAGAGAGAGAAAAAGAGAAATAGGTAGAAAAAGAGAGAAAGAAGGAAAGAAATGAAAGAAAGTGAATAATGATAGCGATTGTATCCACCATTTCTTTCAAGGATCTTATTTCCTGGGTATGAGGTAGGAAGTTTGAATCTACTATTTCTTCAGTGCCCTCAGTTCTCTCAAGCCTCTTAGAGTGTTACATCTCACCTTGCTGAGGCCCATTCTAGCATATAAAATTTTACATTTTTTGTGCATATCACTTCTCACCACAAGCCAAACAGTTTATCTAGTAACCAAACACAGGAAGAATAATATACTCCAATCCTGGAAAAAAATAAATTGGATGAGGAATTCTGCTTCCACTTAGGATATAGTAAATATTAAGAGAACATTGCTCCCATGCTAACAGTGAGAAAGAACCAGGTGATCTAAAAAAAACATAATTTTTTCTTTAACAATCAGAGCTGAGGTCACAAGGCATCGAGATGAACCAAATTCCCAAGGTTGACAAGACCATCTGAGGAAAGACAAGACACATAAACTGTTTAATTATTGGCAGAACATGGGATACAGGTGAAAGCAGCCATAAAATAGGTAAGAAGTAATAAATTCACGTCTTGAACTCGTGAAAAACTAGTGTGGACTACCACGAGAGATCACAATTCCTGGGAGCTGCGTGCCCACGGGGAGTCGGCATCTGTCCAAATACCAGCTTTTCTACAAGATGGGCTCAGCTGCTACTTGGGGATAGGCATGAAAAGAGAAAAAAATATCTGCCACAGGGGAAGAGCAAGAACCTTTCCAGCATCTAATATCTGGTCCAGCTTTGATAAGAAAAGCCATCTGTCTGTTAGAGAGAGGGAGGAAACCCTTCTGTAAGTCCCAGGCAAAGATTGGTTGCCATTTAGGGAGGGCACAGAGAGTTCTCTCACCCCTGGCTCCCAAGCTAAGGTCAGCTGCCACTGGGAGTGGAAAGAAATCCACCTCCTCTAACCAGCACTGCCAGTAGGAAAAAACCATTTGCCATTAAGAGAGATGCAAGAAACCTATTCAATCCCAGGACTCTGTGATGATATAAAGAAAAGGTTGATCACTGTGGAGGAAGGGCAGAAGGCTAGCCTGTGGAAACACCTGCTGATTCAAGACAAAGGTCAGCTGCCTTGGAGGAAGGGTAGAAAACTCTAGACCCACTTGGGAATGGGCAGGGAAATGGAGAAGGACACAGTCCCGAGACTTAGTGCACAGATCCAGCTTAAGATTGAGGCTGGAGAAGCAGAATTATGAAGTCTCAGTCTCCCCTTCCCCTGGCTCCTACCCTGATCCTTGCAGTGAGTAGCAAGCATCAGCAATCTATTGCTAGGGAAGGCACAGGAGTGCAGAGTGCAGAGTCTTCTGGAAGTTGAAGGAGGAACAGGAACACTTAGACAAACCCTCTGGCATTCCAAAACTCATACAAAATACAACATAGGTTCAATTTAAAAATAGAGGAATTTTAGGTCACTAAAGCCCAAATCAAGCTCATCTGCTAACTATTGACTCAACCTCCAAGTTGATGGTCTGATAAAGAGAGGCGACCATTTTTGGACATAAATATTATTTACCTCAGTTTCTTCTTTTTTTCCCCTCACACAATGGTGGTATTCAATCAACAATTGCAAGGCACAAAAAGAAGAAAACATCCCACAGAACCAGACACAGAGAAATCCAAATTGTTCACATGTTGGAACTTTCAGGCAGAAACTTTAAAACAATTATGATTGATATATTGAAGAATTTAGTAAAACAAAAAAAAGTGGAGATCATGTATAAACAAATAGGAAATTTCAGCATAAAATTGGAAACTAGAAAGAAAAGAATCCAATGGAAAAGCTGGAAATAGAAAACAGAATATCAGAGATTAAAAATTCCCTTGACAGGCTTAGTAGCTGACTAGACACAGCAGAGAATCAGAGAACTTGAAGCTAGTTGGACAGAAGTCACACAGACTGAAACACGGAGAGAAAAAAGGATTGAAAAACAGATTAGAACATCCAAAGGCTGTAAGACAGCACCAAACAGTCTAAAGTACACTTAAATTTTCCAAAAATAATGGAAAAAAAACTATATATTGGAGAAGTTCCAAGGAATCCTAGAGAGAGAAATAAAAGAAAAAACACAAATAGGCAAATCATAGTAAAACTACTAAAAACCAAAGATAAGGACAAAATCCTGAAGTCATCGTCAGGATGAAAAAGATATATACAGGGGACGAGTGATTAAAAGTTAAATGAGAATTCTTGTCAGAAACTATGCAAGCTAGAAGACAACATAGTAACATCTTTACTGAAAAGGGAAAAAAAGTCTCAATCTAGAATCTTATAACTGACAGTATGAAATTTATCCCAGATTATATAAAAGTATAATACCTCAAGACCCAGTATGTTCCAGAAAAGGAATAAGGTTTAGTTCAACAATTGAAATCAATTCATACAAATCCCATAAAAAAATATAATTTTCTCAATCAATAGGAAGTCAGAAAAATAACAATAAAATTAAAACCAATTCATGAAAATGACCCCTAGCAAACTAGGAATAAGAAAGAACTTCCTCAGTTTAAAAGGGAAAAGTTATTAAATAAGACAAAACAAAAAAAGAAAATCCTATAGCTAATATCCTTGTAATAACAAAATAATGACATTACCACCCTAACGTCGGGAACAAGAAAAGGATGCCCAGCATTACCATTTCTTTTCAACATTGTTTGGAAAGTCTGAACCAAATAAAGTCTGTTTTTATTTTCACACATGATCATCTACAGAAGAAGCTACTAGAACTAATGAGTGTGAACAGTAAGATTGTAGGATACACAGTCAACATAGAAAAATCAATTGTAAGTCTACATACTATTAATTAAAAATTGGAAATTAAAATATTAAAACAATTTCTGAGAGAATTCTTTTTTCTGCTGAGGAAGATTCACACTAAGCTAACATCCACTGCCAATCCTCCTCTTTTTTCGCTTGAGGAAGATTAGCCCTGAACTAACATCCATGCCAATCTTCCTCTGTTTTGTATGTGGGTTGCCACCACAGCATGGCTGGTGAGTGGACTAGGTCTGCCCCTGGGATTGAAACCCACGAACCCAGGCAGCAGAAGCAGAGCACACGGAATTTTAACCACTGGGCCATGGGGCCAAGCTCGAGAATTTTTAAAAGACTTAAATAAATGGAGGGATATTCTATGTCCATGGGTTCGAAGATTCAATATTGGTAAGATATCAATTCTCCAAAAATTGATTTATAGATTCAATGCAATCTCAATAAAACCCTGGCAAGTTGTGTTTTGTTGTTGTTTTGTTTGTACAACCCGATGAGTTGATTCTAAAATGTACATGGAAATGTAAAGAATCTATAATAGCCAAAACAATTTGAAAAATGTAAACAAAAATGTAAACCTTTCAAGGATTAGTATGAAACTACAGTAATCAAGACTCTGTGGTATTGGAGAAAAGACAGACCTATAAATCACTGGGAAAGAAGGGACAGTCCAAACCGACTACACTATATATAGTCAGTTGATTTTGGCGAAGGTATGATGGCAGTTTAATGGAGAAATGAGTCTTCTCAGCAAATGCAACTGGAACAAGTGGATGAAAAAAATTGAGCATTGACACACGATCCACAAAAATTAACCATTCATTGATTGCAGACCTAAATGTCAGAGATAAATCCATAAAACTTCCTAAATCTAGAAACCATAGGAAGAAATTTTTGTCAATTTTATTTAGGCAGAATTTTCTTAGATAGGACCCAAAAGCACAAATCATAAAAAAAAAAAATTATACTTTATCACAGTTAAAATTGTCTGCTCTTTGAAAGACACTGTTAAGAGTAAATGAAAGACAAGCAATGGATTGGTATTAAATATTTACAAAACATATATCTGATATTGGACTTGTCTCCTCAGTACATAAAGAATTCTAAAAACTCAATAATAGAAAGACAAAAAAAAAAACAACTTTTAATGGGCATACAGATGACCAAGAAGCATAACTCAGCATGCTCGATATCACTACTTATCAGGAAATGAAAACTACAAGTTCAATAAGATGACATGACATATCCATTAGAGTGACTAAAATTAAAAGGATTAACAATATCAAGTGTTGGTGAGGAGGTGGAAAAATTGGAATTCTTGTACATTGTTGTTGATAATGCAAAATGATAAATATGCCACTTTGGCAAACAATTTGGCAGTTTCTTATAAAAATTAAAGATATACTTATCAGACAACCTAAAAATCCCACTTGTAGGCATCTACTCAAGAGAAATGGATATATATTTGAATATTCAGAGCATGTTTGTTCATAATACCTGAAGAGACTTAATGTCTATCAACTGGCAACTGGATAAAAAAACTGTGGTATATCTATACAATGGAATACTACTCAGTAATATAAAAGAATCCACTACTGACACGTGCAAAACCTTAAGTGAATCTCAAAATAGTTATTCTAAGTGGGAGAAGCCATACTGTGCAATTCCATTTATATAAAAATCCCAGAAATGTCAAAACTATCCTGACAGCAGATCAATGCAAGCCAGTATATGAGTGTCAGGAAGGGGCTGACAGCAAAGGGGCACAGAGAAATCTTTAGGTTAATGGAAATGTTCTATACCTTCATTGTGGTGCTGATCAAAAACTAATTAAATTGTATACTTTAAAAATGTGAATTTTACTTTCTCTATACATCTAAATGAAATTAAAAAAAGTAAATATATTGGATGAGTTGAACATACTGTGCTGTCAGTCTTGAACATGGTTTCTTCCTAAGGGATTTCTAAAAATAATTTTGATTATTTTTCTTTTCTGTTCTTTTTTTTTTTTTTTTTTTTTTGGTTTTTTGCCTTCTGGCTCTCAAGTATAACTCCCAATGCCTAAGAAGCATAAGAAGCAAATTTGCCTTGTATGGGCTTGTAATCTACAGAAAATAGAAAATAGAGAAAATTATTGAACAAGAGAATGAAATTTAGGAAGGTAAAACTAGATCTGGTAATCAAGAATGATTGGTAAGGGGAAGGGTAGGGCACAAGTTAAGAAACCTCTGTAATATTCCTTCAATAATTTTTGCTCTTTAATTTCAAGTAGGAGATGAGAGATCAAAAGATACTTTGGGTCTGGAGCCAGAGATTTTTGATTGAACTACAGGTCGTGGAAGCTATGGTACTTCTTGACCACTGTGAAAATGTCAGTATGTACAGAGGGAAGCATATGGCCAGGGACTGAATTTTAGCTCATGCTCATTGGGATACAGTGGGAGAAAGAAGAGGAGTCTTTTGAGGCAGGGGCAGAGAAGTTTCAAATGCAACAGAGAGGACAAGAGAAATGAAGAAAAATTGTCATTGATTCAACTATTACAGCTCCAAATATACTTTTCAAACATTCTGTTATAGTTGGGGAGTAGAAATAACTTCACGGACAATGAAAGAAAGAATGAGAGCAGAAATTGTAGCAGGAGACACAATGTCCTAGTTTAAGAATGCTGGTTGTATAGAAGAGCTATAGCCCCAAACTGGAAAGGATGGTACAGTCTTATCAAAGGGGGTTTTAAGCATAGGGGCTATTTGAAAGTAGAGAAAAAGGAGTCAATGGAAAGGAAGAGATTGCTGGAGGAAAAGGAGTATCTGAAGGTTATAGGTCCACGAGGAGCTGGGAGAGAAAGGAGAGCAGTAATTTAGGTGAACATCCAAAGAGATGGGAAAAAGGTAGTCTACCAAGGTGGAAAGTTGAGAAGAGTTATTTTTGCTGCAGGGAAAGTTTAAAACATTTTTTCAAAAACTGCTGAATAAATAGTTGAAGGTCAATGTATCAAAGTTGTACGTACATGACTAGAATTTAAAATGCTGTTTTCTTTTCCTTCTTTTCTCATTATTCTCCCCCTCTCTCTACTTGATTCTTCCTCTCAAGGCCAGCTTCCAAGGTGATGATTCAAAATTGTGTTCCTTTAATGGTGTTACGACTGAAGGCTACAAGAGCCTTAGAATCTTCATTATAGTTACTAAAGGATTATCACAAATCCTCACATAACAGTGAAATGCAGATTTAATTTTACAGATGAGAAAACTGATGCTCTGTGACAATAAAGTAGCTCGTCTAAAATTAAAGCACTTATTAAAGTGATAAAATTGGGATTGAACCCTAGGGTCATTTCTTAAGACTTCATTCCTATCTCATATAATCACAGTATTTAATAAATATTCTCTCTCTTGTTCTTTTTGTTCAATAAAACTAGAGTCTTTTATTGCCTTCTGAAGAGAGCATCCCCTTGTGATTAATTCCAAAGAGGAGTTTCCATGGTTGCAGTTTTGACCAGCCAAAAGAAAAGTAGTGATCTTAGTTCCATTTCTGCCAACAACAAGATATAACCACGGGCAACTTATTTGCTTTTCTGAATCTTGATTCCCTTATTTGTAAAGTACAGGTATACAGCTGTACAGTTTGTAAAGTCTATTTCCGTTCTACATTTCTACGAGCCTAAAAATGGACTGACTGTGAAAAACTAGTTCTACCATATGGGTGAACCAAATTTTGGATTGGCTATGGGTTTATGTCCTCCTTTACTCTCCACTTGGCTTTTACATATAGATGCATTTTTAAAAGTTATACTATTCAAACTGGCCATGAAATTAAAAACAGAATGCAACTGAGGTTTATTGCTCATAGAAGCCATTGAAAGCAACGTGAACTAGATTTGTGGCCTTACAAAAATTCATTGGCAATTTGCTTCAGAATTCCATTTCTATCCCATCTTAAATAGTAAGAAAGCATCATAAAGACAAAAGACACAGAAATGCCACAGACTTACTCTGAATTTATTGCTGGGGAAAATTTTTTCTTAAGATGTTAGGTGAAAAGTCCTGAACTCTGAATCATTTGACTCATGAATCTCTCATTTATATAAAAATAAATCTGTTACATTCACTGCAATGGAGCAGTAGAACTTGGTTCCCCACTTACCTCTCTTTGCTTCTATAACATAACATTCATAAATTTTCCTCCAGGAAGCTCCTTATTTAATATTCTATGTTGCATATATTTCCTCTAATTTGCTTCATTGTTGGCTTGGATTTCTCTCTTTCTACACTATCTCCCTAGATGACCTTATGTACTCCCATGTCTTTAAATATTATTTACATATTGGTATCCCAGAAATTTAAACCTCAATCCATATAAAGAACTCTCACATGTCAAGCTAAAAAGTATTCTCTTCCTTCCCTCCCTGCAAATTTTTCTCTTCCTTGCGCTCCCTTTTGGTAAATATCATTAACATCTATCCAGTAGCTCAGCTAAAACTTAATTTAAACTCAAAACTTTAATTTTTCCTCAACACGCGCATCCAAACCATCAGCAAGCCATCAATTCTAACTTCAAAATATATCTCAACCTGCTTCACTTCTCTGTTGCAATCAACCTAAACCAGACTCCCACCATCTCTTGCCCAGACTCCTACAGTAGCCAACCCTTTTACCAAGTTCTTCTTGCTTCAATTCTCGTCCTGGTCCACTGAATTTTTAAGTGTCTAGTATAATATTTTTAACACATAAATCTTATCATGTAATTCCCTCACATAAAACTCTCTTAGGACTTCTCATAGCACTTGAAACAAAATTCAAATTCCTATGAGACGGAATATTATCTGGCTATCACCTCTTACTCCAATCAAGCTTAGTACCACTTTGGCCTTAGCTCACTAAACTTTAGTCATGTTTAATTCCTTTGTTCCTTGTTTTAGTTTCCTAAGGGTGCTGTAATAAATTACCACAAACTTGGTAGCTTAAAACAACAGAAAATTTTCTCTTATAGTTCTGGATGCCAGAAGTCTGAAATCAAGTTGTCGGGCAGGTTTGTTTCTTTCTGGAAACCCTGAGGGAGAATCTGTTCCAAGCCTCTCTCCTAATTTCTGGTGTCTGTTAGCAATCCTTGGCATTCATTGGCATGTAGGTGCATGACATCAATCTCTGTCTCCATTTTCACATGGTGTTGTCCTCTATGTGTCTCCCTGTGTCCTCCTATCTTCTTATAAGGATGCTAAGTCACTGGATTTAGAGCCCACCTTAAATTCAGGATGATTTCATTTCAAGATCCTAAACTAATTGCATCTATAAAGACTGTTTTCCAAATAAGGTCACATTCCAAGGTTCTGGGTAGGCATGAATTTGGCGGGGGACACTATTTAACCCACTACACTCCTCATGTTATTACATCTGCTCAGTTCATTTATCATCTACTCTTCAGATGGTTCATCTTTAGTGTGTGTGTGTGTGTGTGTGAGGAAGATTAGCCCTGAGCTAACATCCATTGCCAATCCTCCTCTATTTGCTGAGGAAGATTGGCCCTGGGCTAACATATGTGCCCATGTTCCTCTACTTTATATGGGATGCCATCACAGCATGCCTTGACAAGCTGTGCTTCGGTCTGCACCTGGGATCCAAACCCATGAGCCTTGGGCTGCCGAAGTGGGGCATGTGAACTTAACCACTATGTCACCGGGTCAGCTTCAGATGGTTCATTTTTTAAAGTCACATCCTCGTAGAGACCTTCCTTAACTTTGTCTTCCATTCTTTATAATGGCCCCCTGTTGTTTCCTTCATGACACTAGCCAAACGTATAATTTCAGTGGCATATTTTACATGTAGCATATGACACACAAACACACACATATATATATATACTAATTACAAATATATAAATATAAAAGAAAACATATAAATATAGTTAATGTGTTCATGTGAGTGCACATGCACACACTCTGTGTGATCAGTTGAGAACATGGTAGCATTTTTAAATTTAACTTTGTCATGGCATATACTCACTAGCAAGAAACAATTAAACAACTGGAGTATTTAAAAAATGGAGAAGAATCAAAAAGTCACCTGAAAAATGAAAAGTACAAGGAGAAAGAAAAGAAAATGAGCAGAAACATCTGTAAATCTAAACAGGTATCAAAGATAAAACATAAAATAATGGAAAGGCAAAGAGAAGACACAGAGCAATAACCATTTGTATTATATAAGCTGTTGAGAAAAAAGCATCTAAAGTTCTAAAAAATTAAATACAAATTTTCCATTAATTTATTATTGGAATATTAATCTGAAATATTAATCCCTGTGTAAGGATTATAGAGGTCTCTGATAGGATCAGCAAAAAAGAACTATTTTACTGGCTTCCAAAAAAAACTAGCTTGCCAAAGGCAATAGCATCTTAAAAAGGGAAAATAAAGGACAGTAGCTTTCTCAGTCATTCCTACGAAATCCCACCTTGACAGGAGATAATGAGAGTTAGATGTGTGGCTGTGGATACCCTGACTGATATGATATCTAAATAAAACCTTCATACACTTTAGCAAAACCTGCATTTTTATTGTTACACTTTAGAAACATATTTGAATTCTTGGCACATCTTCAACATTAATATAAATGAAATTTCCTTTCGAGTATTTGCAGCAATCTTTCTCACTATAATATCTTGAAAATGGAATTCCTTCATTTCCAAATAAATATTTAAAATTGTTTGAATAGCATCAAAAGACGTGAACTTAAGTTAATGTCTTGATGATTTTTGAATTACGTTTCTTACGGGCTAGAACATGGCATTCTTCCTGCGTTCCTTATGGAGTCCAATGTCATCTAGTTTAGATTAGCAAATCAGGACTGCCATATAATCCAATACGAAGAGCTGATTAGTGCCCCCAAACAAATCAATCCACAAATCGAACTTTAAAGGAGAAAGGAAGGAAGGAAAGAAGGAAGGAAGGAAGGAAGGAAGAATGGAGAGAGCGAGGGAGGAAGGGGGGAGGGAGGGCGGAGGGAAGGAAGTCTTACCGTATGATACCAACTCTACTCTTGCTTAATTCTAGTTATGTCCTCTAAAAACAATATGGGGTAAAGGCTAGCTTATACTTGAAAAATTTTTTTTAGGCTGAAAGATATTAAGTCCCAATATTAACAAACATAAAATAAACAAAATATAATTGCAAGTAACAAGTTCCAGACATTCATCAATATTTGAAAAGCATACTAATATAAACTCCTACCTAATTATTGCTAATAGTGTGTGTACTTTGGTGATTTGTTTGTAGAATTAAAGTTCTGCACAGAGAAGCAAAACAAAAAGAATATTACCTTTTAAATCTTCATTCTGATGTTGGTTATCTTTCTATATGAGTGTAACACTATTTTAATACTTTTTTCCATAACAGTTTTAAATATGTATAAATACATTCATGTTTACAAAAATTTTCATACTCCTAAGTATCTGGGAAGTGTGATACGGTACATAATTTACTTATAATAATCTATCTTCTTCCCACTTAAAAAAAATCAACCTAGGGTGAAAGTCACATTTCCTTGAAGATTTCCATTTCATTAATTTAGTATGGTTGACCAAAAATTAAGTTTGTTTGATCTAGCCATTAAAAGGGAGTGATTATATTAAATGAATTTTAAAAATTGAATGCAACTCCAGCTGTTAAATATGGAAAGATCTGGAAGAGCTACCATGTTTGATTAAATAACAAGGAAGAAAATAAAGAAGGAAGAGTGGGAGAAAATAACATTAAATAGGAAGAAATTCAGCTATACATTTTGATAAATGTAAAGTACTTTGTAATTTTGATGCATAAGTACTTTAATAAGTATAATCTCTATATAGTGAATGCACTTGGAGAGCTGACAATATTTTAAGGGAGAAATCCTCACGAGTGCACATGGACAGGGTAAACAGTTGAGTTTCTGGTGAATATTAGTTGCTGAATAAATATTTGAATAAAATAATGGCATAGAGTAATTAATTAATAAGCATCTATTCCTAGAATGTTGAAATATCATTAAAATCATCATTATATCAATATATAATAATATTAAATCATTATTTGATATTAAATCATATCATTATATGATATAAAAACATATCATTGTAAATGCTGAATTTTTATCAACATTTTATCTGTATCTATGTAGATGATCATATGATTTCTTTTTCCCTACTAATTAACATGGTGAATTACATTCATTGAATTGTGAAGATTAAAATAACCTTGCATTTCTGGAACAAACCCAGTTAGATTCTGATGTCATATCCTTAGGTATTGCTTCATTTAATTAGCTAAGATTTTAGGTTAATTTTTCAGACGTTGTTTCAAGATTTTTCTGGGCTCATGTGGTAGACATACTGTAGGGTGGCCCTACGTTCATCCTTTCTTTAATCCCCTTCCTTTGAGCCATGGGTAGGGCCTGTGTTTGCCTCCAACTAAACAGAACATGCAAAGGTCATGGGATGTCATTCTCATCATTACATCTGTATGTGTATATATGTGCATACACACACACACACACACACACACACACACACAGACATATCTACCAAGAATCGTGTGAGCTTGGAAGGGACCCCAAGCTCTGGATCAAACTGTAGCCTCACCCACACCTGGGTCACAGTGGTTAAACCTTGAGCAGAGGACACAGCTAAGCTAGTCCCAAACTCCTGACCCACAGAAATGAAGATGCTGAGTGTATTGCTTTAAGCCTCTAAGGTTGGGGTCATTTGTTACACAGCAATTGAAAACTAATACACCTCATAAAACACCTTGGGAAGTGCAGCTTCTTTTTAATTGTCTTTTAGAGCTTTTAATAGTTGGTATAATTCCTTCCTTAAATGATCATAGAATTCACTGGTGAAGCCATCTGCTCTAGGAGTTTTCTTTGTGAGAAGATTTTTAATTGAAGATTCCATTTCTTTCATATAAAGTATTATTTGCATTTTTTATTTCTTGTGCTAACTTGGCTAAGGTGTGTTTTCCTAGTAATTTTCACATTTCATCTACAATTTAAAATTCATCGGTATAAATTGGGTTCAAAATAACTTCTTACTATATTTAATTTATTTGCACCTTCTCACTTGTTTATTTTACCAACTCACCAGAGAGTTATCAGTGTTAATAATCTTTTTTAACAAATCAACTCTTAGCTTTGTTTATAATCTGTATTAATATTTCTACTCTATTAGTTTATGCTACTAGCCTTCTTTCTATATACTTTAGGTTTTATTTGCTCTTTTTTCCCCCAGCTTCTTGTGATGAATGCTTAGATCACTGATTTTTAGTCTTTATTTTTTCAAATATATATAAAGGCTATAAATTTCTCTCTAAGTGGGATTTTAACTACCCCCTACAGGTTTCAATATGTAGTATTCAATATCACTGAATTAAAAGTTTTTTAATTTTTGTTTTGAATTCTTCTCTGACCAATGAATGAATTAGAAGTATATATCATATTTTTCAAAAATGTCAGTACTTTCTATTTATCATTTTTTAAAATTTATTTTTGGATGAATTTCTAACTGAATTCTTCTATTATAAGAAAACATTCTTCATGATTTCAGTTCTTTGAAATTTGTTGAGTCTTCCTGTATGACCCACATTTGGTCAATTTTGAGAAATAAAGTGCAGTGTTCTCTCGACATCACCAGATCAAGCTTGTTTTTTACATTGTTCAGCTTCTCATTATCTTCACAGATTTTATATTCTTGTTCAATCAGGTACTGAGTGAAGTATTAACATGTTCCATCATGATTTGGGGCTTTTCAATTCTCCTTTTATTTGGTTCACTTTTGTTTTCTAAATTAAGTGTGTGTTATTAGTTGCATAAAATTTTAATATCTTCCTGATACACCAATTTTTATACTGAAGTATTTCTCTTTTTATACCTAGTAAATTTTTTATAAAAGACTATATTTTCTGATATTATGTAGCTACATGGTCTTTTTGTTTTTTTAGTTAGTATTATACGGTGTATCTTTCTATCATTTTAGTTTCAACCTTTCTTTAATCTCCCATTTAAAATTTCTTTTTATAAACAATCCATAGTTTTCAAAAATTCATCCAGACACTCTTTATCTTGAATTGACCATTTTTCTCCACTTACATTTAATGCAATTACTTATATACCTTTATTTAAAAGTTAGAATAATGAGGTTGGTTGTAATGTCAAACTTTAGTTAAATTTTGGACATTTTAAAGAATGGTGATGTAAATAAAATGAAATCCAGTGTTTCTGGATAGGCATACCAGGAAGATTTTTAAAAACTTTTTGAGAGAGAGAGCTGTCTGTAGAAGAAAAATGGTCATTCATGTGGATTACCCATTTAAATCTGTGAGAAAGGAAAGGAAAAGTAGAGAAAATAACTAGAATTTTCCACAAAATTTCTCACTATACTTCAATAAAAATATAAATGGTTTCTATGAATAAAATATAAGAATATCTGGAGAATTTGTTATGTAGCCAGAAGATAATTTAGCAACTTTTAGAGGACCTTGGTGAACTCTTTTGGTCAAATATTAAATTTTTAATATTTTCACCTTTCCTATAATACTTATAATTTCCTAAATATACTTCAGTAGCTTCAAAAATATTTTTGAAAAATAATTGAATAGCCTATCATAAAATCTTTAGGGCATATTCCTATTATCTGTTGTTCTTGAATCAACATAGATTTTACCTAAAAGTAAGAATTCTGCAGAATCTCAACTTTAATTTATCATGAATATATAATTGGATTCCTTTTTAAAGTGCCTGTTGTGATTATAATCAACGTTAGGTGAAAAAAAGAATATGCAGGCAATTTCAAGCATTTACATTTTGCTGATTCATGTTTCTCTTACTGTATGCATTTGAAAAAGATTATCTAGGTATAGAGGGGTAGCTAGAGCAAGCTGTTTTCCTTCCAGATAAGTGTTCCTTCACACAGACACAAGTTCCTGGGGTTGGGCTGGAGGGCAAGCAAGCCTCAGTGCTGCCCCCTGCTCTCTGGAGGCCCAATGAGGGAAAAGAGGAGGGGCCCAAACCAAAGAAGTTTTCAGTTTCTTACCCAGCCAAGCTTTGATGAATACTAATGGTGAAAAGGGGGAAAATCCTCAGAAAACTAGCTCCTTTCTCATCTTGCCAAAGAAGATGGAGCATCACCTCACTGAGATCCCTGCAAAAGCAACAGCAGCAGCCCTGGATCTGTGCAAGTCCTGTTACCTCAGGCTATGCTGTAATTGCCCATCAGACCCTGCCTCTTAGAGGGCCAGAGGAGTGTAATCATGACTCCTTTCCAGAATGGCCAGGCAAGCATCAACAGGTAGCCTGATCTCGTTGAGGCTGAACAGGTGTTTATCTGTTAAGCTACACAGGCACGTGGAAGGTGTCTGGGGCTTCCTAGAAAAAAATAACCCATATACGCTTTTGAAAAAGATATCTAAAAGCCAGTTGTAATTTTATATCCTAAATAACTTTGGCAATTAAATTTAAACTGATGTACAGTGAACAACTAGCAGCAGCCAACTTGGATACCAGGGAAAGAAAGACCCTTGATTTCCTTCCAACCAGAATAAAGGTTTTAATTTAATGCGAAGTAGCTCTTCAAGACGTGGTTCAAGCTCTCAAAACAAGTCTTCCAAAAAAATAAAAATAAAATCCCTTAAAACACACCTACCATGATTATTTTCATATAACATGAAGTAATTATCTATATACTTTTTTTAACACTTGTTAATCACGTTTTAAAAAGAAACAATTGCTAACCAGCTAGAGTACAAAAATTGATAGCACTGAGTTATCTTTTATTTTTTCTAAAGTGCCTAGAATAGTAACGAAGTACACAATGGGCATTACAAATACGCTTTCTAAAGAAACCTTTATTTTTACTTTATATTCTTCACATTTTAATGAGCAATTATATGGATAAAGCTGTATTCATCCATCTGTCTTTTCAGATAAACATCCTCAATTATAAGCATCTTTGATCAAGAATAAAAATAATTCTACTTTATTGTGTTAGATAAGAACAACCTAATTAGAAACCAGCTTCTTGTTTAGTCAAGAACTCAAGAGACTGAAAAATCTGTCCTGTTTTTTGTAGGATGAAATATATATACATGTATATATATGTTATATATGTTTATATATATTTATTTATGTTTATATGTGTTATATATAAATATATATATTTACAAATAAACAAATTTAACTATAATAAAACTAAATAAAAATAGAAAAGGTAGGAACGAAAGAACAAAGTACAAATATGTACAATGTTTGTGGTTGAAATTCTATTATTATTTTGGACAACAGTATGATAGGTATTTTGGAGAGCAAAGATAGGTAAATTAAACTAATTCATATTGAACTTTATATGATCAGAAAACAGAAAATATTAACATGTATTTCAATGTTTTATTATCATTATTATTACCAAAAAATGTATCTTTGTAATAATGTAAGTTCCTAATTTATTTTACTTATGTCCTTTTTCATTAACATATTGGTCTTCCCTCCAAAATTTTTCAAGTACTTTTTTGAAGTTAACAGTAAGTAACAAGTAAGACTGTCTTCAAAAAAGATTTGTTTCATTCCTCTGAGCTTAACCTATCCTGGAGAAATCATTTCTAAAATGTTTCTTATCACATTAATCATCAGTGCAACAACGTGCGGAAAGAGCTCAGAAATGCTTCCCACAGTCAGTGTTATTCCAAACCCAGCTTCAGGTCTTAGCCTATAATTCATCTCTTTGTTCACTTTCATATTTAACATAATTTAAACTTCTGAATATAGGAAACCACATTCTAAAGTGCCCTCTAATCAAGTAGTTTGACTGTGCTGAAATATAGATGCTTAAATAGTTGTAATCAGTAATGCATTAATGAGTAGGAAATTACCTAACATGGAAATCTTGGTACCAAATATGCTAACCATCACATTTCTCTCATGATAAAATTACTGCACAGGAACTATCTTTTATTATTTTGGCTACATATTCATGCCACTATTATTTTAAACACCTAGTCTGGCAAGTTAAAAATATTAATAATTAATTAATTACAATAAAGTCGATTCCTTTCTTCCCTATCCCCTATCCACTGGCAAATATCCACTTCCTAAGGAGATCGTATCCTTTCCGGTTCACTGAATTACTGGGTTCAGGCTGATTTAAAAATAATTTACATAGACTATTGCTCTCCTTCTCTTATGAAAACATAACATATGATGTAAACCAGTTCTTTGCAATGATCCCACATTATTGAACAAGACTTTCATTTGTATAACAATTACAAGGGGGAACATTAACAGAGGACTTGCACATATCAGGCACTATTTGAAGCACTCTATGTGTGATAACTTATTAGATAACACCACCCTGTAAAACAGGTTCTGTTTTTTATCCTCTTCATACGGTTTAGGAGACTTAGGCACAACAAAGTGAGTAACTTGGTTAAGGTTACATACAGCTAGCAAGAGGCAGGGTCAAAAATCAAATCAGGGCTGACTTTCCAGAAACCACACTCTAAACTACTACATTTTATGCTATTCCCATGGATTATAAAACAATTCAAATACAGATTTATATAAAATGTAATTTGTACACAATATTGTATATATTTCTAAATTTTATTTGCTTTTTGTAAATTGCAGTCTGAGCAGAATCTACACATACATGTGGTACAAATTATTTTGGAAACTTCCCTGCCTGTTAACCTTTCTCATCTTGGAGGGATATGTTAGCCCCTCTAAGTCACCAAGATTCTCTAGCATGTTCATCCCATTATGTTCTGTGTTTGCTATCCTCTATCTTACTTTCCACTCTTATCTTCCCCTCAAACTTTCCATTGTGCCTTGTGAAACTCCTATTTTATGGTAAACAACCTTTCCTGTGTTTTGAAGGAGCCTACCATCACTTTATCTTAACCTAAATGGATTTATATGGCTTCATGGGTAGCACCGAGATGATTCTGTTCATAATTTCTCAGCTCACTTCAGGAGGTAAAGTTGACACCTTTCTCATAAGACATTAGAATTTCCAATCCATTACTCCTCCACTCTCAAGTATAACCATCTCTGCTTTGAAACCCACACCATCTGACTATTCCTGTTTTACCCCTCCTTGTCATTAAAAACTACAAATGATATTGTCTTTTCACCATGTAAATGAATTTATTTAATGAGCTGAGTTCAACTTAAACAAGTAAGTACATACAAGTAACAGATCTAAAATAAATAACAATTTTACTTTTCATCATTCCTTGCCATTAAACATGATTTGGCACATATTCTCTCCCCATGTCTAACCGCAGATTGAGCAGATTCATAGTTTTCTGTTCACTCAGAGTTATAAGAACTAGTCTCATTTTGGATAGTAGACAATTTAAGATTAAGAAAGTTCAATACAGCCCAGTATCAAAACTTTAGCCTCTTAATCAACTCAGAGTTCCTCTGGTCACTCCAACTCAGGACTAAGGGACTTCTATTGGGAAGAGGGAAATGATCCATTTTTCATCTGTCTTCTGTCTGCTTCATATGTCTTTCTTCTAGGTTGGGGCAGAGGCATGAAAAGGGAAAACAGGAAAAAACAGTCCAAGTCTAAATGACTGGAGACTTATATGTGCCAGGCGACTAAATGCTAGATCTCTAAATCAGAATCAGGGAATTCTTTGGACATTCTCCCATGGGGACATCCCATGCTACACAGCTTATAGGCATAGGCAGTTTGCTCTTTGCTCTCTGACTAACCACTTGCCTCCCCTCACATCCCAGTTTCAATCTTTGGCAGAACCTGACATCCTCTTAATTCTTGATATTGAGTCGCATTGCCCTAGAAAGTAGTCATCTTAGAAAGCGTTCCATTATCCTTCTAGCTTATCAACCTAGCCCATGGGAAGCTCATACATCTTTGACACACCAAACTCTAGTTGTAAAGGCCACCGTTAACTCAGATCCCTTTTCATCGCCCTGACTTAGGACAGCTCCAACCAGACTTTTGCCATCCAAACTTACTAGATAGGAAGTAAACATCTGATTCAGTGGTTAAGCATGTCCCCAGACTCCATGAGATACACATTAATTTCTTTCTCCCCTTACCTTACATCTATTCCATAGAATCACCTGTTGATTTAGCTGCTGAATAAATCTCCAAACACAGAGATACTACTGCTTCCTTCTATCAGTTACTGCTTTGGGTCCACCCTTATTTGGCTTGGGAGAACCACATCCTTCTCTCCTTCATGAAGAGTAAAAACCCTGTAGCACTCTCTGCTAGCTGAAACTCTGCTAATGACTCCCTTCTAGTCTTCTCTGAGAGAGGTTAAAGGTGATGATTCACGGTGGCAGGACTGCTACTACTGTAATTATTCCTTAGTAAGTTTGTGGTGAATATGTCTAGCACTTCTCCATAAAATGTAGAGACATTTATCACCAGTGGTGCTATGCTTTGGGGCTTTAAGTACTATTTTGAATCAACAATGGAAGTTCCATTTCACATATTTTACTCCCTTATTTATTGAAGTTTTTAATACTTGATTAACAGTTTTTCCATTTGAAGACCTGCTAGCATTATCATTCTTGGTTCATTTATTTGTTCATTAAATCCTCATTGGAGGCCTACTATGCACCAGGCATTCTTCAAAGCATTGGGGATATAGCCATAAACCAGACAGAAATTCCTGCCTTCAAAGGGCTTATATCTAATGATATTAAGTAAGATAAATAAATAAGATATATGGTATCCAAAATATATCCTTCTGATTTTATATTTCTATTATTTTTCCCAGCGGCCAATATTTGAAGTTGTCCTTGAGTCCTATTTCTTTCCCCACCATAAGATCCTATTAATATTGCTTTTGTAAGGTTTTTTTATTTTTGTTTTTGTTTTTTGTGAGGAAGGTTAGCCCTGAGATAACATCTGTTGCCAATTCTCCTCATTTTGCTGAGGAAGACTGGTCCTGGGCTAACATCCGTGCCCATCTTCCTCTACTTTATATGGGACACCATCACAGCATGGCTTGAGGATCCAAACCTGCAAACTCCGGGCTGCCAAAGTGGAGCATTAGGACTTAATCGCTACACCACCAGGCCGGCCCCCTTTTGTAAGGTTTTTATTCTCTGTTATTTTAATTCGTACTACCACTACCATAGTCTAAAGTACACCTATGTAATCTCATTTCAGAATTATTATAACAGCCTCAATCTCTTTCTCCACACATATTCTGCTGGAGTTATCATTTTAAGCACACAAGTGTGATCATATAAATCATGTACTTAAGAATATTTGTTCTCATTCATTCATTCAGCAAATATATATTAAGGAACTCATATGACAGGGATTATTTCTAGGCCTTTGGAATATAATAGTGAACAAAACAGAAGAAGCCCCTGACCATATGGAGTTTATAGTCTAGTAGAAGAAAACAAGCAATAAACTCATAGGAGCAGGAAAAATAATACTGGATGTTCATGGACGATCTCTCTGTGAAAGCAGCATTTGAACAGAAACCTAAAGAAAATGAGGGAGTAAGCCATGCGGATATCTTGGGAGAGAGTATGGCAAGCAGAAGGAATAATAGCAAGTGCTTGCCTGGGTAAAGATATAGTAAATTGTTAGCACAATCAAAGTGGAATGAGCTATAGAAAGAAAGGTAGGAGACGAGTTCCTAGAGGCATTGTAAGGAAAGAGGTCATAGAGGGTCTTAGAAACCACTCCAGGGGCTTTGGGGATTTTATTCTGATGGGAAGCCAACAAAGATTTAAGCCTAGATGTGACATGATCTGACTTACGTTTTAAGAAATGAATTCTGCTTGGTTCACTGAGGATGGACATTTGTGAAAAGATGGTGGCTCTGATCAAGGTGGTAGTTTTGGAGGGGTGGTGAGAATTGGTTGGATTCTGGATCAATTCTGAAGATAGAATCTACAGGATGACTCTAAGGTTTTGACATTTGGAAATAGTAGCATGAAGTAGCCATTAACTGATATAGGGAAAATTGCAGGAGGTTTGTGGAGAGAGACAGATTAGAAGCTCAGTTTTTAACTTGTTACACTTTAAATTTGTATTGGATATATAGGTGGATATGCCAAATATTTAGTTGGATACACAAGTCCAGGGTTCAGGGAAGTGATCCAGTCTAGAGATGTAAATTATTCACTTAGTGTCTAGATGACACTTATGCTGTAAAACAGGTTGTGATTATCAAGGGAATGAATGTAGGTAGGAAAGATTGCAGAGCCCACATAAATGATCCATCCAACACTGGCCTCTCAGTTCCTCGACATCATTAGTTCCAATGAGCTTTGTTCCCTCTGTACTTCACCCATTCCAACACCATAACCTGGATCCTATTAGCATCTGGAAATGTTTTTGTCCTGAAATGCTTAAATCAAGCATCCTACTCTCTCACTATGATCTTCTATTCCTCTTCCTACACCCACTACACCTGCTTTTCAAGTTTATTGTCGCCCTTGAATCCTGTGCTTCATCAGTCTCTTCCTATCTTCACTGCAATTCTTATTCAGCTTGGACTTTATGACATCCTTACTAATATTCTCAATTATCTTGCCCCATTGGCCTTCCATAGCAATGGTCTGGCAGAACAACTACCTGAAATCAAGACGGCTGTTGGCATTCTCCCCTCCCACACTTCAGCTACAGAGCACTGTTGGAGAACAAAGAAAACACACCTTATAACCACAACAAATTCACTGCCTGTAGCCACAAGTGGAACCCTAACACTTTCCACTGATCCATCTATGGTTTACATAGTTCTCCCACAATCCGTAGTGGCTAGATACATCTCCTTCATATTCCTGAAATATCTTATCCCATCATCTCCCCTGCCACTGTCAACTAATTAGCTCCTTTTTACTTCATGGGGAAAAAAAGAAGCCATGAAATAGAAACTCTAACAACTTCAAAAGACTCCCACCTACAAATATGTTTGCATCAGCTTCCATTCTTTCTTTCCATCCTCGTGTCATATTTGAAGACACATTTCTCTTTCTATATAACATGCCCTGGAGTCCATTCTTTTCTGCCTCATCTAGTGCTCTATCAATCAACTTCTCTTTCCTCAGTAAATTTTTCTCCTTCTCTATGTGCTTTCCATATTTTTCAACACACTCAAATTTGTCTTCTTAAAATAATTGTCTCTCAACCTCATATCCAATATTGGCTATTATGCCCTCCTACTTCCTTCATAATCGAGTTGTTTGAAATTGTTTTCTATAGCCACTGCATCCAATTCTTATCTTCCATTTAATCTTTCAGCCACTGAAACTTGATTCTATCTGAATTACTTCACTAAAACTATGCTCAAATTTGCTAAATTTCAATGAGCACTTTGTTCTTGAACTCTCAACATCATGAAACTGCTAATAACCCTTTGCACCATCTTCTCTTGACCTTGGCATTTGTGGCTCCACACCTTGTACCCATTTCTATTTTGTCTTTTTTGAGGCATACTCTTCCTCAGATCTTTCCCTTACCTCTGATCTTAAATGATTTTCTTCCTCAGGGCTTTATGCTGAACTCTCTTATCTTCTCACACAGAATACGTTTTGGGGGGATAATTACATTAACTCCAGTAGCTTCAATTAACTATTCTACATGTCCAAATCAATGGCTATAAATGAGATCTCACCTTTAAATTCCAAAATCATTCTTGTATTCCCAACTCTGTCAGCTCAATTTAATGTGTCCAAAACTGAATTCATCGCCCGCCCCCCCCCCCCCACAAATGCTCTACCTCATGGGATTCTTGTCTTTATGTATGGACCTTCATCCACTCAATTGCCAAACCAGAAAGTTCAAAAGACAGCCTTGATTTCTCAATAAGTCTCATTCTCCTCTCTCCAAACAACCACCTACTCTTGTGTATTCTTCCACATATCTTTAAGATCTCATAAATCAGTCCTTTCGTCCCCATTCTCCTTGTCACTCTATAATGTCATATTAATCATTTAGCACTTTGCTCAAAATAAAATGCTGACTTTCTCTGAGATATTGCCTTCAATTAGTTTTATGATTCAGTGGGTAGACAAAAAAAGAATGTCACCATTATTATTTTCATCATCTCTCCTTTGATTGACTACAAGAGCCTTCTCATTGGTCTCCTTGCTTTAGCCTTTTCTCTAAATCACTCTCCAACTAGAGCTAAGAAAATGTTTCCAAAAGAGTGAGCAGACAAGTGACATCCCATTTAAAGACTTTAATGATTCCTCATGGTCCTTAGTATAGAGAAGAAATTCCTTCCATGAAATTTCTCATGGCCTTGCCCTTGTTTAACCTTCCACCTTCTATCTCACCACTAACTCCCACCCTCCAGCTTATTTCATACTGTAGCCACACTAAGTTGTTTTCTCATTTTTTGACCTATGCAGATACTGTTTCCTCCGTAAAAAAGCCAAGCCCCACCTTCCTCATTTGGCAAACTTCAACTCATCCTATAATTATCAAGTTAGACATTATTTCCTTCTACTTGCCTTCCTTGATTCTCCAGCTCCGTTTCATTCCCACCAATTGGATTACATGATCCTCTTACTTTCATCTCATCCTGTGCTTACATTACATTATAAATGGTTTTTACCAACCTATCTACTCCACTATATTGTAAGATTCTGAAATGAGAAACTATTATTTATCTCTGTATCTCCAAAACCTAAGCAAATGTCTAGCACACAGTGTTCACTCAAATATACACTGAATTCTGAATAAACTAAAGGGAGAATGAAAGTAAGTAATACAGCAATATAGTGTTCAGATTGAAAGAAATTAGATCGCAATTCAGATTCACATTTTTTTATTCCCTTATCTTTTGAAGGAAGTGAGTAGAACATTGGCATTTTTTAAATAATCAAATTAAAATCAGTTTTGGAGACTTTTAAATTTTGAGACCATTTACAATTTGAAATATATAAAACTCGGTCTAAACAGCACCGACAGAAAATTGAACTTGTTTAAATTCTGCGGAGTGTTTACCTAAATTGCTAAGACCATCAGGAAGACCATTAAAATGAGAACAGAAAGTACAGAAATATGGAATGTACAATTCTGGTTCCTCACTGGGGAAAAAATGAAAAGAGCTGGAGAATGTTCAGGACAACGTGCATATGAAGCCCAAGGATATGGATTAGATGGGTGCTCACCTATTCACCATACTTCAGAAATAAAGAAAACCATTAGCATTTGGATAAAGGAAACAGAGCAGTTAAAAGTACTAAGTTCCGTAAGGAGCAAACTTATGGATCTTATTACTCTGAGGTAACAAATAGAAAGAAAAACAAGGAAGGACCAGAATAGCGCCAGTGGCATTCTTGTTGGATTCTGGATGAGGCAATGAGGTGGACTTAATTCAAACACCAACTATAGCACTCTAAAATATCACAAAACTTCCACATTTGACCAATGCATGTTACAGTGAAATAGGTTCAGGAATGTATCTCATGTAGTCTAGGATTTGGCCCACATTGCTTGTTATTAGATTTTGTTTGTATTGACCCTTAAAAAGGATCAAGAATCAGAAACAATAAGAAAGTAAATAGCTAGTTAATAATCAGAACATTTCCTAAACCGAATTACAAAGAGAAACTCCCCTCTCTGTGTATGTTAGTCAGCTTGGGTCTTTATCACCAAACTTAACTTCTACAGCCAAGCTGAGCTACTAAATCCTACGTGTAGACTTAGACCTAGCTCACAGGCTAGGACAAATCCTGGCTCCAGGCCAGGGGTTGACCAGCACCCCTATGTCACTGGCCCATGGGCTCCAGATGGGACAGTGATCCATCACTCTACTGGTACCACATGGATCTGCATATCCACAGCTCTCCAGATACCAGTTACAGCTGTATAAGAGTGTTCATGTTTTGTTGCCCAGTTCTTCAGCATCCAAAATTCTCTCAGTCATCTGAAGCTGAGTTACTTAGACTTTTCCCAGGCCTTCCTAAATGTTGGATGACAATTGGATCATCTGGGACATCCTTGATACCTTACCATTCACAAATTTTTCACACTTTAATATTGTTAATATTTAAAATGTAAAACACTATGGCAAAATGTTACATTAAAAAGTACTCTTTAACTTAATAATGATATTTTACCCTTTAGAATTTAATTATCTATTTTCTTTTCCTTTATTTTTATATGTAAATATATGTCATGTTTTTCCACTGGAGGTTAATCTGTGATCCAATTTTTGCAAATGAAAAACATGCTGAATGTAGACTATCTGATACAATTTTTCAAAGATAATTTTAAGTTAACATTTAAAAGACAAAATTTTTCTCAACAATACACGAGTTTACTTTCTAAGATAACTATGTTATTTAGAAAAATCAGCAAGTTCTATTTTCTGCATCAACTAATTTCCAATTTCTCAATTAAAAAACATGCTTCTTGAAATTCTTTTCAGAAGAGAGCCATTATAAAATTTCTTGAATGGCTCCCTGAAAATCATGAATGAGTGATTCTCTCTTTTATTACTAGCATGAAAACTGAGACTACCTGAATTTTCGAAAAACCTACTTAACATTTATTGTTAAAAATGTTAATGCAAGCTATATTCCTGGAGTTCCTCAAACTTATTCTTACCAGACATGCAAATTTATTTACAATGACATTTGTAAATTTGACACTTTTTATACAAGCTTACTATTTGAAAAAATACAAAATTCACTTTTTTCTAATGCTTCAGAAATAATATTTATGTCTACTCACAGAAAAATTTTTGCCATTTTTAAATATACCACTTACATTTAAAGATATTTCCATTATACTGGTACAGAAATTACTCCACAACTATGTGTCCTTGTGAGAGATCATTCACTCAGCACTTTATATATTCTGTTCAATGAGTAGAAATAATAGGATCTTGAATTTCTTACCAATGAAAATTTCATCGTAGAATTTAGTAATACATTATAAACATTTATACAAAAGACATAACTTTAGAAATGGATAATGGATAACATTAATTAGATGATCTATTATTACAAAGACATTTTTTAAAGAAAAAATATTATAAAACTTCAAATGTATTAGTTAAGTATAATTTAATCTGACTTTCAGTCTTCTAATTTTGGGTCAAAACCAATAGCTTCATTCAAAGTCTTACTCTTAAATGACTGAAGTAACCTTAGATATTATTACCATTTTGCCTTTATACTTAAACTACTTTATATAAATAAGCCTTAGACTAATAAAATGACTTTATTATATAGCTCCTGGTAATATGCTCTAGATAGGTCTTTAACATGGGAGACACTAAATCTATGTCTACTGTTAACCCCCCCAGATTGCCTAAGCTCTTATGTACTCTGAAATTTGCATGACGTTTTTCACACTACAAAACGTTAAAAACGTTAAAAAATGAGCACAATCATTGAACTGCAGAAAATGTAGGCAGCAGTAGAAAATACCCATCATTAGGGTAGGGCATGACCAAGAGAGAATCTCTGTCTTCATAATATTATAAATTATACGTATATTTATAATATATTATATATACTTCACTTTTAGCAGTTGGGACTGAAGTTGATTAAGTCTGTCTTCAGGAAACCATCTTTCCTTTCAGTGATTTTTTTCCCCTGCAAGGGGTTTATTTCAACAACTAGGTTTTATGCCCACTCAATCTTCCATGTTTGCAAACATGCTTTCTCAAAAGGATATGATAAGTTATTTTATTTTTACATGTAAATAATGGATAAGAGTTTTATTGCCACCTGCATAAGAGAGGGTTTTTATTTTGAGCAAGGGACAAATCTTTTAAAAACCAACTGACCTCTAATTGTAGAATTCTTTCAGGAATCAGTGGACAGGCGAGGGAGGTATTTTGAAGGAAATGGATTTACTCTTCTAATAAAAGTTGAATGCTATGTACAAACACTGTGCAAGGCCACAGGGTGAAATTACATCACATAAGCTGCCACCTACACTCCTTTCATATAGGGCTGGCCATAAATCCTATTGCTGTATGCTTGCTGGGCTGACTTCCCTTTCACTTCATCTTATGCTGCAATGTAATAGGTTTAGGGACTAATATAAGCAACTATCTGAACATAATCCTTTTTCCTCAAATAAATTCAGACAATGAAAATAAAAGGAAAGGAAAGAATTAAAACACTGTATGTTGTTTAGCCTACTTTAGGAGCAAGTTGATGAAGATTAGACAACATTGTGAGACACGTGAGTGAGACAGGAGAGAAAGAGCTACAATAGAAAGTGATCTTTTTAACACCTCCTGGTGCTTTAATGTAATTATGTACTTCACCTAGATAGGTGAAGTGTACCTAAAAATTGATAACATTGGGTTCTGTGTGTTCCGCAGTAAACCTCACAGTGCTAAGTGAAAAGCAAACAGTGATAAAAATTTATGCATTGACTATCTGTTGAAATAAACTGAATCCTATTACTTTAGATATACACCATGAACTCATGTTTGTACTTCAAACATTAAATCACAGAAATGTTATTTTAATCAACATTTTTTGAAATTAGACATCACAGAAACGACTAAGATATTCCAATACTAGACTATCAATCTCTTATTGTTTAAAAATGATAATCTTTTAAAACTTTAGAACATTTTCTCTAATTTTCTAGAAGTTTCCTGAATAATGTAGGAAAGAAAGAGCAATATCAAGAATCAATGCTATTGATAAAATGGGCTGATAAAGTAATTTTTCTCAGTAACTAGAAAATATATTGCAACCCAAATCATACACTCATACTTAGCATGGTAAAGTCCCAAGTTCTGAAAGGTTTTAACTTATCGTATAGCCCATTTGTAGGACATTTAGTATGTACATATTCTAATGGAACTTTTATTCTTATTTGTAGAGTCAATACATGAAGATGAATTTTATGAGTTTTTAAAACGCCAAATGACACCTCATAGCAAGTTCACACTTTTGTATTAGTTACTGCAATAGCTATATGTTTCAAAAAGTTACTACATGACTACTTGTATACAAGTAACTGTCTGATGATCTGGTGTGCACATAATTCATTCGCCAACAGTTAAATTTAATGAAGAATCTAACTTACCGGTGGATCAGCCCCCTTAGAACCAGTCAGCCCTCCTGTTAGGGATTCGATATCCTGAAAAGGGGAGAGGTTTTGATTGTAAAATGCTACTCAACAGCATGGAGAATTTCCCCATCCCACAGTGTAAGATTTTCTCTAGCTATAAAGTTAGGACACTCAGCTACATTTGTTTTGTTTTGCTTGAGACAATCTTGTACACTGTAATACTATACAAATAGCTTGTATCTAAAAATCTAGATATTTTCTCCAACTCTGTGCAATCCATAAAAAGAAAAAATATAAACAGACTAATTATTCTTGAAATATGCAAGGAAAATGGCTCTAGGTGGGAAAGCAGATGTTTTGTTCTCTAAGGAGCTGAAGTGAAGGAAGAATAGAAAAAAAGAAAATTTATTGAAACTGCAATTTAACATATTATTTGCAAGAATATTAATCCTACGAAAAATGCTTGACCTATAAAAGATTTTAATTATCTATAGTCCACTGTATTACTATACATAGAAGATGAAAATATAAATAGATATGGCTAGATTAGCTATTCGTTTAAAATGATGGATTTCTAATCTTAAATCAGTAACCATAGAAGATCCTGCCTGAGTAATGATTATAGTTGTCAAAGGTATCATAACTGGAGAAACAAGTGATGCTGTGACAAACTGGAGGGCATGCGCCCTGTCTATAGGGACAAATACAGCTCAGCCGTATCAGTTGTGGGGCTTTGGTTCCAGGGTTCCTAAGCACATGATTTTTTTAAAAGAAGCTAGAATTCCAGATTTTTAAGTAAAATCTCTCAGGATTTTAATGTTTGCAACTGTTTTAATTTTTAAATCATCCCCAACTCCCCCAAAAGGAAAAAAACTAAAACTGTCTGATCAAAGGCTGCTGGATAGGAGTTTGGGGCTACACTGAAGAGACAACTCTTGCTAAACAGTTTCTTTTCTTATGACCCTGGTCACTTCTTATCCGTTTGCACCTAGTTGAAAGGACAGGAATGAGGAACTCAGAGAAATATAGTTGCAGAAAAAATCAAAGATGAAAGATAACTGAGTTAAGATTGAAGGAAAAGAAAATTAAATACCTATGATCAGAGAAACAGCCAACACCTTGATATTTACAAATACATCTGCTACTAATTCACTTAGGACTTAATCACATCATTATTCCCCGTATTTCAAAAATGGGTAATCTTAACAACAAACATGGGGTAAAACGAGCATGTGAAGGAAATATTAAAGGCAGGACAGCGGAGAAGGAAGGGATGGTGTGATGAAAATTTCCATCTGAAGATGCTGCCTTTGAACAGGAACTCTGTGGGTGAGAAATTTCTACGTGCATATTTTATTAAGGGCCACAAATGATAAGCCAAACATAAGGAAGATTTGCCAAGAAAATTATTAAGTTGTCTTCTCTGAAATGGGTATATTATATATAATAATTTTTCCTATCCTGTATCCCTATCCTGTATCTCCTCCACCATTCAAGCTCCAAAAGAGGCTTATAAAAATTGTTTCAAATGTTGTAGGAGCCTGCCTGAGAATTAAGGCAATACAGACTCTGGAAGATATAATGGTAGAGTCTAAGTCTGGATTCTCTCATTTGAGCAGTGTTTGAAACTAGATGTTCTCTCTACCTTTAAGATAGGGAGAACTTAATATAAGTTTCTGGCTCTCGAAAACTGAACGATTCTAATTAACATGTCCGCATTGTTAAGTCTATTTGCAAAAAGCTCTCCCTCTCCATCCTGCTGAAATTCTTTATTCTAACACCATGAACACCATAAACAATAAAATCACCTAAATTATTTGATCTTACATATTCTTTCACTTTCCTATTAAGTCTTCTAAGTAAATTATGTCCTTATATAATAAAAGTAAAGCATGAAACATATTTATAAATTAGCAAACAAAATTAACATTCCTTTTGAATCCAAAGATAAAATATAATATTAAAAATTGTTTTAGAATTTCATGAAAAGAACTGACAACATTAGGTAGTAAAATGGCTAAAATATTAGATTAACAGAAAATAAAACACAGCACATTGCACCGCCTGATCATACCCCTGTTATGACCATGACAAAAAAAAGAGGTTCCATTCATATGAAAAGTTATTTCCAAGTACATTTAAAATGAAAGAAAATAATGTTAAGTACATTTTGAGATAATACATTCCTTTCTTAATAGAAAGCCAAATAAATTATATTAAAGAGAAATTTCTGATGGTGTGATCAGAGAGATAGAGAAATTGATTCAGATTAAAAGTATTTGCAATTTAGTTAATGCATTTGTCATATTTTTTAAAGTTCTATCATGAGAATTTCTAGCTATCATAGATAAGTTGAGCCAATTAGCAGATTTCTAAAATTTTAAGCCTTTCATAATGGTCATGGTCTTGAGAAAAATAAAGCAAAAGAAGAATTTAGAAGATGAATGGAAAACGCGTTGATATTTATGGTTTTTAACACGTTGGCTTAAAGCAAATTATGAACTCGTGGCTCTGAACAGAGTACAGATGTACAGTCTTATTCGATCTAATCATTTAATTGAAAAAACATTTTTTGAAATTATGTTCTATTTTGAGTATAAGTTGAAAAAGAGTGTCCTACTTGGACAGGCGCCCAAGTTAATCATGGTTTATCCCTTGATGCAAAAGAAATTTTTCAGGTGTGAATAATGATCATAAGTGTGCATGAATGCATTTATGTGGTGAAAATAATAGGTGAAATAAGTAAATCCTTTGAGGGACTCTAAATATAACTAAAAATGAGTCAATCTTTTTAATGCTTGTTGAATATTTTTCTACAAAATATATTTCTACAAACTATAACTGAAATCCTTCACGAATGTGCCTATCTTTTATTTAAATGTCTTTTATGCAGATAACAACAAAAGGGGACATTAAAAAGTTAAAACATTAATTTCCTAGAAAGTTTTTTAACTTTCTATTGTAATAACATTATTTGTTTGATTAAAATATTCAAAATAAACTTGAATTTTTACTAAGTTATGGAATTTATTTAACTATATTATATACCATGTTCATTTAAATTTAATAGAAAATAAAATAGCTACTACTTACCAAATATTTACTACATGCCAGGCAGATTACTTCATAACAGCCTTGGAAGGTAGTTATTTCTTTTCTCACTTAAGAGGTTAAAAAGTTTATATAACTTACCCAATATCATACAGTTATTAAGAAGTGGGGTTACAAAACATGTATGTATGATTCCAAACCTGTAGTTTTAATACTGGTTGTAGGGTAACAGCTTCACCCTGCATGCTGGCAACCTCACACGTAAGCACATGCATCACGTAGGCAAGGCTAAAGGGTAGGCTGGCCTATGTCTTGGTGGAATGTCCTGTGAGCCTCCCAGGAACGTGACAAAGTAGACAGTGTTATGAGGAGCTTCCACATAGCTGTTTCTCATTCACCTCCCTCGCACCAATGAGGCTTGGAGCTTTCTATCCACTCTTCCCCACCCCAGATCCATCTGCAGGCTGTCAGACTGTGAAACTCCAGTATGGAATTGGTTCCTCCCCAACACAGCAGCCCACCACTCTCGTTGTCTCTCATCTGGTCCATCCAGTTCAGTGTTATCCTGTGGGACTAGGGATCCTGGCCAGGACAAGAGTGAGGCTAGTGACATACCTAGGGTGCAAAATTTCAGGTGACACTCATTCTGAGGGTCATGCAAGTGCTGACCCTGCACTTGTAGGATCCTGAGAGCAAGTTTCTCCTTAAATTTTGTGCCCTAGGTACCTCATTCTTAGATTCCTGTCAGAGAAGTGTTGGCACTTGCACAATCCTGGCGGCAAGTAATTCCTTAAATTTTGTGCCCAAGTACCTTACTTGTCTCACCCTAGTCCTGGCCCTTTCAAGGGACATGGAAAGCTGACACCATGGTGACTTTGGTTATGCTGTGTATGTAATGAACTTTTTAAAATCCATTTGGACCTATTGTCTCTTTCCCAGTCGAATCTATAGAAGTATGGCAAGCCAGCCTGACACTCGCCTGCGTGCTGCTGCCCAGGGACTACTTGCCCCAGTGTTACATAACCTCCATTATATGGGTTGCCATCATCTACACAGAATAAAATAAACTAAGATCTACTAATTATATAATCAACTTTAATTCTTAAAAAAAAAAAGTCAGGTAATGAAAGTTTCACCTCTCTCTCCAAGGTGTCCAATACGTAAGTGAGGTTATTAGCTAGTCCTTGACACAAGATGTGTAGAGTCAGTCCATTGTAATATTGGAAAGCTCTCCTCCTTGAATGGAAACCTGTCAAGCCAAGGCTGGCTCATGAATCAGAAGTCTTACAGCTTGGGAAGGTTGAGCTGCAAATGGAGTGAGGCATCAGTGTCAGAGCTCTAAGTAGAGTGGGATTTGAGGGCAGCCTGGAGCATGTGTATCATCTTGGCACAGGTTTAAAATAAACTCCACATTTGTACTGCACTGATGCTGTTGGTTGCCCAACTGCGTCCCCTCTACATGGTCCCCCACTCCAAAAGTTGACATATTTTTCCATTGACACACACTTTGAATGACGGAGCTAAAGGGATGAATCATGTTGTTTTCAGTGCAATCCATTAAGTTCAGATGTTGTAAGTCCTGCTTCCTCTGCGTGGAGGTGGAAAAAAGGAGGATGTTGGGATTTGAGGTGTCCCTCACGGCTATTCCTAGATCCTTATTTTCATCCCCAAACAGTAGAATCAGTTAGTTATGATCAAAGAAAAGACGTTAAAATAGTTTGTGTATTAAATACACTAAAAATGAAGAAAAAATTTTAAATAGTCAGTTGAATTTAACATTGCACATGCCATAAGACCCAGGACATCTTAAAACCTGATAGTTACATTTAAAGTTAATATCAAGTTTTCAAGTTTTACTCTTCCAAAAGTCACTTTATGTAATGTGAAAATACTTAAAACATTACAATATTGTTACCAGCTATGTGTATTTTAAAATTTTAGATTTATAATTTGGGGCTATTTTAGAAACTCTCTGGGGGCAAGCGATTATATTTCAATATAGAGTACATGTTAGTGCATTAAACAACCTATTGAAAATGTATCAATATAGTGAAATCAATAGGAAATAGTAAAATGTCAACCGTTTTTATTTAATGATCATATTTAAAATTTGTTTCAAGGTCTTTGAAAACATTTGATGAGGTATTTTATGTTAATAGAGAAGTTTAAACAATTCATATATTCAAAATATCAAAATTAAGCATTTCTCTTATCTTTTTTATAGAAAAATTCCTCACCCCCCCATTCTCTCCTGATGTGGACTTGCGACTCTACTGTATCACCAAAGCCCCGCTTATCAAGGTCACCAACGTATCTAGTTCACCAAATCCAATTGTCAGTGTTGTGTCATCATTTTTCTTGATCTCTAAGCCACATTTGACAAGTTGACAGCTCCATCCTCCTTGAAATACCTTTTTGTCTTGGTTTTCATTTAGTTTCACCCTCGATATGATTTCATATAATACCATGGCTTTAAATATCTTGCGTGCTGAGGAATTCACCTTTTCATCCTCAGTTTATCCTCTGAGATCCACACTGCCAACTCCAAACTCCACTGGATGTGTTACAGCCATCTAGAACTCAATAACACAAAATCCAACTTGATTTCTACCTCAATTCCTCCCCCAAATTAGGTTCCTGTGCTCTCCATGTTGACATCACCATTCACCCAGTTGTTCAAGTCCAAATTCATCAGCAAATCCTGCCAATTCTATCTTAAAAATATGGCTTGACAAATACAGAATCATTATGTTGTGCACCTGAAACTAAAATAATGTTAATATGTCAATTATACCTCAATTTAAAAAATATATGGCTTGAATTTGACTATTCCTCACCACTCACACCCCTACCATACTAATCCCTTGGACTATATCAAAAATATTTCTCCCTTGAACTAAAGAAATAGCTTCCTAACTGTTGTCCCTGCATCTATCTGTGTCTCTTCCTCCCCCATATTTTCTCCACACAGCAGTCAGAATATCCATTCAAAATGCAAGTCAGATAGTCATTCTAACAGGTGTGAGATGATATTACATTGTGGTTTTGATTTGCATTTCCCTGATGATTAGCGATGTTGAGCATCTTTTCATGTGTCTGTTAGCCATCTGTATGTTTTCCTTGGAAACATGTCTATTCAAGTCCTCTGCCCATTTTTTAATTGGATTGTTTATGTTTTCTTATATTGAGTTGTATGAGTTCTTTATATACTTAGGATATTAACCCCTTACTGAATATCTCATTTGCAAACATCTTCTCCCATTCCGTCGGTTGCCTTTTCCTTCTGTGGACAGTTTCTTTTGCTGTGCAAAAGAAGACAACAAATAACAAGTGTTGACGAGGTTGTGGAGAAAAGGGAACCTTCACGCACTGTTGGTGGAAATATAAATTGGTGCAGCCACTATGCAAAACAGTATGGAGATTCTTCAAAAAATTAAAAATAAAACTACCATATGGTTTAGTATTATATATATATAATACTCATCCATAAAAAAGTCAAAAAATCCATATTGTGCCATTTGCAACAATATGGATGGATCCAGAGGATACTATGCTAAGTAAAATAAGTCAGAGAGAGAAAGAAAAATACTGTATGATTTCACTTATGTGTGGAATCTAATAAGTAGAACAAACAAACAAAATAAAACAGAAACAGACTCAGATACAGAGAACAAACTTGTGGTTGCCAGAGTGGAGGAGGGGTGGAGGCTTGGGTTAAATAGGTGAAGGGAATTAAGAGGAACAAACTTTCAGTTATAAAATAGATAAGTCACAGGGATGTAATGCACAGCATAGGGAATATAGTCAGTAATATTGTAATAACTTTGTATGGTGACAGATGGTTCCCAGACTTATCGTGGTGATCATTTCATAATGTCAAGTCACTATGTCATACATCTGTAACTAACAGAATATTGTATGTCAACATTACTTCAATTTAAAAAATGCAAGTTAGGTCATATTACTGCCCAAACATATTACTCACCCAAACTCCCCAGTAGTTTTCCATCAATCTTAGAATAAAATATAAATTTGTTACTATGTCCTTCAATGCCCTGTGATGATCTGGCTTTGGACATCTCTCTTATCCCATCTCTTGCCATTATCCTCTCTCTCATGCCACTCCAGTCACATTGGCCCCATTGTATTCCAAAAACAGTCCAAATATTGCTCGCATCTCAGGGCCTTTGTGCATGCTTTTCCTATCGCCTAGGATGCTCATTCCCTAGATACCCTTCTAGTTAACTCACTTCATTCACATGTCAGTTTAAATATCAAAGTCTCAGACAGACTTTCCCTGACTGTCTAAATCAATGAAGTTTCCACCTGGAAACAAATGGCAAACTTAACAACATTATAAAAGAGCATTTAATGAAAGGATACTTTATGGAGGCAAGGATGGTTTAATGGATCCAGAGGAATGGTAAAGCACAGGGGCTACCTACAGCTGGAAGCCAGAACCACCCCTAAGCCTAAAGACGTAAAGTCAAAGAACAATGTTGTCAAGAGTCCAGCAAGAGGTGATCACCTCTCATCAGCATCTAGAAGAGCTTGCCACACAGTGGGAACTCAATAAACAGTTTTGGAATGGATGACTGACTGAATGAATGAATAAAGCCCATAATACTTCTTTTTATATATTAAAAAGCTGAGGCTCAAGTGAAGTATATAAATGATGAAGTATTTCTCATTTTTTGTATAAACATATCACTTGGATGGTATGGCTCAAGGCAATAGTGTTTACACAGCAAATCTTGAATGAACAGATTATTGAATGACTTGCCAAGGATCACACAGCTGGTAAAAGGGGGAAAGAAGTGTTGAAATCCCAAGTGTTATAACCTCAACCCCAGTGTACCTTCTATTTCATTATATGTCACAAATGAGACATTCTTCTAAAGGAAAAGGCACTCAGCTCTGTATATATCTATCTTGAGGCAATAAATTTCTATATGTTCCATGGTTTCTAGTTCATGAGAAGGAAAATATACAAAATGATTTAATAGACAATAAACAATACATTAAATTTATCTTCTGGTGAAATACTTTAGATTAAAGTCCTGATACCTTAATCATTATTCAATGAATAAATGAATGCTTGGAAACTTTATCTAATGTATGTGCTTAGTATTAATAAACAGTTGAAATACATTAAACTAAAAATCAGTGTTTATTTTTATGTAACATCTCATGGTGTGTAGGGCCACACAATGGGAATGAGTAACAGTAAGAAGATGAAATTTCTTTTGAAAAATCATTCAGTTGTTCACATAATGCTTAATGGAAACAATCTTTTATCACAGAACACCAGCTTCTCGAGGCAAGCGTCCAAATAATGAAGCAGAGGTTGTTAATGAGGCATCTTCCTCCTCTACTAGACTTAAGCTGTTAGTGTTTCCTTGGCAACTTTACAGGGTAAATTTCCTGGGAGGCAGAGAAGAAGGAGGAAACACACACGACCAATTTTATAAATCTTCTTTGCTATGGAAGCCAAAAGGAGCCCTATTTAGTCATTCCTTAAATTTTTTTAAAAAAATGGAAAATAACTACACTTTTACTTTGAGCATAGTCCAACCCAAATCTGAATTTTCCTTGAGCAACACAATTAATTTCTTCAAAACAAAGAATGATTGAGCATCTGTTGTGACTGAGGTGCCTTGCTGGATGCAGACAGCACGATGATGAATAAGCCAGGGTCACAGTTTCAAAGGGTTCAGAGTCTAGTAGGGAGTCAGAATGACAAAGACAATTTAGTCAACAAACGTATGTACACATAATAAGCACAAGTCACCACACTGAATCTGGTGTATGGAATCCAGGGTGGATGATATACTCTCTGACTTCAAGGATCTTTCAGTCTAAGAGTATGCCAATCTGCAGAACGGCAAGAAGAAGAATTCTGAGAAATAATAAGGTGTTAAAATTACAACAGATGGAGATTGTAGGGGTCAGTTTTACAGGGTGAAAAGAGTTGGAGTTTTGCCAGAATTGTATTTCATTTTGGAATGCATACTGGGTAAGTAAGTCTGTCCTAGCAACTTGGTTGGGTAACATAAAAGTTAACATTTTTTGAGCATTTACTGTACCACACACCATGCTAACAGCGCCATTGCTTCATCCAGTAGCATCCTAGTTCTTTTAACTGTTATTATTTCCACTGTTTTCAAGATGGTGAAACTGAGTCTTCAAAAGTTTAAGTGATTTGATAAAGATCACAAAGTTAATAGGTGTTCAAATCTAGACAGGCTGACTCCACAGGCAATGATTTTTAATAATTATGCTCTCTTGAAAAGTTGAGGTATGAAAATAAATAGAGAAGATTTCTTGGCATGCCACATAGTGACTTGGGAGAAAACATATATTCAATATTGTTAGAAGGAAGGAATGGAATTGCAAGCAGAAGTTTTCTGAGGCAAGGCTGATATTCTCTGATGGGAAAAAAATATATCCTTGTTTGACCTACATATATGAGAGTTAATGCCATTGGATTTGGCAAAGGAGTAAAATTCCAAAGATTTTTGCTGTATATTTCTAATTTCGAACTCTTCTCCTCAAACTCAAACCTCAACCAGAAATCTAACGTGTATCAAAGACACAATTGTGTCAGTGTTGCTTGGAGTCTGGTTTTCTGAAGAAAGTGCCAAAGAGATTTAAGGTTCTGCCTTTTCCGTGGAGTGCCCTCTTTGAAGCACTTTTATCTATGAATTTCTGTGCTGCTTTTTTCTTGTCTATTCCCTTCAGAATGGCTAAGGTGATAATGGGAAACTTTTCTAAATCCTGACTCAGTCTCAATCAGCTCCTCTTTGCCAACTTTTACTCATTGATGCATCCTTGTTATCTCAAATTCAATTGGTCCAAATCAGACATCATGTCCTCTCCTCCTCTGCCAGTACTATGGCCAATTGTCTCCCACTCAGTTTCTCTCCCAAGCACTTATCTTTGTTGGTATTTCCAACAAACAGTCAGTCACCCAGTCTAGATTTCTCGAGGCTAGTGCAGTCTTCTCTCATTCTGGTATCAATATACCAAGCCAGTCAATCTATTGCCTTGTTTTAATTACCACTACATTCACTTCCTTAGTTCAAAGTCTTATTTTATTTTTCACCGCTCCCTCGCTTTCTCCAAAATAATGTCATTTTTGAGTTATTTTTTCCACTCACACCTCATATGATCTCTTCTCCAAAGAAATGGTTCTCAAAGTGTGGCCCAGGGACCAGTAGCATCAGTGTCATCTGGGAACTTAGAAATGTATTTTCTTGAGCCTTACCCCAGTTCTGCTGAATCAGAAACTCTGTGTTTAATAAGCCCTCCAAGTGAGTCTGATGCAGACTGAAGTTTGAGAACCTCTGCACCAGAATGATGCGTTGCAAATGCAAATACATATAGGTTACTCCTATACTCAAAATTCTTAGTAAGGTTCCCATTCTTCTTAGGAAGAACAAATATCAAGCATCTTTACACATGAGCTCTTCCATTATAGAATCCTGGACTGCTTTTTTCATTTCACCTTTCACCACTTCCTCAAAAGAAACGTTGTACTCCTATCATAATGAACCCTGTTCTTCCTTTTCATGGCAAGTGTTTTCTTGCTTCTATGCTTCTGCACCACATATCCTTCTGCCTAGAAAGCCACCTCTCTCCTCTGGATAAATCTTACCGCAGACATCACCTCCTCTCAGGAGACCTTCCTGAGTCCCTCAGGCTAGGGTAATGGTTCTGCTGTTACTTCCCCAGCATCTTGCACTTAACTCTATCACAGCTCTTACTACACCATTTTATAATCGACATTTTACTCATCTGTCTTTCCCATTCATCTGAGGGCTAAATCAGCTCAGCGCTGTGCTTACCATCTCTGTATCCTCAGCAGTTATCACAAAGCATGACCAATGAATGTTAAAGGAATTTGATAAATTTATGTTGTATTTAGCTTCCCATGAACTCCTGCTACAGGGAGAGGATGAGCTGATTGGCTGACATTAGTACTTGGGACCACTTTGAATCCTATATCAATGGATTTTCATTCTCAATATATATTGGCTTGGTTACTGTGAACCAGTCATTGTGAAGTTGATTATCTTTGAGTTTACAGCAGAAATTGAATTTCTGGATGGCAAGACTGATGATCAGACATTTTTGTTAACACAACAGAGGTACTGTCCCAAGGAACCCTGCTTGAGGGGTAGCCGTCAGTCCTTCAGTTCTACCTCAAGCCTGCAAAATGCACCACACATGCAAAAAATATATATCTTAGTGATCGAGAGACCAAGTTCAAGCCTGGCTTTACTAGTGGTGTGACCTTGGGCAAATTGCTTTATGTTACTCAAATAAAATAAGTCAAATTATGTCCCAGTACCTATCTTAGGAGGATCTTAGAATATTAATTATGATAGTTCATGGAAAGTTACTCGATAACTTATAGTAAATTTTCAATTAATATTAGCTATTATTATACTTGGAATAATTCATAGGCACAGATTAGATTATAGACGTATAAAATAAAGATAGACTACGGACACAGATTACATCATAATATATGCTGAAACAGATACGAATTAGAATACATGTACATCAGACCCAGATATAGGTTAATTTTAGGTATAAATCTCCATTAGATTTCTAGAATGTATTTTCCCTGAAAGGCAAGAGATCCTAAGTTTCATAGTTTACCTCCTCAATTATCCCTATAATTTTCATGCATTTCTATGGCTTTTGTTGTGATAAATTTTCACCAATGTCATTTTTAAATATATAATTTTTACTCTTCCTACTAAAAATTCAGCCATGTTTTTCCTGTAGAGGAAGAATTACTTATTGAATAAAAGTCATACCATGTACCTATACACAATTTATTCCTCTTTCAATGTGTGTTACCTGACATCACATATTTATGCACCATGGTGGGCAGCTCTCAGTCTGTTAGAAATGTGCTGTAGTAACTGAGAAGAAGGATCCAATATTTAAAAGAGAATATCAATGTTTTAATCCTAGATACACATAATTTATGGGAGATTTATCTATCTTCCTTTGTCAGTTGAGAGTCAGAGGCTTAATTACTGTCATCTTAATTTACAATTTAACCTCCAATTATATGATGCTTGATCTTCCCCTATCTGACACAAAACAAGTAAATAAGTAGGAAAAAATATAATACCCTGTGCTTTTAAAAAAACAGGTTTTATTTTTAACTCAGTAAATAATAGTCTAAAATATTTACTGGGTTAAAAAAAAACCTAGAGATTATCCCGTATGATGTAATTTTTTTAAAGTAAAGAATAAAATACTTCTGTCTTTTCCAACTGCTATTATCTGCAGTTCCACTGACCATAGTACCTTAAAGCCATTTATCATTTTGATTTATGAATAACTGCAAGGAAAAATTGTTTGTGAACTGAAAAAAACAGAGCAAACAGTTTATTAAAAATAAATATGTATATTAAATAGATATGTCTAATAAATATTTATTATATCTCTCTGTTACTAGATTTTATGTATTAGGTCAATTAATATAAACAGTTTTTAGGGTAATCATGAGAAGCTGGCAATAAAGCAGATGAAATATTTTCAAATTCATAAAGTTCACACTTTCAGAAAAGTTTAGCATGGGATTTTCAGCTAAATATTAAGTACTTCATGTTCATACCTTAACTTTGGAAATAATAGCCATGGAGGAATCAGAACTGGGAGAGATGAAAACTTGAAAAAACAGCAGTTGGTAACACTTTCTAAAATCAGATATGCAAAATTTTCAGAAAGAAGTCTAATTTGAATCGAAGGGATATGCAGACAAATTCCCTTTGCGTTGCTATTTTCTTTGGGGAAAAATTTGTCAAGTTCTAAATCACAAGAAGTAAATTTCAAATTCATTTCCTATTTTTTATGTTTTTGAAATGATGAATGATAGTTATAATGGTAACCAGAAATAGCAATAGAACACATGATTTCTCTATTTTTCTTCTGGGTAGCTCCATTTCAATTGAAGCTACCAGGATTCTGATATGAATCAATGTTCGCAATATCAATACCACAGTCTCAAAATACTATTAAATGAATGGAAATGAAATGGACTAAAGTCAGAGCATAAAATGCACAGATGTTATTCCACTAAACTAATTGAGACTATAGCATAATGCGAGAGTCTTCCAATCTGGAGATTTAGAGTCAATAAGAGAATGTTCTATAGTCAATTTATGTTCTACAGACAATCTTGTTTTCTTCTATTCATCCAATCCAGTTCCAAAAAAAACAACCAAAACCAAGTTTCCAAGTTTATAATATGCTTTGATTTACTAAGATTAGTTTAGAATATTTTATAATCAGACCTCTCCTTTCCTTAATATTTCTGGAACATATTTTTCATTATTTATTATTCCTCCCAATTCCTCCCTGAGAGCATTCAACTGAGCCACACAGCCAGTTAAGAATTCCAAACTGCATAGAATGCTAAGTCTCTTGAGATTAGTGCAATGGCAAAGAAGTTTGAATATTTCTCTTGCTTGAAGCCACCCAGACAGAAATTGCAGACAGTCCTCACTTTGCACGCTACAGTGTTAACCAAAACTGGTGAATATAAGAATCATGTCCTGGCTTTGCATAGTTCTGCAGTAACAGTTACTGTGTAAAGCAAAGACACAGCTCGTCTGGTTGCAGTTAACACAGTACCATGCAAAGCGAGGACTGCCTGTAGTTACTCTTTTTTGTTTTTGTTTTTGTTTTTTTTTTTTTTTGAGGAAGATTTGCCTGGAGCTAACATCTGTTGCCAATCTTCCTCTTTTTTTTGGCTTGAGGAAGATTGGCCCTGAGCTAACATCCGCGCCCATCTTCCTCTGTTTTGTAAGTGGGATGTCTCCACAGCATGGCTGATGAGTGGAGTAGGTCCATGCCTGGGATCTGAACCCACAAACCAGGCTGCCAAAGCATGGAACATTAACCACTCAGCCATGAGGCTGGCCCCTGTAGTTACTTTTTAATGGTAGATCAGTCTTCATTCCTTTGCCTCCAGCATCCCCAAAACTAGATTGTGAATCCTGAATGCACAATGCATTAGCTATATACAAGCCAATACTAAAATTGGAATCTTTCTCAATTTTAGCTTGGCCCATGGTGACAAGCATCCCCACATCCCCAAGCAAGGAACTGCACCAGGTCATGCTAAAGTACTGTAAAAAAAGATCCTGCCAGAATTGATAAGCATCTTCTCTTAATGGGGGCATTATTGGCATATTGGGCGGGGAAAATTTTTTAAATAAATATTTTATTATAATAAGAACATTTAACATGGGATCTAGCCTCAACAAATTTTTAAGAACACAATGCAATATTATTACCTATAGGCACAATGTTGTACAGCAGGCCTCTAGAACTTATTCATTTTGCATAACCGAAACTTTACACGTGTTGATTAGCAACTCCTCATTTCCCCTCTCCATAGCCCCTGGAAACCACCACTCTCTGCTTCTATGACTTTGACTATTTTAGCTACCTCACATAAGTGGAATCATGCAGAATTTGTCCTTCTGTGACTGCTTATTTCACTTAGCTCAATGTCCTCAAGGTTCATCCATGTTGTTTCATTTGGCAGGATTTCCTTCTTTGTTTAAGGCTGTATAATAAATAGTCCTTGTGTGTATGTGTGTGTGAGTATGGTACATATTATATGTGTGTGTGTGTGTATACTTACATTTTCTTTATCCGTTCATCCATTTAGGTTGTTTCCACATCTCGGTTGCTGTGAATAGTGCTGCAGTGAACATGAGAGTGCTAATATCTTTTCAAGACCTTGATTTCAATTCTTATGGATACATACCCAGAAGTGGGATTACTAGATCATATGGTACTTTAGTTTTTAATTTTTTGAGGAATCTCCATACTTGTTTTCATAGCAGCTGCACCATTTTGCATTCCCATCAACAGTGTACAAGCGTTCCAATTTCTCCACATCCCCACCAACGTTTGTTGTCTTCTTTGTATATTATACAGTATCTTTGCTTTTAAGGATATTTAGCATCTTCAGACATGGGCACCTGTCCCTGTTTCTCACTCCCTAACCCCAAAACACACACACACACACACACACACGTGTGACATAAATTTATTCTCTGACAGTCCTGGAGGTCAGAAGTCGAAAGATCAAGGTATTGGCAGAGCTCTGTTTCTTCTAGAGACTTCAGGGGAGAATCTATTTCTTTGCCTTTTCCAGCTTCTAAAGGCCACCTGCATTCCTTACTCATGGTCCCACTCCCCGTCTTCAAAGAGCATGACCCCAATTTGTGGTTCTGGCGTCACATCTCCTTTTCCTGACTCTAACCCTCTTGCCTCCCTCTTATAAGGACACTTATGATTACATTGGGCCTGCCCAGGTAATTCAGAACAATCACCTCAAGATCCTTAAACATACCTGCAAAGTCTCTTTTACCATAAGGTAACATATTTGCAGATCCTGGAAATTAAAATGTGGACATCTTTGGAGCATCATCATTCAGTCTACCACAAGGGGATATTAAAAATGTAAGCCAGAGTAGGCTTGGCCTGAATCACAGGAACTGTGAGGATACCTCAGATTCAAAACAAACAACACTTTTTTGACTAGCCCAGCCAGGAGTGACCTCTCCATCCACTGAACTTCCATTGTATTTATTTTCATGTATATATTACCTTATATTATCATTCCACTTGTTTTCTTTCTGTAGAAATTCTAACTCTCTTAGGAGAGATTTATCTATACCTCTCTGTGTTCTGTAGGCTCTCAGTAAATATGATGATTCAAAAACCCCCAAAGCAATGGAAGGATGCTTAGAGCAGGCAGTCGCCTGTATGGTAGAAGCAAGGCGTTTGCCAAAAAGTATCCCCTTTTAGGTCCCAGTACCTGAAATTCTCCTGTTGCACATTATTCTTCTCTTCTAAGGCATTGAAACCTGAGGCATCACTTTAAAATAACACATTACTGGAATTAGTCGCTAACACTTGGTGAATCATTTCAACAGATTCTACCCCATCTCAAGCACGTCCAGTGCAAACTCGTTGGGAGGAAGTACATTGTTACTCACTCTTTTATTGTCCACATTGCATTTGTCCAATGTCTTGCACATAAAATAAGATTACTTCAACAAGCATCTATTGATGAATAACAGCTCAAAGCAAACTTTACAGTCATGGCAAAGTGGTAAGTAATTTCAGACCAGAGGTAACACCCAGGGAGAGAATTCCATAAGAAGAAAATTATCAAAGAGGGAAAGAGAAGAAAAAGATACATCTTACTTGTTTTATAATATTGTTTAAGAAGTCTTTGGAAACTGTGTTAGGAAGACTCTAAAAAGGGTTTCAACGACCCCATCTCCTGGAATTCATGCCCCTGTGTAATCTCCTTCCCTTGAGTGTGAGCTGGATCTAGTGAACATATGGCAAAGTGATGGGATGTCACTTCTGACATTAAGTTACAAAAATCCGTGACACGTCTCTGTCTTTCTCTCTCTCTCAGAACCCTCTAGAGGAAGCTGCCACAGTGTGAGTATCCCTTCGGGGAGGTCCACATGGCAAGAAATGAACGTCTCCTGAAAACAACCAGCCTGGAACTGAAGCTTGCTGAGCTCATGGAAGTGAACTTAGGAGCTGTTCCTCCCTGGTTGAGGCTGAGATGACTGCAGCCCTGGCGAATACACCAATTGCAGCTTTGTCAGAGACCTTGGGTCTGAGGACCCAGCTAAACTAAACTGTACCAAATCCCTCCCTCCAGATAATATAAGGCAATAAATGCTGTTGTTTTAAGCCAGTAAGTTTTGAGCTTTACAGAACTGTGTAATTGCTTACACAGGGATAAGTAACTAATACAGCAAATAAACTCAGTATTCATACATTTCTAATGTATCATTCAGTTTTGTATATTCACCATATAGGGGCTCATTATAAAACAAAAACATTTCACAGGGTTAAACTTTTTATACCAATGAATCCATTAAAAAAATAAGCATTTTTCTTGATCTGGTTTTTATGCATTTGTACAACTCTAATTATATTTCTAAAAGCAAAGCAATGTTGGGGGAGAAACATTAAGTGATCAATTGATTGCCTGCATTGTTGATAATTATCAGCATGAATCATAAACAAGTATGCATAACTCAAAATATAACTTTTTCTACATGCATTTCCATTGTCTTGACCATTTCTGAGTACTTAAAGATTCTTAAATTTCTAAGAAAAACATTTTTTGTGGTGATTACTATAAGGTTGAGTTTTGATACCTCAGAACCTTATAACTCTCAGTTATGATACGGAATCCTATAAAGAAAAAGCAACTTCTTTTCAATTATGTATGAATGACTTGGTCAAATTGACACAGAAGAATGTTTAAAAAGCACTGTGATTTTTAGCTGCTGAATATACCGTCATAGCAGATGACTCATACTTTATTTTTAACCTGAGATATTTACAACATAGATTAAAAATACTCCTCATTCAATGTCTGACCACATAATAAAAATATGAACATATCCATCCAATTCATCTCTACCTAGTCCTTTAGTATTGAGGCAGTTTAAACCCATCCTTTCAAGGCACTGTAAAGTATATAAAATATTCCTTAAATTCCATATAAAGAATTGTCCTTTATATGAGCTTTTACAAATGCTATAGTTTCACTCTGCACACACACACACACCAGCCAAAAAAATTAAAATGTTTTCCTTAGAAACCTTATCTTTTTGCTCAAATGATCACCACTACACATCAATTGATTTCTGCTTCTTCTAAATGGTTTTGCATTTCATATTCCCTAACTCTATTTTCCTTAGGCAGCTCCCTGACCTCACTCCTAATTCGCAGGGCTGTTATATAATTGTCTGAACAAGCAGGGTCCCCCAAAATGAGAGAGGAATTTATCCAGAATTTTGCAATCAGAAAATCAACAAAGAAGCTAATTCAATCTCAACATAATGCGGTTTTGTGCCGTGTAGTCTAGTATTAGTATTAATACATGGGGCTGTATAGCTTAGTTAGAAATATAAGCTTTAGAGTCAGGATACCTAGATTCGAATCTTGACTTCGCCACTGATTAGATGTGTAACCTCGGGCTAGTTCCTTAACATTCCTGTGCTTTAGTGTCTCATACACAAAACTTATAATCATAGCACCTGTCTCACATGGTAGTTGGGAGGGGGAATGACTGCACACAGCAAATGCAAGTAAGGGTTAGCTAATAGCAGCATAAGTAGCCATAGTAGCAGCACCAGTAGTCATTGCAATATTGTTTTGATGTGTTTTGTTTTAAATGTTGAATTACATACTGATAGGGAAAAAAAATCTGGCCTTTCATTCTACCAGGTATGTGTCCTGCAGGCTCTCCACTCTCACAATCCAATCAAGAAGGATGTGGTAGCATAATTTCATCAGGAGACATTGTGACTGAGTGAACAGTAAGGAAAAAAGACTGACATATTGCATATTTGCATATTTAAACTTTGCACATTTGACTTACAAAACCATAAAGCAACCAGGCTTCTCTTATGCAAGCAGAGACATAAACCAAGCCTAACAGATCTCACAATAATTTTACAGGTTTAATGGGACCTATAAATAAGCAGGGTCTCTTGACGTCTTCTTGTATATAATGACTTAAGCAAATCTTTTTGTTTATAATACATATTACTACATTTTCATTTCCTTAGACTTTATTTTTGATTGAGCAATTCCTCAAGCCATATCACGAATTCTCTCAGGAAAGGAATTAAAGATTTTTTGGACACATTTTTGAAAATAGGTGATAAAAAAGTTAACCTATTAAATGGGATCCAATTAGTCCTGACCTATTTGATCTCCTTGCTACATTTTTCTCCACTAGATGAAAAGATATTCTTTTATCCTTAAACCTCACACACTTAAAAGGAAATAGAGTTCTACATTTTGACCTTGACTTTTTTCTCTTGAGAAGATTTTTTTGCATGTAAAAGATTTTAATCTTAAATTTGGGTTTATTATGAATCTAGAATCATTTTGCTGTTGTTGAAATGAATCATAGATAGACATTACCTAATGAGAGAAGTAGCAGACTTACATAGAAAATATAGATTTTCCTCTGAATTTTTAAATTTTATTTAATGAAGATGTTTTAATTGTATAATGAATTAAACATAAAAAAAATGTCTTCCCCTTCTCTGTCAATTGGAAGATCTTATAAGAAAGTGTACACTCCAAGTGAGATAATTTCTCAATAAATAATTTTTAAGACCTTTAGGATATTCTGATTCATTAAATGCTATAGCATATAATAAGTTACAGAAAATTATTTAAAATTATAAAATTATTTAAAAACTGATTTACAAAGTATAATTATTTACAATTCTTTTCCCTTGCAAGAACTCTCAACTCAGACTAAGGAGATATATCCAAATAGTTTGGGGAAGGAAAGGAAAGGAATAGCAGGGAAATTAAATAAATCATGTTTATAATTATGAAGAGTTTTTATAGGCCACTTCAGCTGAAAAATCTATACGTAATTATATCACACTATTGGATTTAGATTTACATTATTCAGGAGAGAACAATTTACACTTTTCGGTAATAACATTAACCTAGAAACTGCAAGAGAACATGGATTCTCTTTAGTAAAATGAAAATCGATCAATAGAAAAACTTGCAAAATGTTACAAATGCTCCCACGTCTCTCTCCCTCACTATTCAGCATGTTTCCTCAAGCCCAAGATTTTGTTTTGTTCACGGCTCAATTTCCAGGAACCAGGATCAATGTCTACCTATGACAGGCACTCAATAAATAGGATTGAGCAACTAGATGAATATACTATTTCAATTCAAATCAGGCTACAATGATCAATCAAGGAAGTATCTGACATTATTTTTTTAAGCAAATTTATAGATGGCGTTTGGAATCTGAAATACAGAATACTATAACCAATGTGATGAGAATAATCCTATTCAGATAATTTTGTTGAGCGACATCTTTAAATTAGCCACATAAAATATATCTACATGTATGTCACCATGGATATCACTATTCCAGGAGAGAAACATGAAGATGACAAAATACAGATTTCACGTCTCCCGCTGAGAGTTTCTGATTTCCGAGGCCTAGATTTGAAAATATTTGTTTCTAAAAAAAGAGATTTGTTTACGTAGGATGGTTGTGGATAGAGTCAAGAGAAGGAATATGAAGATGTAGGACCCTGAGGAAAAAAACCATTTTGTTCATAATTTTAGGCAAACCCTTGGTTGCAAATTAATTTGCATAACTTTTGATCATTTCCCGTGCCTGTGAAGTGGTATGCAGAAGTGCAATTTAGAGGTGTTATTAATTTCAACCTACCTAATCCTTTATATATAAACATAAACATATAAATATACATATATTTAGAGACATATATATATATTTAGAGACATATATATAGAGAGAGACACACACATATATATATACTTATACATACACACATACTCACACACAGAGTTAGTGGAAACAAAGATTTATTCTTTTTCACCTTTAAAGTAGTGGCTTTGAGTAGACTGGAATAAGTTATCTGTGGCATGTTCCATGACAATTACCATATATTGTAATAAAATGCATTTGAGCACAAGGGACTTTATTACAAATATTGGTAGAGCTAAGACATTTGCTATCCATGAAAAAAATCCATCCAGAAAAACCTTTAGATCAGATAGTCTACTATCAAAGGATATGCAAAATCAGGCTGTAGATCTATTATAAAACCACAGAAAGACTTCAGAAATAAAACACTATAGGATTCAAGAAGTCATAAGAAGTTACTAAAGGTGGTATAATAGAGTATAAACATTTTTTATGAGAAATTTATCCACACATATTTTCTAACATTAATAAAAGATAAAATGAGATCAATTAAATACTGATGAATCTGATTCATTTCAATAGAAGTTTAAAAATTTGATAGGCTTGAGCAGATCCTACTCTGGTATACATGATATAAAAATTTTTAACTAAATATAATAATACATGAAAATTATTTTAATTTTTAAATGATTTTAAGATTGTGTAAATGCGACTTTTTGCAAACATAATTTCTTCTTGATTTGAAGGTTTTCTTCGACATTTATAATGAATATTCTATGTAACAAAACTTGTGCAGTGGTAAAATCACTTTGTTCATAGTAGTAATATAAGCTCTTGTCAAGAATGTGCAAACTTAAAAATTATGAAATACACCCAAAAGCAAAAGTTAGCTTTTTCCTTGATTATTAGAATTAGGCATAGGTTAGATAAGTGTAACCAAAATGAAAGGAAAAACAAATTACTGGATTCTAAGATGATTCCATAAACATGAAAGTTTGCTTTTAGTGGATTTTATCACCATGCTTTTTCTGTTTTATAACATTAAACAATATTAATTACTGTCTCTGAATATACATGTCTTAGACCTTAATCATCCTCCAGGTCTCTCCCTGTCTCTCTCCCTCTATTTAGTCCATCTTCTAGAAGGAGCAGATACATTTCCCTCTCTCCATACCCCTACCTATCATTCAATTTCAAAACTGTTTCTGCCTCCACAATTCTATTGAATCCTATCTTGTCAAGGGCACATGACCTCAGTATGTTGCTAAATAAAATCTTATTAGATGCCAATACTAATAAAACATGGTTGAATCGTCACTCTTTGAAATTTTAATCCAGGAAACTTGTCTTCCATGAAAATATTAGACCTTCCCCTTGTTCTACTCCTACTACCATAACCACTCCATCTCAGACTCCTTCATGGATGCCTCTTCACCTGAGCTCCCCTGAAACTGGTATTCCTCAGAGGTCAATTCTTGATCCATCTATCTCCTTACTCTGGACTCCCTTGCATGATCTCATCCATTCATAGAGTGGTAACTACCAGCGATAATATACGATTCCTAAATCTTTGTCTGTCCTGGTGCTTATTGTCATTGAGAAACCTCAAATACAATTATCCAAACTGAAGTCCTCGTTTCTTCTTCTCAAGTGTCCCTCATATCTCAATTAATACTCCCATCATTCATCACCTAGATCAGATTTTAAGGAACCTCTAGATGCTTCCTTTCTTCATCACATCTAATCAATCACCCAGGCTTGTTAATTTTACCTTTACATAAGTAAGTTTTAAATTTATGTGCACATAGAGTAACCTGGAAAACTGATAAAAATGCAGACCCCACACTTCATCCAAAAGTTTCTGATTTAGTGGGTCTGGGAATAAAAATCTGCATTTCTAACAAAGGAAGTTTGTTTTTGTAGGATGAACAAGATCTGAGCATGTTCACAGACTGTATGCAAGCTGTGGATAAGGAGTCACCAAAGAAGAAAACGGGGAACAAATAATGTTGCTAGGCATGGAGGCATCCCCTTTGTTGTGAAATCAATCTCATAACATTTGGTAATACACTGTTCTTGGACAGCAGTGGAACGGGGAAGATGTACAAACTTAAAGCTGCCATTATTTCAGCCCTATCTAGTCTTTCCTTAGCTGTACGGGTCAGAAAAAGATATTTTTCTGCTTCTTTTTCTTCAAGTTTGATTGTTATATTTTCTACTGCATTAGAAAAGATTATATCCTTTGTTAAAAAAAAGACAACAGGCCCCAAACAGAGTTGCTTATGCTAAGCTCCACGTCACCAAATTGAAATGTAATTTATCATTTTGGCTTTCCCAGAAATGGAATCTTAAACCAGTCATTCAGGAATCGCCTGATCAGCACTAGTTAGGTAATCTGCCTGATAGATCCCTGCCATCACCTGAAGGAAGGTAACTTTGTAATAACCAACCCACCTTCTTGCTTAGTTTAACTCCCTGTCCCTGCTCCCTTCTGCCTGTAAAAGTCTTATTTTGCACAGCTCCTTGGAGCTCCATTCTATCTGCTAGATTGGATGCTGCCCAATTTGAATCGATTTTTGCTCAAATAAACTCTTAAAACTTTTGATATGCCTCAGTTTATCCTTTAACAGTTCTGGTGTCAGAAGAGGGAACTGAAGGAGACCCCCGGGGCCCCCAGGAGCAACGAGCAACCAGACATGGTACCTGTCGATCCCCTGAGCTCCTGCTGCTATCTCGCAGCCTCGGGAGGTCCTAGTAAGTCCCTCTCGCATCCGATTGCATTACGAGCTTTCAGGCTTTATTCAAACATTTCTTTTTCCAGACTTGGTCTAGGAACCGGCGGAGTAGGACCAGGCCCGACTTAAAAACTAAACCGGGTCCAGGGTTGGTCTGGGTCCCACTTAGAAACCCAACTGGTTCTAGGTTGGATTCGGTCTGACTTAAGCTGGAGTGGGTCAAGTGTGAGGCCTGAATAAATTTTTGTGTCAAGGCTGAACAAGCAGATTAACCTTACCAAAGATAATCTTGAATTCCAGTGGCCAGAGCTGAGAACTTTTAACCTAGGTAAGCTTATCCATTTACAATGTACCCTAGAGAAAAAGGGTCTCAGCCCAGCACTCACTATAAAGTGTAGAAGGAAATCATTTTTCCTCCTCTACGGTGTCTGGTGACCAAGATGAGGCCTGCTGGGACACCCCACTGCTCCAAAGCCTGCAGACGGGATCCTGGGAAAACAGGCAGAAGATGGCAAAGGGTAAGAATTCTTACCAAGGTCAGCACTCCTAGATCTCTGTGTGTGGTGCCTGATCAAGGTAGGAAGGTAAAATTTCACTTGTCCCTTCCTTTCAGATTGGCAGGCGAAAACTTTTGTAAGAATTAGATCTTTGGATTTTGACTCATGAATTTGCTTTCAGGGACCCACTGGTTGTCAATCCTTTCTTCTGGGAATGGCTACTGCCTTCTTGTTTGTCTCATTTTGTGTCTTGAAAACTTGGCTTGTCAACCATCAGGTTGGGGGCCCCAAAAATATGGCGGGACAGAAATGCATGTTGCACTCCATTTGCGGCCGGGGTCCTACAGAATGCTGCAGCTCTTGGGAATTGTCTGAGTCTTCCTTTCTTTTGGTTATCTTTGGAGGGGCTCAGATCTCAGGAGGGTAGTGTCTTTTGCACTCTCTTTGGAGACACCTCTTTGGCATGCAAGGGGTTGTTCAATACTGCCAACGAATAAGTAGATAAGAGCCAAAATGACAAAAAAAAATGGATGTTCTTTTTCTTTGCCATCTATATTAATTCTGGTCTTGCTGTATAAGTATTTGGCTCTCTGAAGCTAACCTCTACCTCATGGAAAAGCAAAGATAAACCTAACTGTAAGAGTAACGACAAAGATCACACTTGTTGTGTATATGAAAATATTTTGAAAAATTACAGTTGTTAATCAAACACAAAGTTTTATTAACTGTATGTCTATAGCTTTCAATTTTAAAAAAAGTTAAAATTCCTGTTCTTATGCTTTTTAAAGATGTTTTCTTCTGCCAAATATAAAATTTCTCATAGCTTGTGGAAAAATAAATGATGAGCTTATAAGAATAAAACATGGAACCTGAAAACCTTCTCTGCCCAGAGGGTCTCTCTCTCTCTTTTTTTTTTTTTTAGCACATTCCAAAGCATATGGTTCTGGGATATGTGTTTCAAAACAATTTTATATCACTATGTAAAAGATTACTATTTCCACTTCTGGCATTGTGCATTATGTTTGAATTTACATTTCAATTACATACAGTGCTGAGAATGATGTAAAAAGAAAAATGATGGCTAAAAATTACCACAGAAATATTTCAGAGGACAACTACCAATAAAGGCAAGGGAGAAGAAAAATAAATGAAATCCAAATAGATTAATTGGATATAAAAATTGAGTGAAAAGAAAATTTTGAATTGAAATAAACTTCACCAAGAAAACTCAAGGTATGGACTTCCTATACTTTAGAAATCAATAAAATATCACCTACAAGTTGCTCCCAAATTGGGATAAAAAGGTTTGCAAGATAAAGAAGAGGCAGACTGTAGAGAAATGGCTAAACTCAACAAGAATTTTCAACAGGTAAAAGTTTCCAAGATTTTGAGATTGACAGTTTAGACTCTGGAGTAATGTTGCCTCCTCCTGCATCTATGAGCCAGGTGGCAAGTTACTCAGTCTCTGTGAGTAAAGCAAAATGGTTGGCATTTAGTCACCATTCAGCAAAGGTCATCTCTTACTATGTGTGGCTGCTGTAGCTGCTGCTATTACTACTGCTTATCAGTGTTAGGTGGAGGCATGGTGCCCTCTTTTCAGGATTTGGGTCAGATCGATCCACGCATTTAAAGGGAGTTCGAAGGGCATCATCTTGAAGGAACCACATGATGCTGAACGTCTGTTAGGACATCCATTCACACCATTTTCTGGTGCCCCCGGCTGTAGAAATTAGGGGTTAATTCCTAGGCTCTGTGTCAGACTACTTGGGTTCAAATCCTCCCTCCAAGACTTCCAAAATGCATTATCTTAACTAAGTTACTTAACCTCTTTCTTTATCTATAAAATGAGGATAAAAATAATTGCTGACTAAATGGGTTGTCGTGAAATTTAAATGGCACATTTCACATAAAGCACTTACAATAGTTTACAGAACAGTCAGTGCTCAATAACTATCCATCACTGCCTAGTAGTCTGCCAGTCTCTCCTTCAGTGTGTTGTAAAAATAGTAATGTGGTTCTCCATTAAAACTATCTAAACAGAGGGTTATTACTCACGCTTCATTTCATCACATAACTGTTCTTCTGATAAACCCTGAACTGAACTCTTTTTCTGATTTCAATTAACCTCAAAAAAGTAAGCTGTATATTTTCTGGGAAGGTAAAACGATTAAAAAGGAAAGTGGCTGGAAGCTTAGATTTACAAGAGTTGGGTAAGTAAGGAAAGAGAAAGAGAAAGAACAGCAGACTGGTAACTGGAGAAAGTGACAGAAAACGTGGGATGCGAGTAGGAATTTCCTATCACTTGCTCCGAGCAGCTGGTTGCTGGAGAGGAATAAGAAAAATAGGGCAGCTGGCAAACACTCGGGTGTAGCTTTTTTTCCTGAGACCCACCCCCACTACAAATGGCACTGTGACTGCTCCTGTCTAGTGCCACACTCTACCACAGACTTTGCAAGCTGATATAGTTCTGCACACACACCCCTTCAATATACAAATGTGCTGTAGCATGTCCCAGTCTAAATCTATCTTTTCTTGGTGTATTTTCTTTCCCAGCTATGACTCAGTTTCTCTCTAGCCATTAACAGCCAAATTTTTAACCCTGTCTCCACTAGTTCCCCCCACAGTATTGCCCAGTCCACTCCAGTCTGCCCTCAGATACCACCACTCCGGGGAAGCCAATCTTGTTGACATCACCAAATTATGTAAGTCCATTTTACTACATGTCAGTAACATTTTCTGAGTTGTTCATATCTTTTTCCAAAACACTGGGATGTATAGATCACACTAAGGATTTTAGGGTTTCCCAAAGTGCCATAGGAAGCCACGGAAAGGTTTTTTGGGAGGGAAGGCTCCAATCACACTATACTCTCTGGGTTTTATTCCTACTTCTCTGGTGTAAACTCTAAATGCCAGTTGTTACAGACTGAATGTATCTCCCCCAAATTCATATGTTCAAGCTCTAAGCCCTATCATGATGCTATTAGGACACAATTAGGTTTGGATGAGGTCAGGAGGGCAAAGATCCTATGATGGGATTAGTGCCCTTACAAAAAGAGGAGGAAGCACTCTCTCCTCCATTTGAGGACACAACGAAAAGGCTGCTGGCTTCAAGCCGGGAAGAGGGCCCTCACCAAAAATCGAATCTTCTGGCACCTTGATCTTCCCAGCCTTCAGAGCTGTAAGAAATAAATGCCATTGTTTAAGCCACCAGTCTGTGATATTTGCTATGGCAGCCTGAGCTCAGACACAGGTGTTCCCCAGGGTTCAGTCTGGAGACCTCATCTCTTCTTTCTCTACACTTTTTCTCCAGGGGATGTAATCTAGTTCCATAACTTTAAAGGCTATCTACACGTGTCAGTGAATTCCAAATTTGCGCTTTTGGCCCCCCAAATTTCCTCTGAGCTCCAGATTTTTACAACAGTATGCTTGTCTGACATTTTATTGGGCATCTCATAGACCCCGCAAACTTAAGTTTAAAAATGTGTCCCTCAACTGATGATTGGTTAAAGAAGATTTGGTACGCACATACAATGGAATACTACTCAGCCGTAAGAAAAGACAGAACTGTCCAATTTGCAACAATATGGATGGATCTAGAGGGTATTATGTTAAGTGAAATAAGCCAGAGAGAGAAGGACAGACACTGCATGAATTCACTCATATATGGAATATAAATGAACACACGGATGGAGACAACTGATTGGTGGTTACCAAAGGGAAGGGGGGTGGGGGGTGGGCACAAGGGGTGAAGGGATACATCCACATGGTGACGGACAAACAATAATGTACAACTAAAACCCCATAGTGTTATAAACTATTAAGACATCAATAAAAAAGAAAAAAGAAAAAAAATATTTTTACAGCCCCCCAATTGTGTTTCTCTATTAGTCTTGCCCATCTAAAAAAAAAAAAAAGTTCTAACATCCACAAGTTGCAAAGAAGAAAAACTGCAAGTCATATTTGATTCTTCACCCTGCCTCAATCCTCACATACTATTGCTCAATGAGTCTTCTCCAAATCAATCCAAAATATGTCACCCTCTCTTCATCACCACTGCTATAACTCTGGCCCAAGCCTCCATCTTCTATTATAGGAACTCCTCCCACGTGCTCCTTATTCTTATTCCATTTGCCCTCTTGCCTCCTCCACTTGCTTCTGCAGATTCATCTAGAGATGAATCACGCCCTTCACAACTCAAAATATTTTAAGTAAAACCCAAATTCCTTATTGTGGCCTACAAATCTCAGCTTAATCCTGCACCTTGCCTACCCCTCCACCTTCATTTCATGCCATTCCCACTGGCTCATTGGGTCCAAGCTGCACCGGGGCCATCTTTCACATCCCAGTATGCACCATGCTCTCTCTTACACATGCTGTTCCCTCTCCCAGAAATGCTCTTTCTCCCGCTCTTCACACAGCAATCCTTTCTTAATCCTTCGAATCCCAGTTTAAGTGTCCCCTATTCATAGAGGCCCTATCCACTTCATCTATGTGGATTCCTCTTGTTATTCTCTGTTTCTCAACCATTTGTTCCTTCATAGACTTAAGAATAATTAATCTATATGTATTTGGTGTTTATTTCTTTACTATTTGTATTTCTCATATACACAAGGGTATATACACAAGGGTGTAAAATACACAAGGGTAGGATCTTGTCCTTGTATTCATTAGTTCATGCTCAACATCTGGCATATTTGCTGGATTTGTGGCTCTCGATGTGCTGAATGAATGAACTCAAGTATGAAATAGACATTCAACATACACTTAAATAATTAAGTATGGTCTATTATAATTAAACAATATTTAAAAGTTTAACTATATTGCTATTTAGTAACCTTTCAATATTACACATAATTGTTATGCAGAAAAATGGTAGGTTCACCAAGTTTTTATTGAACACTTTACCTACCCAATGCCCAGAACACTGCTTGGTATTACGGGGAGAGCTGAGTAAAAATAAATATAGTAATTGCTCTTTAAAAAGTTTACAATCTTGAGGAGCTAATGTTTAAATACACAAAGAAACATGAAAAGGATACATAAAATGATTTCATGATGTGAAAAATAGCCATAAAATATTTAATAAAGCTTATTGATAACAAATATGTCTCTTTGATGAGAGTGACCTGGAACATCCATGGCCCTCCAAAACGTGAGCACCAAGAAGCTGAGATGAAGTAGAGGACAATAGCAGATCCCACTAAAGCAGGAGAATCAAATTACAAGTATGGGTGCACATGCAAGATTCATGTGCCTTGGGAATTTTTAATAGCCACAGATAACTTACAAGAAAAATTCAGAATTGTGGTTATCTAAAAAAATCAAAGTGCATAACACTTTGGGGAAGCAATTTAAATTATATATTATATAAACATTTATTAAAAACCTCCCTTGGGTCTATCTTCAAACTGGTGCCAGACTGGAAAAAATGAATAATATACACTACCTACTCACAGAGTGTCCATAGTCCATTTGGAGGGAGAGGGAAGGAAGATAATCATATAAATGCCAAATCAATATACACTTCGACAAGTGATGTAGAAAACACATAAATACGATGCTATGGAAGCCCCACTCTTGAGGAGTTAACTAATTTTGCTTAGTGGATTCTAAGATGGATTCACAGAGGATGTACCATTTGAGCCAGGTCTCGAGTATAAGTAGAGTTTAAGCTGCTCATAAAAAGAGAAGCTTATTCCAGATAGAAATAATGACCTGTTCAAAGCCTGAGAGAAAACAAGGTATCTGTGGACCACGGAATGCAAAGCAGTCTCAATGAATTAATACAATAGGTTCTTGGAGCATCCAAGACTTCGACCACCCAGAGCCAAAGCATCCCACTGGAAGGTAAAAATGCAAAAATCCAACCAAACAAGGTGGTACAGTTGGTTGTTTCTTCACAACACAAAACTGTTTAATCAGTCATCTAACTTTTTTCTACTGTGTTAACCATCTTTGTGAACTGAAAAATAGTTTCTCTTTTGGAAAAACTATAGTCTATAGGGACTTTATTAAGTCACAGATAAATGCATGTTCTAAAACTTCACTCTCCCATTTGGAGGTGCTAGCCACAGGTGGCAACTGAGCACTTGAAATGTGGCTACTACCACATGTTGAAATGATAATATTTTGGATACATTGATTTAAATAAAATACAGTATTAATATTATTTCACCTATTTTTTTTTTCTGATGTTTAATGTGACTTCTAGAAAATTTTAAACTACAGGTGCAGCTATTTCTATTGGACAGTGCTATTCTAAAAGGTTTATAAAACAAGTTAATACCATTCTCCAGGAAGGGACAACACCAGTTGAGATTAGAGATTATTCAACACTGAGCCCACAAAATCCTCTCTAAAAAGTATGTGGTTTAAATGAAAACCATAAAAGTTTAGTATTATATAACACAAATGTGTTCTCTTATACATGTAGGAAAGCATTGAGCATTTTTATAAATGTGGTGTCAATTAGGGAAGCTATATTTTATAATGTTAATTAAACCTGAAAAGCTTCTACAGTATTGTGCTGCTCTAGTGAAGAATTTCACAACCACCTTTGTTTTTTTAAATGAGGCTATTTATTGTGTTACTTTTGCTATTTCCACAATCCTAGAACATTAACATACAAAAATAATTTTCTTATCTATGTATAATACCCTTTCTTTGAATCTATTGATTTCTAATAGCACTTTGTACATGTTAAAGCTAAAGATAAAATCAAAATAAACATCAGATAGAAATGTATAGCAATTATATTTATTGTGATTATCTATATTTTTTTAATTTTGAGAAATATATGAGTACAGAGGATGACAATATAATTTAGATCAAATTGAAAATGACTTAAAATGGTCAATATCTAACTGTTGAAACTAAACTAGAGCTTTTGGGGTCCACCCATCAATTGCTGTAAAATTTTTAAATATACATTTAGAAATTACTTGTAAGTCAATGAGCCTCATATGAAAAGTTTTCTGAAGGTATTTTGATAAAATTACTACTTGTACAAAAATTACAACTAGTACTTATTTAGCTGAGTTAATACAAAGCAATAGTGACATTCAATCACATAAACTAGGGGCCGGCCTGGTGGAGTAGTGAAGTTCACACCCTCCGCTTTGGCAGCCTGGGATTCACAGGTTCGGATGCCAGGCATGGACCTACACACTGCTTATGAAGCCATGCTGTGGCAGGTGTCCCACACATAAGGTAGAGGAAGATGGGCACAGATGTTAGCCCAGGGCCCATCTTCCTCAGCAAAAAGAGGAGGATTGGCAACAGACATTAGCTCAGGGTTAATCTTCCTCACGAGAAAAACAAACAAACAAAAAAATTAAACTAATTACATAAATCCACTAATTTCTGTGAAGTACCTTAAAATAAAACAGATTGTTACTATCTACCGTGTTTGGGGGATCTCTGTTAATTTAAGAGACTCAGTTTATAGCCTTCTTCGAATGATTGGGATAACACAGCTGTTAAAATGCATGAGATTATACTGTAATAGCATTCTTTACCTAATAACAAATCAGGCCATAAATACTAATACACATAATCACTGGGCCCTTAATGGAAGATTTCTGCTAATTTTGAAAGCTTTACAATTAGCTGTGATTCAATGAACCTGAATCCCTGTTAAACTAAACTGTTAGGGAAGACAAAACAGTATTGTTTCAGGAAGACAATGCTGAAGATTCTATGTGAATTTTTACTTTTCAAGGCAAGGTAATTTTAAATGTAAAATTGTTTCATTATTTTTGGTAACTATAAAATTAAGTCCTGCTTAATTCATACATTGCACTGAGATTAAAATACACTTTTGTTTCAATACTCACCCTCCAGCAAGGCCACTGGAGCACCAGAATCTCAGACTTTTTCTCTTGCAATCTTCTCATTGCTCAGGTCCCTGCAAACATAGGCCTTCTTTCTGTCCCCGCCCTGCAACCCATTCTGCCCTGAGAATCCTTGTCCTTGCTATTCCCTCTTCCTGGAAGGCTGTGTTACCCAGTCCTCCCCTAGCTAGTTCCTTCTTTTCACTGAGGTCTCAGTTCAAACATTACTAGTTCAAAGGCATCTTTCCAAAGTTCCCTTTTTAAGAGCATACCATTTCTCCTAATGCAAGAATTATTCCTTAGTTTCCTCAGTACAACTATCAAATTTGAATGTTTTGTTAATTTGTGTGCTTAGTTGTTTATTGTTGAACTTTCCTTTGTAGAACATACATTCTAGGAGAGCAGAAACATTATTTGGCTCATCCACTGCCATTAACAAAGAACCATCAACAAACTGATGGCATACATACACACTCACATACCATACCCACACATACCACACACACACACACAGACTCACAAATATATTTATAAATATATAATATGTATTTAACAAAATTAATGTCATATTGCTCCTGATGTTTGGTAGCCAGTATTTTTTTCTAGTAAAAATCTATTATAAGAGCTTTCAAAGTCCATAAGCATATCTCTATAGCATATATTTTAATGGTTACAGGGTTTTCCACCATTTGAATATAATAGAATTTGTTATCAAATTCCCTACTATTGGTTACTTAGATTAGTGCCATTTTCTTCACTAAGCAATATTTTGATGCACATCCTTGTATGTAGACAGTTGAACACTTGCCTGATTATTTTCTCTAGATAAATTCCCCTAGTCAAACTGCTAAGTAAATAAAAATATACATATTTTAAATTTTGACTCATATTGCCATACTGTCCTCCAAAAATGTTTTACCAGCTTCTACTTATATGAACATTGTATGAAATTGACTATTTCTCCACAATCTTAGCAATATTGAAATTATCAATACTTGACAATTCAACAGGAGAGCATATATCATTCCTTTTTGAATGAATTGTTTACGGCCTTTGGCAATTTTCCTATCAGAAAGTTTATCTTTTTTCAATGATTTCTAAGATCTATTCATATATTAAGACTATTTAATATGTGTAGTCAAATAACTCCAGTTGAGAATGATTTTTTTCTAATTTTTCTTATATATTTTACCTTTTTTCATGTGTTTATCTTTAGCTGTTTTATAGTCAATCCGTTTTCCCTTCAGGAATTTTAACTTTAGTATTAAGTTTTAAAAGGTCTCACTTTATCCCAAGACTGTGAAAATTACACGCACACACACGTATATGTATACACACAATGTACATGCATTATAATACATATCACACATTTACATGCTATATATTGGTCTCACTTTCATCTTTAATATTTAACAAAAATCTACAAATAATATCAGAGAAACCAGTTTGCAACTTTGAATGTGTTAAAGCTTATACCCATGTGCTGTTATAATAGTTTGATACAAAGTGCCTAATATTTTCTATTGATAGATCTCAAAGAGAACCTCCCAAATGATACTGTTCCTGTACAGAACAAAAATGCTAAAATCCTTTAATTGTAAATGTGTCTTTCCCAATTGACTTTAATATTGGTTTATAAGAATGTGCTTTAAAATCAGGGCTGCCTAAACATCTAAGTAGACTTAGAAACTTAGAGTAAAACTTTAGTTAATAAGGGAGTATCAGCTATAGAGATTACATGTCTTTAGGTTGCATTTCAGTACCACATAATGTTTTCAGTCATGACTAATAAACAGCCCACTCTCAAATATATTCTCAAAGTAGATACAGTTTGAAACATCGTGATTTAACAGGTGGCTTACTGGGTGACTCAGCCCCTTCACTCTAGCACTAACAATAACACAAAGGGATTTTTTAGTGGAACATCATTGTTCTTTTTTTTTTACATCAACCACAAAAAAAGACTGGGTTATACTTCCACTTGTGCTGTCTTTAGCTTGGACCATGGAGCTGCCATCCTGTCAGTGCCTAAGACTTCCTTAAATGTTCTAATATTTTCAATCACATCTCCAAGAGAAGTGATGGTATGGCTAGAGTCCCACTGAGTAAGTGAAGTTTGCTTTCATCATAAGCTCATTATCCTCAAGGCAAGGGCTAGAGCCTATTTCTGGAAGTCTGAAATACCACAACTAACTTTCTTCATTTCCTTGCTCTTTTTCACACATAAGAGAACTTAATAATAAGTCAGATTTTCCTTTGTGATATGTGGCTATAATTAGTATTTCTAGGATTCCCTTTAATATTTTCATACGAACTTAGAAAATATCATAAATAATAATAACAGAGCTATTTTGAGAACTGACTGTATGCTAAGAGCTTAAAGTGTATGAATTCATTTAATCTTCATAGAAAACTTGTGAGGTTAATACTATTTGCATTCCTATTTGACACACAAGAAAATCGATACACCAGAAAATTAAGATTCTTGCCCAAGGTCAGGCAGCTAGGAGAAGCAGAGGTAGGACCCCAAGCCAGGCAGACTGCTTCCAGAGCCCACTCTCAAAGAGTATACACTCTCTATTGCTTCATATAACTTACAATTTTATCCAGCTTCTAAAGTTATGACAAGGTCATAATGAAAGTAATATGGACAGAATTTCCTTGATTCTGCAAGGCTAACTTCTATAGTTCTGTAGCAACCCAATTTCAATTACTCCTAACAAGTTCTGGAAATCCTAATGTGTTAGTGGTGTATCACAGGCTTGCCAAGGTATTTATCCTATATTATATTTCCCATATCATTGCCATGAAGTTTCCTGCTGTCTAATTTAACTCCCAGGTCAGCTTCATTCATTTATTCATCAGAATTTATTGAATGCTTACTATGTGTCCATTACTGTTCCAGCCACTGGGAAAGCAGCAAAGAGTAAAACAAAATCCTTGCTCTTATGAAGCCTATATTCTATATAAGAATGACGAGTGATAAATAATTTGTCGGTTAGCAATAAGTGCTGTGGACAAAAAAGTCAATGATGGGAGAAGTCACTTTCTCTACGATGATGGGGATGGGCTGCAACAATAAGATGACATTTGAGTAAAGATCTAAATAAAGTCAAGGAGTGATCCATGTAGATCTCTGGAGGAAGACCATTCCAGGAAGAGTTCTAGAGAATATGCAGGGTACAGGTAATCCAGAGTATTATGTAGTCAAAGAGATAGAGGAGGCAGATGAAATGGGAAATGTTTATGTAACTCTGTGTGTGTGTATATGCATATATATATACATGAACACATTTCTACGTATTTGAAGTAGAGCCAAGAAGATTAAGTGCTGGTTTGCATGTGTGTTTGAGATAAAGAAAATTAAATGCAAGATGACTTCAAATTTTTGGCCTAAGCAACTGGAAGAATGGAATCTATTACAAAGATTTGGAAGGCAGTCTGGTGAGCATTTTTTTTTTTTTGAAGGGATGGGGTGAGAATCAGGTGGTCAAGTTGTAGATACGTTAAATTTGAGATTCCTATTCAATGTCAGAATGGAGCTATTGAATAACCAGTTGCAGATGTGAGTCGTCCTTGAGAAAAAGTTGAGACAGGCAGGTTAGTATAGGGATCTGGCACTGCAAGGGAACATGAGGGTCGTGCATCAGCAGGTTGCCCGGCACTATGGGGGGAACATTGCTAGCGTGCTCATGGAAATTTTAGGCTGCATTATAGCTTAAGCTGTTATAGCTTAGGTAACCACAAGTTCCCAGACCCACTGTCTCTCACTGTCTTGGTGTGCAGCCTGATAAGCCCCAGGCCTGGCCTCAACAGGATGGGCTCCACTCCGGTGTGAGAATAAGAAGTTAACATGTATACCACAAGTGAGGTAGCTTGACATTTCTAATAAACAGCTAAAAAAATCTAGCAGCGAGGACAGTGAGAAACAAGATAAGACCCCCTACCCAAAAGCAAGCATGTAAAAGATGTAATGGCAAAATCGCTCAGTGCAGCTCCTCTCTTGGAGTGTGCCCTCTCTGTCTATGGAGTGTATCTTTCTAATAAACTCCTTACTCTTTGTACTCATCCTTGCTGTTCTGTAAATTCTTTTACAATGTGACATCGAGCAACGTGGATCCACAGTGCAGTAACAGAGTTACTAGCTGGAGATGAATATCCTTCAGACAATATTCTATGACAATACTATGTTTTGTGATTACATCTTTCATAAAAGGTACACGGTAGAGTTCATGGAGATATTGTACTTAGGGGAAGATCCTTTGGCTTTAACAATGAACCAAGATGAATATAAAGTTGATATTATTTTATAAAAATAAAGGAAATGAAAAAGGATATGTTCATTCTTGGCATGGAATTGGGCCAAGAGCACATGCCAACACTAATCATTTCCAAGAGGTAATGGTGAAAGATTTGCTATAAATATCTGTAAATGGTCAATGGATGTTAATGAAGAGGAAAGTTTGTTTACAAGTTTTCCTGATTCATTCTTATTATTAATCTGGCAGGCAGTAGGAGGTCAAATTGTTGAAGAAATGAAAGTGCTCCTTGGCGCTAATCTCACAAGATGGCACAAGAACCCTAGTATATACATGCAGATAACTTCCTAATATACACAGCAGACCATAGAAATCACATCATTTTTAATTAGCGCTCTAGTCCTGGGAAAACTTTCTATGCATTTATAGGACAGAATTCTTTATTTTCATTCATCTATTTCCCCTTTTACTAATATTAATAGAATTTAATTATATTATAGCTGAATCTACTACATGTTAATAGTTACATGTCAGTAGCTGAATCTGGTACATGTTCTTAAATTCATGCTTGTGTCCTAAGTTCTACATAGAGAACACTTTTTATTTTTTTTTAAGTAGGGGATAGTCAATAAGACTACATTTTCTCAGATAATTTCTTGTTCAAGCCTCAGGTGAAAAAAAGGTACTGAGTATGGGCAGATTAGGAGATGATCAAATATTATGTAATTTTTCTCATCTTTTTTTTTTGTAACATTAAGTTGGGAGCCATAACATTAATGGGAGGAATGCAACATTTACTCTCACACTTTATGAACATAAACTTCAGTGCTAGGGTGAATAATAAGAAACACATTTGTAATTTAAATACAATGCTTAGCAAGTTGGATGTACAAATCTGAGGCAAGGAAATCTAAGTTATATAAAACAAATGAGCAATTACTGACTAAAGTATTTAATTCACATGAATATAAGAGAAGCTAATGGCTTTACACACTTGATCTCATTTTACCTCATATTTTTGACTATTTAAAACTTATTTAAAAGGTATAGACTTTCAGTTACAAAATAAATGTCATGAAGATATAAGGTACAGCATACTGACTATAGTTAATAATGCTGTATTTTACATTTGAAAGTTGCTAAAAGAGTAGATCTTAAAAGTCCTCATCACAAGAAAAAAAATTTTGCAAGTATGTATGGTGATGGATGTTAACACAAATATTGAATCATTATGTTATACACCTGAAACTAATATTATGTTAAATATCAATTATACTTCTATGAAAATAATTTAAAACATAATTTAGTATATTATTATCAACACAATTACAGCTTACTACATATGACTGACCTTGATATATAGACAAATTTTAATTTTTTTCCAGTCTTATTGAGATATAGTTGACAAATAGCATTGCATAAGTTTAAGGTGTACAATGTGATGATTTGATATGCATATATATTGTGAAAGGATTACCACAATAAGGTTAGGTTAGTTAACACATCCATAACCTCACACAGTTATGTTTTTTGGGGGGTTTTTTTTGGTAAGAACATTTAAGATCTACTCTCAGCAAATTTCAATATACAACACAGTATTAGTAACTGTGGTCACCATTAGATCTCAGAATTTATTCATCTTATGACTGAAATTTTGTACCTTTTGATCATCTCCCATTTTCCCCATCCCTTAGCCCATAGTAACCACCAATCTACTCTCTGTTTCTATCGTCTTGGCTTTTTTAGATTCCACATATAAGTGATATCATAAAGTATTTGTCTTTCTCTGTCTGACTTACTTCACTTAGCATAATGCCCAAGATTCATCCATGTTGTCACAAATGGCAGGGTTTCCTTTTTCAGGGCTGAATAATATTTCATTCTGTATATAAAACCATATTTTCTTTATCCATTCATCCATTGATGAACACTTAGGTTGTTTCTGTATCTTTACTATTATGAATACATCTGCAATGAACATGGAGGTGCAGATATCTCTTTGAGATAGTGATTTCATTTCCTTCTTAGATATACCCAGAAGTGGGATTGCTCAATCAAATGCTAGTTTTATTTTTAAGTTTTTGAGAAACTTCCATATACTTATCCATAATTGTTGTATCAATTTATATTCCAACCAATAGTGCACAAAGGTTCCCTTTTCTTCACGTCCTTGCCAACACTTGTTAGCTCTTGTCTTTTTGATAATAACATTTATAACAAGTATTAGATGATATATCACTCTGATTTTTACTTGCATTTCCCTGATTATTAGTGATAATGAATACCTTTTCATGTACTTGTTGGCCATTTTTAAGTCTTTTTTGGAAAAATGTCTATTCAGGTCCTTTGCCCATTTTTTTAATCAGAGTGGTTTTTGTTTCCTGGTTTTGGTTTTGGTTTTGTTTTATTTTGCTATTTAGTTGTAAAAATTCCTTATATATTTTGCATATTAACCCCTTATCAGATATATGGTTTACAAATATTTTCTCCCATTCCATAGGTTGTCTTATCATTTTGTTCATTGTTTGCTTTGCCGTGCAGATGCTTTTTAGTTTGCTGTAGTCCCACTTGTTTATTTTTGCTTTTTGTTGTTTCTGCATTGGTATCATATAAAAAAAAAAATCATTTCCAAGACCAATGTCAAGGAGATTTTCCCCTATGTTTTCTTCTAGGAGTTTCATAGTTTCAGGTTTTACATTAAGTCTTTAATCTATTTCAAGTTGATTTTTGAGTGGTATAAGATAAGGGTCCATTTTAATTCCTTTGCATGTGAATATCCAGTTTTTTCAACAACATTTACTGAAGGGACTATCCTTTCCCCATTGATTATTCTTGGCTCCCTTGTCAAATATTAGCAGATTGTATAAGTGTGGATTTATTTCCGGGCTCTCTATTCTGTTCCATTGGTCTATGAGTCTATCTTTGTGCCTGAATCATACTGTTTTGATTACCACAGCGTATAACATAGTTTGAAATCAGAAAGTCTGATGCCTCCAACTTTGTTTTCTTTCTCAAGATGCTTTGGCTTTTCAGGGTCTGGCTTCACAGGTGAATTCTACCAAACATTAAAAAAAAATTAAAACCAATCTTTCTCAAACTCTTCCAAAAAATTGAAGAGGTGGAAACACTCCCAAACTCATTTTATAAGGTCAGAATTACCCTGATACCAAAGCCAGATAAGGACCCTAAAAGGAAAGAAAACTACAGGCCAATAACCCTATGAATATAGATGCAAAAATTCTCGACAAAATTCTAGCAAACCAAATTATACAAAACATTAAAAGGTTCATGCACCACTATTAAATGGGATTTACCTCTGGAATGCAAGGATGGTTCAGTATACACAAATCAATCAATGTGATACACCACATTAATAGAATGGAGGATAAAAATCATATAATTACCTCAATAGATGCAGAAAAAGCATCTGAAAAATTTCAACATACTTTCATGATACACACTGTCAATAAAGTGGGTACAGAAGGAACATACCCCAGCATGGTAAAGTCCGTTTGGACAACCCCACAGTTAATATCATACTCAATGGTGAAATGTTGACAGTTTTTCCTGTAAGATCAGGAATAAGACAAGAGTGTCCACTCTCGCCACTCCTATTCAACATAGTACTGGAAGTTCTACCCAGAGCAATTATGCAAGAAATAGAAATAAAAGGCATCCAAATAGGAAAAGAAGAAGTAAAATTGTCTGTTTGCAGATGACATGATCTTATATATAGAAAACCCTACAGGTCATCAAAAAACTGTTAGAACTAATAAACAAATTCAGGGAAATTGCAGGATACAAAATCAACACACAGAAATCAATTGTGTTTTTATATACTAACAATTAACTATCTGAAAATAAAATAAATACTTAGGAATAAATTTAACCAGGGCAGTGAAAGATCTCTACACTAAAAACTTTAAGACACTGATGAAATAAATTAAAGAAGGCAAAACAAATGGAATGACATCCTATGTCCATGGATCAGAATTAATATTGTTAAAATGTCCATACTACCTAAAGCAATCTACAGATTCAATGATGTCTCCATCAAAATTCCAATGGCATTTTTCACAGGAAAAGAAAGAAAAAAATCCTAAAATTTGCAGTGAACCACAATTTTTAAATTTTAACTTACAGTTCTGTTAAAAACTTTAGGAAGAACCCAAGTAAATTTTTTAAATATATTTTCTTTTATAAATCTTTAATAGATTTATTGAGTAAATAAAGTAATAACATTTAACGTTGATACAGTTCCAAAACCATTTGGTTTTCGTATTGATTGTCGTGGCCTTAACTAGTAATGATGGCTAATTGTTCCTTTGAGTTTATATTTATCTACATATCATCTAGAACAATGTTTCATAAATATTAAAATATAATCTAAATATCACATACAAAATAAAGTTTCTTCTAGAACATGAATAAAAGCTATATGATTACATTTTACTAATTTCATCCACTCCATTGCCTTTTTCTCTACACCAGTATAGAGCTGGACCAGCAAAACATTTCACAAAATTGAAGTTTGTGGAGCCAAAGAAGAGCATAAAGCTAATCAGCCTACATAGGAAGTAAGTTCATCATTTTCACCTTATTAGAACTACTGCCTAACTACTAACTGAGACAGTTAAATCATAAAACAGTTCAAAAAACTGCCAAGATATTCATTTTTATTATCAAGTGTAAGCCATAGTTATTGTTTGAGATTCTACCTCTCACTTAATAGTTCTTCAACCAGATAATAAACTACCTCTTAGTTAGCACCAGCACACAACACATGCTCTCTCTCCTCTCTATACTGTTTGTAGGAAGAAAAAGACCTGTTATCTAAGAAATGCAAGTTAGAGTGGATGCTGATACAATCAGTTTAATCTGGAATGAAGGATTGTGAGACTTGTACCTGATAAGTAATAAAGACTTAGAAGAAAATTGCCACATGTGGGCATCTTTTGTTATGTTTTCATGTATTCTATCTTTTTTTTTTCTTGTTTCTGCTGGCAAGATTTGCACTAGGGATGTGTGGGAACGTTTTCCTGTGTAAGACAGCAAATGTACTCAGAGGTGTGGATGCTTTAGATAACTAAGAAAGATTTCCAGTCAGACGAGTAGCAGCTGGTAGCCAGGAAAAGAATGAATTTCCTACCAGGAAAGAAGAACGTTTGTCTTGAATGAAAAAGGTCAGAAAGTGATGACATGGCAAAGTATGGTGTCATAGGCCTTGGTGGACTAAAAACATTTCATGATCTGAAGTGTTGCTTATAAGAATCCAAGAGATAGTGAGACAACACGAGAGTTTAAGTTTGAAGAAGAAAAAGATCAGCAGACTTCTTTTGCTATGGGCCAGAGAGTAAAATTTTACACTTTGTGAGCCACATAGTCTCTGTTGCAATTACTAAATAACTCAGCCTTTGTATCATAAAAGTAGCCATAGACAATACATAAATAAATGACCATGACTGTGTTCCAACACAACTTTATTTATGGACACTGAATTTTGAATCTCATATAATTTCCATGTATCACAAAATAGTATTCTTCTTTGATCATTTTCAATCATTTAAAAATGTAAAAAATATTCTTATCTTGTGGGCAGTGTGAAACAGGCCTGGATTTCACCCACAAGCCATAATTTGACCTAACTCACCATAGAACTTTGGAAAATCTAATGTTGGCTGATAACAATAGTAAAGATTTATGTTAATGAAACTTTTTAACTGAATTTTAAGATGCTTGCAAGTGGAGAAGGTAAGGCTGGTAGATGGACGTTTTATTTATTATTTGTTTGCTTGTCTTTACCCAATGCAGAATGAGTGCTCAAATCACCTAGGATGTTGCTCTACATAAAATAATTAGGGCCTTCAAGACTAAGACAGTCGTTCAAAATTACTTAAGCACTTACATATGCCAGGCTGGGTGCTGAGAATGTGGCAGCGAATAAAGGAGACATATTGTCTAACCTCAGGGAGCTTACATTCCAGAGCAATGTCCTGAGTCAAGTTCCACAGAAGCAGAGCCTGAGGAAGAGGGGAATGGAGGAAGCAAGATTTGGTAGGAGAGGTAAAAAGTGAGCGAGAATATAGTGCTAGCTGAAGACTAGCTTCAAATTGATCCCAAATCCCCCAAAATTTGAAGTAGGAATGCACAACTGGCTGCACCTTGAGGGAAGGGGGCTGGACTTTTGTATTCTTATCTTGGGGTGGGCATGGTCTCACTGGAGAGGCAGCTCCTGTTTGGCCTGAGGGCAATTCCCTGGATGAGACAGGAGAATCTGAGAGTGGTCAGCAGAGGGATCCGGCCAGCGAACTAACATTATCCACTACAAGGGGGGACAAACACTAAACATATAAACATTTAATATGTCACATTGTGACATAGCTATGTGGGTGGAGGAGGAGAGAGAATGACATAGGTAGAGAGATTGCTCTTTTAGATAGCATGGTCAAGAGAGGCCTCTCTGATAATGTGAAATTTGAGAAGAGATCTGAGAAAATTAAGAGTCGTGGTCATGGCCATGCAGTTATCTGAGGAAAGAAAGATTTTAAATTAAGACAGAACTAGCCTTGGAATGTTCTAGAAAGAGTGAGAAGGTGGATGTGGCTGACATGGTTGAGGGTGCATAGAGAGGTAGGAGCTAAGGCTGGAGAGGAAAGGGGTGGTGACAGAATGTATAGAGTCTTGTAGATTATTGTGGGGTGCTGAGCTCTTAGACTAAGAAAACAAAAGCACCAAGTTCCACAAGATATCTGCAACATACTTTTAGAACCAGAAGGGCTCTCAAAACCATCTGGTCTACCTCCTAAATTTTAGAGAATTTCTACAATGGAAAAATTTCATTGAAGCTAGAAGACAAGAATAGAGTTCTAAAATGTATGGGAGGCAACTTCCCATTTTATATTTGAAGGAAATTCTGCTATAAATGTTTGAACAGTTTCTATGTATTAGGTTCCATTTGTTTAGGTCCTGAATCTTAAGGTCATCCCATCAATGGCAAAACTGTGAGAGGATGCGAGCTAGCTGGTTGATGTACAGAGAATGCATGCTCACAGTTTGGCATTAGCTTGGCATTTATTGTTGCAGTAATTTCATCACCTTGGGGAAGAGAAATAGTGATAATGATTTCAAGCAAGTGAGCCATATTTTCCTTACATGCAACAGTCAGCTACTGCCAGGATGACTATAGCTCCACAAATTGTCAGTTCCACTAGGTCCAATGCAAAGTATTTTATGTTCAAGCTGATGAATGGAGAACATCAGACCATCCTTGAAGGATGATAAGTAAGTAGTTATAAAGTAATTTGAAAATAACACTGCACATGAATACCCAACACTAATGATATCCTGTTGCTTCTCTTGGTTTGAAAGAAATATTCCATTTCATATTAGTATTGGCCTTCATAGAAATATTTATTAGTGGCTTCAGCCTTCTGTTGCTGTTGCTTAATGTAGAGTAACTATATCCAATGCCTCTATTAAATCAAAATACTTTAAATTCTCCAGTGCAAAGCCATACCTTGTTTGTTTTCTTGAAACACAATTTCTTAAGTTTCTGGCTTTACCTTAAATAGCCCATATCTCACTATGATGTCAATTCCCTCATATACAAAGTTCTGATTCTGGTAGTGCTTCCTGATTATTTGCCATTAAAAACTCCTCAGTGTGGTGATTATCCCTTACTGAGGAGATGTCCTTGAAATAGAAGCCTAATTTTCATCTCTGTGTCACACTTCTTTTTAAAAATATGCTGAGATACCAATAACATCAAAGAGAAATTTAAGTCAAACTGATGCATTTGGAGGAGTTAAAGGTTTTAACTGAAGATTTTTATCCATCTTAGTTTAATTAAATTGATATTTTAAATAGTGTTCAACCATAGATCTTAAAAAGATCATTGAATAAAAATTCAGTTCTTCCCTGCAATTACACATATTTTAATATCTTGGTGGACAAAGTCATTTCAGAATTATGTGTACGTCCACTGACTTTTAAAATAGAATATTTCTGATAAGTAGCATATGACTTATTTAGCTTAATTTATTTAAATATTCTTGTTTTAAATATATAGATTATTTGGGTGTGAAAGTGCATTTATTTCATTTGCTTACAGTTAAAGAGTGATGTTTGTTTTATTAACAAATTATATCCATTCTACATGTATTTAGAGCTAGTAAATCTCAAGAAAACAATGCAATTTAAACATAGTCTGGCATTTTCTCTGTTAAGAGGTCAGGTATGATTCTTGTGAAGTAACCTGTGTTATAATTGGTGAGGAAGCACGGCCTACATATTCCCACGTCTTAAATTTCAAATAGAATCAAATCCCTAATTGTTACTCTCTTCTGTGCAGACAGTGGCTCTCAACAGGATTCTTTAATTAGGAAGAGAAATGGTTCTGGAAAAAGCTCTAACTGATTGTAAATTTGTTTTTCATGGGAAAAATTGGTTGAAATTACTAAATACATTTGGGTCTGCATGTCAAATGCATATACTAACTTCACTCTTATATGGCCAAGAGCTACCCACATATAGTGGAACTAAATGGATAGAATTTAAGACTCCAGCAGAAGTGGCATCTTTCAGTCTCCCTGCACAGCATTTATTCCCCCTTTCTGTTGAGACCTTAACTTCTCTGGAATACTAGCCCTCTCCATCACATACATTAAGACCATCAATTAAAGTATTGTCCCCTTCTGGCCAAAGTGTGAGCTTGTGACTCCACTGGGTCTTCTTCAATTCTTTTACCTGGGACTGTGAATTTTGAACAGAGTGCCATGAAGGTTGAAAAGAGTTGGAGGTGATTCAACCCATATGCAGACACTCCATTGACTGTCCCTTAGTTCCTCCTCACATCCCTGGATTTTCTCTGGTCCCTATTCTTTCTGAGACCTAACTATTCGGATTCCTTTCTGTGACTTTGAGGTGCCTCGTATACTTCCAATAAATTCTTTTTTTGGTTTTCGTTAGCCAGAATCAAATTCTGTTACTTACAAGCAAAGATCCCTGACCAATGAAAGATCATAAAAATGATAAAATATTATATGTTCAGAGAAAAATAAATGTTTCTGTGTGGTAGTAATACCAAATAATTATAATTGCCATTTAAAATGTGCCATAAATCTCAAGTTGGAAAGTGCAACAGACAGGTGATTGTGAAATGGATAAAAGGTTAACACCCTAGCAAGACAAAAAATTGACAGTTTTTATTGCCTAGCTGCAGCTATTAGAAATTACATTAGTGATACAATAAAGGGGAAAAGTGCAGGGCCTCTAGTGAAATGGGGAAACAGGTGTAGACGGGGCCAAGTTTGGAGACTCTTTTGTGTTGTTCCCAGAGATTTTCCTAGAAAAAAATCCCCCGATCAATTTTGCTTAACCATGGTCTGCTCTCCAGGACCGTATATTTTACATAGCATGTGTTCTAAGCTCTATGGAATTCCTCAATGCATTTATAGGCTCCAACTGGACAGAGATTGTGCTTACTATGTTTTCTATATCTGGTAGAGTGAATTGTGCAGAATTTTTATTCCATTAACACATATTGACTTCATTCCATTTAACAAGCACACACACACACACACACACACACACACACAGCTAGTGGCAGTTTGATCTCTAAGGCTGCCTCCAATGATTAGGTAGCTGCTACTGGGACATGATTTCAAAAGAATTGGGAGTCGCACAAAGCATATTCCCACCAATATTACCATTAGAAAAATATTATTTTCCTACCAGTCTTTTTTATAAGCAACTCTATCCCTTCCTTCATAATCTCATGATATAGCACTGGTGCTAGACCACCCACATTTTTTTTTTAGTTACATAAACTTCATATACTTAAAGACAACACAGCTGAACTATGGAAGCTCTAATACATTTCCATGGCAATCTATTTAAATCCTTTATGGCAAAATTTATGTCTTTTTAAAATCCAAGGTCTTTATACAATTACAAAAGAGATTTTGGCTCAATAGTTGAATAAAGCATCCTACAAAGACTTTGACATGTCTAAAAAGAAATGCATACAATAAAATAGTGAACTATTAAGATTAAAAATCAATACCAAAAGAAAAAAAATTACTACTCAGTCACAAAGATTGTTCTGAATATCCTGGAGATCAAAACAAAGAGAACATGATCACTTTTACCATTCAGGGTCTCAACTCCCATGAGCACAACTCATGGGGCAAACAACTGGGGCAGCCTTTCTGAAATGTGTCTAAAAGTCTGATTGCTGCTCATTGTTTTCATGAAAAAATGCAAACTCTAGTCACCAGATTACCCAAGTTTCAAGAAAAACTAGAATTACAGACTTTATGTGAAATTTTCCCCAATTTGAAACATGGAAATTAATTCATAGGTGGGAGGTTAAAACAAAATAGGTCTTAGATCAGAGTGCCTGAGCTTATGTTTTGTCTTCAAATTTTACTGTTGTTTGACCTTGGACATGAGAATCACTCTTTCTATGCCTCACCTGTAAAACAAAATAATAATAATATCAACCTCATAGGGGTTTTGTGAAGATTTCAACAAGATAACAGAGTGTCTGATATATTATAAGTACTCAACAAATATTAGCTATTATTTCTATTTAAAACAATGTGTTGTAAAACCAAAATATACCTGCAGTGATAGGTATAAAAGTCACTAGTTTAGACCTGTGATTTATAGTTGTTCCTACTGTCCAGAAGAGAAAATACATCGTTTTTTCAGAGAACACATTTTCTATAGCATTCATTTGTAAAATAATATATTTTTCATGCAAAACTTCACATAGATGATGCAATAAATAGAGTAGGTATAACCCAGACATACTTCTGCCAGTGTGACATACTCCTCACACTCTCCCTCAACTTCTACTTTCCAGCCAAGTTTAATCTTATCCAAAAATCAAGAGGTCTTGATCCTTGCAATATTAGAAGACAGTATACAACAATCCACCACAAGAACTTGATGATGTGTATGTCAACCTGCCTCTGATATAGATTTTTCTCTAAACAGGATTCACTGTCCATCAGGTCATGCATTTATGAGAATTCTCTTAATGTGTGTATCACACACACCTTATTCTCAAATCTAAATTGGCTAGATCTGAGACTGACATTTCTAATGTACCTGTAGGATAAAGGGTAACAATGCCTCTGTAGCTTCCTTCAAAAAATTTAAAAAATAATTCTTCATTTATCAACAAAGGATTGTCTAACATCACAGAACCCTATGAAAGAAAATGCACCCATCTCACTTCTTATATTAAGCTTCAGTGTCTCACAGCAAAATCCTTTGAGGAATAGTTCCTGTATTTTCTTCTTTTTGCCTTCCCAAATGCAAATCAGGACACCATCTCAGGCAAGCTCCAGTGTCTACAAAGGAAGTTTTTATTACGCAAAATTCAGATCTTATATTGATTTTCCAGATGGCCTCATCCCAACCCTCCTAAGGAAGATCCCTGTCCTGAAAAACCTGCCAAGGGGGCCGGCCCAGTGGCCTAGCAGTTGAATTCAAAGCAGTTGAATGCAAGCGCTCCGCTTCAGCAGCTCGGGGTTTGCAGGCTCCTATCCTGAGTGCAGACCAACACACCGCTCATCAAGCCATTCTGAGGCAGCGTCCCAGATAGAGCAACTAGAAGGATGCACAACTATGACATACAACTATTTACTGGGGCTTTGGGGAGAAAATAAAGCAAAAAATTTTAAAAAGGAGGAATATTGGCAACAGATGTTAGCTCAGGGCCAATCTTCCTCAAAAAAGAAGAAGCATTATAAGGCTTCAGACTCATTATGGAGGTCATTCGACTGAAAAAAAAAAAAAAAAAAACCTGCCCAATTGATGCTTAAATAAACTGGTCATGCTTCCTTACCATGATATGATTTATTTTCAGATTTCTCTTCTGAGAGTTCACGGGGTGCATTGTGTCAAGCACAAAGGATACTAATTGCCTCTTCAATTTGTCAGGTTCTGAAATACCTGAATTACACATCAATTGGCAATATATAACACCAAACAACAGAATCTAGCCTGAGGATATGACCTTCTATCGTCTGTGCCTAGCCTCAGTTAAAAGTTTAGTTGCACACATGTACAGGTTAAAGCATAAAGGCAAACACATTCAGGAACATATCGGGAACATAAAGGTTATGATTACGCTGCGCTTTTACTGTGCTGCCTCGTATTTCGCTGCTCTGCTCACTCCATGCAACCCCTTTGAAACCAGTAATTAACATCCCAAAATACTGACCAGTTCACTGCACCCTTTCTGCTTGCAACTGAATATAAAGCATAAAGAGGACATGTTTCATCAGGCTACAGAAAATACACGACCAAGACCGTACAAGCTGCCTCGTAGTTTATGGTGAGGATTAAATGAAATATGACACACCTACAATTTGTTTTAAATATATCAATGTAAAGAATGTTAATAAATTTTTTAGTTTCATGAAAACAATGACCAAAGAGTATCACTCTGGAGAAAATTGTCCATCCTGAGGCCCTTGGGGGAATCAGTGAGATACAATCTCTTCTGTCATTAGTCACCTACTCTGTCCTTGGTATTCCAATTCTAACACATTTCCCAGGTGTCCAACAAAATAATTACTGTTCTTCATAAAAAAATCATGTCATCACTTAATAGAATAAAATTTCCCGTGCATACTGAAAAGCTTCCAGTTGAGTGCATTAAGTTCTTGAAAAAACATCTATTGTAATGCAAATATGAAATATAAAGACACTCTAGAATTTCTGTCTATAAAGCAAGCTCATTGAGAAAATTCTGCATATTATAATGGGATAATTCCCCCCACTTAAGGTGCTTTATACCTGAAAGCACATATTAGAAGGTAAAATTAAGAGACATTTCTCCTTCAAGACTGTGGATGAGATAAATTATAAATGATATTTTCTGTTAATTTTGTCTAAATTGTCAACTAAAATGTCTGAGATTGGGGAACATTTTAGAGAATTTCAAACTATTATGACTGCTTATTTTAAGTAATGGAGTTATCTGCGAGTGTAAGAAAAATAAAATGGAAAATATCACTAATTCATATGGGAGTATTCCCCATCCTCTTTTGGCTTGGGTACAACTATTTCTCTCTAAATTTGAATAATCTTAAAAATAAAATTAAGGGGCCGCCCGGTGGCGCAGCGGTTTAGTCCGCGCTTGGCAGCCCGGGGTTCGCGGGTTCGGATCCCGGGCGCCCGCCGATGCACTGCCTGTCAGCCATGCCGTGGCGGCGTCCCATATAAAGTGGAGGAAGATGGGCACGGATGTTAGCCCAGGGCTGGTCTTCCCCACAAAAAAAAAATAAATAAATAAAAAATAAATAAAATTAAATTAAAAGATTTGTAAAATATTCTCTTTAAAAAAGCTTGTATTTGACATTGTTAATAGTTTTTGTTAATTGTTCTACTTATTATAAATTTAAAAATGACATTGTGTTATGCCTGGCTGATAATGTGAAAGCTCTGTAATTATAAGGAATGACAAAATGTTATTAAATTGCCTATATAATTAATTCATCTTTTTATCAGTTCATGTGAGATCAAGTGAACAAAAATTAAATAACAATTTAAAAGAATTTAACAACATAAGACAGTTCTACATGATATATACATTAAATTCTACACCTTGAAAAACAATAGGGCACAGTTTTTTCCCAAATTCCCTTAGAAAGTTCACAAATTTTACCATATTAGAACCCCAAAAGATCAATAATTGGAAAGTTGGCACTTGTAGAGACCACATTTTCTGATCACAATGCATTCAAGATAGAAATACCAATAAAATTTAGAAAATAAACCCAAAATATCCCATCACCTGAAAATCAAAACTATTTAATCAATTATTTAATTTTTAAAAACTGCAGAATAGCTTAAACACTATATATTAGAACATATTGGAGAGAAACAAACAGTTCTCAGGGGGAAAAATGCCTAATATCCACATTAATGTAGAGAAAACTGAAAATAAGTGAATTAAACATCCAGCTTATAAAGTTAAAAAAAGAACAAGATAAACCTACAGAAAATAGAATAAAATACTAAGTGATTAAAAAATGATAAATAAGGAAATATAAATAATAAGCTGATAAGCCAAATAAAAGTAAGTTAAAAAAAAACAGGTAACATTTTGAGTATTCTAATCAAGAATAAAAGGAGGAGAAAGCACAGATACACAAAGTAAAAAACAAATGATGATAACAGGTAAATGGTAGATACAGTCACAAAACTTAAGAGGGTCCTGAATGCTTTCCAGCCATCATATTCTACCTCCTAATTCATTTTTCTTTCACTCTCTTAGAAAACTATTTCACATCTTCTCTGCTATCCTCAAACCTCCAACTTCTCCCCCATACTCACTCTCAACTGATGCCCTTGCTCCCTACTGCACGGAGAAAATGGAAGCAACCAGCAGAGAACTTTCACAGGCTCCTTAATCACGTCTGCCCACCTACCAGCACCTTTACTGATACACTTTAATATCTCATTTACTATCATAGAAAAAACCATGTATTCTCCCACTGAAGCCATTCTCACTCCCTTCCCTTTCAAACTCCTCAAAGACATAACTCCAGGAAATGCCACCCCCCATCCCCCCACCCCCGCCTTCATACATCACAAATTTATGGAGACTATTTCCATCAGCATAAAACAACCTGTGATTCTATCTGGATGAAAAATAAAAAATTCTTTTCTTTTGATTCCACGTTACCTATCAGCTACCACCTGTTTGTATCTTCCTATGTCTAGCAAAATTCCTTGAAACATCTCTTTGTACTGGAAATCTCTAATTCTATTCAATTCATTTTCTCTGAAACTCCCTAAAACTGGCTTTTGCCTACCCTGCTTTACCAAAAATTTGCAGGGAAGTTACAATATGCTAGATTACGTACAGTGTTGGGAATACTCAAAGTTGAATTAGATACAGGCTTTGCTTCTGAGAAGTTTTTAATGTAAAATAGTCATTACTTTCCCTAGGATTATAAACAAGATATGACATAGACACCATCAACTACAAAAAAAAATTTTTTTAAAAGCACAGTGAAATTGTTAAATGATCAAATGATATTCTTTAATGATAGCAAAAGAGAATCAACAATCTTTGCTTAAGCCATTGTATCTCCGTGGCTTCTGCCATCCTGGTATTGCTCCTCTGATTGCAGCTACCACCACTTCCTTATGCTGACGTCACTGCCACCACTGCGACAAGGCTCAGTGAAATTCAGCCTTGGCCTTCAGAAGGCCTGCTTTGGATGATGCTCTGAGGGCCCCATGCTGGCTGCTCAAAAAATGCTTTCTTCTCTTTCATCTACCTTTCTTCTTTTCTTATCTGAACCCAGCAGTTAAAGGAAGGCTGTCCCTGATCTGTCTGGGAGGATTGAGACTGGAACTTTAACTTTCTGGTGTGTCTTTCTGTTTTTCCACATGACAATGTGAAATACTTGAATCTGAAGGTTCAGTTCTTTTTCTGATTTCTCTTGGCTATGGATGTGGACCTCATTTACTCTTCAAAAACGAAGACTCTGTGGCACAGGGAAGTTCAATAGGTTGACATAACGTGAAATCCAAACTTTCAATTTCACAGGCAATGCCTTTCTTTGTACATCAAGGTCTAGAGTCTAGATCTCAGTGTCTCAAGTTTCACAAAAAGGCTTTCTTTTGCTAAAATCTTATATGAAAAAAAATCTTAACCTTTCCTTTTAGGACATTTAACTTAATTTAAAAATATATAAGTTTGAAATAGTATTAAAACTTGCATGTCAGGGACCCAACCAGGTGGCATAGCAGTTAACTTCTCCCACTCTGCTTCGGCAGCTCGGGGTTTGCAAGTTCGGATCCCGGGCGCGGACAGACGCACTGCTTGTCAGCCATATGGGATGTGCTGGCATCCCATATAAAGTAGAGGAAGATGGGCACGGATGTTAGCCCAGGGCCAATCTTCCTCAGCAAAAAAAGAGGAAGATTGGCAATGGATGTTAGCTCATGGCTAGTCTTCCTCACAAAAAAACTAAAAAAATTTAAGTTGCATATCAGTACATGTAGAGTGGTGGTCAGTGTGAGGGTTTAGAAATTAGACTACCTTGGTTAAAATTGGAACTCTGCCATAAACTGCCTTTGCAACCTGGCAAAGTGAGCTAATCCTTCTCCATGTCAGTTTCCTCATCCATAAAAGAGAAATAATAATAGTACCTCCAGTCCATACCGTGGTGGTTCAGATTTAAGTTGATTATATGTGCAAAGTCCTTAGAAGTGTCTGGAACACATGCTCTCAGATAGTAGCCATCATTTCTGTTACTGATTCTAGTCACTACTCTGAAGAGTTAGTGTGGTAGGGGTGCATGAATAGCAGTTTTAAAAAATTTTAGAAAAGAAAATATGATGAAAAGGTGAAAGTCAATTATTAAAACCTATCTCATAGAATTATATCAGGAATATAAGTGAATATAACATGGAATTTGACCATTTATAAAGTCTATAGATGCTGTCATATGTGTAAGAATTCAGGAAATATATTACCACTCAAATAACTTTCTTAGAAAGTTTACTTAAGGTTACACTCCATCTAGCCAAGGAATGAAATCAAAAGCAAAAATATAAAAATGGACAAATGATGTATACAGGAATGATACAAACATTCCAACACATTAAACATAAGTGGCATTTCAAGAGTGACTGAATACTTAGTCGCAACCCTGAATGGAACTATAGACGACATATCTTGGAGTAAAAATAGTGTATAAAAGTTTCTAACAACAAATATCAATTCATGTTAACACAGATGGGGAAGTTCAGTATGGGAAAAGGGCAAGAATAGAGAAGTGTTCAATTCTTCCTCCTTACAGTTTGTACAAAAATGATGCAGCTACTTTCCTGATTTTGCTAAATAAAGAAATATAGATAATGATGTTTTTTCAAAGGAAAACAAGATCTAGTAGAGTAACTACAAATCACTTATATTTCTACCTATACTGCAGAAAGAAAAGCAAACAGACCCAGTTCAGCAGCCAAAACGAAAAAGCAAAGGCAAGATCAATAAGAAAAAAAAGGAAAGAAAAATTAATGACATGAAAAATTGCTCATTATATGTTAAATGAGAAAAAGCAGCAAGATTTAAAATTGCATATAGTATGATTCTAATTTTGAGAAAAGCATCTCTCCCTTAGTGTAAGAGGTGACAAAGATCCACTTAAGTTGAACTTTAAGTAATTGTAGGTGTAGATATCTGAACGTTTTCTGCAAAGCACAAAAAAAAGCAATACAAGAACACTTCCAAGAAGAGACCAAATTTGAACAAGGTCAATATGTGACTCAGATTGGAAAATCAGCAAAATATGTCATAAGCTGTGTTGAAAATCAGCTGAGGGTATTAGAAAAAATTCTTAGTTATGTCTGATCTTGTGTTTTTGACAAATCTAATAAGGAGATTTTACAGATTAATATACAATCCCTTTGTGGTCTCTATATAGTAGGGGGATTATATACATTATATTTAAGTTTATGACAGTGAAATACACAAATTTCTGGTTCTAACGTGTGAGTCATTATTCTTAAGAATCTTTTTTTTTCTTTGATAAAGTTTCAGGTTAAATAATTCCTCCAGAAATGTAAAACAATAGTAAGTATCAAGCGTTTAATTTTGTTCTTGACTATCTTTGACTACCTTTGACTCTAAAACTCTAAGTGCTTTCAGAGAAGCTCTGTTTTAAAGGTGTAGTGGTAGAAGTTTCCAGTTATGTAAGATGAAAAGTTCTAGAGACTTGCTGTACAACATTGCACCTATTGTTAACAATACTGTATTGTGCACTTAAAATCTTTTTAAGCAGTTAAATCTCATGTTACTTGTCCTTACCGCAAGAAATAAAATAAAATAGAGAAACCTGTATTTAAATCCTGCTTCTGACACCAGTAATGTCAGAGTAGAAAACATACTTTTCTGAGATTTTATCTTACTATACATAAAATAGAATTAAAGGGATTGCTTTCAGGAGTCTTAGGATAAAATAAAATATTTGAAGGACTCAACTATGTAGTACTTGGAAGTATAATATGTGATCAACAGATGCATCTTCTCTTCACATCGACACTACCCTGAGCTCTTTGCTCTTCTTTGTTACCTGCATACTTCTATCACTGTCATACGTCTATCACTTATCATCATAAATATAGGTTTAATCATCAGTCACCTCAAATAAGCTAAGTAGTCCTTGAGGAGAGAGGCATTTTTCATTTGTCTGTTTTATTTCTATAAGCACAGTGCGATAGACTCCTAGGACAACAAAAATGCCCATCCTTTGTGTTCCCACAATACTAGCCACGTGCCTGTCTATTACATATGTATTTTTTAATAATTTTCTGATTAGGGATCTATGTCCTCTGAAAATATGTAAGATCACTGAAAGCAGGAATGCAGTCTGCCAGCTTGAAGGTAATCAATACGTATTCTAGATGAAACCATGGTCTTATGTTACCACTGTTCCCTATATGAGGGTGCAGACAGCACCCCAATCTGAGAATATTTTGGTAGAAGCGATAGGTGCTTTCCCCGTGCCTGTGGAGCTCAGTCTGCGTTTCTCTTTAATCCCAGGCAACCCTCTCCAAACATCTAACAATTGCGAACTGCAGATAAAACCAGGCTCGGCACTGCATTAGTAGTTTTGGGAGATATGGACATATAAGATAAAGTCTTTATATTCTCAAAGATACACTGCATTTGGAGAAAAAAATACATGAAGTGACATTGAGCAAGACAGCATTAGTAAGAAGTTTAGACTTCTATTTCAAGTTATGAGGCAGAGAGTAGAAGAATATGAGGGGGGAGAGGAAGATTGGAGATCAGACCTTAGAAATATAGTACAAAGGTGAATAATTTATTTTCCAGCTTAGTGTTTTCCAAATGTAATTATATAAATTATCCAAGGTGATTGTTAAAAATATGAAATCAAAATCTCCAGAGAAGATGACATCATTGTCAACAAGCCCTGTGAGTGATTCCTCTTTTCAGTCAAGTTTGTGAAAACTGTTCTAGATGACTGGAAGCCAAGGAAAGGTATTTTTTTAACACTTTGAGAAATAATTTAAATGACATAAAATTCATCTGCTTTAAGTGTACAATTCCATGATTTTAATACATTCATAGACTTGTGTAATCATCACCACAATACAATTTAGAATGTTTGCATTACCCCAAAAAGATCCCTAGTCCTCACCTGCAGTCACTTCATATTCCCACCTCTGTCCCTACGCAACCATCAATCTACTCTCCATCTCTATAGCTTTGCCTTTTTGAGATATTTCATATACATAGAATCACACAAGATGTGGTCTTTTGTGACTGGCTTCTTTCACTTCGTGTGATGCTCTTTAGTTTCATTTATGCTGTAGTATCAGTAGTTTGTTACTGGTATTGCTGAATAGCATTTCATCACATGGATATACACTATTTTGTTTATCCATTTGCCAGCTGAGGGATATTTGTGCTGCTTCCATTTTTGACTTTATGAATAATGCTGCTATGAACATTTATAAACAGGCTGTATGTGGACATATGCTTTCATTTCTCTTGGGTAGATTTCTAAGAGTGGAATTTATGCTGAACGTTGTTAGGAAACTGTCAAAATGTTTCTGATGGCGGTTGTACAATTTCACATGCTGATTAACAATTTGTGGAAGTTCTCTACAATATCATTAACACTTGCTATTGGCTGCCTTTTTGATTATAAACATTGTGGGTGCAAAGTGTAATCTCATTGTGGTTTTAATTTGGAATTCCTAATGACTAAAGGTGTTGAGTGTATTTACATGTGCTTATTGGCATCCAGCTATCATCTACTTGAAGTGTCTATTCCCTTGAAGTATTTTTTCCCTCTTTATTAAGATATAATTGACATATAACATTGTGTAGGTTTAAGGTGTACAACATGATGATTTGATACACTTATACATTGTAAAATGATTACCAAAGTTGGTTAACACTTCCATCCCCTCTAATTACCATTTCTTTCTCGTGCTGAGAAAATTTAAGATCTACTCTTTTGGCAACTTTCAAGTATATAACATAGTATTATTAACTGTAGTCACCATGCTCTACATTAGATCCCCAGAAATTTTTCATCTTATAATTTGAAGTCTATACCCTTTGACCACATCTCCCCATTCTCTCCACCCCTCCCACGCCCTAGCCCCTGGCAACCACCATTCTACAGTGGGTTTCTATGATTTCAACTTTTTTAGATTTCACATATAAGTGATATCATACAGTATTTGTCTTTCTCTGTCTGACTTATTTCACTTAGCATAATTTCACTTAGCCCTTAAGGTCCATCCATGTTGTTGTGAATGACAGGATTTCTTTCTTTCTCATGACTGAATAATATTCTATTCCATATATATACCACATCTTCTTTATCCATTCATCCATTGGCAGATACTTAGGTTTTCTCCATATCTTGGCTATGGTGAATAATGCTTCAATGAACATAGATGTCAGATATCTATTTAAGGTCTTGATTTGATTTCCTTTGGATATACACCCATAAGATGATTGCTGGATCATATGGTAGTTCTGTTTTTACCTTTTTGAGGAACTTCTGTACTCTTTTTCATAGTGGCTGTATCAATTTTGTTGGTGCTGCAACTTCTCCACTGACCTAGATTTCCACAAAGTCTCTCTCAACCACGGGTGATTGTCTAAGACATTGTTCTCCAGGGACTCCTGGACCATAGCCAAGAGGGGCTGGAGCCAGTTCATGGGCCACGCGCTGCTGGGTCCACAGCTGGGACCGAGGTCTGTATGTCTGTTATCTGACACAAGGGTGGGTAAAACTCCTTCTGGGTCCCTTGGCATATGCTGTTGGATCCCACAGTTCCCACAAAGGCATTTTTGTCCATGAATGGATGCCAATTGAATGGATGCCAAATTGTTGTTGTTGAGGGGGGATATGAGTGAGGGACTATTATCTGGCCACACTGACATCACTTCCTGTTTACCAATTTTTTTTTTTTTTTTTTGGTGAGGAAGACCAGCCCTGAGTTAACATCCGTTGCCAATCCTCCTCTTTTTTGCTGAGGAAGACTGGCCCTGGGCTAACATCGTGCCCATCTTCCTCCACTTTATATGGGACGCCGCCACGCCGTGGCTGACGAGCAGTGCGTCGGCGGGCGCCTGGGATCCGAACCGGTGAACCCCGGGCTGCCAAGCGCGAACTAAACCACTGCGCCACGGGGTGGCCCCCTGTTTACCAATATTTTAATGGAGTTGCCTTCTTATTATTGAGTTGTGAGAGTTATTTATATTCTGAATACAAGTCCTTTATCAGATAAATGATTTGGAAATATTTTGTCCTAGTAGTCTTCGTCTTTTCCTTTCTTAATGGTGTCTTTTGAAGTATAAAAAGTTTTAATTTTGATAAAGTAGAATTTATCAGTTTTTTATGGATTATGTTTTGATTGCCATGCATCTTTGCCTAATCCAAGGTCTCAAAGATTTTCTCCTATTTTTTTCTTCTAAAATGTGTACTGTTTTGCTTTTACATTTAGGTCTCTGGGCCGTTATGAGTTAATTTTTGTGTATGGTGTGTAGTAAGGATGTAAATTAATCTTTTTGCATGTGACTGTCTAATCATCCCAGCATCCTTTGTTGAAAAGACTATTTTTTCCACATTGAACTGTCTTGGTATATTTGTTAAAAATCAATTAGACCATAAATCTAGGGTTTTTTTGTACTATCTATTGTTTTACATTGTTCTATCCTTATGTTTATCCTTAAGCTATCTTGATCGCTACACTTTTAGAATAAGTTATGAAATTAGTAAATGTTAAGTCCTCCAACTTTGTTATTATTTTTCAAGATTGTTTTGGCTATTCTGGGTCCTTTGCCTTTCCATATAAGTTTTAGAATCACCTACTTCCTATAAAAAAGCCTGTTGACATTTTGATAAGAATTGTGCTCAATCTATAGATCAATTTGTGTATATACATGATCTTAATAACTTTGAGTCTTCTGAACATGTAATGTGGAAGGTCTCTCCATCTGTTTAGATCTTCTTTAATTTTTCTTAGTAATATTTCATAGTTTTCAGTGTATAAGCCTTGCATGTATTTTGTTAAATATATTCTTAATTATTTTATTATTGTGGATGCTCTTGTGGATGGAATTGTTTTCTTAATTTCACTTTTATTACTTTTTGATATTATGTAGAAACACAATCAATTTTTGTATATTCGTCTTATGTCCTGTGACCTTGCTGAATTAGTATATTGGTTCTGGTATTTGAGGGGGGGGTGTTCTTTCTTTTTGTGGACATGGAAGCATTTTAAGAAAGGGAGTAGTATAGTCAGATTTGCATTTTAAATAGATAATTTTGCAGCTGTGAGGAGGATGTATTTGTAGGAGGAAATGCTGGAGGAAATAAGATTATATTTCAACACTGTTGGAATAGTTACTGACATTCAGAATCCTACCAGGAATATATAACAAGACTAGAAGTACATGAGAAAATGAATTAAGAAAGATAATTAATTATTTTTTCACAGAAATGGGCATGTTTAAGAAAATTGCTTTAAGCTGTCTTTTCGATTAATTACATTTATTGTTCTCATTAAAGCTCATGGACTTCTGCTTCCATTAATGGCAGATGGTGCAAACTGGACCAGCATTGTTGATACATAAAACTACAAATGTTGGATAATTTTTAAATTTTTTGATTCACTTATGAGCTAATACAACAAGAAAGATAGTGAAGAATTGAGTTTGGGATCAGGGTGGAAAGTTAGGTCTCAGACATTTAGATCTTGTTTTCCTCTTGTTTTAGAGGGGCTGACTCAGAACACTTGGCAGCTTCATGGGGCTAAAGGGACAGTAATTGGAGTCAAGTCCTGACAAGATGGAGTGGCCCTGGCAAGTCTTCCTCATTGGAGTTGAGACTTTGAATGGCTATACTTTAGAAGGAATAATGCCTGGATGATTAATATTCCCAGGAATTATTTGGATAGAGGTGATTGAGGATTGCTATTTTCCCAGCCACCTGGCCAAAACAAACAGATGTTCCCTCTGGAGGAAGAAAATATAATCCTAGAATTAAAACGACTTCCGCCAACAATTCTACACAAAAAATGACTGCCACACAGTCAGAAATAACCATGCACATGAGATGGCAAGACAGTAAGAATGAATGATAATACCAATAGAAAACAATGGAAACACACCATAGGATTTCCAGATATTGAAGTTATCTAAAAAAACTTAAAATAACTATGCTTACAGTGTTCAAGGTGATAAAAGACAATATCAATAATCTCTATGAACACAGAACAAGAAAAATAAAAAGAAATACATTTTAAGCACATCTTAGTAAAACTTCTAAAAAAACCATTCTTTAAAGCAGCCAAAAAGAAAAGCAAAAAAAGGACAATTTACCATCAAACAGGCAACAACTAAATTGACAACTGCCTTCTCAATAGCAACAATGATGATCAGAATAAAATGATATGTTAAGTGGGCCAGCCCCAGTGGCCTAGCGGTTAAGTTCAGTGTGCTCTGCTTAGGTGGCCTGGGTTCAGTTCCTGGGCACAGACCTGCACCACTTGTCTGTCAGTGACCATGCTGTGGCAGCAGCTCACATACAAAAAGAGGAAGATTTGCAACAGAACTTAGCTCGTGAATCTTCCTCAGCAAAAAAAAAAAAAAAAAAAGACATGTTAAGAATATCAAAGGAAAATTACCACTGTCTTAAAATTCTATATCCAATGAAAACATCCTTCCAGAATAAAGGTGAAATAAAGACATTTTCAAAAAGCCCAAAGCTGAGAAATTACTCATGTGCAGACTTACACTAAAGGAAATATTGAAGGTTGTTCTTCAGGAAAAAGAAAAATGATCTCAAATGAAAGATTCGAGATCCAGAAAGAATGACTAGTAACACAAATGGTAAATGCGTGAATAAATCTAAAGGAATATTACCTGTTTAAACTATAAAATAATATCTTTCACATCACACATATGGGAATATAAGGCAGGAAAAGTACACATTAACACTACACTTTGGTATGCTGAGGATACACATTGCAATTTATATGTTAACTATTAAAAGAATAGCAAAAGAGTATAAAACTGCCAGAGTAATAGAGGGGAAAATTGAATGATTAAAAAAAACATATTCAATCAATTCAAAAGGAACCATGAAAGCTTAATAAAAGGAACACAAAACAGACAGGGAAAATAGAAAGCCCTTAGTGAGACAGTAGATTAAGCACAAATATACAAGCAATTACAGTAAATATAAAGAGACCAAATAATTAAAAGAGAAAGACTGTCAGACTGCATAAAAATAAAATCCAGAGACTATTTACTATCTGTGGATAATACATGTAGAGACACAGACACATTGAAAGTAAAAGGACAGAAAAAGGGTACAGTGCAAAGACTAACAAAAAATAAATCTGCTACGGTACTGTTAAAATCAGGCCAAGTAGAATTTATGAGAAAATGTCTGTCTAGGAATAAAAGTGGACAGTTCGTGATGATAAAGGTTCAATTGGCCATGAAGATAAAACAGTGATATCGTTGAATGCAATTAATAACAGCCTCAAAATGTATGCAGAAGTTAATAGAATTGCAAGGAGACATAGAAAATCTATAATCATAGTGGGAGACATTAAAACTTGTGATTATACCAGCATAGAACTTCAGACTTGGAACTGTAAAATGAAGTTACATGTTTAGAAGAAAAGTTACCTTTGCTTAACAATGTTACTAAAAATGTGATTTCAGAGGTCAAATATTTTCTGATAAAAAAACCCAAAACTAATAGATAAATTTCTTCTAACTCAAGGAATGTCAACTGCCCTGGATTGTTCTGTACAGATTGAATGAAGTATATAGGACCTCATTCTGACGACAAAGTAGATCAGGCAACTGGCTAACAGAATTTTTTAAATGACATTTTTTACAAGTGTTGTTAAATAATGTTTTCCATGTGCAAAATTATCAAAGATAAAATAATCTTGCTATTATTTGGAACGATATATTTCCTTTATCTTAGAAATAGGTCATTAGGTAAGACTTTTATTATGAATAACTTTCAAATTAATAATCACTATTTTTTTAAAAAATCAGTCAATTAATGATCTATTGTAGGTCACCAAAACATAAATGCATTTCTAAACTCTCACAAAAATAGATAAACTTTGAGCCAAAATTACATATTTCAATTGAAGCATACTACCCTAAAAGTGGGCGTGAAAAGAGAATCATAGGTAAGAATAAGCCAGGAAAATTAGTCTAATATAAGATGAACAAATAATTTTGCCTTAGAAATTAAAAGTAGTCATGAGAAATGCTTTCAAAGGCCCACGTCTCTTAAAGGTTTCCAGAGAAGTTGAATACTTCTTCAAATCTAGATGAACAAAGTCAGATGAAGGAGATGGCTCAGAGGAAAATGACAATAAGCCATGAATGGAATCCTGGTACCACTTAACTGTGTGGTGTTAAACAAGTTACTTAACCTCTTTGTGCCTCAGTTTTATCATCTCTAAAGTGAGAATAATAACAATAACGACCTCATTGGAATGTTTTGAGGATTCACTGAGATGATACATCTAACCAGTTTAATGAAGGAGCTGGATTCAGAGATCAACATTATTATATCTCCTCTGATCCCTCAGGTGAAGAAATGAACCCCAATGAAATTTCAGGCAGGAATCTTAGCTTTCCTGTTCATGCTTAGAAAATAAACAATCTGTTCTTCTGTTTGGGATTTAAAAAGTCTTAACGATTTCATACTTCTAGTTCAATATAGGACTATGTTATACACAAAGCCCTGAGCTCCCATCCAACCTACAGCTTCCCCCTCTGCACTCACTCCAGGCTTGTTCCAAGCTTTAAAGTCTGCATTGGAGGATGGGGGCAGGGTGATCTCTCTTTACTCTGATATCCTCCACTCACAGCGACAGTTTTTCTAACCCCTCCAGAGTCAGGGCCTGGGAAGGTGAAATTTGGAGAAAGATCACAATAAATGTGGCTCACCCAGTTGTCATCCATGGTCAGGGCTTTCTGAATGGCAAATATACAATCAATGGCCTTTCCTCTCTTGGGGTGGGTTTATGGCTTTGTCAAAGGACACGTTCTTCCCCATTTTTAATTGACTTGCTCTCAGTCTCTTCTCTGGAATCAATCTTCCAATTTGTCTCTCATTATTCATCACCTGGGGACCTGGGCTTCTGACAATCTACTCATTCTGTGGGTTTACACAAAGATAACCCTAACCAAACTCCCCTTTTGAGGGCCCCATTTGCTCTTCCAAAAAGCACCAATCTTGGTTTTGATATTGGAGGACTTGCAGCTTGCCGTCACGAGACTCTTTAATCTACCATAGAGGCAGGGACATCTCCAGCCACAGCTGCAGCTTTTAGACTTCAGACTCTATATCCATCAGTCTCTGGAGGAAACACATCAAGCTTAACACTTTCCTTGAAGCCCCTCTCACTTGGCTAAGCTAAATGGGAATCACCCCATTCCTCATACGTGGAGTGGTAGACTTATGCACAGCAAACCAACAGCTCTCCAAAACAATTCTGTCTCTCTCCTAGCTTTACCACCTCAACTTTGTAGAATCTTAAAATGGAGTTTGAGCTAATGCCGGACTTATTAGTTGGACTATATTTTAGCACCTCCTACAAATAAAGTCTTGCACCTCACTTAGTTAGCCTCCCCTCAGACAGGAAGACAGAAAGACTCCCATTTTAATGTCTTGAAACTTAAACAAAACATTGCCTGGCTTAGTGGGATGTTCAGAAATGTTAGCTATTACTATTATTCATTTTATCTTTATTATTTAACATTTAAGGAGTTGCCCACAGAAAAAAAATTGGGAGGAAAAAGTCAAAAAGGTTTAAGAACCAAGACAGTGTGGTGTCATAAAAGTTAAGAGAGTAAGGTGTTTTTGTTTTCTTGAGAGGGGAGTCATCACAATATCAAATTTTGCAGTGAATTTTCATAAAACGAAACCATTGGGTTCATCAGTTGGTTACCGGTGACCATGCTCAGCAGGGAGTTAGAGGGAAAGCCGGACTGCCGTTGCTCAGAGTGAGCAGAAGATAAAGAAGATGAGACAGTGAGAAGAGACAAGTTGGGAAATAAAGTTACATGAAAAGAAAAGAGATTGGTGGCTAAGCAGAGACACAGTGTTAAGGGACTCTTTTGTTGGTATTGTACTTGTAATCATTTTACTTTTAAGGAATAGATTTGAATATGTTACAAAAAAGTGAGCTGAGACAGAGAGAGAGCAATTGAACACACTCGAGACAGAGAAAAAATGAATCGAAGGAGGAGATGAGAAGGGGGAGATTAAGGATTTAGAGGGAAGTGTTAGTCTTAAACAGGAAGGGCAATGCTTAAGATTGGAGAACATAAGTAAGTAAAGGCATGTATGGGTGTAAATAAATGTATGGGGGAATGTGGGAAAAGAATGAGTATTGAAGGAAAACATACATAGTAGTCTAGAAAAGGAATGGTTATGAAGAATTAAGGACATGGGAATTTCAAGATGAGATAATTAATAGCATTGCTTGGCACAGAGATGCCAAGGGGCATGACGAATGAAGCAGGATCACTAGATTTGAAAAACATGTATCCATAAAACATACAGGACTGTACTTTTAGGAGAATGGTGATAATAGAAACCTAATTAGAAGGGTTAAAAAAGAAAAGAGAAATAAAGGATATAAATAATGAGAAATAAAGGCTACAGGTGAATACCATTTCATTTGGCCAAGGGAAAAATAACTAACTGGAAGAAAGAAAAACACATTAAGAAAATGGAATGACTATAATAAGAGATAGCAAAAGATGCAGCATCTTTCTCTGACAGGAGCAAGGGATAAAACGCTTAGTGTGGTGGCATTAGGTTTCACTGAAAAGGAAGAGCTCAATCCAGATGTTATCTTCTCAGCACAATAGGAAGGGATGTTCTTTGACTTAATCCAGGGACATGTGAGACTGGCCATTAAGGGAGTGAAGAATTTGGGAAAACCATTTAAGAGAGTGTAGTTAAGAATTTTTTCAAAAAAAGATAAATCAAAGGACTTCCAAAATTTGATGAAGATTGCAGAGAGTAAGGATTTTTAGTGCTTTCAATTTGTGCTAGTGTTCATTATTACCCAGTAAAATTGTGCAATTAAGGTTGGCTAAGGATAATGTTGATAATATCTATGGTGATCATAACAGCATCAATAGCTGCATTTAACATTTATTGAGCATGTACTATCTATGAGGCATTGAATTGATCATTTGACATGTTCCAGCTCATTTATTTCTCATAATAATCCTATGAGGGAGGTTCTATCATTATTTGAATTAACTACTTTGACCAAAGCTATTGAGTTAGTAAGTAGCAAGCCAAAAAGATACCTAAGTAGTCTGCCTGCAGAATAAAAGTGACTTCTGTCGCTCTCTATAAGTTTCACTTAAATATTTTGCATTTTAAAATGTCAGAATATAAATGTATTCCTCTTCCCCACGAGTAGCCTCCTTTAACTTAATTCCTCATCAGAGTGTATACCAGCACATCCCAATTTATGCAGAATGCCACCTGACATCTTCTAATGTTCAGGGTTTCTGAAGCACATATACCCACCTCCTTTTAGCCTCTCCTAGTGTAGATATCATCCTCTCCTTCCAACTAAAGAAAAGGAGTTTCAGGGAAATCAAGTTCCTTACCAATGATCTCTCAGCTAACAAGTGGAAGAACTCCAGCTCAAACTCCAAGATCAAATTGATCTTCTGACTCAAGTCCAAAGCCTTGGCCATTCAAGTCATCAGCATTCGATGTCTATTCTTTCTCCTCCATATTCTTTACACTTCCATTGTCTCTCTTGGTTTCAAGGTTCACAATCCTATCTCAAATTCCCACATCTCACCAAACTATTACATCATCACGATAAGTTTTCCCTAACATGATAATGACTAAATGACTCTTCTAGCATATATTTGTGGTAGATCAATAGCATAGGTAGATGGTACCTACGCTTCATCCCTCCCTATAATTTTGCCATGTAATTTTGTGTTGCTTTCCACTCTATCTCTGGACTTAGCCAAGGAATATTACCGAAAAAAGACCCAAGTAGAAGTTTAAAAAGCACTTGCTTGTTTCTGCTTTGCTCTTACTCCTCTGCCATGACTACGAAAACCTGCCAGCACCAGCCTACTGCAGGATTAGACACATGCATAGATCTCAGCGGTTCCAGTTTGTCCAGCTAAGGCCATCCTGGATCAGACAATAGACAGTTAACATATAGCTGACTGAGCCAAACCTCAGCTAACAGTGGCATAAGTGAGCCCAGCCAAGATCCACCAACAAAACTCAAGATGAGCTGAATTTCATAAACTCATTTTTTTGCATGACACCAAGGTTTTGTGTTTTGTTACATAGCATTATTTTATCAATAGATGACTGATACATGTGTATTACGTAATCTGTCCTAAATCAAAATGGCAGAATAATATTCTTCATTATTACCTTATCACGTCACCAGTTCACTCAAAATTCTACTGATTATCTTGCATACAAACTTCTGTCGTTAGCTTTCACCACACATATGAACAGGCCACACTCCTCCATTGCCACTATACAAAACTTCATTCCTATCCTACAATAGACAAATCTGTTAGTTATTGTCCTATTTAATTCCTATTTAGTCTTCTTTTCTTTTTAAACTAGAGATACTGCTAGCTCATCTGTCTCCTTTATGCAAATTAGAAACCCTAAGCCTAGCCTGGAAAGCAGAGCATAGGCTGGAGTTCAGTCCCCACATGTCCAGGAGCAGGCTCCTATCTGCACAACAATACTGCCCCTCACAGAATACCCTCGAATCCTTTCCAAGCTTTTCTTTTTCTTTTTTTGGTGAGGATGATTAGCCCTGAGCTAATGTCTGTTGCCAATCCTCCTCTTTTTGCTGAGGAAGATTGGCCCTGGGCTAACATCTGTGCCCATCTTCCTCTACTTTATATGTGGGGCATCTGCCACAGCATGGCTTGATGAGCAGTACATAGGTCCGTGCCTGGGATCCGAACCTGCAAACCCTGGGCTGCCGAAGTGGAGCACGTGAACTTAACCACCATGCCTCCAGGCCAGCCCCCCAAGCTTTTCTTAAAAATATCTCTCTAAATCACTGTCCACATGAAACTTTCTGTAGTTAATCACATATCAATATTATGGCTCAAATACTTTCAGTACTTCTATAATCTTTCTGGTATGATATTAATTTTGGTCCACTTATGTATTTTTTCCAAACAACTCTAACTATTCCCTAAGTTCTCTGGGAACCAAACTATGTTACTCTCTTTTTCTATCTCCTTCACAAACATATGTAAAGGAGATAGAAATAACAATTTAATAACACACAGAATACAATAATACACCATTTACTAATACATAGAAGACTCTCAATATATGCTAAATAAGGTGCTGAAAAGAAATTTTAAACTTTTATATATTATGACTTTTTGCAATGGAAAGCTTGCTCCCCTTATTTCTCCTTTAAATATTCTTAGTAAGCATATTAGTAATTGAGAGATATTTGCCCTGTTTTCCAAAATGTTAGACTGTTTATTTTATTAGTATTCTTTGCAAATCATTCTAATGCTCACAGACATACATATATAGAAATGAGTTTATCTTTTGGCATTCTGGGTAAAACAAATGCAAGAATTTCCATATTTAATGCTTCATAAATTAATTAGTTTTTACTTGTATTATTTTCTTTAATCATCAAAAACTACCCTGTGAGGTATTAGTATTAGCCACTTTTTGTAGCATGGAAATCCAAAGTCCTGACCAAACTGATAATGTATAAGAGAGACACAGTACAAACCAGAGCTTTCTATTTCAAGTTTTTTTTTTTCTTTCTACACCAAAATGTATATATACACGTCGTTCTGTTTTTACTTAAAAGTCCTGACTATGGACCTGGTACTTTGCTGGTCCAGAGGGTCGTAAGTGATTAAGATGTGCTCCTGTTCTCACAGAGCTTATAGTCTAGGTTGGGAAATAGGCACATAAATAGATAATTTAATAACAATGTGGTAAATGATAAGGGTAAGGAACACAGATGACATGTGCTTGGGGGTTCAGAGAAGGCGTCCTAGAAGAGATGAAATCTTGGCTAGGATTAGAAGTGAGCCAGACAAAGACACTGGGGAAGAACATGGGCAGAGAGGAACATGCATGAAGGAAAGAGACCGGACTAGCAGGAAGTTTGTCAGGACACTGCAGTACTTAAAAGCCCCATATGTATGCTTCAAGCATACAACGTGACACATTTACAAAAGTAGAAATGTTAAGAGATAGGGCAAAGAAGCAGCTCAGGGCCAAGTGACAAAGAACAGAAAAGAATAGAGAGATTCAGTACTTATTGAAGAGATAAAAACAGTACGGTCCAATGACAAGTGAATTCAGAGATGAGGTGAGGACTCTCAGGTTTCCGGGCGAGGAGTAAGAGCAGACTTGGGTGGGGAGTGGGAGGCGGATGATGACTGAGTTTGGGGATGTTGACTCTGAGGTTCTGTGGATCATCAAAACGGATCTGTGCATTAGAAAGGTAGAATATTGAGTGTGTAGCTTAGAAACACCAGGCCTAGAGATGGGGAATGATGCAGAATTATCAGGACTCCTGAACCACAGTTACACCCAATCACAGTGAAAAACTAACCACTATGACTACAGAATACTTTACGTGGTTGGGATTGTTAAAATCATTGCTGAATTTGTTCATAAAGGAAAGATAGGATAGAAAGTGGCTACAGCTCATCATCAACACCCTGAAAATACCGTAACAGCAATGAAAACATGGTGTCAAAAAGTTTGTGCTTTGAATTCTATCCCATGTTTGCTAAAATAAATTTCATTTTCATGTTATTGTAGTCTTCAATTTTACATGCTTTATTTCGGCCTCAAAACTCACATTTATGGTTGTCATTTTCTCCTCCCAGCTAAATGTCAAATGCAATGATGCCAATCAGTGAGGGTACATTGCTTACAAAATATTCAAAAAAATTCAAAGATACCAATTAAAGAAGAACATTACTCTATGACTTGCAGAAAACTTATAGCCCTAAAGTTATAGATTAGGTTTATTAAATACTTGCTTTAAAAAAATGATAAGACCATCACTATCTTTAAGGACCTGTGGATTGCTAGAGGCACAAATATTTATAACAGTAAAATACAAATAAATATTGAAAACAATGTGTCAAAGTATTATAAAAGAGGTTGGAACTATATCTATCTAAATGTATAGACTCATAATCTCTATTCTATAATTCCAAAACCCAAACACTCAGAAGGCTGATATTTTATTTGTAAGTACTGTATATTGCAAATGTGATCGATGGCAAAACCAGACCTGTAACTAACAAGAAACCGTTTATAGTCTTTATTTTTTCCATGAAGTAGGAATATTCATAGAATTCTCTTCAGAAATATGAAAGTTATAATTATAGGGTGCTGCCCAGAATTCAGCTAGAGGAGTGTTTCCATAATACACATTATATACATAACAGAAAAACGGGAAAATTCTGAACTCTAAAACACAACCAGCCCCAAAGGGTTTGAATAAGAAATTGTGCACCAGTGTAATTAAAATTAAAAATTTTAGATAGTATTATAATCTAGATTTTCAATACAACTGAATTGCTAAAATTAAAATGTTTGATTCTTGTACCTTTAAGAGATTTATCTATACAATATAGTTATGCATGAAAACATTTTCAGTTTTCTCTTTTTTTCCCCAAAATATCTTGTTCTACTACCTTATTTTTACAACATCCTTATGAAAGTTACCCATTTTTTTACATATAGAGAAAAAAATTTAAAAACCCAAATTATTCTTAGATTCACTTTGATAGCATTAGGATCCCAAATCGAAGGCATCAGGCTTGCATAAAATATAAAAAGATAACTGAAGGAGGGATACATGTATGGTCTTACACTTAGGACCAAAGAATCAACTTCCAGGAAGAGTGTGGGGAAAATGGAAACACACAAAGCATTTATGCAACTCAATTACAAACTTCAGTTAACTGCTGTCCCAATACATACTAAAAGTATGTTGAAATTGCTCCCAACTATAATACAATCCTAGGCTTCTTAATGAAACACCTTGTCTAGAAAGAGAAATGACTGCCCCATTCTATGCTTGTCACAGAAGATAATGAATAGTGTGACTGGTTCTGGGACCACACTTTAACAACAGCATTAACCAACTCAGTCTTAGAGAAGAGTAAGTATGATGGTGATCATTCTAGAAATCACCTTATGAAGAACAATCGCAAAGACTGAAACATCTAGCTTGAAAAATATAATTCTTGGTGAAGATATGATAGTTGTCTTTTGAAATGAATTAGCACATTTTGTGTGATTAAACAAACCATTGTACCAACAGGTGAGAGTTATTGGAAACATTACATCTCAACACAAGACAAATGGACTGCAAATAAAAAGGATTGGGACAGGAGTAATCCATATAGGGTTATGGGATTACTAATGGAGATGTGACAGAGGGTTCTAGGTGATCCTTCCCATTCTGAGAGTCATAAATATCTCAACATCACACTGCAAGTTGGGTTCAGAATTTTATCAAGTTTGATTATATAATTTTCAATATTTATGAAAAGATATTTGCTACAAGACATAACTTCATGGAGAGAGGTCAACTCTTTAACATTTACTGTACTGTCTTTTAAGTAGAGGGGCAATCAATCCTGTATTTAAAAAAATATATAGTTTATTGGAGGGGTAATTATTAAAAATCTCATTGATAGTCTATGCTTTTCCTCATACCTAAAATAAACACAATTATGCTATTCTTAAGAAAATTAACTCTCATTATTAACTTTGTATATAAATAAGCTGGAAAGCATTCAAATATTCTTTTTTTCTATAAAATAAGATGCTTGACCAAAATATATTTAAAAATAACTGATCTAACACTTTTAAGTTTGTGAAGCTTAACTTCTGCCTTTTCAATTTCCAAAATATTAAAAAAAAAAACTGGTTGAAATGTTTTCTTTGAGGAGAGAGGGTAATATGTCAATAAGTCCAAGAATTTTTAAGCAGGTGTGAGACATTTTTAAAGAAAAACAAATAAAAAATACTGGACAGTAGACTTCCAAACTACTATCATTTCCAAAGACAGACCACACAACTAAAAATGTAAAATACATATTTCCAAATGTCATAACAGTGATTAAAAAGTAAGAAAGAGAAAACTCTTTCCACATTCTGGGGATTAAAAGCTGATCAACAGGTGATTTTCTACCGCCACCAAAAAACAGATAAAATTTTCAAGAGAAAGACTAGATAGGAACTTATGCTTCTAGAATTTTGTTTTAGACAAGGTTTTATGTGAACTAATTAGCTATTCTTAAATTTTTCTCACCAAACATGCATGTCATATGCTAAGGGGAAAAGCAATTTTAAGAATGGGAATAAAGCAAAGCTTATTTAAGTCTTACCACATTTTCAATTGTAACAGGAAGGACGAATGCTACTAGGAAGCATACCTGTGGCAGGGCTGAATTGAGCTGTCTCTGGAGTGAATCTCTGTCATAGATGACATCCTGCAGTCTTTGCTGGGCAAGTGAGAGGCTTTCTTGGGTCTCCCGAAGGGTGTCTAGAAGACGATCCCTTTCATCCAGCATATTCACCATCAGCTGTTCAAAATGGGAGTCTGAGTCTGAGCCACTGCTTTGGGACCCCCTTTGGCTCATTGGGGTGTCCTCGTTAATCGTGGGCATCACTTCACACATCATTGCTTAAAGAAAGCAAAGAGGAGAGAAGTCTTAATAAAGAAACGATTTCCAGTAATGCCACTTGACCCTTAACTCACCAAACTCTTTGCAGCTCATTAGCCTACTTGTCTCTTTCCCCCCTACCCACTGCCCCAACTCCACCAAGTTAAAGATTTTGACCTCAGTGAAATATGATTCACTGACTTCCTCCAACCTACATGGTTTCTTTTTTCATGGCAATCCACATATCTCCTACCTACAAAATACAGCTTGGATTCACTTACTTCTCCAAGTGTTTTTTTTTTATTTTTATGATTTATCCCACCTAATTCAATGTATAACATGTTATTACACACTAATTAATCACCTTTCTTCCTCTGCAAGTTTACAAATCACTTATAGCTAATGCCTTCATCTTCCCCTTATTTGTTACTATATTATTAACACAAGCGCAGTGTCTGGCACTTAATGGGTAGGAATTAAATGATTTTCGAATGGCTTAAATGATTGAATTAATTAATGTTCATCCTTTCATTTAGAAAATCCACATATAATTGAGTATTTATTTTATATAATAATCAGCTTTTACTTCTTTATTTTATCGACCGATTTTTTTTCATGCCAACTAGTTTAAAGCTTCTTGACTTTACAACTCCCATTTCATTACTTTTATATGCTCTCTTCCTGAATTCCTACAGTAGTCTACACAGAGCAGATAAGTGATACTGACTGAATTAGACATAAGCTTTAGGAAATAGACTGAGATGCATAAATTTGTTTAGGTTATTATACTACTAATTACACTCGCTATTCCTTTGTTTCCTGTGAGATGCATTGTCTGGTTTCCATCCACACAATACAAACTAACTCTCTTTCAAATATTCCACAAAACAGATGCCATAAATTACATTAGCTAATGTAGTAACTTCACATCTCAGCTGCTAATCACAAGCTCTCAGTCATGAAATAAATGAACTGTTCAGAATACTTTTTAAATCATTTATTAATTTGATTTAAAGTAGACAACACAGACATTAAGATGTAACATTGACCTATTGTGTGGCATTTTGAAAATCAAAAATTATCTTATTTTCTCTTTTATCTTCTGTCTTATGTTTAAAAAAAAATCAAGCCCATCTCAATTTCAGTTGTTGTACTTAGGCAAGGAGCTATTAATTAGAGGGCTTGGTTTGCAGGAGGCTGATGTGGAGAAAGGCTGGTTTGGCTGTTGATCCTGCAGCATTCTTTGGTTTTATAATGCAAAGTCAATTCATTTTTCTGCCTACATATTCCTGTCCTTGGGAAAAATATTTCTGGTGATATTTTCAAATAAAACGTCAAGACTTAACAGCTCAATAGTTAATTACTTTTACTGTGATTCTTCATATAAATTGGGTTATTGAGGAGAGAAATGCAATTATCTGTGAATGATTTGGTCAGAGTCCACTGAAAACTAGGAGAAACTTTTAAAAAGATAAAGGAAGTTATTTTGTGACTGATAGCTTATTTAAGAAACTAAGGGGGGGGTGAATTTTAGGATAATTCAAGATAATACCTTGAATTGTTGCTCATCATTCAAAACACTAAGCTGCCTAAAGGTAAGAACTTGATTAGTTCGATTTCTTATTCACCCTAAAATAAACAGCAGAGTAGATATATGTAGGATGTGTTTAGACTCACACGCACACACACATTTGCTCACACTCCTGCATTTGCTACTATTGTTAACCACTTATTGGGTGAAAATATAATATTTTTTTGTATTTTTCTCAATTTGAATTTCATTCAAACACTATCACAAAGATGGGGAAAAAGAGACTCTTCTCTAACTGCTACAAATTTTCCTTAGCTTAATTGAAAAGGAATTGGAAAACAAAACAAAAAAATGTTCCAGTACATTTGAGTATTTAAAACAATTAGTTTACATGCCATGCATGAAATCTACACACTGAACAGCTGTGTCATTCTGAGAAATCATTACCAGAAGCCAATGTGTTTCTTTTTGACATTTAAGGTTAAAACAAAATACTGGGAGAGGAAATGGTAGCACTGTGACAATTTGTGCCAAAACACTTGCAAGGCTTAAATTTTAGGGTTACTGAAACATTCTTAAATCTGTATGTTAAATCGTATCCTTCCTGAAAGAAAGCTATTCACTCTGAATTACTCTGAATTACTTATAACAACTTTAAATTCCAAGGAAAAACATAACTGCAGTGATGACCTCAGCTACAATTTTCTCCCGGATATACTGCCCTACTTCTAACAAACACTTGTCCTCACCGTGGGACATCAGACATTCACAAACTTTAGGCTCTTAGATCAGTATGAAAGCCGGGCTTTGATTTAGTCAGTCAAAAGATGCTATGATGAGAAGCAGCTTAGGGACTTAGAAAGTCTACTAAATCTACATTCGAAAGAACTTGATTTGATTCCACCCCTGAGGCAGGTGAACCAGGGCAAGCGGCTTCACCCCTCAAAACTTCAATTTTCTCTTCTGTAAAGTAGGGATAACAATCCAGGCTTTTTTTTTTTTTTTTTTTCAGCAAGCCTATTGTCAGGCTCCAGTAGGATACCTGAAGGAGAACGCACATTAAAATTACAAAGGGCCATTACAAATTCAAGCCTGCATTTCTATTATAAAGTGACCAACATTCATCTTTGCAGAAAGAATATTTTACCTTTACGGTTCATTCTGCTTCCATGCCTAAAGGTTTAATTCCAGCACGTACTCTGACCTCTCCAAATCCAATTGAAAACAAAATAAAACTAGGCAAAAGTTACTTAGGAAATAAGTTGAATACCTGCTGCTTTCTCTTCACAAACAGTCAATCCAAATGAGTATATCTAAAGTCTTCTCATCAAAATTAGAAGAAAAAAAATTGTCTATAAAATAATGCCACTTTCATGACCTAACTTAGTTCCTTGAAATAGAACTGAGATTCTGTCTAATATAAATTACAAAATTCTTGTATAATCCTTAAGATATCGTATAACTTATTTCATAAATGCACATATTAAGTATTAAAAGCAATCAACAATTTATATTCAATGTAAGAGTTAGACACCCTCTTACAGAATGGGTGACATTTGAAGCAACTTGCACAGTCCAGAAGGCTGTGGTTTATTCCATCCTCACATGACACTTAACTTTACAATCACTTTTAGTATTAAAACCTGCGCTGCATCACATAATTCTTGTAAAACCGGAAAGGGCATACTAATAGTTTGCTCTGATATCTGCCATTTTGTGGCCCCCTCCCCAAAGTCAATTGGATAAATGAATTATGTTATCCTCTTCTAGACACTGATGCCATGTTCATAAAATTACTGAAGGTTTCAAGACCTGGTTAGAGACATTGTAAATTTTGTTGTGAATGTAAAAAAATAATAAACCTGGTTGGTTTAGTTATCCCAGTGCTTACATTTAACTTGAAGAATTTTATACCAGGAAAACCAACTCCCTCTTCTTAGACATAACCTTGACTGTCTTCTAAATCTCTCTGATTTCAAAATAAAAGTTTCAAATGCCCACTGGAGTCATTACCCAAGGGCTTTCAAGATCCAATGTGTTTCTTAGCAATACGTGCCATTCAAACAGTACCTATTCAGATATGACAGTGCTACAAAAGGCTTTTTTTTTTTCTGTCAATGAATCTTTTTATTCAAACAGATCACTAGGACTTAGACCCTACCAGAAGCAGAAATGCAATTATTCTCTATAGTTAGTTGCTTCTACAAAGATTTAGTCTTAAGAACCAAGCCACCTCCACCTCAGTTAACCCACATGGAGTAATTCTGGGAGAGAAATCCCAGCCGTTGTCCGATTACATTACATGAATATTCCTCCTCCTATTTAACTCTTTGAAATCCCCTGTCCTTAGGAAATATTATCACCTCTAACGGCAGCATTTTGCACTTTCTTTACCTCAGTGCATTTACAGATGTCTGAAGAGCCAGCTCAGCCCACAGGGCTGGACGGCTATCTCTCAGCCACACACCCCCACCACCCCAAAGAAGTTGACTTCATAATTTCCATACTAAAATGCTTTCATCCTGCCCAACAGGAGACAGCCAAGTAGGGAGGAGGTAAGAGAAACAGGAGAAGAGAGAGGGTGGGAGTGGAAAGCAAAAGGTACGAACAGTAATGGGCAAGGAGGAATTTGCATCTCATCTTCCCTGGGGGCGGGGTGGGGCCGGGGAGAGAGGGCAAAAAAATAAAGCGGAATGGAAACCGTGGAACTCAAATACAGTTTCTGTACCTAATGTCTGTAATTTCGGGTCCTGCTTCTTCAATTGATCAGTGACAACCGCAGTCTCGGCTTGAGGAGAGGGGAGGCTCAGACCCGGCACTCCTGCACCGTTTCCCTAGCAACGGGAGAAAGGCAGCTTAGACACTCGCGTGCCCCGGCGCCCTCCTGGAACGTGCCCCGGCCGGGTGGCGTGGCAGCAGCTCGGCATCTTCCCGCGGCTCCGTCAGCAGCCAAAAGGAGAAGCGTCCATCGGAAAAATGGCATATTACAAATTTTGCTTTGGGAAGCAGAGCTCGGTTCAGACCATTGTCAAAGGGAGAAGAGGGGGAGGCGGCTCTTAAAGCAGCAGCGGCCCCTTTGCCTAGCAGCCGCAGCTCCCCGCGTGCAGCCGGAGACCCGGGGCGAGCAGCCGCGAACTGGGGACTGGGTTTGACTTGGAGAAACTTAACCAAGCGGCGCTGCTCCCCCTCCGCTTCCGGCCACCCGGAGGGAGTCCCCCCCAAACGAGAGCCTTGGGAAAAGGTGTGAGGAGTATCTAGAAGGGAAGTTCTCCACCCTGTCCCCCACCTGCAGCCCCTCCAGAGTTTACGCTTAACGCCGGGAGTTGGAAGGCTAAAGGGAAGCGAGTCCCCAGGAATGCGAGAAGCAGGACTGGTCCCCTTCTGTCTTCCAGCCTATTTCGGCACTAGAGTGTCTCATTTCACTTAAAAGAGGTGTTTCTTCTCCAGAAAGGCAAGCAGTCAGCCCCCCGCACCCAGTTTCTCCTCCCAGCCTCTTTGTACGCGTTTTGCTTGCAGCAGTCGGCCGGGAGAACCAACCTGCCGGGAGCCGGTGAGGATGCTACAGCATCTTCTCTCCTCACTTGCCTCGTGCTGTTGCTGCTGCTGCTCCTCCTCCTCCGTCTCTCCCCCCTCCCTCTCCTTGGCAGCCGCCACCTCCTCTTCCTCTGGAACAAGGGCTTCCCCTGGAAGCTACTGCAGTGGTTTCCACCGGCCCTTAAATAAATTCTGAAGTAATCACGTCTTTGCTCTCCTCCTCACGCACACGCGCTCGCGGATACACACGACTCACCCAAAGCCTCTCTCGGGCTGCTGGGTCTCGCGCTGGTCCCAGTGCCCCCGGCGAAGGCAAAAGCTGGGGGTGGGCAGGTCTGGGAAGGGGGGATGCTCTTCCTCGCTCTGGCTTCCCACACACAATGGTCTTTACAGGAAAGCGTGTGTTGGCCGGTGCTGCTGGCGATGGAAATGGGCTTGGGCACCTTCTGGCTCTATGGCCGTCTGTGCTTGTCATTTTTTTAAGCAGCTTCCTTCTCCCAGGACCAGGGCATGGTAGTCATGGTTGTAGGGATATGAGTCAACCTAGGGTGTGGTGGCATCTGTCATTTATTACCTCTCCAGCTCTTTTCCATTCATTGCTTTGATGGTGAGGATTGTATGTTAAGTACTCCCTGCCCAAGTAAATTTCAGCTTTGAGCAAAGTCTGGTCTGTTGATCGTGTTCCAGTTCCCTCTATATCTACACATTCCTTTGCCTATTCTCCTTTCTTTCTGCCTCTGCTGTCCATTCATACAGACCCATCAGGGATAGAGAAGAAGCGAAAGACAAACCCAGTACCTACTCTAAGCAAAAAGGAAACGTTTCAGTATGGGAAATTAACATATCCTAGTTTTAGTGAAAAGGAAAAGGGCATGCAGAAGGGAAATGGGAGAAAGGTTAAACATTGGATATAATTTGGGGGTTAGTGCAAGTATCATCAGGATGTAGTGCAAGAAGTACAAAAGGTATGTTTCACTTTTGTGTAAAGCAAAGAGTCTAAAGCTAACTAAAGAAATAGTGTCAAAATACCAGTTCACTCAAATTAAGTATGATATTCAAGAAACAGACCTTTCATCCTGGGGGTAGCATTTAATTCAGTTAGTGACCTCAAGTGGAATGTGGGGTCAAGCTCATGTATTTACCCCCACTCTCTTCTAGACTGTTATTCAAATTCTGCACAACACAACATAATCTTATGAGAATTAAGTATAAGAATAATATAAAGATTCATTAGATGTCAACTGGAGCATTAATTCTCAAACATAATGTGCATATAGATCACCCGTGGACCTTGTTAAATTGTAGATTCTGATTCACCAGGACTGGGGTGGACCCTGAGATTCTGCCCCTCTAACCACTCCCATATGGGACCACACATTGAATAGCAAGGATCTAGACCACCCAATTAACCTACCATTTGATGTGGCTTAAATACTCTTAATCACAGGAAACTCTAACTCAGCAGGCAGCCCAGTCCATTTTCAGATAGACTTAGTTTAATAATAGCTTTATCATATTAATCAGATATCAGTACTCTTTAACTTTCACTCTCTGGAATTCCCCAGAAGACATAAAATGTCCTTTATACACAAGAAACCTTCGTAATTTTAAAAACAGTTGATTTGTCTCTCTGTATAAGAATTCATTCCTTATTAAACCTTGGTTCTAATTTCCTTGGTAATCAACATTTGTCAAGTACAGCTTCAGATGTTGTTACCATTTCCAGGAAGAGTCTTGATTTGCCTGACTCCCAATCACATATCAAAGAAAATTTTAATTCTAAATATAATCCCCACATGCAGTTGACACAACAGATTGAAAGGCTACCCAATAGTTGATACCACAGAAAGGAAGAATTTGATAACGGAAAGCAAGAAACAGTCATGGAGTAAAGGACATTTTAGTAAGAAGATACAGTCTTCATGGTTTCTCTCAGCTTAGAAACTATATGTTCTCAGTTCTCACCCCTAATACCACTGCAAAGTGTGTAAATAACATTTCCTATCAAAACTGAGAGGCATTTTTAAGAAGCAGTTTTGCAGAAGGCATTAGGTCAACCAGTTCACATGAAAAAAGGAGTCACCCCCTGCACCAGTTCTTCTAGTTTAGTGGCGCTCAAATTTAACCTGCAAGAGAATCTCCTGAGGGCTTGTTACAATACAGATTCTGGGTACCACCCCCAGAGTTTTAGATTCAGTAGGTCTTTGGTGTAGTCAGAGAATTTGCATTTCTAATAAGTTCCCAGGTAATGGAATACTGCTAGATCAGGAGTCTGACTTTGAGAACCACTGCTTAAAATAAATCTGAAGATATTTGGGAGCAAAATAAATGCAGAACAAGAAAAACAGCTGGTATTTTGCAATCAAGCCAAAAAGTCTTTCAAACAAATATAAAATCGATTATTATACTGAGGTTATCATCTGTTCCTACTGGTTTTTGATAGCCAAAGATCAATGATTAAGATGAATTATGCTTATCTCGTAAATAGTCAGCTAGGTTTAGGTCGAGGTAGTGGAAACCACCTCCTTTGTGGTGCCTAACATCAATGAAAGGATTTAGTCCTTAGAGGCATACAATATTACTAGCCACACTTACTAATGCTTCTTCTGCACATTTTATTTTAAATATGGTCTTTTTGTCTACATCCTCTTTTAAGAGGAGGGTGTTATACAACTACTCTCATTTTTACTATGGTGGCCAGTCCTTCCATCTGTTCAGATATTCTGAATATCACATGGCATATTAATAATATAATAATAATAAAAAGCACTAGTTTTATTTAAACCAGGATGGTTTCATTTGCCGAGATGAAGTTTACTGAAATCAAGAACCAAAGAACATGGGTAATTAAGCATGGGCCATGACAATTACAAAGATTTAGTAAGTGGCAGTAATTTGTCTTCTAAGTGCTAGGATAATTTTGACGTGAAGAAAAAAACACAAATAATGTTAGCTGTGACAGACATGCTGATCTCAATATCACGTCATTTCAATTATATAGTTACCCATTTATGAAACTATTTTGCCTATATTCACAACAGTTTAGATTAACATTATTAAAACAGTTAAATGGTATTTTCTGCACTTATGCTTACTGTTAAATTTAAAATTTAAGATGGATTTGAATATATTATAGAAATAACTCCCATTATACACATTACCTATAGTCTTGTGGGAATGTGAATTTTATTTTATTTCCATTAAACAATAAGGCCATGCAATATTATTACACTGTATTATTTAGAGCAGGCAACACAACAACCCAAAATATATAAAGGGTCAAACCCAACTGAAGTTTATTTTTCACTTTCTCAATATTCAAGATGAGAATTGGCCAGTGGTCTACTGTCTTCCACGTAGTAATTCAGGCTCCTTTCCTATCTGATCCCTGCTGTCTCCTTGGATTTTGCATCCAGGTGAAGGGAGAGGAAGCTTTTAAAATTCCACTTCTAAAATCTTTGGTCCAGAAGTGACACATGCTTTTCTCATGAGCCACTGGTGAGGACAACTCACACAGCAGCAACCAATTATAAAAGAGGCTGGGAAAGTAGTCTAGCCTTAAGGCTGGAAAAAGAATAAAGAGGCTTTTGGTAAAAACTTAGCCAGTTTGTCAGAGTGATAATGAAAATAAAAGGTATGTAGAAAATATGTTATGTTTAAACTTTCTGTTATGCGTACATTAAAAAATTAATAAGTGCAATTATTTGGAACCAATGGTCATAAAATTAATACTCAATTCTATCACAGATAGTAACCATTGGTTTTATGTAGGTTTCATGTTTCTTGCTATGTTTATGCTACACATTATTCTTCTTACCTGTCTAAAAAAGCAAACTGCAGAATATGAAAGCTATACTAAGTTCATAGTTGCTGACTCTTGTGCCTCCACACAAATGTATAAGCATCAATTCTCGCGCAAGAAATTGTTGTGAAAAGGCTACATTAATCAGCCTTTATCTACGCATTTATACTGGATTACTGTGAAATGTGGTAATTTAGCAGTCACAGAGATTTCAACTCATAACTAATGATATCTTACCATTCTAGAAGAGCAAAAACTGAGTTACTTTTTGAAGTCAAAGTGTGACAAGAGAAGACAAGTTCCAGAAAATTTTGTTTTCCGTCATTCGATGCTATCTGACATCAAATTTAAGAGTAATACAAGGGCATTGAAAACAAGTAAATTAAAATAGTGATGTCTTCTGAAATAACTTTTCTCCTTTTTAAAGGAAAAATTATATTTTGTAGGAAACAAGTCTCTCTCTTATGTTCTTCTTTAGACCCCTATGAGGTAAAATATTAAGTGAAAAGAAACATTCTAAATATATTCAGCAGCTGTTTTTACCTAGAGAGGAGATTTATTCTAACATAAAGCCTCATAATAAAGGTTTTCATTTTGCTTCTGCTCCAATTCAGGGAGCCTTGCTTTATAATTAAAAAAATCATAGAATTTTATGCTGGGAATTTTAATCTAACTCCAGTCTTACAGATGAGTAAAATAAAACTCAGTAGTATTAATTCCTGGGTTTTCCAGCTCAAGTAACTGAACAAACTAGGCAGGTACTGCTTGACTTTTGGCATCTACTTTTTAATCTTCCTATGAAATATAATCCTTCCAGAATTTGACTCAAACTTAATTATGATTACCTAATTACTTTGATCATTGATATCAATGATACCAATCCAACATTTCTTTGAATCAATTGGCAACACGTATGAACTGGATGAAGTTGAGATCACTGATTACTGCTGTTCTTTGGATGAGAAATTTTTGGAAAAAATTAATCACCAACGTGGAAAAGAGATTTCCTTAGCGTTTACCATTCAAAAATGTGCAAGCAGTCATGGAGAGTAAATTAAACTGTGACAATAACTCATATAGGTAATCTTCATTTTGGATACAGTTTAAAGATTCATAGAGCAATAAAGAATACAAATGTATCCTTTACAAAGACTGTGAATAGAAGACAGCATCTTCGATACTAAATTAACAAGAATAATTTAATAATAATAAGTCCTAGACAGTTGAAGTCATGTAGTAAACTCTCTTCAAAAGGACAGTTATATACAATGTCTTTAGCAATTGGCTCTTGTCTTCTGCTCAATCTTAAATGGGGTGGACTCAAGTTCATGTCACATGAACATGGAGGGTGAGATGTGGAAGGGAGATAAAGACCAGGCGGGGAAATAGCAAGTGTTGTGGTACCTATTACTGAGTAAAAAATCATTCCAAAACTTAATAACTTAAAAAGGGCATTATTTTATTATTTATTAATGAATCATTGGGTCAGGAATTTGGGAAGAGCTCATCTATGTAGTTCTGGTTTGGAATCTCTTATGTGGTTGCAGTGTGACAGTGGTAGACCTGAAAGAGTAGAAGTGGGGCACCTAAAGCAGCTGGGGCTGACCTGAGAGATCTTTCTCTCTCTCTCTTTGTGGTCTTATGACTTCTCTATGTGGTGCTGCTAAATGAAATAGTTTGAGCTTCCTCACAGCATGGCAGCCTAAGAGCAGTCAGACATTGCAGCACAAGTCAAAGCAAGTAGTAAACGAGGCAGAAGCTGCTTCACTTTTTATGACCTAGCTTTGAAAGTCACATAGTGTCACTTCCACCATGTTCTATTATTGGATGATTGCAAGCCCACTTGATTTCAAGGGGAAGAAACATAGACCCTACATCTCAATGGGAGGAGCATCAAAATTGCATAGTAAGAAGAGTGCTGTTGAAGTCTTGTTTAGCAAATACAATCAGGCACAGCAGGCTACCTTTATGAAATATACATTTGCTATTGAAAATATTCAATTATATTAGATGAATGTTGGTCGTTTGTAAAAAGTAGGCAAAGTCTTTCCAAGTGTGTTAAAAATAGATGAGTAGCTGGTAAGCAAAATGTTTATTAGACATGGGCAGAATTCATGGGAATTGTTAAGTATAAGATTAAATAGTTAGAAAGCAGAGCATGTGTGTGTTAAACATAGACAGAAAGAGATGGAAAGATCAGAGATACCTAATATTCATGAGACACCTGAGTACTATATATTCATAAAATGTAAATATATCTAAGAATAAATATACAACAACCTATAAGTATTCAGGATACACTAGATAGACGTGATAAAGTATCATTCGTGAGGTCTTTATTTGGCCACCCATTGATAACTTCAGTTATGACTCTATGTATCCTCTGTCCAAGTAACACAGTTAAAATTCATGGCTGCTCATTGGGCTGATTAGTGAGCTACATCTATTGGCCAAGTGTATTTGTCCCTGCATCTGTCTAGTAGAACAAGTGTGTGTCATTGACCCAGAGTGTCTTCTGCCTTTTGACCCCTAGCTCGAACTTCAACTCTGGCCCTTGTAACCACACCATCAGTGTGGAAGGTTGATGTGGAAGAGAAAGGAACAGGACATTTGAACACTGTGTGCCCCAGGATTCAGATAGCATGGTCCTTCTACATTGTACCTTATTTTATGTGTATTAATCTATCCTATCCATTTTCCCGTGCTTCTGTGTGTTTTTAATAGACTTGATAAAATGTGTGATTTGAGTATTTTAATTTGTTCTGTGAACTTTTCTATTCCATGACCATTGTATCAAGGTGAGAGTTAAATTTTGGGGACTTTATAACCCCAAATATTTTCCCAGTATTATCTTCCTGGGTTGATTCCAAAACAAAAAAAAACCAAACAACAAAAACCTGATACTAACCAACTACATGCCAGCCAACTAGATCTTCCCTGGAATCTCCAAAGTCCCATTCAGCCATGGCACCCAAAATCTCATGGATATGTAAGTTGTGGCACACAACTATCACCAAATGGTGCCAACCTGTAACTGGTTCCAGGTTAGATTTGTATGGAGGAACCAGAATCTGGACTCTGGGCAGGCTGGCAGTAAGGTTCATTACAATCCTTTGATTAATCCTAAAATTAGGCAAACTTGAATATTATATAATTAAATTTATTTTAGCAAGAATTTTACCATAGTTAGTAAATATTTGTTACAGTGTACATCTGTGTTTCATTTTCTTTTCATTCTCTTTCTCAAATTTAGATTTTGGAGGTTATAAAATGGGTCTTTAGATATTGAAACTTATTTTGTAATATTATACATTTGTAAATAAGGTTTTATTTATAATTCCAGGTGTCCATGCATCATCTAGGAACCAGTTGTGCAGGGAGTCAGGAGTTACACAATGAGATAGGAGATACAATGGAGGTGATATGGGAACATAGAAAAGAGCCATCTAATCTGTTCATGGGAGATCAGAACTGAGGAGGAGAAGAGTTTACTAAGTAAATCTTGGATGTGGTGTGAAAGTGTAGCAGCAAGGGCTAATAACCAGAGGCAGGCAGGTTATAGCTTGTAGAGAGCAGGGGAAGGCGCCAATTTGGCTACTGTGTAGAGATGTGGGATGCTTAGACTAAAAGAAGAGAATGAAAATCTAAGCAGGGGCCATACATAAAAGAATGTGTAAATCTCGTTAAAGAGCTTAAAATTTATCCTGAGGGTAATAGGGAGCCAAGGAAAGTTTTATATCAAGGAAAGATAGAGCATATTTTGGAAGGGGCAGGATAAAAATTGGGAGAAAAAAAAGAAAACTACAGGTAAGACATAAAGATTGAACCACCCTTCAATGGGATGTGCAAGAGGAAGGACTATGTTTGGGTTAAAACAAAATGAATTCAGTTTTGATCCTATTGAATTATATTGTCTGGCTGTGAGCCATCCAATTAGAGATATTCAAAAGGAGTTGGAAATGCTAATCTATCAAATGAGAAATGTGGGCTGATAATAAAAGTTTGGAAATCGTTAGTGGCATTTAAAACCATGGGAGTGAACAATATTGACAATGAAGAAAGTGTAGAATTAGACAAAATGAGGGCAGAATTATAGAACCTCAGTGAACACTAATATTTAAAAAATGATTCTGACAAAAAATAGGCAGAAACAAGGGAGGGAAATTAGGAGAGTATATCTCATGGATACCGAGGAAAGAAAACAAGCATTGCAAGAAGGGGGAGTGGTGCACGGTATCAGATATTCCTGAGAAGTCAAGTAAGATAAAAATTGGAAAACTTCCTGTGGATTTAGCAGCAAGATGTTACTAGAATATTTAGCAAGGGGAGTTTCACTGAAGTGATAACTGCAGAAGACAAATCACAATGCCTTAAGGAGATTACAAGTTGAAATAGTGGCTGTCCAAGAAATGTGGCTGGTAATAGTGTAAAAGAGACGGAAGGTGAAAAGAGATAATAAGAGTTCTTGTCTTGGGAGTCAATAGAGCTCTGAGTGGTCTTTGGGTGGGCTTTAGACAGTTCCAGAATCCCCTGAAATTGTATGCAAAATTTGCATGTATATGCATAAATGCATTTCTTCGAGGTGAATATGTATAGTATGAGATTCTTAAGGCAATCAGAGATCAAAATATTAGTAACCAGAGCTGTATATAATATATTAGATATCCATAAGTATTACACACTATGATGACAATATATTAATGTGACTGATTTTGTTTGGGACAAGAAAACAAATCTTATTACTTTATTATAACACATATTGTGGTAATTTCATTACTACTTTCTATTATTCACAATATTCCCTGAAGAAGATTGTAAGTCGCCACCTGTTGCAATGCTGTTTGCACTATCTTTTGTGGGAGGAGTATGTGTCCCTTCCATATTGACATAGGCCTGGTCATGTTACTTGTCTCTGTTTATGGAATGTGAGCAGAATTGGCCATGCCAAGACCTAATAGAAATGGGAAGAATTATCACAGTTGTGCCATGGCTCTTTTCCCTCTGCCACAAATCCAAGAGAGTTGCTATTCCTTCAGCCTGGCTAGTACATAAATAAGCTCTTCAAAACCATACCTCCCCTAATATGTTCACATGTCACTATTCTTTGGATATTCTTGTCATTTGCAGATGTTTCTCTCTTTGCATTCTACATAAACAATGCAAAGGGAGGACTGCATTAAGAATTTTGTTTTTTCACAGAACAAGTACATATTGAGTGATGATGATATATTGCTTAATATGAATCATGAAAAAAGAAAACCAAGGCTGCACTCCTTGGAGCCCTAAGGAAGAAACAAGACAAAAATCACAGTGGATTTCAGCATAAAAAAGTAAAGGTAAATCCAGTGAAACTTCATGCAAATCAAACCAGTAATGTTCTCAAAGAAGGTAGATATGAATTTAGTTTTAAATGTTCTTTATGAGTTACATTAGGAGAGAAAAGTATGAAAAAATGGCTTGAACAAATACAGAGAATTAATTTGGGGCATGAAGTAAGCAGAGAGAGGGTTAAATGATGAGAAGGATCTTCTGATTAGAGACACATCCTAGATTCAGAGGAGTAAGACATCTGAATTACTGGACATGAGATTATTAACTTGCTCAAATAGGTGACACTAAAACATTAGTGAAAGAAGAAACCAAAAAAACATTTGGAGAAAAGACCAAAACCAGAATTATGTTGATTATATATGGAAATAAATAACAGGGAGAGGAGGAACAGGAGTTAAATTAGAAATCCAAGATGATACTCAATACTTGTTTGGGAATTAAGCATAGAGGGCTTGGAGGGGCAGTGTTAATCCAAGCAGCCAGAAATACATTTTTCTGCTCATATTTCTTCCTTGCCCTCATTAATTTCTTATGAATTTCATTTCTTTCATCCTATATATGCTTTATTAAGCATCTATGATGTGCCAGGCAATGTTGTAGTTGCTGAGGATGTAGTGGTGAACTAAAAAAAAAAGTGTTCTCATGGAGTTTACATTCTAGTATTCATTTATTTATTCCAAAATATTTATTACAGACCTTTTCATCAGATAATTCATCAGTACTTTGGGACACCAATTATAAATATCCAAATATACATATACATTAAATATATATAAATATATATTAACTATATATATAAATACATACAAATGCAAATATAAATATGCTATTGTACAGTGCTTTGCAAACTATGGACACACTGTGTGTGTGTGTGTGTGTGTGTGTGTGTGTGTGTGTGTGTAGACAGAAACTCTTGACCCTAGAAGCATGTCATAAATATCCTACTTTTAAAATGCATTTCACTTCTCCTGTATCTGTTCCTATTAAGTTACAGAAAAGCTTAAACACAAAATGTACTTCTTTACAAAACTATTGTTTATTTCCTCATTGTATTTGTTCATTATCATGTGTGGCTTTTATGACTGTTAAGATGCTTCCATGTTTTACTAACGTTGAAAAGAAAACAATTTGGAAATTTAAAAAGCACAAAATTGTATTAGTGATTTGTAAACCTCTTCAGAAGCTAAGGGCAATCAATTTTAAAGATATACCAAAGAATATAATTCTCCTTTAAATTAATTTCTGTGCAGTTGGGTTTCAGTGTTTTAGTTAAATAATTCAAAGAAAAGAGACAAAAAGAAGTGAAAGAAAAAAGAGAGAAAAGTAGTCTTTGATTTGTTAATATAAATGCATTAATTTATTAAATATTTTAAATATTACAAGTAATAATTATATAAATTTTCTAAGCAAATTATCGGGAATAAATCTCATAATCTCTTTCTTCAAACCTGTTTCCTTACAAAATAGAATTCTACAAGATACTTATTCAAACACCTTAAAAATGACTTGCAATTAAAACTTAAGCATCATTAATCAGAAACTTTTGGACCAATTTTTAATTTCACTTAAAGTTATTAAGGGCATAAATAAAAATTGTTAAGGGTATTTTTAAATTTAATACTGAAAGTTTTTGAGATTAATTGAATATATCTGTAAAGCAGATTCTACTTTAGTGACAGCATTTGATATAGTTTGGATTTACTAACAACTGAGTGTAGCACATTTAATTTGAAATGAATTGGTCTTCAAACTGGCAAAATTAGATATCAATCTATGCCTTAGTCTGATAATTACAATCAAATTTACAACGAACTTCCTGAACTCCTTTTATGTATCTCTTAATGCAACTTACCGAGCTCCTACTACATCTCACTATGAGATATTTAAAAAGTAAAAAAAAATCATGATATCATGCATCATAATCAAATAAACATGTGGACATGGTGATGTCAAGATATCTCCCTTTGTGTGTTTCTCCTGTGCCTCAACCTCAATGTATCCCAAATCAAATTTATTTCTCTTCTTTTTATCCCTAACTCCTCTCAGTGTCCCTTTTCTCTGTATGACATATCCATCCTTCCAGTAACTAAGGTTCATAATGTTGGGATTTCCATTTAATTAATTCAAAATTTTGACATTGTGTCTAGTATGATACTAAGATTTGTTGAGTTTTAATTGCAAAATACTTCTCAGTTTTTCTCTTTCTTCCATTGTGACTCAGTATCTCACACCACGTTATTGTAGAAGTCATTTAAGTGAACTTCTTCAGTAATCTTGAAGGAATTCAAAAACCGTAGGAGGAATTCAGGATACAAAGAGAGTCTTGGGGCAAAACAGGCGGGGAGATGCACCAGTGAGGTGCGATGATAAATTATACACAAATATTTCAGTAGGCAAAGCATCTGAATCGTCGTAGCCACACATAATAGGTGAGAGAAGATCCAGCAGTCAAGTAGGAGCAAGTGGAATTCCTGGCAGCATGTGAGGTTTATGCAGATATAGATAGAAGCAGAATTCCAGCCCATGAGAGGTTGCAAGAGCAAGGGGGGACAACTGCCCTAAGTAGGGGAATAGAATGTAGTTCTGAAAGCATCATCTAAGCAGACTGCCTGGTTTCAAATCCTGTCATATGCTAGCTGACCTTAGGCAAATTAGTTAAACTTTCCATATTTCCCATTTCATTACATGTAAAATAGGGATAAAATAGCATCTACATCACAGGATTAAAGGAGATCATTTATACACAGAGCTAAATCAATGCCAGCTATTATTAGCATCAGTAATTCCAGACCTGAGAAACCAGGCAAAACCTGTATTTGCAGCTGAGATAAAAATTAGCGATCACAGTGGGGCAAGTTTGCATAAGCAGACGAAAGTCAGGGATGGTCTTGATAGATAAACATACCTTGCTGAACACTCTCAATTCTGAGGTTTCATCTAGAAAATACATAACTAAATTATATAGAATTTATGTTAACTTTAAAGCCACCAACATATCATTTAGTTTATTAGTGAACTTATAAAATGCTTTCTAGTACAGTTAACTTCATAGCCTTTTGATCAGAATATAAGCATATGGTTAGGTTGGATTATTAAAGTAAATATGAGAATCCTTTATATGTTCATTTTGGGGGAAAATGCATTGGAATTACCCTTTTTTGGACATCATTGTATTTCTAAATAGCATGGTGTGAGCTAAGACAGCTTATGAGAAGGTAGCAGTGAAAATAATTTCCTCCGATAATATTGATCCTCCAACAAGGCAATAGGAGAGCTCTTTTAAAAAGAATAAAAACACATGGTAAAGTAGTGTTAATATCATTATTTTAGGATTATATATGTATTACATCTATAGAAAATATCCCGGTGTTTAAAACAATAAATTATTAATTCATCAAACAAATATTTATTGTGCTAGACACAGTAGTGCAGCAACGAATATGAAATACTCTCTTTGAGCAATTACCATAATAATTGTTAAATTGAGATGGAAAATTTATCAAAACAAGCAATATCTACTCAAACTGCTCTAAGGTATTATTTTACTTCAAAAAGGTAAGAAGTGGTATGTGTTTAAATAACTCTCTAATAATACACAGAGTGGTTGACAAACTGGACCTACTCAAGAAAAGAAAAAAATGACTTTTTTTTTACATTAAATTGAAATATGCAAAGATAGATTGTTCGCTTGAATAACATTTCATAAGTGCTTTACTATACATAAGACTCAGTTTTATTTATTTGTTTATCCCTCTTACCTCACCGAGGTGTCATTCATTTGTTGGAGTATTATAACAGTCTCAGGCTAACTTCTGATATCATCAAGGATAGCAGTTATGAGAAAATATTATCATCTTCAAGTATTGGGATCTTGCATTTCTTTAGAAGGAAACATTTTCAATATCTTAAATAAAATGTGAGCTACTGAAATAATTACCTCACAGACACTGTATATAGTAAATGTGACAAAATTTCCAAACAGAAGGCATATTATAGGAAAATCTCTTAAGTACTCTAAGACAATTTGAATATTTGGGTTCATATTATCAAATATTAAAATTGTATTGAGATTAAAACTGGGAGTTTGTTTTTCTAATATGGGAAAATATAGTTTAACTTAATTTCTCCATTTTACTGTAAGAAGTACTTTAAGTACTCCTGTCAGTTAGTGTTTAAGAATATCATTAGAGCCCGTTATGTTTATTGCCATAAACATTACATTTTAAGAACTTAAATGTGTGGTTTATGTTTTGGTTCATTTTAGAATAGACATTACATCGTACTTATATGAAAAGGTCTAATTTTAACAAATAAATTATAATATTCCATATGAATGTACTCTAACTATAAATTCAAACTGGTTAAATAATTGAAAATATGACTAGTAAAATAGATACTGTCATAACATCGTAAAATGAGCAAACAACTAAAGAATATCTTTCATTTATCAATTATCATCTCCATGAAATGTTTTATGCCTAGTCACTCGATATTTAAACAATTGATGTTTTAACACAATATCTATCATCTGTCTGTCTGTCTATCTATCTATCTCTATGATTTATATATATATATGACAAAGAGATGTTATTTCTTTCATTTCTATTAGGTATTTAAATTTAAATCTTCCTTTATATTATCTTACAAACATATATTGCTTGAAAAGTTTCCCAAACAATATTTGTACTTATTTAATTTCTTATCTTTTACTGGAACAATGTACTTACTAGTACATTGAAGGCTGCATCTCTGCCTAAAAGTTTTTCAAATGACTCGATTAACTATTTCTCTGTAACTTGAAGATATGTTTAACTTATTCAAGTGGGAAACTGTTCCTGGCTCCACGGTTGCATTGCTGTCATCTACTTGAAAAACTTTAGAAAAACCTAGATTTGGTGAAGGAGGGGCACATTTTAGAAAGACTAACCACATTGGCTAATCTGGCTAAGATGAATAAAACACCACCAGCTCAATAGGCTGTATATGTTTATGGAGCAGGCACCATGTGGACATCCGCAAGAGTAATCCAATATTTCCTTTCTTTGTCATTTCCCTACTATTGGACGAAAGAACTCTAGAGATGGACAAGGTGATTGAGTTTAGACTAATTTACAATGATTATTTTGTGATCACTTAGACATTGGGTGTTAGATGAAGTAGTCTGTCCTTTAGAAATTAGATCAAGATATTGAGGATAACCTTCAGATGGTGACCTTTGTTCCTTGTCAATGATGGCTAATTATAGGTCTTGGTTTCAAGGTTAATGACGTTATATCCATTATACTGTCAGTTTTGTAAGATAAATCAATTCTTAAATGATATCACTGTAGTAAAAATTTTTCACATCAGGAGCCATTCTGGCCACACACTTCACAATTTAATTATTGTGAAAGGAAAATGCATTAAAATGTAGTCTTATTAAATAACACCTTTAAACTGAGTGCTACCACTACACTTTCATTTAGATCCTTGAAAATAAAGGGTAAAGTCAATTTTAAAAACTTTAACTTAAAAATGCAAGAAACACACAGAATAAGACAAATCATTTGCTTATCTTTGTACCATAGATTGAAAAAATTGTTCTATATATTTATCTAGAAAGTACATACAAATATATATTTGTGTAAGACAATAAAACTAATTATACTGTCTTTCTTCAAAGAATTTCAAATATGATCAGAGAAAATGGTAAATAGAAGGTATGGTGGGTGGGACTTGAAATACATCTGTAAGTTTCTAACTCCTTCATATGCAAATAATTTATTCACATATAAGGAAATTGAGAATAATATATGATTTCCATAGTAAGACCAGTTCTTGCCTACCATGACATATGACATCAATCCATAATCCCAATATGAACAAAAAAATAAGTATATCCTTAATAATATTAATATAAATAATAATAAAAACTTTCCTACAAGGAAATCAGGCCACAAATATTAAATTATTTTTTTCATTTCATACAGTGGTTTAAAATCAAAGCTAGAACTGAAATAAAACACTTCTGTCATTTGCAACTCTGATTAGTTGAGAAAAGTTTTCCAATAATAGACAATAAAAAAATGGATATAGAAAGTCCAAAGTAGCTCAAAATAAGTCATGGAAATTTAAAAATGCCACTTTGAGATCTAGTTCAGGAAGTTATTTATCTGAGTTGGTCATTAGAACATCATTATGATATCTCAGCTTAAGGAATTCTTATAAGTTTTAAAAAATCTGCCAAAACCTAACCAGTAACTCTGATAGAGCATTGTAAGGGATGAGGTAGGAGGTTTTTGTTTATTTGAATGTGATTTGATGAGGCTAAGAACAAAATTACCAAAAAACGAGAGTCCTCTTCTGTGTCCATTAATGTTTGGCTGACAGGTCAAAGGAAGGTTAATTTATTATCTTTAAAGGTTTTGCTCTGGGAGCTTTAAAATTTAAACTTCACATTACAAATATTAATTCAATCAATTATGTCACAGATCTGTTCATCAATATAAATGTATAATTTAACCTCACCATCACATAATATTGTTCAATATTATTTACCAAAGGAGCTAATGCTTCTTATTATTTTACATCTTTTTTAGAACATTTACTCTCTTCCAATTACAAGAAAGATAAAAACACAAAGCTGATGTGTGCCTTGAAATTTCCTTGCCATTGAGTGAGTTAAAGGAATATTCTGAAATTTGCATCTTCAACATTTTTCCCACTGACTTGCCTTCTTTATTTTCTTTGTGCACAGCAACCTGACAGTGACAATATCTACAACAGATACATAAATCACAAGTCTACTGATTGTAGCTATCCATTTTTTACCACATTTTAAGGACTATATTATTTGAACAATACATTTACAGGCAAGGAATTTAAACAAAATGATCTTTGCCCTCGAATAGCAACTGTAATCACAACATTTACGCTTAAGTACTGACAGTTTGCCTTCATGTTTCATCATGCACTTCATTCTTCACAATAAATTGTAGTTTAAATTAGAGACATTGCTTTGGCATAGGAATCCACATTACCTTTTGGAAATGAAGATATATATTTAAATCCATACTCACATAAAGCTCAGCTATCTTCCTTTTGTATTATATTCTGTCATTTTACATTCAAATTATCCTGATATCAAAAAGTCCTGCTGTTTTGTGTTTCTCCACTAGAATAGGAACTAACAATAGAAATCTTCAATGATGAAACCATGGTTACATTAGAAGAAGTCTTGCATTAGTCAGAGATTCTATTAATTTGTGTTATGTCCATCATTTGAGGCATATTTTAGTATCTTAAAGCAGCCTCTATTCATGAGGGAGATATAAAAAGTGAGAAAGTTTTAAAAGATCAGCTACTTATATTAAACAATATGGATGCTCCTAAATAAAACAGAAATTAACAAAGTATGCTTTTTCATTGAACACATGTAGAATAGCATTCTGCAGATAAAAATCATCATTACATAAGTTTGATGATGGCATAAAAGCAAAAATACCTCTCACACAGCTAGTGATATCCTTCATATCCATAAGCAAACTCTTTTCTCTAAAATATCATAACTATACATTTTCAAAACATGAGGTATATTTAGTGATTTTATTTGATGAAATAAGTTTCAAATTTTTGACTACTTATTGTTCATTAGCTACAAGAAAATGTTATATTCTTTATGTTAGGAAATGCAAGCAAAAGTAGTCAAAATGCATGTGCTAATTTTGGTGTACATAAATAAATAAAGAAATTGTTACATTTTAATTTGATATATATGTACACATTTATAGATACTTATATCCACATCTATACAAGTAGACAGTACACAGATATATACACAGATAGATATAGATGCACCTATATAATTTATTTTGAATTCATACATCTGTAATTTTTAAAATAACGGTTTGATGCGTAGTCTTCCTTGACATAGTCTATAAAAACACAAATATTCATATGGTATGTGTATATATTTATATATTTTTACAAATAGAATAATTCAAACAATAATAATCATAGGTAATATTTACCTGAGTGTGCACATAAAATAAAGATTGTGTTCTAAAGCCACACTTCCAAAATTCAAATCCAAGCTAAATTCCTTGGTAGATAAACCAACCTTCAGTATTTAACCTTTCAGTTCCCTCATCTTTAAAATAAGGAAATTAGGATGATGGTAATAATACAAATATCTATATAGTATTTGCTCTCTTCTGGACACTGTTATAAGCAATTTATATCTATCAACCTACGTAATGGTCTGTAATCATAGAGCTATTGAAAAGACTAGAATAGTTCATACAGCTTGCCCAGAAGATGTGGTATTTGGTAAGCAGTCGGTACATGTTTCCTTTTGCAATGACCCAAGTCTTTTTGGTTGGCACATTACATTCATCTTCTCCTTTAAACCTCATGATAGCCCAAGAGAGCAGACAGTATCTGCTTTATTTAGAGATGAGAAAATTAAGGCTTAAAGAAGTTAAGCAACTCTGCCACTCTAGTCAGTGGTATAGTTGGGACTCAAGCCCAGACTCCAGAATCTCTAAGTTCAACCACTATGATTTACTGCCTACCATGCCCAATTTAGCATTTGGCAGCTTGCTTTTGTCACACCAAACTATATATATTGGCTAGGGTCCCAGCTAGTTACCTAGAATAATTCTAGGAGAAATTAATAAAAGGACTGTTATAAAGTTATGGCTAAGGTGAAGGAAAACTGCAAGGATAGTACTGTATCTTGAAGGCAGTAATGGCAGGGGACTAGTAAGGAACAGGGGTGCAGCTTCCCGTCTCCCCAGAACTGGAATGTTTTGAAAACACACAGACAGGGAGGATTAGGTGGATAGGATAGTCTGATAGGAAACCAGCAGCCCACTCTAACCTTAGGCACTCAGTAGGGAGTGGGGATGGCAGAGAACCCTCACTCTTCCTCTCCCATCCTAACTGGAAGCCAGAGGTCAAGGAAGTTACTGGTGAAATTTTTACAAGTCTACAACTTTACGAGTTGTACAAACTTAGTGGAAAGAGGCAAAGAGTGGATCTGGAGGGGCACGCTGACAATATCCAAAACACTCTCTTTATAGTATATCCTTTTAAAATCTTGCAAAATATTAATTGTATTTCAAACCTTAATTTATTTAAGCACAGTCCCTTATGAATGGTCATTATGTTGTTTTCAGTTTTGACTATTATACACAATGACTGTCTTTACTCACATATCCTTCTGCAATAATGCAAGTAGGATAAATTTCTATAAGTGGAATTTCTAGTTAAAAAAATAGTTTCAGTATTCATTGCCTATTGATTAACAAAAGTGTTGTTATATTAACATCAACTGTTTGAGTTTCTGTTTTATGTAGCGGTTGTTAACACTGATGTTTATCAACTGTTTACATTTTAACAAATCTGGTAGTATTTTATTAACATATTCGTATAATCATAGATTTATTGGCCTTTGGTACGTGATTTTCTTATATTTATTCATAATTTATGTCTTTTCATAGACCTTTCCCATTTTATATTCTTTTTGTATTACATAAACATATAATTTAGTTATTTTAATTTTTAAATATGTGAGATCATACTAACATTACATTCTGCATTTTTTAATTTCTAAAATAATTTTCCTCTTCTTCTCTCCATATTGAGTTACAGAGATTTCCCTTGTTCTTTCTATATGCTGAATAATATTTCATTTTGTGAGTGTACCAAAATATATTCAACTACATTTTTCTTGATAGAATATAGAAAAACTCTTTTCTAGTTACAAACAACCCTGCAATAATCACCCTTACACTTATCTCTGCAACTTTACAGTGTTTTTCATTTTCTATTGAACTACTCATCTTTTCCTTAATTAATTATGACTTTTTTGCATATTAAGGAAACTGCCCTCATCTGTTTCATGTATTGCTTACACTTTTATTACACACATGTTCATTATTTGTCTTTTAACTTTTTTGACATAAAGTAATCTCAGCTACTATGTAATCAAATCCACCAATCTATTACTTTACGGTCCCTATATTTCATGTCATGCTTATAAACAACATCCCATCCTTTGGGGTGGTTCTTTCCCCAGCCTCGTGTGGTTTTCTCATAGTCTTGTACTGATCAGGATTCTACTGAATACTCGAGGGGGATCCACTGCAGATCTCTCTCTGTGCAGCCCTCTCCTTTCAGGTATTCTGACCTGCAGGACCCTATCCAGCTTGGTTCCCCCAGATCTCAACTCCAACTCCTTAATTCGGGGAGCATGCCAGTTCCCCGCAGGTCTCCCGTCCCTGTGCTGCACAACATAGTGAAAGCTCTCTCAAGGCAAAAAGCTGGGGAAGGGCTCACTGTCCCTCCTTGCCTGATGTCTAATGTTTTGAATGCTGTAGTTTTATAGATTTTGTCCATTTATTTTTCAGTTGTTTTTATGTGGTAGGGTAAACTGAGTCTCTCCCACTTCATCATGGCCAGAAGTAGATGTCCACCTAGACGTTTTCAACTTTTATTATTATCTTCTAGAGATTCAGCAATTTTGGTAGTGATTTCCTCTCTGAACCAACAGAGTTCAATTATCTATGTTATTGATTATTTTGTATGTCTCACTTTACATGATTATATTTTACATATTTTATTTGATATTTATATATATTTTGTGTGTGTGAGGAAGATTAACCCTGAGCTAACATCCGTTGCCAATCCTCCTCTTTTTTCCTAAGGAAGATTGGTCCTGAGCTAACATCCATGCCCACCTTCCTCTAATTTATATTTGGGATGCCACTGCAGCATGGCTTGAACAGTGGCACGTAGGTCCACGCCCGGGATCCGAACCTGCGAAGCCCAGGCTGCCGAAGCAGAGTGCCCGAACTTAACCGCTAAGCCACCGGGCTGGCCCCTTATTATATATATTTTTAATGCATACACACACAATCTGTTTAGAGAATGTGCTCTGTGCAATTTCTAGCATTGTGAAGTTTATTAAGAACTTTTCATGGCTCGGTCACAATCACTGATGCCTCCATTATATTTTACTTATTCCAGCAAAATGTGTGGAAGTCAGGAGCATGATTCTGGACTCAGAGTTATCAGGACCTATTCTGGAGCTACTGCTTTAGAGAGATTCCCAAGTTACCTTAGAGCCCTCTGAGCAGGATCTTTCCCCTACTCCTGCTGCATTTGCATAGTCTGAAAGTTTCTATTCTAGTTCTCTGGTTCTCTGCAATTCCCTCACCAGGTTGGAGCTGTCCCCTGAAATTCTGTCCATGCAGCTGGTGACAAACACTCTGTCTAGTACTTCCAGTTTCCACCCTCCAGAGAGTGGATCCTGCTCCCTGACGCCAGCTGCTCTCCATGTGCTGCAGGGAACTAGATGACCTTTAGGAACCAGAAAACCCCCCTTGCCTGGAGTGAAGCATTGCTATGGGCTAGGAGTTTCTGTTGACAAGCTCTGTCCTTTGGATGTCAAAACCATTCTCAGTCACTTCCTGTTTACAAGCACCCTTCATTCTTCATCTCCACTGTAGGATACATGCCCTCTCTACACAAATTAATTTCCCTGAATTTCTCACACCCAGATTCACCTGAGATAGGACTTTTCCTTGAATATGGTATAGTGTGCCAGAATTAATTATTCCACATCTCATGCCATACTGAAATATCTTTTAAATTACTTTTTTTTCCTTTACCATTACATAGTATGACTGAAATCAACAGAGATAAACAAAAAGATTCTTTAAGAAAAGCTGCTTCAGTAAATTACAGGAAAAATTTTATTTAATTCTATGCAAAGTCACTGAAAGAATCATTTTATAATTAGGATTTTCAAAACCAAATTAAATGCATATGACTTGAGGAGTGATGAGCTACAATTCATATTCTATATAGCACCTAGTCTATAACAAGAATAAAAAAATATCAAATTAGCTAGTTAACAAATTTGTTAATTAAATAATGAATATGTAAAATATGCTACTTCAATTCAAAAGTATTTGGGGCCAGCCAAGGTGTGCAGATGTATCATTATCAAACTTCATGGTGAATGAAAATAAAATTTCACAGTTTCATAAAACCATTCTTGTATATTTACTTTTCTAATATCACAAGTTTTAAAAAAAGAATCAATTTAATTACCAGAATAGGGAAGTATTAATAAGAAAATTTTTGTATAGGTCTTTACAGTTTACAGAGTGCTTTAGCTTATGGATAACCACTATAATAAAAAAGAGAAACTAAAACTAGGTGAAACTTATGCTCCTTTAGTTTACATCATTCTACCTTTCCTTGAAATTATTTTTAACAATTTAACTGAAGTCTCACATTAAAATCCTTTTAGTTCAATTTAAAGGCATGTTTAATTTCAAAAACCATCTCTTATTCTCCATATGTATATAGATATGATGATGTCTTTCATGTGCATTCTTTCACTGCATGAGAAAAATACTAGTTTCTGACCCAGATTATAAGTTTTTCACCACTACCAATAAAAATCAGTTAAATTATTTTGACTCACTGTGATGGCAAGTGCCCTGTTTCATTAAATATATTTGAACATATTGGATGAGATAGTAACATTAAATAGAATATAGCATTAATAGTCATAGTATTGTTAAAATGCTGTAGAGGAAAGGATGGCTACATCTATGAAGTTTGTTCTCTTGTGAATACATAGAAAGTTATCTCATTCTGTTTCACTTGCAGCAGCGAAATGTAGAAAGAGATAGACTGATGTTTGTATTGTTACACAATGAGAAAGTCACATTCTTAGAATATAGAGTCTCTCATTTTTAGGTTTTTATTAGAGTCACTATATCATGTACCTCAATAATGAAGAATCCTTATGTTTATCAGCTATGTCATATAAACAGATATTGATTTCTTTCTGGTGGTGGCATAAATAATGAAAGGATGGAATGACACAGCTGAATGTAGGCAATAACTAAACCTTTATAGAGTTACACTGTTATGTGAGAAGTGAAGTAATGACCGAATTGAACCAAAGTTTTTAAATAGATGAATTCTTTAATTATATCTATATACAGTAGTTTCACTGGTTTTCAACTCTTAAAAAAATGGTTTTCAACCCTAGAAATTTTCAGAAGTTCTCATCCAGAAACTGTAAAACCTATTATACAGAATTTTACTTTCCATAAAAAACTTTGGAGCCAAATTTTATTGAGATTCAAGATGATAAATGAAAGCTTATTATTTTGAGCCAAAATTATATTTTTCTGAACTCTTTAATAACATACTTGTTATAGGTTCCATGAATACTTTTCATCTCTAAGGATGATCACTCAATTTCCACTTGAAAATTCTGACCTAATTATCACAGCATTTCATAAAACTTAAAACCCATTACTGCCATGAGCAGCCTTCTTAATATTTTCTCATTTGTTTAATGTATTTATAATGAAATTCATTTCAAACTACTGAAGACTTGTCTTCATAACATATTGTATCCTCTTTTAATAAGTGTAATTTTTCTGTTATTTCTGTTGGTTCTACTTAACTTTAGGTTTGCTTCACACTAGTACAAATGAACTTTTATCAAGTGTTCAATATTCATTTAAAATGGCTTCAAATATATGCCTATGCATCTTGTTCTATTGATCTTTTCTCTCTTTTTTTTGTGATCAACCTCTCCCTTTCTTTTGATTCCTTATTATTACGAACATATAAACCTACTAAGTCTCATCCATTTTTTAAATCCATCCTAGAATCCATCTATTCCACCAATTACTACTCTAGACCTCTTCCCATTTATGGCCTCTTATTCACATATTCATCTGTAACCTCTCCATTTCATTAGCTCCCACTCATTCCACAACTCATCAATAGTCTCTAATTAAGGTCAACTTTGAGCTTCATGTTACTAAACTAAATGGGTACTTGAGAGGCTTCATCTAACCTGATCTTCCAGAAACAGTAGGCACTGTTGACCAACCCTGGTTATCATAACTCTCTATGCCTTTCTCTTTCCTAAAACCATATTCCCTGACTTTACTCCTAGCCAGAACCACGATAGTGCTTGGTTTGCTCAGGAGAGCCTTGGATTATGTTTGTGGTTATGTATCACATCCAGTTTTATATTTGTCCAACATTTTTCATCTTTTAATAAAATTGAACAATTAACTCTTGCATTAAGTACAGCAAAACATATTTGGTAAACTGCTACTTGGAAATTTCCAGCTTCTGCAAGATCTTTCCTAGCATGCAAAAGACATGGACATTACACAGAATTCTCATTTTAAAAATACTTTAAACATTATTATTATGATGTCATATTAAAATATTCTTGGACTTAGTCTCATATAGACTATAGATGAAATTAACATTCACAACATATTTGAACAGAGCAAAAAATAGAGATAGCATGATTAGTCTCTAATTTATTATTTGTGTCTTCCCCAAAAGGATGTTTAAACTCTTAGAAAATGTAGTATTAACTGAACACTCAGAATCATTGCTTTGAAATACACAATATTTTACAGCACTTAAAAAAACCAATTCATTTCCAATGGTTTCTTTTTATCTGAACTTTCTATCTATACTAGATCTAACTTGTCTTTGTCTTACACACACACACACACACACACACACACACAGTAAAAGGCTCCCCTACTATTTGACTTGTTTTTGGTTTATTTTGCTTTATCACTGATTTCCTATAGTTGAAGAGCTGAATCATCCACTCAAAGCACATACTTCTTAAAAATATTCATTTCCTTGTCAGGAACAGTGGTAGATAGATTTGGACTTGCCCGGCTCATATTTATTAAAGTTAATGATGAGCAATATATGTTTGTTGACATAGGCAATTGTCCTTGAGTGCACTGGGTTGAAGAGTCACTTTTAAAACTCAGAGAATACTTGCTATTCTCAGTGTCTGAGTTTAGATTTCTGAAAACTCCAACCTCTTTCTCTAAAGACTTATATAACCATATTAATGCTAGCCTGATGCATTCCAAGAAGCTGGATTGGGATATGGGGGAAAATGTTACTGTTTTTTCTATTGCCCGGAATCCCTATCTCAAACACTTCATTTTGGTTCTTTAAACAAAGTCCAGATTCTTCACATTTCCATTTCCTTTCCTACCAAGAGACATAATTATTCTGACTAAATTTTGTATATTTCCATTCATCGCATATCTCTAATGTGATTTGAAAATAGAGACATTTTTAAAATTCTTTAAAATTTTAATTCACAGAAAGTCCTCCAATAATGTATGAATATTCTGCAACATTTGAAAAATGAACTATATTTTTAAAAATATATTTAGAAAGTTGGGAAAAATAGCCAATAAAAACTACCAATAGTATACATGATTGCACTTTGACAACTCTAAAGTACTAAGCAAATGTAGAATAATACAATTATTACTCTATTGGACACTAGAATTCTTATCTTTTCTATATCTGTGTGTAGGAGGTCAAGAGTGAAGGGTGAACTAGCCATTTGGAAGGGAGAAAATCCTGAGGTGTTTTCTGTGGATGTTACATATCCTTGTGAAACGGTCTGGATTAAGCCCTGTGTGCCCTCCCTCAGCTCCGCAGCTGAGCTTCATGCATCAATTGCCACAGCTTCTTTGGCCCTGTTTTGTTAAACTCAACACTAGCACCGGGGTGTGAAGTTGCTAGGGAAATAATTTGAAAAGATACTTATTCATAGCCCCAATTGGTTTTCTCTGGATTAATAAGTAGCTCAGTGCAATTTAATTCATTTCAAATCAATGATGCTACCAATCTATCTGTGGAAGAAAATTATGCTTATCTCTGTTCAACATTTGGTGAGCCAATTACCTATTTGTGCTGCTTGCTACCCTCAGTCCTTAAGTGCTTTTAACACCAATGTAAACAGAATTATCTCTCTGTACAATTCCAGCCTTTAACACATTGTTAAATTTTTGCAATAGCTTTGTAACCTCCTATAGCCACTTCTGGTGTCTTGCGGCAACTGCTGTCAAGAGCCCCTGCCCAAGACAAGATTTCACCATGGCGCTTTTGGCTCAGAAAAGGTCACCAGCTTATGAATGTCATAGAATCTTTTGCATGAGCTTCTAAAATTCTCTAGTAATGATTATCCCTATCAATCATTTGGCAAAATCATATACTGTATTGTAATACTGATTGTATGTGTGTGTGAGAGATGTATTTCCAATTATATTCCAAGATGCTTAAGGACAGAGACCTTGGATTTTACTTTTGACTTCTAGCTATCATTTAAATCATGCCTGCTATGTTCTAACAATTTTACATATTTCATATTTCTACTTATACCGCACGTCCTGCTAGGTATTGTTATCACCATCTTGTATTAGGGAATCTAAGTCACAGAGGGATGTGTGACTTGCCTAAGTCCACACTCCTGGATAAGTGACAAAGCCAAGATTCAAACTGAAGACCCTTGACTTCAAAGCCCCCTCTCTTCATACCACAACGTTGCCTCCTAGTAACTTGTGTTCATTTTGATGATATTTGGCCTCAGGAAAACAAAATAATCAACAAGAGGATACATGCTGGATAAAGGAAAACTACTGAGATTGCTGCTACCTTCTCTGTTTGCTTGATTATTAGAGCCAGGCAGGAGAATCAGAGTGGAGAATCATGAAGAAGATGACAAGAAAAACATTTACCGGGACTGGGGATGCTGCACATTGCTCTCGTATGATATATTTTTCCGATTCAATAAAATATATGAAAATAGTAATAGTAATAAGCCTGCCTTTTTTAGAGACCAGTTGTAAGGTAATTGAAGAGAAAAAATACACAGAGAATTGGCACATGATCATTAACCTTCTCTCTAGACTAATGAAAGAAGTACAAGAATCTTTGGGTCACCTTCCTTGAATGTTGAAACTCATACTGAGTAACTTTTCCAATGGGAGGTGCCACTGGCTGCTGGGAATTTTTGGTGATGTTTGTTCATAGACACATGGAAGGCAGTACCTACAGAATCCAGAACTTGTCCAAAGTCCTAGGTCCATGCTATATAAAGGAGGCATTCAACGAATATTTCTTATATGTCTATTGAATGTGTTGCCTGATTTCATGTGTAATCCATTAGAAAAAATATCCTTTCATCCCACTGGAAACAGAGTAGAAATCTTTTTCATTCTGGAAGGTAGTAAACATGAATTCCTCAATTTTAAAAAGGAGTATTTTAGTATTCAGCCTCCATGCTACCTAATCAGCCCTTGACAATGAGCCAAAGACAAAAATTAATTTTTTTGGTAGAGGATACCACACAAAATGAGCTATCTATCATTTTATAAAATGTCAGAATTAACAACATATAAAGTTCATGACTTTGAAAATCTCTGTTGAAAGTCTAAACCAAGTATTCCATCAGGGCTCTGGTTTTGAATCTCTGGTTCTCTGTAAAAATCATCTTATCCCCCTTCCACTGGCAGGAGCATTGACATTCCTTCCTGATAGACCAGTTCTTACCAGTTGGAGTTTCAGTAGTGTGAAGGGCCTTTGAGAATGCACATGTTACATGAATTTTACATGCATACAAAATTGTACAGGTCTTGAAACTCTTTTGATGGAAATTTTATATGGAAGTCTTTTTTTTTTGTAGGAAGAAAGGCAGGAGTTGCCTGTCGGGGATAGTAGTTCAATAAATTTTATCAATTTCTACTACTCTAGAAGAGAAAACATTAGAGAATCAAGTGGAAGAAGAAAGATTACTGGTACACCCTAATAAAATACAGTTTTTTTTATCATAATATTACCCCGAGGATGGAGCATTCATTTTTTTCAAAAAGAATTGTCAATATGAAAGATAGGCAATTATTAATATCACTATTCATTCTTGCCAGTATTCTTTTTGCCGGACACAATAAAACCATATTTCCCTCCAAATTATACAACTGAGAGAAAAAAACAAGGACACAGCTAAAATACATAAGACAAAATTTACTTTGTAAATACAAGATGGCAAGTGACCATCTATATTACCAATGTAAATTTGGTTAACAATATGAATATGATGGAGCAAAAAAGAAAAAGACTAATTTTCAAAGACAAACCCAATTCAGATATGTTCTAGTATAATTCTCACGTGTCAACAATTTGGAGAACTATAATAGATTGGAAATATGATATAATTTTATTTGTTGTAATAAATATATTGCTGTGGGATTTTAAGTCATTTTTCTATTGTTAAGTGAAAATGCAACTGAAATAATAGCATAAATTACACTCTGCAGATGTAAGTTAGAACTGCAGGTAAACCAAGTGTGATGGGATCCCCACGATCAGCGTCTCATTTATTTGCACCCATCCTGAATGAGAGCATTTTTCACCCCGTCCCCCAAAATAGATGCAATTCTCGAATGCAACAGCTTGCAATGTAGATTTTACTGAATGGACATTCATTGCACCCACATAGCAGAACTTAAGAAAAATCTTCCTAAGCATCTGCTATTCCATCCTCTCTTTTAGATCTCTCCTTCCACACAGGCCTCTCCAGCCTCTGGTGTTCCTGCTTTTCAACCTCTGGAATCTGCCCTCAGAGTCTCCTTATTTATTTAGCAGAATTCAGCTACCCCTCAGGGCCTCAAGTTTTGCAAATTTCCTCATTCCTATTACCCAGTTTAGTAAGCAAAGCATATTCCTTATAAAGCTTTGGGGGCTGAAATTTGAAAAATTTTTTTCTCGTCACAAATACTGTGTTTTTTATTCACAAGTGAAATAGATATCTGAAAATAAAAGATATTTAAGGATGGAACACGAGGGTAAAAGGAACTTATAGGATGGATTTATAAGAATTTATGGGCACAAATCTGTTAGTCTGCCAAGAGAAAAAGAAAAAAAGGGGAATGCTGATTGATGATTGAGACAGAAAGGGTCTTATAGAAATTTGTTTCAAGTTCTGCTGCATGGTAGCAATGTCCCTCCATTTGCAATAAAATTTTATTAAAATATATTTATCAAAAGATACTATATAAAACTAGGCTTCAGAGAGATAATATCTGTAATACTTATATCTAAAGAGAACTTTCACTCAGAATGTTTTAAATTCAGAAAATTCAAAAGAAAAAGATAGATAACCCTTTAAAAAATAGACAAACGACTTGAACAATTTCTTCACAAAAGAGGAAATCCAAATGGGCTTTAAGTATGTGAAGAGGTGTTTTGCATGCTTAATGACCAGGGAAAAGCAAATGACATACCTCCCTACACCCAAAACAATGCCTTAAAAATAGTTGGCAATGCCAAGTATAAGGAGCAATTTGAACTCTCATATACTGTTGTTGGGGTGTAAATTGGTGTAATCTCTTTGGAAAACTGGTTGGCAGTATCAAACGAGACTGACTATAATCATTTCTTCAGTTCCACTCCCAGTCATATATATGGTAGAAATGTGAACAGAATTTGTAACGTGAGCACAATGTTACATATTCACAGCAGCATTTTTCATAATAACCCTAAACTGGAAACAACCCAAACAACCATCAGCAGTAGAATTAGAAGTAAGACAGTGTTCCATTCCTAAAGCGGAATATCATACAGTAATGAAAACAATCACTGCTACTTACAACAATGTGGATAAATCTCAGATGTATTATGTTGGACAAAAGAATCCAGGCACATACTATATGATTCCACTCATGTAAAACATAAAAAGGCAACAAAACTAGTTCATGGTGATAGAAGTCAGAATAGAGGTTATCTGTGGGGGACAACACTTGGAGGAGGTGGGAGGGAAGATTCTCAAAGTGTGAAGTCTCTATTATATTTTGATATAGGTAGTGGTTACATAGGTGTGTTTACTTTTTAGTCAAGCAGTAGAGTTATGATTTGTTCACTTTTATGTATGTGTGTATAATATTGTTTTGTTTAAAAAGTATAAAAAATGAATTCAGTGACCTTTTGAATTTGTTTCCATTCTTGTCTTTCCAACAATAGCAAATTAAAATTTTTTGCTGTTTCAATTTTCCTGTGTTCAACATATAGACGCTCCAATTTATTCACTTGTTGCCATTGGCTATGCTTATCTATGCTCTAGTATCCATTTGAAATTGTAAGTAATTATAAGGGAGAGAGCAGAGTCTTTTCCCCCTTTTTTGCTTTCCTTAGAAGAGTGCCAAGCACAGGAATGTGTGGGAGTTTGTCCAATCTGTAGAAAAAGATGCTGCATCTTGAGGGACATTAAGTATTAAGTATTTTAACTTATTTCATTAGAAATGAAAACCCATATACCGTCAGAGACAAAATGAAGGGCCGTTTCTGTCCTCAACATTTGTGATTAATATGCAACTTTCAGAACAGAGGCATCAAAGAGCAAAGACACATCAAAATCCCATTTTGTTTTATTGAAAACAATGGAATGCGGGTGGAGAGGTCTGGAAAATTGATCCATTGTTGGTCACTTACTATACAAAATCATAGCTCTTCTCCACTAAGACCTTCCTTGGGGGGCCACCCACGTGGTACATTAAGCCTATGTCCAGTGCAGTGAGGAGAACATCTCTCTGAGACAGAACCCATGGCCGTTGTTGAGGATGTACGAGCTGTCTGGTTTGTCCAAGGTAGAAGGCTTAGGAAAAGACACAGAGGGTCCTAAGATCAAGGAGGTAGATTGGGCTCAGATCCTGGAAGATCTACAATGGTCATTAGGGAAATTGTTATTTTTTTTTTTTTTATTTTTAGCAGGGAGCCATTAATGACAGGGGAAGAGAAAATCTCAGAGCTCCACTTTAGGATGATTATTGTGGTATTAAAAGTTAACTTGATTGGAATAAAGAAAGACTAGCCATTCCTAAAATCACATATTTTGCAGAAAGTGAAAAAGGTTTCATTTTTCCCCAAAAAAATTCTACCTTAGAAAAGACATACCACAAGATTTTCAAAGCAAACTCACTTGTAAATGCATAGTCACAGCCTGAGAGTAAATATTTGGTAGCAGAGGAATTGGGTTATGCTTTCTCTCCATCACCATATAATTTGGAAATCCAAAATCTAATTTATAATTTTAAAAAGATCCTATACGAAATTTAAAGAGCCTCTTAAGAAAGATGATTAATATCACTAGTGTACACAATTGTCACTGAGGCTTATCTGAGGGACTGCAGAAAGCTTTAGTCCCCACACAGCCCCAAACAACCAAAATCTTCAACTCTCACCATGGTGGATATCTCATTGTTTCTTGACACAGTGAAGACTTATCAGTTTTTTACACCTTCCTATGAAAATAAAAATTCCACTAATAAAGGAAGCACTATATATATGTATTTTTTAAAGAATTAAACCAAAATACCCCTAATTGCAGAAGAGAAAGAGTAAGTACCCTGAAAGTATGTGGAGGTATATATTAAAGTGGTCCCGCCAAAGGACAGAATTCCTTTGTATTATCATGCTTTATCTAAAAATTCATGGTATCTTTATATTATTTTCATATTGTACTGCACAGTACAACATATTCATGTTTATTTTAATATACTCTTTAATATTCTAAATTACTTAAAATTTGCTTACCAAAAATTTAAAGGAAATATTTTAAATTGAGTAAAATTGATACCATAAAAGCGGTATCCCATGTAATTCAGACTCTGATATTGCCTACTCAGTTTTGTTTCTTCCCTTCTGTCTTGCAATTCTAATGTTGTTTATAGTAGCAATGTGTCAACTATAAACTTCCACTACCCCAGACCTTCTCCCAGTCAGGAGAGGCCATGGGATCCATTTCAGTTTCATGGGTTGTTAGGATTCTAGTAGTTGGGGATTCCGGAAAAATTATTTTTCTGAAAAACAAAGAGTGGGAAGAGAATTAGCTATAATCAGCTTTTTGACCCCTGCTCTTTCCTTTTTCCCGCCTGGAGCATTGGCATGAGGTCTGGAGGTGGAACAATCCAGGCTTTGAGCTGCAGCTCATGGACAAGTTACATATAATGAATAACGTAGAAAGGGTCTAGGAGGAGCCTGAGTGCACTAGCATTGTGACTGTCTACCTCCCCAGCGCTGTCCAGTAGGACTGTCTACAATGTTGTGTGCTGCCCAATACGGTAGCCTCTAGCCACAGGTAGTTATAGAGCATTTGAAATGCAGCTAGTAAAACTGAGAAATGAATTTTTAATTTAATGCATTTTTAAATTTAAATAGCCACATGTGGCTAGTGGCCACTATATTGGGTAATACAACTATACCTCTATTTAGCTAAACTATGTAGGCAGGTTTCTTTAACATGCAATTAACTGCATTCCTAACTAGATGTACTATGTTTATACTGGGGCTTCAAGTTATCTCTTTATCTCTTGGCACACGTGCGCACGTGCACACACACGCAGGCACACACATACACACACATTCTGAAAACCTTTCCCTTAAATCACTATCAGATAACACCCTGGTGGGACTGACTGACAGAAAACTGAGAATCTCTTTACAGTGGGACACAGTATGGAGCAAAAGAATGGAAACATGGAGTACTGAAGAGAGACTGATTTTCCACAGGCTAGCTCCAATACCGGGGGGGATGTGCCTCTTTCCAAACGTAATCAAGCTTCTCCATCTGCATTTCTCAGTGCAGGCAGCTAAACAATGCAGAAGGATGTGTATTCCTGGTAGGTTCAGCCTTTCCCTCTCAAAGAAAACTGGGGCTCTGCTTCCCCTCAAGGGATATGTCACATCCTACATGTTATGCTGCTCTGATTTCTCTCTCTTCGTATGCAGACATGGTACCTTTTCTGATGTGGGTTTGTTTCATATCGGGGCAGAAGAGGCTAATGAATAAACAAAAAGCCCTGACTGATGGTAAGCAATACACATATGTTCAAGTTCTTCTTGTCTCCAGGTCATTCACACAGACCACAGGAAGAACAGGAATTAATGTGACAACCACCCAGAAGGAACAGAAGGCTAACTTTGGACAGTCGGAAGCGTTAGCTGCTGCTGCCGTCCTATAAGCAAGAAACTGTATTAAAAAAGTCTTATCTTTGCACACTGTGGAAAGGGAAGGATCTGAGTCTTGAAATCCCAATCATGACCACAGATATGACTTCTGTGAACACAAAGTATCAAGGACATTGCTGTGGTGTCCATTTTCACTCTGGGTTACTAATAATGATACAGCTCAATAGTGTTTCATACAGAGAAATTGTTAGGCATCTTATATAAAAAAATGCCTTCATGTATTCATGAAGTGAATCATTACTGTCTTTCATTTTAAACACGAGAAGATTGAGAAGCTACCCCTCCCTAACTATGGCCTTAATGTGTATCTGATACTAACTGAAGGCATGTTATTAAGTTGGAATTGCTTATTTTCAATCACAGGTTTTCATTTTATATACTCATTATGGGAGAAATATTAGAGCATAAAAACATTTTAAAGCTTTAAAAAAATTTTTTTTCAACCAGAAACTATGACAAATAGTCACAAGCAGACTTATGAGAGCATGTTTTCTTCCAACAAACACAATTGTGGACTTGGCTAGTTCACTCAGCATGTAGCTAAAGGAACTCAAGTAGATGCAGAAAAACTCTTTGACATATAAATTTGAAATCACTTAATGATATACTGAGATTTAATTATATTAGAAATCGCAATGGGTAGATATAAAAAATCCAAGGAAAATATCAAAGCCTGAAAAGAAATCCAGATAATTAAATAATTTGCTTTAAAGCCTTCCTTAGCTATAAGGTAAATAACAGCTCACTTGGCATCTATTAGCCATTTAATATATAATGATAGCAAAGACTTATTGAGCACTTGTGATGAGCCAGACACTGTGCTAACCACTGTATATTTATTGTCACATTTACCCTCCTTAATCAATTGACACAAAATTGAATATGATCAAGGCAACATTTTACTAGCAAATTTTTATTAGCTTCATGAAGGATTTATGAAGGATTCACATTATGTCATAGTTCATCAAAACATATTTATATTAGTTTGTAATTATTATCTATAACATGAATAATAATCTGAGTGGGTGTATTAGAAGAAATTTTAAACTTGCAAACCCATAAGATGAACATCCTTACATCCACTTTGGGCTCTGATTTATCCGCATATGGATATGGACAAGCCATTGAAACTACCTCTAACATTTGCCTTATAAGTTTTGAGAAATTGTTTCAAGTAAGTACAAAATAATAACTGAGTAAGGAAGAAGAAACAAAATAGAAGATACTCTTGAACTAAAAGCTGTTGATCCAAGAGAACAGGAACAGGATTTCATTATGTGTGCTTCTGAAAGATAAGTAAAGAAGGAATGAAAAATGATTCAGAAGTTTTCTAGAGCCAGTAGCTTTTACTGAAGTTTCATGAAGAAAAGTGTAGCAACTAAATAAGGTTGGATGGAAACAATAGAGCAAAATAGCAAAAGAAGAAAACCCAGTCAGAATCAACTTACAACCACTTATTATGTGTCGCATGATTGCTTTACAGCGCTGGGTTCTATGAAGAGAAATGGTTGGGAAAAAGTACCAAGCATGAGGAAGACACAGGCAGAACTTTCTCATTCGCTTACCTGAAATCAGGTACTGCAAGAACGGGAGTTCTCAGGGAGATGAGTTGAAATGAGATGTCACAAGTCCGTAAATCTTCACAGCAGTTTGTGTGATATTAGAATTCTTAAACCAATTTATGGCTTTTGTCTTACTTTAGTGACTAACACTTCTCAATGATTGACTTATCCACCTCTCCTGCTTTCTCCTTAAATTACCCATAAAATCACTAGTGTCTGAGTCTCCATGGCCCTGGAAGGGATAGTACTAATTCTGATTTGCCACATTCTGGGAGGAAGTCCCTCTGCTACACAAAGGATGTGCCAGATTCTGCAAATACTCAGAGCTTTTCTGTAGTTTGACACGTGCAACAAACACGATCACATAGGAAAGTCACGAGTATGAAAGTCAGGTGCAGTCACACAGACAATGCCCTTGGAGAGACAGGATCTGTACCAAAACTCCAAAACTGCTTTCTTCAGTTTCAGGTCATTGCTAGGCCCCCCTATGCTTTTAGCATTTGCCCTGGAGACAAAGAACCCAGTAAGGTAGCTTGGCCAGGTGAGAGAATTTCCAAACAGGGATGCCAGTCTTGGGATATAAATGCCACTGTATGTCCATTCTGAGTCTGGCAAAAGAAATACCATTTATTTCAAAATATCCAGGAGAACAAAAAGTCATCCTTCAGAGTTGGAAGAAGAGGCAAAATTAGAAGAACAAGATCATTCCTTAATCTTACAAAACCACACTGGCTAAAGCCTGCCAGACAGGGGAAATCTGGCTAAGACTTTACACTATCCTTAAGCTGAAGATCCGAGAGGACTGTTTTGGTAGCATCCGGGTGGACCTGAGGGATTCCAAGAGGAAAATGCATATCTTAACTGTGCTGAAGAGCGAACTACTGGGATAAAGTGCTCATTATTCAAGAATAAGTAAACTAGAGGAAATGTTGAGGGAAGGAAGTGGCCTTAGGCTAATGAAAAATCTATTTCAAGACACGATGGGAACATTGCCTAAAAAAGTAGCAGAAAGTTGACTCTTGAAATGTAGTACCACAAGAAATGTAAGAAAATGTTAGACTGCATTTACTATGTGCTATCGCTAAAATATAAGAAAAACATATACTATCTGAACTAAGAGAAAAGGAAAAAGAGAGAAGTAAAATAGAGACAGACCAGCATGACAATAACTACGTGGCACTTAGAGTTTGAAAACTTGTGTTCAAATCTGGGCTTCACCACACCACTTATAAACTACATTATTTTAGTTTGTTTTAGCTTTATAGAATCACAGGCATCCTTGTAGATAATAAAGGAAAACTAAAATGATGCTAAAATTTACAAAGATAGTACAAAAATGCAAAAAGAAAAGTATAGGATATTATCTATAATATAGGCTTAAAAGCTCTAATAAGACCTTCCAAGAATAAATCAATACATGACACAGATACAAATATTTAGCTGAGAAAAAATAAAGTTATCCTAACCTTACACCATATACTATAATAAGGCTGAGCACTTTGAAGAATTATATGTGAAGCAGATGGAAATACAGGTGAACATGTGTGGGGGTGATCTAGGGAGAGAGATAATAAAGGTTTTCTAAGCACAAAATCATGACACAAATCATAAAGAAAAAAATTAGTCTGGATATATTATTATTAGACATAATTACCTACTAAAAAGCAACAAAACTACCATAAACAAAATTAAAAGCAAAAATTAACCAGAGGAAATACTATGACATGTGAGAACAAAAAAGATGTTCCCCACAAATCAGTTTCTAAACTCCAGTTAATATCTCCAGTTTTTTAAGAAAAGATCTGAGTAGGCAAGTCATAGAAGAAATATGAATGGCTAGTAAACATACAATAATTTTCATCTTCATTGTGAGTTATGGAAATTAATATTCTATATACCTATCAAATTCACAAAGATTAAAGAATAATAGTGAGTGTGAAGGTGCCCAAATTGGGCATTCTTACTCCCGCTGGGAGTGAGGTTCAGAGCAACCTTTCTGGGAAGCAATCTCACCTCTTGTATTTAAAAAAAAATCTTTAATAATATTACATACCCTTTGACCTAGTGTGTTACTTTCTACTATTCTATCTAGAGGCAATAAAAATTCTGGCAAAGATGAATGTACATGTATATTCATTGTGGTGTTATTTTTAATAGCAAGGTATTGGAAACAACCTACATGTTCAAGATTTGGAAAATGATTAAAAGCATATTGGCACATCCGTTTTTGGGAGACTAGGTAGGCATAGATCTAAATCCCGATCCTCTCCCTTGTCTGTATCTTTTTGTAGGTTAGCTAACTTATCTTAGTCTTTGTTTCCTCAAATGCAAAATGGGTGAATAATATCTATCCCAGTGTATTTTTGTTAAGAGTAAATGTGATAATACATTTAAAGTGCCCTGCACATATGGGACACTGAAAAGTATTTAAGAAAAGTTATCAAAATAATGTTATGCCAATCAAATTATATGAATTAATCTGAACATTTTTGAAGAATATTCATACATAAAATTTAGTGTTATTTTGTTTATTCCTTTCTGGCCTGGATTCTGGCATGCTTGGGCACAGTGTTTTTCTCCTTCCCCATACCTGACCTGAATTAGGGGCCTAGAATCTGTAAACTGAGCCTGATTAGGTATTTGCCTGGGAGTTGTCAGGGCAAGCAAGGCTCCTTCCCACAGGGAGAAACAAGTCTGCACACAGTGGCAGGCCAGGGGATGTCACTCCCAGGGAAGCTTTCAGAGCTGCAGAAGCCTCGTCACCAAGCACTGTATGAGTGGGTTGAGCAAATGGGCCCCCTAATAGGGGATTTTTCCCACTGGTTTATGGAATCTAGGCAACACTGGTATGCATAGTGTTCTGAGAAAAGGGGTGTGACAGGCTAGAAGACACTTTCAGAAGCACAACATCAAATTATTCAGGTTTCCTCTACCCACATATGAGCAAATCGGACTCTGCAAACTGAAAAGGTGAGAAGCTCAGATGAGGTAAGGTAAAGGATTTGAAGTAATTATTCAGTAAATAATATAAAGTATTAATATATACTGAGCTTCTAAGTGCTAGGCATGACTCCTCATGTTCCCATTCATGAATTCATCCAATAAATTCCAACCCCATGAGTTGGTTCTATTATTATAACCATTTTATAAAGAAGGAAATGGAGACACAGAGATGATAAATGACTTATCCAGGGTCATACACCTAATATCTGTCTGAGCTGTGACCTAGAACCTGGCTTCAGAATCTGAGCTCTTTATCAATATGCAAAGCTCACTCACTCATTAATATTACTACTAATAATACACTGGCCCCATCCAACAGCAAAGCCTTGGACAACTTGTGGGCCCAGATAGGAGGGGTGCCAGGAACCTCTGCAACTGGGTAAGTGGGTCCACTTCTGTGAGGCAGGGCATGCTCCATTGGTGGAGTGTGTGGAGCCCCTGCAGTGGGGTGACTGGGCCCATCTCTGTGGGTCAGTGTGTGCACATGGGGCAGGACTGTGTTGATGGGGTGAGTGGCCCTGCAGGTGGTGGGGCTTGTCAGCTGCAGCAGACTTGTGCTTCTCAAGCATCCACATAGGGGAACAGCCCCACCTTTCAAAGCCTAAAACAATTAGGTGCTCCCATACCTGGGGCCATTCCCACCCAGCTGCTATCCTGAGAGAGCTGACAACAACCTTGCAGTCCAGAGGCTTACAGCAATTGTAAGCCCCTGAGCTTAGCAACCAGCCATGCTGGGGGCCTACTCACTTAACAGAAAAACTGCAACAGGAATATGCCATTAGACCTTGCAGCCAACTGTGCTGGGGCTTCCCATGCCTGATAAAGTGTCTGAAGGATCCATAGCAGCCACATGCAGCTGAGCATTACAACCAGCCATCCAGGGGGACAGCCTAGCCAACCTGGGCACCTGCAGCAAGAGAAACCCTGCCACAACAGAAGGACATGTGTAGCCCAGACAGGGGGCACTCTTGGAACATTTGGAACTGGTAACAAGAGGGAAGCACACTGCTGGCCCTCACAGGGCATCTCTTACATAAGTCTACCTCTCCCAGATCAGGAGACGTAGCTGACCCACCTAATACATAGATATAAGCAAAGATGAAGAGACAAAATGGGGAGGCAAAGGAATACATTCCAAGTAAGGGAACAGGACAAAATCCCAGGAAAAGAACTAAATGAAACAGAAATGAGCAATCTACCTGACAAAGAGTACAAACTAAGAGTCATAAGGATGCCCACTGATCTTGGGAGAAGAATGGATGAACTCAGTGAGAGCTTCAACAAAGAACTGGAAAATATAAAAAAGAACCACTCATAAATGAAGAATACAATACTGGAAATAAAATTCACTGGAGGGACTCAATAGCAGAGTAGATGATACAGAAGAATGGATCAGCAAGCTGGATGAAAGACTAGAGGAAATCATCCAAGCTGAACAGATAAAAGAAAAAAGAGTTAAAAAGAATGAGGACAGTCTAAGGGACCTCTGGGACATCAAGCACATCAACATCCATGTTATAGGTGTCCAAGAAGGAGAAGAGAGAGACAAAGGGGCAGAGAATCTATTTGAAGAAATAATAGCTGAAAACTTTCCTAACCTAAGAAAGGAAACAGGCATCCAGGTACAGGAAGCACAGAGATCACCAAACAAAATAAACCCAAAGAGGCCCGCACCAAGACACATTATAATTAAAATGTCAAGAATTAAAGATAAAGAGAAAATACTAAAGCCACAAGAGAAAGGTAACAAGTTACATACAAAGGAAACCCCATAAGGCTATCAGCAGACTTCTCAGCAGAAACCTTACAGGCTAGGAGGGAGTGACAAGATATATTTAAAAATATATATATTGAAATATATATATATATATTAAAAGATATATATATTGAAATATATATGTATGTTGATATATATGTTGAAAGGAAAATACCCTACAGCCAAGAATACTTTAACCAGCAAGGTTCACATCCAGAATGAAAGGAGAAATAAAGAGTTTCCCAGACAAGCAAAAGCTAAAGGAGTCTATCACCAAGAAACCAGCTTTACAAGAAATGCTAAAGTAACTTACTTAAGTGGAAAAGAGAAGACCACAAATAGGAATAAGAAAATTATCACAAAAAAAGAAAAAAGCAATAAAATCACTGGTAAAGGCAAATGTACAGTAAAGGTAGCAGATCAATCACCTATGAAGCTAATAAGAAGGTCAAAAGATAAAAGGACTAAAATCATCTATTTCCATGATAAGAGGGAAATGGATACACACGCACCAAAAAAGAGGTTAGATATGATATCAAAAACATAAAATGTGGGAGGAGGGGAGTAAAAGAGTAGAGCTTTTAGCAAGAGGTCAAATATAAGAGACCATCAACTTAATATAGATTGCTATATGTGGGTTATTATATATGAATCTCGTGGTGATCACAAACCAGAGACCTATAATAAATACACAAAAAAATTAAGAGAAAGGAACCCAAACATAATACTAAGGAAGGCCATCAAACCACAAGGGAAAGGAGCAAGAGGAGAAGAAAGGAACAGAGAAGAATTACTAAAACACCCAGAAAAAAGTAACAAAATGGCAGTAAGTACATTCTTATCAATAGCTACTTTAAATGTCAATGGACTAAATGCTCCAATCAAAAGGCGTAGGGTGGCTGGGTGAATTAAAAAAACAAGACCATATATACGCTGGATACAAGAGACACACTTCAGACCTAAAGACCTTCACAAACTGAACGTGAAGGGTTGGAAAAAGATACTCCTCACAAATGGCAATGAAAAGAAAGCTGGGGTAGCATTACTTATCTCAGACAAAATAAACTTTAAAACAAAAACCATAACAAGATACAAAGAAGGGCAGTACATAATGATCAAGGGAACAATCCAACAAGAGGATATAACACTTGTAAATATCTATGCACCCAACATAAGAACACCTAAATATATAAAGCAATTATTAACAGACATAAAAGGAGAAATTGACAGTAACACAATAATAGTAGGGGACTTTAACACTTCACTTACACCAATGGATAGATCATCCAAACAGATCAATAAGGAAACATGGGCCTTAAATGGCACAAAAGACCCGATGGACTTAGTAGATATATACAGAACATTTCATCCAAAAATCACAGATTACGCATTCTTTTCAAATGCACATAGAACATTCTCCAGGATAGATCACATATTAGGCCACAAAACAAGTCTCAATAAATTTAAGAAGATTGAAATAATACCAAGCATCTTTTCTGACCACAATGATATAAAACTAGAAATCAGCTACAGGAAAAAAATTAGAAAAGCCACAAATATGTGGAGATTAAACAAAATGCTACTAAACAACAACGGGTCAATGAAAAAATCAAAGGAGAAATAAAAAACACCTGGAGACAAGTGAAAATGAAAATACAACATGCCCAAATTTATGGGATACAGCAAAAGTGCTTCTAAGAGGGAAGTTTATAGCAATACAGGCCTACCTCAACAAACAAGAAAAATCTCCAATAAACAGTCTCAGAGTGGACCTAAAGGAACTGGAAAAAGAAGAGCAAACAAAGACCAAAATCAATAGGAGGAGGGAAATAATAGAAATCGGAGCAGAAATAAATGAAATAGACACTAAAAAAACAATGTGAAAAAATCAATGAAGCTAAGAGATGGTTCTTTGAAAAGATAAATAAAATTGACAAACCTTTAGCCACACTCACTAAGAAAAAAAAGAGAGAAGGCTCTGATATATGAAATCAGAAGTGAAAGGGGAGAATTACAATGGACACCCCAGAAATACAGCAGATTATAAGAGAATACTATGAAATGCTTTACATCAACAAATTGGAAAATCTAGAAGAAATGGTTGAATCATACAACCTTCCAAAACTGAATCACGAAGAAATAGACAATTTGAATAGATCAACCACCAGTAAAGACATTGAAACAGTAATCAAAAAGGTCCCCCCACAAAATAGAAGTCCAGGACAAGATGGGTTCCCTGGTGAATTCTACGAAACATTCAAAGACTTAATACCTATCCTTCTCAAATTCTTCCAAAAAATTGGAGAGGAAGGGAAACTTCCTAACTCATTCCACAAAACCAACATTATCCTGATACCAAAACTAAACAAGTACAACACAAAAAAAGAAAATTTCAGGTCAATATCACTGTTGAACATCAGTGCAAAAATCCCCAACAAACTACTAGCAAATTCAATACAAGGATACATTAAAAAGATCATACACCATATCAAGTGGGATTTATTCCAGGGATTCTGTGATGGTTCAACATCCACAAATCAATCAACAAGATACACCACATTAGCAAAATGAAGAAGAAAAATCACATGATCATCTCAATAGATGCAGAGAAAGTATTTGACAAGATACAGGATCCATTTATGATAAAAACTCTGAATAAAATGTGTATAGAAAGAAAGTACCTCAACATAATAATAAAGGCTGTATCTGACAAACCCACAGCTAATAACATTCTCAATGGAGAAAACTGAAAACTATCGCTCTAAAAACAGGGACCAGACAAGGGTGCCCCCTTTTGCCAGTCTTATTTAACATAGTATTGGAAGCCCTGGCTAGAGAAACCAGGCAAGAAAAAGAAGTAAAAGGGATTCAAATTGGAAAAGAAGTGAAACTGTCACTATTTGCAGATGACATGATTTTACAGAATCCACCAAAAAACTTTTAGAAATAATAAACGAATATGGTAAAGTTGCAGTATACAAAATCAATGCACAGAAATCAATTGTGTTTTTAAATACTAACAACAAAGTCACAGAAAGAGAAATTAGGAATACAATCCCATTTACAATTGCAACAAAAAGAATAAAATACCTAGGAATAAACTTAACCAAAGAGGTAAAAGACCTGCACACTGAAAACTAGAAAATATTGTTGAAAGAAAAAGAAGATACACATAATGGAAGGATATTCTGTGCTCTTGGATTGGGAAATTAACATAGTTAAAATGTCCATACTTCCTAAAGCAATGTACAGAACCAATGAAATCCCTATCAAAGTTCCAACAACATTTTTCACAGAAATAGAACAAAAAATCCTAAAATTTATATGGAAAAACAAAAGGCCCCAAATAGCCAGGGAAATCCTGAGAAAAAAGAACAAAGCTGGAGGTATCACACTCCCTAAGTTCAAAACATACTACAAAGCTATAGTAATCAAAACAGCATGGTACTGACACAAAAACAGACACATATCAATGGGACAGAACTGAGAACCCAGAAATAAACCCACCCATCTATGACTAGCTAATTTTCAACAAGAGAGGCAAGAACATACAATTGAGAAAGGAAAGTCTCCTCAATAAATGGTGTTGGGAAAACTGGACAGCCACATGTAAAAGAATGAAAGTAGACCTTTATTTTACACCATACACAAAAATTAACTCAAAATGGATTAAAGAGTTGAATGTAAGATGTGAAACCATAAAACTTCTAGAAGAAAACTTAGGCAGTACTCTTTTGACATTGGTCTTATCAGCATATTTTCAAGTGCCATGTCTGACCAGGCAAGGAAAGTAATAGAAAAATAAACAAATTGGACTACATCAAACTAAAAATCTTCTGCACAGCAAATGAAACCATCAGCAAAATGAAAAGACAATCTAACAACTGGGAGATGATATTTGCAAACCATATGTCTGATAATAGGTCGATATCCAAAATATATAAAGAACTTATACATCTCAACAACAAAAAAACTAACAACTCGATTAAAAAGTGGGCAAAGGATCTGAATAGACATTTCTTCAAAGAAGATATACAGATGGCCAACAGGCACATGAAGAGATGTTCGACCTCACTAATTATGAGGGAAATGCAAATCGAAACTACAATGAGATATCACCTCATGCCCATCAGAATGGCCATAATTAACAAGACAGGATATAACAAGTACTGGGGAGGATGTGGAGAAAGGGGAACTCTCATACACGGCTGGTAGGAGTGCAAACTGGTGCAGCTTCTATGGAAAACAGTATGAGATTCCTCTAAAAATTAAGAATAGAATTACCATATGATCCAGCTATTCCACTGCAGAGTATTTACCCTAAGAACATGAAAACATGAATGCCTAAAGATACATGCACCCGTGTGTTCATTGCATCATTATTCACAATAGCCAAGACTTAGAAACAACCAAGGTGCCCATCAAGGGATGAATGGATAAAGAACACGTGGTATATATACACAATGGAATACTACTCAGCCATGACACAATGAAATCCAGCCATTTGTGACAACATGGATGGACTCTGAGGATATTACACTAAGTGAAATAAGTCAGAGGGAGAAAGTCAAATACAGTATGATCTCACTTATAAATAGAAGATAAAACAACAACAAACAAACACATAGAGACAGAGATTGGATTGGTGGTTACAGAGGGGAATGGGGGAGGAAAAAGGACGAATGAGAGATTAGGCACATGTGTGTGGTGATGGATTGTAATTAGTCTTTGGGTGGTGAACATGATGTAATCTACACATAAATCAAAATATAATGATGTACACCTGAAATTCATATAATGTTGTAAACCAATGTTACCACAATAAGAAAAAATAGTGTAAAAAAAAAAAAAAAGAATCACTAGGTTCTGTGAGTCAAAGGCAAAAAAAAAAAAAAAAAAGCAAATATATTACCTGTGAAAAAAATTACCACAAATTTGGTAGCTTAAAAGCACACACATTTACTCTCATAGTTCTGGAGGTCAGAAGTCTGAAATCAGTTTCACTGGGTTAAAGTCAAGGCGTTGGCACTGCTGTGTTCCCTCCAGAAACTCTAGGAAAGAATCCATTTCCTTGACTTTTCCAACTTCTACAGCTGAATTCCTTGCATTCTTTGCCCATGGCCCTTTCTTCTCTCTTCAAAGCCAGCAGGGTAGCATCTTGCTTCAGTAGTTACCTTGCTTTCTTCTGTGTCAAATCTCCCTTTGCCTCCCAATTTGGGATTTCATTTAGAGCCCACCTGAACAATCCAGGATAATTTCTCCATCTCAAGATCCTTAACTTAATCACATCTACAAAGTCCATTTGCCACTTAAAATTACAAATGTCCCAGGGATTAATATTTAGTTGTCCTTGGGAGACATTATTCAGCCTACCACACCTGAGAAATGTAATTATTTTGGGTAGTAGCAGATAGTGAAATAACAGCCTAAAAGAATGAGAGGCAAAATAAATGCATGCTCTTTAGTAGTTACAATAGATGATAAAACTGCATAGGTAAAATCTCAACAAAATGGGTATAGAAGGAAAGTACCTCAACATAATAAAGGCCATATATGACGTACCCACAGCCAACATCGTGCTCAACGGTGAAAAACTTAAAGTCATTCCCCTGAGAACAGGAACAAGACAAGGGCAACCACTCTCACACCTCTTATTCAAAATAATATGGGAGATTTTGGCCAGAGCAATTAGGCAAGAAAAAAGAATAAAAGGACTCCAAATAGGCAATGAAGAAGTGAAACTTTTACTATTTGCAGATGACATGATCTTATATATATAGAAAACCCTAAAGAATCCATTGGAAAACTATTAGAGATAATCAAAAGCTACAGCAAAGTTGTAGGTTATAAAATCAACTTACAAAAATCAGTTGCATTTCTATATGCCAAGAATGAACTAACAGAAAGAGAACTCAAAAAGACAGTCCCATTTTCAATCACAACAACAACAACAACAATAAAATATCTGGGAGTAAATTTAACCAAGGAGGTGAAAGACCTATATAATGAAAACTGTAAGACACTACTAAAAGAAATCAATGCAGACATAAAGAAATGGAAAATTATCCCATGCACATGGACTGGAAGAATAAACATAGATAGTTAAAGTGTCCATACTACCTAAAGCAATCTACAGATTCAATGCAGGTCCAACCAGAATCCCAATGACATTCTTCATGGAAATAGAACAAAGAATACTAAAATTCATATGGGGCAACAAAAGACCCCAAATAGCTTAAGCAATCCTGAAAAAAAAAGAACAAAGCTGGAGGCATCACAATCCCTGAGTTCAAAATATACTACAAAGCTATAGTAATCAAAACAGCATGGTACTGGTGCAAAAATAGACACACAGATCTATGGAATAGAATTGAAAGCCAAGAAATTAAACCACATATCTACAGACAACTAATCTTTGACAAAGGAGCTAAGTAGATACAGGGAGAAAGGAAAGACTCTTCAATGAATGGTGCTGGGAAAATTGGACAGCCACATGCAAAAGAATGAAAGTAGACCATTTTCTATTGCCATACACAAACATTAACTCAAAATGGATCAAGGACCTGAAAGTGAGACCTGAAACTATAATACTCCTGGAAGAGAACATAGGCAGGACAGTATTTGACATTGGTCATAAAGGGATCTTTTCAGATTCTATATCTACTCGGACAAGGGAAACAAAAGCAAAAATAAACAAGTGGAACTTCGTCAGACTAAAGAGCTTCTACAAGGCAAATGAACCCAGGATCAAAATGAATAGACAACCCACCAGCTGGGAGAAAATATTTGCAAATCTTATACCTGACAAGGGGTTAATCTCCATAATATATAAAGAACTCACACAATGGAACAACAAACAACAAGGACCCCAATCAAAAAATGGGCAGAGGATATGAACAGACATTTTTCCAAGGAAGATATACAGAAGGCCAACAGGCTCATGAAAAGATGTTCAACATCACTAATCATCAGGGAAAGGCAAATCGAAACTACATTAAGATATCACCTTACACCCGTTAGACTGGCCATAATCACCAAGACGAAAAACAACAAATGTTGGAGAGGTTGTGGAGAAATGGGATCCCTAATCCACTGCTGGTGGGAATACAATCTGTTGCACCCTTTATGGAAAACTGTATGGAGATTCCTCAAAAAATTGAAAATAGAAATACCCTATGATCTAGCTATCCCACTATTGGGTATCTATCCAACAAACCTGAAATCAACTATCCAAAGAGGCTTATGCACTCCTATGTTTTATCGCACCATATGCAGTGTAGCCAAGAAGTGGAAGCAACCCAAGTGACCCACAACAGATGAGTGGATAAAGAAGACGTAGTATATATATATATATATACAAACAAATACTACTCAGCCATAAAAAAGATAAAATTCTCCCATTCACAACAACATGGATGGACCTGGAGAGTATTATGATAAGTGAAATAAGCCAGAGAGAGAAAGACAGACTCCACACGATTTCACTCAAGTGTGGACTATAAGCTAACACATGGTCAGAGAAAACTGTTTGGTGGTTACCAGGGCCAAGGGGGCAAGGGGTTGGGCACAAGGGGTGAAGGGAAGCATTTATATGGTGATTGACAAACAATAATGTACAACTAAAACTTCGCAATGTTATAAGCTATTAAGACATCAATAAAAAGAAGTGCATAGGTCAGTTCAGAGTGTCACAACAAAATGAGGGTTTGAGGTTACTAAGTACAAATTTGGGAGGGGTTGCTATGAAGTGCTATTCTATCCCTAAGATTACCTTTTAAAATTAAAAATCTTACCTTTAAATGTTTACCTTGTGGAAAATTGGAACTCTCATACGTTACTTGTAGAATGCAAAATGTTACAGCAGCTTTAGGAAACAGTCTGGCACTTCCTTCAAAGGTTAAACATAGAGTTATCATTTGACCCTGTAATTCCACTCCTAGATGGATGCCCAGGAGAAAATAAAACATATCCACACAAAAGCATGTATACCAATGTTCATCACAGCATCTGATTTATAGTAGGCAAGAATGAAAACAAGTCAGATGTAAATCAACTGATAAACAGATAAATAAAATGTGGTATATCCATACAATGGAATATTATATGGCAATAAATGAAATGAAGTACTGATAAATGTTACAACATGGATGAACCTTCAGAGCATTATGCTAAGTGAAAGAAGCCAATCACAAAGAGTCACATATTGTATGATTCCATTTCTAATAAATGTCCAGAGTACACAAATCCATTGAGATAGAAAGTTCACTGGTGGTTGCCTAGGACTGGAAAGGGAAGGGTGTTGGGGGAAGTGGTGAGAGACTGCTAACGTGTACAGGGTTTCTTTTGGGAGTGATGAAAATTGATTGTCAGGATGGTTGCACAACTCTGTAAATATACTAAAAATGATTAAATTGTACATCTGTAAATTGGTGAATTGTAAGGTATGTGAATATGTCACAATAAAGCTCTTATAAAAAAATTTACTTGACTTTTACTTATATCAAAACTTACAATGTCAGCTATTTCTAGGGTATTTAGAATGAGAATTACTTAAATTTTAAAGTTAATTGAGACATTTGATATTTTGTATTCCAACCTCAGTTTATATATCATAAAGGACAAAATAGTCACTATATCTCCCTATCTCACACAACGAGATGATAAATCTGTTCTTTAGAACCTAGGACTAGTCCCTCCCACTTTGCATTTATTTTGTATGGTTAACAGACACTTAGTTCCAAGATTTGGATGATACCTGACAAAACCCTATGCTGATCATTTTTTTTTAAACTTGCTTCAATCCATTTCATTCAGGTCTTGGCTCAACCATCATTTACCCAGGGGCATTCTGTGAATACCCAACAAAGTAGTTTAATATATGGTGTATTTATTTGTATATTGTCCATTTCTCTCCCCAGAATATAAATTCCATAGGGTAGGAGATTTTTTCTTGTAATCTGACCTAAATTGATTTGGTCATGCACAACTTTTAAGCTTTTATTCTTTTAGTTTTATATTTGTAGATTACAGCAGCTGTCAAAGAGATCCAAGTTAGCATGGTTCCCCCTCCACAGCCTTCCTTCTCTTCCCCCAGCTCTCTTTTTTGCACAAGGAGCAGATAAAACAATATTCTGTTACATTTATGGTCATCTTCAGGGAACAAGCCCTCACCCTGCCTGAGGCTGACTGTAGGATATGAGATACACAATTTGCTAGATTCTTATTCTCCATTGTGCAAAGGCAGAGAGTGAAGCTGGGTACCTGAGGGTTACTGTAAATATTCCATAAGAACATGGCTACCATCTGACCTTGTTCCCAACACAGACACAGATGAAAAGTAGTTGAGAAATGACCTTAGTTCATGTTAGATATATTGGTTGAGTCCAAATGCTTGCATCACAGCCCATGCATAATTATAGCTTGCTAACTTGTGTTCTTGTCTAACAAAAGGGGTGACTCAAGGGTCACGAGGATTTATGAGCTTGTTTTGCAGAAGAAAAAGAATGCGTTTAAGGAAGTTATGACCACCAGATAATCAGCCCCCAGCTGCCACTGACACCAAGAAGTCTGGTTGCCCAAGGTCTTATCTAAAGTGAAAGAAACATTGACTTCCTTTTTGTTTCCCTGAAACTCCTCCTCCCAAGCCCCTCAGCCCTATAAAGGCCCCCAATTCCTTCTTTTGTTAAGGCTAATCTGAGAGAACATATTCTCCCACCTTCTTGTTTTAGCCAATTCGAATAAACCTTTCTCCACCTCCAAGCACCAGTGTCTCAGTGATTGGCTTACTGTGAGTCTGGCTCACAGATCTAAGATTAAGAGTTTTGGTAGCAGACATATTTTAAAACACTTTTACTAACAGATATTTCTTGAATGTTATTAGATGCTCCACTAATCCAAATGTAGTCCAAATGTAGTATTCATTGTAATACCCAAAAGTCACTATTTTCCACTAATATAAACCCATTTCTCAGTCCAGAATGCCAATTAATTGTTCAACACATAGATATCTGAAGCCTTCATTGTAGTTATCACTAGAATATAGATCCTCTGAAACAATGGGCACTGACCACCCCAGACTGTGCATTCTTGATTACTGCAGCTAATGGTCCCTGGTCCTTTAACTAATTTTGCATAGTAATATGATCTTCTCTAAGCTCAATTCTTTAAAGTATGGTTCAAACATCTTAACATCTCTCACATTTACTACTGTATTGTCATCACCTAGAACTGTATTAGCGTAGTATGGATGCTCTATAAATATTTCCTGAATGGATATTGTCTGCAAATTTACATAAAAGTTCTCAAAACTGTCCATGATGAATCTCATCTTAGAGTATTTATTTTACTATGAGAAATTAGTTTCAGAAATTGGCTTCAAGTTTTTTCTACCACAGAAATTACATGAATTACACACACACACACACACACACACATATATATATATATATATTCCTCCATATACATGAATTCATTTCCTCATTTGTTAAACATATACCAGGTATCTATCATCTTACAGTAAATTGTTCAACAGAAATCAAGATGCCATCTGATCCTTTTCCTCTAACTTCTCATCCTGTCTTAGTTAGAACACATAATCAGATATAATACCTTAAACTGTAGCTGTGACAAAGAAATTTACCAAAGAAAATAAAAAAGGTAAAAACAATGTTCTCCTGAATCATGTTCATCCCCATTCATAAGTTTTGCCTTTTCCTTTTTATTTTTGTATTCTTTTGAAGGTGCTGACCAAAGAACTTTTTCACTGAGGTTCAAGTAGAATCTCAATTTAAAATCAATTGCTTTTGTTTCCTGGGGAAAAATAATACTGCACAGTATGACCTTTATTATAATTGAAGATATTGTCAGTTTACTATGGTTTGGACTAAGAATTATTGTCTGACTCATGAAGAAACTTTTATCACAATACATCAGAATTAGTATTTAATTATACTAGGTGCTGGACAGTATATAAAATGGTACAGTTACTAGTTAATATACTTTTTACCCCAAATCATAAACATTTACTATAAGGAAAGCTTCATCATTACAATGTAATTTATAATTATGAATATAGATAGGTAAGGGTATTTTCAAAGTTCCTTTAAGTTTGAACTCATGCCAAAAGATAGCCTCATGTCAGTGTGGCAAATGCTGGCAGTTGGTTTACTCACAATTCACTGAAAATCTCTCTGCCTTCCTCTACTCTAGAGACTGGGAAGCAAAATATTCATTACTTGTCTCCTTTAGAACCCCTCACAGGGCTGGTCAGGAGATAGAGTTTTGGCCAGTAGAATGTAGAAAGACACCCCAGGCTTTACTTCCTGAACGACATGTGAAAATAAGGCTTTGCCTTTGACCTTCCTCTTTCTCCTTCCTCCTCTCTAGAATGTGAACATAATGATCAGAAGTTCAGCATCCTTCTTAAGGCCAGGGGTGTGGAAGGAAAAGGCATATGTTAAGGATTAGAGAGAAGGTTGATGGAAGAAGCCTGGTTCCCTAAAGACGTCCTTGAGTAGCTTCGCTAGACGTGATTAGTTTTGTAGGTTTTTCTTCAAAACCTTCACCCATTTATGGGGGTTTAGTATAGATTGTGAGTAATACAAGTCCTTCTTTAGAGAACAAGTGATTATGCTACCTTTGCATGGTTAGGCTACCGCAGCTGTTGGATCAAGTCGTCTCCAAATTTTTGTTCTTGAAGAAAATTAACTGCCTCATTGTCCAAATAGAACAAATATCTAATAGAATTAAAACAGTTTGAAATAGTTGCAGTCATTGAAAAAGTATTTTAAAGGCAAGAGAGAACCCTTCCCTTTCTTCTTATCACAGAAACTATGACAAACTGAAGGATGTTGCTATTATTTTACTTTTAGACATCAGAATGACAGAATTTTGCTGTGAGATAACTTTGGAATCTATGTTGCCATTTGGTAGTATAACCTACATAATTTTAACTTATTTTTGTTTAATATGTATTAAAATAAATCAGAAGTGTAATGTGAGAGTTGTGTTGTAAGTTATGACAGAGTGGTGATAAAAATGTGACTTCCCATTTTTTTTACTCATATGTGTAAAAGTTTCAATACTCTCACATAGGCAATACTTCTTGAATTTTGGTTATAAAAATTATTTTATCCCAGAAAAATAAAATTCATAGTTTCAAGGGTACTAGCAATGGGTGAGGCAGAACTTTTCATTTCTTTTTAATTAAAAATATCAATTTTCTATACTTTCAGGGTCCTTCAGAATTTGCCTACATCACTTTTCTGTGTTCCATTCTGAAAACAAGGGATGTGAACAAGGTAAGAGAAAAAGAAAAACTGCTGAAAGACACAAGCTTGTGTATCATGATTAATATTTTGCAAATGGTGACCCAAATGCATTTTAATTTCCACTTTAAATCATGTGCGACTTTTTTGCTTCTCACTCCCAAAGACAGGCCAGGAGGAGGAAAGAGGTTTACAACTCCTGGGAAGGAAAGAGTGGGACTTCGTTCTCTTTAGCAGGACACTGGACTTGAAGAACCAGCTCTATGGAGAGAGAAAACTTACCAGACTGTTTCAGCTCCCATTTAACATTCTGAGGGGCAATAATGAAGGACACAGGCATAGCAAAGAGAGAAAGCCTCTTTTTCCTGTGACAGCTAGGCTCTAAGTCTTTCTGTTCTTAGCAGATGGAAGTTCAGACATAGAGGATGGGGGGATAAGCCAGTCCTTCTCTGTCCCATAGGATTGTGAAACCAGGGGAAAGAGAAGAAAGTGAAATCAGCAAAATTTGTCTTCTGATTTTTCCTTTCTAGGCTTTGATGTGGAAGAAAGAGTCAGATAAATGACAGAGAGAGGATATCCTGTCCATTTCCTTTCGGATTATGGAGAAAACTGTCTCCCAGGTGTTATATTCTCCCACATCTTATCTTGGGGTGCTCATGTCAGAGTAAGCGGTCATATGACATAGGCAATAAAGCTGGGATTTGACTCCCCAGAGTTCTTGTGTGAAGTGCGGTGTGACCCAGAAGGTAGTAAGAATAGTGGCTGCTGAGCTTTCCAAGAGCGGTAGGGAGGTCACTTAGGCAGGGGAACCATCCAAGTGGGGAGTCACGAAAAGGGCTGAGATGAGACTAAGTCTGTCAGGGAGCACCATCCTTCTTTGACCAAACTAGAGGGAAACAGATGATGAGTTTTATTGGTCCCTGATTTCAGACCTAACATTCATTAGTACTGTTGTTGTTTTGTGCCCTACAAAATAGGAAATCTGATCAATTCTGTTTTAAGTATCAGAGATATGGAGAGAGAGAGAGGCAGAGAGACAGTAAAAAACAGAGAGAGACAGAGGAAAAGAGAGAGAGAGACAGAGAGAGGGAGAGAAAGAGAGAGAGACAGCCAGGCAGAGAGAGAGGGGGCACCGTTTTCCATATTTGATATTGGAAGAACGTTTTCACAGGTTAACTTCTGGCTCTGTACATTTTACACATTTTAGACCTTTTTTTTCCTCTATCACTACCCACGTACTTCTGATATCTGATGCCATAAAACACATTCATATTGTATTAAGTCTTCTTGCCCTGCATCCTCATGTCATGGAGTAGGGTGGGTTATCACAGTGGACAGTAAGAGGAGTTGTGGGAAGCCCTTTCTACACTGGGATGACTAGCAATGACAGAACTCTACATGGGAGTAAGGGTGACCTTCAAAAAATATGTAACATTTAACCCAAACTAATCATAGTCCCAACTCAAATTCTCCTCCTTCAGTGGAACCCCAAAATACCAGACGCCACTCTCCTTTCATTCCAGGTAAGGAAAGGGCAATGGAAGTACTTTTGGAGTAGAAAAATAGTGATCTTAACTAATTAGAATTAAATATATTACTCAAAATTCTTATAAAAAATTTACCTTGTTAAAACGTTGCAAATACTTAACAGTAAATACTCTTCTGAAGACTAAAAGATATGAGACTGAGCATTATTTTCCATAGTGTATCAGTCTCTTAATTAAATTATCTTAATGGGATAAGGTTAAAACTGGATAGAACTAAAATGTAAAATTTTCCCCACTGAACAATGGGTGCAGATTCAGTATGAAAACCAGATTTGTTATAGAAAAAAAGCTCTACATTTTTAATCTACCTTCCAACTTTAATGTGAATAATAATTTCACATTAAATATGTACATATTTTGAATAAACCATCTGCCCTTCATCTTATCTCTATTGAAATCTTTCTCTTTCTTGAAGCCTTTTCTGATCACCAGGGAGAATTGAACTCACCCAATTATGAATTCCAATGGTACTTGCTTTGTACTTATCTTACTTCCTGATACTAATCACTTGCCACTTTATATTTTAGTTATTGGTTTATATGCCTTATCTCTAGGGTGATCAAATGATTTATTGACCTAACAAGGCCACCTTTGAGAATGAAAGGGGCCTCTTATTAGCTAAGCCAGGAGCACAGGTATAAACTCAGACTGCCCTGAGGAAACTGGGGAGGATGGGTGTTCTTTATCTCCCTTGTTTGAATGAACGCTTTTGAAGCACATGGATTGGAGCTTTGATTTTTTGTTCCTTCATGGTACTTGAGTAATGTTCATTAAAATCAAAACAGAGGAGTTTAATAGAATTTGTTAGAGGATTGTTTTACTTGTTAATTTTAGACACTTCTTTTTATTGAATTCTGAATAGTTCATCTTTCCTGTTTATGGACAATCAAGTCATGACAGGGACATAGTTTATACAAACAATAATTTCATAGACTCTATAAATTAACAAAAATTGTTCAATGGCTGGTTCAATAAATACACACATACATAGTCATATGTATGAAATGTGTAGACACACATCACTGTGAACAATGGTCACTCTGAATCATAGAACAGATATTTCTTTCTTTCTTTCTTTCTTTTTTTGCTGAGGAAGATTTGCCCTGAGCTAATGTCTGTTGCCAATATTCCTCTATTTTGTACATGGGCTGCCTCCACAGCATGGCCACTGATGAGAGGTGTAGGTCTGTGCCTGGGAACCAAACCCGGGCTGCCCAAGTGGAATGCATCAAACTTAACCACTAGGCCACCAGGGCTGGCCCCAGATATTTCTATTTTTTAATTTGATGGGCCACATGCCAAATTTGAAAGATTTGGATCTCAAAAAAGGACTAATACAACATTTATATAATCTTTTAGAGATATAAAACAAAGAAAAAAGTATAACCATTGCTTTTAATGACAAAAACATGAAATATGTTCTAGCTAATTATATTAATTAGAATGGCAAATGCTTTAGGTATTAAAATTAATAATCACAATTTTCTGGAGTGTGGTCAACCACTCTGATTTTCTTCAATCTCCCTTAGTCTAATAAAAGAAATTTGAAAATTGTCAACAATCTCATATTGAATGCATTTTCCCATTATTTTGAATTCAGCTTATATTTTGCATGAGATTGTTATATAAACTCTTGGATTCTTTATGTGATACTTTTGGTAGTTTTTTAAACTAAGTTTTCATTCATTCAATAACTATTGACAATCAATGAAAAGTAGGTCATTCACTGTGCTATACCCTGGGGACAGAACAGTGAAGACGATATATTTAATCAGAAAGGAACATTATCCTAATTATATATAAAAACATTTGAATTAGGATCTAGTTTTATATTTGAGGATGTGAAATTTATAAATAGGAGTGTTAGTTTTAAAAATAATAACATTAAGCTAAATACAGTTAAGACACATTAGGTGTATACATGATTTTCACCTGCATATGATTAGAAAGAAATGCAAATATAGAGAAAAATTTGTTTCTTGTCCCTCAGTATAATAGTGTGTAAATTACCATACAGACTTCTGAAAAAAATTCCATCTTTCACTTGAATGACATTATACTCTATTAGAGCTGAGCTTATCAGGTCAGATTGTATTCAAGTTTTTCCAAGCTAGCAATTAATTTCAAAGCTTTCAAGATTCAGATTACTTTCTTTAGCCAAAAATATTCCTCAATTTAGTTTCTTATTGAATATCATGCTATAGATAATATGACTAACATAGATATATAATCTTAGAATTAGGCCCATATACTATATCATAGTTAATGTATAAGTCTAGGTCCCAGCAAAAACCAGATGGTTTATTCAATTGGGATAAATTGAGGAGGGTTTATTAAAGAGATTATTTTAGAAGTTAGAGTGTGACAACCGTTGTTTGAGGAACTCCACAGGAAAAGGGCTGGGGCACTAAACACCCAGTGTGCCTGTCTTCCTTCCCGCTGGTCATCTGCCAGAGACTCTGTTATTGGCCAAATTCATTGGAAATCAGAGGACCAGAGAGCCGGCTGAGACAGTCGCTACAGGTGCACTTTCCAGGAAGGAGAGGGGGATGGAGAGTTAATCTAAAAGGACAAATAGAAGATAAAGAGCAGTTCCTCCTTTTGTTTCTCAGCACACCCTGTTGTTTTGGCCCAAGTGACAGCTGTGTCCCAAATACAGGAGACACATAAAGCCCCACAGCACATTCATTCACTCACACTCCTACCTGAAACCTAGAATATGAACCACAACCGGGTTCATATAGGAATGAGGGAGAAAAAAAATAGTTAAATAATGTAAAATATGGCTGCTAAGTTCCCACTTCCTCAGTTGGTCAAAAGAACTAGGTTGATGCTCATAACTGCCTTAACCCACAGTACATTCCATAGTCTCCTTACCCTCTGCCAGTCGCTTTTCTGGACAGGTTCTTTAGTGTGGTAATCCAAACCACCTTCTCTACAGAATCTGACACCTTGCTTTGCCACTGTATTTATATTCCACCAATCAGGGCTATTAACAAACATCAAAGTAACAAGAGACACCTCAGAGAACCCTCTGGATTATAATGATAGTCCTTTTTTTGTCCATTGTTCCAGTACTTCCCTGGTGAGGGGATCAATAATAACCCCAGTAAGTTCTCTTCTTGTTGATTTAGAGGCAAGAGGACCCCAAATGGCCAGATAAGATTTGCCTCCAATTCATTGGAACTGTGACTGTATTTTTTTGAGAAAATATTCCTGCTTTGGGCAGGAGAATCCTTGCACCCACCAAGGTTGCAGTGATGAGAAGAAAAAATCCCTCAAAGAGTTATTGTATGTAATAATGACAGTCCACCTTCACTATCATCTCTTGGTTCCCAGATCTCTGCATTCTAAGCATATATGAGCTGCTGGTTTAAAGCATATATTACATCCTGTAAGCCTACCACGACGTATTTCCTCCCAACAATTGAGATCCTTGATTATGTGAACATGCAATCCTCAAATCCCATTAGGCTACTTCTATTACCAGTTACTCCAAGCATTCTCAACAGGGGTGATATCGCCCCTAAGTGGGGGAAATTGGGTTTCGGGTGTGAAAAATTCTGAGATATTACAGTATGTAGTGTAATGGGGGGGGCAAATAGGAAAATAATGTCTAAAAAGATTCCTTAAGGGATAAATAATGAAGAAATGTTGAGTAACACTGAATTACTATATCAGTTAGAGTCCCAAGAGAATTCCTTTAAAAGACTATTTACAAAGGTCAGAATAGGGTGTTAGAAAACCACAAAGGAGAATACAATACCCTGGGGCTGGGATCAGTGAGGGCTGGTACCACCTGTATGCCAAAAGAAACTGGAAGGAGCAGTTAAAGAAAGTTGAAGGCAAATAACCATATTTAAAGGACCATTTTGAGAGGAGCTGGGACCTTCGGTTGAGGAAAACAGCCAGTCCAAAGAACCCCTTTGGGAAAGACTTCAGGCTAATAAATTTCACAACCTCACTTTCCTATCTTTTTTCTGATCTCCTGCCACAGCTCCTAACTTGCTGATTCTAACTGGAAGCTATAGGGAAAGGGAACCCTCTGATATAGTCAATCCATGTTGGCCTCATGGGTCAGAGAGCAGAGTGGAAAAGGTGGAGGAGGAAACAGATGCTATTAACACAAAAACATTTAAGGATAACCAACAAAAGGGACAGATTTTCCTAAAATTTGCCTGTTGCTTTATTACAAGTGTAAACTTATGGATTACCCATTATCTTTGAGATATGTTTCTAAATAAAATCCTCTTGCATCAATCTCAATCTACATTAAGATGGGAAGCAACTGACAAAAATACACTAAGATAGTGGTATGATAGCGGATAAAACTGTCAGAATTTCTAGCAAAGGTACTATAGAGTTATCACTACCTTGAATTCAAGGTAACCTTCCTAATCACTTTTATATAGGAAAATGTCTGCAGAAGTTTCTGCAAGAAATCTATACAGACGATTCTGATTTTTGTCTAAAAATAAGCAAAGCTAGTTTGTTTTTTAGCATAGGTATAACATATCCACACTGAATTAATGAATCAATATTAAGTAAAAAAAAATTCATTTCCAAAACACCCCCTCTGTATGGTCTGAACCCTTGCTAGTCATTCCCTTCTCAGTTTGCACATGTCTATCCATAGTCACAACAGGGACCAGGGAGTCATCAGGGTTCGACATGGATTACCACCTGCCCTCATTGTGTAAAACTGTCCTATAGCCTTTTGCTGATCAGAGTCATCACCTGATTGTTCTCAGTGGGTAGCCTCCCATGGGGGGTCAGTGTTGGCTTCTATTCCTGAAAGTTACACATTCAGAGGCAGCAGTAGCTAGATCTACATTAGTAACAGACTCCATGAAATAGGGCCCATAAAGAGCCACCATCTCTGCCATTTGGCCACTTTTAAAAATTGTGCTCATTATTCCGTTTCTGGGGTGGTCACTGAGGAAAGCTGGCTAAGTCATTTTCTCTACTTCATTGTTTGGTGCCTCTTCCATGGTGGATGATTTCTGGTGTAAAGTAAATACAAAAATTTTTACCTTGTGCCCTCTGCCACATGTCCATTCACATACCTCTACTCCAGACCTTCTTGTCTCTGATCTTTCAGTCCTTTTCCATCCAGGCCCCCAACCAGTTGACCAAGCTAATCTGGATTTATATGTATATTCTTAACTCTGTTCATTTCTAGCTCACTGTGTCACATTGGCATTATGTCCATCAATGTAATGGTTCAGTATGGATGGTGTTCTGTGAGACTGTGGACTTCAGTACGATACAGGGAGGGAGAGTTGACACAGTCCTAAGGCAAAACTGTAAATGAATATTGTCCATCCCATGTGATTGCAAACTGTTTCTGACTTCTTTTATAATTGAAATGGTAAAAAAAAAAAAAAAAGCATTCATAAAACAAACTACCACATACCAAGTGCCTGTGGTATTGTGAATCTACTCTAGCAGGGACATCATATCTGACACAGCAGCTGCTGTTGGGCTACCACCTGCAATATCTGTAGTGACTCTCCAGTTTCTCCAGGGGCCACAATGGCAAATTAAATGGATGTGTGATAGAGGTCCACTCTTTCTGCATCTTTCAGTCTTCAGTGATGGTGCTAGTCTTCATCAGACACCTCAGGAGAAAATAGTGTTTTCTTGGATGGGTTTGGGAGGAGGAGGAGTTTCAAAGTACTGCTTTTGGGTTTCCCCACTACAGTAGATCTTTCTCCATAGACCAGGGACTCAATGTGGGGTCACTCCTATACCAAGTATACCAGTTCCATTATGTGCTCAGGAATTGAGAAAATGACCACTTCATGAAGGTGCAGACCCAGTGGACTCACCTGAGTCAGACTGTCACCTAAACTCCATTTATTCCCTGGGTCCATTAGCTTCCCATTTGAACAGGGGAAGAGAAGGAGGGCATGATAATGCTTTGGATCTCTGGGTATCGTTGCCCACCCAGATCCTGTTTGCAATAGTCCTTGAAATATTTGTGTAAACAGAAATAGAGAAGGAGCTAGGGAAGTGTGGGAGAGTTGTCAGACTGTGATGCAAGTGAAGGAGAGAGGGGTAGAAGGTTGGAGGGAGTCTAAGGTAGATTCAGTCTTCAGACCTGAGCCATAGTTGATCAAGAGTCTTGTGTCTCCTAGAAAGAATCTACCTTAGTATTCCCATTACATTTAGTCACTGGGGAAAGCAGTCCATGGAAAGCATGGCCTCAATGAAAAATGGTAGATGAATTTCAGAGCAGCATTTTGTGCTCTCAGCAACTATTCTCCCTGTGGTAGGAGATCTGCTAGGCACATTCTCGTGTCTATCACATTATCATAATGTGGAGTTGATGGAACTATTAGTGGGATGAGAAATGGGATTACAAATAGAACCAAACTGGGGCAGCCCCTAAACTCTCTCTGATTTCTTCACATTTTTTGTTTTGAACTCATGTGTCAAGAAAGAGACCTAAGGGTGGCACTTACTTGAGAGATCAAGGAAGAACAGGATAGGGACTGGGTAAAGGATCACGGAGTGAGGAGCTGAATGCTAGTCTACTCTAAGGCTTAGGAATGACCCTTTTTTTGATCTTCTCAGTTTGCTTTATTCTGCATCCCCACCTCCATCCCCACAGCCCATTTAATGTAAAATATGGTAGACCAAAACAAGAGTGTGTGCTTAAGACTGAGATTTTTTAACTTCTTGAGATCATGGTTCTTATTGATCTTCTGATTAAAAGATGTTTCTACTACATTCTCAAAAATGAAAACATTTGTTGGCAGGCTTCCTTGAGGATGTTTAATAACTTTTATAGTTAGCAACCTAATCATATGCATTTCTCTACTTTCTTTTATAGAAATAAAACAAAGAGGTTTTGTTTACTTAAGTTCCTCTCTTAGTCTCTCTTCAAACCACTAACTGGGCTTCCAGCAACACTAAAACTTCTATTTCAAAGTCATCAGTTGCTTAATCTCATGGTTGGTTCTCATTGCTTGTCTTGCTTGATCTCCCAGCCTTATTTACATGGTTAAGCACTTCTACCTTGATACATTTTATTCATTTGGCTTCCGAAAAACTATATATCCTTGGTTTCCTCCTTTCATAGTGGCTCTCAGTCTCTTTTGCTGACTCTCAAGACTCAGAATTTAGGTCACTTGCCTCTCTGTCTAGTCTTCCCTTGGAGATCTCATTCATAAATAGTGTATCTACAGTGATGACTCCCAAATGTAGATCCCATACTCAGTCCTTTTCCTTGAACTCCATTCTCATAGATTCAATTGCATTCTCAACATCTCATTTTGAATGTCTAATAGACATTTCAAAATTAGCATGGCTCTAACCATCTCTGTATTTTGCCTCCCAAACCCCTCATGCTGTATTCTTCCTTCATAAGTTAAAGCATTTTGTCCTAGTTATGTAATAAAATAGTTGGAGTTATCCCTGACATGTCTCTTTCCCTCATGCTCCACATCCACTTCATCCACATCTACTTTTGGTATATATCCAGATGCTGACTGCTTAATACTTTCTACCAACCACTGCCATCTCTTTCCTGGATGATTGCAATGACCTCTGAACATGTCTCTCAGCTTCCACTCTTGCCCTCTTAAAATTGATTCTCAATATATCATTAAGAGTGATCCTTTAAAAATGTAACAGATCAAGCCATTTCTCTGCACAAAATCCTCCAATAAATATCTACTTATATCATGAAGATTACAAGCTAGAGTTTTTAAATTGCCTAGAAAGCCCAACATGGACCTGTTACCTCTCTGATGTCACTTCCTCCTACTCTCCTTTTCACTCACTTTTCCCCAGACACACTCACCTCCTTGCTGTTTTTCAAACACATTAGATGTGAACTACCTCAGGGTCTTTGCACTGTCTTTTCCCCCTGTTTAGAATACACTTCACCCAGATATTTATCTGCGTGGTTTACTACATTTCCTCCTTCAACAATACACTCAAGTGTTCCCTTTTCACAGAAGTCCTCCCAGACCATTATTTTAAAAATTGCAACCCTCACTAAGGCGTTCCCCTGCCCTGTTTTATTTTTCTCCATAGCGCTCATCTCCTTACAGTATACTATATACATATTTGCTTTATTTCTTTTTGTCTCTGTCTCTTCACAGTATAATATAGAGTCTGTAGTTTCAGGAAATTTGTCCAATTTTTCTCACTGTTATATCTCCAGTTCCTAAAACAGAACCTGTCACATAAGAGACATTTAATAAATAGTTACAGAATGAATGAGTCTACATTTGTTTTTTAACAGTATACTGTTGCTTAAGGACATAGTCAATGGGCTGACCATACTCTTACACATTATTAGGAAATTTTTTTGCATGTCAAATAAGCATACAGTCATTTTATAATGCCATGAAAGCAAAAATTATATGAAAGTCACAGAACTTTAATAGCTCTCTCCTAGTTCCACAAAAAATAAACTTTAAAATGCCTTCTAGTAAATAATGCATTAAATTCATAGTTAAAGAAATTCTTTCCTATTTGGGCACTATCTGAGTGAAGGTAATGATGACTTCTTTTCCTTGGTACGTAAGTTTTACCATTAATTAGCAAAAGCAAATTGTATGCCTATAAAGTACATATAGAGAAGAAATGTATATAAAGAAAGAAGGGGGCTTGGGGAGGACAGAATCTGAATAGTCCAACATTCAGAAGTCTGAAAAACAAAGATTCAGCAAAGGAGAGGAGGAATAGTCAGTGAAGTAGGAGGAAACCAGAAAAGTCTAGTTATGAAATATGCAAACGAAAGTATTCCCAGGAGGTCAAATATGTCAAATGATGCTGAATCGTCAAATATAACCTTCTTTTCAGGCAAAGGAAAAACAAAGCCTATTGCTCAGGCCTGACCTTTAATCAAAGATATGTGTTAAAAAGGCAAGGGAATTTCTCAAGGCCCCCATATTTACCTGTTGTATGAAGTAGAACTCGGAGGTCACATGAGGATTTTGGACCCCAGTTTTGGTACATGATATAACATTTGTCTGAGCACACATGTCACTTGAGATATGGGTCCTAGCTTGCTCTTCAGATCAGAGAAAATGATCATGGAGAAACAATGCTGATAGGCAGACTCTTCTGGCTGGAAACTCAGGTGGTATAAGAGAGGAGAGAAAGATGCTCAACAAGCACTAAATTGCACCTGGAATCAAGTAATGAGAACCCTGTAGAGTTTCTTCAGAAGTGAAGACGCATCTTAGAGGCAAAAATTATAATCAACTGCTTATAATCAACTGCGATTGCATGACCTTTTATTCTTTGTTATAGCAATTTGGTAAAGGAACACTAAAAATAGGTAGAACTACATACCCAAATAATTATACAAGGACGCATTTTTATACAGCTTTATTGAGATATAATTAACATAACATCCATTTAAAGTGTAGAATTCAGTGGTCTTTAATATATTCACAAAGGTGGCCAACAGTTACCACAATTAATTCCAGAACATTTTCTCATTCCAAAATGAAACTTCGTACCCATCAGCACTCAGTCTTGTGACTCCCAGCCCAGGTGACCAAGATGGCCTTCCCCTCAGCTTGACTAAACTTTAGACAGGTTTCTTCCTGACGCCCCTCTACCTATAACACTTGCTTTAGAAACTTGTAATTGCAAATTCTTTCTCTGCCCCTTTGAAATGTAGATAAATCTTCTCCCAGCCTCATGCCAGTTTTACAATCTAGGAATGTCTTTCACAAGGACCTTTCACAAAGGAGTCATCCCTTTGAAATGTAATCATCAAAGAAGATAGTGCCACTCTCTCCCAGTCTCTGTGGGAGGGTAGGAGTCTAATTATGTTAGCAAACATAGACGGCCCAATCACACTGACCAACCATACTCTAATGTCCTCCAGTACTCCCCCCCCAACACACACACACAACTCACCCCAGCACTTAACAATCCTTTCACCTTTTGTTTCAGAGAAGTTGAATTCAGTCTCTCTCCTCTATTGAAATAGTATTGAATAAAGTCTTCCTTACCTGTTTAACTTGTCTGGTGCAATTTTCCTTTGATATAGGCAACCACTAATTTATTTTCTATCTCTATATATTTGCCTATTCTGCATATTTCATATTAATGCAATCATACAATATGTGGTCTTTTGCGACTGACTGACTTCTTTCATTTGGCTTAATACTTTCGAGTTTCATCCATGTTGTAGCACGTATCAGGACTTTACTCCTTTTTACTGCCATATAATATTTCGTTGTATGGATATACCATATTTTGGTTATCCATTCAGCACTTGATAGATATTTGGGTTACTTCTACTTGTTGGCTATTATGAATAATGTTATAAGCATTCATGTACAAATTTTTGTGTGGACAATTTTCATTTCCTTTAAATATATACCCAGGAGTGAAATTGCTCGGTTATATAGTAACTCCATGTATAACATTTTGAGGAACTGCCAAAGGGTTTCCCAGAGTGGCTGCACAGTTTTACATTCCCACCAACAATGTGTGAGGGTTCAAATATCACCATATCCTTGCCAACACTTGTTATTATCACAACAATTCTAGTGAGTGTAAAATAGTATCTCATTGTGGAATTGACTTGCATTTTTTAATGACTAATGAAATTGAGCATCTTTTAATGTGCCTGTCATCTTTGGAGAAATAGCTATTCAAATCTTTTATATGAATCTAAATTTAAAATGATCTCATCTTGATTTTTCAGATTTTGTGGAGATTTTCAAAAGGGTATTTCAGATGTCACTTAAGTGTTTTTATATGTGTAACAAAAACAAACAAAGTTTCTTGTGGGTTATGAGGAAATAGAAAAATTTTTCTTTGTTAGTCATGCTATTTATTTTGGTATCTCAGTCAGTGTTGATTTACATAAAATATTAAACCATGAACCATGTCTTCAAAGCTCGAAATTGTTCCCTAACATGTACATAAAGTTGAAATGCAGATGTTCAATTTTTGGGGTATTAACATTATATGTTTAATTTTCATTCTTATAATTTCAGGTATGCTTCACTCTAAAAAAATGGAATAAAAGAATTTACATTTATAAGCTGGTAAATTAGGGTAAAATTATATCTACATTATCAATTATTCTTCTCTTTTCCCAAACAAAGTAAGAAGGAAATGACTATAGGATTCTTTTAAAACATTTGTCCACTGGATTTAGTTACCATCTGACTAATTAATATTGAGTTTATACAAAATATTTTTGAAACATAAAAGGAGAAAATCCTGTATCTGTCTCTTCGTGTTCAAATGACAACATGTGAAGAGATAAATACAAGTTAAGATTCCCACTATAATTAAATCAGTCTGACTAAAAGTGTATTATTAGTCTCACTGTGGTATAGTGGAAACAGCATTAAAATTAGAATGAGAAGAATTGAGTTTATGGCCTAGATATGAAGCATAACAGTCCCACAAACTTGGGAAGAGAGGAGAAAATATTTGGTAAATTCTAAAATTTTATGCAAATGTAAGGTATTAATAGTTTTAAACTTGACAATTAAAAAAAAATAAAGAACAGAAGACAGCAGGGAAACTCACTTAAGGGTTGTATAATGGGGCAGTCTGTGTGTGTATATATATATATTCTAACACTAATTTAGTGAGAAAAACCTGAATTGACTTTATAATGACTTTTTAAGTAGCTGATGATTGATCATACAATTAATGGTTAATAGTTATTTTCCTTCTTCATCAGAGAAGACAGAATAAGAGTTATTGTAACCTAGGGAAATTAAAATAAAGACTTTTCTTAAAATTTCTAAGCATAATAATATTCTGTATCAAGGATATTTCCATGTGAAATCAGACTATCTAGACTTGTAGTGAAATAAATGTCTGTGAGATATATCTTGAGAAGATTTTTTAAATTACAATAGCTTGTGGTGATGTCTACAAGAGGACAATTTGCACACTTACTTCTGGAGAGAATTTTACAATAAGCAAATTTATGATAACAAAACTCAACTAACATTAATCTTCAACCCCTCCCAACAGGGGTCCTGCTAAGTTCTTCTGTGGTCAAATTGCTTTCTTGTTCTATAAATTATTTGCAAACTTCTCCACTCTCTACATCCTATCCTCTGTTCCCCTCCCTCTCAGCCAATGATCTCCCTTGCTATTTCCCAAACATAAAGTAGAGGAAGTCATTTAACTTCTTCCCATCTATTTTGCCAACCATACATCTATACTCATTCTCTCCTCTATCCTTCCCCTTTTGAAAATAGGTGTCCCTCATCATATCCAAGCCCAATTCTTCTGTTTATGCTTATATTTTAGACCCTCCTGAATTTCCAGGAACATAGACTCACACCATTGGTTTTTATTTCTCTTTTTAATACATTCAAGTTTTCCCTTTCAAGTGTTTGCATTTGAACCTGATCAAGCTTATAACCCAACAAACAGGCACAAAACCTTCCTAAATCATACAACCATATCTAGCTAACAAGCTATTTCCTTCCTATTTCTGCTAAAGGAGATCCGGAAAAATTTTAAAATATTTCCTGACTCTTCAAAGCTAAATAAAGGATCTTTTCAAATTGCATTAAAAGAAAAACAATTGCAACCCAGTTCATAGTATTTTCCTGAAAAGTTCAACCACTGGACTATAAATTTCCTAGATAACTCTTTGGAATTTTATTTTATCTCAATGACATTTGTTTCAATATGAGGGTCACGTATATTGTGAATTTCCTATTCTTGCATATCATTTGATAAATCTAGATATTCTGAACATTTCTAATGGCACATTACAAAATCTATAGTTACAATAATAAAAATTGCATCTCACTGGAGAACCAGTTTGCTACAGAAATTTTCTCCTAATGAAAGAGTAATAAAGTAATATTGTAATACAGTAATAAAGCCTTGCTTACCATAATAAAAATTTACAGACTAATTAAAATATGAACTGTTCTTTGTCTAACTCATCTGGAGTTCTCAAACAAAACTTGTTGGAAATCCAAAGGACCCCTTAGATAGCACACACACAAGAATAGGTATGAAGTCTTAGATAAAGTAGAGGAGACAGCCATTACTTTCACCTGTGAAAACTTAGTTAAGTTCAGCTGAAGAAGAGGGCAGCTAAATACCCCGTCCTATCCCATGCTTCCTGCCTAACACTGAGCGTAAGCAAGTCTGAAAAATACACAGTCTGGTTAAATTTTTTATGGTGATGCATAATGACTCCCTCCTATTTTCTTCATGCTTTGCAAGCCTTACCAACAAGATCATGAATCTTTTAAAATTAATACCCTGACATGCTGAATCACTTTTGAAGATGAAAGTTTTTAAGGAAAATGTGTTTCTTTCTTCCTAATAATTAATAATTTTATCCCATAACACTAGTATTCTCAAGTTGTTACTTCCCTTTGCCTTCAAATAATGAAGCACATAGTTGTTAACCTGGATGTGGTTTTCAAATAGGAATTTAGTGAGGAGCTTGTCTCTTCAGTAACCTGTGCCTTTCAGGATGCCTACTTTCTCCTATTACTCCCATATTATTGACGTCTCTTGAAAAATGCTTGTATTTGTTTATTTTGTTGCATAGTTAAATTTGTAGTTCTAATAGGCTCCTAATTAAATGATATAAATGAATGAATTAAACATATTTTATGTAATACTTGATGTCAAAATTAGAGTCTACGTACAAAAATGGAAGTATAAAGATAATTTATTACTCAGGTTAAGCTTATACTTATTTTCTTAGGTACAGTTGTGTAACAAAAACTTTGAGCACCACGAATGTCAATTATCAAGTGAAATGGGTTTTGCATAATAAAACAATTTTAAGAAAATAATTGAAACTATAAATACAGGGGTCGGCCCAGTGGCTTAGCCATTAAGTTTGCATGCTCCGCTTCAGCGGCCTGGGGTTCACAGGTTTGGATCCCTGGTGCAGAGAAATGCACCGCTTGTCAAGCCATGCCGTGGCGGCGTCCCATATAAAGTAGAGGAAGATGGGCATGGATGTTAGCCCAGGGCCAGTCTTCCTCAGCAAAAAAGAGGAAGATTGGCAACGGATGATAGATCAGGGCTAGTCTTCCTTACACACACACACAAAACTATAAATACAATTTAAAGGATAATTATTTTTTCCTTTTAAAACATTAGTTCTATTTGGTCATAATGTACATGAGACGAGCAGAAGAGTAAGCAATAAATTTGTAATTTGCAAGTTACTTCAAAAATGATAAATTCCATTTGCATACCAAAAATAATCTGATTGAGTTTAGCAAATATAATTCATCAACTGGAATATAATTTATCTTCAGCTTTCTGAGCCAACATAAAAATCCACGCATCCAAAATATCATTTAGGATTAAGTATTATCATTTTAAAATAATTTTTCTTACTATTTGTCCTATTTGTCTCCTTCTTCACACTATTTCCTCTTCCCGTCAAAAATTTAAAATGATATTAATATAGTATTAATTCCTAACATTTATCATAATTGTCTATTACTAAGTCAAAGATCTTGCCACTATTGCATTAATATTCCCTTCTCCCTTTGGCTATGGTCCCTGCCTATAGGTAACTCCTGTTCCCCTATACTGAAAGTTTGCTTCTTGTTTCTTCTTTGATGTTCTTCTCTACCCTGATATTCATGAGTGTAGGTTTCTTACGAAGGAGAGAAGTGATTCAGGATTCTCTGCTTAAAATGGGGGAGCAGGTGGGCATGGAGATCTATAAGCAAAATTAACTTTATACTGAACTTCAGCTTGCTGTTTTTCTCTCAATCCAGTCTATTCACCCTAAAAATCATTTTTTAAATGCAACTGTGATCATGCCACTTTATCTAAAAGTCTTCAAGCCTTTCCTTAGATCCTAGGATTGTGTTCAAAATCCTTAGCATGGCCCACATTATTTGGTTCATGCCTGACAAAAACCATGTTCTACAGGCTGTATAGTTTTTCAGAAATAAAGATTGAACAGCTGATAACTTGAGTGAAACAAACTAATTGGAATAAAATACCAGATGCGTTACATAGTCTGAACAATACCAAGTAGAGTGCTTTGAAATGGGATATTGGTCTGATCAATTCTGTCGCTCTTGTGCAAGTTTTAACTATGCCTAAGACTGCTGGGCTTCTGGAATTAAAACGTATTGAGCTCAGTAAGGGTATTGTGGTTATAAAAACCTCTTATAAACAAATGCTAAACAAATAAGGAGATTCTTTAAATCAACTTTAAAACAAAAGGTATTTAAAGGAATTAATAGGTCCTTGATAGCCTTCGTCATAAGATAATCCATTTTCAACTAATAATTTATTTGAATAAAAAAGCTCAGTAAATATAGGTATATATATTTATTTTCTATATATGCATATATATTTATTTAATATAAAGGGAATTGTTTCTGGGGCCACTTTCCTTGCTAGTGGTCATAGATGTATTCAAGACATAAGAGCTAAACATAGAACTAAATGATATAGTAATGATATTTGTTCATGTTGCCTATCAGTAAATAACAATAACTTAAGTCCAATTCCTTCAAAGTCCATTCAAGATTAAGCAATCAGTTTTTTTTCCTTCCAGATATAGCCTAAAGTGTACCTTTAGCTCTTCCATTGTGATTAAAATTTTTCAAATCTCTTTTCAGCGTTTGGTGACGTAAACATATTTTCCAGTATGTCCCAAAATGTATTTCATAGACTACAAGTTTTCTACAGATTTTAATAGGCATTTCATGAAAAAAAGAAAAAGGTCAATTCTGGAAAATTCTGGGTTAAATAAAATTAAATAGGTTTCTCTACTGAAGGACTTCTTGGATAATTTAGTAGTCTAATATGCATTGGGATTCAATAATAGTAAGACAATATATGCTGCAATTCCCAAAATTATTTAATCAAATGCCTATTTTAAAAAAAAAGAGAACTACTTCATGAAATTTTGAAAGGGCTGGCAGAAGCATGTTGATAGATAATTTGCTTATAGTATTCTAATTTGCATAACTAAAAACTAAATGTAGTTTCTCCTACTGACAATTTATTTAGGCTCTGAATAGAATGATCATATAACATCTTTTCTCTTTACACTGAAACAACCTATGAAATCGAAAGCATCTTTTGCTTCAACTGCTGGAAGATCTCATCTTAAATGCTATTTCCTTTCTCTCACCACACAATACAAATAACTACATAGTCTACCCTCTTTCACATCTCCATTTTATTTCCATCATAACATATATATTCTTACATTTGTCTCCTTTCTCTAGAATTGTTGTCTACTTTATTACTACAGTCCCTATGCCTAGGCAGTGCTAGACACATAGTAAGTGCTCAATTAATACTTGTCAAATATAGGAAAGGATTCATTAGAGATTTGTGGCTGGTAGAAATTTAAACAAAAGAAAAACATTTTAGACTTAAATACATAAAAGCAGTCTAAATCAGGATTAAAAGCCATATGCCCTTATAAAGGATAGCATCAATTCAGTTAGTTAGAATTTTACTGATATTTTAGTAAAAGATACCAAGCCAATAGGTACAGCATCAAAAGGTATGTGCCTTCATGGAAAAGTCATGAATCTGTAGCAACCCTAGCAGGTTGGTTTGTGGGAAGCTGATGTTCCTCAAATGGGATGGATTCACTCTCCTTCTAACAGTTCACCGTTTCCCTCAAAGCAAGAACCCACCACGCCAATCAACACTGAAAACTATGAAGGAACTGGAAAATGTCACATTGGCTATTTCTGGAACCCCTTGACAATCAAATTTAAAACACACATTTAAAATACACAACCCCAAATCTCTTCATGTCCCAGAAAGAAGGTTGGAACGTGGATATTTCCAATATACTTAGCTATATAATGATTGTCTCAAAAGATTTTTATTTATTTACCAAGGTGGAAAAGAAAGCTTTTAAAAATACAAAAAATTAATTATAAAGGTTTGTAAGAATAGTTAGCAAAATCCTCAATCAGGAGTCTTTCATTCTCCAATACTTTTATAAAAAGCATTTTGAATGCTATGCAAAAAACAATAAAACACTTAAATTATAGTTGCCACAATAATATTTTAAGCTACAGTTTCAAATATGGAAAATTTTAGAGTTCAAAATGTTGAATTATGTTATTATGTCTTTTTCAATACTGTCATTTGCTCATTAAATAAAACAGCTTTTAAAAGAGAATCATTTTAGTTTTTAAATTTTTTTTGTTATTTTTGTGCTTCTAATCACTTGAAATTGGATTTGGTCACTATTTGAAAAAGAAGTTTAGTAATGGCAAGGAACATTATATTTTCTGCTCATGTGCCATCTTAACCTGTATTCAACTTGAATTACATTAAAAGCAAATTGTGTGTACATTTTATTCATAGTAAATAATTGTGTTCTTTTATTTGGGGGGAAACCAAAAGCACACAACCAAATAGTTTCTTTGTTTTCAGACATAAAATAAAGTAGAACATGTTATCATCAGTATGATCGTTTGTTTTGTTGTCCAAACTGGGACAATTTTGAGAGGGTAAGGGGATCCTAAAAAATTAAATCATGTAACTTAAAATATTTATATATTGACTTACAAAATTGTTTTATTATATGTGATGGACTTATAAAATAGTTATAATCATAACCATAATCATATGACCTTATGACTCAGCAATTCCACTTCTACTTTATACTCAATAAAAATGCATACATATATTATCAAAAACATAAACTAAAATATTCATAACAGCACTATTTCCAATGGCCCAAACTGGAAACTACCAAGATGTCCATCAATATTATTATGTGTAAATAAATCTTGGTATATTCACACAATGGAAATCTACAGAGCAATGAGACTGAATTAACCACAACTACACATACGAATGACTCTCAAAAATTTTTTGTGTGTGTGTGAGGAAGACCAGCGCTGAGCTAACATCCGTTGCTAATCCTCCTCTTTTTGCTGAGGAAGACCGGCCCTGGGCTAACATCCGTGCCCATCTTCCTCCACTTTATATGGGACGCCCCACGGCGTGGCTGACACGCAGTGCGTCGGCGGGCGCCCGGGATCCGAACCCGCGAACCCCGGGCTGCCAAGCGCGGACTAAACCGCTGCGCCACTGGGCGGCCCCTCAAAATTTCATATTGAGATAAGAAACCAGATAAAGAAGACTACATGCTGTATAAGTCCATTTACATAAAGTTTGAAAACTGGCAAAACAAAGCTATAGCTTAATAGTGTGTGTGTGGGGGGGTGGCGCGTAATGAGGGCTAATGTGGTTCTGGTAATGTTCTCTGTTTTGGTCTGTTTCCCGCTTATATCAGTGAGTTCAATTAGCGAAACTCTATGGAGTTGTACATACATTATTTGTGCACTTGTGCACACGTATTTCAATTAATAGTTTTTAAAATCACTGATAAATTCTACAAGCAAAATAATTATTCTTGGTAACTATTCATAAACTTTAATGAGTTTCATAAATGTATCTTATTCTAGTGTCATGTCTGCTATTTTTCTGAAGAATAAATGGTCTCTATTTTTATTTTTTATAAAGTTGCCGGCAATTACCTTCAAAATTGCATTTGTGGTTAATAAATTTGAAATGGTTGACATATTTAATTGAACCTCTTCTGGAGACCATAATCTTATTTGAGAAAATAATCTCTCTACAGACACTGAAGTAAAGGAAACTCAGAGAAGATTCTAGTAAGTGGAAGATATTCTCACTTTTTTTTATACTGAAATGTATAACTATTTCAACCCACATATTTTCAAATGTACCTGTCTTTTTTGTCTTCAGTCAGAGAGATTCTTAATTTTTACAAGCAAACTAAACAAGAAATTTACTCTATATTTACTTTTTAAAATTTCACAAAATTTAGATGCTACAAAATCATAAGACCTCTCAAGTTAGTTCAATTTTGGCATAGAATATAAGTTTATTTAATTAAACATATGAGTTTCCTCAAAAGAGTCCTAATAACTACCCTATTTCAAGACTACATCTCATACACCACTTATGTTCTCATTGTTTAATTTGTTCACTTCCTCTCTTGCTTTAGTGGGAAGTAAATGAATTCCTGTTTACAAGTGTCATTTTCAGTAATTGTAATTTACTAAAAGCTCCAAAAGCTGAAGATTGTTAGTGCATCATTTATTGGTTATAGGTTTCCGACTGATTTTGGCTAAATGCGACCAATTAGAACACTAATTCATAAAATAAGTTTAATATTATTGTAAGACACTTAGATTAATTTACAAAGTAGTTCATCAAAGGCTCAGTGTTTTAAAAATCCAATTGGTGATAGGTAGCAAAGAAAGAAAGCACGTATTCCTATCCTGAAGTATTTTTTGGGGGTATTTAATGTCAGTTTCATTGTAAAATATTATAGTTTGATTATTTAACAATGTATAGTAAAAAAATACTTGCAAATATTGACAATTCTATTTTGATTGGTAGAATCACAACTTGTTTCTACACAATTATAAATTTATGAGTGCACCACAATCAAAATCAAATCACTTTACTGCTCCAAGAGTTCTGAATTTGATAAGAAAACAGATTTTCCATGACATTGTGCTCCATCACAATTTGTGTTTAAATTTTCACCACAAAACCATTCATTTTATATTCAACATTAAATTTTAAACTAAATTTACAGTAGCATTTATAATAATGTCAGATATTTTACCTCGTACAGAATGAAATTCCAAAACTTTACTTTGATTTCATGAAATGAAAGAAAACAGTGAATTAACTGATTTTCTCTCTGAAGCATCTGATAACACTGACAAAAAAGTCCTCTTTGACATGAAACAATTATCCTTTACCTGTTTCCAATGTTCTTCTGCTAATGAACCACACATTATTTCACTTTTTGTACATGTAAAAAAAAATTTAGAATAAGAAATGAGTAAAATTAATTTAGAAGAATAGTTATTTGCTCTAAACAAAAAGCTGTGGTTCAGAGAGAGATCCATAAACACATCTTCTACAACTACATGAATTAATTATTCATCTTCTGGGGCACCATCTTCTTAAAATGAATACTTACGTTTGGAGTAGATGCTGATCCCTTTTCAGCAGATTTGTGACTTTTTATTTTCACGGGACATTGATATCATCAAAAGCCCTCATGGCAGATGTAAAATGTAAGCAAATAAAATTTTAAAATGTTAACAAACATAAAATAAGTGCATATTTTAATACTATGTATTTACATCAAACAATAAATGGCAAAACCATTGCAGCAAGAACATCAGAATCTCTATATTCTCTAAAACAGAGGGCTCGGCCTCTATTTCTTGTTCATATTTTGTACACCTAACCTATAATCCCCCCCCCCCGATGCTGCTAACTGCTTTCACACAGTTTCATGTCTCTCACAGGCTGTGAAATTGGCCATGACACAACGGATGGTCACATCAGTGCCCAGCAGGGGCCCAGAAGGTCTTGTTCTTAGTTATTGTTCTTCATGCTGTCCATGAAGAAAGGTGTTTGTTAGCTTGTGCCTGGAAAGAGCAGGGGGAAGGAGACAGATTGTTGCTGGTGGCCTTCCAGTTTTACTTGCATCATGAAGGGAAAACTCTGTGCACTGCATGTGTATTTCAGATACTACTAGAAAATATTATGGCAGAAACGGGGCAGAGTGGAGTCGACCAATTACATGTCATCTTATTTTAATGCACTATTAGTAGTAATACTTAATTCAAAAGAGAAAACTCTGGGACATACACTAAACCAGATGAGATTCCGGGGTAAATCAAGAAGAGGCATTTTGCTGACTGTGATCATGAAAGAATTCTTAGAAGAGGTGGCACTAAGTTTGCAATTTAAAAGATGAAGTGTTTAACAGGCAGAAATGGGAGTGAAGATATTTCAGGCAGAGAGAAGGGCTATAGCAAAAATTCACCACCTATTTTACTATCAATGAGTAAAACAATTTTCTTGCTCTCTGATACGAAAGCTCAAGACGTAGTCAAACTCCCTAAGGAACATTAATGTTTTCCGTACCAATAAAATCTTCAGTACATTTTCTTAACACACCCCAATATGTGGGATCATACCACTGGTGATAAAAGATGATTTTATGTATGTGAACACAATCTAAAAATTGAATAAAATAGTGAGGCAAGTGTTCTCTTAAATCTCTCTAATTACTTCAGAAAGAAAATCTCACTGTTTTCTGTTTGTCTTTAACACCCTTCTAGACTTAATAATACATGTTTTTCAAGTAAGCCTTATCTAGCAAAATTTTAATAATTGTTAAATAAATCAAAAATTTAATAAAATTTATTTATTTGTATTTGTTTATATCATATATTTTTATTTATAATAAAATTTATTTGTTTAGTAAATAAATTTAATACAATTGTTTTATTTTTATCATTATTATTAACTGTTGTTTTCCTTTGCAAATTGATACTTTTTTATTTAAAGGCATGAGATAAAGTTTTCTTTTTAAATAAATCTCTTTATGTGAAAAAAGGAAAGTTGATTTAAATAAATATTTAGTAAATAATCATTAATTCAGTTTGCAAAATAGTAACAATTTCAAAGGTTATATGTAAGTGCCTAAACTTAGGGAAATAGTTTGTTCAAGATTTGGAAGCAATTTATAAAGAAAATTCTCAATTCACCAAAATAGTGACCAGGCATTTTTTAATTGAAGTCTTAATAATTTATAACATTGTGAAGTTTTAGTTGTACATTACTGTTTGTCAGTCACCATATGAATGCATCTCTTCACCCCTTGTGCCCACCCCCTCATCCCCCTTGCCCCTGTTAACCACCAGTTTTCTCTGTCCGTGTGTTAGCTTATATTCCACATGTGAGTGAAATCCTGTGATATTTGTCTTTCTCTCTCTGGCTTATTTCATTTAACATAATACATTCCATGTCCATCCATGTTGCTTCAAATGGGACAATTTTGTCTTTTTTATGGCTGAGTAGTATTCCATTGTATACCACATCTTCTTTATCCAATCATCAGTCGAGAGACACTTGGGTTGCCTCCACTTCTTGGCTATAGTGAATAATGCTGCAATGAACATGGGGGTGCATAAGCCTATATGGATTGCTGATTGCAGGTTCATTGGGTACATACCCAATAATGGGATAGCCTTATCATAAGGTATTTCTATTTTTAATTTTTTTCTTTTTTTTTGTGAGGAAGACCAGCCCTGAGCTAACATCTGTCACCAATCCTCCTCTTTTTTGCTGAGGAGGACTGGCCCTGGGCTAACATCTGTGCCCATCTTCCTCCACTTTATATGGGATGCCACCATAACATGGCTGACAAGCAGAGTGTCAGCGGGCACCCAGGATCCGAACCCGTGGACCCCAGGCTGCCAAAGTGTGAACTAAACTGCTGCGCCACTGGGCAGGCCCATCTACTTTTAATTTTTGAGGAATCTCCATTCTGTTTTCCACACAGGTTGTACCAGTTTGCATTCCCACCAGCAGTGAATTAGGGTTCCTGTTTCTCCACAAACTCTCCAACACTTATTGTTTTTTTCTTGGTGATTATAGCCATTCTAACAAGTGTAAGGTGATATCTTAGTGTAGTTTTGATTTCCATTTCCCTGATGATGAGTGATGTTGAACATTTTTCATGTGCCTGTAGGTCATCTGTACATGTTCCTTAGAAAAATGTCTGTTCATATCCTCTGCCCATTTTTTGATTGGGTTGTTTGTTTTTTTGTTGTTCACTTGTGTGAGTTCTTTATATATTATGGAGATTAACCCCTTGTTGGATATATGATTTGCGAATATTTTCTCCTAGCTGGTGGGTCATCTATTCATTTTGATCCTGGTTTCATTTGCCTTGTAGAAGCTCTTTAGTCTGATGAAGCCCCACTTGTTGATTTTTTCTTTTTTTTCCCTTGTCCTAGTAGACATGGAATTCGAAAAGATCCCTTTATGACCAATGTGACCAAGAATTTTAATATGTCTAAATAAGGACAACTTAAATTTGTCTTTTATAAAGACATTACTTTTCCAGATGTTTTGTATAAAATGCAATATTCATTTAATTCCAAGGTTTATCTCTTTATCCTTTCAACGTGTAGTCAACCTGGAAAATTTGAGTGGTTCATATAATTTCTCTTGAATATTTCCCATGAATTCTACAGTTGTGATATGATCATGTCTCTCATCTGATCTCTGTCTTCCAAAAGAACATATTCAACACATTTCCCTATTTGTATCTACGTTCAAATTATTCTACATAAATTGGAAGGGAAATGTTATATGAAATATTTTTAGAGAATATTCAGTAAGTTAACAACTATACATGGCTATCAGAGCACTTTAACTATGGTGTGTTTTTATTGATACCTGCATAATAAATTTGGTTCCTTTGTGTTGGAGAAATATTTCTATTGTTTTTGAAAAAATTGACATAAAAGTATAACTGTTATTCATTTACTTCAGACCACGATGTTTTTAAAAATAAGCTTAAGCATTCTGTAGCAACCATTCTTCTATTTATCCTACAATATTGACAGCTTATATAAAAAAGACCTTTCAAATGATACCAAAAGAAACAAAATGTTCAGCTACATTTTACTTCACATGCATCATTTCCTTGGTTAGGTCAGAGATTGTGCTAATAGTTTAACTTACTACATTGTAATTTATTTCTGAAAATTTGCCAAGACACTGAACTTAGCCATTACTTCCATTCCTATCATACATCAATTCCTACATCATGCCTATGTTTCTAGATTAGGTCAAACGTTAACCTGTAATCAGACATTTAGGTAAGATTTATTGAGCATTAATTATGAGTTGAAGTGATCTCAGAGCCACAAAAAATATTAGAGTGTTACCAACTCTAGGAAAGAGACAGAGTCTCTGCTATTAAATAAAAATGCTGGTTAGGGAAATACAAAATATAAACGTGAGAAAACTTAAAGGGAATTTAAAAAGCAACTTGCAATTTAATAGAAATTAATTAAAAGTGATTGAGAACTAAGAGAAGGGAAATGAAAAGGCAGCACATCCTCAATGAAAGTCCCAAATACACCACATGTTAGCTGTGTAATCTTGAGCAAATTTCTTAACAATTCTATCACTCAGTTTCCTCCTCAGTAAAATGTGGATCACATTAACACGTATTAGGCAGATAGGTTAGTTGTTCAACTCTCTCTCCTTCCATGTTAATCAGGCTTTGCTGGGAAAAGTTTGGCCATCTATAGACTCTGTTTCTCAGCTCCCATTGCAGCCAGGTGAGGCCATGTTACCAGTTCTTACTGATGGAATCTGAACAGAAGTAATGTTCATCTCTTCTGAGCCAAGATTATTAAGAGAGTGTTTTTCCTCTGATTTCTTTCTCATTCCATTAGCTGGAGGCAAATGAATGGCTGCATGGAGAACAGCTGCCCACCTACCAAGAATAATCCCCTTTGACTATTTAACTGAGCCATTGGATTTGAGCCATTTGTTAAAGTAGTTTAGCCTACTCGAACTAATAGAACTGACCTAGGGTGGTTACGAGGAACGATCTAACATACAGCCTCACCCACAGTAAAAGCTATCACTAACGCTTTCACTGTGAAATATTTCATGATATTTGCTGTTTGCCTTATTGATCAGTTCTTTCCATAAGATACCTGAAAAAATGTCAATCAACTCTAACTTTAGAGAATTTAACCAGTAAACCCAACTTTTAGAGGCCATATTATTAGTAAGCCATTCGATCCATGAAGTATTGCATATTATCTGAAGAAAACAAGTTATTCAGTCAATACTGAACCTCCAGCGTTTTGCACAAGTGCCTGCTTCTTTTATATTTATTATTGTAATTATTTGATAAATGAACAAATGAATGATCCAAATTGAGAGTCATCTCTAAAACCAGCCTGTAGCAACTGTATATATTGGCCTCGGATAATGCACTAAAAATGACTGGACAAGGATTCAGGAATTGTTTTCCAGCCTGCATTTATGTTGAAGAGTCAATATCTAAAATAACCCAATGGCTAATTTGATAAAATGGTAATACTACATTTTTCTGATAGCCTTTTCAATGAAGTCTAACCAAATCTTCAGTAATCCACTCAATAATCAACAAGCTATCAATTTTGTTGAATGTATAAATTCAGTCTCATGTAGAAGTTACTATTTGACAGCCTATATCAGACGTTATTTTTTAGGAGTTCTCTTTGCCATAGTTGTCATTTTCTCAGTCACTTTCAGAATATCTGCCATCGGTTTCCTGTTTTTCACAGTGGCATTCTTTTATGACAAACCATCATCCTCCAGCTACTTATAACCATATAGGATTTCTGTCATTCACAAATCAGCTATCTTTCCACTGGTTCAGAGTATTTCACAACCAATAAATGGCAGAGGATCTCTACTCTCTGTTTTATTCTATAGCAAGTATTATAAATCCAAGCTAGTGAAACCGATTGTGAATCCAACCTAAGAATCTATTTTTGCATCATAATGAACAATTTAAGTGCACCATTATTTTACACTTTGTATAAATTAAAAAAGTAAAATTAAAACATTTCCCACAAATACATTCATGGGAGACAACTGTCTGAAAAAAAGTGGACTAAAAACTAAACATTGAAAATTCTTTGTCCTGAGACAAAATTTGGGACTAGAGGAACTTACTGTGTTCTCTGTCAACGATGGAGATGGTTCTATAGATTTCCCAAAAAGGTCTACTTAGAGAAGAATATATTTAGAACTGGATAATAATGTAAACTAAGGACCAATGAATATAAAAAGACAAATATAAATCCTCAATATTTTCCAAAATCCTTTTGTAATTGATTTATTAAAGAAGAAAAGGTTATAAATACCTTGGCAACTTAGCAGTCTGAAATAAATAATGAACTTTCACACAGACTTATTCAAGAGCGAAGATCTCCTGACCAATTATGTTTCTACACTTAGGGACATTTCCTCTGAAATTTAAGTGAACTGCTTTAAATTTAATATGATTGAAATTTCCATGCATAAATTGAAAGACATAAAATTGCGTTTCCCTTAAAGAAAAACAAAAGAGTTGTACTTCTTAAATATTGCTTGATATCTTGAAGATCATGAAGAAAGGAATCCCAAAATCCGTTGTTGTCATAAAACACAAGACAATGCTCCCGAACACGTGAGTAGTACAGCCCTAGGTGTTGGTTGGGTTATAATACATATACTTTCATTTCAGTGGTGAGTCCATTACACCTGAAACTGATTTACCTACGATAGATAAATTCTATTTTAAAACTAGAGGCCTAGAGGAGTTGTGTTAGTTAAAGCACAATACCTCCAATCAAACACATTGTCTCAGTCTTCCAGTTTTTACACAATCCAAAATCCCATTCCCTCCCCCTATGAAAAGAAATGATATCCCTAACCAAATAATGTCCATATGTTACATTATATTTTTTCAGAATAACTTATTCCTAGTGAAGTCAAATGCCTGAAAAATACACCTGCAAGGGAAGCAATATTTCAAAGGACTACATGTGGTCTGGGTGGTTGACTTCCATTTACATAGAAAAACAAAGGAACTTGAAAATATCAGGTGAAAATCAAATACAACTAAATAAGAAAATATATCTATGATGGGGAAGAGCTTCTTGATCCACTAAATGCTGTCATTCTATATAAATGGGCAGCTTTTGCTGGTATATCCTTTCCATCAGAACTAGATAATGATAGTTAACATTTATTTCACGTGTATCATATGCCAGGCACCACTCTAAGCACATTACATACACTAAGTTATTCAATCCTTACAGCAATCTATAAAGTATTGGTGAGAAAGTATTATTATCCTTTTTCACCGTTTGACAAATAATGCTAGCAAAGTTAATATTACCCATAATTATAGTTAGCATATAATTTGGGACACTTTGCAAGTGAAAGTATGAATACTTAAGATAAGACAGCAGACATAAACTAGGACTATCCCAGGCAAATCAAAACCTATGGTCATCCTACCCATGTTTCATAAGAGATTTAAGAAAATAGAAGTTACACTACATACCAACCATTGTTTTTCTAGCACTTAAAAGTATGTGCTTATTGCCATTTTGTCAATTGTTTTCTGCTTGTTTTTGTAGTTCTCTGTTTCTTCTCTTGGTCTCTTCCTTTGTGGTTTGATGGTTTTCTTTAGTGTTATGTTTGGGTTCCTTTTCCTTCTTTGTGTGTGTATCTATTACAGGCTTTTGGTTTGTGGTTACTGTGAGGTTCATATATATCAACCTATATATAGAGCAGTCTATTTTAAGATGATAGTCACTTAAGTTCAAAACATTCTAAAAGCAATACATTTTACTCTGCCCTCCTGCATTTTATGTTTTTGACATCATACTTTACATTTTTTATTTTGCATATTCCTTTACTATTTATTGTAGTTATAGGCGATTTTACTACTTTTGCTTTTTAACCTTCATATTAGCTTTTTGTGTGTGTGTGTGAAGAAGATTAGCCCTGAGCTAACATCTGCTGCCAATCCTCCTCTTTTTGCTGAGGAAGACTGGCCCTGGGCTAACATCCGTGCCCATCTTCCTCTACCTTATATGGGACCCCCAACGGCGTGGCTGAGGAACAGTGTGTCTGTCCGCGCCTGGGATCGGAACCTGCGAACCTTGGGTCCCTGAATCGGAGCGCAGGAACTTGAACTGCTACGCCACCTGGCTGGCCCCGATATTAGCTTTTTAAGTGGCTGATCCATTGCCTTTACTAAATATTTGCTTTTATTAGTGAGAGTTTTTCTTTCATATATTGTCTTATTTCTAGTTATGGCCTTTTCTTTTCCACTTAAAGACCCTTTAACATTTCTTGTAAGTCCAGTTTAGTGGTGATGTATTTTGAATTAGAATGAGCAAGAGTCACTGATAGACTTTCTGGTAGAGGAAAGATATCACAGCTCCTTTTTTCCGGCCGTAATTTTGGATTAATTAATAAGATCAGTTCCTGTTTTGTTTTATTTTGTTTTTCACCTGTCACAGGTTGCAGGGAGTCAATTAATAGACTTGAGGTGTTCGGTGAACTCTCTAAATTGTATGCAAAATAATTGAGTGTAGGGGCCAGCGCGGTGGTGTAGTAGTTAAGTTTGCATGCTCTGTTTTGGCAGCCTGGGGTTCGCAGGTGCAGATCTGGGCGCGGACCCACGCAACACCTATCATGCCATGCTGTGACAGGCGTCCTGCATATAAGATAGAGAAAGATGAGCACGGATGTTAGCCCAGGGCTGATCTTCCTCAGCCAAAAAAGAGGAGGTTTGGCAACAGATGTTAGCTCAGGGCTAATCTTCCTCACACACACACACACACACACACACACACACACACACTAATAATAATTGAGTGCATTTATTTATATAGATACAATTTTGAGGGTAAGTGAGATAATCACTTTCATCAGATAATCAGAGGTCCATGACCAAAGCAAGAGAGGAAGCAATTGAGCTTCTTTTCCTAAATATCACATATATGCTTTCCAGTGACCTGGCTGACTGTCTGTCTTCATCTCTTGCTACTTCTGTCTGGCAATTTACATCATATTAATACTGAACTGCCTTTTCCCTGTTAAATATACTATGATATTTCTTTCTTCAGTAGCTCTGCTCATGCTATAATCTCTGCCTCTTAGCATTTTTAGTTTACTCAACTTTCCTCATCCTTCACGATTTGGCGAAGATATCAACTCCTCCACCACATGTTGTCTAAACTCCTATACTGAGCTAACTTTTCTCTCTGTTCTCAAAATTTGTTGAAAGGGCATTCTATGTTTTAAATCTTTTAAATGTGTATTCCTTGTGTGGAGCATAATGCCTGTTCTGTGATAGATGCTAAAGGAAAGTAGCTATTATTTTTTTTTTTACAAAGTACTCAAAGAGTAAAATCTTATTTTACATTTTGGGTATATATGAAACGTTTAATATATACCTTACTGTTCTTGTCTGGTCCCTCTACTTTTAGCTCATGTGGAGGTCCTGTATTTCTTCTAAATATATTCAATTTATAAATTTTCATGCCTAAATATAGAACAACAACAAAAAAAAACCCTGTACTTTTAATTGTGGTTGTTTCAAGGCTTTAAGAATTAATTCTCAGATAAATCTGGTATATTTCCTTTTTGGTCTGGCACAGTGGTTTCTCAATATAACATTCTAAAGTAGACAATGTAAATAATTGCAAATTGCTACAATTTAATACAATTACTGTGATGTGATGTACCTCAATCTAAGATTTCTTTCATCTTTTTTTACATACAATTTCTACCCCCTTTTTTACTTAAAACTCCAAGGATTCTCCTTTTTACCACAAAATCTTTATAATGTTTATTTTTAATAGTATTCAATATTCTTATGTAAATAATAGTTTATTTACATAAGAATTCCCTTATTAGAGTACATTTGTGTGTTTGTTTTTGTATCAGGGTTATTTCATTAGATAAGATCCACAGTACTGATATTACTGGATCAAAGATTATCAACATAAGGATGTTTCGATACACATCGCCTAATATACTTCCAATACAGTTGTATAATTACCACGTCACCATCAATGAAGGATAAAACTACTTTATATCACATTCTCCAGTATAAATATTATTTGATATATTTTGCTTAATAAAAGCATAGGAAATGCTTTTTTGTGTTGCCTTACTTTGCATTAGTTTATGACTGAAGTTGAATTTGTGTGTGTGTGTGTGTGTGTGTGTGTGTGAGGAAGATTAGCCCTGAGCTAACATCCATGACTATCTTTCTCTACTTTACATGGGACCCCTGCCACAGCAGGGCTTGATGAGCGGTGCGTATGTCCACGCCCAGGATCCGAACCTGTGAACCCTGGGCCTCTGAAGCGGAGCGTGTGAACTCAACCACTATGCCACCAGGCTGGCCCCAGAAGTTGAATTTTTAAAAATATACATCTAGGAATTAATTGTATGTCTTCTTTTGTTTGCCTATTTCCATTTTAGCCATAATTTATTTTAGTTTTTCTCATTAATTTGTAAAAATTATTTATAAAATTAGCAATTATCTCTGCCATATTTGCAATTTTCTTTTAAAACTAGTTAACACATTGCACACTAATTGAACTATTCTATGTCACAAGCGCTGTGCCAAGGGAGTAACATACACTAGCTCATTAAATTCTCAAAACTAATTATGAGGTAGGTGCTATAGTTACCCTCATTTTATAGACAGGAAACTGAGGTATAAAATAGTTAATTAACTTCTAATACGGAAAGCTAGACTCCAAATTCACATATTGCTTGTAGTCTTTCTTTGAACATGGATATTTAGGGCTCTGATTATGTAGAATTATATTGCACTTAGTTTGTATTTCTGTCCCTTGATTAAAATAGGGAAAACACTAATTCCTGTTATTTTCTGCTTAGTGAAATACATAGAAAAGGAATGTGTTCCAGTGTTAGCTCTTTGAAATCAAAACTCTCCAAATTATTGGAAGCATGTTTCCAGAACTGGATACTTATCATTTAATGGTGCATCATCTCAGTTACGTAGTCTGCAACACGAATAGTGCCCTCTAGAGTTGGGTGTGCGCAACACCATGATCGTGCATTGTAGCCCTGAGTTGCTGTAGTTTGGTATTCAACTAACTCATAGAAGCAGATGAAAGAAATATTTTAACTTATCTATGAGGTACTTTTATCGATGTCTTCTGGAATATTAAGATCTTAAATATTCATGATATTAGATTGTGGCTGCTATGCTATATGCAGATATAAAGATTTGCTTTGTTTCTCTTGAAAATATTTTTTAAACCAAATATGCAATCTAGATATTAATTCCTCAATGTAAATAGTGGGTTTGATAATGAACCCATAGGAAGTCAGTATCACAGGGGTAAAAAAATCTCGGGTTCTGAATCAGAAAGTCTGTAAAATCCAAGATCTGTCGCTTACTAACTGTGTGACCTTGGGCAAGTGAATACATTTCAGTTTCCTTGTATTTAAAAGAGGGATAATAATAGCATCAACCTTCTCTCAGGTATATTTTGGGGATTAAATGTGATGTTTAATGTAACAGCAAAACAAGTTAGAGATTAAGTGTTCAATAATGTTAGCTGTTAATGTACAATCAGGTCAGAAAATTAGTGAGAAACTACTCAGTAATCTCAAAACAATATCTTTGAGTAATATATGGTGACTGTGAATATAGAGCTTTTTGAGTTTTATTCTTGGGTCCCTGCATCAAGGCCTTCTGAGGTCCTCTTCACTTCAGTGGGTGTGCATACCAGTAAATTAGGCCATTGTAATAAATACACACTTGACCTGGTTGTAGGTGAACTACAGCTTTTTCAGCTGGGAGAATGTTTGTTCCCCTCCCATTAACTGTTTTTCAGTTAAGTCAAAACTGAAAACATAATTATTTCAGTTTATTTTCCAGATTGCTAAAAGTGATGACTTCATTTATTATTAAAAGCTGCACCTGGTAACATCTCAAAGCGTGCAAATCAGTTAACCCACTATGGTCTGGTTTTCTTCTCATGTTTTGAGTGAACTACAGCTTTCTCATTGATCCAAAATGGAAGTATGTTTAATATAAGAAAGAATCAGCAGGTTGTTTATCAATATTAGTGGATTATGCACTGTGAAGATACAGAGGGTTTTGAGCTGATAAAATAAGAACTCCTCGTATATTACAAGAGCTGGAGTATCGTATATTTAATTTAAACATGGAAAATACCTTTTTAATGTGATAAATGATTTAATGCTGGTTTGCTTACCTCTGTCATCTGAATTAATGATGTTATAATAATGATCAAGGCTAATTCTGGCTAGCATCTCTAGGAAAGAACAATGAACAAACCTATTTTATTTTTGGCATCAGCTCCATGTGAAAAATAACACTGGTTTTTTGTTGTTGTTAATTTAAAATATGAACCCACTTTCATTTAACTAGTGGTCTAAAATCAAGATGGAAATTCTTGCACAGAATTAACACACTTAATGAAATCATAAACCGCATCTTTATTAAAAATTTTACTAAGTCTTTGGTGATGGCATTTGTATTCTTATCACCAGAGAGAATTTTTCATATTCATTTTACTTAGCCCTTTCCAGAGTAAAGAATCCAGAAAGTGATAAACTTTCTATCGCATTATGGAAAGATTAAGTATTTCCTAGCCAAAAAACTTGGCTTTTCCCATTTATCATATACCCTTTGATTACAAAATAATTATAATTGTTATTACACAATTTGCAGCATAATATTATTCATGTCTTGCTAAGCATGTTTGGAAATGCAAAACCCTCCATTCTCCTGGGACTGTTATGAATATTAGATGTATATTTCATAAGTCTCTTCCAATAGGAAAAATATGAGGAATAAGAAAGACTAAAACTCTAGACTCTTCCCTAGACCATGCCAATTATTCAATCTAAATTACACTTTTCATTGGTTTTCTAGTGCACACATTCATGATATTATTTTTAAAAATCCTTATTTTCAGAAAGTGTCATAGCTAAATGGTATATTATCTTCATCATCATCATCACATTTACTTTGTTATGTCTTTAAGGTAAAATAAAATTCAGAAACCAAGATACTGCTGAATTTTAAAACATGTATAAATATTTTAAAAGCAAGAAAATGAACATTTCCATTTGGAGAGCCACATGAGAGTTCTTAGTGGCCAAAATATCCCAAATCACATTTGATATTATTTCAAAGAAATTGTGTTTTAAATATTATTCTATCATGTTACTGGCTATTTTCGTTTTAATGCATCTATGTAGTTAATTAGTCATATTTCTACTTTTTCTAAATTATTTCAAAAATCAGAGAATCAGGTGTCATTAAAATTAAACTACTTTTGCATTTGACTACTTTTAAAGAGGGTTAATTGCTGAACCAGATTCTCCTACTGTGATATCTACATGCTGAGAATAAATTTCCACTTTTTGAAACTACATAAATAGGGTCGTGTTTTGACCTTTGGCATTACAGGTCACACTTGCAGATTTGTTAATTCCATGCCACAGACATAACTTGATTCAAATAGCTTATTGAAGAAGACCCAAGACATCCAGGACAGGGAAGTGGAAGATGATTTCCTTGAACATTCTAGGCCTTCTAATGAGAAGATGAAAGGACTATTGAACCACAGCCAAAGATAATATAGCCAATTTCTTCCCAAACTCCAAATATTATTATTCTTTTTCTCTTTTTGGAGCTTAGATACAGAGAATTAGATAAATAGTATATTATAAAATACCTTGTAGTTTATGATACACCATTAACATTGGTTCATAAAAGGTCTTCTTTCTGTCTTGTTTTCTTTCTTCACAAGAACAAAATGTTCCACAAACCCACCACTCAGTAAAAAAAGAATATTAAACCTAATGTATATTTACTATGGACACTTCCCCTAATCCAATCTGCAATCTGAGTATTATATTTATCATTACTATGTGTAGTCTGTTTGGATCTGTATTTTTCACTCAATGTTGTTACTAAAATTCATTGCATATTGTCCTGTACTATTTCTATTTGTTGACTATGTTAGACATCTCATATAAGTAGAATCATGCAGTATTTGTCCTTCTCTGACTGGCTTATTTCACTTAGAATAATGTCCTCAAAGTTTGCCCATGTTGCAAATGACAGGATTTCCTACCATTCATTTTTTATTGAGAAAGATTAGCCCTAAACTAACATCTGTTGCCAATCTTCCGCTTTTTGCTTAAGGAAGATCATCACTGAGCTAACATTAGTGCCAATCTTCCTCTATTTTGTAAGTGGGATGCTGCTGCAGCATGGTTTGATGTGTGCTGTGTAGCTCCATGCCAAGGATCCGAACCTGCGAACCCTGGGTCACCAAAGCAGAGCACGCAAACCACTAAGCCACCGGGCCAGCCCCATGGATTTCCTTCTTTTTTTGAGGCTGAATAGTATTCCATTGTATGTATATACCACATTTTCTTTATCTATTCATCCATGGATGGACATTTGGGTTGTTTCCATATCATGGCTATTGTGAATAGTGCTGCAATGAACATGGAATACAGGTATGTCTTTGAGATCCTGATTTCAATTCTTTTGGAAATATACCCAGAAGTGGGATTGCTGGATCCTATGATAGTTCTATTTTTAATTTTTCGAGGAACAGCTGTACTGTTTTTCATAGCAGCTGCACCACTTTACAGTCCCACCAATAGTACACAAAGGCTCAAATTTTTCCACAATCTCGCCAACACTTACTGTTATTATTTTTTATAATAACCATCCTAACGGGTCTTAGGTGATATCTCATTGTGTTTTTTATTTGCATGTCCTTGATGATTAGTGATGTTGAGCACCTTATCATATACCTGTTGGTCATTTGGATGTCTTCTTTAGAGAAATGTCTTTTTGAGTCCTTTGCCCATTTTTAAAGTTGGCGCGGGGGGGCTTCTATTGAATTGTAGTAGTCCCTTATATATTATGAATTGTATATGTCTTCTAGTATAAGTGTGCTAAAGTTTCTTTTGTGTATACTTACCTTTAAGTGAAATTACTGGAGAGTACATGAAGGTTCAATATCACAATATAATGTCAAATTGATTTGTGAAATTGTTTACTCATTCAGCAAGTATTTATTGAAAAAATATTGTGCCTCGCATCATTTTGTATCCATGGAATACATCAATGAAATGAAAACACAGAATACTGGCTTCATGAGTTTACATTTAGGATGAGAATACAGAATATATTTAATAAGTAATTTACATAGTGTGTTAGAAGGCGATAAGCACTATGGGAAAGGTAAAAAGTATAAGTATAGGAGAATTGAGAGAACTGTTGAGAATGGATGGGATGCAATATAATTCATTGAACATTTATTTAAGCAAGAATTGAAGGAGGCGAGGCAGTTGGCCATAGATATATCTAGTGGAAGAACAATTCAAGTAAAGGGAACAGTCAATGCAAAATGTACTGTGCAAGAATGCCATTGTAGTAGGAGGACTGACTAGGTAGAAGAGGAAATCGGAAAGATAACAGAGTCTGTGGTGGCACAGATCATGTAGGAAATTGTAGGTCATCATAAGGACTTTGGATTTTACTCTGAATGAAATGGGGTTTTGAGCAGGTGAAAGACATGATTTTACTAATGTTTTAAAGGGACAATTCCTGATGCTTTGTTGAGAACATACCATAGAGGGGCAAGAATAGAGGCGAGGATGTCAGTAGGGAGGCTACTGAAACAATCCAGGTAAGAGTTAATGGTAGTTTGAATCAAGGTTGAAGCATCGAGTTTTGAAAAAAGTGATTGGATTTTGGAACATTTAAAAGTTTGACACAAATGGAATTTCTAAAAGAATGTGTGTGATCTGTAAAGATACATAGAAGTCAAAGATAACTCCAAGACGTTTGGCCTGAGCAACAAGAAGTTTGAGTTGCCATCACCTGAAATGACAAGTCTAGCAAGAAAACAGTTTGTTGAAGAAAGATGAGGAGCATAGTTTTGGATGTGTTCACCAAAGTTTAAAATGTCTATTTGGCACCCAAATAAAGACATCAAGTGTACAGTTTTATACTCATATGTGGAGTTTGAGAGAAAGGTCTTAACTGGAGACATAGATTGGGGAAAAGTTGGAGTATCCTGGATAAGACTATAAGAAAGTGATTGTAGGTAGAGAAGAAAATAGAACAAGGACAGAGTCTTGGGTCATTCAAACATTAAAAGGTCAAGAAGAAGAGGAGGGACTAGTGAAAAAGAAAAATAAAGAGTGATTAGGAAGGAAGAAAAATTGAATGTAGTGTCCAGGAAACAAATAACAGAAGTATATTGAGGAACACATAGTAGTCAACTTTGTCAAATGCTGCTGAGAGGTCATGTAAAATGGGAACAGAATTGATCATTAGGGTTTAGCAACATATGAATCGTCAGTGACCTTGACAAGAGCACTTTCACTGGAGTAGCGCAAGTAATTTCTAACTGGAATTGTATAAGAGAATGGGGAGAAAGAAGTACCAGTTTATAATCCCACCAATATTTGAGATCCTTCATGGAATGACAGAAATAGTCATGTCATTTACCAACCCTCACTCAAGTTATAATCACCCTCAACTCTTCTATTACTATATCATCCACATTTAGTCAGCAAGGTCTCCTTGCTGGCTAATTCTTAAATCTCTTTCATATACTCTAGCCTTACTCATTTAACTTGCTGTTGAAATTGCATCCGCCATGGTCTTCTTGCTTCCCCTTTCTATCTAACCACCACAAAATCACTATGCTTTTTCTAAACAAATCCGACTTTTCGTGGATTCTTCAGCCCTCTGCTTACCACAGACACACTATTTTAAATGGAGATATTTGTCCCCCTCATTCAACCTGCTTAAGATTGAGCAACTTTAACTTCTGTGGAAAGTTGCCAACAGCCTTGAAAAGAATTAAATAACAAGAACTTTTCTAGGAATAAGTTGTAGAAGTCTCCGACTGACAAAATGGAGCAAAAAAATTGCATGACAAGTTACTGACTTGTTTCTGACTCTTCTTTTCAGAAATGAGAACAGTATACAAATCCAGTCAAGGTAAGATGTCAAGGGTAAGTCAGTTAGTACTTTTGAGACAGTAGGACAAGGAAAGGGTAATAAAAATATTCCATATGACAAAATGGTCTAAGAATGGAGGTTCATGAATGTTTGTGTGAGGAGTCTGAAGGTGTTTTTGAGGAAAGACTAACATTGATAAGCCTTCTTTTCTTATGTTTCCCCATTTAGATTAAATATACCTTAACAGCAGTCAATTAACTGATGTAGACAAGCTATTCGTTCATTTGTTTTTTATTAAACCACTGGATCTGAATGTGCTCAATTCTGAAATTTCAAGATCTCTTGATGTATCGAGTTGCCATGATCTTGGGTTATTACTACTAAGATAAGCATGGAAATTTGAAAACACTGCTCTTTTATTTAAAAATCTTCAGTGCCCCCCTCGCCCCGATTATAGGATAAAGTCATTACCCCTTTAGTGAAATGAAAATCCTTCACCTCCAGTAGCTTCCTTTCTTTTTAACTACTATCTTTAATACTCTGTTTCAGCCAGGATCCATCAGGAAACAGACAGTACACTCCCACTGGGTAATTATGGAGAGTTTAATAAAAGTGTCAAATACATGTTAGGTATCATAGTAAAAATAATTCAGCAGAATATTTGTCAGAAATAGCATCATAAAAACACTGACAAAAGTTTTTGATCGGTTAAAGAAATTTCTTATGTTTTAAAAAAATCTAATTGAGACACAAATCCAATTCACAGCAAGACATAAATATCCAATTCAAATTCAAGCAATGAGTGTCGATGAAGCACAAGGCAAATTAAACATGAATAATAGAATTAACAAAATAGTCCAAATTTGTAAATTATGTTCAAAACATTAATGGACATACCCATACTCCTATCCTTGGTAACTTTTCTCCTCCCTAATTTTACTGGATAATTGGTTCTATAGAAAAGGATATCAGTTAATATTTGTGGACATAAGTTTGTTTTGTTTTTAATGAGAAAAGTGGGAAAAGGACTTTTTATTTTGCCACTAAAGGTTGGTCTTGTAAAATCTGGGCCCTATAATTTAGTATCGGCCAGTAAAGGAGAGCTCCTGACTGCAGTAGAGGACATGGATTAGAAAGGAGTCAACACATTTATGGTTACCAACATGCACTCATTCATATCATTGCATAAATAGACCTTTGAGGTCAGCAGGGCAGAGCATGTGAGGATCCCTACTTCACAGCTAAGGAGTCAGAGGCTTAAAGTGTTTGCAACTAGTTGAGTGTCCCACAGACTATTAGCAGTAGAGCTCGAATATGAATCTCTCTCCTAAAATCTGACGCCAGCAGTCTCTCATGCAGTTCACTTTAATCCCATCAAGCAGCCATGGGCACCAGATACCAACTGATGTTCATTCAAAGTTACATGAAAGGGACTTCTCTCCTTTAGGAACTTACAATCTGGCTTGGGGAAAATAATTGCAAATTTGATACCATAATTCAGAAACTCATTCTGAGACCCGTGGAAATTTTAGAAAGTAGAAATCACTACAGAGAAACAACAGAAAACTGCCGTGATTAGTGTGTGCTGACAGGGATCACACGCAGAGATGTGTGGTCAACCCTCTCTCAACTGGTTTTCCCTGATTTCTTTCCAAGCTTTTCCTCAAATACTTTATAAAGCACTAATTAAAACATCCTGCATTTTGTAAGCACTTGCTCTGATATGTTGAAGTCATATAAATGCATAAATGAAAGTGGTTATTATATAAATCTAGAGGAGGAGCATATAATTATTCATGTTACTTGGTGTCAACGCTTAACTACGAATTACATGGAATTTAGAATATCTCTGTAGTGTGGTAAAGTTACCTTTGATATTTTAAGTCTTAAATATCTGTTATGCTCTTCAGGGCACTTATGGCACAAATGTACAGTATTGTGCCTTAAATATAGATTCTTTCAGGATGTGCAAATATTTTAAAAGCTTAGGTACTCAGTTAAGGAAATTGTAGTCATTTTATTCCCTCCTCTACCTCTCAAAAAATTACTTAAATGTTATATTAGGGTGAAAGCTGTTTATTTGGTATGCTATAATATTCCTTGGAAAAGCATGAATACATATTTTTATCTTTTTCTAATGGTTACTAAAATTTCAGGAAAATGTGGAAATGAAGATAAAAACCATGTATTTTTCCTAAAGCTTCACCTTGATCAATAATGAGTTAATCCTGCAAGTGGAGTAGAGGGATGAAGTAAATTATATATTTAATTATATTGAGTATAACACTGTATGCAGAGAGAAAAAAAGAAAAAGAAAGAGAAATGTAATGATAACATTTATTGATTGCTTACCATCAACAACACACAATGTTTGCTAAGGGTGTCGTGCATATTATCTCATTTATTACATACAATTGCTAATTATTTTCTCCATTTTACAGTTGAGGAAACTGGGGTTTACAGAAGTTAAGTAATATGCCCAACATATATACAGTGATTATGGAATGAAAGTCAAGTTTTTCTAATTCTAGCATCTGATTTTTATGCTCTGTACTTTGCTACCACATAATATCAGGGTAATTACCTTTCACATGGCAAAAAATATGTTTTAAGAGAAGAGTTTTTCTTTCCTTAGAATGCTGGAACTAACGTGGACTAATTGATGACATACAAAACATTTTTTTTTTACTTGCCATCTGTTTCTTGGATCACTTTTGGCTAACAAAGATAATTTTATTTTACCATTTTTAAAATAATAATAAAATGTTTAATCCCAGTTTAAAAATATCATTTTAATATGAATGCATAGGAATTCTTTTCTCTCTTCAGTGGTATTTAAATTAAATTTGTCTTCTGATCATACCTTCTAACTCTATCTTCTCAAAGAAAACATGTGCTATCCATAAACTAATGCTGAAACAAATGAGGAAAATAGTTGATGAAATTTACATTTAAAAATTAAGTTTCTATTCCAAATTGCCATACAAAATATTTTTACAGAGACATTTAATAAGAAATACGTATGTCTGTTCCATTACTCCATAAAAAATTCTAGGAGCACTCAGATAAATGACTAATACTGAAAGATATTAACATGTAAGGAGGATTTCAGCTAAAGTTTTCAAATGCTTTAAACATTAAAATAATAAAATTACACTTATTCTTACTCTTCCAGGAAATATAAAAGAGATAAAAGGAAAACAATATTGATGGGAATTCTTAAATGAACATAATGAGTCATGTCAGCACTAACTAGACAAAGGATCTCGGAATCATTTTGCATCTTTTTATCAATGAAACCAATTACTTTGCTTTGCCTTGCATGCTCTGCTCTTTGAAAAATATAAAAAGCAGGACTCTAACTCTTCCTTTATTTCAGAGTTTTATATTAAATGAAAACACTCTTCCATATATTTCTATGGCAGGGTAGGATTTATTAAATCATATGAAACTTGAAAAGGGTGAGCAATAGAAGGGAACTAAGGTGTATTGGGCACTGTGCTAGAATCCTTAAAAGTCATCCCTCATTTGCAGTAGGCATGATGTTTCCCTTTCTGTAGGTGAGGAAAGTTAAGTCCAGAGAAAGACCAACTAGAACAACACAGCAATTATGCTCCTTCCTCAAAAAGAGGAGAGAGCCTCATGGTGTCCATTTGTAATATGTACACTTGTAATTTTTGGAATTTGTTTTCAAACCTTGAATGTATCTTGGAAGTCTTTAACCGGCAGTCTTCTTAACTTTTAAACTTGGATTCTTGACCACAAGCTCCAGGACTGTACTTTTAATGCTCCAGGCATCTCTGCCATTATCAGGTAAATAGGGACATGATTATGTATTAATTTTACTATGTTAAGTTTCAGATGATACCGGGAAGTCTCTGAGATTCTATATTGCACTCACTAAATCGTACGAAACCTTTTGTTAAATGTGTAAACTATTTTGCAATTGGGCTTTTGCTTCCAATGTCAGAAGATCTGCAACAAAGAGACTAGTATTCTTGCAGAGATTTGACCACAAGATCCCCATAGTTCCAGGATGCATTACTCACTTATGTCACTCACTGTTTCCCTCACTTGGCTACCCTTATGCTTCAGTGACTTGCACACTCTCTTGGGAACAAGAAAAAACAATAATTTTACTGGACGATTTGAATTTAACAGATGATATGATCAGTGAAGAGAAACTGTCTCCTCTTTTGTAGAGGTGCGTTAAAAATTTGTTTCTGTCTAACTCATAAGCTTTTTAAAGATATCTGTATTTTCTCTGTTTTCCTATATACATTTTCTGCAGTTTCTCACACATGAAACAGTCAACTAATAGCTAATACAATTCAATTTAATATCAGTGACTAATGGTCAGGGTATTTTGAAATGATTTACCATCTTTAAAGATGCTTTTTATGTTATTTAAAATAAATAGTGACAGTTTTATTAGTTACTACAGCAACCTGAAATTCTATTTAAAAATATGGCATTCCATTTTCTCAGAAGGCATTTTAATTAAAACATAGTCAAGTGTTTATTGAAATGAGTATCTAATCTCTCCACCATAGCAGGAGGGCATACAATGTACCTGTGTCTGATAATATAAGGAGTACATATCACTGAAAATGAACTGAATCTGGAAAAATGTCTTTTTCTAGCTGCTTAACATTTTCATTAATTTGCTTACTTCTACCACTACTCCCTATAAATTTAATAGTCTTATACTCTTGACTTATTGAGTCTACTGAACTTACCACAACTTGAATCCCAGATGCTATTTGATATTTCTTCTCCCTCACCCTGTCCTGCAAGTCCACAAGTGAACTACCATCTTCTCATCTTTCAAGACTCAACTCAGATGTTCTTCTTCAAGGTTTTTAAACCATTTTCCTCCCTAGGAAGTATTGTCCATTCCTCTAAGTACCCTGGTGTTTTTATATAGGTCACTCATATGTTTTATACATATTTAATTCTGTTTCCTCTTCACTGAGTTGATATGTCTCAAGGGCGGGGCTGCGTTTGCTTCCCAGGGTGTAGCCCTGGCACTCAGAATAATGGCCTCTCAGTAGTAGAATCAATGCCTAATGTACACACATATGCAAGAATGAGTGAGAATGAACCAAGCCACAGAAGATAATTTATAAGGGCACGTACTTGAAAGATCTCATCAAAAGATGAGAATGAATGTTATATATCAAAACTTTCGCTGTGTCTCAACTAAACTGTTCTCTTGAGCTTTGTCTTTATTGCAATTTTTCTTAAAAGTTGTTCCTGTGCAGTTTACAACATACTGTGTTAAGTGGAAAGGGCAGATACAGAACAGCATATATAACATGATATTACATAATATTATATGTATGGAAATCATGTGTGTCTGTGCATCTGTGTGTACGTAGACATCTTGAAAGAGTTCATTAAACTATGAGTAGTCGTTAGATCAGGGTGTTAAAATTTTATGCCACTTTTTCTTTCTTATCTCAATTTTTAAAATTTACTGGAACTTCTAGATTAGTCATATAAATTTATTTAAAAATCTATTCCCTAAATTAAAATATATTAGCAAATATTTGTATTAAATAAAAATATGTTAGTAAAAGTGCATACAAAAACTGGGAATGAATAATTCAAAACGATAATATTTTCGCAGGTGTGGGATTACAGTTGTCATTTTTCTTCTTTTTAAAATATATTTTCCAAATAATTTTTCAAGCATGACTTTTTTCACAATAAGAAAAATATAAGCTTTAAAATTAACAACAAAAAAAATCCCAGAAATAAAATGACTTATCATGTTCGAAGTCTAGCTGGTGACTTCCAAGATTTTTAAAAAGAGCACAGGGTAATGTCAGGTCAAAGACAAAGCCTAGCACGTGAATATTCCAGATGATTTTGTAGATTCTAACAATAAAATCCCCAGTAGATAATGATAAGAACTGTCTATATATAGTTAATGTGACTTCTGTTTCCAACATTATAAATGACTGTGTTGATAGACCATTCTCACTACAGTCTGACTATATCCTGAATAGAACACTTTCCATGAGGCATAGTTGGTTTCACAAGAGTTAAGGAGGTCTTTAATTATTCTCCTCATAGTAAAAAAAAAAAAAAAAGTGATCTGGTGCTGGAACAGTACATGGTCCCAATAAAATGGGTTGCTCTGAGGACATTCAGCCTTAAATGTGATGAAGTGTGGAGGCAGAGTCTGTGATTTCTCCACCGACTGTGATCATCGGGAGGCTGATATGATCCCAGCCTGGATACTAGCAAATGCAGAGGTAAATCCTGTCTGGAGGAAGGGTTTCCCGATTTGTGTTGTGCTAGATTCTCAATGGATAAGACGAAGAAATAAAGTCAATAGATGACCAAATGTAAGAGAAGTCAAGCCACTATAAGTCAGAGTCAGATGAAACAATGCATGAAAAGATTTAGACATTCAAATATGAAAATATTGAATTGCAGATATTAGAACAGCTACATACGAATTATTTACTTTTTCTTTTTTGTGAGGAAGACCAGCCCCGAGATAACATCTGTCACCAATCCTCCTCTTTTTGCTGAAGAAGACTGGCCCTGGGCTAACATCCGTGCCCATCTTCCTCTACTTTATATGGGACGCTGCCACAGCATGGCTTGACAAGCGGTGCATCTGTCCATGCCCGGGATCCAAACCCGCGAGCCCCGGGCCACTGAAGTGGAACATGCGAACTTAACCACTACGCCACCAGGCTGGCCCCCACCAATGTGTATTTTATATCATCTCAAAGACAGCCTCTCAAGTTCTACTCATTTCCCTCTAGACGTGAAGCTCTCTTGGTCACTAATGATGTTTCAGTTCTCATGATGTCAGAGCTGCAGTATGATCCTCATAGAAGTTGAAATGAGACTAGTGACCACTCGAGATCACACCTTGTCTCCTAAGCCCTGAGACAGCACTATAGACTCCCTGTATTTACCAAATCCCTTTGAAAATATTTACCTTCACTTTTTAATTATGGTACTCTTTCTAGAGATTTCAAAACTACTGAATGGAAGTAAGTTTGAGCATAAACAATCTTGTGCTCTCCTTCTCACCATCTAATCTCTCACTGCCTCCAGACACTTCTCACAAAATCTCCTCTCTCTTGCCTGTATTACATACTATCTGGTTCCTAAATGCATATCACTTAAAAACAAGAACATTGGTTTTAACAATGATTATGTTCAATATTTTTAGCAACTTTTATGTCATGAGAACTGCCTGAATAACCCCCAGCTGATATGTCATACTGGTATATACCTCCTGAGTCACACAATAGCAATGCTATAAGCATGAGCAAAGTTAGATGTCATCTTATGGTGGCTTGAGCAGGTTGTCAGTGCCTTGCCCCGCATAGTTTCCTTCTTGTCATTGCTGATGATTCAGTATCTGTCCTCCAGTGTCTCAGTGTCCTCCAGTGTGCTGTCAAAAATGGGAACTCAGAAGTTTTTGATACTTTAAAGGTAATATGATTTATGGTCCTAGTAAAAAATGTTACAGTTTTATAGTATCTGCAGAAGGGGAAGCCTGTATTAGTTGGATCAATTTTATAATTTTATGTTTTCTGTAGAGACAAAAGGCCAACACTCAAAATGGCCACTGGCCTTTTATTCATTGTCAGTCCAATGTGTGATAAAATAACTTTTCCGGTTCCTAGTAATCATGGAAGATGACAAAATTATATAATGTCTGGACATCAGCTGGTATGAAAAACCTGACATGAGCTATTGCCATTGTCACATTGATTTGTGTTATAAGCAATTGTGGGAAGTGGACATTTAAGATTCAAATATCACCCTAAAGACAGAACAGTAGAGGAACAATACATCCATGTCACTTATATTTTTCTAAGACAATTTCATCATATTTCTTTGGACTAAAAATCATATCTCCCTTTACAAAGGCAAAATTGCAAATAGGAAGGTGTGTGTGTGTGTGTGTGTGTGTGTGTGTACATATGTACAGACACATGTATGCATACAGTAAGAATTTGAAACTGTCCTCGGGAGCTAATACATCTCTGCATATCACTTTATGCAAACTGATTAGGAGGGAGGCAGGAAATAGAAACAATTTTCTCATATTGCAGCATTTCAAATCCTAATATAGGCTCAATTAGGATACCAGCTATCCTTCATTTTTTTCTTCTTTACTAAGATAAATTAACTCCATCATCAGCAAAATGTATCCAGTTCCATGATTACACAGCATATAGAAAAAGACAACAGGACACATTTTCTGTTTGCACTTCTTACTCATTTATATCTTAGCAAGTAAAAATTGGCTCTTGCTTAAGTGTAGAAACCAATGTAAAATTTTAATATAAGGGTTCAGAAAATGAATATGAGAATAAATGAACGGAATGGCAAGTGCCAGATGGAAAAAGTATAGATACATACAATCCTAGCACCTCTGTTGTAATTATCAAAGTATAAATACTGGGATGGTAAATAATTCTTATTTTTGCCATTGGATAAAACAAGAACCTTTTAAAGAATAGTTGAAAATATCACCATCTCTTCTACCCAATTCCAAACAGCCCCAGTAAGATTTTTATTAACTTACGTTCCTCTGCAAAGTTCTGCTTCTGTTGAACATTATAAGCCAAACTTAAAACATGATCCCTAATATATAGAGATGAGCTACTTACATGCCATCAGTAGATCATGCACACAGAGTTCTTTGTTCAGAAGTAGAGAGACATTTGCACTGATCAATCACAGCATTCCATATTATTTTTGTACATGATATTCTCTATAGCATTTAAAAATTTATGAGTATTTAATATATATTTAAATTCTTGCATTCTCAGTAGGAGATAAGTATTTTTCCTCTGTTTATCCAATTAAGGAAATAGAGATGCAGAAGACCTAAATAACTTGGCAAATCGCATAAAGATAGCAAGTGGGAATAAAATTCAGATTTTCTTAATTTCAAGTTGAATACTTTTTCTATGATGCTACATTATCTTGTAATTACAGGACTGTTTTTAGCCATGAAGATAAAATGACTAACAAGGTCATATGAGCATTGAAACTCATTAATTCTAAGTGGGAAACTACAGAGAAAAACAGACTGAGCTTAGAAGCTTAATTTTCTTTCCCCAAAAGGATGCATTCCAAATAAAAGAGGAAAAGTAAATGCAGACAGAATGTTAGAAGACATCTACTGATTATTATTAATTTATTAATTAATACATAGTGAATTATTTACAAGTAAAATTATATGACTTACTAAATTTGCATTAAAATATTTATGCCAAAAACGTGTCAGGGAGATAGATGAAATGAGATAGTAGAATGGTTATACAATTATATATAATTGAAGTTGGGCAATGGGTATGTGGGAGTTTATTTTATTATTCTATTTGATAAGTGTTTGGAAAATTTCTGTAATAAAATATCCTAAAACTCAAAGTGCCACAAATCTATGCCAGTGAACTTGAAGACTTAGGTAAAATGGGCAATTTCCTAGAGCACATCTTAATCAAACTTCATTTTTTAAGAAATAACTATCTTAATAGACATATAATCATTAAAGAATTTGAATCAACAATTAAAATCTACACACATTCGGGGGCCGCCCGGTGGCGCAGCGGTTTAGTCCGCGCTTGGCAGCCCGGGGTTCACAGGTTCGGATCCCGGTCGCCCACCGATGCACCGCCTGTCAGCCACGCTGTGGTGGCGTCCCATATAAAGTGGAGGAAGATGGGCACGGATGTTAGCCCAGGGCCAGTCTTCCTCAGCAAAAAAGAGGAGGATTGGCAGCGGATGTTAGCTCAGGGCTGGTCTTCCTCACAAAAAAAAAAAAAAAAGAAAAAAATCTACACACATTCACATACACACCTGTATCCACTGGTCTCAGGTGTTTTTCCAGGCTTAGGTATTCAAGAAACAGATCATTTCAATTACATGCAAATCCTTTCGAATAATGATAAAGTGAGTATACTCTCCAACTCACTTTATGAAGCGTGTATAGAATGGATACCAAAACCAGAAAAGGACAAGATGAGAAAGGAAATTTACAGATTAATCTCATATATTATCATAGATGAAAAATTCTTAATAAAATAGAGGCAAATCTTATTTAGCAATGCATTAATGCAAGTGATGCAAAAGAGTTTAACATACAAAATCTCTTCATTTACTGCACTTTAGTCATAAGGGGAAAATATAATAATCTTAATTTAAAAATGAAGAAAGCATTAAACATGATTAACTGTGCATTCATAGTAGATAAATAAGTTAATTAATTAATAATAAACCCTCAGGAAACTAGGAATAGAAGACAGTCCCTTAAGCTGATGAGTATTTCAATACAAGCCCCTAACAAACATACCCAATGGTGAAATGTTAAGATGATCTCTTTTATATAAAAAACAAGAGCAGTATAGCATGACTAACACTTTTACTCTGTATTTTTCTGGAAGTCCTAGCCAAATGCAGTAAAATAAGAGAAACAATTTTATAATAATTAGAAAGGAAAGAAAAGTGTAACTATTCCATATCACAGATGATATTATTGCCTAATTTGAAAATACACACAAATCTACAAGTTATTACACTTAATAATAGAGTTTGGCAAGTGTACTATAATTTAGATCAGTCATCAGGAAACTACGTATGCAGACCAAATCCATTTTGCCACCTGTTTTACTAAAACCTAAGAGCTAAAAATGATATTAAGTGTAAAAAAATGTTTTTCAGTGAGAACAGTTGTGAGATTTTGCTCCTTCATCTGCAAAGCTGAAAGTATTTACTAGCTGGCCTTTTATAGAGAAAGTTTGCTGACCTCTGAGTTAAATCTTTAAAAAAAAAATCCATTCACAACCACAAAGAATTAGAAAATGTAATTCATAAACGCCATTTACAAAAGTTAATATATAGGGTAAGACTAATGTATCAAAGGAAGTGTTTAGACTTTTGTAGACAAAATTATAAAACTTTGTCGGATGCCATTAAGATTAGCATGCAAAAAATATAAAGAACTCCTATCAATCAGTTTAAAAAAATCAAATATTCCAGTAGAAAAATGGGCAAAAGCACAGGAAACACCAATGGCCTATGAATATATAAAAAAAAAAATTGTGTGTTACTAGTAATTAGGGAATTGCGTATTAAAACCATAAGGAAACTATTTCACACCCATCAGACTGGTAAAATCTGTTTGACAATGTCAAGTATTGGCAAGGATGTAGATCAGATAGGATTCTAATGTTCTGGTGCAATCTCTGTGGACAAATATTTGACAATATCTGCTGATGTTAAAGAAATGAATAACCAATGCCCCAGCAGTTTCCCCACTGGGAGTTTACTCTAGAGAACTCTTGTTCATTTGTAAAATAGGATGGGTTTGTACTAGAACATAAGCTTCAGGAAGACAGGGAATTCATTTTCCTCTTGTATCCATGAGGATTGATAAGTGTTTCTTACGTGAATGAATGAATGAAATAAAATCACATACCAACTAAATGTCCACCAATGGGACAATGGATTCATTTCGATAGAGTCGTATGTAAAAATCCATATGAAAGGGAAACTAAATGAACTAGAGCTACATGAATCAACATGATGAGTCCCAAAGACATAATACTGAGTAAAAACCAAGTTGCAAAAGGATACATACAGCCAAATATAAAATACTAAATACAAAAATAATGCTGTATGTTATTTAGAGATGGAGACATAGTACAAGTACAAAGATTTATGAAGCTGGTTTTCTCTGAAGTTTAAGAAGGGAGATTAGACTGGGGAGGAGCACATAATGAACTTTCAAGATGTTTTTTAATGTTTTATATTTTATTCTGGGTAATGAGTACATGAGTATTCATCATATTATTTTATGAACTTTTTCATAAATCTAATATAGTTATTAAAAATAAAAAATTATGGTAGCAGTGAAATATTCTGCAAACAAAGAGGACAGTTTATAGGAAAATTGAGCCATAGTATTTGCTTGGCACAAGGTGAAATGCAAAAACAGAAGGCTTTTTTTTGCTGTGTATGCTCTCTGCCCTTTAGAATAATGGTTAATGGAAATCAACTTCATGAGTTTGGGAAATTAAATGTAAGTTTAATCATGAACGGTCTTGAATGCCAAGTTAAAGAGTTTAAATCAGTTTCCGAAAACAGTGTACACTTTCTAGCAAGGAGAGGACATGCTGAAAATAACTTTTAGGGATGATGTGTTGAGCAGCAGTTGTAATATATACAGGAAAAACAACACAGAGCCCATTAAGATAGTCTAAATATTATGTTATGAAAATCTGAACATACATGAAAAAAATAAACGTTTGTGACCAATCATAAGGGAAACAGAAAAGCTAAAGATGAGTGAAGGTTTTGCATCAAATTGAAGGGGGGAAAAAGATGGCAGCATTCCTGGACAGGGGGCAGTCTAGGGGAAGAGTTCATGTTGGAATTAAAAAAAAAAATGGTGAGTTGGTTACGTAAGTGTTGAATTTGAATTTACCTGGCTTACAGAGAACAGAATAGATCTAGGCAGGTATCATAATTCAGGAGTACCACAAAGAACCACTGTAACCACACATTTTCTTCTTTTAGTTGATCTCTGAAGATGTTAGCTTCTTGTGTGAGAAGAATCATTCTACAAGTTTTACATTTGATTCTCTCAATTGTCTTATGAGGTACTGTATCCGTTTGTTAGGGTTGCTTTACGGTCACAAACTGGGTGGTATGAACAACAGAAATGTATCGCCTTGTAGTTTTGAAGTCTAAAAGTCTGAAATCAAGACGTCAGCAGGTTTACTTCCTTCTGACAGCTGTGAGGGAGAATCTGTTCCATGCCACTCTCTTAGCTTCTGGTGTTTGTTGGCAATCTCTGGAATTCCTTGACTTGTAGATCTCTACCTTCATCTTCATGTAGTATTTTGCCTGTGTGCAAGTCTGTGTCCAAACTCCCCCTTTTTCTAAGGACACCAGTCATATTGAATTAGGGGCCCACCCTACTCCAGTATGATGTCATTTACCTAATTATATCTGCAATAACACTATTTCCAAATAAGGCAGTATTCTGTGTTACTGGGGGTTAGGACTTCAACGCATGAATATCTAAGGGACACAATTCAAGACACAGCAGGTAGGCATTTTTTATTTTTTGATGAGGAAGATCAGCCCTAAGATTATACCCACCACCAATCCTCCTGTTTTTGCTTGAGGAAGATCGGCCTTGAGCTAACATCTGTGCCAATCTTCCTCTATTTTTTTTTTTTTTGTATGTGGGTCACTGCCACAGCATGAATTGATGAGTGGTGTAGGTCCCTGCCTGGGATCTGAACCCCCAAACCCAGGCCGCCAAGGCAGAGCACAACAAACTCAACCACTACGCCACTAGGCTGGTGCCAGGTAGGTATTATTTTTAATCCCTATTTTTACAGATGAGTAAACTGAAGAAGAGAAAGGCTAAGTTAATTACCAAAGGTCACCCACATAGAAAGTGGTGGAGTCAAAATTTGCATTCAAGCAATCTGACTTCATATGCCATTCTTTAATTGAGAGGTTAGAGGAAATAAACAAACTGCTTTTTTGGAGGGGGGGGGGCTGAGGCAGATTCACCCTGAGCTAACATCCATTGCCAACCTTCCTCTTTCTTTGCTTGAGGAAGATTAGCCCTGAGCTAACATCCATGCCAATCCTCCTCTATTTTTTGTATGTGGGTCACCACCACAGCATGGCTTCATGAGTGGTGTAGGTCTGCACCCAGGGTCTGAACCTGTGAACCCAGGCCACCTAAGTGGAGTGCATAGAACTTTAACCACTTGGCCACAGGGCTGGACCCCAAATGAACTGCTTTTGATAGGAGATTGTCTTAGTGTATACTGGACATATTAAGAATGTTTCTCTTTATGGGAAAGTGATAAATTCAGCTTTAAGTATAAACAAAGCATGTACCAGCAGGTACCAAGGAATGAGGGTGAAGAGATAGATACAAATGCAGAAACCTGACTCTCTGGAAGACTCATTTTGCCAACAAGCCACTTTCCCCAGGCCTTCTTGAATCTACTAGTTTCTTCCCAAACCATTAAAGTCAATGGGAAGATTGTGGACGGGGATGTGAGAAATAGTGCAAATCTTGAGAGAATTAGAGATGTTGGAATTGGTCTTTGAATAACTCAGTTTGCTTTAACTATAAAATCTTATCCTTATAGATCAAAATGGAGGTAATTCTAAAGGTCTACCCCTATTTCAGGCCCCTGGTGTTACTCATTTCAGATGTTTCCAAATTTTTGTATTCTAGGTAATGCTGTGAGGAGCATCCTTGCTACCATATCATACTGTCTGTTCTATGTCATTTTCTTGAAATAAATTCCTAGACATAACATTACTCAAATTATATATATCTTCCAAGACTCTTGGTACATGTTTCCCAATTGTCCTCAATTTTCCTTGGACAATACCTCAATATAAAACACTTTGCTGTCTGGTCCCAATAACCTTTAGCAGCCTCATCTCTCATCAAAGTTATTTTCTACTCATGTGAGTTAACTTTTGGCTCCCTGAACTAGCCATGTGCTTTCATACATCCCTTTGCTATGTGATAGAATCATAGTTTTCTTTCTAAGTCCAATTCATTGTTATTGGTTTTTGGGGAAACTTTCTGATTCTCATAGCAATTTTAATCCATCCTTCCCTTATGCTCCTTGTGCAGTCACCTCAGATCATTACTACAGTCATCACCGTGTATAGTTAGCTGTCTTTCCACCTGGCTAAGTTGCTAGATCTTTATAAACAGGAACCATGTCTTCTCCTTTTTATAGCCTCAGCAAGCACTAGTGTGAGTAACATATAATCTGATTTTGGTCAATGTTTTTTGGATGAGTACAAGGAGCATATACTCTATTTCCCCAAATTGGGCCTATATTCTCTGACCCAGTTTTTATCATTCCTTAGGGCAGTAAACCATTCTGACAACTGCTGACTGTGGTAAATCTCAATTCAAAATTACTTGAGACAAAATTCAAAAATCTGAATAGATTTGCAGAAAGAACTGTGTGGGGATTTTAAATATGGATTTAATTCACATTTTATTAATGGCTGTATGAATGGTTTCATTACAATTTTAATCATGTTTACTCTTAGAGCAACGTCAAAAATAGACTAATTGCATATGTCTTGAAGAGAAAACAACAGATTTCAAAATTGTTTTTCATGAAAAGCAAGAAAAGCATTAGAATTAAAAAGCACTTCTGAGATCAAACTATCATAGACTATTAAATATATTATATGTTGTTCTCTTTAAAAAAGATGAATATTTAACCACATTTTTCAAAAGTCTGCAACTAACTCAGAATTGTTCAAAAGCCAATGTGAGCAGCTTCTTAACCTGTTAGTATTTGTGTTTGTCACAGATCAGGGCATTTTTACATATTAACTTCAAAAGTAAATTAACTCTGTTATTTTTTATGGACCGTCCCTTTTTATTTATTTATTTTTTGGGTGAGTAAGATTCGCCCTGAGCTAACATTCGTTGCCAGTCCTCCTCTCTCTCTTTTTTTTTTTTTTTGTTTTTTAAATGCTTGAGGAAGACTAGTCCTGAGCTAACATCTATGCCAATCTTCCTCTGTTTTGTATGTGGAATGCCTCTACAGCACAGCCAACAAGTGGAGTAGGTCGGCACCCAGGATCTGAACCCGTGGACCCTGGCCGCCGAACTGGAGCGTGGGGAACTTGAACCACTTGGCCACAGGTCCGGCCCCCTGGACTGTCCTTTTGAACTCTCTTCTCCATAGCCTGATCACTCAGACTTCCATAGGCATTTGGTACCTGTTGCTTCTAAGTGCATCACCCATGAACACTTACACATGCTATATATTACCCTCACTGGGAAATTTCCTCCCTACTTGGGCATTAACAAACCAGTCTTTATTAACGTGAGAATGAAATTATTAATCTCTCCTATGATACACTTCTGCTTTCTGCCTGGAAATTTTGTCAAGTTCCATAAGCCATAAAAAATGCCCTTATTTATAGGAATTTGATGGCACAGCAGGCATGTTGGGAAATCATTTTCTGTTGGGCAAGACCTTGGACATAGCCTCAAGAAGTGATCATAAACTCAGTTCTATAAAGGAGTCGGGTAAGCGATGTACACGAGGAATGTAGATTTTGTGTGGCAAACTTGAGTGTGAAAGCCCCGTCTAGAGGGCCTGCAGCTGCTCTACGCCAGAAGAGTTTTACCATGCAGGATAGTAAGAACGGAGCCCGGAATCCCAAATATCCCTGTGCTCTGAAATCAAACATTTAAAATTTGTTGTTAATTCAGTATTTTTGAAACCTTGTGTGGGCCAAAGAAAACATGCCTCCAGGCAGGATGTGACAAGTGGGCATCCAGTTTGCAACCTCCGTAGCATAAGTTGCGTCAAACATAGTCTGCCCCCGGGAGTACCGGCTCTAATTCCTAATCCAACATGCCTTTGGGCTTCAGAAAAGTTCTGAGTGAAGCATTCAAGTTAGGAATCAGATCCAGCCTCACAACAGATTCTTCATAGCTATCTGGAAATAGGAAGTTTGAATTTGCCATAAGAAGTTTTTGGAAATGTTTGAAGTTTATTTTAAACGGAAAAGTCCAGAAAAAGAGACTTTTGTTATAGAAATTAAAAAACAGAAGGTGACAAACATAAAAAAAAAAATCAGTGAGGTACGTTTTGCATGATCTGAATTATCAATTCTCCCAGCTCCTGCTTAAGTTGTTGTAGGTTCTAAGTGCTGTTCTAACAATATAATTTCCCAAATTATATTGCCATACTTTAATTGGAAAAGAAAAAATTTAATGTGTTATATAATATTCTTATGAGTTCATACCAGTTTGTCCTCAGTGACATTGTTTCTCAACACTCATAAGTATACTCCTTACAAACCAACCTTTGTTGAAAGGTATTTTTAAATATCATTTTTTCTATCACAATAATGAATAAAACCTCACTGCAGAAAATATGGAAATAGAGAAATTAATAAAGTTTAAAAAGTAATAAATGAATACTCCATGTATAGAACCTTCCAGGTTGATTGTAGATATACACATACACATATTGATTGTTTTAGATCAATAAATATAGATATATATCATTTTTGGAAAGAGCAAAGTATCTAGATACACCATTATTTTAAAACCAAACTCTTAATTCATATGCATTCAGGAATTTTCTGGTTTTGTTTTTTACTATTATAAACAGTACCTCAATATGTATAAATTTGTATATAGAATACATTATATTATCTCTTTAGGAAAAAATATGATAAACCGAATTTCTGGACATTTTGAGGACTTTTTGATACCTAGCAAATTTTCCTCCAGAAAATTCCACAAATTGAAATTCGCCAACAGCTGTACTAGGAGGGCTTATTTCTCCACATTGACATTACTCTTTTAGTCATTGTCAACATAATATGTGAAAAACAGGATCTCAATGTCATTTTAGTACATTCAACTTTGATTTTATAACAAAACTTTTCCTGATAGCTACTGGCCATTGTCTTTCTCCTTTTGTAAATCTTTTCTTCTTAGACTTGAGTCATCTTAGGCTTTTTGCTTGTTTGTTGTCTCTTTATTAATTTATAGGAATTCTTTATATATTTAGATCATTCATCCTGTGCATATCATACATGTTGAAAATATTTTTCCGAGGTTATAATTTGCCTTTTATTATTGGTGTGTTTGTTTTTTTCTTACCATACACGTCTTCTATGTGCATGTAATCAAATTTATCAAATTTCTCATTTAATTATTGTCTTTGCAGGATTATCAGAAAGGATGCAACCATCCCCAAAACGCAAAAATATTTGGCTGTATTTCTATAACTTTATGGTTTTTATTGTATTTACAGTTAAATCTTTAGTTTCTTTATGATTAATTTTCTTGGAAATCATGAGGTAAATGTAAAACTTTATATTTTTGTAAACTGTTAACTAGTTATCACGATTCCATTTACTTTCTTCTAATAATTTTATTTCATTTTATATTTAATTGCTTAATCAAACTGGAATTTAAATGCTTTTAAAGCATAGAACCAGTTTTTGCATCAACATTACAAATGAATGTATCCATTCCTACTGTTTTAAAATACTTCATCATAAAAAATATTCTTCTACAGTCATTAAACTATATCCAGGTTGTGTGACTATGGCTTGATTCTTTATCTTTAGGATTCTTCACAGTAGTGTTGTAAGGATTTTGAGTTAAGGGCTTAAGACAGTCTCTACCGTATAGTAAGTGTTCAATACATGTTCAATACATGTGGTGATGATGATGATGCAAGTGAAGTGTCTATTTCTTTACTTTCCATTCTATTCCATGAAGTCCTTTATTCATGTACATTTTAATATCTGACAGATGAAGTGCAACATGACTATTGTCATCAACCCTTATTCTCTTGCTTATCTTACCCCTTCATTTGTCCAGAATAAATTAAGGATCATTGTGTTAAGTTACATGGTTAACAGTTTCCTTAGGTTTTCCATATATACTCCTACTGGGCACATTGTCGTGACTACATTTCTCTAGGAAATTACTCATTACATAAAGTATTTCTAATTCATGAAAATGCTGTTGGATATAGTAATATCTTCTAACTTAAGAATATTTTATGTGATTATTTTCTTCTGATTCTAAATGTGGTGCATCTGTTTTCTCTCTTTAATGTAGATATTTCTTCATTCAATTTTCTTCATTTAATATTCTAGGTATATTTAAAGCCCAAATTTTCTCATCTATTTAATAGTTATAAATAAAATTGTTTATTTTATTATTCATTGTAACATTTTTCTGTATGCTAATTAATTGTTGTGGGCAATTTAAATAGTGCAAAAGTAATGGTAGATAAAACTATTGGTGTCTTAGCATGAATCAAGGGAGTGCCGCCAAACTGTACAATTAATCATTGCATCCATCACTGCCGTGTACTTGCAGAAAAAATGTCAGTTTCACTTAAGAATGTCCTTAATGAAACAGTAAAAATTATTAATTGTATTAAAACTCTACCATCTTTTTAACACCTTATGTGATGAGATGAGAAGTATGCATAAAGCATACCTAAACTGCCATGGTTGTCTCAAGGAAAAGAACTTGTACAACTGTTTGAGTTGAGAGCTGAAACTAGCTGCCTTGTTCACAAAATAACATTTTTACTTGAAAGAACAACTGGCAGATAAACTATGGTTATACAGACTTGGGTAATTGGCAGACATTTACTTGAAAATGAACAGAGTGAGCCTGTTGCTTCAAGAATACAACTGACAGTATTTGTTGCCAAAGATTAAATTCGATCTTTCAAGTAAAACTTAGAACCTGGAAAACTGCTGTTTTAGACGGCATGGTCAAGGAAGTCTCCTTGGAAGGGTGACATCTGAATGAAGGAAAAAAATAAGTTATGTGACTTTCTAGAAAAGCTTTCCAGCCATATGAATGGCGCAAATAAGTATATTCCTTACATGTATTCTCAGTTGTAGAAACTATAAATTATACACATCTCTTAAAGATGGGCAGCACATCTGTGAACGTTTGTGGTACCCCAGTGAACCACAACACTAACTGGAAAACATTTTGACGTGATAAGAACTATTTTCTCCTTTCCATTTATTATGGACACGCCTAATACTGTGTTGATGGGTCTCAGAATAGCTGGTAAGTTAGGCGGTCAGCTCGTCTGCACTGTGTCTGCTTCCACTTGATTACTAGGTGTTCATTTCTATCCCGATGTTCCTGCATTCAGAGCTGTCAGTGGATAATTGACAAGCTAGTACATGATCTCAAGCTTTTTGTCCTTCCCAACAATTAAACCAAGCACAAATCATCTTGAACTCTGGGATCAAATATAATATAAACTTGCATTAACTTTTGTTTTGTGTCTTTTGATAGTTTCAATACAAACATATGTGACTAGAGGAAGGACTATAGACAAAAATTACAAAATTCCTATTAAATGCCAAGTATTCAATAGGCTTTTTGCATATTTATTCTATTTATTTATCTTGACAACTCATGAAGTAGTATTAGCTCCATTTTGCAAAGGAGAAACTGAGATAAACAGAACTTAAGGAACTTGTACAAGATTGTGACAGATGGAAAAATAATATGAGTCCAGATATGATTGACTCTAAATCCTATCCTCTTTCTAGCTTTCTTTCTTCATAAAACCAGGAGCTGCTTCTAAAGAAAATAACCTGCTTATGCTATCTTCATGTTTAAAATTTTCGAATGTCTTTACTACTGTCCTTGGGACTAAAGCTAAACTTCTTGACATGTTCTACATACACATTCAGAACCTAGCCCTTCACTTTCCCGGACAGGCTAGCCCTCTCCTTTCATGTGCCATTTTCCCAAATATGAGGCACATTGCTCTGTCTCTAACGTGCCATGTTCTCTCTCACAATTGTGGCCTTTATTATCAGTTGAGTCATAAATTGAGTTAGAGAAACTAAGTACTAATGGAGGGTTTTAAATGTAAGATGTCTTTCAAGTTTTAGTTTTGGATTTCAAACAGCTTTTATCATTGGAAAAGAGAATCAAGCAGCCTTTGTAAGCCCAACTCGCATTTCAGTCCTCTCACAAGACAGGAAAGTATGTTTGTTGATGATTAATAATTCTATATTATTGTCTAGGGCAATGCTGCTCAATAGAACTTTGCATGAGGATAGAATGTTCCGTCTCTGCACTGTGCAGCAGAGGAACCACATGTGGCTATTGAACACCTGAAGTGTGGTTAGTGTGTTCAAGGAACTGAATTTTCAATTGTATTTAATTTTAATTAAATTTAAAGAGCCATATGTGGCTAGTGGCTCCCACATTGTATAGTACAGGTCTAGGGAAATATAAGATTGACAAATCAAAAAAAATAAAAAAAACAGAGAGGCAGCAGTGTAAGTATAAAAAAATTACAGTTTCTTTCTTTCCCCTGTTTTGATTCTAGTCACTGAAAGCTCATGTGCTCTCTTTATTTGAACTTTTGTATCCCCTGGTAAAAGAGAAGTCATATTTAGCTTATAGAAGCCTATGTTAGCAAAGTCAATTACTATTTCAAATAAATAATGATGTAGGAAGGAGACAATTATTTTTTCTCAATATTTTCCTATGATATGCAAATTAGGGGAAACCTGGTTAAATTGGGATATAATTTTAAATATAGTACTGGTACTTTATAACATCATGGATGTGATGGTTAATTTTATGTTTCAACTTGGAGAGTGGTTTTGGATGAGATTAACATTTAAATTGGTAAACTGCAGGTAACTGGATTGCCTACCATAGTGTAAGTGGGCCTCATCTAATCAGTTGAAGGCCTGAATAGAACAAAAAGAATAGCCTCCCTGGGCAGGGGAGAATTCTTCAGCAGACTACCTTTGGACTTAATTTGTACCATTGGCTTTCCTGGGTCTCCATCTATTGGCCTTCAGACTGGAACTACATCATCATCTCTCCTGGGTCTTGAGCCTGCCGGTCCACACTGCAGATTTGGACCTGCCAGTCTCCAAAGTTGCATGAGTCAATTCTTTATCGTATATCTCTCTCTCCCTGTATACATATATGTATATGTGCATATTGTGCATATATGCACATCCTATTGGTTCTGATTCTCTGCAAAGCCTAATACAATGGACTTTTAACATTTAAAATTTTTCATTAGTGTCTTCTTCAACATTATCTTTCCATATTCTCCTATCATCTTTGTGATTATAGGCTTTCACCAGAGAAGTCAACAGCAACAACAACAAATTTATGGGAAAAGAAAAAAGTTATTAACTTCATGAAAAGATATTCAAGAAGGGAAATATAGATCACAATATACTCAACAATGGGTAAAATTTGCATGGCCATGATAATCTAAACACTGATTATTGATTTAACTAGAAATTATGATTTCCATATTGAGTGGAAGAAAGGGAATAGCAAGATCACAAGAAAATTGACTCTTATCTGCCATAAAAGGAAGTCAATATATTGTACAAAGATACAGATTAAGAAATAATGGCATTAACACCTTATCTAGAAATATGTCGGTAAATACGAGGAGAGACAACTGAAGATCGAGAAGCAGGGATTAGCAGTGAAGGGTGTGATTTTCAATATTACATATTGTTAAACTGTATGTTCATATCACTTTGATAAATATTTTCTATGTGAAAACAAGAATGGGAGTGGGAGAGTGGTCACTGCAGAGAAAAATGGCAACAGTCTAGGAATGCAGTAAAATCGCTGGAATGAAATGTTACAATATGCCTGATGCAACAATTATCTCAAAACTTAATTTTATTATAATTGCTGAGTCTATATGCTGAATATATATGCAAAGAATCCTGTCTGGGTGAAATGGAATGGAATGAGTAATTTAGTTTATAATCTCAGGCCCCAGACTTTTTGAGCCGGAAGTCACCACAGAGATCATCTACACGTTTCTCATTGCTCTTTCCAGTCCAGGTACCATTCCCTTTACATCACAAAGAGGGGTAGACATGAAGATGTCACAGCACAGAGAAGGGGCATGCCACAGCTGCTGCCTTGCTGAACTGCCTGCAATTTGTCAGGTGGGACTAGCCAAAGCAGGGAATCTTAATTCTATAAGGAAAAAAATCAAATGATCAAATAAAGTGTTATTGAATTAAAAACAAAGGTTAGACTTTCTTATTGACTACATTTTATTTTTTGAGGAAGATTGGCCCTGCGCTAACATCTGTTGCCAATCTTTCTCTTTTTTCTCCCCAAAGCCCCAGTACATAGTTGTGTATCATAGTTGTAGAGTTGTAGCTCTTCTATATGGGATGCTGCCTCAGCATGGCTTGATGAGCGGTAGATAGGTCTGTGCCCACAATCTGAACCGGTGAACCCTGGGCCGCTGAAGTGGAACATGTGAACTCAACCGCTAGGCCACCAGGCTGGGCCCTACATTTTTAAGCTCACTGTTTTAAATATCAACAAATTTAAATTAACTTCATTTTAAAATATTCCATAGATTTTCATGAAACTGACTTTTCAGATCTTTAAAAACGTAGCTAGATTAGACAAATTAAGATGAACCCTCATATCCATTAGCATAGCAGTCTTTATTTTACTCTGGAGTGGGAAATGTCCAGAATCGGACTCTGGTGCATGATGAGATATTTCCTTATCCTAAGTGATCTGTGAACAAACTGTACTCTTGGCCATTTTTACCATTGGACTGGGAAACTAATAGCCATTCATTCCCAGAAGCATTTTTTTAATGTCGTGATATTATGGGTAGTCATTTGGCTTTCTTTGTAGATGTAGTCAAATATATTAATTCCATAATAATATTAGAGGTGTACTTAGCAAACCTTTTTGTAGGATTTCAAGCTTGTTTCTCTTGCCTATCCACAGGGAAATCCTACTTCCTGCACTGCACGATGCCAGGGCAAGACTAAGCAGGCCCTACAATTGTGCAATGTGGATATGCGTCTGCCCACGTCCTCCAGCAGTTAGCACATAAGATGGAAATGAGGCATTGGGTGGAGATTGGTCAAGGACATTGTACACTCCAGAGCTGAGGGATCAGTGACAATTAGGAAGAATGGGTCCAAGGCATTATTAGGTCGAAGATATAAAGAGGAAGAGAAGAAAGGTTCCCAGCAGAGTGGAAATAAAAAAGATATCCTATTGTTGAAGATGCAAATCAATCTGGAAGATGAGATAAATAAAATATGATTTTCAACAACTTCTGTAAATAGAGAATATTGAAATTTCCAAAGAAATGTCTTATTCATCATCTCATCTCAAGACATTGATGAGTCTTTCGAGGTGAGATATTGTCACTGAGCCAAAAGGCTGGGAAGGGATAAAAACTGAAAACGGTTGGTTGGGTTCTATGTGCCAGGAGTGAAGAGATGTCTGACAAATTGCTTAACCATAAATCTGGAAGACAAATGTCGTAGGTAGTTGACACAGAAGAATTCGACTTAAAGAAATTTATGGAAAGTAGGGTAATATGAAGTTTTCTGCTTTTTGTAGTCATAGCGGATATGAATGACAGACATAGATTCCACGTGGACTTATTTGATATGTCCCAAAGGCCATTTTGCCTTTAACAACATCAGATTTATTTGATATCATGATTTTGTACTGTTAATAAAGTAAATTACTAAACTAAATTACTTATTATGTAGTTTAACAATTATAATTACAATACGAAATAAATTATATAATGCGGCTATAGAAGTAAAAATTCTTAATTTTCTTTTTGAGTTTATATCTTGACCAAAGGCTGTGGCCCTCTGTCTTTTGAATTTTATCTTCTTGGCAATGAAGAGCTTTGCAGGACTCCCTGTGGACGTCAGCATAATTCTTATCCGGGTAATTCTCCCCCAGCTCGTTAAATATCTTCTGGGATCACACGTGGTCTCTATGAGACCACATTACATTCAGGTGTGACCTTAAGAGGCATTCCAAACAGAAGCCTGCAATGTTGTTTTCTTCACCAGCAGATAATTTTTTAAAAAGTCATTAATAGCATCATGTCCATTTACCTTCCTAAAAAAAATTATGCACAAACATTAATTAGAAGAACACAGAATGTAAAATCTAGCTTTAAATTCATTGTTGAATATCCCATAGCTTTATATTTGGCCCTTTAGATTTTGTGGCCACTGTCTGAATTAAGGAGAAGTGAGTCACTGTACTAGTGCAGTCTGAGACTCAGAGAGCAGACAGGAGATCACTGGCTATTTTTAGCATCCTTGTTCTATGATTTATCTTCTTCTTGCATCGTAAATTGGGCTGCATTTGAACTACACTACTGCACACAGAGGAGTCACCCAGTTGACATAAAACAAAGTAAACATATTTCTGCTCCTGCAGTAGCTTTGAAGGATGCACTTGAATTTTTATAAAATGACAATAAATTAATCATAAAGACCCATGTCTTAACAAAGTTATTGCTGTACTACTTTCTAGCTGTTGATGACATATTTCAAACTGGGAAAGAGCAGAAGCATTTAGTAAAAAGCTTTATGATGTACTATAGTATATGCTAACATGCTAAACTATATACAAAATGCTGTACACAATTCTATTAAAATGCCAATATTGACAATAAATCTTGGCCTAACAATAATAAGTAGTACTATTTATTGAGCACTTACAATGTACTCAGAAATATACTGTGTCTTACACACCTGATTTTCATAGAAATAGTTTTATTAACACTGTTTTTGTTTGGTCTTACTATTGAGTGCCTACTTTATCAGAGTACCTGCAGGAAGTAGATGGCACACTCAGTTGGATGCCTGAGGAGATTTTGATGAAGGAAAAATTGCAAAGGTGTAGGAAGAGTTGAAGGAACCAAAGGAAGAAAATGAGAGCCTAGGAATAAAACAGAAGCTTGTCCCCTAAGAAGCAAGATCAGGTAGCAGTTACCAGAACTAGGGATCCTACAACATTTGGAAAGGTGTTATGGGACAGTTAAGCCCTTAAATAGACAAGCACAGCCAGTACTGAGGTGCTGCAAGGGAAATAAATATCCAACCTAAATGTCCTTTCTTCTCTGACCCTCTGCAAGTATTTCTCACTGGCAAACTTCTGGAAGTGTAAAGCCAGAGGGCAAGGGATTCCAGAATGGCAATCTGTAGAGGCCAGCCTCCCATAGCACAGAACAGGCAGGAAAAGAGCGTGGAGCAGATCTGGTGCAGCAAATGGAGCTCCTGGTACTTTTCTAGGTTCTGCGGTATTACCAGTAAACAGAAAAATTGCTGCAGGCAGGGAGTGTACATTCTAATGGGACAGTGCATAAAATAAACAAAATAAGTAACATATATAGTATGCAACAAGATGATAAGTGCTGTGGAAAAAAATAAGGCACTGAAAGAATAGAGGGGAGAATAAGGAGTGAAGAAGTTGGGGAGAAGGGTTCTAAGTTTCAAGTAGGGTGGTCAGGGAAGGTCTCACTGAGGAAGTGACAATTGAGCAAAGACCTGAAAGAAGAGGCTATACAGCTATCTAGTGAGAAAACATTTTAAGGAGAGGGACTAGCAAGCGTAAATCTCTATGTGGGAACAGGATCAGGTATCAATGAAGCAGTAAAGGAGAAAAAAGAAAGCCAGTATGGTTGCGGAGAAACAGCAAGGGGGAGCATGGAGTGTGATAAAGCTGGCAAGATAGGTAGGAGTCTGGAAAGTCATATAAAAGAATTATATTTTATTCTAAAAGCAAAGGGAAGCCATTGAAAATTTGAAAGAGGAGGTTGATGTGACTATTAGATCTACATTCCAGAAAGATCACTCCAGCTGTAGTGAGAAGTGACAGGAATGTGTTGGTGGGGGGAGGTGAGGAAGGGGCAAGGAGGAGAGATGTAGGTGATCCAGGCTGTTGCAGTCATGGAGATGTCAATGGTGGCAGCTTGCATGGAGGTGGTGGCAGTACAGATGGATAGAAGCAAAAGTGTTCAAAAGATATTTAAGAAGTAAAAGTAACAGGTCCTGGGAAAGCACTAGATATGAAGGAAAGGGAAGTGAGCAGGGTGCTGCCTTTCACAAGACAGACAGCTTTGGCAAAGGATCATGTTTGGCTTCAGTTCAACTTCCAATGTGTTGTGGTGCTTTTCAGACACCCAGGAGAAGATGCCAGGTAAACTGTTGGTATTTGCTGTGGAGCTTAGAGAACAGGCGTGGATCAGATATATGAATCTGTGGGTCATCTAGCTATCTTCCTTCATATGGTAAACAAACTAAAAGCATAGACAAAATTGAGTTAAGAGCGTGTATAGAGCAAGAGGACAAAGCTTTGCTTTGCATAGCTTCAAATTTGGTAGCAGAGAAGAATGAGCTTGATAAGGAAAAAGAAAAAAGTATATATACCTATAAATGTATTTCAAAATTTTATGACCTCATACTAGAATGAGCCATGAATAGTGTTCTAATTATTAACGTAAGCATGAGTAGCTACAAGACTACATATAATATAAGGCCACATCTATAGACTGGTTCTAATACTAATGTTCAGTTTCTCATTGAGATGTAGACTGGGCCTCAGTATTTCCAGAAAATGGCCTCTTTTCCCTGCTTCCACAACTTTTCATCATAATCCTTTGTTGATTTTCTTCCTTATTTTTCCTCAGACATTTGCAGATTTTCTTTCTGTACCTAAATAGTCTTTCTTTTGTTTTGTGAAAGCATATTTATTCCAAATATCTTTGATTCCAGCATTCTGGTCATATTAGATTACCTTAGATTTTGTCCTTTCTTTGTTCAAAACTATCACTTATTTTCTCTGCTTACCTTTTCCAAGGGATTTCATAGAATTATTCTCCTTTAAATATCCTACCAACATATTCCTTTGTGTACTTTCACCCAGCTTAAAACACAAGACAGCTCAAGGAGTAGCAGGTTTACAGTTTGAAGCCCAGATGGGCGGGAGTCCTTTGGAACATAAACCGCACATCAATCAGAAAAGAGGGAAGAGAACGATTTGCTGGTGGATTTTCTTCACTGAAGGGCCTGAAAGAATTTTTTGTCACAATGGTTACTCATACTTTGATTTACAATTTAGGGTTATACTAACCCTCCCACAAAGAAGCCCTGGTGGAGAGAGTTCCTTTCCAGTTAACAGACAGGTTTATTACTTTTTTCTACAGTTGGGCTGCTCCTTGTGCCTCATTATCTATGACAACAGATTGGCTGCTTATTTATCCTGGGATAGAGTCCTCAAATCCTTTTGCCTATCACATGGAAGCTGTAGTTTTATGGAAGCATAACTCTTCAGAGTAAAACAAAATGTACAATGGACCAAATTCTTTAGGGATTAAACATAAGACTAACTTTGAAATAGTAATATGTTACTTGTCCCTAAATGCCTTGACAGCATCAATAACAAAATACATCATTTTATGAAATCTTCATTTCAGGTCCAGTAATTAGAATATTGACATAGTTGACCAAAATGACCTTTCCTTAATGTTCCCCTCAGCTCAACTAAACTTTAAATGAGTTTCTTCCAGACTATAGGACCCTGACCTCCCTTCTTAGAACATTTATTCTAGAAAACTTGCAACTGTAAATTATTTCTCTGCCCCTCTGAGATGTAAATCTTCTACAACCCAGGAATGTCCTTTTCAAGGACCTAGGAGTCATCCCTTTGAAATGTGATCATCAAGAAAGATAGCACCCCTATCCCCCAGTCTCTATGGGAGGATAGGAACCTAACCTCTATAAGCACCACCTAGCAAACACAGATGACCTAATCACATTGCCTGAACCCAGGACCCCAATGTCCTTCAGTACTTTTCTACTCTCCACCCTTTGTTTCAGTGGAATTGAATTCAATCTTTCTCCCTATTGCAATACTCTTGAATAAAGTCTTCCTTGCCTGATTATCTGCTCTGGCACAATTTCTTTTTTAGTGAAAACTACATGAGTATTTGGGTCAAGCGGACAGAGATTCAGTCCTGACTTGTAACATAATTTTCATCCACTCAGTTAAACAGTGCATATACAAAATTAAATGAGACTGTGTGATGCTCAAAATTCCTTTTCCAAATTCAATGGTCTCTCACCATCTCAGGATAGTTTTGAAATTAAAAGAAATAGCATGATCTTGGTCTATATAGTTTTTCCAAATATAGTTTCCAACCCATGTCTTTTATTTAAATCCTTGTGTTTCAATTTTTACCACATTCATGATACAGTTTCTGAAATTATTAGATGCCATTTTTTTTCATGGATACCTTGATTTTAGAATTCTACAAATTATTATTTGAACTAAAAATTAATACTCATTTTAACATCAGGTTTTTTGTCTTTCAAGTGACTATAACTTTTAAAAACAGAGGTAAAAATATTAAAAAGTTTGGCAAATAAAAGAGAAAGCACATCATGCTGGGAAAAGGGACACATTTTAGTATACTCTAAAAATACATATATAATGGTCAAATATTATTAAAATGTAACATGTTACTAATTCCACGTAAGGCAAGGGACAATTTTTTTCACCTTTGATGGGGTACAATTGACAAATTAAACTGTAAGATATTTAAAGTGTACAATGTGATGATTTGACATGCATATGCATTGTGAAAGAATTCCTTGCATCTAGCTAATTAACACATCCATCATCTCACACATTTATTTATTTTGGTGGGAACATTTCAATTCAATTCTCTTAGCAAATTTCACCTATACAATATAGTATTATCAACTACAATCACCAAGTTTTACACTAGGTCCTCAGACCTTATTCGTCTTACAGCTGAAAGTTTGCACCCTTTTACCAGCCTCTCCCTATTTCTCCCACTCCCTGGCCCCTGGCAACCACTTTTCTACTCTCTGTTTCTATGAGTTTGACTTTTTATTTAGATTTCATATGTAAGTGATACCATGTAGTATTTGTTTTTCTCTGCCTGGCTTATTTCACTTAGCATAATGCCCTCCATGTCCATCCATGTTGTTGCATTATTCACAAAAGCCAAGATATGGAAGCAATGGACAATTGATGAATTATAAAAGCCAAAATTTGACAGATATAGTCCATACTATGAAACCTCTGAAAACCTTGTAAAATTTCACCTTACATTACCTGAACTTATTCCAAATCAAAACCAGGTTTTTAGTGGAATAAACATTTAAGTTAATAATTTTCTCCATTGTACTCCTCCTCACCTCCCCCAACCACCACCCGTTCCCTGCCCATCTCTGCCCTGCTCTGTGCTCCTGCAGTCTGATCTCTGTGGACTGCAGACTCTCTTGCCTCTGACTTCCCTCTGGACTGCGGGGATGGAAGACACCAGCAGAGGATTAGAAGATGATGCTTTTCCTGCATGTGCCCTGTCTTCACAGCTCCATTTCTGGTGGCCCATTCCCAGGACTCCAGCTCTCATAGGCCCTTGTCTCTGCTGGCTGGGGATGATACTGGTTCCCGAAAGTCCCTTAGGCTTTACCGTCCCTTGGTTTCTTTCACTCTGAACACATCTCTGTAAATAGTTTAGTTATTAACTTTCCTCAGTTAACCTGTTTGAGGGTGCTGTTTCCTGCCCGATATGGTATGTATCACATTGATGCTACATATGAACTGAGTTCAAAGTTCCCGTCTTGGACAGTTGAGGGAATTAACATTACATTTTTAAATAACATCTGTTTTAATCCTTCCTCTTTGAAGTCAGTAAAATATAACTTCACAGGTATCTTTTTTACTTCTTTATAAATTTGTATTAATAAAATTTCCAAACATACACAACAGTAAAGTAAAAAAACTCCCATCAACCAGTTTCAAAAATCATGAGTATTTTGTTCCACTTCTTTCAATCTATCTTCCTTGCTCTTTTTGGGGGGGAGTGGGAGGGGAGATGAGGGTAGGGTAGGGCTGAAGTATTTTAAAGCTAATCCCAAGCAGCATATCATTTCACCCTATTTTGGTATACATCAAAGGCAAAAAAAGTAATTTTCTTATAAATGTCCTTACTATGAACAATTAACAGAATTAACAATAATTTATTATTTTCAGCTAAAATGCCCTTAGTTGTTTCAAAAATATCTTTTCACATTTGTTTTGCTTGAATTAGAATCCAATTCAAAAAGTCCATTCTGTGTATTTGATTACCATATTTCTTAAATTGTTCTCTCTCTCTTTTATTTACTTATTTTTAATGCAGACAAATCTCTCTTCCTCCCACTCTAGTTCTCATGTCATTGCTTTTTTGAAGAAATTAGATGTTGTCCTATGGACGATCCACAGTCCGCTTTGGGGTGATTATTTCTCGTGGTGTTTCACTCTCTGTTCTGTTAGACTGGATACAAATTCTTAAAGACTTCTTTCAGTTCAGGTATTTTCTTTTTCTTTTTTGCAGGAAGATTTTATCGATGATGCTTTGTACTTCATGCTGCGTCACTCCGGAGCCACACATCGTCTGCTTGTCCCAGTTCAGTGATTCTGATTGGTACGTGGTTTCAGGTGGTTGCAGCCTGATTCCTCCGCTGCAGAGTTCTCCATCAAGGTTCACCGAACGGTTTTAGCATCCGCTATTGACCACCACACAAATCTGTTCTTTTGTTAGTGGAAGCAAAACAGCGATTTTCTGATTACGTCATTCCTTCTGCATTTGTTACCTGGAATTCCTCTGTAAGAAGGAACTTTTCTCCATCTACCAGGGTCTTTTTGTTACCATGAATTACAGTTTATGTTGGAAAAGCAGAACAACTGCTGAATTCTTTTTTGTTTGTTTGTTTGGTGAGGAAGATTGGCCCTGAGCTAACATTTGTTGCCAATCTTCCTCTTTTTGCTTGAGGAAGATTGGCCGTGAGCTAATATCTATGCCAATCTTCTTCTATTTTGCGTACATAGGACACTGCCACAGCATGACTTGATGAGCGGTGTGTAGGTCCACGCCCGAGATCCAAACTTGCAAACCCCAGGCCACCAAAGCAGAGTGCATCAACTTAACCATTATAGCACCTGACTGGCCCATGAATTCTTTCCAAATTATCGTATGTTAGAGCAGTTGGTATGCTATTTCCCATGGTGCAGTGAGTTTTGTTTCTCTCTCCTCCCTTTTTTAAGTACTATGATAAACTCATGACTTTAATACTCACTGTGTTTTAATCAAATTCAGTCTTTTTTTTTGAGACTCACACTGTCCCATCTTTGGTCAGTGACAGCTCCTGTGAAGTTTTGATATCACCCCATTAGTTTTATACAGTTTACATTCTAGCACGACATGATGTCCCAGACTCCTCTTGTACATTTCCTGACCCAGACTTGAAATCAGCCATGTTTTCAAGGAGGCTTCCTTCCTTTTAGTGGAAAATGATATTTAGAGACCAATACTCGAGAGCTGGGACAACTCGATACCAATATATTGTCATTGCTTCTAGGCCTTTTCTATTGACAGAGCTGGGGAATATGTAAATTTTTAAAAGAAAAATTTAAAGTAGTCATATTGCTATTTCCCATGAACTGTACAATTACTTTCTCTGCTTTAATACCTGTATCATTTTACTTTGTGCTAGAAATCTTGGTTAACAACAAATAGGGTAAGTTGCAGAAGGTAACATTTACTTACTTTCTCTTACAATAAACATATAATGTGTATAATTTTAAGGACTGATTCAACACACACTCTTTAGGAAAGGAAAGAGTTCTTAGGAGAAAAAATCCTGACTCTATTTTGGTTAATAATTTATCAATAGAACTTTTGCTTCCAGCTATTTTGGAGTAATTGGTGCTGGACCTATCTTCTACCATAAATAATCATCAAACTAGGCAAGATACATGAGTTATGGTTTCCTTTAACTAAGGATCACAGATTGGAGTTAAGGCTGATGAAGTAGCTGTTAATTTCAAGGCTGATGATGATAATTCAGAAGGCTATGTGGGGATTCCTTTGAGTCTTTGATCAATGGCCAGGCTGTCAAAGCAAGGGGTGAGACCTAGTGCTGCATGGCTGGACAAAGATCCCAGAGTCCAGCTTGACCAATGTGGAGAAAAGTCCCTTGCAACGTCCTCACATATTGACCCATGAAAGCCCAAATCTTAAGAGTAGGGACCATGCATAGGGTAAGACCACACCCTAGGAGTAAAAGCAAAACTGAAATAAACTGCCCAAAGAATGAAAGACTTATGGGATCAAAAGGATCTACCTAACCTCCTGCCAGAACAAAGCTCAAAACTTTCTTTTCTTAAAAAGTCAACATAATCCAGACTCCCTATAATGCACCATCCATAATTTAACCATAAAATAATTCATCTAAATATTTCTCATTGTTATAACTTGTGTTTTTAAAACAACATCCTTTCTGATATATCCCTACACACTCTATGGCACATTTTCTGAAAATTTTACTTTTGGGCGACCTTAACATTTTTAACATTTTGAAAGACCTGTTCTGTCTTGGTTATTTGTTTCCATCATTAAAAAGAATGAAGGGAGTGGAGTTATATATAACATTGGTATGCTTCTTTGTGATGTTTGTTTTGACTTCCAATAAAATTATTCTGCACTCTGCTAAATTTATATATAACTGAGTCTCTTTTGATGATGTACATGTTTTCGGTTTTCTGACTGAGATTTATTAATATTAATAACAAGGCAAAGCAGAATAGAGGTTTCTCTTCTCCAATTTATGTAAAGATTTCTCAAGTAATAGTGAATCCCCCATATATATAGCATCAAATATTTTTATCCGCTGACATTACAGAAGAAAGGGCAGAGAAGCTTAATGTAATATGTACTTAAGAGGAAAAAAGAAAAATATCACTCATTCACAGTCCATAATTTTGTTAAAGGTAAGATTTATAAATGGCCATATATACTAATAGAATAGCAGAATACACAACTGATTTTCCTATTGTAGACTAATAAAAAAGAATTACTGACATTCAGCACCATCTGGACGATTACTTTCTGACCCTGCACAGTTTTTAAAATGCAAGCTATTTTACCTGAAATTCAAGATTTTGTGAAGATAGTACTGAATTTTTGACATTAAACATATGGTGTGTTGTCAGCTTCAAAATTATAAATAATTATTAGGCATCAGAATTATACAACAAAATGGAGGAGTTAGCAAATTAAGGACAAATTTTGAACTGTAAAAAATACATATTAGCTTCTAAGTGCCTTCTCTTAGGAATTGTCTGTTACTACCTGAATGCCAATGTGGTCTTAAGTCCTAAAAAACTGAAAATAAAAAGAGCTTATAATAATTGCTTCAAGCCATTATCATAAAATTCACACGCTAGGAAAGATTTTAAAAAGGTGTTAGCATTAATTTTTCATTAAAATGAATTTGAATGGGGTTTCTTTCCTGTGGTTTTCAATTATTTAGGCAATGGTGAGTTATGGAAAAAACATGGAATCTAAAGTCAGCTGGGACTTCAATCAAAATCCTGACTTTGTCACTTTAGCAGTGTTTCCTTTTAGGCAAGTAGCTTAATCTCTCCATTTCTCAGTTTTCTGATCTATAAAATAATCATGGTAATGCCTTTATTTCGGGAATTTTATGAGGATAAAATGTGATAAAATGGGTAAATTTTCTTAAGAGGGCCTGAAAGGTAGTACATATCCTGTAAATGTTGGTATCTTTCCTGTTCTTCTTCCATTTCTCTCTCATGAAACAAGAAAGTTCAAAAATCAAACTTTTTCAGAATTTTCAGGGAATAGGAAGTTGAGAGATATAATCAGATAGAATTAGAATACTTTTTTTCTCTCACCGTGATACTCCTCAATCCCCACACTATACTTTCCTCTGACTCACCTCCCACTACAAGAAACGAACAATTTATATTTCTGTCAAAGATTTATCTGCCTTTTGTGCCCTGGATCCCCCCTGCTTTTTCATAGTCAAGAGTTTTTCTCCTACAATTTCCCTCTTTCTCCCCCCATGTCTCCCTTTCCTCCTGGATTATCTTTCTTAACATATAAACATGCTGTGTTTTCTTCTATCTTATGAAACAAAACCAAATTTCTCTTGCCCCACAATCTCTTCTGTGCCATTTCTATGTTTTCCTGTAGAACAAAATGAAAAATTTGCTACACTTGCTATATATCCCTGCTCTACTATTCCAGACCTCACCTAAGTCAGGAATCATTTTTATATCATACCTTCAGATATCCAGCATCACATAAATTACTCATTTTGATTCCAATGTTGGATGACTAGTTATTAAAAAGGTTTTCTATGAAGTGACCTATAATTTTTCCTCTCATAATCCATACTAATTTCTTTTTTAAAAAGAATTTTTTTTAAAAAACTCTTTTTTAAACGTTATCAAACAGAGTTGAGATGGTCATTATGTCTACTTTTTATTAGTTTCTTCTTCTAACATCTTTACTTCTTTTCAAACAGTTCTCGTAAAAATAGCCTCTGAAACTTTTTTATCCTAACGCTGCTTTTCTACATCTGATGGTATTTGTTAAGTCCTCTAATAATTTGCATTTAAATTTGTATTTTGTATTCTACTTAAGAAATAATGTTTTAAATTTAATTAAAAATTAATCATTTTATGATCATCTTTAAAAATAGGAATAAATTATATGTTATTATCATTTTTTTCTGTTAGGCTAAGTCTAGGGTAGGACAAAATCCTACTCAAGGTTTTGATAGGTAGAATTCATCTTACTCGTCCCTCAAAAAACCAATTTTGAAGTGTTTAAGTAATGAAAGGTCAGATAAACACTGAAGAATTCATGTTCTAGATTCTTCAGGGTAAGGAGAATGGAAATATGAATCTATTGCAATGGTTTTATATTCAGTGAATTCCTTTTGTGTGTGTGTGAGAGAGGAAGATTAGCCCTGAGCTAACATCCGTTGCCAATCCTCCTCTTTTTTGCTGAGGAAGACTGGCCCAGCTAATTCTGTGCCCATCTTCCTCTACTTTATATGGGATGCTGCCATAGCACGACTTGACAAGTGGTGTGTCGGTGCATGCCCGGGATCCGAACCTGCGAACCCTGGGCCGCTGAAGTGGAGCATGCAAAATTAACCGCTACACCACTGGCTGGCCCTCATTGAATTCCTGTTATCTAAAAATTTAATGAGTGAATTGGTCAAAACCAATCATAAAATACACACGAATAATTTTTTTTAGTAGTTTATCATGAAGAGTGAAGAAAGAACTAAAGAAAGAAATGGGATAAGAAGAGAAGACAACTCAAGGTTGTTCACAGTGACCATCAGAATTTACTCTGTGGGATTAATCACTCCAATTACAAGACCGACCAGTTGGTCAAAGGTGGTAGATAGAGAGAGACTTCCAGGGGGAATTAGAAATTCAAATAGGACAAATTCCTTTGAAGTAATAAATATATTTTCTAGCCAGCAAATTCAGATTGCTTTTATACTTCCAGATGATCTAAGAATTTGACAAAAAAGATGAATTGGGTTTTTTTATCACTCCATTCACACCACACATTTATTTCTATTCAAAATATAATTATATCCTGTTAACTTTTATGACTTTCATAGTAAAATATAAATAATTTACAGAAGATTTGAGATCATATTTACTTTTACTTTCTGTGTCAAATTTCTTATTATATAAATATAAAATGGAAACCAAAAAATAAGCCAATATATTTTGTAGAGGAGGAAATAACTTTTTAAAATCCAAACCCCACCCTAGGTTTAGTGTAACATGAAAAGATAATCATGTATAATTTATTCCTATTTTTAAAGAAAGGTATAAACGCTTAGCTCTTAATTCAAATTAAAACATGCTATTTCTTAAATAGGTTTAGCTATATAACTAGTATACAATTCTAGCTTGTATATAATTCTAATTGTATGCTTTAAATTTGTTGTTCCACGTCTTACGACTCCCATTAGTGATATAAAGAAGACTGTTCACCAACAGATTAACATTAATTTTACACTTTTTGCTCCTCCAGCCTAATTTACGATCTTGTCTTTGTCTTTTGTGTTTCAAATGTTCACTCTGATGTGGCTGCAAATGTGTTTCTTTTTGTTTTTCCTGCTTCAGTTATGTTGAGTTTCTGGAATCTGAGATAGTCTTTTATCAATTCAGAACAATTCTTAGCTAATAACACAAAGACTGTATTTGTTTCTTGTCCCTGGGAAATTCCTTTGCTATTTTGTGGCTCAGATTTTAAGCTTCCAATGGTTTAACCACTTGCTCTTGCAAGTCAGTATGAACTGGTTTAGACACCACTGAATAGACTTCTAGAGGGACAGTATTCTTCTCTCTGTTCATTCAAGCTAATTATAATACTTTCATTTGGCTTTTGACTTTTAAAAGTCCAGTGCTCAAAAATAACCATTCATCTGTACTTGATCTGACTTTGCCTTAGCTGATTTTAAGACCTCCATTTGTGGTGCTCCCCATTTCACTACAATGTGGCTAGGTGTGGCTTTATTTTTTGTTTGTCCTCCTCAGGAACCCCTTGTGCTTCTTGAACATGAGGATTTATATCATTTATCAATTGTAGGAAATGTTAAACCTTTATCCCTTCAAATATTGCTGCTTCTCATTCCATTTAATTTCTATTTATATAATTCCTATTCAATATATTTTGAATCGTCCCTCTATATTAATTTCTCAGATTTTCTCTCTTTAATTCTCAGGGTTGCATTTTAGGTAATTTCCTTCTATCTATTTTTCATTTTGCTAATTCTATCTTACAGTGTGACTAAATGGCTATTTAACCTATCTACTGGGCTTTTATTTTCAATAATTACATACTTTAATTCTACAGGTTTTATTTAATTCTTTTTAAAATCCATCTACTTTCATAAAACATTGTCACTTCTTATTTTTTGTCTTTATTTTAAACATACTTATTTAATAAGTACTTATTTACTCATTTACTGATACTTAATAATAAGAGAATATGTTTCTTCCTAGAGTTCAGGCTAAGACAGACAAACTTCCTTGTCATCCTCTTACCTTAGAGGAGATGTTTTTCTAGTCTATCTTTATAATGACTGTTCCCAGCTCCTTCCCTTACAGGAAATTTAAAACGCCTATCTCCAATATTAGGTCAGGACCCAGACTTTGTTAGCCAGTCAGCATATTCTGTCTTCCTTGATGATAGTGATTGGTTCAGGGTTAGTCTTATCAGCCAAATATGAAAAATAAAACTTAATTCTATTTCTAAAATCAGAATGTTTGAAATGCAGATTTTGTTTGTTTGTTTGCATTGGACTTGAGTGTGAGACTGATGAAGTCCTGGGCAGTGGAGGAGACAAGTGGTGAGAATGTTGTTAGTCCACACAAGAGCAGAGGTGAAAGATAAAGGATGGGAATCCAAATATTTATCATTTTTTTTGAATCCCTGGGTTCAGCAGCACCTGAAACTAGCATTGCCCCCAGGTTTTTCAATTCATGTGAGTTGAAGACTGCTTGAATTGGATTTATGCATCCTGAATATGAGTGTCATCTCTAGTCAATAGTGTAATAGCTGTTCCCAGTCTTCCCCCAAACTTCTCTGTGTGGCAAGTGGTAGGAAGTATGAATTTAAATACAAAAGGTAGAGAACAAGAAACAATTTAACTAACCCTTAGTGAACACAATGATATACAGCTCAGATATTCCTTCTGGACTGAAGGGTGAATCATCACCTACTGGGCATTCTGTTAGTAGACAATTCTCAGCTGTCAGCCTTTATCAACCAGAGAAACAGAACCATTAGGAGATACATATGGAAAGACTTCTTGCAGGGAATTGGCTTACTCACTTACAGGGGCTGGCAAGGTAAGTCTGAAATCTGTAGGACAGGCTATCAGGAAGAGCAGGAGGGACATTCTGGCCACAAGCTGAAAGCTGCTGTTCATAAGTACAATTATTTCTTCCTTAGGAAAGTCATAGCTCTTTTCTTAAGGCCTGTTACCTTATCGAATCAAGCTCAACTAGATTATCTAGGATAATCTCACTTGCTTAAAGTCAACCAAAATTACCTTCATACCAACACTTATATTAGTGTTTGATTGTATAACTGGGGACTAATCTAGCCAAGGTGACACGTAAAACTTACCATAATGTGGCCTTCTTTGAGAATTGCCATTATTGAGGAGAATCTCCTCACCAAAGGTCGTGGTCTTTTCCCAGAGTACACTGCATTTAATGACTATCACGGCAAGACTATTAAAACCTGGCACCCTTGTCCCAATTCAGGAAAACTCTAATGCTTCAGGATTTCTTTTGGGGTTGGCTGAAGCCTTTGTTGACTCTTTGGCCAACCTGCTTTCTGGCCTTCCTTCCTCAGCTGTGGATGTACTCCTTAATAAACTTCACACACAAATCCTTTCTCAGAATCTCTCTCAGGAAGCTCAACTCATGATATGCTCCAACATTCCCTTTAACTATTTTCCTAAAATACACATAAACAATACTTTATGTTTCCTTTTAAAACTTATTATAAAATAGTAAGACTATAACTCTCCAGAATATTCTAATGCTGAGACATATCCATGTAGCTTACCCACTTTATTTCAAGGACACATACAGCATCTGGAATATAATGTGCTCAACAAATGAATATAAAACATTTATAGTTGGTTACCACTGACAGTTAAAATCTATTCATGAACTTAAAATCAGACATTGTTTTGATCAACATCTGAATTTATCAGAACTGTACTATTGTTTCACAAAACATAAAGCTTGACGTTCATTTTAAACTGATAGAAGACCATTGAATGAATTTTTACCACATTAGAAATGACTGATATCCTGTCCAATCAAGATTCTCCAAATTAGCTTGTGATGCTTTGTTTCAATCACTTTAAATTCTTGTCTGCTAGAGTGGAAATGACTCTGAATTTCATGACACCATTTCATTCAATTCTCTTAGTGCCTTTATTATGAATAAAGTAGCTTTATAACTTATTTCTACTATTCCTATTTGAATGGAGGAAGGAGAGAATTACTGTAACTTAAAAGAGAAAAGATGAGAGTATGCAAATTCTTTCATCCTAGAAGTGGTGGTGCATAAGTATTGTTCCAGTAATGTTGATGGAATGATAGATATGCTTACATGTTCTTAGAGAAATGCCAGAAAAGAATTTTGGGTAAATGACAACTTTTAGGTAGATGCGCTTACCTCCCCTGGCCATAATCCCTATTAAATAGAACAAAACAATAAAAATTTGGCATATTTACACCATGAAAATTGACAAATGCTACAAATTAGGGCTTTTCCCCGGAGGGCTGGTTGTTCATATTTACCAGCACACATCCTAATACTCCCACTTACTCAAGGACATTGTTCCAGCAATTTTACTCTCTTTCTCCTCATCATCCAATTTTAATCAAATAAAAAACAAACAAAAGGATTTAAAGAAAAAAATGCAAGATGACTAATTTTACCAAGTTTATATTAATCTGTCCAAGATAGTAAAACAGTTTTCAAACATGTGGTGATTATGTAACAAAATCATCACAGATGTTCAGACATTAGCATTGCAAGTCAAGGACAAAGTTATTTTTTTCTAAGGAATTTGTAAATTATGGGAAAAGCACAATATTTCATTTATTTGGAAGATTAGAACCACAAAGGGTGACCCAATTTTGTTTGTTTATCCTAGTGTGCAAAGATTTTATTTTGTTTATGACAAGGATATATTATGTGCACACTTATTCAGTTTAGAAGCAGGGTACACTGTTAATTCTGTGTCCACACACATCTCTCCTGTGTTCAAAATCCTCCAATGGCTACTGTCTTCCTTCAGAGGAGAAGCCTTGCAATGGTGATAGTAGAACATAGCCTCTCTGAGGAAAGGACTTTATTTGCTTTGCTTACTGCTATTTAATCGGCCTGTGGAGTAGTTCCTGGCACACAGTAGGTGCTCATTAAATATTTTTGACCAAAAGGTCAACATTTTGACCCAATGACCAAAGGCTTGTTGGGGAAGATGTGGGTCCATTGTCATTTTCTTCTTTGATTATAGATTTTCTGCAGATATTATCCAAATAATCATAATTGCACAATGGTTTCAAAGACTTAAATTGTGAGTCCAGCCAACCTGAGGAATTTGAGTTAGTCATTAAATATGTTATCAAAGAAGAACAAATTCTTTTAATACTTGGAAAATTTAACCATTTCTTGGATTCTGCTGGAGGAAAAATGAAGTGAAATTATTACACATTAAAATAGATTGAGATAGAGATAGAGATAAAAGTAAAAGAAGCATATACCTGGAATACTTTTGCTTTGGAAATCAGAGTAGTGGAAAAAGAGTGGAGGCTAACACATATCAAGTACTCATGATTTGTCTGATATTTTGCTAAGTAATTTGATTACATTGTCTCAGTTTTTACTCATTTAACTCTATGATATAGATGATTTTATTATTCCCATGTAAGAGATAAGGTGTGACAAAATTTCTATGTTAGAGTTCTCCAGAGAAATAGAACCAATAGGATATATACATATGTATATATTAAGAGTTTATTTTAAGCAGTTGGTTCATGCAATTGTGGGAGCTGGCAAATCTGAAATCTGTAGGCCAGGCCAACAGGGTGAAAACTCAGGCAGGATTTGATATTGCAGTCTTGAGTCTGAAATCTGTAGAGCAGGGTGGAAACTCAGGCAGCAATTAATGCTTCAGTCTAAAGGGAGAATTTCTTCTTTTCCGGGAAATCTTAGTTTTAGTTCATGGTTCTTTGCCTGGTGGATGACCCAAACATTCATTCCTGAAGAGTCTAGGCCATTAGTAGTCCTTCCAAAATTGGGTTATTGTCATTTTCCATTGACTTTAATCATAGAGCATGGTGATAATAAGAGAAGTCATTCAGGGATGTCTTGTATTCCAGACATACTTTTCCTTCCCTACACTGTATAGTAGTAGTCCAATTTCCCCTTGGTGATCAGGATCAATCTTCCCAGCCAGTACAGTAACTCCTCTCCTTGCCTGTTGATTCAGAGGCATGAGGAGCCCAAATTTTGCAACTAGAGGTAACAGTGAATGAGGTAATAGAGGTAATCACCTCTTAGTTCCTGGACTCATGAATTGTGCCTATGGTAAAAACAGCACTATATATTGAATGCTGATTCAGAGCAGAGACAGCCTTCTGGAGAATATTGCTCCAGCCCTGCATGATATTGCCACGTAGCTACACTACAAAAAAGTCTTCAAAAGGTTACTTCTTTGTACTATCAAGCCAATTGCTTCAGGATGATGGAGAACATGCAAGATGTAAATTCTGTTGGCATGGCCCCACTGCTACAGTTAATTTGTTGTGAAGTTAGTTCCTTGATCACAAGCAGTATGTGTATGGAATACCATGACAGTGGATAAGGTATTCTGTAAATCTTCGGATGATAGTTATGACAGAAGAATTGTGTGCAGGGAAGGCAAACCCACATACAAAGTGTCTATACTATTAAGAACAAAGCACTTCCTCTTCCATGATGGAAGTGGTCCAATGTAATCAGCCTGCTACCAGGTAGCTGGCTGATCACCCTGGGGAATGGTGCCATACTGGGGACTCAGTGTTGGTCTCTGTTGCTGGCAGATTGAGCACTTAGAAGTGGCTGTATGGCAGTTCTATTTTTTAATTTTTTGAGGAAACTCCCCACTGGTTTCCATAGCAGCTGCACCATTTTATATTCCCACTAACAGTGTACAAGTGTTCTAATTTCTCTACAAACTTGCCAATACTTGTTTTCTTTTTTTTTGATAATAGACATCCTAACAGGTGTGAGGCGATATCTCACTGTGGTTTTGATTTGCATTTCTCTGATGATTAGTCATGGTCAGCACCTTTTCATATACCTATTGGCCATTGTACTTCTTCTTTGGATAAATGTGTGTCTGAATGTAACTTCACCAAGAAAATTAAACTTTCTAGGATAATTTTTCATCTATGTATTTATTTTATCTCTCTCTCAAAGTGCATCTAAAGGTTAACGGTAGCTATCTCTGGATCACAGAATTATGAGTAACTTTTCTTTTTATATGTGCCTATATTATAAATATGTGCAGTGTATATGTTTTACATTTTTTAAACAAGCTACCAAAAGACAGTAATATTGTGACTAGTTTAAAATTTTAACACATATTTTGATACATATGACATGAGACAGTTGACCAACTACTAGAAAAATCTAATAATAAACAGATATATTTTTTAAACTACAAACTTAAGCTATGAAATAATAACTTCACATAAAAATAATTTGCTAAGCTGATTAGAGAAAAATCTAGTGATGATCTCAGCAACTTTATGTAAGCCTTGTGTGAAAGACAATGAATATGTCACACAGTATCTTGTAGAAAATTAATTTGACTGTCACAAAAAGGAGAAATTCCAATAGGATTTTATAACAGCATTGATAGATGGTGTTAAATAAGTATGTAGAAGCAAACCATGGATATAAAACTGATAAAATAACTCAATCATAATGTAGAAAGTCAGTAACTATTTCCTCAGTCTATATATACTCACTTACCTTTTGAAGATGTCTCATTAAAGAATATTGACATTAAAGCCGTGCATAATGCCTTCAAGCACTATAAGAATAAATGATAATTCCTTTTACTGGTTTTGGTAATATTCCAGTAAATGATTGACAGACAAAACAGAAATTGCTTATTATTAACGATTCTGTGTAACCTGGTGTATTTCAATGTTACATAGTACATAATGATAAAATTGTATTATAAGTACCATACAACTCATATGATATCAAAACAAAAAAGAAAATCCTTATTATCAAAAAAGGTTAAATTTATTAAAATGAAAAACTATCAGATTCTATTTTTGATGATGCAATATGATCTAATTCCACCACCCTGCCTGCTAAAGAAGTCAATTTGTGAATTTTGAACACGTTTACCTAGAAAATACCTACGAAGTTATGAGGAATTCCTAATGGATAAAAATTTTACAAAAACAAATTTTATAACAGAAAAGAGATACTAGTGATCTCAAGAATTCATTTCTGAACTTACGAGGTATAAATCCAAATGCAAAATTGGGTTAGCATTCTGTAATAAGTCTTGCATTTCTTTACCCCTTTCCCTCCCTCCAACCTGAGGGTTCTAGCCTTGCTGTTGATCGAGACAGAAATCTTCATGAATTTGGGAGAGCGAAGATTATCTAAGCAAGTAATTTGACTTGAACCTCTCTAACCTTATATTTCACGACCTCTCTTCAAAAAACACTTTAATGCCCAAGAAGTATCACGCTATATTAGAAAGAACACAAACTGTGGGTCAGAATTGGGCTGGTAAACCCACCTCTCTGCCTGCTTGGGCAAGTTTCTCAGTGAAATAATTTTCAATTCCTTCATCTGCAAAACCGAGTTAATAATAGCTATTTTTAAGAGTGGAAGTGAAGATGTATATCCTTGTATGTCTATTTCTCTCTCTCTCTCTGTGTCTCTCCCCATCCATATGCTTGTATGCAAACACTCTAACAGGCCGTATCTATATATTTTGATATTTGTAGATGGTGCCTGAAACATGGTAGACATTCAGCATCAGTCACTACCCTCAAATGTTCTCATTCCACATACTCATTCATTGAAGCCATTTTCCTATTTTAAGACCCACATAAAATCCCTCATTTTCCACTTGAATTTTGCCAACATTCCCACATCATAGTAATCTGGCCTCACTTGCCAACTGGTATTCACTTTTTGACACTGTTATATTTACTCTGTTTTATATGTACATGATCAGTCTCTGAATTCCTTTCTAAGCATCTTGAAGAAAAGAATTATATGTTTTAAAATGCATACACCTTAGGCTAGGATGAGACAATAAAAACCTGCACAGTAAATATTTAATAATTGACTGAATATAAAGAAAAAGCTATTCATTTGTACCAAAGAATCTATATGAAGCTTGGACCAAGATCCGTATGATGCCCTGACCAAGATCATGTCTGTCTAGATTTAACTTCTCACTTGGCTCACTATTTATTCAATCAATTTCAATGGTTCCTAAATCTTAGCAGAATGAGACTAGCCAGCATTTATTGAGCTTCTACCATGAGCCAAGCCCTTTGCATGTATCATTTCATTTAATCATCACAGTAATCTTATGAGCTATAAATCATTAATCTCACTTTGTAGTTAAGTAAATCAAAACTCATAGAGGTTAACAAAACTTCTTCAGGGGCCCATACTAGTAAAACCTGAGTTACACCCCAGTCTGCCAGACCTCAAAGCCCAAGTTCTTCCCAATATACTACAATGTCTACTTACACTTTGGTAACCCAAGTCTGTTTTTCTTCCAGGTCTCCCACCAGTGTGATTTGCATAAACTTCTTATTTTTACAATTATGCAGCTCTGAGTTAAACACACATAAATATACACACACTCTCACGTACACACTCCAAAAGGTAACTATTTGTTCTCAAAAACAATAGAGTGATAAGAAGAGGACTATTTACCTAAACATCCCCAAAGTTTACATCAAGTTTGTACTCATAATTATGCAAATTATATGTACAACACTGTTAGATTCTCATTTTTGTTTCAACTGGTATTTCCTTGGCCTTGCTGAGAATATGAAACAAGCCAATTGCTAAACCTCACCCTTCTTGAAGTCTACTTAAATATCAACAATAAGTTACAGTCAAAACTGAAATAATTGTACTGGTTCAAAGTCTTAGCATTTGACATACTTTCAGGTGTGTGTGTGTAGGGGCGAGGGGCTCACCGAACCCTTGGCAACCACTGTTTTTTTATCACCATAGTTTTGACTCCTGTGGAATGTCATATATTTGGAATCACACGGTATGGAGCCCTTTTAAACTGGCTTATTTCACTTAGCAAAATACATCTAAGGTTTGTCTTTTCCTGGCTTGATCGCTCATTTCTTCTTATCATTGAATAATATCTCATTGTATGATGTACCACAGTTGGTTCATCCTATAGAAAGGCATCTTGATTGTTTCCAATTTGGGGTAATTATGATAAAAGTGCCATAAACATTCATGTGCAATTTTTTGTGTGGACATAAGTTTTCAACAACTTTGGGTACACAGATAGGAGCAGGATTGCTGAATCATATGGTAAGAGTGTATTTAGCTTTGTAAGAAACTGTCAAACTGTCTTCCAAAGTGGCTGTATCATTTTGCATTCCCACTAGCAATGCATGAGAGTTCCTGTTGCTCCACATCCTCTCCAGCATTTGGTGTTGCCCATATTTTGGATTTTAGCCATTCTGACAGATGGGTAGTGGTGAGATGGAGTTTTTCTTGCTCAAATCAGTCTTTGTTGCTCAGAGTGTCTCTCAATGTTATCTTCACTGCTTAGGTTCTAAAATTAGTCGCCTCTACCAGCATTTGAAGTCCCTGAGTTTCTGGAGTATCTAGTCCTGTCATTTCTTGCTTGCAAACCCAGCAAATTCTTTTTTGAGCCCATCTCTTTCTACGATTCCTGGGCAAATTGTAATCAACAACAACCAACATACACATTGGCGTTCTGTTCTCCGACTGCTTCCCCTGAAGCTAAGAGTTCATTGTGTACATGATCTTCCTCCCATGTTACCTCCGTAGACAGATTTGCCAAATATTTTGCCATAGCGTAACATGGATTGTCACCACATAATATGGATTGCCTTCCATCCAGCCACCAGCTGCTAAGCTAATGTCATATATTAATTTTAGTTTTTATGGAGGATCTGTATTACCGATGATCATTTCTTGTTTTAGTAAAAATAAGCTACTTTTTTTTTTTACAAATCCCCTAATCAGAGTGACTTAAAGCAAAAGGTTATTCTTCATTCATGCTACTTGTCCATCTTGAGTCAGCAGGGAATTTTGCTCTACTTCATCCTCCTTTAGGGACGTAGGCTACTTCCACCTCCTGAAATGTTGAGGTTTTCACAACAGGAAGAAAAGAACATAGCAAATGATGCAGCAGTCCTCAACGGCTTCCACTCTCCTCATGCAAACCTCTTCTGTGTCTGGAGAAGAAGAACCAGGACTAATGGTAGATAGCACTAATTATAACCACAGTAACCTAGCCTAATTTTAGGGCGATAAGAAAAGCTCCCTTAAAATCATATTAAATATTACTAATTTTTTTATTTGCAAGCTTCTTTACTTATCTCAATCTTTTTTCTCTAAAGAAGATAAAGGTAAATGTATTAGTCACAGTTCTCCAGAGAAACAGAACCAATAGGATATACAGAGATATACATAAGGGAGATTTATTATAGGAATTGGCCCAGGCTGTTATGGAGACCAAGAAGTCTCACAATCTGCCATCTATAAAAGGGAGAACAAAGAAAGTCAGTGGTATAATTCTATCTAAGTCTAAAGGGCTAAGAACCAGCAGAACTGATAGTGTAACTTCTAGTCTTAGGCCAAAAGCCCGAGAACCAGGAGCTCTGATATCTGAGAGCAGAAGAAGGTGGACATCCCTGCTCAAGAAGAGAGGAAAGAGAATTTGTCTTTCCTTCACCTTTTTGTTTTATTTGAACCCTTGGCAGATTGGATGATGCTTGCCCATATGGGTGAGGGTGGATCTTCTTTACTCAGTCCACTAATTCAAACGTGAATCTCTCCCAGAAACACCCTCACAGACACACCCAGAAATAATGTTTTATCAGCAATCTAACCGGTCCCTAGCCCAGTCAAGTTGATGCAAAATTAGCCATCACAGTAAACTAACCCTGACAGGTGCCCTATGAAAACTCTGTTACCCAGGATAACTTCAGCTTGGGCTCTAAGCATGAAGGTCAAGTACAATTAAAGTAACAAAGTGACACTTTTTATCTACTTCCTTATATACTAAAGTTGTCTCCAACCCTTTACAATTTGAAAAGAGATTTTTCCGTTTTTTTTTTTTTCCTTTTCATCAGAAAGGAGCTATCAAACAGAAACAGTGTTCCAGGGCGGTTTAGAAATAATGCGAGATATAGCCAGACAGTATGAACAAATTCAAGACCAGGGTAATCTATTAGCCATACGATAAAAATAAAGCCCATTCTAGATAGCTGCTTCTGCCTGACTTAGATTAATTTTCATGTAAATTAGAGAATAGGAATTGTTCTCAGCCTGTTTTAAAGAAGAAAGATGCAGAAAGAAAGCCAATGACTAACATTTTAAAAACATGTGTATACGAATTTTTCTTAAAAAAAAAAAATCCAAAGGTGTTGATCAAATAATGCCACATTTTAATTGCAGCAATGTAAATAAAGCCTTTTGTTTCAAACTTAAGATACATTGCTTTAATAATCAGGCTTACTTTACAACTTGCAGCTGTTAAATCCATGATAACTTACTTTAATAATGCTGGTTGTTCCAAAATAAGAAAATTGTATCAAACTACTTCAATTAATTCACTTGGAAATGAAAATTAGAAGTAAACATTTAAACATATCCCCAGTTACTAAAATTCTTTATTCACACAGGATGCCATTCTGAGAATTTAAAAGGACATAGAATACCTATTATCTGATTTTCTTTTTTCTCTGTAGTGTGCGAGGCAGAATCTATATTGTTCCCTTCCCAGCAGAAGAGAGGGGTTTTAATAGAAAAGGGAATTCCTCTTCCCTAAAATTTATCCTTCCTTTTATACTCTGGATTCTGGCCTCTCCCAACTTGCACAAATTACCCATCTGTTCATTCATTTATCCACCCATTCACATATTCTGCACAATTGTATTGAGATTCTACCATATACTGAGCACTATGCTAGTCACGGAGGGCACAATAATCCTAGAGAACACGTCTGAGAAGACAGAAGAAACTCGACATACAGTGAAACCTGGCATAGGCTCCTTTTCTCCATCCAGCTCCCATTCTCCAACTGGAGCAGATCAAAGCTTTTATTTCCTAGGAGGAAGACAGTATATTGAAGGAGGTTGGAGTTAGGCAGGAAAACTGCAGGCATTGGAAGAGATTTTTGTGCAATCAGTATTTTTCAGTTCCAGTCTCCCAAGGCTAAAATAACTAGGAATCTTTCTGGAATTGCAAGTGCCGTCCTGGGAGTCACAGCCAGGTTTAGGTCCTAGAATCGTCTTCATGCATATTTCAACCAGAGTGGAGAGCAGCTATCAGATGGGGCCAAATGTCAGCCAGAACAAATCGGATTTGGATCCTGCAGACAGACCCCTGGAACTCAGGATGGGTACCTGCGCAGGCTCAGGCCTCCTTTTATTAATCTTGTGATAAAATGACCCCCCACATATTAGGTTATTTAATTTTTTGGATCCTACTTACAATGTTATGGTGGGTAATCGAAAAGAGAGGTACTTTTCTCCATTGTGACACAGTGCAAAGAAGAACAAAGGAATGAACACAGATGCTGGTAGTTTACAGCTTTGGTGGCAAGGAATTGAGGAATTTTCTACCTACTGAGTTCTATTTTCTCTGTGATTTAGGAAGCAGGTTCATTTGATGAGAATGCGGAGGCAAATGCCTTAAAACATACTCAAGTCTTTAACAACTTCAAAACAGAACAAAACAGCAAAAATGTTCCCAGTCCCTATGCTTTCTCCTCCTCAACCCTCCCCAACAGGTCCTTCTTTCCCTTCTGCTGCTGAGACCGTCTCACCTTCTCTGCTTCCTGACGTGTCTGTGGTTTTATTTTTATTTAATTTGTTTTACTCGTTTGCTTTGACTAGGCCTGCCATATGCGGTTTCTGTGTCTCTCAGTTCTAAATTTCAATTTCTTAGAAACAAGACTCTGGCAGGCCAGCTTGGCTCTATTAAACCCACCTGAACAATTCAACTGTGGCCGGGAGTCAAACTGTACATTCCTGGTGGCCATTCCTGAGTATAGAGACTATTTCTGGAAAAAGGAGAAACTGTTGTAAATCAGATAGCCAAAGAAATGTACATCTTCAACACACTCAGTCTTTCCCACGGCCTGTGTGTTCCTGGTGCTCTTCACTTTCAGGTGGTTCCCTCTCTGTGTCCTTGTTGGTCTCTTTCTCTTCCACCTGAAATGCTGGAGTTTGTCAGCAATCTCTTCAAGGTCCTCTTCTCTTCTCTTCTCGCTCTGGGACGGTCCCCTGGGTGACCTCACCCTTTCCCAAGGATACAACTCAGTTATCCAGTGATGGTGCCTAAATCTATATCTCTTTTACAGATCTCACTCGTAAGTGGCAGACTTGTAAAACACCACAGAGAACAGAGCTGAGAGACAGAGAGAGAAAAAGCTTGACACCATCAGAAGTGTCAAAACCCTGGATTTATCTTGCCTGAAAGTAGATCTGTCTCTAGAAAGTTTTGTAAAAGAATTCTTCATGCTTAAGCCAGATTGAGCTGGGTTTATGTTAACACCAAAAGCATATTTGACTGATTAAGGGATTTTTTGTTTGTCAGGCTGGTTTCTTCCTCAGTGCTTCCTCTTGCTATTTGTTCCCAGTTCCTTTCTTCATCACCTCTTTCCTTTCCTCCCAAGGTCAGGCTAATAGCAACCCCACAAACATTCTTATGCTCCTCCAGAAACAGTCTCACCCTCCCCATCACAGTCATGTGTCACTTCACGAGAGGGATATGTTCTGAGAAATGTGGCCTTGGGTGATTTCATCATTGTGAGAACATCACAGAGTGTACTTACAGAAACCTAGATGTATGGCCTGCTACACACCTAGGCTATGTGGTATAGCCTATTGCTCCTAAGCTAGAAATCTGTACAGCATGCTACTGTACTGAATACTGTAGACAATTGTAACACAATGGTATTTGTGTATCTAAACGTATCTAAACATAGAAAAGATACAGTAAAAATACAATAGAAAATATTTAAAAATGGCACTTTTTTAGCTTTTAGGTACCTATCTTAGGGCACTTACCAGGAATGGAGCTTGCAGGACTGGAAGCTGCTCTGGGTGAGTGAGTGAGCAGTGAGTGAAGGTGAAGGCCTAGGACATCACTGTACACTGCTGTAGACTTTATAAACACTCCACAGTTAGGCTGCACTAAATTGATAACAAATATTTTTCTTTCTTCGATAATAATTTAAACTTAGCTTAATGTAATTTTTTTTTTACTTTATAAACTCTGGTTTTTAACTTTTTATTTTTCTGAGGAAGATTGGCCCTGGGCTAGCATCTGTGCCCATCTTCCTCTACGTTATATGGGACGCCGCCACAGCATGGCTTGACAAGCGGTGTGTCGGTCTGCACCCAGGACTGGAACCTGCGAACCCTGGGCCGCCCAAGTGGAGCATACGAACTTAACCACTACGCCACCAGGCCAACCTCATCTATTTTTTTAACTTTTTGACTCTTTTAATAATACCAGCTTAAAATACACACATTGTACAGCTGTACAAAAATATTTTCTTTCTTTATATCCTTATTCTATAAGCTTTTCCTATTTTTAAAATTTTTAATTTTTCTTTTTACTTTTTAATATTTTTTGTTAACAACTAAGACACAAACACACACATTGGCCTGGGCCTACATAGGGTCAGGATCATCAATATCACTGTCTTCCATGTCCACATCTTGTCCCACTGGAGGATCTTCAGGGACAATAACAAGAATGGAGCTGTCATCTCCTATGATAACAATGCCTTCTTCTGGAATACTTCCTGAAGGACCTGAAGGTTTGATTACACCAGCATCACCATCAACATGTGAGTAATCTATTGCACTACGACATTATGATGGTGACAATGTCCCTAGGCGATAGAAACTGTTCAGCTACATTATGATCCTATGGGATCACAGTCATATATATGGTTCATTGTTGACCAAAACATTGTTATGCAGCACACGGCTGTATCATCATCCTCCTTTCCCAACTCAACACACACACATGCATACACACACACTGAAACAAACTCCTAGTTATCATTTCACTCTTAGTTAATAAACAGTTAATTTGAGAGTGTGTAGCCATCAAGGTTAATCTAAAGACAGTTCTCTGTTTTCACTAGGGAAAGAGATAAGGTTTCGGCCTGACCTGTAGTAAGACAAGAACTCAAAAAACCTGAGATCTAATCCTACCTATTTTGACAAAACTAGCTGGGAAAACATGTTTTAAAAAAATATTTCTGCCTTTTTATTTCTTCCCTAATAAAAATTATAGCGTCCATTCCACATAGTGTTATTACAAAAGTCTAATAAGTAATAGCTGTGAAATTCTTTGAAAAATGAGAAACTTCTCTTCTGCAATGAGATCTTAAAAGAGGTAGATACACATTATGAAGTGAAGGGAAATTAGGTGATATTAAACGAATGAGATCTTAAAAGAAATACGCATATCAATGCTTACATATATACCATTTTTATCTTGACATATACAATGCTTCTATTCTTGTTCATCCAGACCATAATTTTGTGAATAAAACTTGGCAAGTTCTTTTCATATATTTACAAATATAGCAAACTACATGCAATTCATATACACTATAGAATCTTGATGTATGTACAAAGGATGTAATTTAAAGGAAAAAGGAACTCAACCATTATTTAATATGATACAGACATATTTATATCTTCATTGAATTAATATTGATCTAGACAGAAATGCAAAGTTGCACTGATCATAAATAAACTGTGTTTCTGTATGTAGATCCATATTAAAGACTAAGTACAACATAATAAGATGTTGTAAGAGACCCAGAACAATGCTTTAGAATACTCCAAAGCAATTCCTAGGGCACCAAGCAAAATTAAATTCAATACAAATTAAATATAGATAATACATTTTACTTCTAACATATATCTTGCCTATAGTATATATCCCAAAATAACCTGAATAAGACTTACAATCTCCATAGCAATATTAATTTCTTTTTTTGATTATGTAAAACACTATCGAAAAAAGAAAGCTTTATAAAATTAGAATTGGGTAATAATTGTCTTGCATCTTTAAACAAATCCATCTTAAAACCAATTCTGTTAAGCTAAAAATTTCATTTCTTTGTTAATGTACAGCTACCTTTAAAACAATTTCTTATAAATGAGCATTCAAAAGGATAACACCAAAAGAGCAAGTAAAATAAAAATGCAGTGATACAGTAGAAAGAAAAGAGACTGAAGTTTTCGTACCCAGTTTAGTTCTTGCATTTCATTGCTATATGACCTTGTTCTAGTCACCTGCCTTCCTTGGGCCTCGGTTTTCTCACCTGAATAAAGAGGATGCCAGTTTTCATTAAGCAAACTCCTACTCATCCTAAGTTGCATTTTAATGTGTCAGTTATTATTTAGTGCAGTAAGGAGAGGAATTAATGAAAGCACATGCTCAATCTTAGGCAACATTACAAAGAAAAATAAAGAACAAATTTTTTCCAAAGTCCATCCATCTTCTGAAATTATCAAACGTATTTACGGAAGAGTTAGCTCCAGTTTACTCTTAAGAAATCGCGGAATGTGGCTATTCACATATATGGATTATTTCTGATGTTTTGTTGTATTTTTCTTCACTAAATTATGCGCATTTTTTGTCACTCTTCCTCTGAATAGTTAAGAATTTAGAAAATTGGGTGATAGTCGGGGAATAAGGAGAAGCACTAGGTGACCTAAAATTGTTTAGAATGTATTTGTATTCCATTGTGAGAAAGATGTTAAATCAAAGAAGAGTAAGTAAGAAGTTGCCTGGGGCTACTTTAACTTATGCTCCAGTGGTACACACAGGATTCACGTGGGGCTTTGTATAACTATCATTTTTCTCTTTGTATTGAAAAACAAATGCAGCAGGATCCACTTAAACATTAGTCTTGTCAAATTGATGCTGGATTTCTCTTTTTTCCTGAAGGCACTTAAACTAACACAATATCATTATTACTATGGAAGAAGCTAAGCCTGCCTCTGCTCTCAACATGCCAAAATAATTTAGTCACTACCAAGTGAATAGTTTAGCACTGTACAAACATAGCTTTACTCGGACCAGTCTAAATTTTTTGAGATTGTTCAGAAATAAAACATAGGCCACCTGCTCAATCAACAAAAGCAATCAAAGAGAAATGAAGTCAGGCTTCAGTGCAAAGAAGGGTTAGGACAATAGTCTTCTGGGGGTAGAGTAACACCAAACTCACTACTGAGAATTATTTTAAGAACAAAGGCAATTTAGTCCAGTTAGGGGAGGGAAACTCTAATGAGACTTTAATAATGGAAGAAATACACATCCCCAGGCTTAAGTGAGGTATTCCATTAAACTCCTGGTGATGAATTTTAAAGCTACCCTCCTCCACACCTGCTATCCTGCCTCTATTCATTCACATTATAATTTTGAAGCATTTACTGTATGCCAGATACTTGCTGGCCATATGGAGATGAAAGATGTAGCACCTGCTCTGTAGGTTGATAATTGTTGTGACAGGGTTATGCATAGTATGCTAGGAGACAAGAAGAGTGACATTTGGTCAATGCTGAAACATCAAGGAGGGTGTCCTAGAGGAGGAAATTATTGACCTAAGTCTTAAAGACATGTTGGAGTTAGCCCAGGTGAAGGATGGAGACCAGGCTCTTCCAGGCAAAACAACATCTTTCAGTAAATCATGATAGATTCAGAAAACTGCTGGAAGATAGGTTACTTGTGCAAGAAGAGCAAGAGTTAAAGTTACAGTGGCAGGGGTCAGATCATGGAGAGCCTTGTAGGTTAAGCTAAGAAGCTTAAATTTTGTTTTGAACACCATGGGGAGCCATTGGAGGAATATTAGGAAGCAGAGTACAGGATTTGGATTTTCAAAAATTTCTTTGTATGCAGAGTTTAGTCTTCTATTCATACATTCAACAAATATTTGTGGAGCATCTACTGTGGGCAATGTACTGTTTCAGGAAATGAAAATACAACAATAAATCAGAAAGTCAGGGTCTCTGCTCTCGTGGAGTTTATAGTTCCTCAATAGAGACAGCCAATTGCTTATTACTCGAGGTTATTTCAATAAACATGATGAGAAGTGATACAACTTCAGGCAATAGGAAAACAAGTAGAGAAGAAGGAATACATGATAGGGGTAGAAGTAACAGGATTTGGTTATTCTGGTAACCTAGACACATAGAAAATTTCTAACAGAAGCTGTGTAGCTGATAGAGAGATATCTATTGAGTAGCTACTGCTTGCCAGGCACTGAAACAAGCACTATATTTTTACTCAATGCTCACAAAAACTCTGTAAAGTATATATTGCTTGTCAATTTTATCAGAAACTGAGGATGTATAGATTTCAAAAATAACCTGAATACTTTGCAGCTCCTCCCATCAAGAAATGGAGCCTGTTTCCCATGAGGCTTGGTCTTGCTTTGACCCATTGGATGCAATGGGAGTGACGTTACACCAGTTCAGACCCTAGGCCTCTGTCTTGTGAGCCCTCCTTCTTCCATGACTCAAAGCAAACATTACAGAAAACAAGACCAATGAACAAAACTGGAAATGGGTCCCAACATGAAGACTTCCTAAATTTGGAGGGACTTATTTTCAGAAAAGATCTTATTCTTTGCACAAGTTTCAAATCTCATATCCTTAGTTTCTGAGCACATGTCACTTCTTACCTGTATCAGCAGGGCATTCTAGTTCTTGAGGCAAGCTTGGAGACCATTTGGATCAGGAGCAAATGCTCAGGTATACGAATAAATCAAAATATACTAGCACCTTTCAGGATTGTCTGTCAAGTTCTTATGGTACAAGATTCTCTCACTGGTGGTGAACCTCTGAGGGTGTTTCACAGACATTTTTAAATGTAATTTCTGGTCATGTAATTGTTTACCATAATAACCCTGAACCAAGAATCATGCCACAGAGCCATGCACAGAAGAATATACCAGAGCTAGAATAGAAATTAAAGAAAATATAGTCTAACTCCATCCTTTCACAGCTGAGAAAACTGAGGTAGAGAAATATTGTCACCAGTCCAGGGTCATACAGTTCATTAGTGAGAGAGGTGGATTAAAATAACAGGTCTTCCAAAACTCTGTCCAGTGCTTTTTCAACTTTAAAAAGTACTGTTTCCAATCAATGATTGGTTAACGGAAGAGGAAGCCAAAATAGGCACTTTTGTCTCCCTAGGAAATTTTCAAGTTCTACAACACCAAAATATAACTAAAAGAAAGAATCTAAACAACTAAAGTACAAGAAAACATGGGAAAGAAAACAAAATGAAACAGTCTTTCCTTAACAAGCTACATTTTCAACACTTTTCTTGAAAAGCAAAAGTCAATTTTTATAGAGTTCACCAGAGAGGTAAAATTCAGTGGAGACTATTTTTAAACAAAATTAAATATTCAAGAGTGCAGTTAAAACATGTGTTAAAGAATTAAAAAAATAAATGTTGTAGAGCAATAATTAGTGCCAAAAAATCATTATAGAAATAAAATGATTGTGATTATTATCTTTCCCAAGGTAGTATAAACTCCAATAATCATTTTATGTTTAAAAAAATAGTTAACTTCTGAAGTTTAAACAACTATTCCTGTTTCACCTGAATTTTAATATATACAATTGAGCTACTTAAAGATACAGTGAATTAGACTTTTTCTAAAATTCTCAAAATGTTGCATATAATTATCTCGTTTATTCTCACAATGAGAATTTTGGTAATTTTACAATTATGAAATGAAAGGTTTCAATGACTTGTTGAAGCTTCCATAGGAGAGCTGGCAGAAATATAAAAACAGGAGAAAGCTAGTAATTCTGGACATGTACTGTGGGATGCCTTTCCAGCTGGTACTTCTCTGAGAAGCATCCTCAGAACCAGACCCTGATGAAGGGGTAGGCTGCCCTCTTATGCTTCTGGAACTTCCCTGCAAGCACAATTGATGAGGACAAAAGTGGGCATATATTCCAAGATAGCCTAATCTTATTCTCTCTCTTGGAAATTTATTTTTTATGAATCAGGGACTTGGTTTGTTGGTTTTGGTTCTTGGAGTTATAAGGTATTGTTCGGTTGGTGCTTAAACCAGTGTTGTAGAAACCTGGACTCACCACGAGTTACAAAGAGACTCATAACCAAGCCTATCTAAAAAGAAAGAGAAGGAAGCTGATGTGCAGCATGCTGCCCCGGAGAAATAGCTAGAGTAAGAGAGATCCAGAGTGTAAGAAAGGGAGAGAAGAAGAGAACAGGACAAAGGCTGCTTATTAACCTTCCAATACATAAGAAATCAGCTGTATTTCCTGCCACTGGGTTCTTTGAGATTCCCCTGGTTTCTGAGCTTCACAGACATCCTGTTAGAATTGTACAGAGCTAATAAGCTAAGTCTCTGGTTTCAACCAACTGAGAGACAAATTTGGAACAGAGATCAAATTGTCGGCTTTAATTAGTGATGAAAGCTAAGTTGGAGGAGGGCAATGTTCTAATAACTCACCCTAAATTTGTCAGAGTCACCTTCCCAGTCACAAACCTGGAAGGAATACTGTAGGTCTCACTCACAAGGGTCGGCACCTGAAAAAAATCACAGCATGGAGGCACAGATAATGCATCTCTGTGCGATCAGGCAAATTTCAAAATACGCGCAGAAAGGAACAGGTGATCTGTGCACATTTAGTGAGTTCTTCCAATTTCAGCAAACAAGTCATGTCTCCTTACCTGTGATGTTGGCTCTCAGCCCAGATATTTTCGTTTAACTCATCTGGGTGTTACAGGACATTGAGACTGTTGAAGCTCCCCAGGTGCAGCCCATCTTGAAAACCTCCTTTCTAGGGAAGACGTGCGAGAAAAAGGAGTGGCCATGGTCAACCTCCCAAGCCTTCTGCAGTCTTAGCTACTGGACTTAATCATCGGACTGATGGTCAACCCAGGTTGTGACTGTCCCTCTCAGGTGAGCGTATCGGTGTTTTTCTCAGGACTTTCCTGCTTCCAAATTCAAGAGGCTCCTACCAAAAAACCACTGACGTCTTTTCGGACTATCTTTGATGCTCTGACGATAAGGTTTATCTCGCAGAAAGCTGCATAACCCATAAAAAAACTGTTTTAATATATCAACAAAATCAACCCCCAGGGTCACTAAATCCAGAGTTACACCCTTTACTATTTTCCAACCAAAATATGTCAGTTTATGTTCATTATAGCTCATCAAAGTTTTTGCAATAAGATTAAGTGACTTTAAGATATGCCAATGATAAAATATCAGCTAAGATACATTCCATATTTGAATATAAATCCCTCCCATTATTATTTCACGGGAAGATATGAAGAAAGTCCAAAGAAATTTAGCATTTAATCAAATATCTTATTCAGATGAAAGAATTTAAAGCCTAATGCATTTAAAGTTCTCCCCCATTCCCTATTCCATTTAATCTCTGCAAAAAGAGGTCTTGAAGCTTGCAGCTATAGTATCAGTTTTCATCTGTTGGAAAAGCTATAAATCTCATAGCACCAATAAAGTTAAACTTACCTCAGCCAAAGTCTCTAATGTGCCTCAATAAAAAAAGAAAAATCAAAGCATTAACAGGACACTATTATTATTATCATAGCAATGGACTATTCCTGACAAGTTTAGAAAACACGCCAAACCACAACACCTACACATTTCCTGTAAAATTACAAGAATTTACTTTGTGTTGTCATTAACCAGTAGTTCTCAATCCTGGCTGTATATTATAATCACCTTATATACTTTTAAAACATTCTAATATCTCACCCAAGAACAATTAAATCAGCATCTCTGAAGAAGGAATTTGTGCTAATGCATTTTTTTAAATCTCCTCAGGTTTTTTTCCCCTTCTTTTAAGTAAACTTTTTTTTTTTTTTAGCAGTTGTAGATTTACAGAACCATTGAGCAGAAAGTACAAGGAGTTCTCATATACCCCCTGTACCCCCCAGTTTCTCCTATTATTATCTCCATTAGTGTGGAACATTTGCTACATCAATTACCCAATATTGATACATTATTATTAACTAAAGTCCACAGTTTACATTACAGTTCACCCTTTGTGTTGTACATTCTATGAGTTTTGACAAATGTATAATGACATGTATCCATCATTATAGTATCATACAGAATAGTTTCACTGCCCTAAAAAGTCTCTTATGATCCACCTATTCGTCCCTTCTTCCCTTTACCCAAACCCCAGGCAACCACTGATTTTTTTCACTGTTTCTATAGTTTTGACTTTCCACATGAACTCCCTAGTTGCAATCACACAGTATGTAGCCTTTTCAGATTGGCTTCTTTCACTTAGCACTGTGCATTTAAGGTTCCTCCATGTCTTTTCATGGCTTGAAAGCTCATTTTATTTTTTCTGAATAAAATTCCAACGTATATATAAAACACAGTTTTATCCATTCACTTATTGAAGAACACCTTGGCCCAGGGTATTTTAATGTGTAGCCAGAGTTAAAAATCACTGCCATAGACCATAGCAGAAACTCAATGATTTTTGAAGGAAGGAGAAGAAATGCAGAAAACATTTACTTTAGCCATGGTGGGATTTTAGCACTCAGTACCAGCGTATATTCAAACACACTTGTGAGAAACACAATTGGGGAGAAAGTTCTCATTGAGGGGTTAATATTTTTCACTAAACATTTTTCATTTTGGGGAGAAAGCCATCTATTCATACTTTCTTCTCATGTTGACATTTGAGCTATTGATGCCTTCTTACAAAGTCTAGAATTTTGCACTTCTAACAGCTCCAGTCACCATATGTTGTTTTACTCCCTCCTCATCTAACATTTAAATTTAATTTAATTCTTCCTAATCCATTTATCTTTGGGCTCTGTGCTTTCACACTTTCTTGTAAGCAAGCATTTTAATTCCATGCTTTAGTTCAATCATTCGATAAGGGTTTCTGTAGCATAGGAAAGGTTTCTCCTAGTTCTCTCATTTGTTTCAACTGGAGAATCACCTTTAGCATATTTCTAAGGAAAACTGCCCTATTTTTGTTTGTTTTTTTCAGCTTGTGACTCTAGAGGTCTAGAATGTACCAACTTCTGTCTCATGATCCTCAAGACACTGTCCTGCTAGGCTTTAGAAAATCCCAAGCCTTGCATATCATTTCTCTCTTTGTTGCATTTGTTTTCAAACAAGTCTATTGAGATATAATTCACATAGTACAATTCATCCATTTAAAGTGTACAATTCATCATTTTTCAGTATATTCCCCGCATTGTGCATCCATCATGACAATCTAATTTTAGAACATTTTGACTTCCCTAAAAAAACCCCTGTTCCCATGAGCAGTCAATCCCTGTTGTCCCCTATTCCACTCCAGTTTTAGGCAACCACTAATTTACATTCTGTCTCTATAAATTTTCTTATTCTGACCATTTCATGTGAACAGAATCATCCAATATGTGTTCTTTTGTGACTGGCTGCTTTAACTTAGAGTAATGTTTTCAGGAGTCATCCATGTCATAGCATGTATTAGTATCTCATTTTTTTACTGCTGAATGATATTCCATTATATGGATATACCAAATTTTGTTTATCTGTTTATGACTTGATGGATATTTAGGTTGTTTCCACTCTTGGGCTATTATGAATAATGCTGTTATGAACATTCATACATAAGTGTTTGTGTGAACATATATTTTCATTTCATTTGGGTATACACCTAGGAGTGGAACCGCAGGTCATATGGTAACACTATGTTTAACTTTCTGAGGAACTGCCACACTGCTTTTCAAAGTGACTGCATTGTTATATATTTCCACCAGCAACATATTAGTTCCAATTTCTCCTCATCCTCACCAAACTTGTTATTGTCTGTCTTTCTTATTGTAGCCATCCCAATGAAAGTAAAGTGGTATCTCATTATGCTTTTGATTTGATTTGATGTTGAACATCTTTTCATATGCTCATTGGTCATAAGTTTATCTTCCTTGGAGAAAATGTCTATTAAAATGCTTTGCTCATTTTTTAATTGTATTTGTCTCTTTTCATTAAATAGTAAGACTTCTTTTAATATCTGGATACAGGTCCTTTACCAGGTATTTAATTTGCAAATATGGTCTCCCATTTGGTGAATTTTGTTTTATTTTCCTGATGGTGTCATTTGAAGCACAAAAGTTTTAAATGATATAGTCTAATTTATTTATTTATTTTTTATCACTTGCTGTTTTGGTAGAGTACCTAAGAAACCATTGCCAAACCCATGGATGTTAAGATCTATACCTATGTTTTCTTCTAGGGGATTATCTTTTTAGTACTTACATTTAGGTCTATGATTAATTTTGAGTTATTTTCCTTGTATTGTATTGTGATGTATTGTAATTTGTTGCACATGATTTGTTGTTACCCACTTCATTTGTTTGCATGTTGTCATCCAATTTACACAGCAGCATTTGTTGAAATTACTATTTTTTCACTATTTAATTTTCTTGGCATACTTTTCAAAAATAAATTGACCACATTTTATAATTATGTCAGTACCACTGGTATAACTGTCTTGATTACTACAGTTTGCAGTAAGAGCTGAAATCAGAAAGTATGAGCCTTCCAACTTTGTTCTTCTTTTCAAGATTGGCTATTCTAGGCCCCTTGCATTTCCTCAAAATTTTAACATCAACTTGTAAATTTCTTCCAAAAAGTAAACAGGGATTTTCATAAGGATTGCATTGAATCTATACATCACTTTGGGAAGTATTGCCATTCCAACAATATTAAGTCCACCAATCCATGAACATAGGATGTCTTTCCACTTATTTATTTGTCTTTTCAAATATCTTTCAGCAATGTTTTGTATCTTTCATGGTGTGAGTCTTACACGCCTTTTGTTAAATTTACAATTAAGCATTTTATTCTGTTTTGTGCTATTATAAATGAAAATGTTTTCTTAATTTCATTTACATAACGTTCACTTATAACATATAGAAATAATTTTTTTGTAAATTGATTTTCTATCCTGCAAACTTGCTGAACTCATGAATTAGTTCTAATCAACTTTTTTTTAGTATATTTCTTAGCATTTTCTATATAAGGGATCAAGTAATCTGCAAATAGAGATAGTTTTACTTCTTTTTTTCCAATTTAGATGCCTATTATTCCTTTTTATTCCCTAATTGTCTGGCCTGGAATCTCCAGTACAATATTAAGCCAAGGTGGTGAAGTTGGAAATCCTTGTCTGGTTCTTGATCTTAGGGTGAACACATTAATTCTTTCATCATAAAGTCTGACATTAACTGTGAATTTTTTGAAGATGTCCTTTACCAGGTGGAGGGAGTTCCTTTTTATTCCTAGTTTGTTGAGTACTTTTATCATGAAAAGGAGTTAAATCTTATCTAGTGCTTTTCAGATGATTATACAGTTTTTGTCTTTTATTCTATTAAAATGATGTATTACATTAATTGATTTTTGTATGTAAAATCAACCTTGCATTCTCGGAATAAATCCTACTTTGTCATGGTGTATAATCCTCATTGCATTTTTAGATCTGTGTTGCTAGTATTTTATTGAGCAGTTTTGCAAATGTATTCATAAGGGATATTAGTCTGTAGTTTTCTTGCAATATTTTGCCTTTTCTCGATACTTGGTATCAGTGTAATACTGGACTCATAGAATGAGTTGGGAAGTATTTCCAACTCATCTATTTTTAAAGATTTTGTGAAGAATTTATAATAATTTTTCTTTGGATCTAGTGAAAATATCTGGGCCCAGATTTTCCTTGTGGGAAGCTTAAAAATTAATTCAGTCTTTTTACTTGTTATAGGCCTGTTTAGAATTTCTGTCTCTTCTTGTGTCATATTCAGTTTTGCGTCTTCCTAGGAATTAAACCATTTTATCTAAGTTATCTAATTTGTTGGTGTATAGTCATTTATAATATTCCCTTATAATCCTTTTCATTTCTGTAGGGTTGGTGGTAATATCCCTTTTCATTCTTGATTGTATTAATTTGTTTTCTCTTTTTTATTCTTGGTTAGTGTAGCTAAAAGTTTGTCAATATTATTGACATTTTCAAACAAATTTTGGTTTCATTTATATTTTTTATTTCATTTATTTTCACTTTGATATTTATTATTTCCTCCCTTCTGCTTGCACTGGGTTTAACTTGCTCTTCTTTTTTCTAGTTTCTTAAGTTGGAAGGTTAGGTTGCTGATTTGGATCTTTTATAAGATAAACACAGCTTTATTTAAAGCTTTATTGCTTTAGCCACCGCATCCCATACGTTTTTATATAAAATATTTTCATTTTCACTCAACCAGTTTCCTTCTTACTTCTTTGACCTATTGCTTATTTAGCAGTGTGTCAATTTTCACATATTTGTGGAATTCCCACAATTTCTTTTTGTTATTGATTTCTAATTTAATCCTACTGAGGTTGGATGTCAATCATTTTAAATTTATTAAGGCTTGTTTTATGGCCTACCATATGATCTATTCTGGAAACGGTTCCAAGAAGATTTGAAAAGAATGTATATTCTGCTGATTTTGGGTGGATTGTTCTATCTATAAAGGTCTGTTAAGTGTAGTTAGTTTACAGCATTATTCAGGTCTATTTCCATGTTAATCTTCTGCCTAGTTGTTCTATCTGTTATGGTAAGTGTGGTACTGAAGTCTTCAGTTATTATTGTTGAGCTGGCTCTTTCTCTCTACAATTCTGTCAGTTTTGCTTTATGTATTTTGAGGCTCTGTTGTAAATTGTATATAATTTTGTAATTATTACATATTTTTGGTGGATTGACCCTTTACCATTGTGAAATGTCCATCTTTGTGTCTAACAATTTTTGTTTTAAACTCTATTTTGTCTAATGTTAGTACAGCTACTCCAGCTTTCCTTTGTTCACTGGTTGCATAGTAAATCTTCTTCCATCCTATTCCTTTCGACCTACTTGTGTCTTTGAGTAACAATTCTGTCTCTCCTAGACTGAATATAGTTGGATCACGTTTTCATATTTAATTTGACATCTCTATCTTTTGACTGGATTGTATAATCCATTTATGTATAATATTATTATTAATATGATTAGAATTAAATCTGCCTTTTTGCTTTTTGTTTTCCATGTGTTTCATTCTTTTGTTCCTCTACTTTTTTTTTATTGACTTCTTTTATATTAAACAGATTATTTTTAGTGTAACACTTTAAATCTCTAGTAAATTTTTAATTACATTTTGAGTCATTCATTAGTGGTTTCTCAAGGACTTAGAATATACATCTTAACTTATCAGAGTTTGCTTCATATTTAAACTTACTTCTCATAAAATGTGGAAATTTTATTTTTATACAGCTCCATTTCCTCTCCATATTTTTGTGCTATTACTGTCATACATACTATATCCATATATTTTACAATCCAAATAATACATTGTTATAATTATTACTTTATATAATCTTATATCTTTTTTTTTTTTTTTTTTTTTTTTGTGGGGAAGACCAGCCCTGAGCTAACATCCATCGCCAATCCTCCCCTTTTTGCTGAGGAAGACTGGCCCTGGGCTAACATCGTGCCCATCTTCCTCCACTTTATATGGGACGCCGCCACGGCATGGCTGGCAGGCAGTGCGTCGGCGGGCGCCCGGGATCCGAACTCGCGAACCCCGGGCTGCCAAGCGCGGACTAAACCGCTGCGCCACCGGGCGGCCCCCATAATCTTATATCTTTTAAAGAAGATAAAGAAATAAAAACACATATATATGTAAAGAGTTTGTTATATGAACTTTCTTATTTACTCTTTCTGGTTCTCTTTATTTCTTCTATCTGGTGTCTTTTTTTTTAGTCCAACATAGCTTTGTTCCCACCCACCTCCTTCAGGCAGTTATTATCAAATGTATTACGTTTTTGTGTGTTATATGCCCAATAATGTAATCATGTACATGCTGTGTTATGCAATTGCTTTTTACATCAGTCAAGAAAAGAAAGGAGAAAAACTATGCAATTATACTGAATTTTGTAATTACCTGCATAATTACCATTATTGGCACTTTTCGTTTTCTCTTGTGGCTTTGAACTACTCTTTACGTCACTTGCTTTCAATCTGAAGAATTTCTTTTACATTTCTTTCAAGGTGGATCTGCTAGCAACAAATTCTCTCAGTTTGGGTTTGTCTGGGAATGTCTCTCTCACCCTGATTTTTGAAACATAGCAAAATCTAAGATTTTTTAAAATAGTGTTTGCTTTTAGCACTTAGGATATGTCATCCCACTGCCTTCTGACCTTGTTGTTTCTGGTGAGCTGTCATCTTGATGTTATGATTCCTTTTTTTCTTGCTCTTTTCAAAATTTTCTCTTTGTCTTTCAACATTTTGACAATGATTTGTCTGGGTGTTTGCTCTTTGCACTTATCTTACTTGTAGTTTGTTGAGGTTCTTGGCTCTGTACGTGAATGTTTTTCATCAAATTTGGGAAGTTTTCAACCTTTATTTCCTTGATTATTTATTCTCTCCCTTGCTTTCTTTTTTTTCTGGTAGTCCTATTACATATACGTTGATGTGTTTAATGGTTTTCCACATTTCTCTGAGACTCTGTTAATTTGTTTTTCATTCTTTATTCTCTGTTTCAGATTGAAAAATCTCTATTAATCCATCTGCACCTTTACTGATTTTTTCTTCTGCCAGCTCAAATCTACTGTTCAGTCATTCTAGTGAATTTTTCATTTCGGTTATTGTACTTTTCAACTACAGATTTTTAATTTGGTTCTTTCTAATAATTTATATCTCATCATTAATATTCAATATTTTATGACACATTGTCATCATACCTTCCTTTAATTCTTTAAACATTGTTTCTTTTAGATTTTTGAACATATTTATAATAGCTGCTTTGAAGTCTTTACTAAATCCACCATTTGGGCCACTTCAAACACATATCCTATTGTCAATTTTTTCCTTGGGTATGTGTCACACTTTCCTGTTTGTTGTCATTTCCAATTATTTTTGTTGAAAACTGGACATTTTTGGCAACATATTGTACAAATTCTGACTATCGATCACCTCTGGGCATTTTTGTTGCTTGCTTGGTCATTATTTATTTAGTGACTTGGCTGAAATGATTCTATGTAGCATATTTTCCCTGCAGTGTGCAGCCTCTGATGTCATTGCCCATATTTTTTCCCCTTGTTTTTTTTCTTTTTTCAAGATCTGGCCACTCCTGGGTCATCATAAACTACTTATTGGCCAAAAATTAAGACATAAGCCTCCTTAGCCAGTTAGATATTTACCCCTTATTACTGAATGTATGTGTGTTGTTTGGAGACTACTATCATAGTTCAGGGATTTTACATTTTTTCCCATGTTCAGCCAAAAATAGTAGCTTGAAGATTCTTTCTCTGATCACTCCTGAGAGAATGCAGCCTTGGGCATGCACATGGTCTTTGAGACTGCCACGGATGACTGTGATATTATTTAAAAGCTTGGCTTCTTAAGAGTCACCTCTAGTCACTGTAGCTTATTGTTCTATCAGTGTTCAGTCTCAGGTTGTGTTTAAGCCCCTTTGCTGTGAAGCTTCAGATATTGTTGATCTGTGTGAAGCTTGGGGAATGCTTTCAAGTCTACCTCACATCTTGCTCTGACTGTTCCTGAGTGGGCTCAGCCTAGTAACACATGTGCACAGGCTTTCCAAACCCTGGAGTTGTCTATGATCCCAGGAGGGCTCTAATTTACTGTCTCTTTCTCTGCTTCTCTTTACTAAGGTTCTGGCTACTCTGCCATTTTTTAAAATTTTTTAAAATTTTATTGCAGTTAACATTGGTTTATAACATTATACAAATTTCAGGTGTACAGCATTACATTTTGATTTCTGTGAAGATTACATCATATTCACCACCCAAAGATTAATTACAATCCATCACCACACACATGTGCCTAATCACCCCTCAGGCCCTCCCCCCCCCCTTCTGGTAACCATCAATCCAGTCTCTGTCTCTATGTGTTTGTTTGTTGCTGTTTTTATCTTCCATTTATGAGTGAGATCATACGGTATTTGACTTTCTCCCTCTGACTTATTTTGGTTAGCATAATACCCTCAGGTCCATCTATGTTATCACAAATGGCAGGAGTTCATCCTTTCTATGTTCTCTGCAAGTTTATTTGTATGAGAGGAACCAATGTGTCAGCCTTGAGGCTTTCAATAATGTTGTGGGTTTTTCCACTCTCACAACCCTGAAAGGTGGATTATTCTTTTTATAATAAGAAAATTGTCTCCTTTTATTTGTTTACTAATATTTACACCTTCATTGTGAGTGAAATGACACATTGAGGCTCAGAGATTCAAAGCCACATTCAGAATTTAGTAATGAACGATTCCAGAGCAGGTGGGTTGAAGGTTACTTTTGACTTTGAGGCAGTCTATCTAGCACTGTATGCCTGATATGAACAATTTTAATCTAAAATGTTCACTAGGGCTCTATAGCACCACATGGAATTCAACTCTCTTTGTGGATAAACGCTTAGGAATCGGTGAGTATATTCAACTGAGAAAGACAATTTAAGCAGCTGAAAAATTATTTCTCACCTTAATGTCTAAAGGTCTACTGAGGAAAGATTCCTTGAGGTAGGCAGAATTGATAATAATAAGATGTCCCCTCTCCCTGCCCCAAGATTTCCAGCTTCTGGTATACACATCTTCTCCTAGTTATTTAAATACTAATATAAGTGCTACAATAGAGAGATGTAATTAAAATCTCTAATAATCAATTGGTTTTCAATCAGAGAGATTATCCTAGACCTAATCAGGCAAGTCCTTTAAAATAAAGTGTGAGGATTTCCTTTTTTGTTGTTGTTTAGGGCCAAATAATATTCCATTATATGTATATACCAGATTTTCTTTATCCATTCATCTGTTGATGACATTCAGGTTGTTTCCATATCTTGGCTATTGCAAATAATGATGCAATGAACATAAGAGTGCAGATATCTCTTCAAGATCCTGATTTCAATTCTTTTGGACACATATCCAGAAATGGCATTGCTGGATCATATGATAGTGCTGTTTTTGATTTTTGAGGAACTTCCACATGGTTTCCATAGTGTCTGCACTGTTTTACATGTCTACTAATATCATATAAGGATTCCAATTTTCCACAAACTTAGCAATACTCATTGCTTTTTGCTTTTTAATAATAACCACTCGCACAGGGATGGGGTGATATCTCACCATGGTTTTGACTTACATTTCCCTGAAGATTAGTGATGTTGAGCACATTTTCACATACCTGTTGGCCATTTGTATGTTTTCTTTGGATAGGTGTCTGTTCAAGTCCTCTGCCTATTTTTTAAGTGAGTTATCTTTTTGCTATTGAGTTCTAGGAGTTCCTTATATCTTTTAGAAATTAACCCCTTATCAGATATACGGTTTGCAAATATATTCTCCCATTCTGTAGGTTGCCTTTTCACTCTGTTGATTGTTTCCTTTGCTGTGCAGAAGATTTTTAGGTCGATGTAGTCCCACTTGTTTGTTTTTAATTTTGTTACTTTTGCTTTTGGTGTCATATCCAATAAATCATTGCCTAGACCAATATCATGAAGTGTTTCCCCTATTTTCTTCCAGGAGCTTTATAGTTTCAGGTTTTATGTTTAAGTCTTTAATCCATTTTGAGTTGATTTTGTGTGTGGTAGAAGATAAGTGTGCAATTTCATTCTTTTGCATGTGGATATCCAGTTTTACCAACCCTATTCAACAACATGGATAAACCTAGAGGACATTATGCTAAGTGAAATAAGGCAGTAGCAGAAGAGTAAAAACTGCATAGTGCCACTTATATGAATATGTAAAATAGTCAAACTCAGGAAAAAAAAAGGGTAGAATGGTATTTGCCAGGGGCTGAGGGGAAGGGGAAATAGGGAGTTGCTGTTCAATGGGTGTAAAGTTTCAGTCATTCAAGATGAATAAGTTGTAGAGATCTGCTGTACAACATTATGTCTATCGTTAACAATACTGTATTATACACTTCAAAGTTTGTCAAGAGGGTAGATCTCATGTTAAATGTTCTTACCACAATAATAAATAGAGTATGATGATAGATAGATAGATAAAACAAAATGAAGAGTGAGAGAGACATACTCCTATTGGCCTAGAAGAAAATGGAAGCTTCCATGAGTTCTACAGCTACAAAGAAATTAATTCTGCCAACAAACTTAATGAGTTTGGAGGACGTCCCCAAACCTCAGATAAGAATACAGCCCCAACTAACACCTTGACTTCAGCCATGTGAAACCTGAGCAGAAAATCCTTGCCCAGACTCCTGACTATGGAGACTGTGAGATCATAAATTTGTATTGTTTTAAGTTATGAAGGTTGTGGAAATGTGTTACACAGTCAAGAAGACTAATATACTCTCTTTTCCTCTATGATTGAATCCTTGCCTCTGCTGTGCCTGATTGTTAAGGGCAGCCCTGTCTTCCTGCATTTGCTAAAGCTGCTGCTGTAGTCCTATTGATTTAAAAATAGCCACTGCCTACATAAAAGTCTCTCACCCACACAAAAATTACCACAAGCCTGTGAATAAAGTGTGATAATCTGGCAAGTTCATGAACACATGTGCCCAGCCCTTATAAAAGGCTAAGTTCAAAGGGAACTCCCCTCCCCCCAGGTTGCATGGTAGAAAGTCAACTGCAGAACAGGAAACATTAACTTTGGGAAACATGTGCTGCTGAATACCATCCAGGTCAAAACTACCACAGCTCCCACTTGTTAACCTAAGGCTTAAAACCACCATCAAGGCCCAATCAGAAGATTCCTAGACTTTGGGAAATGTGCAAATCTCAGATCTCATAATACAATCAAAAACAGATCTATACAGTTCCTAAAGACTGAGTTATCAGCTTTAAGCATTATCTTGGTTTGCGTGTGTGTGCATACATATATGTATGCATGTGTGTATGTGTCAACAAATTTGTTGGGAGAGAAATGACCACTGTATATGAAATTAGGCTATAATTCCTAACCTTGAGATCAGATATCTTATTTACCATTCCAGCAGAGTATCTGTTCGATTTTAAATTGACCTCTGAAGAAACCCATTTTACTTAGATTACATGTGAAAAATAATTTGGCAGATGAATCCTTTCAATATCCGTGTAATGTGGAAATGTACACAGTTTATTTTGAGGAAATAGTCCAATTTTTGTATATAAATATGTTGTCCATGCATTATCAAACTTTAGAAAAATTAAAATGTATGAAACATCTAAACTTATCTTTCTCTACCTCTTTAGAAATTTGTGATATCTTCTCTTCCTTAATAATCCTGAAATTATTAATTGGAGCACCAAATTAAAAGTACGTTACAAGTACATTTCTTTTTATGGGCATGATTACAAATGGCATTCTTTATTTCCAGTTATGCCCCATTGGCCAGAACTTAGTCACACAGGTATACCAACAGCAGAGAAAACTGGGAGTGTCTCCTGTATATGATAACCATATGCTCAGCTAAAGCTTGGGAGCTCTCATTTTAAAGAATGAGATAATGGATAAATATCACTGGACTTCTAATATTTGTCCTTGGTTCCTTCCCATATCTTACCAAACAGTAACCTATTGTGTTTGCCTCCTGCTATGGTTATATAATGGTCATATTCCAAAATTACTGTTCCTTCCTCTCTCATACCAAATCTAACTTACCATTGCCTGAATGGTGAAGTCTAATGTAGGGATTAGAAAATACTTTGATTAAGTTAACTTTAATTATAAAATGTGAAGATTTTATATCATATTATACTTTCCAGGATATTTTTATTTTAAACAAGAGGATATCAATCACCCTTATTTTATTAGAGCATACTGAAGATTCTAAAACCAAAGAGAAGGGGGCAGTAAATAGGAAGATATAAATCAATCATAAGGGAATTGAGTCCAGTTTTCCAGATCCATGCTTCCCATTAACGTGATCAGGGATGCCATTTCTGTGAAAGGACAGAATCTATATGTCATGACTCTTGTCATTTCTCTGTCATTAGCAGTCTGAGACTAGATGTTATTTTGGGATAAACCATCCTGTCTCAGAGATTAGCATCTACTCTGTATATAATAGAGATACCGACAAGAAACATAATAATTGCTACCTAAAAAGCAATATATAAAAAGTAATAGCTTAGGCCTGTTAGGAACACACTAGTATTTTTCGAACAACACAGTTTCGCTTCAAGCATGTAAACTTAACATTCCAATACCGAAAATGCAAAATGAATACACAGAGTCGTAAATTATTTATAGACTCATTCCTTTGACTTATGTGCAAATGAAGTTTATCCAACCTGTGGCTTACATCAACAGCAACTTTTACCCTAAGCTATTTTAAAATGGCCTAAAAATGAAATGACTGGTAGCAATTACTATGTAACAAGGAAGAAATTTAATACTGTAAATGGTTGGACTAATCGTGACCTCAGCACCAGTGGGGACTCCATGATCTCAGAGTTCTCTTCCATAGTATCAAGACACATCAGAGTATCGCGATTTGTAGTGAGGTGGGTAACAAATTATCTGCTAGTATCAATAAAGTGCCAGAATCTATAAGCCATTTATTATTTTAGAAATAAATTAGAGCACAAAATGTAAAACTTCTGCTCTTTAAAGAAAACTGTAAAGAGAATGAAAATATAAGCCACAGACTGAATGAAAATATTTATAAACCATATATCTGATAAAGAATTTATATCCATGATATATAAATAACTCTCAAGACTTAGTAATAAGAAAACAGAAAAACCCAAACTTTTAAAAAATGAGAAAAAGATTTAAGCAGACACATTACCAAGGATTCACATATCTGTAGCATACACATGCCAAAAATGCTCGTCATCATTAATCATTAAAGAAATGCAAATTAACCACAACAATATATCACCCCTATTAGAATGGCTAAAATTAAAATGATTGGCCACAATGCTGATGACGTGGAAGACCTGGAATTCTCATATGCTGCTAGTAGGAACGTAAATAAGTAACTACTTTGGAAAACAGTTTAGCAATTTCTCAAAAAGTTAAATATATATCCACCATATTATCCAATCATTCCACTCCTAGATATTTACCCAAAATAAATGAAAGCATACGTTCACACAAGTCATATACACAAATATTCACAGAACTGTATTTTGTAATAGCCAAAAACTGGAAACAAACAAATGTCCACCAAGAGGGGAATGGATTAACAAATTGTGGTATATTCCTACAATAAAATATGACCCATCAATAAATAAAAAGTAATGATCTATTTATACCTATAACAAGGTGGATGAATATCAAAATAATTATGCAATACAAAAAGCCAGACTCCTACCTCCCCACAATATAGTATCTTCTCATTCTCTGATTTCATTTGTTTAAAATTGTGGAAAATTCAAACCAATCTGTTGTGACAGAAACCAAATCAGTAGAAGCCCAAGAATGAAAAAATATGTTGGAGGAGTAGAAGGGAGGAATTACAAAGAAGCATGAGGAAATTGTTGGAATTGATAGATATGTTCATTATATTGATTGTGATAATTTTACAGGTGTATACATATGCCAACACATTAACTGTACACTTTAAATACGTGCAGTTTATTGTATATCAATTTAACCTGAATAAAAATGTTTAAATAAATGAACAAGTACAGATTCAATAATATCATTGGATTTTAATATGACAGAGAAGGGGTGAAAGTTACCATTTGGACGTGGAATAACTCATATTCCCATGTACTCCTTTAAGTGTGTGTTATGAATGTGAACATCAACTGTCATTTGTGTCTCAGTGGGAAAAAATTGGAAGCTCTGTTTCAGGCTATGCTTGGACTTGGGATCATAGAGAAGATAAGACATGATCCCTGTGCTACCAAACTCTTATAGGAATTGCAGGCAACACCATTCTTATTCTACATCTCAATGAAATAGTGAATTCCTCAAGGAACACAATATTCTAGACTCACAGAATATTAGAGATGAAAGCAATTTAAGTTCATGTAGTCAAGCCTAACTAGTTTTAGAAGATGGAATTGAACTTACTCAATAGCACACAGAAATATATTGGCATAACTGGGACTAAAACCTACATCCTTTGGCTCCCTGCCCCAGGGTTTTCTCCATTACATCATTACATCATTTTCCTTTTACTGAACACTGTACTCTGAGCATAGTCAGTGATCAATAAATTTGCTTACCAACTGATGATCACAATTGAAAAAATGCATAGAAAAGATCCCTCCACAGTTAAATTCTGTTCAGAGGGTTGAGGGACAAATGGTTCAGAAGAATAAGAAATAGTGAAAAATTCTAAATCTTTCTGTTTATTTCTTTCCTTTCCTCTTTCTTTAAGATTAGATATATTTACATATAAATGCTCTAAAATAAACAAACAATTAACAGCCCATTCACTACAAACAATAAGAAAAATTAATTGGTACTATGGTGGGAAAAAATCCAGAAAGGACAGCTAAAATGTCAATTTATGAATTAAGACCATTAGTAGAGATTAAACCAGTCTGGTGAACAATCAGTGGGAGACCTTTGAGAAGCTCCATGCTATTTATAGGAAAGACTCTGATGCTGTGCTCTTCATTTATATTAGCTAACAAAATTACTATTGCAACAGAAGCACTTTGTAGGATGTATGGCACTCGGCAGGAAAAGAGAATTGATTCTAAGCCAAGGAAATGACAGCATAGTATAGCTGCTGCTGAACTGAAGGAAGAAAAAAAAATGGATAATAATAGATGCATATGGGCAGTGAGGAGAAGTGCAATCAGCTCAGATTAATTACAAACCCAATACATGTGCAAGAGACAAATTTTGAAGGCGACCAAGGTAAAAGGGCATAAGCATTTAAGGTGGCTGTAGGGAATTGACACAATCAGGTAAAAAAGAAGACTCTACATTCACATCAGACAGGACAAAGGATTTGACACAAAAGGGATGTCATGAATGACTCTGTGAGCAGGAAGAAGTAATCACAGGCCCAGGCACAATGGAGATACAGTCCATCTCCCCAAGGGAGTTACTCTTAGTTCTTGTCATTGTATGATGTTCACTTTTTAGGCCATTTTTGGAGATGTACCTTGGTCAACAGGAGTAGTGATGACTTAAGCATTTATTAAGAAAATAAATGCTAAAAATATTAATAAAAACATAAGCTACAAACTTTAATTTCTAATTGAGTCACACTGTCATATCCCAAGGTCACAAATTCAATAAATTCACTCATATAGATAATAGTCCATTGTCATGAATATGAAGAAAACAAAACAAACAAAAACTCCTTGTCCAAAACAGATATCACAAAATCCATGAACTTTGATTATATGAGTGACCGTCATTTACAGTATGACTCTCACTTTAGATTTGATGTTCATGAGACTGTGTTCTCCAACAGCAGACATATCAGTGAGTTCTAGAGGGGCAGAGCTGCTATAAGTAACTTAACAGCAGAAGGATATATGTAAACCATATAAGCTAAGAGGGGTTCATAAAAATTATAAGAATAGACAAAATAAATAAATCTTAACAATCAGAGGTCAATTAATGTAGAAACATATATTTCTACACCTCAATTTATCATGATGCCAACACATTTGATGATATAAAATGATTTATGTTCAGAATGATGACTCAAAATTGTTGAAACAATGAAAAGTCATCTTCAATACACTCTGAAACAAATATATGAAAGTGAAAAGTATATTATCAAAATGCCTCCATGCAAAATTACTAAAATGGAAAAAAAAATTATTCTCTTGAGTATAGAAATTTTCTGAAAAAAGTCCCTTATGTGTATTAAAAAAGAAGACAACAGGCCCAAAATGGAGTCACTTATGCTAAGTGCCACCAAAACTTAATACCTAACCTAAATCCAGTTTCAACCTTCCCAGGAATGTGACCTTTAGCTAGCCAACCTGGAATTTCCTGATTAGCATGAGGAGGTAATCCATGGATAGATCCCTTCTGTTTTCCTTAGGAGGGTGACCTTGCCTGAAACAATGCATTTATTTATTTTTTCACTGAGGAAGATTAGCCCTGAGCTAACATCTGTACCAATCTTCCTCCACTTTATATGTGGGTTGCTGCCACAGCATGGCTGACGAGCGGTGAAGGTTTATGCCTGGGATCTGAACCCGCGAACCCAGGCAGCCAAAGTGAAGCACACCAAACTTAACCACTAGGACACAGGGCCAGACCCTGCATTTTTTTCTAATAATTTCCTTCCTTCTCCTCCCTCTCTGCCTTTAAAAACCTTTCCTTTTCTACAGCTTGATGGAGGTCCCCAATATTTGATAGATGGGATGCTGCCTGATTCATGAATTATTTAATAAAGCCAATTAGATCTTCAAATTTACTCAGTTGAATTTTGTTTTTTAACATGTGAAATCCCTCATTGATCATGCAGCATTTTCTAGACAGTCCAGAGTAAATTCACTGGCAAAGAAAAGAAATGTATATTTGCCATATCTCTTTTGCTTGGAAGTGAGAGAAACCCGGTTAAAATGATTAAAGAATTATTCAACTCATGCACCTTAAAAGCCTAGTGGTAAGTCTGTTTTCAAATATAGCTGAGTAGATGTATATAAAGTTCCCAGCAATCTATTATTCTTAACTTCTTGACTCAATTTCTTTCTTTTTTTTTAACTTTTGATTTTGAAATAGATTTAGACACAGAAAATTTGGAAGAATATTACAAAGAGTTCACGTATATTCTTTACTGAGTTTCTCCTAATGTTAACAATCTAGATAGGCTTAATACAATTTTCAAAACCAGGAAGTTAACCCCGGTATGATACTATTAACTAAACTGCAGACCTTATTTGAATTTCACTAGTTTGTTTTCCCCTAGACTTTTTTTCTTTTCCAAGATTCAGTCCAGGCTGCCATGTTGCATTTAGTTGTTTTGTCTCTTCAGCCTATTCCTCTCCATGACAATTCCACAGTCTTGCCTTGTCGTTCATTACCTTGACGCTTTTGATGAATACTGGTCACTTATTTTGTAGATGTGTCTCAGTTTGAGTTTGTCCGATGTTTCTTCTTCTTGTCTGATGATTAGATTGAAGTTACACACTTCTGGCAAGAATGGAAATTCTGTGCACGTCTGGCACAGAAATAATCATTTTTTCCTCTCTAAGCGCATAATATTGAGGGGACACAGTGCCAATATATATTTTTTTCTGTCGATGTTAACCTTGATCACTTGGTTAAGGTTTCTCTAGTGTAAAATTAACATTTTTCCCTTTGTAATTGATAAATAACTTGGAGGTGACACTTCGAGACTATGCTAATATCCTGTTTCTCCTCAAACTTTCATCCAATGATTTTAGCATCTATCGGTGGATATTGTGTGAAACAATTATTCTGTGATGTTTGCCTTGGCACTGTTTCTTCTTCATTAGCTTCAGTCTCAAAGGGACACTGCTAACGAAATAGTGACTACAAGTAGCCCTAAACTTAAATCCAATAGCTCAACAATCCCAAGGAAACCTCTTTCTCCAGTTGCAACAAAACATCTAGTGTTACCAATTGTTTCCTTTGTTTGAGTCATGTATTCACTGCTGAATTAATTACCAAAGGGATAGCCAAAGGGAAGGTCACTGTCACAGACCAGGCCTGGATTATGTTCCCACTTCTGGAGTTAGAGGGTGGGGTTGTTCCACTGTAACCACATGAACTGAGAATGGAGGAGAGGAGATTCTCCCAGGAAAAAACAGGATGTTGTTGCCAGAAGAGACAAAAGATGCTACATGAGCTAAATCAACACATGTCCACTACACTAAGATATAACCAACTATTCCTGAAATCTAACTTTGTGAAAAACAATTTTTAAACCCATCAATACTTAAAAATATAAGCATTTCAATTTACTGTATTTATCACCGTATGGAAGACTGCAAATTCTTGGTCATCCATTTCAGTGTTTCCCAACCCTTACAGGTTGCTATAATTTAAGGTTTCCTTCTCCTCTGTCCTTGACATACACAGAAAAAATAACCATAACTGCTTCTACAATGTAAATGGAGTACTTGATATAGTACACAACACATAGAGAACGGGTCAAAATGTCATCATTATCAGTATTACTATTACTAAAATATTCAACTTGACACATATTTGTAGACTGAGTGTTATGTACAAGATACTACTATATTATAGAAAATCCTCAAGGATAAATAAGAAAGGGTTCTGATTTTAAGGAGCACAGAGACTAGTGTGGAGGATAAAATATGCACAAAACTCGAATACCAGGCAGAATGTAATAAGTTTCTATAATAGATGCATAAGTGTTATCCGATGTTTCTTCAAATAATACATGTTTGTGTGTTTTAAGTATTAAGTCCCCACATAATCTTTTCTTCAGGCAACACAAAAACAGAAAACAAAGGACCACATTTTCATCCAATTTTTTCTTAAAAGATTAGGCTCTCCATATATACTTAACCTTTTGGATGTAAAGTGGATGTCACATTAACCAGACACTGAAAAGAGTGAGGAGCAATTGACTTCATTGTCATTAATGTTTTAGGCAAAGACTTAAAATAAAGATCACAACAAATAATTTAGTCAGTATGTTACTTTGCAGCGTTTAATACTATAGTCCCTGTATGCCTCTGTATTTTTTCATACACATGAAAAAAATATTGGATTATTTGATTTCCTTTTCACAAAGGCTTTGTAATTTAGAAATTGCTTTTGAATTAAATGTCCACACTGTTGCTAAGCAACAGTGTAAAACAATACTTACATATGAATACATATCTAAAATATGAGCATTTAAGGTCTATGGTAATATGTCTGACATTTTTGTATAGTAAGACCATATTTTTTAAAAATAAATATTTTCAATATTCTCTATTTCAATATTTCAAAAATAAATTATATATGTGTGTGTGTATTCAGAGAAAGTGGATTGACTGAGTGTGAAATAGAAAGCAAAATCTCAACCCAATTGGATTAACAATTAAATAATAATTTTTCAGTTCTCCATCAGTCCTGTTAGCCTGCCAAGATATAGAATTTTTCTAAATACTTTTGGGTTCTTTGTTGTAACTGTTGAAGCATTTCTAAATAGAAAACCATTCAGATGTTCTGGATCAATGATTCTGCTCTGGAAATAGGGCATTTTACAGATATTATTTCTGGGAAAATACCAAGACAAGAAGGTATTACCTGACTTGAACATATATTCCAATTTAGAAATGATTGCATATTTAATATAATTTTATTATGAGAATACAACACTATAAATCCAGCAACTTATTACTTAATAAATGTAGGTTTTTGATAATACTACAAAGGCCAGGAATATACTAGTCACTTTTTAAGCAAAAAGAGAAGACTTACTTTCCATATGTAGTCGTGAGGAGTAGGTCTGGTCCTTTGAAGCCAGAGAAAGAAGCTCTTGAAATATTTCCCTATGAAAACACTGCTTTGCTTTTACAGAGGTAGCTTTAAAATACAGTGAACTTGGTGACTGAGGAAGCCATGACTCTGTGAGGAGTTAAGTTGAGCACCTACCTCAAGACACCCCTGCAGTCCTAACTAGAGAATGTCAAACTCTCAGCTATTACAAGCGAATCATTTCTGCTTCATTCACATGAGAACATTTCATTCACAAAATTCATACGGACAAGGCAAAAACAACATTTTACCATAGAAAGGAAATGTCTTTGGGTAATTATCCTGCTAAGCTTCTGTCAATAGAGGTTGAGTCCTACGGACATTAGTATCAGGAAAAACCAAGATATAATGAATTGTGACTAAACTTTTTTTGTAAGAGTCAAAGATGGGAATTTGTTTTGTTCTTAAGAGGGAAGTGTGTGGAGACAAAAAAGAATACTGAGTCAGAAGAATCAGGGAGGTGGTGTGTGGCAGGAATACCTGTAAGAAGGATCCAGTAGAAATTGTCTACTTTCTAGTTATTTCTGTACAGCCTCTCCTCTCCCAACTCCAGCACCCCATCATAACATGCTTCCCAATCTGTATTTGATAGAACTACCTCAGTTACGAGTGATATTTTTGTAGGATATTTTCCCCAAAACACTGTGAATGAGAATTAGTTTTGCTTTGGAGTTGTATGGGGTGAAACAGCCTGTACAAAAGCATAAACCCAAAGGCAGAGGAACCGTAATCACTGAAACTCCAGGAAATTCACATGATGTTAGAGAAAAGGCTTAGGTTTCCAAAGGTCATGTTTGGAAGTTTGAGCCCATCTTAAATGATTTCAAAGGAGAGGGAGACTCCACCCAGAAGGCATCTGGCTTATTGATATAACATAAATGAGTTTGGTTTTTTGGGTTATTTCATCTGCTGAATTTGTTGAACTGCCATTTTAGAAAATTATGTAGGACAAATATAAGTTGTCACATATTATCTTAAATATAAAACTCAGACTGTATTATAATTGCTACAAGAATATTTTTTGCTTCCTGCGTCTTTGAGATGTGGATTGTTGCCTGTCCAAATCAAATAAAACCAATCAGAACTCTAATTATGTAATTAAGTAATTCTCTAATAATGTTGAGGCCGCATACAGACTGCTTTTTACACCAACAATCTCGTTACTAGTTAATAGAGTACTTTATACAAAATATAAACCAATTGAAGTGGTGTTTGGTGACTAATAATAAAATAATAAGGTTAGACCCATGGCAAAAAAAGTCAATAAACAAGAAAAAATAGGACACATTTATATTATTCAAAAAGACCACAGCAGCACACTTTTGAATAGCACAGCTTGCCCTGGTCATGCATTCCCTAACACTGGGGATGCCTGTGTTTTTTTTACTCTTTCCAGACCCAAATATTTCCTCACCCAGAAAGCAAAATGATATAGCAAAGATTATTTTTATTCATAAACCTTTTGGCACTGGAATCACATTCAAAATTGTAAGGAGGACTAATTAACTGAAACGCCTTGTCAGAGTACTAAGGGAGCACTCCCACCTTCATGGATCATTAGATCATAGACTATATCATTAACTATGTCATCTATCAACCAAATCACATGAGAAGACATGTTGCAATTTTTAGTATTTGAGCAAATATGACTAATTATGAGGTAGACTTTTTCTATTTAACTCAGAAGCAAATTTACTACCACATCTCAGGGTATGTTTTTTAACAGGAGTTGAGTATAAACTGTATTCATAAAGCAAAATCTTCTATTTGGCTCAATTCTACTTCTACAAATATACTGTGACTCTTGGAAACATTTTTAAATACAATCTGTTTCTAGGTAACTGCAACAAAAGAGTTATATGCATTTAATTTTATAGAGCGTTGTAAAGTTGTCCCAGTGATGTTGTCCTTGAGTCTGATGATATGAAAAATAATGCATGTTTTTACTGGGACATATTTATTGGATATAGCTAAAGGTCTTGAGAATAAACCTTTGTATGACTATATTAAATCTATTTAGGGAAAGAAAAGACATTTCCTTATGAGGATTAACAATTTAATGCAGAACAGTAGTTTAGCAGAAACCCAAGAATGTGTATAGTGTAAAACAAAGAACTGGATTACACAGGGAGAAGTATAAGGGTTGTATCCAGCAATGCATACATAGACATAGACACATGTGCACATGCACACACATACACAGGCACACGTGCACAGAGACACATACATATACATACACACACTACACCAGTGGTTTTCCACAAAAAGATTTTGGTCAATGCAAAAATAATAGTGATACCTTAAAATATTAAAATATCTTTGGTAAGTGATGAAGAAAAGAATTTTATCACTGGGAATTATTCATTATCTTAAAATGTCTTCCCACATTAGAACACATTATAGAAGTGGTCTATAACATATAATTTAAGAGAATAACAATATAAAACAATTTGAAAAACTTACCCAGTTACCATTTCTATAGGCCATGAATTTGGTTTGAGTGGATTTGTTGCATGAACTCGGTTTCCTTTGTTTGCTTCTATGTCCGTACTTCCAGCCTGATCTACGCAGGATGACAATGCTCATTCTTGCTTACCCTATTAGTAAGGTTTATCTTCACGGTGTGTATCAACTGAATAAAATGACAGCTACTCTGGGTAGTGTTTCCGCTCATTATGCTATTCTTCTTGACTGTGAAGATGGTAATAGAGTTAAAGCAGATACACAGGCTCAAAAGCCACATCAAAAGATGTAACAAATATTTAACCTTGACACCTTCAGTGAAGCTCTGACAAGGAACCCAATAGTCTATAATCTTCTTAAGAGTGGAACCAACACCTGCCTTTCTCATTATTTTATCCCCACCACCTGCTAGTAACCACATAGTAGGTACAAAATAAAATTTGCTGAACTATTTAGGAATTTATTTACTGGTTCAGAGATGTCGATTCCAAAGAAGCAGAAAATCATTTTCTTATTTATCTATTTTGAGATTTTTAAAACATCAGATTCACATTTATTCATACTGAATGAACCATAAAAAGATATTCAAGACAATTCTACTTTCTAGTTTTGGCAATCTCAACAAAATGCCTTTGGGAACTGAAGGCAGAAGTTACCTTCTTGCAGAAATATCCTATTAATTGAGTTTTCCATAGTTAATTAGAAGCTCTAATGGCGGAGATATTGTGTTAATCATCTCTTCCCTAGCCCTGTCAACTTAAATATTCGGGTGCTCGATAAAAATTTTAGTGGAGAATGCTTTTTATTAGAATGTTATAGTTAATTCATATTTAAAACAATTCCAACTCTTTGGGAGTTACAAACTTGATGAATAATAAGATAATACAGTTATCTTGAAATAATAGTGGGCTCACACACCGAGACACAGTATCTCTGAAGTTTCATCCTGTCAGTAACCTTGTTGGCCTGCTTGGGCTATCAGAACACAGTGCCACAGACTGCGTGGCTTAAACCACATAAATTTATTTCTCACAGTTCTGGAGGCTGGAAGTCCAAGATCAAGGTGCTAGCAGGGTTGGTTTCCGGTGAGGCCTCTCTCCTGGGCCTCCAGATGTCACCTTCTTGCTGTGTCTTCACATGATCTTTTTCTCTGTGTGTGCGTGGAGAGAGAGAGAGCTCTGGTGTCTCTTCTTCTTCTTATAATGACAACAGTCCTATTGGATTAGGACCTCACCTTAATGAGCTCATTTAACCTTACTTGCCTCCTTAAAGGCCCTGTCTCCAAATAGTAACAATGGGGGTTAAGGTTTCAACGTATAAATATTGGAGGGACACAATCCAGTCAATAACAGCACTGGGCACCTAAATCCCCTTTCACACTATTTCTCAAAGACCAACTGATCACTTGGAAAATCAACTACACTGACCTTTTCTCACGCTGAGATTGAGTGTGGTTCATCCTCATAGGGATAGACACCTACTTAAGGTATGGATTTGTCTTTCCTGCCTTCTGAGACTCAGTTACCACCACCATCCTGAGGCTTAAAGAATGCCTGACCTATAGACATTGAACCCCTGCAATTCAGCATCCAACCAGCAGACCCACTTCACAGCAAGGCGGTATCGGAGTGGGCCCATGACTATGGAATTCACAAATCATATCATGCATCTCATCATCCAAAAATAGCCAGCCTCATAGAACAATGGAACAGCCTTATAAAGGCACAGCTGAAACTCTAGCTTGGAGGCAATATTCAGAGAAGATGGGATGACATCCTTCATAATGTTCTGTATGCATGAAATCAGAGAACTCTATTATGATGCTGTGTCCCCGATAGGAAGATTACTTGGGTCTGAGAACCAATGGGTGGAAGCATTAAGTGGTCTGTCTTACCATTACTCTTACCATCACTCCTGAAGACCTACTGGAGAATTTTTACTCCTGCCTAAATCAACTCTGGGATCTCTAGTGTTGGAGGTTCTGGTCCACAGAAAGGGCATATTCTTGCCAGCGGACACAGTAAGGGTCTCACTGAACTATAAGTTATGCCTGCTACCAGGAAATTTTAGATTTCTTGTGTCTAGGACCCAGCAGATAAGAAGAGAAGTCACTACTCTGTCAGAGGTAACTGACTGTGATCATCAGGAGGAAGCTTTTACACAGTGAAGGCAGGGAGGAATGCATGTGGAACCCAGGCGGTCCACTTGGTGCCTCTCATTCCCCTGGCCCCACTGTAACTGTGAACAAACACATGCAGCAACTCTAGCCTGAGGAGGGTTCAGACTCCTCAGAAATGCAGGTTTGAGTCACACAATCAGGCGAGCCACAAAGATCTGATGAGATGATAGCTGAAGGTGAGGGTTGTTTAGAATGGATGGTGGACGAGAGAGAAGATCAGATGTGGCCTCTAGATCAACAGCAGGGACATGGGCTGTTGTTCCTACTGCCAACATCCCTCTTTCGTATGTCTCCTCAGATTGAGAGACCCACAAGAACCATGAGGAGCTCTCCTGGAATGTGTAAGGAGAAATAGACATGTACTGCAAAATGGGTGGATCTTGCTAACCTTGATAGTGAACCATGCAGAGCATAATTGATGGATGGCCCCAGCTGCTACGTCTCTGTTCTGCCACTGCACTGAAACTTTTAGAACTGCCCTACAGCTTGAAACTCTTCCTACCTAATCCTTTTTCCTTCTTGCTCTCCTTTACTAGGGTCAGACCTGCATCATGATCTGAAGATTCTCCTGATCCTCTCAGGCTCTCTCCCCTTTGTCCTGACACAGGCACTTCCCTCCATAAACCCCTTGCATGTCTAGTCCAATCTTGGCTTCTGCCTCTAAGAAGATCTGAAACAACACATAAGGATATGCAGACACAAAGTGTTTAATTACAAATGGAAGACATGATAAGAGACTGGAAGAAAAGGAGTAATTATTAATGATTAGGGATTATAGGGGATTTTCATATTTTTATAAGTACATTTTTACTCTTTAAAAAATTGTCTAGAGTGAGCAAATATTTTTGTAATCAAAAAAAGCAAACAAGGGCCAGCCCCGGTGGCCTAGTGATTAAGTTTGGAGCACTCCACTTCAGTGGCCTGGGTTCAATTCCTGGGCGTGGACTTGTCTGTCAGTGGCCATGCTGTGGTGGTGACTCACATACAAAAAGAGAAAGTTTGGCAGCGGATGTTAGCTTAGGGTGAATCTTCCTCAGCAAAAACAATTCTGAAAAGCAAACAAAATAGAAATGCTTAGAGAAGAATTGAACAGTGTGTCCAAAGAGAGTATAGACAGGAGAATTCCTGGTAGAGGGGAAGGAATATCCTAGAGGACACCCCTAGAGCAAAAGACTTCACAACCTGACTAGACTGTGATGCAGGAAAATAGCAAGTAGAGTGGTGTCCACTGGCTCCTCTGCTGAGAGGGAAGAAAATGTTCTTCCTTCTCCCTTCTGAAAGCCACAAAGGCCATTTATTAGATAACCTAAATTCAAAGCCTAGCTATCTCTGAGCTCTTTGCCTCAAGTCTCCTCATTTGTAAAATAGAACTAATGACAGTACTGCCACAGAAGTTTGTTCTAGGATTAAATGAGATAATACATCAACATGCTTAGAAACTTGCCTGGCACGTGATGTGAACTCAATTAATATTATTTTCTCATCATGGCTTTTCACAACTATCTTTCATATACTTTGAATGAAATATGAGGTTAAATCATGAAACAGTTTTAACATCAAATATGTGGTAAAATAGGAATAAAGACTGAATAATATGGAGTTTGAAAGGCAATTTCATTCTGATGATTTTTCTGATTTATATAATCATGTTGTGTAACTCTAGTTTTCAGGGTTTTGAGACTAACTTTAAAATAATGCAGACAAAATATATACAATTTTCAATTAAGAGGTTTAAGTAGAAAGTACACAATGGTTTCAAGAAAAACCATTGAGATTTGCCAAATCGAAAAGTAAATCTTACAGAATGCCCTATGGCCATATATTTAAGCCCTCTAAAACCAATGGAGATATTTCATGGACCTCTATTTTTGCTTGGAAAAACATCAGTCCCTGAGAGAAGAAATTTTAAGCATTCCCAGTCCTTAACCCGGCTGCTGGAGAGTAGGGGAAGAACATTCCCAGGGTGTCTGTTCACCTATTTGGCAAAGCACGACTGAGGTTAATACCCTCCATTGTTCATAAAAGCCAGTGTACTTCATTTTTATTTCATTCATTAAAATAACAATAAAAACTGTTGATTGAGAGCCCACTGTGTACCAGGTTCTGTCACAGAAACAGGAGATAAGGCAATCAACGCGTCAAACTGGCTGACTCCCTCAAGGAGCTTACATTCAACCAATGGAAACCAAACAGTAAACAGGGAAACTAACAAACTAATCAGTGTCATCAGTATAAAATAAACAGAATGCTGTGATGGGGTTGGGTGGGTGGGGACACAGGAAATAGTCTATTATAGGCATTATAGATGATTCATAAAAGGCCTCTCTCTTAAGGAGTGTACTTACCCCAAATTTGAATAAAAAGAAAGAGGCAGACATTTGAAGATCCTAGGGAAAGTTTTCATGAAAATGGAGTAAGTGCAAATGCTGGGGAGGAAACCAATATTGGTCTTTAGAAGAATAAAAAGAATACCTGTATTACTGGACTCAGAAAATGAAAGGGCGAGTGGTAGGAGGTGAGGACAGAGGAGTCAGTCAGACATCAGGTTAAGGGAGAATTGCAAGTCATGATACAGAGTTTGGATTAATTGTAGATTCAGTGGGAAGCTTTTAGGGAATTCTAGGCAATGCACTTGTGGTATCCACCATTTTGAAAAAGTGAATTTCCCCATGACAACTTACCCTTTAGCAATCTGACTAAATATAAGTTCCATGAATGGTATTATGAATTATAATACATGAAATAGCAAGAATAAATTTATTCACATTTAAATAAAACAGCTTAGAGTTTGCAAAGAATTGGAGAAATCAACAATCATTATATTACATGCAAAAAAACTTTGAAAGACAATGTCAATTAAGTTAGACTTCTGAGTTTTCTTTATTATTATTATTATTATTTTTGTGTGTGTGTGTGAGGAAGATTAGCCTAGCCCTTAGCTAACATCTGCTGCCAATCCCCCTCTTTTTGCTGAGGAAGACTGGCCCTGAGCTTACATCCATGCCCGTCTTCCTCTACTTTATGTGGGATGCCTGCTACAGCATGGCTTGATAAGAGGTGCGTGGGTCTGCACCCAGGATCCGAACCTGCGAGCCCTGGGCTGCTGCAGCGGAGCATGCAGACTTAACCGCTATGCCACTGTGCTGGCCCCAAAGTCTGAGTTTTCTTATGAGAAGTTATTGATCTAAGAAAGAGTTTAAGACTCAGAAGTTTAATAAAACCCTGGTCGGCTCATGATGTTTTTCTTTTTACCCCTATCTAGATGGAAGAGCAGCAAATTATTCTCTACTTTAGAAATGTGTAGGTTATTTCTTCAGGAAGTCACATCTCAGGGGACTAAGCTGACACAGGTAAGACACAGGGATTGAAGAATGTCAGCATTTACAGCCACACTTCACAAGTTTTCTGCTGATAGACACAACCTAATATCACTCCATGCATTCATTCTGCAATGTGCTTTCAATAAATGTCACCATGTACTCAGGAAACAACTTGAAAATTAATCCTACCTGTGGTAAAATGTCTTTGACTCAGACAGTCTAAAGGCTCCCATGAAATCTTACATGATATTTAAGTATCAGATATGGCCCTTCAGTGTAATTAGGAACTTGTTAGTTGGAGGAGTGTTGACTTTATGTGTAATTTATTTATACGTTGCTTTGGTCCAAGCAGCACTTTCAAGAAGATACACAATGAAAGACATGCACCATATAGCAAGGTAAGATTAAATTCTAAAAAGAGAAGAAAAACGAGGCAAAGGGAAAATAAGGATGGGGAAGTAAAATGGAGACAGCATGAATTTACCACAAAATAAATACCATTACCCTTTTTGAAGGGTTCACAATTGGCTTCTAGCTTTTGAGAGAATGGTATTTATTCAGTTACGTTCTCAGTGTCTTAAAAACAACTAGTTTCTCAAGGAAAGCCATAAGTCGTCCTGATTCTGAGATCAGAGTGAAATTTATCCCATGGACCCTCATATAAGACCTTCTTTAATGTACTCAACGACATCCTCAATAACATTCTTACGGTAAATGTAAGCTTCATGGCATTGTTTTCATAAGAAAATGGATGAATGAGTCTTCCATATCAACACAAGCTGCAATAATAACATTTCTTATTTTAAAATGCTTTTAGCATTGGGAATAAACAATTAAATAGTTTAGATTGGGTTACAAGAGGTTGAAAATAATGTCCACAAACAGGCACCATCTCTCTAAATGCTCTTTACTCTGACGGACACTTAAGCAAAGGAAGGTGGAATGATGTAATCATATATTTATTGAATGCAACTAATTCTCAGGGAGAATGGTCAATGTGTGGAGGGGTGTGCAGAAGAGAAAATTTGCTTCCCTAAGTTTCTGTTATTGTTGGATGGGAAAGTCATGGCTCTGAAACAGAGCATAGAAAAATGCCCTACCAGTGAGTGCCACAACATTTTCCTCATACAAGGGGTTCTGAATCAGAAAAACAACAACAAAGAACAAAGACTTTCATATATATTTTCTGGGTCAAAGCCTCTTTTAAGATTCAGATGAAGGGGCCGCCTGGTGGCGCAGCGGTTTAGTCCGCGCTTGGCAGCCCGGGATTCGCGGGTTCGGATCCCAGGCGCCCGCCGACGCACTGCCTGTCAGCCATGCCGTGACGGCGTCCCATATAAAGTAGAGGAAGATGGGCACGGATGTTAGCCCAGGGCCAGTCTTCCTCAGCAAAAAGGGGAGGATTGGCAACGGGTGTTAACTCAGGGCTGGTCTTCCTCACACACACAAAAAAAAGATTCAGATGAAAACTATGTACCCTATCACTGGGAAACAGCACTCACATTTTAATGCAGATGACTCAGCTCTCAGCCCACCCTAGTTTCAAAAAAATTTTGATGCTAAGGTTCTATAGCAAGGGGAAAAATATTCCCAGGAATTTTTATTTTCTAAATTTGCTAATCTGCAAAATAAGAATAGAGCTGACAAGGTACAGGTACATACATGTGGAAAGTATTTTGTCTAAAGAAAAGAGAGTAATAGTATAAAAGTGACTGAGTTGAAATGATGGCAGATATGCAGTGGTGACAACAGGTCTGGGAAGGATATTGGCAAGGGCTAAGAAAACTCCAAAAAGTGTATCAATGGCAGCTAGCAGAGAAGGGTTGGAGGCATCCTTGGCAGTGAGCATGACATTGGCACAGCACAGGGGGCAGAATGTGCTTCAACAGGCTATCTTAAGCCCTTGCCTTGCAGCAATGCCAGGAATTCAAGTACTAGGAGGCACAGAGAAGAAAGGATGGACGATGAAGTTATCTTATCTCACATTCGGGAGTGCAGAGTGAGCTATCAGCATTCTCCCTGTGGTATGTGGAGAGGAAGACGAGAAGAATGAAGTCTCTATGTAGATAGATAAATGGAGGAGCGTAAACTCAAAGCCTTTAAGCCAAAATCAACTTGTTAATACCTTCTATTAAGCTGGCACAATAGATTTTTAAAAATTGGTTCTCAGTATGTAAAATTCATATGTCATGTAAATATCTACATTTCTGCTTCTCAAAAAGAAAAATCAGAAGATCTAGTAATGCTGGACTCCAATTTTTCCACGCAACAGTCATTCCCTCACAGCACCAAACCTTGTTGTTTTTCCAACACTGAGGCCAAGTTATCTTCAAGCTTGAGCAGTGTGTCTTTCCAGTAACCAGGCTGCCTATTTTGTTCATTTATGATAGCTGCCTCATTCCTATTTGACTTGGTAACCCCCCCTTTCCCCCCAGAACTAATGTTATATTTTATTCATCTAACGTGACAGCCATGAGGATGCACCTCACAGACCTCCAACGCTATGGAGCTTAATTGGCCAAAGGCATCAGCTGCTGCTCTCTGAACCCACCACCACATTTTCACCAAGGCTATACTTCCTGTTGGCTGCTCCCAGCCAATGGCTGAGCATGCAGGGATCCTAAAATAGGCTCCAGGACTCTCTGATGATTTTGCTGAACCTTCTAAGATTGCAGGGCAGACTAGGATGCTTCCATCTATCCTGTCTTTACTCAGGGTCAGACTTGCTTCCTCCAGGTTTCTCTCAGTCCCTCCCATTTTCTGTCACAGAGGCATTTCCTCTAATAAAATCCTTGCCTAACCGAGCCCATTGTAAAGTCTACTTCTTGTTAGACCCAGACTAATAGAAGTGGTATTGGAAGTAGAGTGATCTGAGAAAGCAGCCAGTAAGATGTGGATTTGGGACTGGCTGACCATCACCCCAAAGGTGAAGAGAATGTCATTCTGGTTGATAAATGGGACATGGATAGTTCCTGGCACAAAGTTGCAGTGTAATTGCAAACATTTTACCTGGAGTCACTTGAAAAAAATAAAAGGAAAGAAAGAAATCAGTCCCAAGGGAGAGGAGTGTCTTGGCAGGTGAAATGGTGCAGGCTTTTGAAAACTTTGGCAAGGGCGACAGCAGGGGGAAGAGGAGTGATGTCGACAAAGACAGTGGAGTTGGCTGGGTGCTGCTATATTGTATTGATGCCCTGCGGAAAGATAAAAAGAGACTGAGGACTATTAACAAGCAGTTAATGGCTAAGTGCTAGAGCCACAGAGCTCTGTGATAGGGGTCTTCATCACCTGCAGTGGAAGAACAGACATAGTAGAGCATCGGGTTGAAGATTGTTGGAATCACAAAGCTCCAGGGATATTTGAATGCTCAGTCAAGGCAAGTCAGTTATACAAGTTCAGGGGCTGGTGGAGAAAGCCTGAGATGCTGAAATAGTTCAGGGACATCTGGATGGAGACTTCTGACCTGCTCTGACTCTCTCTGGTCTAGCAGACAGGTGGCCCACACTTCTCTGGTAAGAGCTAGCACTTCCCTGTGCTGGAATATGCTGCAGAAGCCTCTCTCTTGTGAAGCATCAGGGGTCCTTCCACCTTCTTCCTGGCCACCAAGCTGATAACTAGTGTTAAATCCCAACGTAACCCAGGTAGGGATGTGCTCAGTCTGATAAGGGAAGATAGACACTATAAACAGTAAGGAATTGCAATAATTAGGTGGGACTTACCAGCAGGAACCAGGAAAGTCCTCCTGGGATTAGGTTTTAAGTGTGCTTGATCAAGAGTGCCAGAATGTAAGACTGAATAAGCAAGAATTCATCGACTTGAGGAGGTGGGGCATTTTCTTGGGACATGAGATTTATTATTCTACCAAGGACACCATCAGATGGAGCAAAGTTGTTGCTAGAGTGGTTCTTAGAAGACTGGAAAAAAAAATGGTACCCAACTCTAAGTGAAGTAGAAATGCTGAGTTACCCTGGCAGATGATTGAGGAAGGAATTAAGAGTCTGAGAAAAGTGAGCATGCTGGAATATATATATTACATAAGGGCAAAAGACCCAACAGAGGATTCTGATCCATAAGAGGGTATAAAGAACACACTATTCACCAAGTCCTTCAGGAATGTGTGGTGAGAGGGGTACCCTCACTAAAAAGTTCCTTGATGGATCTCCTCTAGAGTCCAGGGAAGATGGTAGCAGAGAAGATCAGTGAGCTTCTGTGTTTAATATTTAAGGGATGATGGGGGCCTCAAAATAATAGATGCTAGAGGTCAGAAGTCAAGAGGCAGCAATTGCCAGAAACCAAGAGGCAGCAATTACTGTAACTACCAGTAAGATCAGGGGAACAGACAAGAGGACTTGACCAGCAGAAAGTTGTGACCATGATGGCCCTGAGAGCAAAACAGATGAGCAGCTAACAAAGGGAACAAAAGCAAAACTTAACAAGAATGAAAAAGCAGGAAGCTGAGTCACAATAAAAACTACAATCTCTTGCTCAGTTCCCAGACCTGAGCCCATTTTCAGATTTGGAGCCCATTACTTCAAGAGGTGTTTAAATCACTAGAAAGAATGGCCTGGAAACACCATGGAAAGTATATAACATAATAGCTCCCTAAAGGGACCTATATATGACCATTTACTCAGCAAGGTAGACTAGTTAAATGGGAATAACCAAACTTTTCGATGACTGTTAGATAAAGGTTCTGAGATGACTTCGATACCTGAGGACTCATAATTTTATCACAGTCCTTCTGTTAGAGTGGGAGTCTTTGGGGAACAGGTAATGAATAGAGTCCTGGCTAAATTCCAACATGTAGTGTGTCCATTGGGGCTGGAAATCCAACCAATGGTCAGTCCTCAAGGGAATATTTGGAATTAGTGTACTTGGCTGTAAGAGTCTCTAGCCTGTAGAATAAGAGCTATCATATCGGGAAGGGCCAAATGGAAACCTCTGAGACTGTCCACCTTCCAATCATCCACTTCCAGCCAAGATAGTAAATTAAAACCAACATCATGTCCCAGGAGTTATAGCAGAGATTAGTGCTATCATTAGAGACTAGAGATGCAAAGATGGTACTCCATATTGTGTCTTCATTTAATTCACAGTCTGGACCCTGAAGAAATGGGATGGACTCTGAGAACGGCTGTGGACTATCTCAGATTTAACAAAGCAGTAGCCCTGATAGCCACAGCTGTTCTGTTCATGGTTTCATTGCTAAAGCAGATGATTAAAGCCACAAGTATATGACTGGTGGGCATTGATTTGGTGAAGGTGTTCATCATTCCAATTAGAAAAGAGGATAAGGAATCACTGACATTCATATGGAATGGACAACAATTTTCATTTGCATATTTGCCTCAGGGCTATGTTAACTCTCCTATCCTCTGTTGTAATACAGTCTGAACAGACCTGTATCAAGTACAATCCCACAGAACATCTCACTCATCCATTACATTGATGGACATTATGTTTATTAGAAGGGATAAGCAAAAGATGGTTAATATTCTTGTGGTACACTTATTCCAAATATTCCCTTGAGGACTGGGAAAATGACCATTGTGTTGGATTTCCAGGCCCAATGGACACACTATGTGTTGGAATTTAACCAGGACTCCATTCATTACCTGTTTCCCATAGACTCCCACCCTAACAAAAGGACTGTGATAAAATTATGAGTCCTCAGGTATCAAAGTTATCTCAGAACCTTTGTCTAACAGTCATCGAAAAGTTTGGTTATTCCCCTTTAACTAGTCCATCTTCCTGAGTAAATGACCATACATAGGTCCCTTTAGGGAGCTATCGTGCTATATACTTTCCATGGCTGTGGTTAGACACATGCATCCCATAGTATGGAAAATACACTCCAGGAAGTTTCAGAGACCAGACACTCCAGTGAAATTTTCAGAAGTTCACTGGTCAGAGGCATGCTGTGTTTCCCATAAATGGAAATACAAATTGGTACGGTTTGAATTCTCTGTAGAATGAATGAAGTATAGTGCCTGTAGGCCTCTTTATGTTCTGGAGCCAACACATTCCACAGCTGGGAATTTTGCTCTGGTCCATTTACTGGATGAAACATAAGGGTATCAGCACTGAGTAGGGACTGGAGCATGAAAGGTTGCTGTACTAGGTCCAGGCCTTGGTGCCGTCAGCTCTGCAGCTTGCATCATGTGATCTGGCAGGCCTTATGGTATTGGAGGTGTCAGTGACGGGGAGAGATGCAATGTGGAGCCTATGGCAAGCTCTGGTGGGAGGATCAGAGGCAAGCTGCTGGATTCTGGAGCAACACTATGTATCTAGAGGAGATAATCATATGCCTTTTGAGAAGTAAGTCTTGGTATGTCATTGTGACCTGGTAAAAAGGAAATGTTTGACCAAGGGAACTCCAAGTGAATAGGTGTCTCAAACTACTCATTATGAGTTGGCTTCTTTCAGACCTGCCAAGTCATAAAGTTAAACATGCCTAGCAGCAGTCCATCACAAGATGGAAATAATACATTTGGAATCAAGCTGGACCAGAGTAGCCAAGCAGCAGAAGTGAAGAGTACATATGGACATCAAAATTATGGACTCCACTTCTCAAGACAAATCTACCCAATAATGCCTCTGATTGTCTAACTTAACAACAGACATCAACGCTGAGCTCCCAATATGGCATTCTTCCCTATGAATGTTAACCAGCCAGTTGGTAGTAAACTGGCTACATCAGCCCCCTTCCATCCTAGAAAGTCCAGTGGTTTGTCCCCACAGGATGAGATACTTATGGTGGGTTGGGTTTGCTTTTCACCCCTGCAGAGCCTCAGTCAACACTACTCTCAACGGGCTTATGGAATGTCTAGTTCATAGGTATGGAATCCACACAGCATAGCATCTAGCCAGGGCACTTACTTCACAGTAAAGGAGGTGTGAGAGTAAGCCCATGACTGTAGAATCCACTGATCAAATCTTGTACCACACCATCCAGAAGCAGCTTATGTCATACAATGCTGCAACAGTGTTCTAAAAGTGTAACTGAAGGAAGCACCCTGAAAAGATGACGCTTTATCCTTCAAAAAATACCTTTTCATTAAATCAGAGACCATGGTGCAGTGCTGTATCCTCAACAGGAAAGATACACGGGTCCTTGCAGGAAGCAGGAGCTATCCTACTCATCATCCCTTCCAAAGACACATTGGAGGATTTTGTGATTCCTGGCCCCATCACTCTGGGCTTGTCAGTGCTGGAGGTCTCAGGGCCCAAAGGAGGCACATTCTTGTCAGGAGACATCACAAGGGGCCTATGGAATATAAGTTACAGCTGCTGTCAGAGGTTTAGACTTCCTGTGTCAAGGGACCAAATGGCAAGAAGAGGAGTTCACCATCCTCCTGGAAACTGACTCCAATCAGCAAGAGGTAGAGCTGCTTCTATACACTGAGGACAAGGAAGAACCTGTGTGGAAATCAAGTAATCCACTGGGGTGCCTTCTGGTGCTCCCTCGTTCCACTGTTACTGTGAACAGACACATACAACAATCCTGAACTGAAAAGGGTATAAGTATCAAGGGCTCAAATTCTCTACGGACTTGAAGAAAATAAGATATGGAAATGGCCTATATTGTAGTGGAGCTGATCTCTAGCCACACCTTGATCCCTGTAATCCTCTGATCTGGCACTCGGTAAGCATTTGCCCTGCACCTGAAATGCTCTTTCCTAAGAAGTTGACATAAGAGTTTTCTCACCTCTTTTGTCTTTGTTCAAATATCACCGTCTTAGCAGGAGCTCCATGACCACCCTATTTAAAACTTCACCATTGCTTCCCAGTTACCTGTACTCCATTCCTGCTTTGTTTTTCTCCATGGCACTTATCACCACTTAAAACATAACATAAGTCACTTTTTATTTGTGTATTATCTGTCTATAGCAATTGTTATAGTGCGAAGCACTATAGGTGGAAGCTGGATTGCAAACGTATTAAGGTGTAAATGGACACTGAGAAAATAGCATCATTATCATCATCACATCATCGTTATTATCCCAAAAACTGACGTTTATTGAACGCTTGTTGTGTACTAGATACTTTGCAATCTGTTTTACATGCATTGTCTTATTTAATCTTCCCAACTCTATGACATGCTTTCTAGAGTTATTCCCATTTTCTCTACAGCTTAGAAAGGTTAAGTATCTTAATCAAGATAGAGATAATTGGCAGAGGTGTTGTTCAAACTGCATCTGACACTAAAGCTTCAATTTATAACCTGAACTCTCTGGTGAACACAGACATTAAAGAGAAGAGTTTTAGAACTTCGTAGTACACCCAAGTGAAAAAAGAGAAATATTAAAGTAACTATTTTAAAGTTTTAAAATAATTATTTTAATAATGTGGTTTAATAAAAATGTGGATAATGTTTTCAAAGAGATCAGAAAAAATACTAAAATCTAAAAAAAGAAAGTTTTATGCTACACACTATGTTTATCTCATTGCCTTTCTTCAAAAAAAAGTAGACAGTGGCTATGCTCTTCCATCAGTCTTTAGAATCCATTTTAATGGAAGCTTAATTAAGAGATATTACAATAATAGAGCAGAATCATCACAAAGACAGGCAATACCAATATTCTAAGTCCAGTAAAGAGAAAAAGAAATTTTATGGAGGCATAGTTAATCATATATGTTCTAGAACACCACACTGAATTTTCAAATCACTAGCTTTAGCCCAAACTATTTAAACACACACATACATTCGTGCACCAAATGGAAGTTTACTGTGCTTTTGTTCCATTTTGTCTTTTGAGGTCTAATTGAGACCCAGGTGCAGGATATCATAAAAAAGACTGTCTCAGAGGCAGACAGCTAAACAGTCCCAGTTACTTTACAAACATTCAAATTTCAAGGACAGTTTTGTTGCTTGAATGAAAACTCTACAGAAAAGCAACAAATCATAAAAGAATGGCAGATATAGAAGGCATGTATGTCAAGACTAAGACACAATGGTAGACACATGGATTGTCTACAGACTAATCTCAGTTAATATGAAAATAGAGGACACATCTTTGAAAATTTTCTTGGAGTTTGTTGTTTTTATCCATATGTTCACATTTGTTGAAAGCAGTCTTCATTACACGAAAAATTATAGGAAATGTCTGCCATGCTTTGATGTGCACATATTAGAATTTTAACGTTACCGCATTGCTAGCTTACTCAATCATTTATTTCTACGGGTGCACACACACACGTGTACATGCACAAATATTAGTTGAAAACCTCTTGAGTACTCCATATCATTAGGTTTTGCTGGAAACGTGAACGTGATTTTAAGGGAAAGATTCACAGACTACGTAAATTTGGGGGAGTAAGGGATATTAAAGGATAGATGTTGGTCATGAAAAGTCTTGAGGGACTGACAGGGCTCAGTGAGGCATTCTGTGTGGCCGGAGCACGGGCTCCTGCAGTGAGGTGAGAAGTAGAAGGAGGCACTGGAAAGTGAAGCGTTTGCATCAGGTAGCAAAAGGAAGGGGAAGGACCTTTTAAACAGGAAAATTATGTATTTGGTTCTTTAAAAGACCAGAGCAGTGGTGTATAGGGTATGCCTGAGTTATTGGAGATGGAAGGCAGAGACAGTACATGCTACAGGATTAGACAAAATGAAGATATGGTCTGAAACAAGTTGTGAAAACTAGTCTAAACCAAGGTATGACCTGTTTATTGTAAGCAGCAGTGAAATTAGGAGATGCTATGCCTGGGGTTCATAAACACATTTATTACCTTTGCAAAAAATGTTAGTGCAATTTCTTCAGTCATTCCAGTTTGTGAGATCTGGTCTAAATTGAGGAGTCACAGAAGTGGTGGAAAGAAGGGGTCAGAAGTCTTTCCTTTGCCGTCTCAGGTAAAGCTGATTGTCCAAAAGCATATTTGTGATGCTCTCTTTCACTATTAACAAACACAGTAGTGTTTTCCATAGTTTGGATAACAATTTTTGAGCAATATTAGAATTATAAATGTCTGTGACTATAAGGTCATTTTTAATTATAAGAGTTTCAATGGAAATTGCTAGTCACCATGTTTTATGTCTTGAAGATTATCAACATTTCATTATATACCATGCATTTTATTCTTGGGTGCATTATCGACGTCTCCTGATCCCACACCAACTACTGTTTAGCACTTAACTTGTAAGTCACAGTCTCTGGGAAACAGTTACTAGAAGAAGCGCAGAGAGATGTATCACAGTCAACGAGCCAATTTCAGGTCAGGCAGTGAAATCCAAATATGAGAAATCAGTCCACAATTTGAAGAAAACAACAGAAAGCCTAATGCAAGTTCATTTCGTGGTAACTACTTTTACTTCACAGTGAGAAATAGCTGAGAACTGTGGAGGTCATCACTTAAGACACAAAATTTCATTCATCATGCACACATTTTCAGAGATATTGATTTTGATGGAAATATTCCACAGCATATTTTGAAACCAAAATCTTCCCCAAATAGCTTATCCTGTCAATTCAAGACATGGAGTGAAAGGAAGCAAATGCTATTCTGTGTGTGATCTCTAGACTGACAAAACAATTACCCAGTCATTTTCCGCTGAGACCCTCCGTAACTGCAAATGCCAAAAAAGTTTTTTGTTTTTCACTCTTTCTTGCTGTTCTACTGGAAGAAGAAAATGGACCCATATTTCCATTAATATTATGACCTGTAATGAATATTTACTTTGACAGTATCGATAAGGAGAGAATGAAGATGTTTTAGAAAAAATTGTCTTTTCATCAAACACAAGATGAAAAGATTATTTCAACCTAAATTAAGTTGCTAATTGTGTACAATTATTTGTTCTAATTGCGAAATCCTTAATGTGAGGGAGACAAAAAATATGATTTGGAAGAAAAGGATGAGATAGCTGGGAGTTAAGACAATTTAGCATACAATATAAGTAGATCTATGGCATGATTAAGTGCTTTTTTTTTTTTTTGGCTGAGGAAGATTGGCCCTGAGCTAACATCTGTGCCCATCTTCCTCTATTCTGCATGTGGGATGCCACCACAGCATGGCTTGAAGAGCGGAACATATGTCTGCACCTGGGATCTGAGCTCGCAAACCCCAGGCTGCCAAAGTGGAGCACATGAACTTAATCACTACGCCACTGGGTAAGCCCCAATAATAAAAGTCCCATTTTAAAGGGGAGTTTATCCATTTGTCCCTTAATGGGCACTTAGGTTGCTTCCAAGATGTGGTATATATACACACTGGAATACTACTCAGCCATAAGAAATGATGAAATCCAGCCATTTGTGACAACATGAATGGACATTGAGGCTATTAGGCTAAGTAAAATAAGTCAGAGGGAGAAAGTCAAAAACCAAATGATCTCACTCATAAGTAGAAGATAAAAACAACAAACACATAGAGACAGAGATTGGATTGGTGGTTACCAGAGGCGAAGGTGGGAGGGGGGAGGGTGAAAGGGATGATTAGGCACATGTGGGTGGAGGTGGATTGTAATTGGTATCTGGGTGGTGAACATGATGTAATCTATGCAGAAATGGAAGCATAATGATGTACACCTGAAATTTATACAGTGTTATAAACCAATGTTACTGTAATAAAAATAAATAAATAAATAAAAGGGAGTTTAATGAGATTGACCTTTTAGAGTTAAAAAAAATGAGTAATTATTCAGTGGGTCATTAATATACAACTAGTCCTTACTATTTGTTCATAAACCTTGATTATAAAGTGTTTCTTTTCTCTGTTCACTGAATAACTAATTAAATCTTCATTTCACTTTACATAGATATGACCTAAAATAACAGAAATCTACCATTTAAAGGCTGTAAAGGACTTGTTATTTTACAGTTGAAGAAGCCGACATGTAGTCTTCTGAATACGAATACTTAATATTTATTGAAGGCTTTTTCTGTGGCCAGAGATAGAACACTTTACATGTTCTGTCTTATTTAAACCCCACATCAACCTCTGATGCTGTACCGTTATTATCTCCACTTTACATAGGGGAAAATTGAGGTTCAGAGAACTTAACCTACTAAAGACCACAAAACTTAGAAGATGCACAGCTAACATTTGAATATACAGTCTAACTATTATATCACACTACCTCCCAGCTCACAATGAAAATTATAACAAAAAGAATTTAGTAGGATGAGAAAAGTATAAAAAAATGTTGTTGATATTTAAATCTCTGTCACTAAGAATTTTTCAACTCTTTTATCAACATGTACTGCTGAAATGACTTATGGATGACTGAGAAAATTTTTACTTAAAATTGATTAATATTCAACCATTTGTTTAGGGACTCTATGAGCTAATTAACTAATTGGAAGTTATCAATTTTATTCATAGATCTGTCTTTTATACCTCATGGCAAGCTTATTTTATGAAAAGCAAAGAAAACCCATTTCTAGTTTTATTCTTTTTATTCTACGCTCACCCGATATATTTGTTGTTTGTGTCTTTTAAAAAATTTAAGTTAACTTACATAATTACACAAATGCAAGATAGAAGAATTTCATAAATGAGGCAAGATCTGCCACAGATATTCAATTACTATTGGATCTTTTGGGTCATAAGGCCCAAAGGGCAGGATAATGGGCACCACAACATACACTTTCTGCAGAGCCCTCTCCTGCCAAATCCCAACCAAAACTTATGAGTTATCCAGCGAGTGGGGAGAAGAGCAACAGAAATGTGGTCTTTATTACCACCACCATCCAGAGACATCTGCAGGTGTTGTACCTCTTTGTTCATGGGTGAGTTGGCAAGGTACAGAAATTTGTCTTTTTCTTTAAGGAGAGTACCCCGACACACTGCAGACTTCTCTAACCCTAGGATCAATACAGATGTGGCAGCTTTCTAAGTTTTGTGGAGTTTATCGCTCATTCTCTGGCATGCGTATGTTTTACTAATCATTGGGTACTCCCTACTTCCTACTTACCAGATCCAGTGAATCTAGGGGTGGAGAGAAAATACAGAAAAAACAGCACAGTCTATAGGATTACTCTCATGGAGACAAAATAAAAATATGAGAAAAAACAAAAAGGGGAATGTCATGGTATTGACTTTACTACAACAGAAAGAGATCAACAATTGATTTGATATCTTACTTTAATTGGTTTTCTAAACAAACCAGGATGAATATTGTCCAGTTGTCAGAAAAATAACTTCAGTATTGGTGCACTGGCTCAACTGAAATATTCTACTTTCTATCTAGACAATGGAAATCAATAGATAACGCCTGTAGCTAATTCGTGTCTTTTAGACCAACGGTAGGTTGAAAAGAACCACTGAAATGGTACAACTGAAGAGTGGATTCTGATCTGGGCTACATTTATATTATAATATCAGGAAATTTGTACGTGGCTGACAATGCTCCCTAATAAGTTTTTCCCATTATTCCCCTAAGGCAATGTATAACACAAATTAGTAGAATTTGGTGGGAACTTTAATCAACATATGAAATGAAACATTTTGTTTCTTTTTCATTTTCTTTTGGTGATTGAAGTTTTCTTTGTTCAAACTGATAAGCAGCCCAAGGTTACCAGACTAATGTTTCATAGTGTTGTTTCGACTCTAAAGATACAGGTATGATTTCAACTACATTTCCATTATATATGAAGTCTTACAATAAACAAATTATTTTATCACTCATACATTTGACTTTTAAAAACAATTTCAGAAAGGTGCTCTAAAATATTTCAAATATGACATAAATACCTAGTCACCAATGGTGACTATTTTTGAAGAGAATACCGCTTAATACAGCTACTTTATTTTGATTTTAAAAGTCTTATGACTTCACCTTCTCACCTTGTCTACTTCTCCAGGAAAAAAAAAAAAAATCAAGATGACAAATAAAACCGTATGTGATTGGTAAGAAGTCTGATGATGCTTATAATGAATTGAGTCATAAGGATTTGCTAGAAGACTGACTATATATACATGTATATATATACACACAAATGTATGTACATATGTATGTATGTAGAAGTATTCTATACATGATTATCCTAATACATATAAAAATGTAAAAACCAATGAAATGAAATAAGTCACAGTTCAATTTCATCCAGGATAGTTCTTTTATTGCTTGTAGACTTGACTCTAAACACAATTTCAAAAAGATGCTCAAAATACTTAAAATACAATACCATCATTTACATAAATATATAGAAATTAATTTATAATTTATAAATCATAACCTAATAAAACCTAAGGATCTTAGAACATTTTCCAGGTAAATAGCTATACTTCTATTAACTAGAAGCAAGGATTACTATAAGCAGATACCATTTTTGTAAGCTAAATATTGTAAAAAGCACATCCAAAATATGTAGAATATAATCCATAAAGAAAATCAGGAAAAAATTCAAATGAACTTTGCAATAATCTGCCATTAATATTATGTAACAAGAATTTCCCATTCTGTTATTTTCTTACAATTTCCATTTTTAGTTTGTGAGTTAGCAGGACTTTATTTTGAGCTGGCCAAAGATATCTTTGAATTATATATAGAAGAAGCAGGCATATGACTTAAATGAGATATTTCCTCCCTATAGAGGGAGTGTACCATTTATAGTATTTAAGATCAGCTTCCTTTTCATATTTAACAAAATTCTTGAACAAATACACAGATGAATCTGGAACACATTATAGCATTATGTCCTTTTTCTACAAAGGACATGTGAGGACAGAAATAGCAATTGGACTAAAACCTGTTTACAGTGTCTTGACAAATAAATTCTTTGAAGAGTATTTTTTTTATTGAGTAAATTTGCAACATCTGGTTTACCAATTATTTTGTGGGATAGTAAGTAGCTTTTCAACATGAAATCAAGGTATAAAAATAGATTTTTTAAATAAGAAAACTGTACACAACTTAAGAAAAATAATTAGAAGCTAAAATATGTAAATGTATGGCTAAATCTGGGACAGATCATATTCCTCTATTAAAAAAATTAATTTGAAATAGTTCATTTTTCCCAACTTTATTAAAGTATAATCAACAGGTAAAATTGTATACATTTAAAGTATTACAACATCATGATTTGATATACATATACATTGTGAAATTATTACTATAATCAAATTAATTAACACATATTCACTTCACGTAGTTACTTTTCACGTGTGGTGAGAACACTTAAGATCTACTCTCAGCAAATTTCAGGTATACAATACAGTATTATTAACTTGGTCACCATGCTGCACATTAGATCCTCAGAACTGATTCATCTTACACCTGAAAGTTAGTACACTCTGACCAACATCTCTCCATTTCCTCCACCCTCCAGTCCCCGGTAACCACTATTCTATTCTCTGTTTCTATGATTTTGACTTTTTTGTTGTCAAGATTCCACATATAAGTGATATCATATAGTATTTGTCTTTCTGTACCCAGCTTCTTTCACTTAGCATCGTGCCCTCCAAGTTCCCCCATGTTTTCACAGGTGGCAAGATTTCCTTCTTTTTTAAGGCTGAAATCTACCACATTTTCTTTATCCATTCATCCATCTGTCGACAGACACTTAGGTTGTTGTTGTTTCCACATCTTGGCTATTGTGAATAATGCTTCAGTGAATAATGCTTCAATGTATATGGGAGTGCAGACATCTCTTTGAGATAGTGATTTTGTTTCCTTTGGATATATACACAGAGTGGGATTGCAGGATCATATGGTAATTCTATTTTTAAATTTTTTGAGGAATCTCCATATTGTTTTCCATAATGGCTGTACCAATTTGCATTCCCAACAGTGTATAAGGGTTTCCTTTTCTCTACATCCTCATCCACATTTGTTATCTCTTGTCTTTTTGATAATAGCCATTCTGACAAGTGTGAGGTCATATCTCATTGTGTTTTTGACTTGCATTTCCCTGATGATTAGTAATATTGAGCACTTTTTCATGTACCTATTGGCCATTTGTATATCTTCTTTGAACAAACGGTATTGGAGCTAATGGAGAAAGAAATATTTTCAGATAGAAGAAATAATAACATTTGTATATTGATTGAGTAGCAAGTAAAAATAATTATATTGGAGAGGGGAGGATTTCTGGAAAAACTACATTGAGTAGGTGACAGGAGTTGGGATCTAGTGCGTGAGCAGAGGTGTTGTCTTTAAATAGAAACACTATGAATTCATATATGGCAACAAGCAGGAAGATTGGAATATGAATGTGCAATGTTGGTAGATGGCTAGATGTAGTAGTGGCTTTCTGTGAAAGTTTGCTAACGATTGCTACAATCTTCTCAGTGAAGTAAGAAGTAAGGTGAGGAAGAAGAAATATTGAGAGTTTGAGGAGGAAAGAAAAGAAATAGGCATCTAGAAGAGAGGAAATATGAAATGGTTAGGGATGCAGAGTATGATTGCTGGGCAAAATGAAAGATCCATCTGTGATTCAAAACCATGAATTTAAAGTGAGACAAGTTAGCATAGTCATGCTTTTTCCCCAGCCTTACATTGCACGGGTGGAAGCCTGGTACGGGAGAATAGTTTAATTAAACAAGATTTGTGTTTTGCTAAGGGAGTAAAATAAAGAAAGACTAACATGAAGAAAATGGAATACAGAGTATATACAAGGAATTAAAATTACAGACCATGATTTTAAACTGAATGGAAGAAAAAAGACATGAGGAGGGTGAAGAACGGTGAAATAATGGCTATATGAATGGAATGAAGGTACTGGTTAGATTGAAGGCAACTTGAAATCTGGGTGCTCAAGGTAAAATGGAAAAAAAAAGGAGAGGATGTGGTTAGAGAATGGGATACATGAAACTGAAATTTGGGGTGTTTGTAATTATGGTAAGGACAAGTTCTTTAGGATATTCCCACGGAAATGCATGGCTGAGCTGGGGTGGAGGACAAGATCAAAGGAGGAGAGGAGTTCAAAGCCAGAGAGAGTAGGGTGGTGGAAAGAGTATCTATCTGAATATTTTAAAATGCTCAAAATTAAGTCACAAGAGAGTGACTGCAAAAGAGGAGATAAAATTCCTGAGACATGAATGTCATTTGTAATATATATTTTAATGAAGAAAATGAATGATGTAAAATTTGTGTTCTCCAATATTCATCCTAATTTAAAGCTTTGTTGTTGAATGAAAAGCTGACATAGTTACAGTATTTCTGGACCTTATTTTTAAGTGGTGTTAAATAAAAGTATATGACTTTGTGGAATCAGCCCCCCCAAAAGAATATATTATATTTAGAGAGTCAATGTTGCCAACTGAAATGGAACAGAAAGACTTCCTCCATGTTATAAATGGAGGGAGGGAAAACTTCTCATATGTGAGATCAGAGCAGTTTCACAAAAGACTCATATATCCCTGTATTGCAAGTTGTGACATGAGGAGGTATCAGGTGCTCCAATATATGCAAGATGCTTATTAATTTTAAGAGTCAAATCTATGGTCAGTGGAGGCTCCCCTTAATGTTAATTGCTAAGATTGTGTGAAAGTATGACAACTGGAACAATAAAATCAGAGAAGATGTGAATGTGATCTGAAAGAGAAAAGTGTTGGCATGGAGAACCAGGTATGATTTCTCCTAGGGGGAAAAAAAAAGAATGAGAATTATGGGGAACGTAATTTAATGATGTAACAACATATGGCAATTGGAATAACAAAACTAATGTGCTCCAATAAGATATCTCGATAGAAATTTTAACAAATTATAAATCATTCAGGATCCATGGAGATATATTCAAAAGTGAGAACTAATGTGTGCTAGGATTAGCAAGACTGGCGAGGTTATGCTGTGGCAACAAACAGTTCCCAAATTGGTGGATTAAGACAATAAAGGTCTATATCTCCCTCACACTACGTGTCGAAAGCTGGTCAGCAGAGAGGCTATTCATGAAGGTCACTCAAGGACCCGCGCTAATCTAGTCTGCATCCCAACTGGCATAACACCTGGAAGTTATCCATGTTACATCTGTTCACAGCTTGTCAGCCAAAGGAATGAAGGTGGGAAATGGAATATTTGTGAATAGCCCTTATGACCACAACAAAATTGTAATAAAATAAACCAGCTAAAGAATAAAAAGTTTTCCAAAAACAAATATGTATGTACATATCTTTGAGAAGGGGAAAGACAAGCCAATTAAGCAATTAAAAACTCCAGCTCCTAACAAATCTGTAACACTGTCTCATGACTTGTACTCTCTGAAAAATCTAGAAAGTGGCACGAAGTCAGCCCACCCCTCTAGTTTATCAATCATTCTCATGGGAAGAAAATTGTACCTTGTGGAAAATTGAATGTAAAAATGCAATATATAGGGCCTTTCCAGTCAGGTATAAAGCACTAAATCAGGTCTCTAGGCCCATATTCTCCTTAGAATAATTTTAGGAACATCTCTCTTACCCTGAAGTGCCTCCTCTTTTTTTCTTTTTGTTTCAGATGACTCAATTCCTTGTTAGACATAATGATAGTTTCACAATTTGAGATATAGGTCTTAAAATAAATATCTAATTACAATGATAAGAACTGGATATGATTTCAAAAAGAAGCTGAGATCTTCCTCCCAAAAACATTCAAAATCTTACTTATTTTTCTTTTCAGCAACATTGTTTAGCTTCTGCTATGTAAGGACAAATGGAAACTGTACGTGGAAGTATTTTGGTCATGCACAGCTGCACTCAGACTCAGTTAGCAGAATGTCGCTACTGAGGAAGATAATATGGGTCAACACTTCCACAACATGGATGAAGACTTTTTTGTAAAGTCATGATTACTCTTTTAAAGGAAGGTTTAGTCCCACAAGAGTTAACATATCACTAAAGGATTCTTTGTTTTGATAGCAGTGACAGGAAAGGAAGGAGAGAAGCCAGGAAGAGCCCAAAAGCTATCCAAGAGTCACACAGTGAGGGCACAACGCTGAGAGAGACAGGAAGTCAGTTTCCAGAAGGATCTGCGTGGGACCAGAAGCTTGATGTCATAACCTCAGATATATAAGATAAGTCCAGCACCTTCTGTGTGGCTGTATTTCTGAGAGTTCTGCTGGAAAGTTACTAATGACAGCAATATAGATTGTGAAGAGTAATTCATCAAGAGTATATTATATAGGGAAAAAAGGCATCTGTTATATGTGTTTGGAACACACAGAAGGAAAAATAAAGGGAATATTATGTCATAATATGAATTTTCTTTAAAAGCTATATGATATATTTAAAGATAACATTTTCAGATTAAGAACTAAAATTAATTTTTATTAAATATCAATAGCTAATATAGCAGAATATGTAAGAACACGAGTCAAATTATCTGGATTCAAACTCAGCCTTTGCTACGTATATACTGTGCAAGCTTTCACAGTTTTCTCCTTTTTCTGCAATTCAGTTTCTTCATCTATAAAATAGGATAAAATTAGTAGGCTTTTGTTGTAATGATTAAATAAGTTGATACGTGCAAATCACTTAGAAGAGGGTCTGGTACATAGAGAGCACATAATTAACTTTATTCATTATTGTTATTATTCAAGTTAATATCTTATTTGAGCAATATGTCCCCTGTAGGAATCTGATAAAGTATTAAAATAATTCATAGGCACTATTGAATTATTGTTAGTAAATTGACTGTAGGAAGAAACTAGCTACTGACAGTAAAATATTTTAAATATATCCATTGGAAATATGTCCATTGGTACTACTTATTACGATAATAGCTATATGTAGCATCTTAATTTAAAAATATTTCTCAAGGTATACCCATATTTTGCTTTAAAATATATATTTAAATATACATATTTATATATTTGCAAACATAGAGAGTATCATATCAGGAAAGATACATAAATCATTTCTTGGTGATTACCTCTGAGGAAGGGGGTGTTGTGGGTATGTAATGGAAAGAGATTTGATTTTCATTGTATTATCCTATGTATTAGGATTTTTTTAAGTGTGTGCTTCCAATAGCATGTCAATAAAAAGTATATAAAAATATTTCTTTTTCCCATACAGAGCCATTTACTTTGCCTCATTGCATGTATTTTCTGTTTCAATGACTTTTTTTTCTTTTGCTACAATAGGCACAGTCCTCAGAAATCAGAAGGCATGTGTTGAATTATGCGTGAACATTAAGAGAGCTTTTTAACTCTGGCTTTAGCAGCACTTCCTACTAGGGTAGGGCAGGGAAACACCCTGTTCATCGATGACCTGCCAAAGCAAGATTATCACCAGTTGCACCTTGCCAAAAAGAGTCCTCTCTGGTCTAGATTATTTTATTTTTTATTGAATAAATTTGACATGTAACACTGTATGTAACACTGTTATTTTTAAATATATAGCCTTCACAACCAAGAAACTATATTGGGATCCCATTACCATTTTAATCTCTGACATCAATGAGTCAAAGAATGTTGGGTGCAAATACAAGTGACATATCACAAGATTTTACTGGAAGATTGTGGTTCGGGAAGGCAGGGAATTCTTAAATAAAGAGTACAGCTTTACTCCGAGGAGAAAGAAAACAAAAAATAGCAGAGTTTTTCTAGTACAATTTCTAGGAAAGCTGTTAAATAACCCTTTTATAAAGTGTTGAAACTGTTGACTATGTATATTAAGGGAACACACTTTTTTCCATCTTTTGTTTTTAACATCTTTGCATCAGGCCTTATCTAATTTTAAACTTGTCATGCAAAGTTTCCTCAAGAATAGCTATTTTAAATCATTAGAGTTAGTACTAATATTTGGGGATATTTTCACTTCTACCTGTGCCCCATAAAAAGTAACCTAAAAGATATAAATTGCTATTTTGATAAACTCGTTAGCAGAAACATTTTGCGGAAACTATGTGCAGAATTAATTGCTTTGCCTCTGTCAGAACAATCAAGCCATGCTTGTTCATGAAAAACTTAATGAAATTATTGTAGTGATTTTATAATTATGCCAGTTCTGGAAAAAGATATTGTTTTCTGATTGTATACAAAATTTAATGGTCTAATCCATATGTTTTATACTTGTAAGAAAATGAAATTTACTTTGAAACAAACTACTTTTTAGTAAGTAAAACATAATGGTTGAGCTGAGTAACATTTTTTGCCTTTTTTTTAAAAGACTTTATTTTTTAGAGCAGTTTTAGGTTTACAGCAAAATTGAGAGGAAGGTATAGAGATTTTCCATGTAATGCCTGCCCCCACACATGCACAGCCTCCCCATTATCAATATCTCCCACCAGAGTGGTGCGTTTGCTACAGCTGATGAACCTACACTGATGCATCATGATTATGTAAAGTCCATAGTTAGCCTTAGGGTTCACTCTTGGTGTTATATATTCTATGGGTCTGGACAAATGACTAATGACAGCTGTAGCGTCATATGGAGTACTTTCACTGCCCTAATGTAATAATATTTTACATCCTCTGAAAGTTTGGTCATAATAACTCACATCAGACAACACTATTTGAAATACAAATTCCAAACTATAATTTATTTAATCAGTATTTTTCTCTAGCATAGTAATGATAAAATAATTAATAATATCAAATGAAATGATTAAATGTTAAAGTCTCTGAACAACTGCTTCTGGACAAAAATTATTGGTGTTACACAAGAAACCTCACAGCACCGTGTAATCTACGTCTATATTTGACTCTGAATTCAAGCAGAAAATTACTCTTCCTTCCAAAGGAGTTTAAGTAACGGTTTAATCACCAAAGTCTGCATAATGCTAATCAGTGGGGAGAAAACAATTATTAGGTCAAAGGGAAAAAAATCAGTTACTAAGTGCACTTATAAGAAAGATGCTAATATATTTATTGTGCAGCCATTTGAGATAACAGGTAAGGCGGGCCATTAGTATTTTTGCATAGACTGTTGGAGGCATGTCGCACTTCTATAAAGTCTGTGAACTTGGAGCATTTGCAGCAACAAAAACAGATAAGGTGTTAACTGTAAGGGAATAACTCCACCATGGCGCCCTGGTTTCTTTGCACATATCCATATAGGCAGAGGTTTGAATCACAGTTTATGTGAGTCTGGGCAGGATGCCTTAGGATCCTCTTGGAATAGGAGAGAACGAGAGGCCTATAAGGAGCTGCTATGAGGCCATCTCCTACTCACCTTTTTTTCCCTAGAAGGCTGTCATGAAACAGTTTCTCATGGTCTCTGGGTTCTGATGAGTAAGGGGATTTCTACCCATTCCCTTCAGAACAGTGTCAGAATATATACCCACTGTATTTGGTTCCTCAGCAATGGTGTGTCCAACAGATCTCATTGCAATTATCCAGCCTCTTTTGTTTTGATATCTTTTCTTTGCTGTGTGGAATGAGAAAAGCAGGGAACTGGCCCCTTTGGCTTAATTTTATTTTCATTGTCTGTATAAGTAACAAACTGTCTAAATCCATAAGTGGCTCATTGTATCTTTACCAGCTGAATCAGTCAGGCCTTGGGCCCAATCTTGTGTGATTGCTTGACAGTGACAGAATCTCCAAATTGAGTATGTTATGTTTACGGGTAGAACATGAGATGCCACGAGGCACAAAGAACAAGTCCAGGAGAACTGAAACAGCAAAATGATAAAGGTATTTTGGATGGAGATCAATGAGTGATCACATAATATATTCAAATTGATTATAACCATTACTTTTAAGTAATGGAATAGAAACAAAAAAGAGAAAAAAAATGAAAATAGAGGAGTATAATTATAAAAAAATAAGTTTATAGCATTTAATAAAGTTAAACTAGCATACAAAAAAAGCTTTGTGAAACATATTTCACACATATTTATACAAGCATTCCCCTGTATCAGTTAACTGTGCTCACAATAATTCTTCATTTGTTTTAAAAAGAAAAAAACTAAATCTTAGCAGCATACAATAAAATTTTATTTAGCTCACAAGTTGGTGGGTTGGATAGTGTTTGTCTATTCTAGTTTAGGCTTCACTGAGTGCCTCTGCTGGTCTCAACTGGGCTTATTCACTGGAAAGGGTGGAAATTGCTAATCTGGGGTCAACGTGGCTTGGTTGGCTCTGCTCCATGTATCTGTCATCCTCCTCCCAGGACCAGAGTGTTGACCCAGCATGTTCTTCCTATGGCAGCTGTTGAGGCACAAGAAAGGAGGCACAATCACACATAAGCTTTTCATGCCTCTGTTTGCATTATATCTGCTAATGTCTGCCCACAGCAAGTCACCTGCTGAACCCAGGCAAGGGATGAGGGAGGACAGTCTTTCCACAGTGGGAGTGCATGCAAAGTTACATGGTAAAGGGTGTGGGTGTATAATCCTGCTACTGGAGAAAGAGTGAAGAATTGGAATAATAATCCAGTTGGCCACATTCTCCCTAGCTGAAATTTCACTATCTGAATACATGCTTCAATGGAGTACAATCATGTATATTCAAAATTCTGTATCCAAATTTAAAAAGCACAACAATGAATCTATATGCATATGCCAACAAAAATATTTAAACTTCCTGTGGTTCCGAGAAAATGTAAGATGAGCTTGTCATCATAGATCATCTTTTCTTCAAACAGAATCATGCTTTGCATTTCTGTTATCTAAATCTTATATTATGTATTATGGCTATAATCTACCCCACATTATTAACTTACAAAATGTCTTCAAAACATGGCAAAAGGCTTTGAATATGTTAATTGAATTAAGAGCTCTAGAAAGGCTCACGTGTTAAAAGTTGAAAGTTATAAGTCACATAGATAGAAGAAAGCACATAAAAGTTATAAACCTGGACATGAACATGAGTAAGAAAAGAGACAAAGATGATGGAAATGTGTTTGATTCTAGAAAGCTTTGCCATGTTTCCAGAGTATGATGTAATCTTTTTATAATAACTAGAGAATATCTTGTGTAATGGATTAATGACCACAACTAGCGTAGAATGCCACCGAGCATCATGTGCATACAACAGAATATGTTGAACGTATTAAAAAATCTCAGGAAGGAGGAAATGGAGGAGAGAGTTGATTTAGTGACAGAGTTGGGTTTCAAAGGAAATACTGTATGGATCAAACGACCTAAGAAAAATGTGTAAATCTGTATAATTTGAAGATCATAGATGAAGTGTCTCCCATGGATAGTAAGGTAGGAACAATTTTTCCCAGTGGATTGCAGGAAACCTTTGATAAAGTTATTACACTACAAAGCAAATTTTCATGCTTATTATTGAGGCACTCACTCAACTTAATTTTCACTATTGATCTAAAAAAGATCTAAAAATACTGGACATCAGATCTTAAAGGAAAAAGAAAATACTGTAAAGACTAAATCATTTGAATTGCAAAGAGAATGACCAGGACATAAGCTGAAAGCTAATTTTCAAAAGGGCAATTACAAGAAATTTCTCAGTTTATCAGGACCTGTATCAAGCAGGCAAAGGGTCTCAAAAAGACTTTATTTCATCACACTGCTTTGTCTAAGGCTTAGGATGATAGATGATGCACATGCATTTGCTTAAAGAATCTTGACACCCAAAAAGAAAAAAATTGACCACCAGATCTTTGACTGTGGTCACAAATTGAACTTGGGCATTTACTCTTTTACTTTTTCCTTCACTAACTCACTCTTGCTCCTCCCTCAACATCAACAGTGCCTATACCTCTATCTCCACCCTCTCACCACCAAATCCTGCCTCTCTTCTATTGATAAGTAGCTGTCATTTTTAAATAGCCTTTTTAAATTTTTATTTTGCTAAATGTATTTGGCTTCATTATAGATTTTTAAAATATTATGTCATTAATTGTTTATTTACATCACATTATGTATCCCTTGCAGTGAAAGAGGATAATGTAATTTGTACCCAATACTGCATAGTATCGAGTTTTTCCCCAAAACATACATTCAAATGAGTTCATTAAGTATTGTTATTACTTAATTTGACTTTTAAATGCTTTATATTATACATAAACTTCTAATAGATTTTTATACATTTATTTGAGCTGTTTGTTTTAATAATATTTGGCAAAATTTGAGGGGATTTTTGTCTGAGCTGAAAAATCAATATAATTTTTTTTTTAATGATCAACACTAAGGTTCCTGCTGTATTAAAAATTTTATATTAAATGTGTTTTCAGGAATGGGCTAGTTTCTGGTAATTAGAGAGGCCTATAGTGTGTGTGTGTGTGTGTGTGTGTGTGTGTGTGTGTGTGTACTTGACCAGGTGAGTCACTATCAAAAAAGATTGGAGGCCCCTATCGTGCTCTTTTACTCAAGCATCACAGAAGAGGTAATAACTTGAGTCTTTAAAAATAGAGGGGAGGAGATAATTCACATTAAGTTACATGATCACATAACTGTATTTTATCCAAAATTTACAAATGCTTTTCCTCAGATGCAAGGAAAAGGATATAAAGAATATGATAAGCATTCACTGGCTACTTTTCAAATATCGTATTTAGTCCTCATGGCGGCTCTACCATCACTCAGACATTGAAGGCCACAGAATGGCCAGCAGGAACCAGGAGGTCCTTCAGCCAGGAGCTCACACTGATGAAGGTTCTCAAAATCAGAGTTCTGATGGTTCCTCCATATGAGATTATAATTGGAATCCTGCTTTTTGTATGTAGTTTCTTAAGGTTTTAGAGAATTCATGCTTATACAGAAAGCTTCCCAGTATCATTTGTTTAAAAATTAATATTTAAAATATACCATAATTTCTGTAATCCTACTCAGGATATAAAATTGGGTTTATACAATTTTGGGTTCTTTGTTCATTTTATAATATCTTTGAGTCCTCAGAAAACGGAAGTTGCTCTGGCCTCTCTCACCCGCTGATGTCTCTTGCTTGGGAGTTGTTATCACCCAGTGTCACATGGAAGGACGACGATATGAAAGAGGTTATTCACTTAAGCAAGGAACGTAGGATTCAAAAACAGGGATTTATAATTCTAAAACCATGCATATCTCACTATAAACCATTTAAATTCAGTTTTAGGTATGCTGGAGCTTTTGATAATCTTATAAATTTTGTTCATTTGGAAAACATATCTTTTGTATTGTTGTAGCTATCCTTTTGTAGATTCAAATAATCGATGATAAAATTGTTGCACTAGAACACTATTTTTTATAGTGTTCTATAAAGAGGAAGTCATACAAATGATATTCTTTTACCTACCATGAGGATAAAAATAATACATATAGATAATTTATTTTCAGGTCCAATAATAAGCATATAATTTCCTATTATTTATCTCAAAATGCAAAGATAGAAAGTTTTTGTTCATCAGAGTCAAGGAGTAGTGGAACAGAAAGTTTTCCCAAATGTATCTTTCATGTAAGTTTAAAACCATATTTCCACTAACAATTTTATTAGTCCACATAAATCTTTAGTTTTCCTCACACTTAGGCACGAGATGACTCATAAGTATAACAGAAAAGACTTTTCGGCCATTTTTCTGAAAATGGGGTCTCTGAGGCCTCTAAATTCTGTAACTTTACAGAACTCTACAATTGCATAGTATTCACAACAAAATTGCACTATTAGCTTTGGATCAATAGTCACTTTATTTTTGTGGATTTTTTTTTTACAAAAGTAAGAAAGATGATAAAGATTCACCTATTGATATTCCCTCAAACATACTTCCCTTGGGGACCAAACTCAGAGAGTCTACTCAGCTGCCATAAGCAGCACAAGATCACTTTTTTCCTACTTGCTAATGCCTCCAAATCTTCCCTCAGCCTAAAACAGGGCAGTTGTAGGAATCTAGGGTAAACACAGTGTCCTTACCAAGACTAGATTCTTTTAAAATTCCTTGTAAAGTACAGAGAATCTATTCAGGACATAAACTAGGAGTTCCCTGCCTTAGTTCAATAATTTGAAATTTGTACGGTAGTTTCTTGCAGCTTGTTGATGCTTCAGAGACCTCATGCTCATACAGAAAGAAAGGTCTTCAGCATCCTTCAAGCAAATGTTGTTTAAGGGTACAAATTTGTAACTAGTAGAGAAATAAGTCTTGGAGATCTAACGCATAGTATAATAAGCATAGACAACAATATTGTATTATAATCATCAAGTTTGCCAAGAAACTAGATCTTAATTATCCATCACAAAAAGAAATGGTAATTATGTGATGAGATAGAGGTGCTGACCATCTCTACAATGTTGTATTACAATATATAAATGTATCAAATCAGCATGTTATACCCCTAAAATTTATACATTATGTGTCAGATATATTTCAATTTAAAAAAAGCTTTAAATCGGTTCTAGCAGAATCTCAGCAGCAAGTAGCAAGAACCAAGAACTAAGGTCCAAAGATCAATGAGCATGTTTCTTTTCTCTCTCTGGCTATGAACAGAAGTAAACTGGGAAAACAATGGTATGAATAAAAATTCCAGGCATATTAAAATGTTCACATTCCTCAAGACAATTTCATTCAGAGCATTGTAATTTGTATTTGACCATTTACCTCCGAGGATTTCTACTTAGAGTCTATGAACCTAGTAATCAACTTGCCACAAGTTGAGAGCATTGTTTGCCCTATTGGCAATCATTTCATTCCTAATAAATCATTTTCTGTAATTATTTAAACTTATCCAAGACTCAAGCTTGTATAATGAGGAAACATTTTTTAATGTAAGAAATTTAGATTTAATGTTGATCTCCAGAAAAAAACCAAAAAGCAGTTCTAAAATCATTATTTCTTTTGAGACTATTTTTGGAGGACAAAAAAGTAAGTCCCATTCCTAAAGATAAGCTGCTCCCCAAACTCTACATAAGCCAGTTACGAAAACATATTTGCTTCTCCTTACTTGTAAAAGCTACTTGGAGTTCATCTCTCAAACACTCAAAAAGGTATGGCTTCTTCACTTAAAGGGAGGTAATTTGGCATATTCCACTAGTTCATGTGATAATGGCAATGAGATCTACTATATTTTTTGTCTTGTGCAAAGTCAGACAAATGACAGAGGACTGTACATGGGTTTTTAATGCTTATTGGACTCATTGAACTCGTTTCTTTACTACCACAGCAAGAAAAACCAAAACAAAACAAACCTGTGTTCACAGACCAGTTACCGGTATAGACTGTCATCTCCCATCCCACATTGGTATCTAATGAAAACAGTCTGGATCGGAATCTGATTCTTCACACATTTCACAGTGGATGACATTTCTTTTGCTTTCAGAAACTTAATGAAAAGAGAAAATTCTTTAATGAAGAATATACTTTAAGTCAACAAAATGTAAATGAAATAGCATATTCCGTAACATGCTGACGTCATCCGTACCATAGAAGAGATCCTGCTGTTAGCCTCAGCACCTTGAGCAGTGTTGCACTTAATTAGCATTCAGCACTAAATTAGCATTCTATGAATGTTAGTGGAACTGAAAAGGAGCCACTACAACTCATCAGGGTCACTTTTAGCATGATGATTTTATAGGAAAAAGGATAGGATTTAGAGTCAGAACGTCTAAGTTTGAATGCTAGCTCTGATATTTACCAGTTTAGTGTTGTCAGAAAAGTCCCTTAACCTCACCAAGTCTCAACTGTCTCTTATATAAAATGACAGTAAGAATGATTTTCTAACAGAACTACTGGGAGCATCAAAAAGATAAAGAATATGAAAGTGTTTTGTAAAATGAAATATTCAAGTACTCTCAAACATAGGTAGAATATAAATGAAACATCAAAAGCAAATTTAACTCATCAATATGACGTAAAAATTCTAATTAGTTTTACTGTACCAATGGTGTTTGCCTTCTATTGTACCCTGGAAAGAGCAGTGCTTCAAATAACTGTAACTTGAGTTAAACAACAGTAATACTGGCATCACAAGAGTGCACTACAATTAAAAAACATGGAAATATTCATAGATTAATCATTTGTCCTCCCATTGTAATTAGTTCATTCATTTCCCCTTTTCTTTATTGGCAATTTTTCTGCGTAATTTACTTTCATTCTTCGGACATTAGTGTACAGCAAGACAAAAGATTTCCATTCATTAGAGAGTATGTACTGAGTTATGGTAAAATCTTCCTTTGATTATGTTTAATTTTAGTCTAGTTTCTGTCTTGTACGTTTCACCTATAGGGATAACAGAAGAATCTGAGAGTTAAAAAGAAAATGTTGGGGGCGGCCCGGTGGCGCAGCGGTTTAGTTCCCGCTTGGCGGCCCGGGGTTCGCAGGTTCGGATCCCGGGCGCCCGCCGATGCACTGCCTGTCAGCCACGCCGTGGCGGCGTCCCATATAAAGTCGAGGAAGATGGGCACGGATGTTAGCCCAGGGCCAGTCTTCCTCAGCAAAAAGAGGAGGATTAGCAACGGATGTTAGCTCAGGGCTGGTCTTCCTCACCAAAAAAAAAAAAAGAAAGAAAGTGTTAATGCAACAATTTGGGAAGTTTCAAGATTTGGTAGCAATGAGGAAATAAATAATAAATAAGATAAAGGGATTTCTTATAGCAGCAAGAACATACAATAGCAATGATATACACATATTTAAAAATATCACATCACATTATACATTGTCAGGTAAATATTAATATAAGCAGCTAATTAGGTTTGAACTAGCCAACCCCACTGTGTATATAATAGAGGACTGCTGTTTTCCTGAGGATCTTTGACTAAGTAAATATGTTTGTAAATAAAACCAGGAATGGAGCAAATTGTGGTACTTCAAAAATCTCAGACACCCTTTACATGTTGATTACATCTGACGGCCACTTTAACATTTGATGTGTTGCCTAGAAGTTATTTTTAAATAGTATTTATAAAGTATTTCATTTCCACTAGGTAACTTACCAAGAAATAACACCTATAATTATAATCATCTTTGCATTTATTATGCTTTAATATTTTCTTCAAAAAATTGTAGCTTCAGATTGCACGTGTCTGCTCTGCTGTTTTTAGTCTACCACACTCATGAATCTCTGCATTCATTCCATCTCAAAGTCTTGCCACTTCCACCTCCAGTATCTTTCTGTCTGTCCACTTAACTGGGCTATCCGCTTCTAATCTTAACACTTTCCCCAATCCAATGCATCCTCCAAAGAGCAACTAGAGTAAAATAGTCTTTCTACTATTCAATTCTGAGTATCACACTCCACTTTGAAGTCTCCTACTTCAGTGAGTCAGTTACTCACTGCCTTCAAGTCAGAGTCCAAACTTCAAAAGCTGTGAAACCATTCCCCACATAGAACTCAGGTCTTTGCTCTCTCCATTTCCTATCACACACTCCTACATCCCACCCCACACCAACGCATATATTCTATGTTTCAGTAATTCTCCATGCTCTTCTAAACCCCGGAGCTTCTACACATTGTTTAAAATGCTTCCCCCTATTATGTTTAGCTAGTCCTCACCCATCAGATCTCAGCTTAAATAGCATATTCTCCAGGAATATTGAAAACCAGAATGAGTTTCCCGCCTGTGTGCACTCATCTCATCCCAACTTATTTACCACTGTATCCTCCGTCTAGCAGAGAGACAGTGAAATAAGCAGGTTAACTAATAGACACTGAATAAATAAATGATGAAGAAAATGAATATATTTTTTTTTTTTTGCGAGGAAGACCAGCCCTGAGCTAACATCCACTGCCGAACCTCCTCTTTTTTGCTGAGGAAGACTGGCCCTGGGCTAACATCTGTGCCCATCTTCCTCCACTTTATATGGGACGCCGCCACGGCATAGCTGACAGGCAGTGACGTCGGCAGGAGCCCGGGATCCGAACCCGCGAACCCTGGGCTGCCAAGCGCGAACTTAACCGCTGCGCCACCGGGCGGCCCCAGGAAAATGAATATTTTTAGATAAGATTAAGTGTCATGTACAGCCGGTTAAAATGTGATTTTCATTACATTTTAAACTACAACATTCATGAATCACTTTCTAAACTCACTCCTTATAGGATCACCTACTGATAAAATAAAAAAGTATGTACTTAAAATTCTTGAAGTAAAAGGAGAGATTTTCTTTTAAGAGAGAAATGGACCACAAAATTTGTTAAATATATAAAAGCATTTATGATGCTGAACAAAGGCAGCTGACAGGTTGACAGAATTTTAGTGTCAAATGCACATTGAGGAAATAAAATAATACACATGGCTCAATGAGAAGCTAAAAAAATATGGTATATAAATTAGTGTTAATCTGAGTGAATAGGAAAAATGTTGGAATAAGTTTGAACCTTGAAGCCAAACAAATCTAGGATCAAATTCTAATTCTAATCAAATTCTAATAACTGGTAAGTTATTAATTGCACGACTTTGGAGCAAAAATTTTTGAGCCTTTGTTTCCTCATCAATAACGTGAGAATGATAGTAATACATCCTCCTATGGAAAATTTGAGGAATAAATTTTTTTAAAGCACATAATACAATATCTAGCACGAAGTGGAAATCCATTCACTATTAGTAATGTAGTTAATATTACGGGAGAGAGGAATGGATGAGATTACTAAGAATCGTGATCATGAAAGAAGACCTTGGGTAGAAGGAGATTTTGATCTAGGCTTTGAAGATGGGTAAACATTAGGAAAGTAAGAGAGACAGGCTGGGCAGGCTGGGCAGGCTGGGCTTACACTTCATTCACAGCTTTATTATGGAGCAATTATTACAGACTAGCTAGTGCCACTATTATTTGTGAGTAACAAATTTCCTCTACTACATTGCAAGTTTCTAGAAGAAAGGGAGAATATTTAGACCAACTCTGCTAACTACTTGGCAACTAGCACATAGTAAGTCCACAATATTTTATTGCTGTTATTCATTTAAACAGCTCTATGGGTAACTCTAAGGAAGAGTCTGACTGAACATTGAGGCAAAGTTGAATAGTTTGAGTGAGGCCCTATTATGGAGGACCTTCAAAACCCAAGCAAAATATATGCTCAATTTCATTAACAATCTTAAAATAAGCCCCGATTAACTGATGAATTACACAATAAAACTATCCAGTGTTCCTAAACTAGTATAAATGATCACATAGAAGAATAAATATGCAAAGATTCGCAGTAATATTTTTAAAGAAAAATGCTGAGAGGAAGTATAAACTATTAGTTATTAAAATTTTCCATAAAGTAAATATAATGAAAACCATATGACATAGACAAATAGATAGATGAAATAGTCTAAAGCCCAAACACAGATGCCAAAGTGGACTATTTTAGCTGCATTCTGAAAGACTCTGAAGGTCAAGGACTAAAGGAAATCCTTCCAGCAGGCAGAATACTAACCATATATCTCACTGTCCCCTTTGCCTGCAAAGATAGATGGCCTGAGGTAAGGAGCTGTACCAATTATTGGGCTGTGGCTAATGAATACTTGGCTAATGATCAGGGACATATAAGAAACAAGATTAAACACTTGTGACTAAGAACATTAGGGAAGAAATACTCAACAAAACACTTCTACAGTGAAGTAGACCATTAATAATCTGATGCATATGTTCACCCCCTCTGGATGGAGGTTAGCTTCCTTCCCAGCAACCTAGTGCTTGCTCAATGGGCTCATAAACAAGGTGGGCAACCATGGTGGCAATGATATAGAATATGCATGGTCATAACACCATGAAATTGCCTTTACGAAGACTAATCTGTCTACCACCGTCACCCAGTTTTTCAGAAGTGGTAACTAACTCTTGTCCCTCAGCATCCTATCATGAGTCAATGAAATCAGCTAGCTAGATGATGGCAGATTGACTACATCAGATCTTTTCCAACACGAAGAAGGTAGCAAAACATCCTCATGGAAATAGACATGCATCCTGCTTTTGAATTTGCTTTCCTTACTCATCATGCTTCTATCAGAACCACCATCTGTGGACTCACCAAATGCTTAATGCATCAACATTTTGTCCCACACAACACTACTTCTAATCATGAGACAAATGGCAAAAGACAAAGGGCTAATGCCCATGGGATTTTCTTACATCATAAAATGGTGAAAAAGCCTAGTGAAGACTCAATTATATTCCCAGCTAGAAGACAAAATTTCAAGATACTGTGATCTCACCAACTCTTAGTAACTACTCACTCTATACTTCTAACAGAGCTAGATTCTGGTGAGCGATTCCTTGGATAGGTGATTTATTCGGGCCCATCTCAGACATTTAATCTATATTCCTCAGTGTTCTTTTAACCCTAAGAATGATGGGAGTAAAGGAAAATAGCATTTGTTGAGTATCTAAAATGTGCTAGGCATAATGTTTGGTCTACTTTACAAGTGCAGAAACAGGTTTATGGAAGTTAAGTTACAAATATGATATATGCTTGAATGCAGATCAAAACCCAGGTGTGTTTTGTTCCAAAGCCCATGATTTTCTAGTGTGCATTGTTGGAAAAAGGCTAAATAATTTCCTTACTGAAGAAATTTCTACAAACACTTAAAAAATACTGAAGTATAACAGATTTTGCATCCATTTCAGAGAGTGTGCGGGACCTCTCAGAGTTGGAAAATTTCATTGTAGCAGGGTGTTGAGAATGAACATTTTCAGGTAAATATATTTCTTGTTTATTACTTTATCTGCTTATTCCCTACTCGTGTTCTCTAAATGTAAGTGCCATGAGAAGAAGAATTTTATCTGTCTTGTACACTATTATAGCCCCAGCTCCTTAAACAGTACATGGCGTTTGACAAGTACTCCATATATATATATATATACACCCACATTATATGAATGAATTAAGCAAAACTGTAATGATTTCCAGTAAACTATCTTCCATCCTTCTACACATTGTGGTTCAAAGAGTAACTACCTAAATGGCTCTTTGGTACGTTATAGACCAATCTCATCGATCTGATGTTAGGTTATAGTTGAAGGACTTCCTGGTTTGAGTAATGACTATATCTGGATATTTAAGAAAATGAATTTGAGATTGTTAGAAAACACTGAACATTAGGAGCCTATGATCTTAGTACTGACTCACCCTAGTAAGCTGTGAGATTTTGAGCAGATCTTGAGCAGGTAACTCAGGTTTGATGTAAGCAGGTATGGTGTTTCCTTATCTGTAATGTGAGTAGGTTTAAGAAGCTGATCTCTCAGACCTCCTCTGTAATCTCAAATTTAATGACTCTACGAATAACATTGTTGATTGTTTTGTTTGTTTTGCAGATGAATGGGATATTTATATTTAGCCTATAATTTAACATGTAAGCACTTTATGGAATAGGACATATCTATTTGCATCTTAGTTTTTATCTATAGTACACAACAGTAAAAATATATGATATGTAAATAGAAAACAAGGTATAAATTTATTCCATTGGCTAACATAATTAGCTTTCCTCTTTTTATTATACATTTTAGATGCATATTTTGTAGTTTCCATGCAAAAAAATTGCTCCATAAGAAACCTGTTTAAGACATTCAATTTTCACTTAAAGATGAATCAAGCACTCTGTGGTACAGTAGCAGGAAACAAAGTCTTTTCTCCATTTTAGGGAATAGCATAATACCTTCACCTCAATAGACAAAGAGCATGAGTATTGTTATTCACTTGCTAAACTGATAACATTTAAAGGTCCATGGTATTCAATTTTCTTACACAAATTAAAAATACATAGGAGATATTTAGTTTTCACTGACTTTACAAAAATCCCTGATTAACATGCCAGATGCCAGAGCTCTTCAAGCCTGATGAAGGCTCCCTGGAGTTAATGTCCTTTCAGCAGTTGTTGCCAAAGAACTGAAGCAGATTGTGCAAGGCTGCATAATCATATGATTTCACTCCCATTGAGGAACTACTGCTATGAGAAAATTCAATTGCCTCAATGAAAAAAGTTTAAAGTCATAAAATATCCGGATAGTGACAAATTTTAAATGCAGGTTAGTGGTGTGGTATCCTTTGACATTCTAGTTCGGAAGCCTATATTTCAGGTCCTTCTCACTGAAATGAAAATCATACATTTTATTACCATGGACCAAAAAAAGCTGGCTAAAGGGAGAGATGATTGGTTTGTGGCTGTCATTAAATAAAAATAAAAGATAAGGAAAATTAAATTGCTTCAGAAACTTTATTTTTAAATTTAATTTCATATCCCTTGAGGTTACACATTCACTGATGAAGGCTATTCGTAAACAATCATGGACATGAATCAGCTGATTAAGCAGCATATTTACACCTCAGCACAGAGAGTCAGAGCATTTTCTTACACAGTCCCACTTGGGTCAAAATGGCTAACTGGGGAAGACTGTTAATTCTCTCACCACTATCCATTCTGCCCTTCTTTCCTAATGGAATCATGGTTTTATTTAGGGAAACGATATGATACCCTAGTGATGGATCATGACAATCAATCATGACCCTATTTTTCCCTGATTTCTCATCCTCCCTTGAAGCTAGGATGGCTATGAGACCTGGCTCTGGCCAAAAAAGACTTAAAGAGAAGTCTGCTGGGGAGTTTCTGGGAAAGATTTTCCTTTTATGATAAAAAGAGACATATGTACCTAACACAACCCATTATCCTACATCATTTTTGCATTCAAGAGGAAACAAGCACGAGATTTTCCAAAGAACTACAAAGACACTGGTTCTTACATCACTGAGTTCCTGAACCAACTTTAGGCACCATCTACTTCCAGGACTCTGTTTGTGAAAAAAATAAACTCTACTTATTTACCACTACAAGCTGGGCTTTCTACTACTTGCAGCCAAACTCCTTGCTGATTAATATGCCAACTGTTCAGAATTGCATCCCACTCTAACCATTCTTGTTAACAAACCAGCATCTCTTGCCTTGATCAGCCATCTGATCAGTCTTATTGCCTCCAGTTTAATCCATTTGCCATCAGATGATCTTTCTATAATCCAAATTCATCAATTCATCTCCTCTTTAAGACCCTTCTGTGGTTCCCCAATTCTGTTAGGATAAATTCATAACCCAAATGACTGGTACATAATTGCCTCTCCAGCTTCACTAATTCATTTATTAATTTAAAGATTATTTGTTAATTCATTATATATTTATCAAGAATCTAATAAATATGGGGCCAACAATATCCTACCTCTGTGTAGTTTCCTTTTTATCACAATTTTTCTTTCTTTGAATGGCCACAAGCATGAACCTTGCCATGGATCCCGTTAGAAGCTTTAACCAGCCAGCTGCTTGGGCTCTAGTTTTAACTCATTATATGTAGAAAATAATACAAAATAAAGTCCTGGTCTTCTATATCATGAAACTTAAAATAATTTAAATAATAATAAGAAGAATTCTTTGTTCTTTTTTTGCAAATATTTCTATAACATATAAGGATACTGAGATCTAACCTGTGGCTCATCAAAGTTACACAGGTGAGCGTTAAGGGCCAGCCAAACTTCCATTCTCAGGATTTTTACCTGATTTGTCATTTCCCTATGAGAAACCAATAGCTTGCAAGTAGAATTATTCAGTTGTTCACTTACTTAGCTAGCTATAAACATAAGTTACTAATCTTTGTCAGTCAATATGGGCGCTTTTGGAGCCGACATTAGTAAGTCAGTAGGACAATAAGCACAAACATGCCACCAACACCATATTCAGTTGAAAAGAACAATTGCAAATCCATTTTGGTATTAATTGAAGAAACCATTCACAGAAATGCACATTGGTAATGCCTCAGCTAACATTAAGCAGTCACAAAATGATATGCACATCTCCAACAAATTGGCATATAAGATGAAATAAAGTAACCAAACTGACATTAACATGTATGTTTTCAGCAATTTAAAATAAGTGCTTCATCTACATTCTTGTACTTTAGATAATGTGCAATGGTAATATTCTACACACTATAACTTGAAGATTATTATTCTCTCACAAATTTTATGTATATAGAAGTTTTTCAAAAATAGATTCTCCAGCCAGCCCTCATGGTCTAGTGGTTCATGTTTGGCGCTCTCACCACTTCGGCGGCCTGGGTTCGTTTCCCAGTTGCAGAACCACGCTACCTGTCTGTCAGTTCCCATGCTGTGGTGGCAGCTCACATAAAAGGACTTACAACTGGGATATACAACATGCACTGGGGGGCTTTGCGGAGAAAAGAAAGGAGGAAGATTGGCGACAGATGTTAGCTTAGGGCGAATCCTCCCCTGCTAAAAAAAAATAGATTCTCAATGCAAGAAATAAGTGTACTGTATATCAAACATATGTATAGAACATTTTTAAAATTCATGCTGTCTTGTAGAAATGTGTAGATTATTAAGCTAATGTGTAGGAAAACTTGTTTTGCATACAAAAGGATAAAATCCACTTCTGTTCAGCAGCTTTCTCCGTGAACAAATATGTACTGAGCATCCACCTCAAGACCTGTAAGAATCATCCCAGGGCTTCTCTTGCGTGGTGCTTTACAGTTGTGAAAGCCTTGTTTGCACTTGCTTTCCCATTTTATCCTTACAACAAACCTGTCAGTACAGATATTTTTCTCCCTTAAGAATGGATTCCCCAGGGCCGCCTGGTGGCGCAGCGGTTTAGTCCGCGCTTGGCAGCCGCGGGTTCGGATCCCGGACGCCTGCGGACACACTGCCTGTCAGCCATGCCGTGGCGGCGTCCCATATAAAGTAGAGGAAGATGGGCACGGGTGTTAGCCCAGGGCCAGTCTTCCTCAGCAAAAAGAGGAGGATTGCCGACGGATATTAGCTCAGGGCTGGTCTTCCTCACAAAAAAAAAGAATGGATTCCCCAAACATTTAACAGGGTTCCAATTGAACTGGAAAAAAGTAGCATCCACACATTATGGACTTGAGTCTTTGATGTTTTTATTTAGCAGCTTCGTATAATGTAAAGTGAGTCATTGTAGTAAGCAGATACATGTTTGAATTCTGGTTTGTAAAATATTTTAGCTGCATGATGTCATCCAACTTCTCTAAGTCAAAAGGGCTTTGCCAAGGTTTGTTGACATTGTTGACAAGATTAAATGAGTTGTCCAGCACAAGGCCTGAAAAATAACAAGCACTCAACCTGCTCCCCCCATAATCCTTCTCTCATTTTCATTTTCCTTCTTTTCCTTCCTGAAAGACATGTCCATGGGTTTAAGAGAAAATAAGGCTGAAACAATAAGATGACAAGTATTTTCTAATTCATGGGAAAATAGCAAATCTATATAAATTTTCCTGCATTCACTCTGACAAGAGGGTTCAATCACTGGAAATTCATTGTGCTGAAACCCTGGCCCAGCTTATAAAACCAAAAGACAAAACTGAATAATTTACAGGTGTTTTAGTTATCTATCACTACGTAACAAAATTGCAGCTTAAGTTAACAAATGTATTATCTTACCACATCTTATGAGGGTCGGGGCTTACTGGTGGTTCTGGTTCAGAGTCTCTCACCAGGTTTCAGTCCAGTCAGCCAGGGCTGCAGACCTCTGAAAGGGCTGGGAATCCATTTCCAAGTTCACTCGTGTGACTTCTGATGGAGGCTTCAGTTCCCTGCCATGTAGGCTTCTCCATAGAGCTGCTCACACAACATCACGACTCTCGCTAAAGCAAGTGGTTCAAGAAAGAGAGGGGTCCCAGGACAGAAGCTGTAGTCTTTTACACCTAATCTTGGAAGTGACATACCATCACTTCTACTAATTGCTGTTCATCACACAGACAATCCTAGTACAATATGGCAGGGGACTACACAAAGGTGTGAATACAAAGAGGCGGGAATCAACAGGTGTCATCTTGGAAGCTGACTACCAAACAAGTACTATAATCAAACCAGTTCAATCCATCTCGAATGGGTTCATCTCTCGGTGAGTGTGGAGCCGAAAAGCACAACCAAGGTGGATGTAAGTGAAGAAAAGTTTTCTTGCTTGTCCAAGCAATGGAGAACACCAGGGATAGCTCTCAATGCAGTGTCTCCCTGAGCTCAGTGCTGGCAGAGACTTTATACACAAGAGAGCAGAGGATAACAGGTTTATTTGTAACAACTGTGTAACAACTGAGTTCCTTCAGGGTGCATGCATAGCAGGCAAGCATTACGTACACCTCATGATCCGAACATGGCTGCTCGGACCCTCCCAGAGGAGGAGAATTTAATATGCTAATAAGTTTAAGGTAATTTTAGGACTCTTGGTGCTGGAACATTTTGCAAGGATCTTGCTGCAAATGTGTAAGTTTCTCTGCAAGACAGCAACGTCTGCAAAACAGGGACATCAATTTCTGCAAAACAGAACACATAATCTCTTGTCTGAAGAACATTAGACAGACCATGTTAGCTGTTGATCAGATCCTCAGTAACCCTTTCTTTGCCTGGTTCCCTGGTCACAGTACTGCCATTATGCACCTTGTGAGCTGAGCCCTACTTGTCCCAGTGGCCCACACAATGTGTGCTGAGCAACCAAGAAATTCTAGAGCATAGGTTTTATTCTAATCTACAATTATATTGCAAAACCAGTAGAGATATCTGAAATCTTCACTGTTGCTAAATTGAAAGAGCAGAACAGCACAAAATGTCAGTTTAGAACTATGTGTCTCACATGTTACCAATTAAGTAAATATTTAAGCAAACTTCTTATAGTGTCTCATATCCATTTAAGTCTAGATCCTCTTGAGCGTTCTCCAGTTTTAGTCATATTTATCCTCTAGAAGAAACATCCTTTCCCTCCCTACCTTTTAAAAAGTCTCTAGAATTTAAAAATTCTACAGAATTCATCTCAGTTGTACAGAAAGATTTCCAAACAACCCATTGAATTTTCATTTCAATCATGTAACTTATGGAATTCTAATTGATATTTTTTGAGAATGTTATATTTATATTCTGGTTAAAATAATTGAGAGTAATGAGCACACAGTGACTGGCACATTTAAGCGTTCTAAGTATTTATTCATTAAATAAATACACTTTTCTGCCACTTTTTATGTAAAATGACAAAATAAAATACTGTGGCATATTAGACATTTTTGTTAATATTGCAAATGAAAGTGGATCTTCTAAAGAAAACTAAAAATCCATAAATATATACATAAATTTTACAAGAAGCTCATACATAAGAAGCAAAAGGTAGCTGCCAGACTAGAGCCTTATATTTCCAAATGACTATAATTTGAAGAAGAAATGAAAGTTTTTTGTATCTTTTTAAAAGGTCAGTTATTATTCATAAAAATAACAAGAAAAACTTCTTTATTGTAGTATATGTATCTAGTTTCAATGAAAATTATGTCAGGATTCAAAAGCTGAAATTAGGGTAATTTAACACCACTTCAAAGATATGAACCATCTCTTTTTCAGTCTTGTCTCATAGGTACTTCTATACTATAATTTATAATTCATGATTTTGGAAAGAAAATGGGAAAGTGACTTTAAGAAATCATTTTAAAGGCAATATTAAACTGACAACGTGTTCAAAGCCGTGATCGAGAAATTTAAATATTCATAAATTTTCTCCAGGCTTTATTATTTTAAGTTATAATAATGTATACTTTAATAATAATCTGAACTATTCAAACACAATGAATAAAATGCTAAGAAGGTGGTTAACAGATTCTTAGAAATATTACTTTGCAATATTATTGCATTAAAAGTGTAGAGTGGAGGGAGGTTTCAGAGAAAATGTTAGTAGGTGATGGCTAAACAATACTCTCTCCAACTGCTGGATGTTTATTTCAAAAGTAAAGCATTTTCTTTAGAAAATAGTTGTTAGAAACAGCTTAAATGACCAAATCAATTAGTTCTCAAATTTTCTTACATTATAAACATAAAATCAAAGCCCAGTTTCTTGAAGTTCATTCATTCATTTACTCTGCTTTCCCCCTGATTTATTCATCTTCATGGCAGTTGTCACCACCTGACCTACGACATGTCTACTGTTTTATTGGTGTATTGCCCGCATCCACCAACTAGACTATGAACTCCATGAGCAGAGGACTTTCTCTGTAGGATATACTATTTTATAGTCAGATCTTAGATGAGTCCCAGGTTCATACCTGGTGCTTCATAAATATTTACTAAGTGAGTGAATGAATGAATGAATGGTTAGCATGTGCCGTGCACTGAAATAGGTGCCAAATATGCAGTAACAAATATAGACATGGTCCCTATCATGACAGAGCTTACAGTTTCCTGAAGGTACAGACAAGTGGACAATTACAGGAATATCACAAATACTGTGAGAGGAGAATAAAGCAGCAGTACCAACTCTGAGACTGGAAGAAGGCTTTCTGAAATTGAAACTCAGACCTAAAAGAAGTTTGGAGATTAGCCAAGTTTTTGAGAGGTGGGCAGAAAAAAGAGAAAACTGTTCAATATGAGGGAACTGTATGTGCAATGGCCCAGAGATAAGAGAAAGAATGACTTGAAAGAACTTCTATACAATTCTATTGAAGAGTCTAAATTGAGGGTGGAGAGGAATCAGTTAAGATGTTTTCAGCAGATGATGTCAGCACCAAGTAACAGAAAAATCGCCTCTAAATTCTGAGCTGGCTGTGCAAACAATTACACTAGGACCCAGTTTATTCTTTCCTTCTCTCAGGTCCAATTCCTCGCCACTGATTTCATTCTTGGCATCTCAACACCGGCATTCCTGCACTGATAGTCTCAAAGTGACTCTCAGCAGCTCCCAGACCTGCTTGCTTCCCCTTCACACGCAGCACAGAAAAGGAGGGAGAGTGAGTCCTATTTACAGAAAAACTCCTGAGATTCACTTTGGTTGGGTCAGTTTAGGTCACATGAAAGCTAGGCATTGGAACAGACTGATTGGCCTTGCCCAGGTATCTTGCTCAATCCTTGGAGCCTAGACGAAGTCAGTATCCCTGAAACCATAGGGAACCAATAGAAACCAGGGCTCTTGGTAATGGGAAAATGAAATTGAATGCATGGGCAGCTGACTTCTTGTATTTGCCACGTAACTTTAGATTGTATCATAAAAGCAACTAAGAGCCACTGAATTAAGCAAAAGAAGAATCCAATCAGATTTTCACGTTAGAAATGTCACTCTTTCTGCAACGTGAAGAACAAAGTGAACAGAATCAACATTAGAAACAGAAACTAGTTAGGAGGTTGTTGCAAGTTACTGTCAGTAGGGATAGACTGACAACAAAAGAATCAAGAGATATTCAACAGTTAGAATAGACAGACGTTGGAGATGATTTGGATTTAAGAAGTGAAGATGAGAGCAAAGTCAAGGATGATCCCCATGTGTTATGACTGGTCAAGTGGACATGTATGGTGACACCAAAACCAAGGAGGAAAACCAACTTGTGCTGGGAAATGATGAGTTGGTTTCTAGATATGAGTTTGACACGTCCACGAGTCATAACTTTGAAGCAGCCAGTTTTCAGGATCTTGCCATTTCACAAGATGTTAAAGATGCTATGTAATTCTATAATAGAAGTAAAAATATAAAATTAGATATAACATTTACTAATTATTAGCAAAGGACCCTTTTTTGTGCTTTTTGTTCCTTTTTGTTCTCAAGTTTTGTTCCATAATTGTTAAACCCTGATGCTATTTGCCAAAGCCAAAGGTTGGGAGGAAAAATGAAGAGACTAGAAGCATATAATAAATCATCTGTGCTTTCCTCTAAAAAGAAACATAAACACATATTAAATACCACCTGTGATGCTGGTATGGAAATAGAACAAGAATTAGAGATATCCTGATTCAGTAAACAGAGGAGCAAACACAGGATTAGATAACATCAAGGTAAGTAGTGATACATGCAAGGAGAAAGGAGAGCAAGTTTTTTTGAAAAGCCTATCAAGATGAAAGAATATAACATGCACACCCTAGATGCTTGTAAAAAGGGGAGCATCTTTGTGTGGAATAATGTCTGCCTGAAACATCACTTGGAGGAAGAAGCCTAGGCAGTAAGATTAGCAGCTGCAGTATGAAACTGATTCAGCAGCAGATGTGAGGCAAAACTCCTTGTTTCGAAATTTGCTAGAGGGATGTAATCTTATTAGGAAGGAAGCTGAATCTAGGTTATACACTAGTGAGGTAGACAAGAGGCATAGCTAAACTGTATTTCATAATAAATCGATGAGAATTTCAGGGTGAAAGAGAGCAGAGAAGAAAGGAGAGAAGGGAGGAAAGGGGAGAGAAGGAGGAGAAAAAGAAGGTAGAGGAGTAGGAGAAGAATGAGGCACTGGGGATGTCATGACAGGGGGAGTGGCACAGAGGGGGACAGAGGAAGAGAGAGAGAGAACACAAAACAGTAACCAGAGGAGAACTTTCTTGTGGCTAAAGGGAATGTTTTAGAAGAGAGAGTACTTAATATTCAACTCTAAGCTATTTTCATTGATATAATATTAAACCTCATATTTTCAGGAAAGTCCGATACACTAAAATGTCCTTGTGTGGTGGTATTAATGAGAATAATAAAAGGAGCAATAACAGGAAATATGCTCATCCCTACAGTTAACCCAGCTGCCAATTCTTGGATAGAGTGCCACTATCATCTCAAGATGAAACATAGACGGGAGTTCCGGGTTCCGTGTGTCATGGCAGGTTCCCTTAGGATTAGGTTTTATTCTAAATGAATTCAAAGTGAAATTATGCTTGCATGACATTATTTATTCATGTATTCAAGGAATACAACCACAGCAAACTGAATGGCTGCATGTGGCATAAATGAGAGTATTTCAATTAAGCAGCTACAGTGTAGACCTGACCTAAGAGTGACTGTGATACAGGTAGTAGGTGAGCTTAATTACGTTAATGGCAAGTGAACTTAAATGAGGCAAGTTTGACATCTTTGTTACACTAGAATAAATCTGTACAAAATATGCAAAGTTTTAACAGCCATTTTTCTCAACATCCATCAATATTGTATTATTTAAGGACATAGGCCCAAGGTTCTAATCCTAACTCTGATGCTATATGTGTGATTTTGAGCAAGGCACATCACTTAGTCAGAGCTCAGTCCCCTCGCCTGTAACTTGAGGGCTTTGACTGGGTGATTGCTCAAGTTGTCTCTCAGCCCAAATAGCCTGTGGTTCTGATGCCAGTTACAGTATTGCCTTTTCTAATGCGTGGCATTTCTACCATGGTTGGTTTCCTCAAAGGATTTCTACTGTCATTTTTAAAAAAAAGACAAAATTGAATATAAGATATGCCAAACCATCATGACCTTTGTTAAAGCTATGCACCTTTTTTTTTCCAGAAAAGAAAGATAGTCCAAATATGATCTATTGAAAACAATGATCTTCTGGAGTCAGTGTCTTTTGCTATCATCCTTCTTATTCATGGGATTTCTACATCTTCCCAAATATGACTGTTTTGTTAGAAAAGTGAAAAAATATAATTATTCCTAATTGCCATGACAGGTCCCCATGTGATAAAGTTCACTATAAAATCACTTTCTGGAAATTTATTAATTTACTTATTCAAAAATATGTACTACGTAATTATCAGGAGTAAGAGCTGGTTTTAGCATGATACAAAACATAACGCACTCTCCCTGTCCAGGAAACTCATAAATATGATCTGAACATCCACATAATAGAAGATATTTTTTGAGAAAATGGTAGGAGAGTATAGAAAGAATGGCAAGGTCTACTCTAGTTGAACCATAACATCTCTGTAAAATAAGAATAATAGTAATACCCAACATAGAGGGTTGTTGTGGGCATCAAATAAGACAATGTTTGTAGAGCACTTGGCACATGTAATTGTTTAGTGAATTATTTCACTGCATCCTTCCCAGAGGTCCAAATATCCTAATTTTACAGATGAGGAAACTGAAGCCAAAATCATCAGGCTAGTAAATGGTGGAGCTGATATTCAAACCCATCAATATGACTCCAGAGGTGGTAGACTTCACTTTTATACTGCAACACCTTCCAAATACACTGTTACCTTACCTATAACTTTTTACACATGGCAACAAAGAGGTTTATTGACTGCTAACTATTGGAGGAGGCACTGAGAGATAGTAGAGCCTTTGAAGACACACATTGCTGAGTTAACTAATTTTATCACTCCAATGAACATGATCATCTATTGGTTATGGGTCTATACACAGACAGCAAAATTCTTTGCAGCAGATGATGAATCTTAAGGACTCATGCCTTATTCCAGCTATGGGATGTAGGCACTGGGATGATCAAACCAGATGAGGAATTAGAATATTTGATGGAGCAGAACAAATCTATAACATGCAGCAGTTGGAAGCACAGTCGGGCTGGCATAGAAATCAAATAGTAACAGTTAGGAGGCAATTCAGGCAGGTGATACCTACTTAAGTGGTAATAACAGATGTCATCAAAGGCAAGCATAGAAACAGAAGCAGGAATCCCAGTGCAGGGAAAATGAAATAGTAACAAGAGTTAAAATATAGTAAGTAGAGTGAAACTCCACCATAATACCATATGTGAGATCCAAAAAATATAACCTGTACAATGTGAAGTTACAATATATGAAGTTAATCAAATAACCAGGGTAAGGCTGCTGCAAAGGATGGGAGCTGATTGCCAAACACACTCTATCCAAAGTTGCGTTATTGCAGGGTACACTATCTCAGTGTTTCACTGTGCCGACCACGCACCCAGCAAAGCTCTGAGTTCTTTACTTGTAGTAGTTCATTTAATTATCACAACTCTGTAGCTAGTATTATTTCTCCCTTTGCACAGATGAGGAAACTGAAGGACAATGAGGTTATTAATTTGCCTAAGGTCAAACAGCCAGTAAAGGGCAGAACTAGAATAAAACTCCATGCTGCCCAGCTTAGAGCCCACACTCATAACCAGTAGAAAGCCCCGCCTCTCCAGCGGTGGGTAGCAGGACTCACATCACAAGATCAGAGATCTGGGGTGTGGGGTCAGAGTTCGAGTCTTTGTGGCACAGTAGATATGAGGCAGCTAGAATAGTGCCTGCCATATAATAAGCAGTCAATGAATGCTAGCTGTGAAAATAATAATAATCATTGCTATTCTTGTAACAGGGAGGAGAAAAGATGGGGACTTTCATACCCTGAATTGTGTCCCTCCCAAATTCATACGTTGAAGTCCTCTCCCCCAGCGCCTCAGAATGTGACTGTATTTGGAGATGGGGTCTTTAAAGAGATAATTAAGTTTAGGTGGGATCATTAAAGTGAGCTCTAATCCAATACGACTGGTGTCCTTTTAAGAAGAGAAGATTAGAGCACAGATACATACAGAGGGAAGACCACGTGAAGACATAGGGAAAAAGAGGCCACCTGCAAGCCAAGGAGAGAGGCTTCAGAAGAAACCAACCCTGCTGACGCTTTGATCATAGACTTCCAGCCTCAGGAACTGTGAGAAAATAAATTTCTGTTACTTAAGCCCCCCAGTCTGTGGTGCTTTGTTATGGCAGCCCTAGAAAACTAATACAGGGACCAAGAGTGAGAAACATAACGTGACTAGAAAATACAGTATAAGATCTATGTTAAATTCAATATGAAAGAGACTGGGGCAAAGACTGCGACAGGGACACACACAACAGGGATGGACTCCAGGCAAGAGTTCAGATGCTGGATCTGGGGCAAAGATTGGAACATGACTAAGAGAAAAAGGAGTCAGATGCCAAGCTGCTTCTCTAAAGCTTTTTAAACATCCTCTTTGGAAGAGGGGACTGGAGCTTGCAGGCTGAGCAGAAATGTCATCAGCGGAGTGCTAACCATGTGCAGGGATAACTGAAGAGTCAGGAATGTAGGAAGTCACCTAATTCTGATCACACACACCAATATCAGATGCCTAAAAGCAATCTTCATTTTTAAATTCTTCCAAATTAAACTTCAATATATGTCAAGCCTAAACTAAGTCTTACAGCTGCATTTTGTCTAATCTTGCTTGTTTCAGTGATGAATGGCCCAAAATAATGGTGGAATTTTCCTCAATACAGTATGATCCACAAATCTGTAAGTCGTGTAGGGTACCAATACCTGCTGAGAACTTCCTTGTCACCTACTAGACTGTTCAAATAGACACCAGTTTTTCTGGTATTCGTTTAGATTTTATTAATTTTTTTGGTAAATATCCATATATCTTTAATGTTAAGTATGTCTAGATGTAATATGTATTTGGTTGAATTAAAGGAATTATTCCAGAAGAATGGCATTAACAATAATAGTTTTCTTTCCCATTTGACCCCACACACACACCTACTGCGTTTAATAGCAATGGAACTCAAAAAGCAAGATCTGTTAGGGAAATCATTGCTTTACATTCTTCGTTAATAGTGTATATTGCGTGCACCCCACGTCAACATACCTTAGATGAACACAAGTGAACTAACTTCAGTTAGTGATATTATAACCAGTTACAGTATCAAGAAATAATAAAAAGTATGCAGTATGGAGCAACTGGCAGTTGAAAGATTTTGAATATGCAGGCTTTCAGTTATCAGAATTCAATAGCAACAAGAAAAGCAGGCAGAAAGAACTAAAGCACACCTTCCCTCACCCTTTGAGTATATTCCACCTTGACAGATGATTCAGTCATAGTGTACTGATATTTTCACAGGTCTGGCAGTGACACTCAATACAAACAAATCCCATTAGCTAAAAAGTGTTCTCCATCCCAGATTAATGAAAACCTAAAAATTATGAGCATTATAACAACCAAAATCATAGGAGCCATTGCAAATGTTTCAGGATTTCTAAGTAAGGAAAGCATTCGGGATTTTTTTTAAAGCTTTGTTTTTCAAACGTTGGTTTTAAATTAGTAGATGAGGAATTGTTCTACTAGTCATCATCACTTGTTCTATTAGTCATCAGCAACCAAGTGAACTATAGCTGTTGTCCTGCCATGCATTCTTCATGGTGTAACTCATCCATTTATTTTCCTTTCTTCATTAGAGAGGGAAATGAAGTAGACTCTAACATAAACCACACAATGCCAATTAGCACGATGTTGACATTCAGGCTGAATCAAGACATCCTCTGGGGAGGACAGTTTTGCACTTATTATTGAGGTTGACACTGTCTTCATGGGCAGCTGGGGCTACAGTGGAAGTGATCAGACTCCTTAATCTCTGTCAGAAGATCTTGCTAACAGCTGCCATCCTCGTGCAGCAATATGGTGGGTGAGAAACATGTGGCTGATGTTTTAAGATACTGATTTTGTGCCTTTACATGCTAGTGACATTGTAAATTTAAAAAAAAGGCAGAAAAAAATTTTAAAGAGTACACATTTTGATTATTTTAACCCCAAGTTCAAATAAGATTCTATAGACTTTAATTGTCCTCCAGAATATGCCAAACCCCTGCAAAGATATTTCTAGCTTTTAGCTACCAAGGAATTATACATTTTTCTTGAACAGTGGTTGTTATTCTAAGATCAAATATGACAGAGACTGAGGGTTTTATGTATGTATAAAAGATTAATCTTAGCCCTCAAAGATTTTCCAAGGGAAGCTATGATATAAATAAGTCTCAGCATATTTTTTATTAATAAGGATTAGAGAGTAGCACAGATGAATTAAGTATCTAACATTTTTCTGCTTGTTGTACAATGTACATAACTTAAAAATAAAAGGAAAACTAGTAGTTTTCTCTATGCTTCAAAATATTTAAGTTATGCTTTCTGAAATCCTTGAGCTGTTTTTAAGTAGATGAAGAAATGGAAACAACTATAAGGAAATTAACCTCTCTAAATTCACTTCTTAGCTCTTCTGGTGGGAAGTCTCTAAAAGTAAACATACACCCAGATTTTTCTCAGAATCTTCAAGGCCTCTACACACTTAGGGCGGACGAGAAAAACCTAAGAGCTTCTCTATAGATCCTGGCAAACTCCTAGGCCAGAGCACCACCAATATAATCATTAGTTTTATTTCCGTAAAATCAAGTGAGTTCTACGAAAATTTATTAAGCACCTAATGTATGTAGACACTAAGGTAAACACTGGTGCCTGGAACTCCAGAAGTTCCATTCTTTGAAAAAAGAAAAAGAAAAAAGGACTGGAGACAAAATCTATATATTCTCCTGCCAACCAGCCAGGGTAAATCAGGGCCCAACCTACCATTTCTAAAATTAATTTTTTAAGTCATAATAGAGTCAGAAATCATGAGTTAAATAATGAATTAAAGCTGTACAAGCAGAAAAACTAAAAAACCTTTTTTTCATTCATGGGTTCATTAATCAATTTATTCATTCATTTGTTCAACAAATATGTACGAAGTATGTTTCTGTGCCAGATACTCTTCCAAGCACTTTACATAACATCACAATAATCATTTTCAAAATATTATGAGAAGGGTATTATGATACATATTTTGCCTTTAAGGAACTGGGACCCTAAGTTAAAATTTTGTCATGATTAATCTTTCGTGTGTGTGGCAATCAAGTTCCAACCCACTCATTTTTCAAAAATTTATTGTTTGGTACTGGGAAACCATGAGGAAATCAGACCCATTCCTGCTCTCTTGGAGCTCAAAGTGGAGACCAGTAACTCCCTTAGATCCAGGCAAGTGGGGCCCCTGCCCCAGGCTCTGCTCTTCAAGTAGCCCCTGACATTGAAGGGTCTTCCTTAAAACTGTCGATCCTGTGCCTGGGGTCAGCTGAGGCCAGCAGTGACGTCCAGGTGGAGCGTCTTAGGCTCAGACTATGACCCGTGTGGTCCCTGGTCCCCATGTCTCCCCTTCAGGCACTTTCCAAATTTCAATCCTTTGCGTGGAGTCAACTAGAGGCCCCAAGGAACTCCAGGATTTATGCTTATGAGGTCATCCCAGGGCCCCTGGGCTGGGCTTTATTTCCTAGAGGGTGGCCTGGAGAGAATTGCTCACCGCAAGCCAGTGTATTATTTCTTTCACAGGATTACATAAGATTGGGCTTCCAGAATGGCTCTGACAAGCTGATTGCATGGGATTCTCACTGACATAAGGGTCAGGGTGAGTTCAGGGCTCTGGGCGACCAACAGTGCACTGCTGACCCTTTGGCTTGAGCTCATATGTTGGATCTTATGTCAGAATCATGTGTCAGATCTCATACATCCATTTTCTGACCACCGTGCTGCCTCATGTCTGCAGCATCTGACGATGGTGACAGGCATTTTTCCCTCTGTGTGCCCCCCACTGCTGGCACCCAGGGCGTCACTATGCCCTCCAGAGGCTCTATGCTGTGTGTGAAGGAGTCCTCTGGGGTAGCTGCACCTAATTCACTCAAAGGCTTTTGACACTGTTATTCCATAAAACCAAAGGGCCCCTTCTGGTCAATGCCCCCTCTTGCTTCCCATAGATGTGGTGATGGGTGAAGTACTCTCCCAGGTCAGTCTTAACCATGCTGGACAAGGACAACGGACAGACATTCTTTGCTCAAATAGGATCACTCTTCTTGTTCCACCCATTTGGGAAAGTTTATAGTATTCCGCTGTGATTCACTACAATCTACTGACTTTGAAGGGCCAGCTTAGTAAATTATATGGATATATAATGAGGATCACTACTTCTGTATTCATTGATCTTTGAGGGTGGCACTAAACTCAGCCATTATTGCATCTCAGATGCAGTATAGTTTCTTATTTACTATCTTGGCCAAGGTAGCATAGTTTTAGGGGTATCTGGCTTTTCCTTACATGGAAACAGTGCAATGGTTCTTCTAGATGCCAAGTATATTCTTATCAGATACTCAGGAAATTTGCAAATAACCACCTCAGGTGAGCCATGGACCCCTTTAAAGACATGGTGAGAGATACTTGAGCTATCAACTGGCCTCCATAAGCCCTCAATCTAACAGGGCCCCTTGTTGGCATTTTTGAACTTCTGATATCAGAATAAGTTTCAACCCTGTCTCCAACGGCTTTCAAAGGGTTTGGAAATTTCCTTTCTTCGGTGCACATTTACTCTGGTAAATGATGGTAGAATTTGGTGTAAGGGAATGACTGAGGGAATCAGTACTGTATACCTTTGGGTGGCTGTGGGATCCTTCCTCAAGAGAACATGGCCTATGCTTCAACTGATGGGCTCTAGGTCTGAGAAATGGCTCACATCTAGAAATTGAATGAATAATGATAATTTTCCATTGCAGTGGGTGACATCAGCCACTTGCTTATCCACTTTTAATCAACCTATTTCCTAGGAACGCCCAGGTTGATCCTGGCATGTTGGTGTCTCCTTGGGGAGATTTGGTCTACTGCCCATTATGTTAATGTCATCCACATTATCTCTATGTTTAGGTGCTGCCCTGGTTCCTGCTCTTCTGGCAGGCTACTATCTTATTGACAGCAGAGAACCTGCTTTTCAACAGTATTTCCTCCCATCAACCCTGCCCAACACAGGACAGCCACCGCTGAGCTTCTCAGCATCGCTAATGTCCCCCTCTCTAGAACATTCCTTAATCTTCTATTAAGAAGATGTCCTTTGAGTCACACTAGGAAACATGTCATCTGGTGGGTACTGAGATCATACAGTACCTACCCCTTTGAGCTTTCCTCAGTCCTCTAATAAGGCATATCTGGCATCTCCACCTCATTTCATATGTACCATCATTTTATCCAAGCTTCCAAGATCTACCCTAGCATCATAATAAGATAGAATACAGATTCTTTTCCTAGGAATTTGAATCCTTGGTAATAGACTAGTGACTTTCCATCAATGAACTCTCTCTCATCCAGCCTTATATTATAATATATAATATAATCTATATAATATAGTATAGCCCAGCTTTATATGCATATATATACAAAAATAAATTCTGTAATCTACATTTTCAAAGGAGACAGTGACTTTTTAAAACAGTTTTATATTCACAGAAAAATGGCAAAAATAATACAGAGAGTTCCCATATACCCAAACCCGGTTTCTCCTACTGTGAACATTAGTCTGGTTGGTTCATTTGTTACAATTAATGAACCAATATTGAAACATTATTATTAACTGAAGTCTATACCTTAGTTAGATTTCTTTAGTCACTACCTAATGCCCTTTTTCTGCCCACATTCCATTTAGTCATCATGTCTCCTTAGGTCCCTCTTGACCATGATAGTTTCTCAGCCTTTCCTTGTTTTTGATGACCTTGACAGGTTTGAAGATTGCTGGTCAGGTATTTTGTATAATGGCCCTCCACTGGGGTTTGTCTGTATATTTTTCTCATCATTAGACTATGGTTATGGTGTTAGGGGAAGAAGACCATAGGAATAAAGTGTTATTTTCATCACATATCAAGGGTACATACCATCAACATGATTTATCACTGACTGATAGCTGATATTGACATTGGTCACCCGGGTAAGGTAGTATTTGTCAGATTTCTCCACTGTAAAGTTACTCTTCCCACACTCCTTTCCATACTGTACTCTTGGGAATGAGGTCACTATGTACAGTCCACACTTAAGGAGAAGGGAGTTAAGCTCCACCTCCTAAGGGCATACCCTATTTTGAATTTTTCTGCATAGGATATTTGTCTCTTCTCTCTCATTTATGTATTTATTCATTCATTTATTTATATCAGTATGGACTCATGTATATTTATTTTATCTTTTGTGTTACAACCTATTGCTACTTTATTTTGTTGCTTAAATTTTTCTGGCTTTGGCCATTGGGACACTTTTCAGTTGGTTCTTGTACCCCTTTGATATATGTCCTACAATGTGGTTTTCACTTTCTTACTTTGTGGCACAATAAGATGCTACAGGCTCATCTTAGATATTTCCTGCCCTAGTGCTAGAATCAGCCATTTTTCCAAGAAGCCATTGTTTCTTTCACCAGTAAATGCCATTAGAAAACAAGATCTGGGTGCTAGGTCTGCTCACTGTTATAGTGGATGCCATTGCTTCTAGGCCCTCTAGCTGACAAAGCAAGGAAATATATGTGTGTATACTAACCCATGTGTGTGTATACATACACATTGAATACACACATACATATATATACTTTTACATGTGACCATATGTATCTATGTTAAGCTAAACATGAGTTCGTATTGATATCTCCAACCATAATCTATTGCCACATGGAACATTCTGGCCACTTCTCCCTGCTTATCTGTAAACTCGCACTCCAACTGCAAGAAACCTGGTTCCCAGAGATGGTGCTTTTTCCTTAATCTCTGTGAAGGTAAATAACCTACACAGCTCCAAACTCTGCATTGTAAACTATACATAGCTACACTTTACACTATACTATGCAATCTACACAGCTCTCAGCTCCAAGCTTGCCATTCTATACAATTTTCTGTGATGCTAGTGCAGAGGCTATGCAAATTACATTTCCCAGACTCCTTTGTCAGCTGGATTACTATTAGGTTCTGCCATTGGGGGCAACAAAAAGAAATTGAGGGCCAGCCCCGGTTGCCTAGTGGTTAAGTTTGTCATGCTCCACTTCCATGGCCCGGGTTCGGTTCCTGTGCATGGACCTATACCACTCATCTATCAGTGGCCATGCTGTGGTGGTGGCTCACATATAAAAAAAAAGGAAGATTGGCAGTGGATGTTAGCTCAGGGCAAATCTTCTTCAGAAAAAAAACAATGAAAACAAAGAAACAAACAAAAAAGAAATTGGAAAGTGTGTGGAGAGGAAAAGGGCTTTGCATCACATTTTATTCAGTTTCCATCAGCATTGCTCCCACAGCAGCAAAGTTTTGGCTCCAGCCTATGCCTTCTTCTTTCACTTCCAACATTGGTTTCACCACAGCCACTCAGGTTTGGAACAGGTCTGGACCTGCTCCTTTGATGCATTGGAAATAACAGCCATGCCTCCCTTACTTATCCTTTGGCTGCATGCTCCTTAGGCTGTCCAAGTATCCAACAGTGCCCTTGGTGGTATGAACACCTGCCATGTTATGATACTTGCATAGAGATCTAATGCTAGTTAAGCAGAGCTTCCCCAAAGAAGTCCAAGCTCCAGCCCTGTAGGATGCCTCCTCCAAACTCCTATGATCTGATAATATCATCTCTTCTCTTTTGTTTCCCAACTCTGGAGGTGGTAGCTGCTACTCAAAGATTATTCATCTTTGGATGTTCTAAGCATCTCTTTTTTGCTCTCTTCTATCAATGTTTCATTTGCCTTTCATCATTATTTTATCCTATCCTCCAGATTAAATGTACTCTATTTGAAATACCTATTGGTTTTCTGTTTTCCTCAATGAATTCTAACTCTCTTTGCCTCACTTTATCTGTAAATTGCAGGTTTTAATAGAGTCTACCTCAAAATGTTTTTGTGAATATTAACCTACTCATTGCATATAAATCACTTCGCATAATGTCTTAACACTTAAGAAATGTTCAATCAATATTGGTTATTATTTTTCTCATCAACTACTCCAACAGAATGGGATTTAAACGCAACCACCCCATCATAACAATGTTCCAATATGGAATGTTGACCTTGGCTAGTTTTGGTTTTGTTTGTTTGTGTTTTCACATACGCCCATGGCTGTATCAAACTAGTACATGTGAGCGTGGCTGTGCCATTTGTTAACATATAAGAACACTTGTGCATTAACTGGCAAATAGCCCCAGCACCGAGTCCACTGAGCACCTTCTCATGGCCCCAGAGAATTTCGCCCCTTTTCAGGACTCCTGGGACCTCCCCACTATACAGCAAGAAAAAGCTAAATGCCTCCAAGATCCTGCTCCAGTGCTAAGGTCAGTATCTGTCCTAATTGGTTTACATCAAGCCAAACATATAAATATATTGCATATCACCCTGCATATGTGTATTGTCCCTCCCCCAATCAAGAATATTGCTGAAGTTAATATTTTGAGGTAAATACCATGTGGAGGTATTTACTACGATTATTCACCCTTCTGTTTTTTGGCTGAGAAAACTCAGACACAGAAAGATTTTATAACTTGCCTTAGATCACACAGGTATTAAGTGTTGGAGCCAGGATTCACATCAGGTAGTTTGACTCCAGAGCGTGTGCTCTTGATTGAGAGTTTATACCAATCTGGGAACATGAGATAAAAATTCATCCCAGTAGATGAAGGATTGAAACCATTAGGAGATTCTGATTTAATAACAGAAATAGGTTATTTAAAATAAACTGGTTACATTCATTGAAGAAGCTTAGGTTCTTTATTTCATTCTGAAGCTATTCTGTGAATCCTTATCAAAATTTACTGAAAGTTGAAAGAACATGGCTTCTTCAAGCCCATCTGAGTCCCATAATTGTGAGCTACCCTCATCATGTAACCTTGCAATAAAATAGTGTGCACTTAGAAAAAGGATGATCTTTGGAGTCAGACCTGGATTCAGATGCCAACTCTAATTTTTATTAACTGTGTGACATCAAGCCAATCTAAACTTCAAGGTCTCCATTTGTCAAATAAAAAAAACCATGGACTACGTTTCCCCACAACTACTTGTAGGATTAAACGACATCATTCATTTACATTATCTGTCCTGTATGAGGGACTTTGTGATTGTAGATTCTCCATTCTTCTTTAGGTTTCGTGTTTCTCTCAGGTTTCATAATTTAAGTTTTTCATAATGTTTCTGCTCTCTAACTTCCATGCTCACTGGGGAGGTCTGTTTATGTGTTGACAGCATAAATTGTCAAATATGAGTTGCTAAATAAGCCCAGTTTGGGGAATTGAGAGCTGTTAGCTTAGATGACAGACAAAAAAATAATTTCCAAATCTCTCAAAATTATAATTATCCCTTCCATAATTTACCTATCTAAAGAACAGGTCTTCTAGAGTCCATTTTATATAATGTGAACAAGCTCCCAGATCATATGAATTGATTCAATATGCCCTTTTCCAATAATTTGTAATGACAGAGAGACCAAGTTGGACTGGGTATTATCTATCCCCCAGTTTTTGATTCTATGACTTTTTTGTAACTCATCTGTATGGTTTTCAATGAAACAATGCTGCATTCTGTCACTAAATCCCACTTTCCTGCATAAGATAGCTTAGGTTCTTGCATTCACATCCAAAAGATTACTAAATTTCTAACAAATACAAAGTTATCCAGTCTAGAATCATGATAGAAACAAAAACAAAAAGTTTTCCCCTAAAAATTCCAAAACAAAGTCTTGCCATCATATAAGTTTAGTATGTGAAATTCCAATATATATATATATAGTGGAATACATATATATAAAATATTAATTAATATGAATAAATAAGTTATATATATTAAATAATGTAGTGCCTGACAGAAAAAAATATAGTCAGTTGAGGCCCCATAGATAAATCTCTCATGAAAATAAGCATAATAAACAAATTTTCATAATGTAGGAGAAAAGAAAACATTGTGAGTGAGATTCAGTGGAAGCAACACATATGATAATTAGACTCCTGAGAATTTCAGATGATGTAATTATTATTTAAAAATTATCTAATGGATATTTATTACAGATAATTTTATTATTACAGATAAAATTGATAATATGAGAAAGAAATCTACAGAAAACAAGACCAGGCAACTTCAGAAAAGAAGCCAGAGAACTTATAGAAATTGAAAATGTAGTCATTGAAATAAAATAAACCTCAATGACATGGTTAAACAGTAGGCCAGACATTCCTCAAGAGATAATTAGTAAAATGGAAGTTACAACTGAAGAAATTATCTGGAATGTAGCAGGCAGAGAAAAAGAGAGAAAACTTTTGTAAAAAGAGATTAAGGACTTTAAAAGACAGAATGTAAAGATATAAATTATAAAAAGTAGAGATAGAGGTGCTGGCCCGGTGGTGCAGTGGTTTAGTTTGCTCTTTGGCAGCCCAGGGTTCACAGGTTCAGATCCTGGGTGCCCTCCAACGCACTGCTTGTCAGCCATGCCGTGGCAGCATCCCATATAAAGTAGAGGAAGATGGGCATGGATGTTAGCCCAGGGCCAGTCTTCCTCAGCAAAAAGAGGAGGATTGGCAATGGATGTTAGCTGAGAGCTGGTCTTCCTCACACACACACACACACACACACAAAGTAGAGAGAGAGGCAAATTTTCATGGAAAATAATGGCTAACAAATTTATAGGATTGATAAAGGATATCAAATATCAGCAATCAAGAAGTATAAAAACAATTCAGGGAAAATTAAACAAAACCAAATCCACACTTTGACACATCAAATGAAACTACAGAATGCTAAAGATAGGAGAAGCAACCGATGAGAAAAAACAGATTACCACAAAATAATAACAAGTAGTAGATGACAGAACTCTCAACAGCAATAAAAAAAAATTCATAAGACAAAAGAATCATACCTTTCAATATCTGAATAAAATAACAGTTAAGCTAGAATTTTATACCTAGCTAAACTATCATCCAAGAGTGAGTGTGAAATAGACATTTCAGACACATAAGAATTAAGGAAGTTTACCTTCAACAGACCATTACTGGAGGAAATTACCTTTAAGAATACATTTCAGGAAGAAGAAAATTGATCCCTCAAACAGGTAGAGATGCAAGAAAGAGTCAACTATGTCTGGAGTCAGCTCTATAACAGGTATTTAAAAATCACTTGCCAGAAAAATGAATACATTATTTTTATTTACAATTTGAAATAAAAAATGGTTATCAAAGTACAAATTGTTCAGAACAATAGGAACATGGCACAATTTAAAAAGAATTACCAAATTCTGAAATAAAAAGACTACAAGTCAGACCAGAGAAAGTTTATTTTTCCATTCCGGTTAAGGATTTTCAGTTCCTTAATGTAGAGAAACTAGAGATTGATATCAGTACTTTATATCTTCTTTGTATTTTTGCTTCACACACAAAAAAAGAGTCTTCAGGCACTATCAATAATAACTATGCTTATCTTTTAGAGAATATATTCTGGCCACCATTTGTATCAACCACGAATTACAACATCTGAATTAGTATTCATAGTTAGTAGCCCTTAATAAACATCCAAATCAGAATCCTGGGAAGTTTTAATGTGTGTTAACTCTACTTCCTGATTAAAGAACAAGACACTCTTGAGCAACTCTTTCTATATCCTTGTGTAAGTCATTGTCTAGACTACTAAACAGAATAGGACAGAGTCCGTGCCTTTATACTTTGTATTTTCTGAATCTCTCCCATCCGACATGATTCCTCAGATATCATGTTTGGTGATTTCCTCCTTAAATCCTCTCAGTGCCCCAGCATATAATTCAGCTAGAGTTGGCCAAAATGAAACTCATTTGGGCACCTAAAACAATTAGTTCTTACATTTCCTGAAAGAGTTTTTCTCCAGTCTGAAGATCATTTATCTTAAGGGAAAAGTTTCCTTATCTGTTAGATATTCATTAATACTCTTCTTCTCTTAACCAGCCTCAGGCCTAAAACTCTCTTTATCTTCTTAATGAAAATATAAATGTAATGGTCCTTTCAGTATTTTTTAAAAACATTTTTGGATGCATTCGCTCATTTAGAGTGTTAGTCTTCCTGACACTATTCTTAAAATTTGTGTCTAAAAACAATTTACACATATTCTTTAAAAATTTGAGCTCAAGGGAAATTTCATCTGCCTTTTTCATGCCTTACTTTGATCCTTTGTATAGTTCAAATCATAAGAAAATCCTCACTGTGGTAAGCAGAATGGCCCTTCAATGATGTCCATGCATCAATTCCTGCCCTTTCATATGAAAAAAAAGAAACTTTGCAGACATAATTAAAGTTACAAACTCTAAGAAAGGGCAAGTACCTGGATGATCCATGTATACCCAATCTAAACACATGAGTCCTTAAAAGCAGAGACTATTCTCCAGATGGAGTCAGAGAGATGCAGCAGAAAAAGAAGTCAGAGAGATTTAAAATGTGAAAGGGACTCAATTTGCTGTTACTGAAAGGGACTGCATGAAAAGCATTAAATGAAACACAGGCAAGCTCTAGGAGCAAAGACTAGCCCCACATGACATTCAGCCAAGAAATAGGGATCTCAGTCCCACAACTTCAAGGAATTGAATTTAGTCAATTACTTGAATGAGCTTAGAAGTAGAATTTTCCCCAGAGCCTACAGATAAGACTCCAGCCAAGACAACACATTAATTTTAGCCTTGTGATGCCTTGAGCAGAGAATCCAGCTTAGCCACACTGTGCCCAGACTTCTGAGCCACAAACTTGTGAGATAACAGATTAGTGTTGTTTAAGTCATGAATTATGTAGTAATTTGTTATAGTAGCAACAGACAACTAATACACTCACAACTCTCTTTCCTTGTAGAGCCCTATCTCAAGGATGTGAGCCCATCTTTCCCCTTACCTTTGTGAAGTCAGCCTTCACAATACCTAGATTATAGGTCAGTATAGGCCAGCCTTCCCTTCATGGCTATACGAACTTCCAAAATAACAGTGTCTTTTTCTCAAGGCTTTCCCTCTCTTCTATTTCCCCAATTCCTTTGAGGAGAGGGTCAAAATTAGAATAGCAGTTTCTGTTCTTGCTCCCTCCATCTTTTGGGAGATGAAGTCATTAGTAAGGCAAGTCAACAATTTGTCAGGTACTCTGATTTTAGCCAACTGAGACTTCAAGCAGATGTTCGAAAGTCCCTCATTTTGCCTCATTATACAATTCTGTACTTTGTGTCAGAAACGTGTCATCCATTTCCTCCATCTGTTAGTCTGTCACCTTCAAATGTAAGAATTATAAGGAAGCAGCATTTATGTATTTGGCTCTGAGGTGATAATGATGTTACTTCAGTACTTCTCTCTTTTTACTTTCTCACAAATGTTGCCTAGTTTGAAGTCACCTTAACACTGAGTCATAGAGACTTAGACTTTGATAGCTCATTAATCCCCCATCCCTGGCTGGAGGACCTCAGCACATCTTTAGTTTAAGTAATAGCTACTGCCCTTCTCCAAAGGGCCCAATTCTCAATCAGAATTACACAAAATGAGTCTTACCCAGCACCAACCTTTACTACTAATTCACAGAGGACACAAGAAAGGAGCCACAATCAATGCCAAATCTCTATCTGGAGCACCCTAACCCCATCAGTCACCTTCCAAAGAAGGTGTGTTTTGGGTTAGAGAAACCAGCACTAACAATGTCTGTTAGCAACTTTACAGGGAAGCTACTTGGTTTAGGGTTCTCTCAGGTTTCATACCTTCCTAGTCATGTAGCCACAAAGATTATGTGACTAACATTTCCCAGTACAGCTGTGTCTCATAAATCCATAAATTATAGGTTTGTTTATAATAAACAGTCCTAACAAACCAGAAATTATCTGCTAAAAGGATACCTGGCCAGTATACAGCAGCTAATGAAAGACTTCCATTTGTCTTCTAGCTACTAAATTCCACCAGAATATTCACAAGATCTAGTCCAGTCAAAATTGCCTGCCTGAGGGAAACAGGAGGAAATGAGTGACAGACACACTTTTCTTCCAGCTCCCAATTATAGTCAAATCCACTGCTCTCCTTTGATGCTCATAATTTTTCTTTCCTTTAAAAGAATTCTTTCTCAGGTACCAAGCAGTCTACTCCCTCCACCCATTACAATTTGCCTGCTGATGCTTCCTGTTGTTTCAATTACCAGTAATGCCTATCTAGCCTAGATCTATAGCTCCATACTGAAAAAAATCAAGGTTTATTTTGTTTTGATTTGTTTCATTTTTGTTTGTTGATATCGTTTTCTCCAAGAGGCTCCTAACTCCCTGAAGATGAATGGATATAAAAAAATACACTGGCATTAGGAGAGTGTATTCACATCTATGTTATCAGTTACAGCCCCGGTGCACTCAGGAACCCCGCATATATTAGCATGTCTTCCTACTGTTGGGCCTCTTCTCCTGATATGTATGTGCTGTTTTACTAGTTCCAATGGCTTATTTCCTTTGTGAATCCATTCCAACAACTCTTTAGGACATCAGTGAGGTCAAATTTTACCACCTTATCCCATAATCTCACATTTAGTTTATTTATTACCCATATGCTGAAAATTGGTATAGAGACATCTTAGATCATAAATTTTATTTATTAGCCTGTCCTAAATGGATTGTTTATGTTTGTTAATAGACAGCATTGCTATTCTCCATAGAATTCTTGAAGTATTCAATTTTGTTCTTTTATCTTAGAATTTGAATCTCTCCTCTATATCCAGTTTAGTATATTCTTGGACAAGTCATGTAGTCTTCAGACAAAAAGCAAACACATTCTTCTTGGTTCCTGTGAAGTGAGCTAATTTCTTAGTCAAGGATTCAGGCTTCTGATGGTGATTCAGACTTCAGATGCCCCTTTTCAGTACCACTTGTAATATCTGAACTCACTTGAAAATGGCTCTATTCCTTGAATTACTTCAGTTTTCTGTTGAAAACCAGATTACGCAGTTCACTAAGATTTTGGGGAGCCCTCTTCTGGAAATACCATTTACCTCCTTATAAATTAGCAGCAACAATTAGCATCCAACAGATTAGATTGAGTAGGCTGTCTGTTACACCCCATAATCAATGGGTGCATCTTACAGTGGATCACATTAGGCCTACAATCCTCAGTAGGGAGTCAACAACCAATCATCACTTCTTTCCAGGAACAATATTGGATTCTTGAAATTATTGGAACTCAGAGGATTTATTACACTGTTACATTGTTTTTACCAGAAATCTATATTTCCTGTCATAGAGTATGATGATTGATTTTTAGAGCTCCAGTAGAGCAGCTTATTCCTCTACCCTCCTACTTACGTCACTTTCTAAACTCTCTATCTGAATGACTTTGTTTTGATTTCCGAACATTTACTCATCCTCATTTCACAGAGCACGTTTTCTCCTGAGTGTTACCCTTGATGCAACAAATCTTGTATGTATTAGTTAGAAAGTTACAGAATTGTTCTCTTCATTCCTGAGTCATCAGTCTTTATTTTCTGAATGCTTGATACAGATTTTTATATAGTCCATTCCCCTAGACTCTTGTACTATTTCTTCTTTCTCTATTGGTTACTCCACCATATGAAAGGAGTCATGTTTGGCAAAATGAACACTTACCCTAGGATCAAAACTACATGAACTTGATATTTTCTACATATGTGCCCCTGGGCAAGTCAAAACTATTTTGAGCATCTATTTCTCCTCTAAAAAATGAGAATAATTATTTCTATACATCAGAGTTAATGCGAGGTAAAATAAGACAATATGTGTCTTATTTTTGAACTATAGCACACTATAGAAATCCTTGGTATTCATAATTTAGCAACCCTTCATTCATTCATTTATTCATTCATCCATTCTTGTATTCAAAAATATATATTAAACTTTATATAGTTTCCTTTTCACTCTAGTCCAAGCAGATATTCAGGTCCTTGATATTTCCTTGTCTTCGAGATTTTTGCTCATCAAAACAGAAACTATTAGAGGATATTGCCCTTTCCTATTTTAGTTAATAGTCTATTTCATTAACAATATTATGTTTTCAAAGTGCATGAAAATAAAAGAAGATATTTCCCATTGACTAAAATAAATTTGTAGGACAGAGGGTGAATTTCATCCCAATGTACTTTAGGGCAGGAGCTAGAGAGTTGGGTAAAACTCTGAAGAAATGCTCATGTTGTGCACCTAAAGAATCAGCACCCAGTGAGTACTTACTAAGGGTACTGTGATGGTTAATTTTATGTGTCAACTTAACTGGCCTAAGGGATGCCCAGACAGCTGGTAAAACATTATCTCCAGGTGTATCTGTGAGAGTGTTTCCAGAAGAGATTAGCATTCGATTCAGTAAACTGAGTAAAGAAGATCCACCCTCACTAATGTGAGTGGCATCATCCAGTCCATTAGGGCCTAAATAGAAAAAAAAGATGAAAGAAGGGCAATTCTTTCTCTTTTTTGAGCTGGGACATCCATCTTCTCCTGCCCTTGGACATCAGAACTCCTGGTTCTCAGGCCTTTGGACTTGGACTGAATTATACCACCAGTCTTCCTGCTTCCCCAGCTTGCAGATGGTGGATTGTAAGACATCTCAACTTCCATAACCATGTGAGCCAATTCCTGTAATAAATCTTCTCTTAGATATATATCTGTATAGATGCTATTAGTTCTGCTTCTCTGGAGAACCCTGCCTAATACAAATACCAATCTTTAAGAGTAATTTTTAAGCACTAAGAGAGCCCCTGTAGGCTAGGTCAATGAGTGTTGTACCTTTATCAGCACTTACAGATAGAAAATACCTTGAAGATGCATTGGACTATGGAAACATTGCATATCTGGGAGGAGGGGGAGTTCTAGTAATGACTGAATTTATCCATAACCCGGAAAGATAAATCTAGGTTACACTCAAATTTAGTTATTAAAAATTAGAGAAATGTTTATTTCCTCATATCTGGGTTTTTGGCTGACTAATATATACAATAAAAATATAGCATACGTCCTATAGCACTAGACTTGTTTCTTTGGCTGCCTAGGCCCTCATTAGGCTAGGGTTATAGAGTGTAATTACATTATCTGACTGATTTTCAGAATGACTCCTCCTGGATTCCACAATGAATTTCAGGATAAATTGCCAGTTTGATGGACTTTTTTTGCCCTTGGTTATATTTTAAACCAATATACTCCACAACCATATCATAGAATACTGTAGTGCCATGAGAAATAATCCTTCTGAAAGCTGAAGATGGGAAATGCTGAGGATAGATTTTTAAATATAAAAAAGTAGAATTCAGAGCTTGATAAATAGAATGATGCCAAATTCTTGTTACTGAAAGAGGTCATAGTGGTAGTGGTGGTGGTGTCTGTGTATGTATCAGGACATGTAAGCAGAGACAGATAATAGATCTGAAATTCACTAAAATCATGGAAATTATTTTCTCTGAATAAAAGAATTATGTTTAAATTCTTACTTTTTTCTTTATATCTTCCATATTTTTAGAACTTTCAACAATAAGCATGTATCACTTTTTATAATCTAGCAAAAATAATAAATATTATTTTTGCAATTCCCTTCTGATACTTATGTTATCTCCCTCCAGTTGTCAAGGAACAATTGCTTGCCAAATACCAGGAAATTAACAGCAATTATCACCAGCTGACTAGCTGCTAGGAGTAGTCACTGGACTGTTATCCACCCAGTACGAGATAGAAAACCTTGAAGGCAGAAAGTCGATGATTAATCAAACTTGTAAAATTAACTTCCCAGGATAGCATATATCAAGATGGCTTACTCATTGAACACTGAACATCATTCTTGAAAGTACCATTCTAATGATTTCAGCAGCATTAGACCTTAAAACAGATTGCTGAATTTCATATGTTTGAAATTTCATACGTTTGAACTTCATACATTTGAGATAACTTTTAAAATTCTAGCTAACAATGAAATATCTCATTGTCTAGGAGGTCACAATAATATTTATATATAAGACACTCTTTATTTAATCAGAATTAGGTTCAAATGCACAAAAGGCAGCAATGGATTGCATACTGGCTTTACAAAGATGGAGAACATATGGTCCTTCTCTCTAAATTCCCTACAATCTAGGCAAGTAGACTGACCTATATGTTAACTGACTACATGAGAGCATATATGCTGATTTCCCTATTCAAATTCTCATCAAGTTAAAACACGCACAAGATGCTAAGGCAGATAGAAGACCAAAATCAGGGAAAGCACTTCTATTTGTGACAAAGTAGACTCCCTTCTATTGACCTAGAATTAGACAGACTTACCAACCTTGGTAAAGGTGACCCTAGTGCTGGCCCCGCCACAGGGGAAGACCTGCCACTGCATAACTGTTAGCATGGAGGAGCAGAGCAGAATGTGTGTTCTCCTTGGGCAGAGTTGTACTATAGCAGTGGTTCTCAAAGTATATTCTTGGACCAGCAGCATCAGCATCACCTGGGAATTTGTTAAAAATGTAAAGTCATACGCCCATCCTAAGACCTACTGAATCACATCTCTGGACACGGGGCCCAGAAATTTTTTAAAGAGCATCTCTAGGGAATTTGGGCTCCACTAAGGGTTAAAAATCACTTGCATTAGAGAGAGAAAGAGGGAGCCAAACTATGTTTGCACATTTTCCCTTTCCAAGCTCTCCAATAAAATAACTCATTCCACATTGGTGGGGAGAAGTGAGTGAGGGGGAGTAGGAGAGAGGTTGGGAGGGTTACACCATTGGAACTCCCCCTAGATAGAAGGAAATATCAAGAGTAGGGAAGAAGCATCCCCCTACTGATCTTCTTTAGCTATTGGTTCTCTTAACCCATTGAGTTTTAACATTAAGTTTATGGTTAAATAGGGGTTAATCTGCCCCCTTTGAGGGAGATTACAAGAGAATCATGACAGTTTGGTTTTCTCTTTCATGAGGCCACTTCTTCCCTTACTAAGCTTTGCTTCTTTTAGCACCTCCCTGGGACTATGAGTGGACAGTATAGATTTTGTTTCTCAAAGTTTCTGAAATAATTTAAAATACTAATTAATTAAATTGGTTGAGGAAAATTTTAGAACTATGACAAACCCCTCTAAAATGGAAAATTTAGGGCTAATGGCAATCATTATGAAATGCACAGGGCTATTTACAGACTGCTTTTGATGATAAGGAAGAAAAACCTCCATTCTTAGCTTCAGAAATTTTTTAAAACTTAACTGAGGATTTATCTAAAAGTCTCACAGCTAAACTTACAAATCAAGCTTAAAGAATCTACTTGCTCAGCTGATGACCTACTTAGCCAGGAAATTTCTCTTTTTCTTTAATCAGAGAAAGGATGCATGGTACAAAGTACTTTTAACAGGCCAATAATTCATGTGATGAGTAAAACTGTAAAACCTGGAATTGTTTATATAGCTGCATAAAACTGCTCACTGTCCAAACCAAAGGCACAGGACCATCACAAGTTGAACCTGATGATTTTCCCCTTGTGTACAAACTAATTATCTTGGATGACTGGTCATTTCCTGTTCCACTAGGAGTCAACTCCAAGACCATTTTGTACCTAATGTAAGCAGTGCACTCACTTTTTCCCACCTCAAATTACATCCACTCATATTGTCCAAAATCAACTATCTAAGATTCTGCAAATAGGATCAAAGGTCAAATTAGGATAGTCCCATAATAATAACCAGCATAGATCCCCAAATCTGAAATAAATTTTCTCTCACTTTTATATTCCAAGGAAGAAATTAAAATACAAAGATTGTATACAAAGATTAAATCCTGATATAAATTGAAGACGTCAAAATCCAAGTAAATTAAAGCCTCAGATTGAACCATATTGTTCTTTTTAAAATAAAAATCCTAAAGAAATAAAATTCTTCCCAAGCTTCTTATCATGCTGGGTCTTAGTTAGAGAGGGTTCTTGATTCTCCTATGAGATTGGGGCTCCTTCACAGCCACAGATTGAGGGTCTTCCAAGGAAGTGGTGTAGCTCCTTTAGGAACTCAGAACATGAATTTCTCTCTCATAAGAACCATTTTTAAATCTCCAAAGAAATAACAGAAGAAAATTGTGCAGTATAACGATAGATATCTGAGAAGCTCTCTACTAAAAAACAAATACTTCAAGATAAAACATATTTTTTAATACATTGCTAAATTTATAGGAACTGAAAGAAAACTTCAGGTCAACTTCTCTCTGTCCAAAATAAGAAAAAACAACAACCTATGAGCTGAAACTTGAAAAGGGGGTGGTTAATGGTAAGTGAAGGTGAAAGGTGGGGTTGCCCATGTAATTGCCCAGACAGAATACTAAACTGAGTCTCTGGTGAGATGAGGGAGCTGAAATTCGACATTTGCATTAAATGTGGGACTTGGTTCTAACAGAACAGAATGTAATTTTCCTTTCCTTCAAGGAGAATATCTTCAATTCTGGTACTTAAGAGTCCCACCTATTAAAAGCAATCAGATATGCGTTCATCACCAAAGATGACCAAAAACCAGAAGAATTCAGCAGGAATAACAACAACAACAAATTTAGACCTACAGAAACATCAGGGTTTTTTTCCTTTTAATACAGGTATATTTTAATGATCAATTCTTGCATAACAAACTAATCTCAAATTTTGGGGCTTAAAAAGAAAAAGACATTTAATTTTGTTCACAACCTTTGTGGTTCAGGAATTTGGGAAAGTCAGCTGGTTGGCTCATCTCTGATCCACTTGAGATCAATTGAAATGGCTGGGGCTGGAGGAACTACTTCCAAAATGTCTTCTTTACTTATTTGCCTGGTGCCTCCATTCTCCTTGGCTTTGCTCTCTCTCCACATGGCTTCTCAAGTGTGGTAGTTTCAGGTTAATCACACTTCTTGTATATCTGCTGGCTTCCAAGTAGGGTTGTCATATTCAGCAAATACAGATACAGGACACCCACTTAAATTTGAATTTCAGATAAATGAACAATTTTTCTTTGGTATAAAATATTCTAAATATTGCCTGGGACACACATACTAAAAAATGATTAACAAGCTTAATTCCTAGAAGTAGCAAGTGGAAGTCTTCCAGGCCATTTAAGGGCCTTGCTCAGAATTGAAACAGTATCATTTCCAGCATAAAATGTTGGTCAAAGCAGTCACAGTGTCCACTCAGATTTAAGAGGTGGAGAGGCAGACTCACCTCTTGATGAGGAAGTGACAAGTTCACGTTGCAGAAGGACATGTGGGATGGGATATATTATGGTGGCTATCTTTGTATGATACAGTCTGCTGAAGGAATAAAAATAGATATGCGAGAAAAGATTAAGAAAATAAAATGTGGTAATGCTGGCCTTATAAAATGAGTTTAGAAATGTTCCCTCTTCTTCAAATTTTTGGAAGAGTTTGGGAGGGATTGATATTAATTCTTCTTTAAATGTTTGGTTCACCAATGAAGCCACCTGGTGCTGGACTTTTCTTTGTTGGGAGGGTTTTGATTACTGATTGAATCTCCTTACTCATTATTTGTCTGATTAGATTTTCTATTTCTTCAGGATTCTGTCTTGGTAGGTTGTATGTTTCTAGGAATTTATCCATTTCTTCTAGGTTATCCAATTTGTTGGCTATAATTGTTCATACTAGTCTCATGATACTTTGTATTTCTGTGGTATCAGTTGTAACTTCATTTCTGATTTTATCTATTCGAGTTTTCTCTCTTTTTTTCTTAGTCTAGCTAATTTTGTTTATCTTTTCTAATAATCTACTCTTAGTGTCATTGATCTTTTCTATTTTTTTTTCTATTCTCTACTTCATTTATTTCTGCTCTGATTTTTGTTACTTTATTTCTTCTGCTAACTTTGGGCTTTGTTTCTTCTTCTTTTTCTAATTCCTTAAAGTGTAAAGTTAAGTTGTTTCCTTAAGATCTTTCTTTTTTCATAATTTATCACAATAAACACCCCTTTTAGAACTACTTCTGTTGCACCCCATAAGTTTTGGTATGTTGTGTTTTCATTTTTGTTTGTTTCAAGATATCATTTGATTTCTCTTTTGATTTCTTCTTTGACCCATTGGTTGTTCAAGGATGTGTTGTTCAATTTCCACAAAACTCAAAACTGGGTCAAGGTATCATTTTAAAAACTACATTACAATATCATTGAAATAATTAAGGGAGGAAAGAATTAGAAAATAATAAAGCTTTTAGAAAATACTAGAGATGAGAAAAAGAAGCACAAAAATGTGGCAAGATAGAAAACAATAAGTAAGATGATGAAAACAAGTACAAAATTATCAATAATCACAATGAAATTAAGTGGACTAAACTTGCTAGAGATTCTCAGATTGAAAGGGGAAAAAATCTAACTATATGCTCCTTATAAGAGACACACCTAAAATATAATAAAATGCAAAGTTTGTTATAAAAGGCTGGAAAAAGATATATCAGGAAAATACTAATGAAAAGAAAGCTGGGATGATTCTCTTACTATCAGACCAAGTTGACTTTAAGCCAGTGAAGTTATATAGGTTATAGCCTGAGCTTCATAACAAGTAAGACTCCAAACACACCTGCTCTATCACATGACAGTCCAGAGGCAAGAGATCAGGCAGTCCAGGGAGGTAGTAGCAATGGACCACAAGGTCATTTAGAGACTTATAGTCTTCCAACCTTGTTGGTCCACCACCACCTGGAGTGTTGCTCTGTTTTTTTTTTTTTTTTTAATGCATAAAGCTGAGTCACCAATGTGTCCATATCTCAGCCAACAGAAAGGGGAAAAGGAGAGAGAGGGCAATTATCTTCCTTCTAATGTACATGATGAGAAGTTATTTCACTTTGCTCCTACCTCATTAGTTAGAATTTAGTTAGAACACCTCATTGCAACTGGTTGCAAAAGAGACCAAGAGAGAAAGGTTTCTAGCTAGGAGGCTAAGTACCATCTAATTCAGTTGAACTAACGGTGATAAAACTGAAAGACCTTAATAAAATAGCTTTAATATATAAATACAAGGCAAATATAGAGTTATAGGATGAATCTGAGAAATTGACTATTACAGTAAGATATTTCCATCTGCCTTTCTCAATGATTGATGGAAAAAAAGTTAAGTATATAGTTTGAAAAGCGTAACTAACAATCTTTACTTAATGGATACCTATAGAGCACTGCACTCACCTATTAAAGGTATACATTCTTCTCCAGCACGCACGGTTTATTTACACAGTCCACCACACACTGAGCTACAAAACCACTCTCTACAAATTTCAAAAATCACTTTTATACATTTTGTGACTACAGTGCTATTAAATTAGAAGTTAATATCAAAAAGATACATTTGGAACATTAAAAACATGCCTTTCACAACTACATGAGTCAAAGAATTTATAACAAAAATTCCTAGGAGGCTAGTTTATTTGGAGCCTAAGCAAATCCATACAGGAGGGATTGAAAATGTGTGAAAATACCTTCTCATGAGAGATTTTTGATGCTATTTAACTAGACCAATCTCACATTTTGTTGAATATTGGGGAGCCTGAAGTATGGGTCTCAAAGAGGAAATGGAAATTAAGATATATTTAGTATAATGGATGAGGAAGACCTGGTGATTGGATGACTTACTTTATAAATTCTAAGCTTTGCAAGGAGGAAGGACTAACAGCTTGTATTGTGCCCAGATATTTACTCCTACTTCCTGTAAGTGAATCAAGCATCCCAGCGCTGCCATAAGATGTGCAGCACCTCTAGTGGAGGGGTATACACATCTGTCACATTGATGTTGGGTTTGGCCACGTCACTTGCTCTAATAATATGTGAGCAAATGTGACATTCACCATGACCACTTACCAGCCAACGCTTTTTCTGCCATCTCTCTTACTCTTTGCCTCTGCTATGAGAACAGCATGTTCCAAATAAGCCAAGATTCTTCAGCCTGGATGCTGGAATAAAAAAGAAATGTGAAACAGGTGATCTAAAGTGACCAGCGGCAAAAACATATTTAAAAAAAAAGACTTTTTTTAAACCACGGAGATGGTGGGTAGTTTGTTATAGCAGCAGACTAATTCAGATACTATCCTGACATGTCACTTATCATGCATTAACAGGGAGCATGAGCTTATTTCCCCCAGCTATGACAATGGTATGATGCTAAAATTCACCTTCTAATGCAAGAATTCTATTTACTGTATTTAGATTCACAGTCAGGAATTCCAGACCTCTGGTATAAACTAATTAGCATCCTAGTGAGACTAAACCTTGGTGGTAGAAGCTTTCCTATTCTACTCTACTTCACTCAAATAACTGAGTCTTTCCTAATGGCTTTTGGCAATTTAATTTTGCATGGAATAACTTCTGTTGAATGGGGAATGGTTAGTTTTCTAAATTCAATAGGCTTGGGAGCAGAGCTATACTTATGATGTGTGTTCTGCAAAGTATCTGGACTTCTAAAAAGTGAGCCACTTAGAGGCTTGGCATTCAATTAATTAACTTCTGAGTTCCCCCAGGGTGCAGCTGTTGAAAAAGTCCTAAATTGCCCCAAACACAGGAAATCCCTCTAGCTGAGAAGCAAAAGAGAAAGAGAGAAGGATAAACTTTGTATTTTAATTTCTTTGAAATTTAACAGTCAGGAATAAGAACATTTGATATTAGACTTCAATTTCTTTGCATTTTTATGTTTGGTACTTTAACCTGCAAGAGGATTTAATTTCCTTGAATGTCAATTTCTCCCCAGTGATTAATAACATGAAGGGGTTCATGTTGAAATTTGGAGCATCACTCTGTTAACACTTCATTATTTGCATATCTCAATGTTGTCATTTGATGTTGTCATGAAGTATAGATAGGCTATGTTGGAACTATAGGGCAAGAGAAATAGGCGTGGAAATGAATTTTCAGTATTCATACAAGTGTGACCCAAATGTTAATTTAATATTGAATTTTTTTGTCCAATTTCAGAGCCTTGTGGCAACAAAATTATACTGCCCATCAGTGGTTCCAGAAAAATACTCAGAGGAGCAGTGGTTTGTACAGAGGAAGTGGCCTCATGAAGGTGGAAGCAGGACTGTCTTGGTAGGCTGATGACTTCTACCCCCAAGAGAATAGCCACAACACTGGTAATCCACAGGTTCATTAGTTAAACCCAGTGGACGAAGAGAACAAGAACACTTAGATGTTACGGAAGTTGAATTCTTTTCACACTCTTGATATTTATTTATATGTAGCAAGAGCTCCACTATCATTGCATCTCTTCATTCATTCCACCCTACAGAGGTTCTGTGAGTTGGTAAAAAGAAACTGGGCATGTTTAGTCCAGCCATTTGCTGTCCTTTCTCCCTCGGGAATGAGCTTCCCGACAGAGATAATGTGTTCCACTCTGCTGTCCCATTCTATAAGTTGTATGCAGGAGGACATTCTGCCTCTGCCAGAGGACTAGGTGGGAACGTGTTTTAGTTATGCTGGGCTAGTCAATGCTGAGGCAACAAAATTTCGGTGGCTTCCTATATCAATGTCAGCTTGGATCAGTGTTTCTCCAGGGCTACTCTCTTCCAAGCAATGACTCAGAGATACAGTCAGCTTACATCTTGCCACCGTACCATTTGAGCATATGAATTTCTGGTAATGTTGTTAAGGTGAAGAAAAAACTGATTGCACAGCAGATTTTAAATGCTTTCACCTGGAAGTGACATACAATATATGTCATAGTCCACTGTCCAGAAGTAGTCATATTATTCAGTTTAACTGTGAGGAGGCTAGGAACTATTGATGAGCACATCCAGATTTGGTAATTGGCTGTATCTCTGCCACAGTAGGTTATAACATTCTGCACACACAGTAAATTATAACACCATTGTGCACTCATTTGCCCATAAGATATAAGCCATATTTACCTACATCAAGTTAATCAGTAATGAAGGTAATACTTTTCTTATCCCCTGTCTGCCCCTTTTGTCTTATTTTTTAATTGTTTCAGAATTGGGGTAGGGTATGAAGTCGATTTTTATTGCCACCCCCACTGGCCTCAACAATGAGATGAAATGATTAGTAGAGATAATAAAGGATCTCAGAACAAAGAAAGATTACTGTAAATCAGACAAAGATTTGGGAAATAGGTAAGATTTCACCTTGGGTTTGAAAATAAATGAGATTTAGAGTTTTTAATAGAGTTGTAAACATTTTTAGTATCTCTCTATTCCCCTAAGTATAATCAGCAAAAAATTGCTGAAACTATATCTTCTTAATGAAATAAAGACAGAAGATATATGGAAAAGTCAACGAATTAATCCAGAGGTTATGACAGTCTTGAAACGCAGGTCCTAAATGTAAAGTTTCTTGCTTCCCTGTGATACAAAGCTGCTATTTTTCTTAAATGGTTAAACAAGGACATGCTGAATATGTGTCAGACCCATGAAAATACAAACATATTCCATTGGACAATGTGACAGTGAAGAGGCCTTGAATGAGATCCAATATGCCATTATTTGCTACCAACATTTTAAGATACTCAATCTGATCCATTGTAAAGCTTCTTCCTCTAAGTACCTTTTCTTGCAAGTGGACAAAGAAAACTGAACTTTGTAAGCTACTTTAAATGTCATGTTCTGCATTCACTGCCATGGTAGTAATCATCCTAGTAGATTTTCCATGAAACTTGGTAAATGCCAAGATTTCTTCTCGAGTAGCGGGTAATCACCTCACTCCATTTGGCTGCTGTGAGTCTATAAGTATGCCAAGTATTTTTAACCACAAGTCCAAGCCTACTAGATTCCAAACTTGGTATTCTTCATCCTTGTAAACATTAATCTGATGTTTACGGGGAAAAATCAAAGACTTTTTTCTTCAGTGATTGATTCTCATCTAAACAGAAAGCTATAATTTACTGAAATTCAAATAATGACATTAAACTTTAGTATGCATATTACACAAAAGAGTGCATTTCTTGACTAAATGTTTATCACATAATGATTTCCTTCATAATAAGCAGATACAACTTCAAGAAGCAAGATAAATTTTGTTGGATAAGCAGGCAATGTTTAGAGTGATTTCTGTCCTATAAATAATTTGTATTAAGATTAAATATATACATTATGTGCTACTTTTTCACAGGACCGGCTCAATAGTACATTAAAAAAATTACCTCGGATCCCTGTGCTTTCTCTGCCCTGCCTTTATCTCCATTCAAATATTTTAAATCTATATTAAAAGTATTATTCTTCTAAATTCTTCATTAGAGAAAACCTGTGTATTGGTCAAATGGCAGGTGACAGAAAACCAATTTAAACTAGCATAAATAAAAGGAAGGAAGTGAGGAAAAAGAAAATAAAGAGAAAGGAAGGAGGGAAAGAAAGAAGGAAGGGAAGGATAAAAAGAGGGAGGGAGGATTGGAGACAAGAAAATTAATGGCCTAGTAACTAAGTGGTCTAGGAGTAGATCTTGCTCCCTTCAGGCATGAATGGATTCAGATGTTCAAATATTATCAGATTTTTTCTCTCCTCCGTTGCTATATCTAGCTACCTAGCTAGCTAAGTAGCTATATGTGTATTTATCTATATATCTATGTCTCTCTCTCTCTCTCTCTCTCTCTCTCCCCCCCTCACTCTGCTTGGAAGGTGGACACTGGTGGGGCAATGCCTGCTTTATCTTTAAAGCCTGAATCTCAGTTTAAGAAAAATTAAGCCCAGAAATAAAGTCCACACCAAGACTCTGACTATCCTATTCTGATCAAACAAAGCTATTTCTGCAACAAGAGGGAGAGAATACTCTGATTGTCCAGTGTCAGCATCACAGATCCACTTCTGTTACCAGATTCAACAGACAAGCGGGAGCAGAGAAAACATGGCTAATTAATAAGCTAAAAATAATATGTAATGTTACTGTTTACTCAGTGCCAGGCACATTTCTTGGTATAATCTCAAGGATTAAATAATATAACAAGCCTGACGCATCAGTACTATTATTGTTCCTCTCCTACAGGAGAGGAAACCAAGGGGCAGAAGGACTGAGAAAGTGACAGAGCAAGGAGGAGCAAAGCCAAGACACAAATCAGGTGGTCTGAGCTTATAATACTACCATTTAATAAACATGGTAGACAGATAAAAATATCTATTTTTCACAGCCTCCTACAAACTGCTTTGTCCAAAAATAATAAGATTCCTGCAAAATCTAAAGCTCTAGAGCTTAGAGTTCCTACGTATTTCTTCTCTCTGAGATACAGTATATATTATCTTCATTCTTTTATATTGAATCTATGGGAGGAAAAACTTTATATTAGTCTCCTGATTTTAACCATAAAAACCACATGGGGAAAAAATCTAGTACCCCAAAGAATAACAAATATTATAAAAATAATTTCCCAATCAGGAAAGTGATTTTACAATACATTCACTTTGGATTAGCAGCATCCATACTCAGTGATGTTCTAACCATATCAAGCAGCTCAGCTGGACAACACTGGCAACCCTTTGGATTCCCATAGGATGTGAAACAGAAGGTGTTAGGATAATCTTGAAAATCATGTTGGAAGAAACTACTTTATTTGATCCCAAATCCACATTCTGGGTGATTATCTGCTTCATCCTCCAACACAGCCTCCTTCTTTTTTGGCTGAGGAAGATTAGCTGTGAGATAACATCTGTGCCTGTCTTCCTTTATTTTGTATGTGGGTCACCACCACAGCATGGCTGACAAGTGGTGTAGGTCTGTGCCCGGGATCCGAACCCGTGAACTGGGCTGCCGAAGTGGAGCATGCCAAACTTAACCAATACTCCATGGAGCCAGCCCTCATGATCTTCTTTTTATTTTCTTCTTCATCAACCCTCACCAGGAAAAGAATTATCATCTATCTTTGAGATTACATTTGAAGCTGGAAGTATATGAGCATGTGTTTCCTTAAGGAAAAATTAACACTTATAGAATAGCAATTCATTACTAATGTGCTGTCACTCATAGCAATCTGATGTATTGATTTTAAAAGTGGGAAAAAAGGAAAAAAATGAGAGGAGGAAACCTCTAAATTTTGTCTCTATGAGTCATTTTGTCTTATATAAACGTTATTGGCATTCCAATAGCATCTTCTGTGCCATTCTTTAACTAAAAATCACAGTCATTATAGATATATAGATGCAAAATATCTAGTTTTAATTGTAGAAATATTTATGTATATTATACTATATATTAAATATAAACATAAAACTATATATAAATGTCTATTGTATATATTTATTCCTATAAAGAATATTTATATATTTTATAAAATATATATACATATATATATATACATATTCATATGTTATATACACATGAATCCTTCCATAAAATAAATACAATTGACAGATATTTTATAAACATGTTGCTGTGGACTGAATTGTGTTCCCCTAAAATTTACATATTGTAGCCCTAACTCCCAATGTGACTGAATCTAGAGGCTTGGTCATTAAGAGGTAATTAAGGTTAAATGAAGTCATAAGGGTGGGGTCCTGATTAGATAGGACTGTGGCCTTAAAAGAAGAGGAAGAGAGAGCTCTCTCTCTACCATGTGAGGACACAGGGAGGAAGTAACCATCTGAAAGCCAAAAAGAGGGCTGTCACCAGAAAGCAAATCAGCTGGCACCTTGATCTTGGACATCCCAGCCTCTAGAACTGTGAGAAGTAAATTTCTATTTTTTAAACCACCCAGTCTATAGTATTTTGTTATGGAAGCTGGAGTAGACTAAGACCTACATATATACACATATAATACTAGTAACAACGGTAACGTTTATTTACTGGTTACCAAATGTCCCAGGTGCTGTTTTAAGCTAGTTACAGGCATAATTTCATTTACTTTTCACAACAATTTTTGTGACTTATGTATTATTATTATATCAATATCATATATTGATCATAAAATATAACTCTGAAAGAAATGCATTGCAGAAATAGAGATAAGATATTGTATGCATATTTTTAAAATCAGCCATAGATGTCACCTTGCAAATTAATACAAGACTGTAAAATTGGTGGTTAGATAAATTTTTAAAGGATAGAATTTTAAGTGTTTCCTTTTGAAATCTAATTTACTAACTTATTACCAACCTACTTCAGGGCTTTAATTAGAGGCTTCTTAGTGCTTTTATAGGTAAGTGTCTCCCATTTCAGTGCAAATGCAAGTGTTGAATATTAAATCAATGGAAAATCTTATCCTGCTAAATATCAGGTCTTCTATTTTCAGCATGTAAACAGATTTCTTCTGCATAATGTTAAACTGAACACAACTTTCTTATCATTTGCTTTTCTTATTTAAAGAGCATATTTTAGACTGAGTTCTTTATCCCATTTTATAAAAACATTATACTCATTATTTTAAAAGCTCCTCTTGGGGCTGGCCCTGTGGCATAGTGGTTAAGTTCACATGCTCCACTTCAGCACTCCAGGGTTTGCGGGTTTGGATCCCGGGTGCGGATCTATGCACTGCTCGTCAGGCCATGCTGTGGCAGCATCCCATATACAAAATAGAGGAAGATGAGCACAGATGTTAGGGCTAATCTTCCTCAGCAAAAAAGAGGAGGATTGGCAATGGATGTTAGCTCAGAGCCAGTCTTTCTCACACACACACACAAAAAGCTCTTCTTTAGAGGATATTTCCACTTCAGATACACACACACATACTTACTATATTCAGAGAATTTATAGTGTTGAAAATCTATTTAGCATTTATATTATAGGGAAAGATTAATAAGAGTATATTGCCCATAAAACTTTCCAAAAAATTGACTATATAATCAGCTATCAAATATTTACATTAATAATGGAATACATTGTTTAGTTAATTAAATATGCTGGACAAATTTTATGAGGTTTAAAAATTTGTGAGTTTTTTTGATGTTATGAAATAAGCTTAATATTTGAATTCATATCTACCAGTTATCAATTGAGATCTAAAGAGGTTAATAAAATCAGACACTCGCATTTAAGGAATAGATATATTCATTTTAAACTAAAAATTGACATATTTTGTGTTTTATTTGTTACTGTGAAAAAGCATATCAGTTAGGATTAATTTTAGCTGCTTATGAAGAAAGCTCAAAATAAAACTAGCTTTTAAAAAGACACAGAAAGCACTAGCCATAAAAGAAAAAATTTGATAAATTGGACACCAACAAGTTTAAAGACTTCTCATCAAAATCCATCATTAAGAAAATAAGCAGGTGAACCACAGACTAGGGGAAAATATTCACAGCACATGTGGTTTACATTCAGAATAAATAAAGGTATATAAATAATAAATGGACATATTTTTTATTATTTTTATTCATTTATTATAATTATTATTTATACAGACTACAAATCTTTTGCCCATTTTAGAAATGGGCCTACACTTTACAAAAGAACATATATAAATGGCCGATGAGTATATTCAAAGTGTTTAACATTATTAGATAGCAGGGATATGCAAATCAAAACGACAGCAAGATATCAGTATACTTCCACTAACATAATAAAAATAAAAAATATTGACAGTACCAACTGTTGGAGAGAATGTGCAGCCACCAGAACCTCCAAGATTGTTTGTGGGAATACAAATGATACAACCACTTTGGGAAACTAGCAATTTCTTAAAAAATAATACACATATTAGCCCTATGGGCCAGTACTTTCCACTCCTATATTTTGTCCAGTGAGAATGAAAACACATGTCTACTATAGATAAAAGTATCCATAGTCATTTTACTCATGAGAGCCCCAAACCAGAAACAATGTCCATTAATAGGAGAATGGCTAACTAGCTGTGGTTCAATGGAACAATAACTCAGCGGTAACAGTCTAATATTGATACTCGTAACAGCATGGGTGTATTGCAAAAGCGTTAATCTGAGTGAAAGAAGCTGGACACAAAAGAATACATAGTGCATGACTACTAAGTTTTAGAATCAGTAAAACTGATCTACAGTGATGGAAACCAAATCAGTGGTTGCTTCTGGTGGAGGTGGGGGAAAAGATTGGGAAGGGGCAAGAGGAAACATTCTTGGTTGATGGAAACCTTCTGTGTCCTGATGGCGGTGTAGGTTACATGAGTGTATGAATTTGTCAAAACTGGTCAAACTGCACACCTATGATCTCTGAATTTTACTGTGTATAAATCATATCTCAATAAAAAATTATTTAAGGAAAAACAGATTTTTTTTTCCTCTTTCTTATACAAGGGGATCCAGAGGAAACAGAATGTAGCAGTTTGCGTCCTCCAGAAAGCAGGAGCGTTCCTTTGGTATTTACACCTGTGGAAAAGTGAAAGAGGAAGTAGGACTGAGAAGCGGAAGCATTTGAACGTAGTTCAGGTCCAACAGCATCAGCTGACCCCACAGGGAGCTCTCATGCTGAAGGAGCCTATCATAGTTGTCCCTGTTGAGTCAAAGTGGCCAGATTTTATGTATCTATTCCAATCATGGGATGCAGGATGTCCCTGGAGGGGTGTGACCTTGGATGGGCTGAAGCTCTACAGCTGAGGCAATCTCTGAAAGGACCAACAGCTGAAGGTGTCTGCTGACAGCATTCCCAGCACCTGAGACAAGTCCTTCCTTGAAGAGTGATCTGGGAGACACATCCAGGCATACCCCCCGTCCACCACAGGGAAGGTTACCATTTTCAGCAAATAAAAAAGAGGACACCTAGTAATTTTTGGTGTAAGTGTTGCATGGAACACGTCCTTATACTAAAAAAGTTTGTTGTTTATCTGAAATTCAAATTTAACTGAGTGTTCCGTATTTTATCTGGCAACCTGAATCACAGCCAACTCTTGTGCTTGTCATATCAATTTATATCTGTTTGGGAGCAGCTCCTCCAGGATTCTAGGTGGGACCTCTTCCTGATGGCATCACAGAGGAGGACGCTAGTGGGAAGAACTACAGCTTGTACTTCAGCTGGTCTCACACAGCTACTGAAACTTATTTCCCATCACCATCCATTCTAGGTTCCCTTACTCTCATCTACCACCTCTGCTGGTTTGATTGGTTTACATGGTGACACAGCCCAGATCTGACCCTCACCGGAGAGGGCTGAGCCCCTTGTCACCAAGCTCTTTTCAGGTCAGGGATCTGAACTTGGCTGTTTACCATCACAACAGACAAGAGAGTAACAAGAAGCACCTAACTAGATCACCTGGGTGCTAAACATGTTTTCTCTACCCCTGCCAAGTAACAGCAGCCCTAACTCTTCCTGATAATCAGGGCCAATAACCCCTGCAAGATGGTAACTCGTCTTCTTGCCTACTGGTCCCTGGACATAAAAATCCTGAAGTACCAAGTGGTAGCCATAGCTTAGAGTTCAGTTGCTTCTCTTGCTATGTCTCCTGGTGAAAGTGTTCCCCACATGGAGACCAGGACCTGTAACCATGCAGAGCTCATAGTTATTGGTGCAGGCAGTACAAACTTCCCAAACTGGCCATTGAGAGTTCAAGTAGCATGGCTAGTGCCATATAAAGATCTTTGATTCATGGCATGCACTGTGCCCTGGAGGATGATGTCCCATCCTTGTAAGATATCAACTCCAAGCTGGTGCTTCAGGCATGTCTCCTACAGGACATTCTAATGCTCTGAAAGGTGCTGCACAGTGCAGTATGTGATACAACTAGTGGATCCCATGGCCATGGTCCTCCTTTGCAATAAAGTTGGTCCCCTGGTCTGATGCAACGTTATGTAAGATCATATACCAGAAATCGAGTATTCCATAAACCTTCAGATAGTGGTATTTGTTGAGGCTCTGCAGGTAGTAAAGGCAAATCATACTCAGACAGATGCTAATGCCTACCAGAATAAATTGCTGGCCTTTCCAGGAAGAAGAGGCCTAATGTAGAATGATGCCATATTGGAGGCTCAAAGTTGGTCTCTGCTGGTGTAAATTTGGACATTCAGCAGCCGCATTAGCTGAATCAGCTTTGGTAAGTCAGACCTCATGTTGTTGGGCTCAAAAATAGCCTCCAATATCACCAAACTGGCTTTTTCATTCACGTGCCCGCGGTATAGCACTGGAGTTAACCAATAACAGAGGCTGGCTCATACCAACTGGCCAAGTCATTTTGTTTACTAGGTTTGGTCTACTTGGTCTACTTTTTCAGTGCCTCATCCATGGTAGATGCCCTCTTGCAGGGATAACTTGTGATACAAAAATCTTCACACTTTTTTCTCATTCCCCTGCATCCATGAATATGCCTCTACCCAGTCCTTTTTTTTTCTTCCCTTGAGGAAGATTAGCCCTGAGCTAAAATCTGTGCCAATATCCTCTACTTTATATGTAGGTTGCTGCTACAGTGTGGCTAATAAGTAGTGTAGGTCTACGCCCAGGATCCAAATCCGCAAACTCGGGCTGCTGAAGTGGAACACACCAAACTTAACCACTATGTATGCCACAGGGCTGACCCCTACCCAGTCCTTTTTTGTCCCCGATCTTCCTATCTGTCTCCGTCCAGGCCCCTGACCAACAAGCCACGCCGTTTGCCACCGCCCATACATAGTCTACATATATTGTTATCATGGGCCACACACATGCACTGTGCAAAGCTCTACCTATTGAGAGGATTTTCTCTTGCCATGGCCTTTCAAGGCCACCCCTGAATGAAACTATTGTGCAGCTACTCATGTTTTACTTTCCCCCATATACCAAGCCAATCCATCTGTAAAGCTTAGGAAGTTTTCTTGTCAGAGACCAAATGACTGTAGGTGTGAGCTGAAGAAGGGGATCAGACAACAGTGGTAGATGAAGTGGGGGTTTGGGCTACCTGCTCACAGAGCCAGCTTGTGCCATCAGGTCCTACTCATTTTCAATCTGAATTTAGCACTTCTGTCTTCTGATAGATTGGTACTGGTCTTGCCTGACCTTAACACTTGGTAGATCTCATGTGTCTCATGATGGACAGTTGTGGATGAATGGTCACTTAATGTCTCATGATCAGACACTCTACCTTTATCAGGGCTCAAGTGCATTTCAGAAACTATCTTTCAAAATGCACATAATTACCATTGCATATAGCATAACCTTCTTCCAGAACTCCAGGAACCTTTTGTGATTCTCCACCTAGGGCTTCCAAAAGACTCAACAGAATACCTTTTCCCAATACCATTCCTTTAATACCAGAGAGTCTAACTGTTACAAGTCTTTTTACTGTTTTATTTTTTCTCCATTGGTTCCTCTTGTTTAGGTTTTTAGTGTCAGGCATTGTATTTGAAAAATTGTTGGTAGAAATAATTTGAATCCTTTAATTATGTTATCTTCCTCCAGAGAGGATTAAAATGTACTACTTCTAGTCTCCTAAAGGCACAGGCACACTGGGAGCACCTAAACCCAGTTTCGGAGATTAAAAGATCATTCAAAGCTATGCTGCAGTTCCCTGCAACTTTATCCTTATACCTACAGCGCAGCCCTCAGAAATTCTAACGCATACACAGGTGGGTCCAGGACTCATATCTTTCTCCACATCTCTGTATGGCTGTTAAAAGCTCCACTAACACCTCTGGTGCCTGACACATAGTAAACATTCAATATGTATTTGTTAAATGAGTGAATGTATAAATGGCTGAATGTTGGACACTTAAGTACCAATAGTGATAGTTGTGATTGATAAGCATCACTGACCAAAAAGACAACAATTAGCTCAAGAAGTGTTTGTGTGTGTGCATGCATATATGTATGTGAGTAAATTGCAATAGCTGCAACAATTTTCTCTAGGGATATTAATTTTCTGAATAACTCCTGGTTAGCCTCTCCCACAATAAAAAAAAACACACACATTTCACTAAGAGATCTTAACAGTAAAAGAATAAAAATAATACTCATTGGAATATTTATATAATTATCAATATTGATTTTGTCCATTGTATATATTCACTATAGACACAATACCTCAAAAAACTAAATGCAACATTATACTTCTATCTCTTAATAGAATAGAACAGAATTGAGGGAAGAATTAATGTGCTTCAATAAAAATGATATTAATACTTTTTATTCTCATTGCCCTTAAATTTAGAGATGCAATGTGAGATGGAACATCTCATTTATCACATGCAAAGACTTAAGTAGAAATCAATAATCAAAATAATAAAATTATCAACATTTTAAAAATCACTATTCCAAGATAAATTCTGCTTTCCTATAAATTGCACCCTTTTGTCTATTTACTTTGCATATATCTGAAATTGATCAGTGCTCTGTGATAAAATGTAAATATTAAATAACCTTTCTCTTAGATCTATTAAGCATTGAGCCTAATGCTTTGAAATGTTTTCATTTTCTTCTCATTATAATAGTTAGAAAATCATATAAATTGTCACATCTTTCATTTAAATTCTGTATGGTTGACACTTACACACCGTTACTTGAGGAGGCCTCATCACTTATTTGACAAAATATTAGGCTGCCCCCGTCTGCTGGAACTATACGCTGAACCCAATGGAGTCACTTTTTCTATCAGGGTCTCAATTTTCCCACCTTTAAATGTTGACATTTAGACTAAATGTTTCCCAAGGTCTGTATACAGAACTGTTACTGACTAGCCGGAAATTCTGATTAAAAATTCAGACACAAAGACCTACCCTAGACGTACTGAATTAGAATCTCAAAGACCGGGGTTTGGGAAGTCCTCTGGTTGATTTCTCTTGTTCAGTGAAGTTTGAAAATCACTAGACTGAATGAGCTTTAAGGCCTCTCTCACAGCTCTAACATTCAGTGATTCTCTATTTTATCTCAGAGAATATTACATCAAAATCAGTTTTCATGTTCTGCAAGGTAAGATATTTGGTCTATCCCCACATATACAGTATGGTGTGAGCAAGTTCAATTAAGTTAGAAAAAATTGAATTCACACAAGCAATGAGTTTAGGGTTTCAAGGAAAGCAGTTTTTATTATTGTTCCTCTCTCTCTCCCTTAGCTTTTTGACTTCACATCAGCACAGTCATCTAGTAACTTAATCGCAGCTGCTCAGTAAATATTTGCTGACTAGACGTAATTAACCTCCAGGTAAATTCCATACAGAGTGCAAACACAGCTTTACATATGCATAGCACAAATATCTTATAACTTATGGAAAATCCATAAAATTGAAACTTAGTGGTAGAATCAGCCTTTCTAATGTTTTCACAGCTTCTTCTGTGCATCCTTATCCTCCTCATCTTCTTTGGACCACTCACTTTCATGGAAATAAAATAAAATGGAAAGCCTAGAAGGAAAGCACAATGTTCCAATCCCATCTGTCACCTATTAGTCATGGGGCCAACAATGAGCTATTTCCCTCTCTGGGATTCATTTTCCTCATCTATAAAATGAGGAAAGCAGTATTTCTTCACAGAATTGCTACGACCACTAAATGAGTCAATACATTAAAAATGTTTAATACATTAAAAATGTTCAGAATAATGCCTGGCATATATAAAGTACTCAATACAAGTTATTTTACTTTCTTCACTGATTTTAATGAAGATCAAATAAGGTTGTACATTAAAATACTTTTAAACTATGGAGCATTAACTTGGTAATTATATTCATAATTTCAGGCTATCATTTCCATTTGTTCTATTACAATATAAGATGTTTTCTGGGTGTTAGTCATTTTAGGCTACAATACATCAAAACATTCTTGTTATTTTAGAGAATCCTAAAATCAGGGAAAGAGACAGCATGATTGTCCATGGTCAAAATGGCCAGTGGTGGCTATCGGAGAAGATGTTCTATTGGAATCATGGCTGTGCCTTTGATTCTGGCCATAAGTGTCAGTATATCAAGAATTGGATCCAGACTTCTTGAGTTGGAATCCAAGCTTTGCCACTTACTAGCTATACTATCTTGAACAAGGCTACCTAAACTGTTAGAGATTCAACACGGGAATACCAACATGTATGCCAAGGGTGATACTGATCATTTGAATTTGGTCATTTTTTGAAGGGTCAAGGTCTTGCCATTCTCTAGGCAAAGCTGAGGTAGATGACACTCTCCTTGACTCACTGACATATTTTTTATGAGTTACAAAGCAGCATTGCTTGTGCCCAGAGTTCCATAAATTATCTCAAGAAATCAGTTACCTAACTTTTCCCTCCATAGAATCTCAAAACAAATCTATTAGGCAATAAAAAGGAATGAACTCTGATACACGCTACGACACAGATAAACATCAGAAATATTAATTCAGTGAAATAAGTCAGACATAAAAGGCCACATTTTATATAAGTCCACTTACATGAAATGTCCAGAAAAGGCAAATTAATGGTTGCCTAAGCCTGAGGGTTAGAATGGAAAGTGACTGTAAATGGGCACAAGTTTCTTTTTGAAGTGATAGACATGTTCTAAAGTTAGATTGTAATGATGATTGTACAATTCTGAAAATATAAAGAAATCCTTGAGTTATACACTTAAAATGAGTGAATGGTATGGTATGTAAGTTATACTGCTGTAAAGCTGTTAAAAACAATAGGAAAAAAAAGTCCAAGGAGCTCATTTTGTCAAGCATCCATAGAAAAATATCACAACCGTGGCGATGGTAAGTAACCTTCAACTACCTATGTAAATAGAGTTCAAAGATAAGGACAGTCTGAATTGCAGAGCAAGAAAGACCAATCTGTCGACACATGAGAGTTGCTCACATGGGACACTCAGAAATAATTTTAGGTGGACATTGATGGAGCTGTATATCCTGAGCAAGAATCTGTATGCAAGAACAGGAAATTTCAATGACTCTAACTTTGTGAAATTCATTGATTTCTTTCAGCCTCTCTTCTTCTCTAATATATACATTTAAGACTATAAAATTTCCTCCAAGAAATGCTTTAACAGTGTCCCACAAGTTTTGATATGTTGTGTCTATCTTCATGATCATTTAGCTCTGAATATTTTTTCACTACCACTTTATTTTCTAACACCCCACTGGCCAAAGCAAGTCACATAGCCATGCCTGAGATCAATGGAGTGGGGAAGTAAACACCTTCTATAGAGGTTACAGGGACAAATGCGAATATTTCCTGAACAAAATATATCTGACTACGTTTCTGAATGGCAAATATAGATGGAATTCCAGGTAGAAGAAAAGGAGTGCACAAAATTGTGGTGTTTTGGAAAATTACAATCAGTTCAGAATGGCTGAAAATAACTAGAAGAATGGCAGTAGAGGTAAGCAGGGCCATTTTGCTCTTTCAAGCACTTTTAGGACATTGATAATTGCTTTTCGTCTGTTTTCTCAGAGAATTGGAAGTAAGACTATACCATTGAATGTCTTTGCAAAATCTGAACAGTAAGCCGGCATGTTTCCTACCAATTTTTAAGATAATTCACCATATCAGATAAAGCATAATAGATAAAATAATTTTAAAAATATTTTTTCATTTGTATTGTTAATTTTTTTAAGTGCAGTACCCAGTGTTTTTGTAATGAGACCTCACTGACAAAACAGAATTGAATTTCTTATGAGCACCCTGGGCCTTTAGTGCTTTCTACGTATAAACATGGCAGACTTGCTCCAAATATCTGAAAGAATAATCTAGAATTCTGCTAGGTTTTGCAAACATACTTTATAGATGCAATCTCACATTGATTTCGCTATAATGTGCTATTCATAAAGAAGTACTCAAAAAGAATTTAAGCTTTTCATTGCAAATGTAACAAAAAGGAAATTTGAAGGTGCAATATAAACATGAAATAAGCAAGAATTTTTTAGCGAGGTTTTTCTCTGAATTTCAGAAATTGTTACGTTTCAGGAGGAACTTTAGTTTCTTTTAAATTAAAAGAGGAGACACAAAATTCTCTTAATGAAAACAAAGAGGATTGCCAATATCTTGTTAGGTTCCATTTTCTCTAAGATCAGTTCATTCAAATATCTCCAAATCTTATGGAGAATTTTGACTCCACTCCAAATCTAGGAGCCTCTATCTTTATTTAACTCATTTGTTAAATAAATTTTGAACAGTCTTTCTGAGCAAAGATTTCTGGAGAAATTCAGTGGTATAATTCTGGATAGCTTTTATTTAACATTAGCACATATTTCTTTCCTCATCTTATAACACATTTTAAGACTGGGTGACTTATTCACCACCTTTGTGCAGAATAGAAAAAGGTACTTCTTCCTCCAGGGAGGCAGAGCCTGAATTTCACCACCAACTTCTCTGCTCATTTGGGTGCAGTAAATACCCTAAACTGGATGCTGTGGTCTTTTGTGAAGGATTCATTTTTTTTCTTTGCTCAATTGTTTGTATTTAATACCAATCTCAAGTAGGCTGCTTTATTTTCTGAACAACCAAATAAGGTTTGAGTGCTAAACTAAAACTGTTTTCTGTGTTAATTATAAAGTAATGAGTTATGTTTTGAATGACTTTTTTTGAAATAAAAATTCATTAAATCAATATGAAATGAGTGTGATGAAATTTAGAACAGAAGAGAATGTATACGTATATTGAAGAAGAAACTCAATATATGCTTGATAGGAGGATTTTACATATATTTAGTTTAAATTTGATAAGTTAATGGAAATCTCTGGACTGTGAGCACAGATGTGGCCAATCTCCATTTTGTTATTAGTGAGTTCTAGGACCTCAGTCCAGTCACTATATCTTCTACACTTAAATTTCCTAATCTAAAAAATGAGAATGTTTGACCCGATGACTTCGTATATATCTTCTAGTTCTCAGATTCTTTGATTTTTATCAAATTATATGTTTGGACCCCAAAAATTTTACATTGTAACAGTAGAAAATCAACCAAGTGTGAGTAACAACTAGCAAACTTATTTGTAATCCTGCTTATTTTGCAACCCAAGGACAAAATGCCACTTGCATAGATCAGGAAATCCAAAAGTTGATTTTATTTTCTGAAATGGTACAGCACTAGGAAGGGAAGACATACATAATCCTTCCAGGAAGAAAAAAAGAAATGTTTTCCTAGTTATTTGGTTATTTCAGGTAGGAACTTCCTGTTTTCAAATAACTTAAAGTGTGATTATTATGTGAGCAATGACATTTGTTAGTGATGTATAAAAGAAAGTACATTTTAACATATAATTTCTTTGATGTAACAAAGATTAATTTACAGCGAACTTTTAAAAATAAAAAGATTAAGATATTCTAGTATTATGTTCGGCGTTCTAATGGTTAAGATTTGGCACTTTCACCACCAAGGCCTGTGTTCATTTCCCAGCCAGGGAACCACCATCCATCTGTCGGTTGTCATACTGTGGTGGCTGCGTGTTGCTGTGACGCTGAAAGCTATGCCACCAGTATTTCAAATACCGCAGGGTCACCCATGGTGGACAGGTTTCAGCAGATCTTCTAGACTAAGACAGACTAGGAAGAAGGACCTGGCCACCCACTTCTGAAAAAATTGGCCATGAAAACTCTATGAATAGTAGTGGAGCACTGTCTGATATAGCGCTGGAAGGTGAGCGGATGGTGCAAAAAGAGGGTTCCACTTTGCTATACACAGGGTCACTAAAAGTTGGAAACACCTCAGCGGCACTAACAACAAAGTATTATGTTCAGAGAATGAGTAAAAATTTATGTAACTATCTAATGGAAGAATAATTTTAATGATTTGTGAGCATTTAAATGACATCATTGTATTCACATAGGTTGTCATATGCCAGTTTACTCATTCAGATTATAACTACAATTCAGCTTTTTCTATTCTGGTTACAAGGAATTCTATACAATAACTAATCAAACACAAGTCTAAATTTGTACGTAAGGAAGAAAAATCACCCTAGTAGTTTAATTCTGCATTGATTACAGTACAGGCGGGGGGAAGAGGCAAAATAAAAGTACTTACATTACCTGTGTCTGCTGCCAATCAGTAATTGCCCTTAATCTTTCTCCATTCTTTAACTTAGATATGTCAACTAATGAAACTCCCAAAACCTTCGTCAAACAAAGCACCAAGAAAATACTTACGGGAGAGGAAAGAGGTTATATTCTTAGATCTGTCCTCCTTTTCCTACTAAATTTAAAAGCATCATTCATTCATTCACTCATTCCTGTACACACAAGGTTTATTGAAAACTTTGGCAAAAATCCCTACATGCTCACCCATTTCCTCCTCTTCCTGGATGTATAGCTATGTCACATCTCCCAGACTCCCTTGCATTTAGGTGTGACCATATGACTGAGTTCTGGTGAATGGAACATGGACAGAAATAATAGACTCCACTCCGAGGCTTAGAGAATTAAACCTTCCACATATGATCCCTGTTTTTTTCTCAACTCTAGGGCCAACTAAAGGGGAACCTGTAGACCTAGAAGAAGCAGGAGCCTTCAGTTTTATGGAAAATGTGTCTGAAAGACCACATGGAAGACTATGAAGGTAGGAATGCAAGCAATGGTCTAGCACCTGAATGAAAAATAAACTTTTAGTTAACACACTGAGATGTCAGGATTTATTTGGTATATCAGCTAAGTATTACCATACCGAAGACGAGAACTTTTTCTCCAGCTCTGGAGAAAGGTTGAGGTCTAGGGAAGGAGAAATATGAGAATTACTTTTATTTATTCATTCAAAAAATAATTGAATAGCTGCAATCTGAGAGACTTAAAGGACCGAAAATTTTTCACCATGGCCCTCTCACGACCTTGGCCACCAACTGCTTCATCTCCCCCCTTCTGCTAAATTTGAGTTGCTCAATTCACAGCTGCTAAAGCACAAGAATAATTTCTCACTCTTCCAAGAACCATTTTTGACCACATTCTCCAGAAATTAGCAGAACTTTGGATGACCCTTTTGCTAAAGTTCTATAAAAACTCTCTGCCTTTCTTCCCCAAAATAGAACAGTCCTTTGGTGGAGTTCTCACATTCTAGCATTCTGATTAAAGGCTTCTTACTGATGTTCTGGATGTCTTTCTTCTACATGATTGGATCTCTGGGCTATATTGGAAGTAAAATATAAGTAAGAAGTAGCAACTGCCCTCAGGAAGCTTATCATCTATTGGGGGACACAGATAAGACTATTTAATATGATTATTCCTACAATCAGATTATGTATAAATTGTTACAGAATCATAAATGAGTGAACAATTAGTTTCCTTGGAGCGCTCTGTTAAAGCTCTATTGAGAAAATGAGTCCTGGAGAGGGAAGGGTTTTTCACAGAGAAGAAAATGCTTGCAAAATAGCAGACTGCCACTAAAAATGGAAGTGTCTCAGAGGCAACTCAAAATTAGTGCGTCAAAAACAGACTTATCATCTCCCAACTTCCATCTTAGTAAATGGCACCCAGGACTGTACAGCTAGAAATCAGGCAGTCATCTTTAACCTTTTCTAATCTCTCTGCCCTCTATAGCCAGCAATTCACTACAAAATACACCTCAAATGCATCTATTTATTTGCGTATCTCCTGACACCATCATAGTCCGAGTTACCATCATTTCTCACCCAGATGATTTTAATAACCTTATAGCAGATCAAACCCAATAACATCTTTCTCCCCACCCCCCCTGCCTCCCAATTAATTATCCATACAGAAGACAGAAGGATTTCTTTAAAGTGCCAATATGAGCATGATACCCCCCTTTTTAAAATCCTTCAGTGGTTTTCCATTGTGCTTAGGTTAAAGATTAAAATTTTTTAAATGAATTACAAGGCTCTACACAATTTGAACTTTTTGTAACTGCCATGCATCATCTCAAACATGATCCCTTCCCCCACCTTGCTCTCTAAGTTATAACAATATTAGATTTGTTTTATGACTTTGAAAAGGCCAATGTATCTCCTACCCCAGGGCCTTCACACATGCTGTTCCCTCTGCTTTGAACAATCTTTCTCCACCCCACCATCACCACCACATTCTTTGTTTAACTAATTCCTTCATATCTTTTAGACAGGGTTCACCAAAGGAGAGAGGGCGTACTATGGGAACTTCTGCTTCAGGTGCAGGCAATAAGAGGTGCCGTGTATAAAGAGAATTTAAAAATAACAAAAAACTCTGTAATAGTCGGTCTACGTTTTATTAAAACCATGCTCTGACAATAATAAGCAACATAAGTAATAAAGAACTTCTCTCTGTCAGGGAAGACCACTCCCACCAACCTGCACCACTCTTGGTATGCCACTGCTTTTAGGTCTTAGCATCCAGGCTACTCTCTCAAGAAAGGCATCCATGATCCTCTAGACCAGCTCCTCTGTCATGATACTCTGCCCATTAGAATGTTCTGTGATGATGGAAATGTTCTATATGTCTCTTATCCAATTAAGGTAGCCACTAGCCACGTGTGGCTCTTGAAAACTTGGCTAGTGCAACTGGCCAATACAACTGAGGAACCAAATTTTTATTTTATTTAATTTTAATTAATTTAAATTTAAAGAACTACTACAGTATGAGACAGCACAGCTTTAGCTAAAACTAA